>JAYESD010000008.1:36112177-38512177 GCA_036927565.1 Tuctoria greenei
ATCGATGCAGCGAGAGCAAGTGGTGCTGTGTGTCAACTGTCAGCATCGATCGGCTTAAATTCCATGCCCATGAGGCCCACGCCATGAGAGGGTCGAGTGTCGTATGCGATACGAGGCTGTTGGATCGGGCTGAAAACATGTTGTGGGCTCAAGTTAGATCTCTCTTTGAGATTTGATCTAAAAAATCAGTTTATTACGAAAACTCATTCCTTCAGGTCTCAACAAACCCAAAAGATCCGGTGGCCATTATGGGCATGTTTGGCATGGCTCCACTCCATAGTAGAGCAACTCTACTCCAAAATGCTAGGGTGGAGCAACTCTACTGTAGTGTTGGAGTCGCTGTTGGAGGTGTTTGGCTGAAAACTGTTCCCAACTCTTAAAAAGAGAGATTTTGAGATGCAATGTCATTTATACCCTTAGCCTTTGTTGGGTCCGTACCTCTTTTCTAGACCAAAATGCAAATCTCGAAGGGACTGTTTCTCAAGTTGTATGACTGAAATTTGATTGTATTTTTTTTGAACGAATGATTTCTATTGTGACTTGACCCGAACTTGTTCATATTTCGTTTTTTTTTTTGCAAGACCAAACTTTGTTATGTTGTTGTAATAAAAAATGCTATGCTATTGTGACTTGTGTCAGGTGCCTGATCCAGGTAATATTTTTTTCTGAAACAAAAAAGTAGAATGAATCTTTACCTAATGCACTTGAATAAAAAAGTGAAACCATATGGATCCTAACTATTCACCTATATGAAATCAGAACTAGCAGAACACCAATTCGATGAAATCGCCACCAATCGCTTGTTCATAAGTGTTCATAACCTTGCAAACATCACCCAATGAAAACATAGACTCATCACACAGACCACAATACCATAGACTCATAATAAAAAAATCACCCGATCATCACACGGTCAGAGGCAGGAGAGGAACAAAAGTAGTGGACGAATATACATAGTCAAAATGATCTGCCTACGAGGTTGAGCGCCTCGGCGAGCCCCGTGAGGCAGTGCTGCGGCACCGAGCCGCATGCCTGAGATGCTACACGAACAGTGCTAGGCGGCGGGAGAGAACGTCAGGCTCCTCCACACGCACCGTCGAGGCGTCTCGGTGGGGTGGTCGGGGACGGAGCGGGACGAGCCGTTGGGCGAAGCGGGCGAGGCAGTAGCCGTCGGGCGATGAACGAGAGGCTGACGACGTATGCGAAGTGGGCGTCGATGACCAGGGCGGGCGAGCTTCGATAGCTAGGGCGGCAGCGCCGGTTCGGCGCCGAAGACGGTGCGAAGCGGTAGACCAACGACGTGCGAGGCAGGGGACCAACGGCGTGCGAGGCGATGGGGTCGCGGGAGGCCCGCCGAAGTGCGGGGGCGGCTTCTCTCTATCCGATTTGTTTTTGTACGGCATGAGTTTGGGAGAATAGAAACGTCTCCTGCAGACGAAGCGCTGAAGGTAGTCGATGCGGGTTGTGGTCCTCCGAGCGCAGCGCCGCTGGCGGCAGCCTCGGACGCGACGGCATCCTCCGGCGCGGCGGCGGCCTCAGGCGCAGGTGCGCGGCAACGCTCCGGCCCGGGAGCACTCAGGCTCGGGAGTGGCGGCGGCTAGGGAGCTCAGCGGCAGAGCAACATCTCGGGGGCGGCGCTCGAGTCGTACAGAAGCCTCACAGGCTGGGAATAATGAGTGACGGGAAAAAAAGAAAGATACCGGTTCAATGTGTAACCGATGGCAATTGCGGTAATTATTCTCAAACTCCATGTCTACGTCTATAATGACCAGTTCTGGAGTAGCAAAAGGGGTACTCCAGAAATTTGTACTAGAACTCTGAAAACTCCCTAGAGTTGGATCCCTTTGTAGAGTTTTGGAGTTGAGATGTTTGACAACTTTTTTTCCGCTCTTCTATGGAGTTTGGCTTTGGAGCCATACCTTTTCTCCTCAAATTCCCCAGATAGAAAATTACAGCCAAATTTTATTTATTTATTTTAAACAAAAGAGATATTTTTAAAATAAATAAATGAGGACAAAATTTAAGTTCAATGGGTAAATTTGATCGGTATTTCTAACCAACGGGCATCTGTAATCCTGGGAAACCTGGAATTTTGACGGTTACAAGTCAAGAATTTTCTCTTTTCCAGGAATCGACCGGGTAGAGGTAGAAGCGACAGCAGCATGCAGCAGAGGCTCAGCTCATCAATGGTGCTCTGGTCCGAGTTTCTTGGATCATAGCGATCGCATACAGACGTACTGCTGCTAATTAAATTTGGTTACCGCCGTGTGATGAACCAGTTGGTGAGTCATTAATGAATAGAGACATGGACGAGCAGCATACATATATACAACTCCCATCCCCGGGCTCTTATAAATGGTAACTCATCATTTCCTAAATCATTTATATTGTATAGCCAACGAAAATTATATTGTTCAAACAAGATGGAGAAAGATAAAAATTGGTGTGTATATCGTCAGATATGTAGACACCTTTTAGTGAGGTCTACTTAGAATTAGAGACACCAGAAACATGAAATAGAGATGGAACATCAAACGGAGCAGGAAAGAGTGCCATGATGCCGGTGTGGCTGCTATCAGATGAGGCATGGCACAATTCATGAGCTTTGACAACAGTTGGTCCTCCTTCACCGTTGTGCTGCTACTAGCTCGTTCCATATTATTTTGTAACTTTGATAAAGGACGCAAGAAATGAATACTGACTCTGTTGCGTGTGAGTGTCATGAGGACCCTCTTGAAGATTCATGGCCAAGTGGGGCAACCGACATGCAAAGCTCTCACTACTCATAGTGTTACCTGCTTTTAGAGAAAATAAAAGCTAGGACGGTTAATAATTACTTGAATATTAATTTATGTTACTCTCTTCTTGTCTCAAGGCAGAGCCCCTCCTTGTCCTCCATTCTTAGCCACGGCACACTACTAGCACTATGGACGAAGAGCCCGAACGTGAACCACGAGGGAGCATTGTACAGTCCACGTCGGCCACCGATGCAAGTGTCACGTCATCGGTGCAACGAGAGCGAGTGGTGGTGTGTGTCAAATATCAGCGTCAGTCGTCGGCTTGAATCTCATGCTCATGAGGCCCACACCATGTGAGGGCCAAGTGTCATATACGGTACGAGGCTGTTGGGTCGAGCTGAAAACATGTTGTAGGCTGAAGCCAGATCTCAGTTTGAGATCCGACTCCAAAAGTAAGTTTATCACCAAAGTCCATCCATTAGGGTCTCAACGTACCCCAAAAATTTGGTGGCCACCAGTAATACCGATAACGGTTTTACCTTTTCTCCTCAAATTTATTAGATATAATATTTTAGCCAAAATTTATTTATTTAAAAAAACAAACATTTTTAAAAATAAATAAATGAGGACAAAATTTAAGTTCAATCGGTAAAATTTTATGGGTATTCTAACCAACCGTGGGCATCTGTAATCCCGAGAAAGCAGGAGTCGAGCCGGTAGCGGTAGAAGCGACAGCAGCAGCCGAGGCTCAGCTCATCGACGACGGTGAGCTTTGTCAGGCTCTGCTCCGAGTTTCTTGGATCATAGCGATCGCATACAGACGAGCTGCTGCTAATTTAATTTGGTTACCGCCGTGTGAAGAACCATATTTAATTAGCAGAGTTAATTGTGTCCGTTTCAATCGGTAAAATTTGATCGGTATTTGTAACCAACCGGTGGGCATCAGTAATAACGAGAAACCGGGAATTTCGACGGTTACCAGCCGAGAAATTTTCTTTTCTAGGAGTTGTCCGGGTAGAGGTAGGTAGAAGGGACAGCAGCAGCGGAGAGCTTTGTCAGGCTCTGCTCCGAGTTTCATGGATCATAGAGATCCAAAAAGACGAGCGGCTGGCTGCTGCTAATTAAATTTGGTTACCGCCGTGTGAAGAACCATATTTAATTAGCCGATGTTAATTGTTGTGTCCGTTTCACTCTCGCTTAGCATGTCATCACGACACATGTTAATGGTACTGCCGACAACAGTAATGTACTGTGTTAAACTTAGTACGGAGTACATTCACCGTGACAGCTGTGCGCTACCAAAAACGTAATTGGATTCAGTAAAATTTAGTCTAGTACTGATCACCTGCCACGCCGATCTTGTGCTAGCTCCGTCGTCAGTTTCGATCGGCGCGTAAAGCCAAGAAACGCCTACATATACTCGCCGGGAACTCCGGCCACGCCACGCCATATCAACACGTCCATCAACACGACGACGCTAGCTAGCTACTCGACCACCAGCAGCCGCCCACAACCATGGCCAGAACAGGAACCACCCACTCTCGCTTCCACCACCTCCTCCTCGCCCTCTCCTCGCTTCTCCTCTGCCTGCTGCTGCTTCCCGCCCGACTCGTCGTCGTCGGGCAGTGCCCTGACGTGCCGCCGATGACCGCAGAGGGCGCGTGCGGCGCGGTCTGCGGCACGCCGCACATGCGCGACCTCTGCCTCGGCACGCTCCTCGCGCCGGCCGCGGCAGCGGGGGCGGCGGCGGCGTTGCCAGCCACCGGCCTGGCCGCGGCAGCCGTGCGCAGCGCGCTCGACTCGTACGCCGCGACGACGGCCGCGGCGACGTCGCTGATGGACTCCGGCGCGGTCCAGGACAGCGAGAAGGCCGCCTACGGTAGCTGCATGGTCGGCTACGGCCGCGCGCGCATCTCCATGTCCCGCGTCGCCGACGACCTGGCCGCCGGCTGCGACGGGGTCGCGGGCCTGAAGCGCGACTACACGGCCGCCCTCCGCGGCATGGACATGTGCGGCACGAGTCTGTTGGATCACCCGGCGACGCCGCTTTACAGCATGAACCTCGCCGACCGCAACAAGACCCTGCTCGCCACCTTGCTCTGTAGCCTCGTGGCGCAGCCACTCCGACCATAGCCAGTCACTACTCATTAGCTAGCCATCAGGGAACATTGAGCTTTGTACATCTTTTTTTTTAGAAAGAAAAACGAGCTTTATACATCTGGTTAACATGCAAAAGTAATATAAATGTGTACACTGTCCAGAGTTGTATCACAAATTCACATTGTCTCCTTTGATGATGATGGATTTTTGTCATCGCCGCTATCAGTTCTTCCTCTCAGGATTAGTCACGAACTCTGATGGAGTTCTTTTAACAGAAGATGATAAAGTTATATTTTTATTTTCAAATGTCTTGATTCTCTTCAATCTCTGTTTATTTGAGGACAAAATTCCTGTTATAGGACTCCAAACAGGACTGGTAGGCACCCATAGGTGATTCATGCTACCGTAGAAGGGTCACCTTGTCAGAGTACTCTCCCAATTCCAAAATACTTGTCACACTCTAATTGAAAAATGAACTAGAGTCGAACTAGAGAGTGACTTCATACCAAAATACTTGTTGCTCTCTAGTTCAAAAATATCACACCTGGTTTTATTAAGAATAAAATCAGCTGCGAAATACATGTATGTCAGGATCAATTTCACCATACCACTACATAAGAAACCTAAATAGGAGACAAAGATGGGTGACACGCTCAAAGGCGTCTCTCATAAGCTTAAGCGAGACGAGCCCACTTCAGCGATGATCAGATATGGCTCGGTTGAACGTTCAAGAAGACGTGTTACATTACTGCCCATCTCAGTTAATTATGGATCCGAGACGAGCCTACTCTCTGGACAAACGGGAGACACACTTGTAGCACAATGCGTCTCCTATAAGCGAGTTAAATGAGACGTCTTTACTGAAAGCACGTCTCATTTGTCTTCGCTTACAGACATAAATGAACACGACTCTGAACGATGACCACATTCATTCACAGTTGAACACACAAAATATTCATCACACAGATGAACACAGATAACACATTCAATCATTCACACAATTGATCATAGATAAAAAATATATTACAAAACACAAGAAAGAAGTACAAGATACAAGAAAAGAAAAACATCAATTAAAAAGCAACAAAAGAAAATCTAAATCCTACTCCTCCTACCCCTCCTCCTCCTTCGGCTGCTCCGGCTGCTCCGCCGGTTGCTCCGGCTGCTCGGTCTGCTCCGCCGGTTGCTCTGGCTGCTCCGCCGCTTGCTCCGGCTGGTCCAGATCTGACGATAGAACGTCGCAACCGAGGTTCCTCGCCATCGCCGCCACTAGGATACTGCGGCCCTCGGCACCTGTGATGCCCGGCTCCAAAAATGAACCAAGCTAACGCATATGTGTGCCCAGGATGTTCATCACACATACACGAGTGCAATCACAAAAGGATATACAGAAAATTTCCACAGCTCAAATTATTAAATAAGTACTCTTATTACACAATTCATTAAATCCTCGAATAAACGCTCTAATGAATATTAATGACAAGTTCAACTAATGCAGCGGAAATAAACTAATTAAACAACTAAGCAAACTAAGCAACTATGCAGCATAAGCGACAGGGTATGTATGCGCAGCTCCAATCAACACCACAGGCAAAGCTGACGGTAGACACGGCCTAGAACTCCGCATTATCGCCATTAAACTCCCAGTCCTGACCTACAACTGTTGGGGTGGGGATTGCAAGAGTGAGTACATGTCGTACTCAGCAAGTGTGGAAAGTATGACATGTGGCTGATTCAAATGACGACAATAATAATGGTAAAGTGCTGAAAAGTACATTAAAACATTTGAAAGGCAATATAGTATAAGTATGTGAAATAATCCCAACATAATCGTAAGTAATACCATAATACCAAACTGAATTCATTACCATCATCAATAAGTCCAGATTTCACCATTGCCAATAACCATATTCGATACCAGAGATTAATCCATAACCATTATCAAACCATAACCATTACCAAATTCCAATTTGCCTCTAATCATGGAAGTTGTCCAGGTGCTCATAACCGGGAGCACGGCTATCATGATAGTTTTAATTAACACTCTGCAGAGTTTGTACCTCTTTACCCACGTGTTCGTGATTTCATCACCCTTCGGCGACTAAGAACCTCCCTTATGCCCATGACCCGTCGGTCACATTACACACTTCCGTTGGTGTGTGGCCAAGAGATCACAAAATAGCCTTTACAAAGGGATTACTAGCCTATTTAGACCCCACTGAGGTTTCACCGGTGGCGATGCCTCCAACTGAGCACATCTTCAACCAAGGGCCCCCTCTTGAGCCATTCGGATCCCAGGGTAGTCCCACCAATCATCAACAAACCCGATCTGACTACCCCTTCCCCGAGCATCCACAATGGTCCAAACAGCACTAGCAAAGCCCTAATTAATCAGCTACGCCGCACCCATACTTGGCCTCGTGGTGGCACTGTAGTCCTGGCTTATTCTCGCATGAACCGGTCCTTAGATCTAAAGCAAGCAAACCACCATAACATCCAACCCATCCACATACCAGGCTTGCTTAGATCATCCGTTACCATACCATGTTTAACCAGTTCATGTTAACCATAATATCATCCATGCATAATTAAATTGAGTGATATAATTGTTTCCATCCCAGTTGATCAAGCGAAGCAAAAAGGTAAAAACCCTTCCCGACTCTCTACCATAAATTCCAGGTGACAAGGGTGGTTTAACAAGTCTAGTAAACTTCCTATCATAGGATTCCCATCAAATTGACACAGCATGCAAGTTCGCAAACAAAACATTTAATTTAAAATAGGATCAATATGCTTCAAGGACACTTGCCTTGCTCTTGCTGTTGATTAGGGTCAAAGCATTCAACCTCTTGATGCTGTAGATCCTCCGCGGCACTTTCTAGCGCAAATCCGTCTAATCCACACAATAAACATACAAGACAAGAAACACAATCAAAGAGTGCACAAATATTACTCAATATGACATGACATGCATGATTGATGCAATGCAAGGTAGAACTTGTTACTAGATTGCTTTTAATGATCACTAACTAGTCTAATAGATTTTAACAAGTTTATACAGGTTTGGATTCGATTAGATCAAATTTTAGAATTAATTCAACACAATTTAACCAGAAAGATCGGACTAGTCCGCCAGGAACCGGACAAGTCCGCACTTGACGAGATCAGCAGATTAGGGTTTTCTAGATCGACGTGAATTTGGAGATTAGGGGTTGAATTCACATAAGGAAAAGAGAATAGAAGGTATACCAGGTGTTTAGAACTCCAATGAACCAAGAAACTTGGAGGGAACACTTGGATCTTGATGATCTAGGGTTGGTGATGAACTTGGAGATGAATTGGTGGTGAAGGACGAAACTTGGTGGAGATCTTGATCCTCCTTTGTTTCCTCCTCTTCTTCCTCTTGCTTGGGATCTTCTCCTCCCTCCTTGATGGTGGCTCCCCACGAACTAAGGTTTGGGTGGGTGGAAAAGTGGCAAATAGATGTCAAACCAAGGGGTGGGGCTATCTATATAGAGGTGGAGGCTAGGGTTAGATGGATTTCGAGTTTTGGGATGAGTAGAGGCCGGTTTAGAGTCCCACATGGGTTCCAAAAGAGTTAGGCACGACGTACCTAGGCCCACTTAACGTGAAACCCAAGAAACAAGTCGTAAAACAAAAGATCAACTCGGAGTCGCGAAATATCGGACAAGTCCGGACAGGACCGGACTAGTCCGAAGTCGTCCAGAGAGAAAATCGGACAAGTCTGGCCAAAAATCGGACAAGTCCGAATTTGAACAGAGAGGAAAAACGGACAAGTCCGCTGGAACACCGGACTAGTCCGGAAAAGTCCAGGGACTTAGCAAATTTCCAAGGATTCATGGAATATCGGACTAGCCCGCACAAAATCGGACAAGTCCGAATTTTTCCAGAGCCAAAATCGGACTAGTCCGCAGCAAAAACGGACAAGTCCGTTTTTAGACAGAGAGAAATCGGACTAGTCCTCAGCAAAACCGGACTAGTCCGCACTTTCCTACATTTTTAAGTGCGGTTTTGTTCCAAATCAATTTTAAACTTATTCCTCTTGTTATGGGTTAATGTTAAACATGTATATGAGTGCATGTAGGGCATGATGCATGAAAATGAGGGTGTTACAAACCTACCCCCCTTAAAATGAATCTCGCCCTCGAGATTCGACGCGGAAGAGAAGAGATAGGGAAATTCCTTCTTGAGATCATCTTCTAGCTCCCAAGTTGCTTCTTTTTCGGTATGGTGCTTCCATTGGACTTTACAGCATCGAATCACCTTGTTCCTTGTGACTCTCTCCTTGGTTTCCAAGATTTTGACCGGTTGCTCGGCATACGTCAAATCTTCCTCTAGTTCCAATTCTTCCATTGGCACTTGATCTTCTGGTACCCTGAGACACTTCTTGAGTTGGGAAACATGAAACACATCATGTACGTCTGAAAGATGAGCTGGCATCTCCAACTTATATGCTACTTCTCCTCTTTTGTCCAAAATCTTGAATGGTCCAATATAACGAGGTGCGAGCTTGCCTCTTATGTTAAACCTCTTATGACCTCTCATTGGTGACACCTTGAGGTAAACAAAATCGCCTATTTCAAAGGCTAATTTCCTTCTCCTATTATCCGCATAGCCTTTTTGCCTTGATTGGGCAGCCCTCAAGTTTCCACGAATTATTTGGACTTGCTTTTCGGCTTCTTGCAACACGTCCGGACCAAATACTTGAGTTTCTCCTGCCTCATTCCAGAATAAAGGTGTCCTACACTTCCTCCCATAAAGCGCTTCATATGGTGACATTTTCAAGCTTGCTTGGTAGCTATTGTTGTATGAAAATTCTGCGTATGGCAAGCTTTTGTCCCAACTTTTCCCATGCTTTAAAGCACAAGCTCTTAACATGTCCTCCAAAATCTGATTGGTCCTCTCGGTTTTTCCATCCGTTTGAGGATGATATGCTGAACTAAAATTCAACCTCGTTCCCAAAGCTTCATGCAATTTTTGCCAAAATCTGGAGGTAAATTGAGAACCTCTATCCGAGACTATCTTCTTAGGGACTCCATGTCGACACACAATATGATCCATGTATATTTCGGCCAATCGTGCAACTGTATACTTGGTCTTCACAGGGACAAAATGAGCTGACTTAGTTAAGCGATCCACAATTACCCAAATTGAGTCATACCCGGACTGAGTACGTGGTAACCCAACTATGAAGTCCATACCAATTTCTTCCCACTTCCATTCCGGAATCTTCAACGGTTGCAATAGTCCGGCCGGCCTTTGATGTTCCGCCTTGACTCGTTGACACACATCACATAACGCTACATATTCAGCTATGTCCTTTTTCATGCTATCCCACCAATAGCAAGCCTTCAAGTCCTTGTACATCTTCGTACAACCGGGGTGAATCGAGTAAGGCGAGTCATGTGCCTCCTTTAATATTGTCTCCCGAATATGCTTTACATTAGGCACAACGATTCTCTTTCCAAGCCATAAGGTACCATGTTCGTCTTCATCAAATCTGAATTCTCTTCCTTCTTTGATTCTTTCCTTGATTTCCTTGATCTCCTCATCCATGGTTTGTGCTTCTCGAATTTCTTGCTCCAAGGTTGGGTTTAACTCCATCCTCTCCATCTCATTTACAAACCCAAGGTTCAACCGCTCAAACTCCTTGCATAACTCGGACGGTAACTCTTGAACTGTAAGTTGATGGCTTACTCCCTTTCTACTCAAAGCATCGGCCACTACATTGGCTTTTCCCGGATGATAGTTGATCCCCAAATCATAATCTTTGATGAGTTCCAACCATCTTCGTTGCCTCAAGTTCAGATCCGTTTGTGTGAAAATATACTTCAAACTCTTATGATCCGTGTAAATTTCACACCTATGTCCAAGAATATAGTGTCTCCAAATCTTCAATGCATGTACCACGGCTGCTAGTTCAAGATCATGCGTGGGGTAATTCTGCTCATGTTTCTTCAATTGTCTTGACGCATAGGCGACCACTTGACCTTCTTGCATCAATACACATCCAAGCCCTTGTCTTGATGCATCGCAATAAATGTCAAAACTCTTGCTTACATCCGGCAATACCAAAACTGGGGCTGTTGTCAACCGCTTCTTCAACTCCTCAAAACTCTCTTGACAAGCTTGAGTCCATTGGAATGCCTTTCCCTTCATTAGCAACTCCGTCATAGGCTTGGCTATCTTGGAAAAATCCTTGATGAATCTACGGTAATATCCAGCCATCCCAAGAAAACTCCTTATTTCCTTGACGTTTTGCGGTGGTTCCCACTTCAACACGTCCCTCACTTTTCCGGTGTCAACCGATACTCCTCCTCCTGAGATTATATGACCCAAAAATGGCACCTCTTTCAACCAAAACTGGCACTTGTTGAACTTGGCATACAATTGATGCTCCCTCAATTTTTGCAGTGTAAGCCTCAAGTGTTCCTCATGTTCCTTCTCATCCTTCGAGTAGATCATAATATCATCAATAAACACCACAACGAACTTATCTAAGTACTCCATGAAGACTTTATTCATGAGGTACATAAAGTAGGCAGGTGCATTTGTCAATCCAAAAGACATCACAGTGTACTCATAAAATCCATACCGTGTCCTAAAAGCTGTCTTAGGTATGTCCGATGGTCTAATCTTCATTTGAAAGTAACCTGACCTCAAATCAATCTTGGAAAACACACAGGCACCTTTCATCTGGTCAAACAAATCCTCTATACGGGGCAAGGTGTACTTGTTCTTGATTGTTACCTCGTTGAGAGCTCGGTAATCCACGCACATCCTTTGGGATCCGTCCTTCTTGTCCACAAATAGAACGGGCGCTCCCCAAGGTGAAGAGCTAGGGCGAATAAAACCCTTCTCTAATTGCTCTTGAATTTGTTTCTTGAGCTCCGCTAATTCCATAGGAGGCATCCTATACGGCCTCTTAGCTATAGGTGCAGTTCCAGGTATTAAATCAATAACAAACTCAATGTCTCGATCAGGTGACATACCTGGCAACTCGTCCGGAAAAACATCCAAAAATTCACACACCACCGGAATCTCCTCAATTGCGACACCGTCCATATGATTCAGCTCTAATTGCTTCGGTGCATGTTGGGTTGCTTCAAATTCTACGGTGATCCCTTCTTCATTAGTCAACTTCACCGTCTTTGTGGCACATTCAATAACTCCATTGTGCTTCCTCAACCAGTCCATACCAAGTATAATATCCAACCCTTGAGAATCTAAAACAATGAGGTTGGCGGAGAAGTCTACCCCCCTTATTCTAAGGCTTACTTTTGGACATACTATATTTGTCCTCATCTCTCCTCCAGGAGACTTAACCAACAGAGTAAACTTCATATGAGAGATAGGCAAACTATACTTGGCAACATACTTCGATGCAATGAATGAATGCGATGCTCCAGAATCAAATAACATAGTCGCGGGGTTGGAGTTGGCGAGAAACATACCAATGACCACGTCATCCGCTTGTTGAGCATCCTCCGTAGAGACATGATTCACGTTGCCACGAGCAAAGTTCTGCTGTCCACGGCTTCCTTGTGGCTGTCCTCCATTAGGTCTTGGGTTTTGCCTCGATGCATTGCTTCCTTGACCAAGGCCCGACTTAGGACATTGATGTGCAAAGTGTCCAGCTTCTCCACAAGTATATCACTTCTTAACTCCACCAGAATTATTGGGACGAGCTTGGTTTTGAGCATTGGCTCCAGGAAAATCAGCACGAGGTGCATAAGGCATTGGAGGCCTAGGTGCTTGCATAACAGGGCGCTGCTGCACAAACTGGGTTGGGCGCGGTGCATATCCAGGGCGCTGAGCAGGAATAGAGGAGCTGTAATGAGGCGCATTGGGTGGCGCAAAGCGAGGGCGCACATTACTTCCTTGTTGCTGTCCTTGATATGGTGCCTTCCTCTTGATTTCTTGCTCCATCTCACGGATCTTGTTCTCGACCACAATTGCTTTGTCCACAAGCTTCTGAAAATTGACATAATCACAGTTGAGCAATTGCACTTGGATCGTATTGTTCAATCCCCTCATGAACAAGTATTGCTTCCGGCTGTCCCGGCTAACATCCTCAGGCGCATATCTTGAGAGTTGAGTGAATTTATTGAGGTATTCACTCACGCTTGATCTTCCTTGTCTCAAGTTCTCAAATTCTTGCCTCTTCAAGAGCATAACACCTTCCGGCACATAATGAGAACGGAAACTCTCCTTGAATTCCGCCCAGGTACTTCTCTCTTGGTTCTCATGAGCATTGCAATAAGAATCCCACCAATCTGCAGCTGCTCCAACGAGTTGATGAGAAGCAAATAGCACCTTCTCCCGGTCACTGTCGACTGTTGGAGTCGGCAGATCCCCTAACACTATGAAAAGTGTTTGAAGGAGTTTGTGGTTCGGTCTGGGCGCGCGGAGATCTAAGAAAGTGAAATGCGATTTGGACACGAGTGACACGGTGGATTACGTGGTTCGGGTCGCCTGAGCGCAATACCCTACTCCACGGGTGTGTGTTTGTTGTATTAACTTGTGAGCTTCAGAGTGTTCGCCCTCTGTGTATCGTCGGTTTGTCCTTTTATAGTACAAGGACCAACCGTTACAAGTCAGCCTGGCCCGACATGTGGCCCTGGCGGTTATTAGTATTGATACACGAGATTAATTGTTGTTAATAACCCTGTAACGGCTCCGACAGTGCCGTTACAGGTGTTAAGGCTGTCCGATTAATTATCATTAACGTGGAATTAATGGTAATTAATCGGATCTTGAAGTCTGCGGCTGTCCTTTGGAGATCCGGAGCCGTTACAACGTCTCCCGGGGGCTTTAAGCATCTAGCTCCGTCGTGTGGACACGTGGCAGCTCCGGAGCTTGCTTGGGAGAAGCGGGAAGCTCCGGGGTGACCTGGCACGTGTCATGTCCGGAGCTTCTCTCGGTCGGGGGCTACCTCCGGAGGTGCCGTTTCAGTACTTGGCCCGGAGCTTCACCCTTGCGGGTAATAGCTCTGGGCTGATAGTACACGTGGCAACCTAGAGGTTAACCATGTTGGAGAAGCGGGTCCGGTCACGTCTGGCGAGTGGGCCCCCGAGGGTCTTCAATTTGAGTTGATGTCCTTCCCTTGAGATCTTTGTAACCTCAGGGGGTGTATGGTTTTTAGGGTACCGACAGCATTGGACAATGGCTAGCTTCTTCTCCACGGACTTGAGCCAATCATCCGCATCCATAGGGTCTGCGGCTTGAGCAAAGGTTGGCGGCCTAGTCCTCATAAACTCTCCCAATCGGTTATGAGGAGGTGGGGGTGGCGGTGGAGGCATGTGTGGCTGATTGTTGATATTGCCAGCCTGCAGCTGTCCCATAGTCTGTATCATGGTCTGCATGAGCTGGTTTTGCATGGACAAAAGCTGCTCGATGTTGATAGCTTCGTGAGCAGGTCCTTGCCCATTGTTGTTCTGAGGCACTCCATTGTTCTCCCCCTCATCATTGCCATCCCTCTGGTTGCGAGTCCTCACCATCTGAAGAAAAGAAATAGGTAAGAATTAGAAAACGTCCCCAACTATATGCATCAAGGGATATAAAACTAAACAACTAGCTACACTAACCTAGGTGGACATGGCAATGCTAAAGCATCCCAAAATCCTCTATTAAGCACACAAGCAACCAATATATATAGCAAACAACACACCAAGCAAGAACACATCAATTTCTGAGTGCTCCTATGTGCTCTAAAGTGTCCATTCTATCTAGGCTGCATCCTACGGTCAACCTGTGGCTCTGATACCAATCTGTGACGCCCGGTTCCAAAAATGAACCAAGCTAACGCATATGTGTGCCCAGGATGTTCATCACACATACACGAGTGCAATCACAAAAGGATATACAGAAAATTTCCACAGCTCAAATTATTAAATAAGTACTCTTATTACACAATTCATTAAATCCTCGAATACACGCTCTAATGAATATTAATGACAAGTTCAACTAATGCAGCGGAAATAAACTAATTAAACAACTAAGCAAACTAAGCAACTATGCAGCATAAGCGACAGGGTATGTATGCGCAGCTCCAATCAACACCACAGGCAAAGCTGACGGTAGACACGGCCTAGAACTCCGCATTATCGCCATTAAACTCCCAGTCCTGACCTGCAACTGTTGGGGTGGGGATTGCAAGAGTGAGTACATGTCGTACTCAGCAAGTGTGGAAAGTATGACATGTGGCTGATTCAAATGACGACAATAATAATGGTAAAGTGCTGAAAAGTACATTAAAACATTTGAAAGGCAATATAGTATAAGTATGTGAAGTAATCCCAACATAATCGTAAGTAATACCATAATACCAAACTGAATTCATTACCATCATCAATAAGTCCAGATTTCACCATTGCCAATAACCATATTCGATACCAGAGATTAATCCATAACCATTACCAAACCATAACCATTACCAAATTCCAATTTGCCTCTAATCATGGAAGTTGTCCAGGTGCTCATAACCGGGAGCACGGCTATCATGATAGTTTTAATTAACACTCTGCAGAGTTTGTACCTCTTTACCCACGTGTTCGTGATTTCATCACCCTTCGGCGACTAAGAACCTCCCTTATGCCCATGACCCGTCGGTCACATTACACACTTCCGTTGGTGTGTGGCCAAGAGATCACAAAATAGCCTTTACAAAGGGATTACTAGCCTATTTAGACCCCACTGAGGTTTCACCGGTGGCGATGCCTCCAACTGAGCACATCTTCAACCAAGGGCCCCCTCTTGAGCCATTCGGATCCCAGGGTAGTCCCACCAATCATCAACAAACCCGATCCGACTACCCCTTCCCCGAGCATCCACAATGGTCCAAACAGCACTAGCAAAGCCCTAATTAATCAGCTACGCCGCACCCATACTTGGCCTCGTGGTGGCACTGTAGTCCTGGCTTATTCTCGCATGAACCGGTCCTTAGATCTAAAGCAAGCAAACCACCATAACATCCAACCCATCCACATACCAGGCTTGCTTAGATCATCCGTTACCATACCATGTTTAACCAGTTCATGTTAACCATAATCTCATCCATGCATAATTAAATTGAGTGATATAGTTGTTTCCATCCCAGTTGATTAAGCGAAGCAAAAAGGTAAAAACCCTTCCCAACTCTCTACCATAAATTCCAGGTGACAAGGATGGTTTAACAAGTCTAGTAAACTTCCTATCATAGGATTCCCATCAAATTGACACAGCATGCAAGTTCGCAAACAAAACATTTAATTTAAAATAGGATCAATATGCTTCAAGGACACTTGCCTTGCTCTTGCTGTTGATTAGGGTCAAAGCCTTCAACCTCTTGATGCTGTAGATCCTCCGCGGCACTTTCTAGCGCAAATCCGTCTAATCCACACAATAAACATACAAGACAAGAAACACAATCAAAGAGTGCACAAATATTACTCAATATGACATGACATGCATGATTGATGCAATGCAAGGTAGAACTTGTTACTAGATTGCTTTTAATGATCACTAACTAGTCTAATAGATTTTAACAAGTTTATACAGGTTTGGATTCGATTAGATCAAATTTTAGAATTAATTCAACACAATTTAACCAGAAAGATCGGACTAGTCCGCCAGGAACCGGACAAGTCCGCACTTGACGAGATCAGCAGATTAGGGTTTTCTAGATCGACATGAATTTGGAGATTAGGGGTTGAATTCACATAAGGAAAAGAGAATAGAAGGTATACCAGGTGTTTAGAACTCCAATGAACCAAGAAACTTGGAGGGAACACTTGGATCTTGATGATCTAGGGTTGGTGATGAACTTGGAGATGAATTGGTGGTGAAGGACGAAACTTGGTGGAGATCTTGATCCTCCTTCGTTTCCTCCTCTTCTTCCTCTTGCTTGGGATCTTCTCCTCCCTCCTTGATGGTGGCTCCCCACGAACTAGGGTTTGGGTGGGTGGAAAAGTGGCAAATAGATGTCAAACCAAGGGGTGGGGCTGTTTATATAGAGGTGGAGGCTAGGGTTAGATGGATTTCGAGTTTTGGGATGAGTAGAGGCCGGTTTAGAGTCCCACATGGGTTCCAAAAGAGTTAGGCACGACGTACCTAGGCCCACTTAACGTGAAACCCAAGAAACAAGTCGTAAAACAAAAGATCAACTTGGAGTCGCGAAATATCGGACAAGTCCGGACAGGACTGGACTAGTCCGAAGTCGTCCAGAGAGAAAATCGGACAAGTCTGGCCAAAAATCGGACAAGTCCGAATTTGAACAGAGAGGAAAAACGGACAAGTCCGCTGGAACACCGGACTAGTCCGGAAAAGTCCAGGGACTTAGCAAATTTCCAAGGATTCATGGAATATCGGACGAGCCCGCACAAAATCGGACAAGTCCGAATTTTTCCAGAGCCAAAATCGGACTAGTCCGCAGCAAAAACGGACAAGTCCGTTTTTAGACAGAGAGAAATCGGACTAGTCCTCAGCAAAACCGGACTAGTCCGCACTTTCCTACATTTTTAAGTGCGGTTTTGTTCCAAATCAATTTTAAACTTATTCCTCTTGTTATGGGTTAATGTTAAACATGTATATGAGTGCATGTAGGGCATGATGCATGAAAATGAGGGTGTTACAGCACCGAGCACCTCGACTATCGTCTCGAGCAGCCTCTAGAACCGGTCAAACAGCCTGTCGAACTGCATCTCGAGCACCTCTTTGTTGAGCCTCTCGGGGGAGCGGCAACACTATTTCTTACAGGGTGGCTCTCTCGGCGGGCTTGACGGCGGAACGTTGGTCATGGTGGGTTGTCTGAGCGGAACAAAGCGAAGAGGAGAGACTGATGACCCCTTATATAAGGTTTGGGCTATAACGCAAAATGGAGATGAGCTTCGCTACGAAGCGCATCTCCTATGATCGACGTCTCCCCCTCCTCTACAAAACGTGAGACGTTCTCTAATGGAAAGCGCGTCTTCGATTCCATACGTCACCTTTAGCTTCATGAATTTCTCCATTTTGCTTTGGTTCACTGTTGATATCACGTATGTCACTTGATAACTAAATCATTCTCTTGTCCCGAATATAATCAAATCCTTCCTTATGATACCCGAGGAATATGATGAACACGTTACACATTCACTCATTCACATAGTTGAAGAACACACAAGATACTATTCAATCACATAGATGAACAAAGATAAATTTCGTTTATTAACAATATTTACAAAACAGAAGCAACTATAAAACAACAAAGAAAAACTACATACTACTCGTACTCGTACTCCTCCTCCTCCTCCTCCTCTTCCTCCTCCTCGTCCTCCGGCGGCGACACCGACGCCGGTGCAACAGATGCCTGGGCCGGCTGCTCCGGCTGCGCCGGCTGCACCGACGGTGCAATCTCGTGAACAAGGTTGCTCTCCGTCGCCTCCACCAGGTTTTTGCGGCCCTCGGGGCCAAGCACCTGGGCGATCGTCTCAAACAGAATGTCGAGACGATCGACCACCCTCGTGAGGGAGAAGAGGTAGTGGTCGATGGTACCCATTCTGGTAAACTGGGGAAGGGTACCCGGACCCAAGGAACTCATGGCGCGAGACGTGTTGTTGTACGCCTCTTGCATCATAAGGAGGCGCTGCTCGGTGTTGAACCTCTTGGGGGAGCTGCAGCACAGTTTCTTGCAGGGTGGCTCTCTTGGCGGGCTTGGCGGCGGAAGGTCGGCCATGGTGGTGGTGGGTCGTCGGGGCGGGGAAGACGAAGAAAAGAAGAGGATTCAAAGTGGTGACACGCTTGTGGAGAACTCACTAGTGATGGAGCATCTTAAATGAGGTCCGCGTGGAGTCGTCGAGAGAGCAATTGGTTTCTCGCGCATTGATGGAACGATGGGACACATCGATACCGCCTCGGGGAAATGAAAGGTCATGCATGGACGTCGCACGCGTCTCTGCACCACGCCGCCGAAATTAAGTTCTCCGCAGACCTCGTGCCGCACGTCTCTCTTTCGACTATGGAAGACACGCTTTAGGTTAACGAGCATCTATCTTTGTTATAGCGTGTGTCGGAGTCTAGTTCTGGCAATTCCCCTAGTACTACCGTTGGCAGCCCGCAAAGTTCCTTAGTTCGGTTAGTGCGCGCGGATATTCAGAACAAGATGGTGACTTGACACGAGGATTTACGTGGTTCGGGCCGCCTGAGCGTAATACCCTACTCCACGGGTGTGTTGTTGTTGTTGTATTGAGTGTATGAGCGTGTGAGAGCCTGAGCCAGAGAGGGATCAAGAGCTTGAGTCAGCGTCTAGAGCCTCTAGCCAGTCTCTTGAGCGCGTGTGTCCGCCTCCTCCCCTGTGTATCGCTTGGCCAATCCTTTTATAGTACAAGGGTTGGCCATTACATTGTTAGCCTGGCCCGACATGTGGCCCTGGCGGTTACTAATGCCTAATACACAGTTTAATATACTTAATTCCCCTTAATATCGTGGTAACGTGCCTTAATGGTGGCATTACTAGTATTAAGGGTCCTCTAATCGTCTATCATTAAGATAGTATTAATGACACATAATCAGGTCTTGAAGCCTTAAATGTCCCTTGAAGGTTCGAGCCGTTGGAGGTCCACCAATCTGCCTGTTGAGGTTGAAGGTACGGCGGTTGGACGCGTGGCAGCTTTGGAGCTTACAGTCTTGGACGAGTAGATCCGATGCTGTGGTACAAGTGTTGGTACCAGAGCTTCCCTCTATCGGGGTTAGGTCCGTGGGTGCCACACAGGTATCCAGTCTGGAGCATTCCCATGTAGGGATTGTAGCTACGGTTTTATGACACATGTGGCGGCACTGGGACTAACCATATGACGGAGGCAGGTCCGGTTACAAGCAACACGTGGGGCCTTCGGAGGTCTTCAACTCAGATAGGTGGAGTTCCTTTGCACTCTTTGCAGTTCCAAGAAGTATCCGGTACGCAGGGTACCGACAGTGGCCCCCGGGCACACCTCTGGGAGAGACCCTTTGGATTAAGTCATTCTACCAGAGGTGGGTCCATCTTTCGATTTTTGCACCGTGCCTTCAAGGGTTTTTGGATGTGCCGTTGAGGTGATAGTTCGCAGTTAAACCATTGCCGCGTGGCATCTTCTGGACGTGGCAGGTGAGATTTGCGCGTGTGGATCTCATGCAATTGAAGGTCGCTGGTTCCCAATACGAAAACCGTATCAGTTCTGCACGTCCTGTCAGGCTGCAGCCTTTGGGTTTCTCGCCGCTCATTATGGCAACGGTTGGCCTTGGGTAAGGACCTCGATCTCTTCGTCGGGGTGGCCCCAGGTCCACACGTCATTGACGGGGTGAATTTTTTAAAAGTGCTCTTGATCTCATTGCGGTTTCCATCCAAGCGTCGCAGAGTCTTACTTAAGAAGGAAAGTGCGCACGGGTTGAAGACTCTTTACGCCTTTGATCATCTTTGTGCTTAGAGCCTCTCAACCTCCGCCTAATTTTCCATCCTTTGCTCCACTTTGCCGCGATGGAGTTGGGTCTCCGCAAGAGCCGTCTCACGAGCGATGACAATCTGAAGAAGGTCCGGACCTACATGGGGTGGTCCAGCGACTCCTTCAACCATCTGGTTCGCGCTGGCAAGCTCCCGTTCAAGAAGAAGCACGGCGGTGACATGGTGTACTTCTCTGTGTACGCCATGGTGGGGCTGATCCCACCTTTCTGAACTTTCCTCTTGATGTTGTTAGACTTCTATGGTCTGCAGTTGTACCACCTTGGCCCCCATTCTACTCTTCTTGTGTCAACATTTGTCCACTTCTGCGAGATGTGGGTGGGTATTCTCCCCTGCGTCGAGCTTTTCCGTACCTTCTTCACCATCCACACCACCGGCAAGAGTTCCGAGTATCTTGGCTTCTACTATTTTGTGAAGCGCAAGAAATTCCCCTACAAATACTTGAGGTTGTTTCCTTCCAGCAAGTGGGACGACTAGAAGAAAGATTGGATTATCGTCACGGCAGAGGAGCACGAGAAGTTGGAGCTGCCTGAGGGTCTTCCCAATGTTGATACTGATGCATGGAGTGTGGCTCCGGTGCTGTCAGAGGCCTTCAACCCTACCTTGACCAGGATCCGCGAATGTGTGGAAGGAGGGGTGACCCCCCAGATGGTCTTCTGCAACTTCCTAGTCAACAGGTGGGCTCCGCTGAAGAAGAGTGAGAAGCTCGCCTGGGCCCTCAACAGCGTGATGGATGATGACCGGATTGAAATCGGTCTGAGGTCCAATTTGGACAGTGCTGCTTTGGAGCTTCATCTCAAGAAGTTCTAGCATGACATTGACGTTGAGGGCGATGACTTAACTTCACCAGCGGCTTTCCTCCCTCTGAACATGGAGGCAGAGTTCAACAGGGAGCTCCGGAGGAGCATGCCAGTGCTTGACGACCTCGGTGAGGTAGAGAGGCGTCTGACCACCAGATTGGTGATCCTTGGAGCTTCCGAGGGTGGACCCGCTTCCGCCCTGAGCCAAAGAGCTGATGACATAGGCAAGGGCAAAGAGCTCGCTGAACCTTCCGACCGGAAGAGGAAGCTGAGACGTGCTGACGGAAGCTCTGTGAGGCTAGCTCCATCTGCCTCAGTCCCTTCTCCTCAGCGCGGGAGGTCTTCGACAGTGACACCAACTCCAGCATCAGCGTCTCCCTGGAACGCCAGCTCCAACCAAGTGACTCCGGCACCAGGGCCAGCTAAGGGATCTAGGTACGAGGGTCCTTCTCGGTCGAGGGGGGCCCCAACCAAGACGTCACTAATGGCGGCAGCAAGCTCCGAAGAGCCTTCCGGAATTACTGCACCAGTTGATACTAGGTCAGGCTCTGAGCGTCCGGCGAAGAAGTTCCGCGCTAGCTGGAGTGGAAGCCTTCCAAGGTAAATTTACTTTTTTACCTCACTTTGTTATTTTTTTGTAACCAAATTTTGAGTTTATTTATCCTTCTACCACAGGGTATCAAAAAAAGGGGCTGAAGCTTCGGTTCCTGTGACAGCAGTTGATGCTGTGCAGGCGGAAGCTCTGGCTCCAATTCCAGCGCCGCCCCAGGCGGTGGCTGAGGTCACGGTAGCTCCGGCGCCGGCTGTCATGGTTTTGGACCTCGACTCATCTCCCAAAGATCCAGTGGTAGCACCGGACCATGGGAATGAAGATGTACCAGCGGCACTAGCTCCGGAGGTTGGAGCTCCAATTTTGGATGCTGTGATGATGAATGCTTCGGCCTTAGAGCCGAAGGTAGCTGAAGTTCCAGCCTTCGAGTCGGGTGTTACTGAAGCCTCGACGGCGGAGCCGACGGTTCATGAAGTTCGAGTCCCTGATCCGGTTGTCGTGGAGGTGCCGGCACCCAAACAAGTAGAGGTCAAAGCGCCAGTGCCTGAACCGGCAGTGAGGAAGCACCAGTGCCTGAACTGGCAGTGAGAAAGCACCAACGTCAGAGCCGGAGATGGCCTTAGCTCCGGCTGGGTCTTCACTGCCAGCTCTAGAGGGGGTAGTTCTGGAGATACCCGCTCCTGAGCCAGGGTGCCAGGATGGAGCGGCTGGTCCTCTGCTTGAGGGGCTAGTTGGTGATGACCTGGCAGCGGGACCTTCGGGGCTAACTCCGGAGGTAGAAACTCTTGTGGTAGGACCTACCTCGACGACGACCAAGTCACTCCCAGAGGGCAGCCCTAGTGCCGCGGGAGCTCAGGGGACTGCTCTTGTAAAGTGGGACCTAATTTTTGTTTTGGAGAACCCACTGGAGTCAGCAGAGAGGACCCTGACAGGTCCGGAGCCAAACTCCAGTCGCTATCTATCGACAATGCTTGCTCCAGCCTTCGCCATGTCCATCTTGCATTTTATCACGATAGCAAGGCCCTCAAGGAGAAGTGCCAAACTCTTAGGAGGTGGCCCAACCGACTCCAATTCGAGACCAAGCTGGCGCAAACAAGGTTGGATGATGACAAGGAGTGGGTCAAGAGGGAGAAGTCCCAGATGGAGTACTGGGTCCAGCTGTTAGATGAGGAGGAAAGCATGGTGCGATCCCTCGACAATCAGTCTCGGGCTATATACGAACAAGCCCTGGCTGCTAATGAGGTGGCGAATGGTCACCAGGAGAACCTCAATACCGTCCACGAAGGTCTCGTCAAGCATCGGGAGGGTCTCGACGAGCGAGATAAAAAGCTCGAAGAGGAAGAGAAAAAACTCCTGGAGCTGAGGGATGACCTCGTGAAGAGGGAGAACGAGCTCGCCCAAAGGCTGGCTCTGAGTGACAAGAGCCTTGCAGAGCGCACCAAAAAGCTGGAGGAGCTCTGCAAGAGCGAAGAGGAGAAGGCCTGGCAGCGGGGACAGGACCTTACCAAAAGGGAGGCCGAAGTCGCTGCCAGGGAGAAGAAGGTGCGAGGCCGGGAGAAAGACTTGGTTGACCGCCAGAATCGGATCCACGTCCGGGAGAAGGAGCTTGGTGACCTTGAAAAGCAAGTTGCTGAGAGGATTCAGCAGCATGCCAAGGAGGTCGAGTGCCTTGCCCGAGAGGGTTCGGAGCTTGCGGCAGCCAAGAGGTCCTTGGAGGAGATTCGAGGATCAAGGGCTGTGGAGTCTCAACAAGTATGGGACTTTGTGGGCAAAGCCAATGTCGCGCTGGCGCTGCTGGGCTTTAGCCCCGTGCATCCGGACAATCCGTAGCCGGAGCTGGACCATGTGTTGGGGGCGCTGAGCTCGGTTGGCAACAAACTCGGCGCGATGGGCGATGTCATCGCGGATCAGTTGGAAACTGAAGGAAAATCCCTTGCGCAGAACGTCACAGAATACATGCTGACCGTCTACACAAGCCGGGATCCTCATTTCCCACTAAACCCGGTGCTTGAATGTCCCATCGATGGAGAGGGAGACGCCGCCAAGACCATTGTGTTGGAGGTTGCCCAGAAGGTCACCTCGTTCTTCTGTAGAATTTAGAACTTTCTCCTTTTAGCTCCCACTTGTATCTTCTCTTCTTTTCTCCAATTTTGTAATCTCTTGTCTTTAGATGAATGAAATCCAATAAATTTATGAATTTCATTTTTTGTCTTTAACCTTTGTCTTACTTGGCCCCCTGGGGTTTTCGGAGCTTGATAGCTCCGGTGACACCCACTATCAATGTTTAAAACATCAACGGTGGGCCCCCTTGGGGGATCTCAAAGCTTTGATAGCTCCGGCATTGTCCCCCATCATCGTGGGATTTTCATTTTTCATGCACACTGAAGTCAAGAAAAATAGTAAAATCCATTTCTTATCTATAACTCATTTGCGACTTACTATTCCCATACGAAATTTTAGGTCGACAGCAATTCTATATACAATCAAGCGTGTTTGTTTATTTTCTCCAGATCCAATCGTTTTCTGGACTCACCTTACTTAGGCCTGTCGGGGTGTAGGTAGAGTGGCGTACTTAGGGTGCAGGACCAGGCTAAGTCGATAGCACACTCCGGACCTAGATTGGCTTGGCGTTCAGGTGAGTAGGCCATTCAACAATGTTAAGACCCGAAAGAAATAACAATGCAACTTGAATTATATATGAATTGTTCGAGCTAAAGCTTCTTAAGAATTGCACAACTTTGTTATAGACAAGAAAGACAAAAATAAAAAAGAATGAGCCTGTACAAAATAAGTGCACGTGGAGTCTGTTTTCACATATCGATGTCTTTCATTATAGGTCCAGGGTACAGGGGAGACAAGTACACTCTTAGGTGACGGAACCAAGCTAAGTGTGTTACATTTCTTGTTCGACCCAGGGTAGCTAGCTAAACTTTTAGTTCTGAGACCGTGTCAAGTGTTACTTGAACTTTGCGGACCTTCCTAAAAAGGTCCAGCTGTCCTCCTGGAGGAGCTACCCATCTCTGTACAATGACGCTATAACATACATCATATGTAATTACAGACTCACCTCCGTGATATTGAGCGTAAAACTTACGAAGGTGCTCAATGTTCCAAGGATTAGGGAGCAGTGTCCCATCCTCGGTTGCCATGTGAACGCATCCGAGACGGGATACTTTGATCACTCGAAAGGGTCCTTCTCAGCTGGGGGAAAGTTTGTTTAACCCTTCTCGAGTTCGTATTCTCCGTAGCACCAGATCGCCTTCCTCAAGCTTTCGTCTATGCACATGCCTTTGGTGATAACGCTGGAGGCTTGGTGATATCGTGCATTTCGAACAACTGCTCGACACCTTTCATCTTCAACGAGGTCAAGGTCTTCACACCGGAGCTGGTCCTGCGTGGCTGCATCAAAGGTCCGGACCCGGAGTGACCCCAAGGTGATTTCCGGAGGAAGGACTGCGTCAGATCTGTACACCAGGAAGAAGGGTGTCTCTCCATTTGACCGATTTGGAGTTGTCCTGTTTGCCCACAAGGTGGGCGGAAGCTCCTCGATCCAGTTGGCTCCATGTTTTTTCAAGCGCTCATATGTGCGCGTCCTGAGTCCCTTTAGGATTTCTGCATTTGCTCTCTCAGCTTAGCCATTGCTTGCAGGGTGAGCCACAGAAGCGTAGCTGACTTGAATGCCGGGG
Organism: Tuctoria greenei; assembly: GCA_036927565.1. NCBI lineage: Eukaryota > Viridiplantae > Streptophyta > Magnoliopsida > Poales > Poaceae > Tuctoria > Tuctoria greenei. The sequence continues at coordinate 36,137,524 of JAYESD010000008.1, forward strand.
TCTTCGCAATATCCTTGGAATGCAGAACTTGTGAATTGGGTCCCGTTGTCAGTTATGATCTTGTTTGGGACACCAAATCTACATACTATGGACTGCAACAACTTGATAGTTGATTGCTTGTTTATTGTCACAACTGGAGTTGCTTCCGGCCACTTGGTGAACTTGTCGATGGCGACATACAGGTACCTGTAACCTCCGACGGCTTTTGGGAAAGGTCCCAAAATATCCAAATCCCACACAACAAATGGCCATGTCAGAGGTATCATTTGTAGAGGTTGAGCTGGTGTGTGAATTTGCTTCGCATGAAACTGGCATGCTTCACATTTCTTCACTAGCTCGGTTGCATCCTGGAGTGTTGTAGGCCAGTAAAAACCATACTGGAAGGCTTTACCGACCAACGTGTGATAAGGATTATTACCCTTAATACACATTTGAAGCGCTTACTTACCCTTAATGACCGAGTTACGGGCTTTGATAGCTCCGTTACAGGTAATAAGGGTCGTCCGATCGTGTGTCATTAACATAGTATTAATGACACTTAATCGGGTCTTGAAGTCCTTGATTCCCCTTTGAAGATCTGGAGTCGTTGTGGATTCTACCGGAGGTTTGAGGCTGAAGATCTGATGGTTGGACACGTGGCAGCTCCGGAGCATACTGTGGGGAACAAATAGGTCCGGTGTCACCAGACACGTGTCAGTTCTGGAGCTTCCCTCGGTCTGGGGTTAGGTTCGGGGGTGCCGTTATGGTACATAGCCCGGAGCTTCCCCCTTGTGGGCGGTAGCTCCAGTTTGATGGTACACGTGGCGACCCTAGGACTAACCATGTTGGGGAAGCAGGTCCGGTTATGTCTGACATGTGGGCCTTCGAAGGTCTTCAAATCAAGTAGATGACATTTCCTTGAGATATTTGCAATCTCAAGGGGTATACGATACTCAGGGTACCGACAGTGGCCCCCTGGGCCCATCTCTGGGAAGACCCCTTGGGTGAAGTCATTCCACCGGAGGTGGGTCCATCCTTCGACTTTTGAGCCGAGTCTTCAAAGGTCTTCAGATGTGCCGTTGGCGATAGTTTTGGAGTTAAATCCTCGCCGCGTGGCATATCCCGGGTGCGGCAAATGAGATCTTTGTCATGCAGATCTCACGCAATCGAAGGTCGCCGGTTCCCAATATGAAAATCGTATCGGTTCCGTGCGCCTTGTCAGGCCGCCGCCTTCGGGCTTCCCGCCTTTCATGATGACAACCGTTCGCCTGGGTAAGAACCTCGACTTGATCGTCGGGGTGGTCCCGGGCCCTCTTCTCATCGGCAGGGTGAAATTTTTGAATAGTATCCTCGGCTTCCCTATGGTTTCCATCCAAGCGTTGCGGGGGCTTACTTAAGAAGGAAAGCACGCAACGTCTGTGGTTCTTTACGCCTCTCATCTAAACTTGCGCTCAAACTCCCAAACTTGTGCTTGCTTTTCCTCCCTTGCCTCGCTGTGCTGCGATGGAGTTGGGTCTCCGCAAGAGCCGCTTGAAGACCGAAAGTGACCTGAAGAAGGTCCGGGCCCTCATGGGGTGGTCCCCAGACTTCTTCAACCACCTGGTCTGCGCCGGGGGAAAGCTCCCATTCGAGAAGGAGCACGCCGACGAGATGGTGTACTTTTCTGCGTACGCCATGGTGGGGCTGATCCCACCTTTTTCCTCCTTTTTCTTGATGTTGCTAGACTTCTATGGTCTGCAGCTGTACCACCTTGGCCCCCACTCCATTCTTCTAGTGTCTGTCTTCGTCCACTTCTGTGAAATGTGGGTGGGCATCCCCTCTGCATTGAGCTTTTTCGGACCTTCTTCACCGTCCATACCACCAGAAAGAGTGATGAGTACCTTGGCTTCTACTACTTTGTGAAGCGCAAGAAGTGCCCATTCAAGTACCTCCGGTCGTTTCACTCTGGAAAGTGGGACGATTGGAAGAAAGACTGGATAGTCATCCGGGTGGAGGAGCACGAGAAGCTGGAGCTACCCGAAGGCCTTCCCAACATCGACACTGCAGTCTGGAGTGAAGCTCTGGTGCTGTCGGATGCCTTCAACCCTGCTCTGACCAGGATCTGCCAATGTGTGGAGGGAGGATTAACTCCTCAGGTGGTATTTTGCAATTTCCTGGTCAACAGGTGGGCACCGCTGAAGAGGAGAGAAAAACTCGCTTGGACCCTCAACAGTGTGATGGACGACGACCGGGTTGAGACCGGGCTGAAGTCCAACATGGAGGGGGCGACCTTGGAGTTTCATCTCAAGAAGTTCCAGAACGGCATCGACGTCGCAGGTGATGACTTGACCCCGCCACTAGCTTTCCTCCCTCTAAACGTGGAAGTACAGTTCAGCAGGGAGCTCCGGTGGATGATGCCGGCGTTTGACGACCTTGGTGTCGTCGAGAGGCGATCGACTTCCAGGGTGGTGATCCCTGGGGCTCCTGAAGGTGGCTCCGCCCCTACCCCGGAGCCAGGGACCGAAGTCGTCGGAAAGGGCAAGGAGTCGGCGGCCGAACCCTCGAGCCGGAAGAGGAAGCTGAAGCATGTCGATGGAAGGTCCGTCAGGCCTGCACCCTCTGCAGCAGCTCCTTCTCCCTGGAGGGGGATGTCTTCTACAACTGCAGCCACTGCACCTGCAGCAGTGTCTTCCCGGGGTGCTAGCCCCGAGCATGTGACTCCAGTACCAGGGCCTGCTGAGGTCTCTGGGTCTGGAGGTCCTTCCTGGTCGAGGGGGGCCTCGACTAAGGAAATGCCCGCGGCTGCAACAAGTTCCGGGGGGGCTTCCGGAGCTACCACGCCAGCGGCGGCCGTGGTCAGTCTAGAACGCCCGGGAAAGGGATTCCGTGCAAGCTGGTGCGGAAGCCTTTCGAGGTAATTTTTAATCTTTACCTCAGACAGTTGTTTTGTTGTAATAACTATTTTTTAAGTTTCTTCATCCATCATCTGCAGCGTGCCCAAGAAGAGGAGTGAGGCTTCGCCCTCAGCCACAGCAGCTGAAGTTGTGAGGGCAGAGGCTTCTGCTCCTGTCCCGGTGCCGCCCCAAGTGGTGGCTGAAGCTGCAGCAGCTCCGGCGCCAGCTGTCATGGTCATGGAACTCGACTCATCCCCCGAGACTCCCATGGTAGCGCCAAACCACGGGAGAGAAGATGCGCCAGCGGCACCTGCCCCGGAGGTTGAAGCCCCGGGTCTTGATGCTGAGATGTTGGAAGCTTCGGCCGCTGAGCCGGAGGAAGCAGTGATTACGGCCCCAGAGCTGGAAATTGTCGAAGCCCTGGCGGTTGAGCTGGAGGTTATTGAAGTCCCGGCGAACGAGCCGGATGTTGAGGAAGTCCCGGCGGTTGAGTCGGCTACCTCGGAAGCTCCAGCCTCAGAGCCGGTTGCCACTGAAGCTTCGGCTGCAGAGCCAGTTGCAGTTGAAGACCTCCCGGCGCCTGAGCCGGTTGAGGTTGAAGCTCCGGCCTCAGGGCCGGTTGTTATTGACCTTCCGGCGCCCGAGCCGGTCATTGCGGAGGCATCGACACTCGAACCCATGATGGTCGAGGCGCCAACACTCGAGCCACCAGCAGAGGAGGAGCCCAGGCCAGAGCCAGAAGTAGCCCCTGCTCCGGAAGTGATGACGGCAGAGGTGCCTGCTGCTGAGCCAGGGTGCCCTGATGAAGTCGCTGGCCCCTTGCCTGAGGGGGCCACTTCTAGAGGTCGGAACTTCTTCTGCGAGACCCTCCTCGGTGGCGACAGAGGTATCCCAGAGGACGGCCCTAGTGCCGTGGAGGCTTAGGGGACCACTCTTGTGGAGTGGGACCCAATTTTTGTAGGCGAGAACCCGCTGGAACCAGCGGAGGAGACCCTAGCAGGTCCGGACCCTATTCCCCTATCGTTGTCCATTGACAACGCTTGCTCCAGTCTTCGTCAAGTCCAGCTGGCGTTCTACCACGACAGCAAGGCTCTTGAAGAGGAGTGCAAAACCCTTAGGTGGTGGCGTAATCGGCTCTACTTCGAGACCAAGCTGGCGCAGTCGAGGCTGGCAGACGACAAGGAGGGGATCAAACAGGAGAAGGTCCGCCTGGAATACTGGGGCAAATTATTGGATGATAGGGAGAGCTTGAATCGTGCCCTCGACACTCAATCCCTGGCCATTTATGAGCAGGCCAAGGCAGCTAATAGTGCAGCTGATGATCGCCAAGAAAGGCTTGAAGCCATTAACACTAGCCTCATCAAGCGTCGGGAGGCACTTGAGGAGAGGGAGAAGAAGCTCGAAGACGAAGAGCAAAAACTCCTAGAGCTGCGGGATGATGTCGTGAAGAGGGAGGAGGAGATCGCCGAAAAGGTGGCTCTGGCTGACAAGGGCCTCGAGGAACACACCAAGAAATTGGAGGAGCATTGCGTTGAGGAGGAGGAGAAGGCCTGGGTGCAAGGGAAGGAACTTGACAAGCAAGAGTGTGCCATCGCTGCCAGGGAGAAGAAAGTTAGGGGCCGAGAGAAGGACCTGTTCGACCGCCAGAACAAGATCCACCTCCGGGAGGAGGAGCTCAGAAAACTCGAGAAGCAGGTTGCTGAAAAGATCAGCAAAATGCCAAAGAGGTTGAGCGCCTTGCTCGTGAGAATTCTGAACTGGCGGCGGCCAAAAGATCCTTGGAGGAACTGAAGGGCTTGAGGACTGCGGACTCCCTATAGGTTTGGGAGTTCCTGAGCAAAGCCAACGACACACTGACACCAATGGGCTTCAGTCCCGTGCGTCCGGATGATCCGGAGCCAGAGCCGGACCTGGCGTTGCAAGCATTGAGCTCGGCAGGTGACACACTCTCCAAGGTGGGTGACGCCATCGCGGACCAGTTGGAGGCTGAGGGGCAGTCCCCGGCAAAGAACGTCACAGAGTATGTGCTGATGTGCTACACCAGCCGGGATCCCCAATTTCCTCTGGACCGGGTGCTTGAAGGTCCCGTCAAAGGAGAAGGTGAAGCCACCCGAGCCAATGTGTCAGAGGTTGCTCAGAAGGTCGCCCAGTTCTTCCATAGGTTCTAGGACCATCTCTGTAACTCCCACTTGTATTCTCTCTTTTTCTTCCCTAATTTTGTAATCCCTTGTCTCAGATGAATGAAATCCACAATTTGTTAATGAATTTCATTTTTTGTCTTCAACACTTCTGTCTTCACTTGGCCCTCTGGTAGATGTACACAATTTGATTGTGAACATGTACCAAGAGGATATTGTATTTTGTTGAAGACTCGTTTGCTTCGAACTTGTAGAGTGTAGGTCCGAAGTCTTCGATAGTGAAGGCCCCCTGAGGTTGTCGGAGCTTAGAAGCTCCGGCATTGACTACCGTCGGAGCTTAGTAGCTCCGAAAATAGTCCCTATCAATGCGTAGAGCATCGATAGTTAGCCCTCCGGGGTGTCGGAGCTTAGTAGCTCTGGCAGTGATCATTGCCAACGCGCAGCTTGTCGGCAGCAGACTCCGCTTGTGGGGTCTTCTCACCATCTTTTATTCTGCGTCGACGGCTGGCCCCCCTAGCTTTGCTGGAGCTTGGTTGCTCCGGTAATGCTCGTTTTCAATGTTTAACATCGATCACAAGCCACCTAGGGGGAGTCGGAGCTTTGTTAGCTCCGGCTTTTCTCCATCAACGATGATTCTTTATTTTTCCTGCACACTGAAGCCAAGAAAAATAGTAAAATTCGCTCCTTGCCTATAACTTCGTCGCGTCTTATGATTCCCAAGAAAGTTTTAGGTCAAACACAATTCTGAATACAACCGAATGCGTTGCCTTCTTTCTTCCAGATCCAATTGTACTTGGACCCGCCTTACTTCGGCATGCCGGGGTGTAGGTAGAGTGGCGTACTTAGGGTGCTTGACCAGGCTAAGTCGATAGCACACTCCGACCCTAGATTGGCTTGGCAGCATTCAGGCGAGTGGGCCATGAACAATATTTGAATCCAAAAGAATTGACAATACAGCTCGAATTGTACATGAACTGGTCGAACTAAAATTTCTTAAGAATTGCACAACTTTGTTATAGACAAGAAAGAGAAAAATAAAAAATGTTGAGCCTATACAAAATAAATGCACGTGGAGTCTGTTTCACATGAAGATGTCTTTCATTATAGGTCCGGGGTACAGGGGAAACAAGTACACTCTTAGGGTACGGAACCAAGCTAAGCGTGTTTCATTTCTCGTTTGACCCAGGGTAGCTAGCCACACTTTTAGTTCTGAGACTGTGACAAGTGTTGCATGAACTTTGCGGACCTTCCGGGAAAGGTCCGGCTGTTCTCCCGGAGGAACTACCCGACTCTGTACAATGACTCTATAACATACACCTCAAGTTACTACGGACTCACCTCCATGATATTAAGTGTAGAACTTACGGAGGTGCTCAATATTCCAAGGATTTGGGAGAGGTGTCCCATCCTCGGTAGCCAAGAGAACGCTTCCGGGACGGGATACTTTAATCACTCGGAAGGGTCCCTCCCAGCTGGGGGAGAGTTTGTTTAACCCTTCTCTGGATTGTATTCTCTGTGGCACCAGATTGCCTTCCTTGAGCTATCGGTTGTGTACATGCCGCTGATGATAGAGCCGAAAGGCTTGGCAGTATTGGGCATTCCGAACAGATGCTTGGCACCTTCCCTCCTCAAGGAGGTCTAGGTCTTCACGCCGGAGCTGGTCCTGCGTGGCTTCGTCGAAGGTCCGGTCCCGGAGTAACCCCAAGGTGATTTCCAGAGGAAGGATTGCTTCAGCTCCGTACACCAGGAAGAAGGGTGTATCTCCAGTTGACCAGTTTGGAGTTGTCCTGTTGGCCCATAGAGTGGGCGGAAGCTCTTCAATCCAGTTGGCTCCATGTTTTTTCAAGCACTCATAGGTGCGCATTTTGAGTCATTTCAGGATTTCAGCATTTGCTCTCTCGGCCTGGCCATTGCTTGCCGAGTGAGCTACGGGGGCGTAGCAAACTTGAATGCCGAGGTCTTTGCAATATCCTTGAAATGCAGAGCTTGTGAATTGGGTCCCATTATCAGTAATGATTTTGTTTGGGACTCCAAATCTGCATACAATGGACTGCAAAAAGTTAATAGCAGATTGCTTGTTTATTGTCACAACTGGAGTTGCTTCCGGCCACTTGGTGAACTTGTCAATGGAGACATACAGGAACTTGTAACCTCCGACGGCTCTTGGGAAAGGTCCCAAGATGTCCATCCCCCACAAACCAAAGGGCCATGTAGGAGGTATCATTTGTAGAGGCTGAGCTGGTGTGTGAATTTGCTTTGCATGAAATTGGCATGCTTCACATTTCTTCACCAGCTCAGTTGCATCCTGGAGTGCTGTAGGCCAGTAGAAGCCATGCCAGAAGGCTTTACCGACCAACGTGCGGGAAGACGAGTGGTTCCCACACTCGCCTCCATGGATTTCTGCGAGGAGCTCGCAGCCTTCTTCCCTTGTGATGCACCGCATTAGGACGCCGTTGGCACCACGCCGGTAGAGATCCCCTTCTACCAACGTGTATCTTTTAGCCAATTTGACTATCCGGTCAGCAGATACATCATCGTTGGGAAGGATGTTGTCTTTCAAGTAGCTCCGGATCTCCGAGATCCATGCATCGGAGCTAACTTGAGCATTTGAGTCTTGCGTTCTGGGTTGCTCGGAGCTTCCGGCAGCACCTACGACCCTTGATGGCTGCCATGGTAACAGGGCCATCGGGACCATCAGCTTTGGGATGCTGATCTCGCCCCCTTCACTCAGTTCGGCAGGCTGAGCTGTGGGTTTTGACAAACTCCGGACAAAAGTTCCGTCAGGAGCTGGAACTCTGGTTGACGCTTCCGTCGAGAGTTCGTCGGCTTCAGCGTTGTGTACATGCTGGACGTGGTGGAGGTCTAGGACTTCGAAGTCCTTCTGAAGCCTCTGGACTTCAAGGAGGTAAGCAGCTAGCTGGAGATTGTTGCAGGAGAATTCACCCTTCACTTGTTTAATGATGAGCTGTGAATCCCCCTTGACCAGCAGCTGCTTGACACCGCATGACAGTGCCACCTTTAGTCCGTAGATGAGTGCTTCGTACTCCGCCATGTTGTTGGTCGCCTTGAAGTCAAGGTGTACCATGTATTTTACCTTCGCCCCGGTTGGTGCGAGGAGAAGGATTCCAGCTCCGGCTTCCTGCTTTTGCATGGAGCCGTCGAAGTAGAGGGTCCAGTGAGGCTCGGTGAAGATCGGAGCCTTGTGTTCCGGCTTCTGCTCATTGGGGCCCCCAGGGTTTGATGGAGAGGGAGTCCATTCCGCCACAAAATCTGCCAATGCTTGACTCTTGATTGCTTGTCTTGGAATGAATTCGAGATCGAATTCGGCCAATTCTGCTGCCCACTTTGCAATATTCCCAGTTGAATTGGGATTATGCAAGATTGCTCGAATTGGGTAAGAAGTCACCACTGAAATCTTGTGAGCTTGGAAGTAATGGCGAAGCTTCCTGGAGGCGATAAGAACTGCATAGAGCAGTTTATGCACCTCTAGGTATCGAGTCTTGGCGTCATGAAGTACTTCACTAATGAAGTACACTGGGCGCTGGATAGTCCGGACCCTCCCGAAGGGGCCCAGAGCTTCCTCTTCATTGACTCGGATCCTCCTGGAGAAATCCGAACCTTCTTCGGGGACCTCCGAGTCCTTGCTGGAGGGACCCAGAGCTTCTTCAGAAGTGACCTGGACCCTCCCAGAGGGGTCTGGTCTCCTGAAGTAATTTCTTGTGGACTTAAGTCTGGGAACTGGGATCCATACTCGCTTTCAGGAACCTCCGGACCCTCCCGGAGGGGTCTGGATTCCTGAGTATGGGATGGTTCTGGTATCTCCGCAACCAGGACCATACTGACGACTTCGTTAGTTGCTGAAATGTAAAGTAGCAAAGGCTCACAAGGGTTCGGAGCTACCAGAGTTGGCAGGGTGGTGAGGAGCCGTTTTAGCTCCTGGAACGCCTTTTCTACTTCTTCAGACCATTGGAATGGTCCGGACTTCCTCAATAACTTGAAGAAGGGAAGTGCCCATTCCGCCAGTCTTGAAATGAACCGGCTGAGGGCTGCTAGACATCCAGTCAGCTTTTGGACATCCTTGATGCGGGCTGGTGGCCGCATGTCTTCAATGGCTTTGATCTTCGCCGGATTAGCCTCTATGCCCCAATGATTTACCAGGAAACCAAGAAGTTTTCCGGAGCTAACCCCGAAGACACATTTGTCTGGGTTTAGCTTTGTGCGGGTGACCCATAGCTTGTCGAAGACAGCCTGTAAGGTGTCAAGGAGTGACTCCTTGTTCTTGACCTTGACCACGATGTCATCAACGTACACTTCCACTATGTCTCTAATGAGTTCTTCAAAAGTTTTGTACATAGCTTGTACAAAGGTTGAAGCTGCATTCTTGAGACCAAATGGCATGGTTGTATAACAGTACAATCCATACACTGTGATGAAAGAGGTATGCTCTTCATCTTCCCTAGACATTCTGATTTGATGATACCCAGAATATGCGTCTAGGAAACACAGTAATTCACACCTGGAGGTGGAATCCACTATCTGATCTATTCTAGGTAGTGGGAATGGATCTTTTGGACACGCCTTATTTAGTGTTGTGTAGTCAATACACATCCGAAGCTTCCCACCGGCCTTGGGCACAACGATTGGGTTTGCCAGCCATTTTGGATGGAAGACTTCTCGGATGAATCCAGCTTCGAGCAACTTCTTCACTTCTTGCCGAATGAAGTTCTATCGCTCCACGGATTGCTTCCGAGGCTTCTGATGCACGGGCCAGGCGTCAGGGTAGATCTTCAGATTGTGCTCAATCACTTCCCTGTGGATCCTAGGAATTTGTGACGGTTGCCTGGCAAACACGTCGACATTAGCCCGGAGGAAAGCGATGAGCGCGAGTTCCTATTTGTCATTCAGTCCCCCCAATATACGGGTGGTCTGAGCGGCATCGGAACCGATTTGGACGACTTTGACGGGAATGTCGGTGTCGCCGCTTGGCTGCACACGAGGTGCAAAAGTCGAGACTCGTTGACTAATGCTCGGGGGTTTTGGAGCTTGCTCCTGCCTAGAGTCCTCCTCTTGTGCCGTAGTAAGCGCATGAAGTTCTTCCAGAGCTGTTACTCCGGCAGTGCGATCTCCGCGGATCCGGAGAACGCCTACTGGTGTTGGCATCTTTAACACCAGGTAGCCATAATGAGCAGCTGCCATGAATTTGTACAAGGCAGGCCTACCCAAGATGGCGTTGAAAGGTAAGTTGATCTGAGCAACATCAAAGACCAACTTCTCAGTGCGATACTTCTCCCGGGTCCCGAAGGTAACGGGGAGAGTAATAGCACCGAGTGGGGTAATGGCTCCCGGACCTACTCCAGAGAAAGGTCAGGAGGGGTGAAGATCTGAAGGTCGGAGCTGAAGCTTGGTAAAAGCTTCGAAGCTTATGAGGTTCAGCCCCGAACCTCCGTCTACAATAACATGGTGGAGCTGAATGTTATTGATGGTAGGAGATACCATCAAAGGTAATTGGCCTGCTCCAACCATGCTTCGAGGGCAGTCCAAAGCATCAAAAGTGATGGCTGTGTCCATCCACTTCCGATGAGGCTCCGCCCTAGCTGTAGGAGCTACAGCGACCATGTCCCGACGCATTGTCTTGAGGACGCGGCAGGAGGTGATGTCCCATGATCCACCAAAAATGGTGTTCATGGTCTTCCGACGCTCGTTGTCAGAGACGTTAGAATCGTCGTCGACGGAGGTGTACACGGCCTTCAGGACCTTTTTAGGATCCTGAAAACCTAACTCCTCTTTAGCCGGAGCTTCATCAACTTTTTGTTTTCCTTCCCTCTGTCGGAAAGGAACTTCTTCCCGGCGCTTGTTGTAGCACTCGGCAAGGTTTTGGACCTCCCGACAGTCTTCCAAACTGTGGCTGTCCGTCCTATGAATTGGACACCACACCTTGGGTTTTCCACCGTCTTAAGAAGACGATCGAGGTCGCTTCTCGGGGCGTGGCCCCCAGCCACCCGGAGCTGCAGCAGCTGCAGCATTAGATGCGCCGACCGACGGCTTCTTCTTGTCGTTGGTCCTTTTCTTCTTTTTGCCACTTCCGGAGGTAGTGGCTTCGCCTTTGGAGGATTTCTTGCGATCCTCCGGAGGTGGTTTGGAGTGCATTTCACGGCCCTCCGCAGCTCTGGCACATATGTCGGCCAAGCTGAAGAGTTCCGTGACACTGGTGATCTCCTTGATCGCCAGTTTCTCCAACATCTTCTTATCCCGTACGCCCTGTCTAAATGCCACAATGACAGAAGCGCTAGAGATAGAAGGGATAGTGTTTCGTACCTGAGAGAATCTCTGGATGAATGATCGCAGGGATTCCCCCCCTTTTTGCACGACTGCAAAAAGGTCCAGTTCGGTGCCTGGTCGGGTGTATGAAATCCCGAAGTTGGTGGTGAACTGTCGGCACAACTCCTCCCAACTGTTGATGGAATTGGGTGGAAGGCTCATAAACCAGGACCGGGCGGTCCCAGTTAAAGCCACTGGAAAATAGTTGGCCATTATGGCCTCATTTCCTCCAGCTGCCAGGATAACAGTGGAGTAAATCTGAAGAAATTCGACGGGATTAACAGTCCCATCAAACTTCTTCGGCAGGTGAGGCCGGAATTTCTGTGGCCACCTGACCATACGCAAATGCATGGCCAGGGCTGAACAGCCTCCTCCTACTCCTTCAGGAGTAGGAATGTCCTGAGCTTCTCGTCTTTCACGAGCACGCTCGATATGGACTTGGCCATCTTGTTGACGGTATCGGCGATCAAGCTCCGCCTGGAGGTCATGAGTTGAAAGCCTTGATACCGTGTGAGTGCGTCGCGCCCCGGAGGGCAACGACGTCACTTGCTGTGATGCAGCACGTCTCCTGTTGTTGGAAACGTGCGGACCAAGTCTGCCAGACAAGGTCCGTCGCTGTGATGGGGCCCATCCTGAAGGAGGAGGACCCTGGTTACTGATGCGGTCGGCTGCTGCTGCAACCAAGTGTTCCACATCGGCTCCCCACTGCTCCATTACATCCCGAGATGCATCCGGAGGTGGTGGGCGCTGAAGGAGAGCACGTGTTGCATGGAACGCGTGTTCCGGGTTGTCATGATTCGTCGACGCGTTGATTGACGCTGGTGCACCATTGCGCTGCCCAGCTTGATTTGCTGGTTGAGGCGGTGGTGGTGGAAGTGTGACTCCTGCTGGAACTGAGGTTCCTGCTGGTGGCTGCATATTGGAGGGATTGCCCCTAGGAGCTTGAACAGCGGGATGACCATTGGATGATTTAGCAGCTGAGTTCACCATTCTTGAAACCTCAGGCGCCCCTACCTGGCGCGCCAACTGTCGGTGGTTTTGATCCAGCAGATCTCCCGACACTACTAAAAGTGTTTGCGGAGTTTGAAGTTCGGTGTGGGTGCGCGAAGATTCAAGAAGGTGAAATGTAAAATGACACAGGAGACACAAAGATTTACATGGTTCGGGCCGCCTGAGCGTAATACCCTACTCCACGGGGTGTGTTGGTGTTGTATTGGATGTATGAACTCAACTCAGGTGACGTGAGTTGAGAGCGCGTGTGAGCCGATCAGACCCGCTGTTCTCTATGTATCATTGGCCTATCCTTTTATAGTACAAGGACAGGCCGTTACAAGTTGGTCTGGCCCGACATGTGGCCCCGGCGGCTACTAATATTGATACACATTTGATGCGCTTAATTACCCTTAATGTCCGAGTTACGGGCTTTGACAGCGCCGTTACTGGTAATAAGGGTCGTCCGATCGTGTGTCATTAACATAGTATAATGACACTTAATCGGGTCTTGAAGTCCTTGATTCCCCTTTGAAGATGGAGCCGTTGTGGATTCTACCGGAGGTTTGAGGCTGAAGATCTGACGGTTGGACATGTGGCAGATCCGGAGCATACTGTGGGGAACAGATAGGTCCGGTGCCACCATACACGTGTCAGTTCCGCAGCTTCACTCGGTCTAGGGTTAGGTCCGGGGGTGCCGTTATGGTACATAGCCCGAAGCTTCCCCCTTGTGGGCGGTAGCTCCGGTTTGATGGTACACATGGCGACCCTGGGACTAAACATGTTGGGGAAGCGGGTCCGGTTATGTCTGACATGTGGGCCTCCGAAGGTCTTCAAATCAAGTAGATGACATTTCCTTGAGATCTTTGCAATCTCAAGGGGTATACGGTACTCAGGGTACCAACACTAACTATCTGATCAGCAGATACCTTGTCTTCAGGAAGTATGTTGTCTTCCAAGTAGCTCCGGATCTCCGAGATCCATGCATCAGAGCAAACTTGATCTTCTGAGTCTTGCGTGCTGGGTTGCTCGGAGCTTCCTGCAACACCTACGCCCCTTGATGGACGTCATGGTAAAAGGGCCATCGGGACCGCCAGCTTTGAGGTGCTGGTCTCACCTTCTTCGCTCAGTTCGGCAGGCTGAGCTGTTGGTCTTGACAATCTCCGGACGAAGGTTCCGTCGGGAGCTGGAGCTCTGGTTGAAGCTTTCATCGAGAGTTCGTCAGCTTCAGCGTTGTTGAGACGCTGGACATGGCAAATATCAAGGACTTCGAAATCCTTCTGAAGCTTCTGGACTTCAAGAAAATATGCAGCTAGTTGGGGGTTGTTGCAGCAGCATTCACCTTTGACTTGTTTTATAATGAGCTGCAAATCACCCTTTACCAACAGCTGCTTGACACCATATGATAGTGCCACCTTGAGCCCATAGATTAGTGCTTCATACTCCGCCATGTTGTTGGTCACCTTGAAGACAAGGTTAACCATGTATTTGACCTTCTCCCCAATCAGAGCAAGGAGAAGGATTCCAGCTCTGGCACCATGCTTCTGCACGGAGCTGTCAAAGTAGAGATTCCAGTGAGGCTCAGTGAAGACCTGAACCTTAGGTTCCAGTTTCTGCTCACTGGGCCCCCAGGATTTGATGGAGAGGGGGTCAATTTCGCCACAAAGTCTGCCAATGCTTGACTCTTGATCGCTTGTCTGAGGACGAATTCAAGATCGAACTCGGCCAATTCCGTTGCCCAGTTGGGGTTATGCAAGATTGCACACAGTGGAAAAGAGATTACCACTGAAATCTTGTGAGCTTGGAAGTAGTGACGAAGCTTCCTAGAGGCGATAAGAACTGCGTAGAGCAGCTTATGCACCTCTAGGTACCGAGTCTTTGCATCGTGAAGTACTTCACTTATGAAGTACACTGGACGCTGAACTGTCCGGAACCTCCCGGAGGGGCCCAGAGCTTCCTCGTCATCAACCCGGACCCTCCCGGAGGGGTCCGGACCTTTTTCTGAAGTGACCCGGACCCTCCTGGAAGGAACCGAATATTTTTGTTCAGCGATAATAACTCCTTCATTTGAAGGAGGTTGATCTTCTGATTTTCTCACCTTGAGGATCCGGGTCTGGGGGCTGGGACCCAGACTCGCCTTCAGGTAGCTCCGGACCTTCCCGGAGGGGTCTGGATTCCTGAACTGGGGATGGTTCTGGTCTTTCCGCAACCAGGACCATGCTGACAACTTCGTCAGTTGCTGAAATGTAAAGCAGAAGTGGCTCACCAGGATTCGGAGCTACCAAAGTTGGTAGAGTGATAAGGAGCTGCTTCAACTCTTGGAATGCCTTTTCTGCTTCTTCAGACCATTGGAATGGTCCATACTTCCTCAATAGTTTGAAGAAGGGTAGCGCCCATTCCGCCAGTCTTGAGATGAACCGGCTGAGGGCCGCTAGACACCCAGTCAGCTTCTAGACATCCTTGATGAAAGTTGGTGGTCGCATGTCTTCAATAGCTTTAATCTTCGTCGGATTCGCCTCTATTCCTCGGTGGTTCGCCAAGAATCCAAGAAGCTTTCCGGAGCTAACCCCAAAGACACACTTGTCTGGGTTCAGCTTTGTGCGTGTTATTCGCAACTTGTCGAAGATAGCTTGCAAGGTGTCAAGAAATGACTCCTTGTTCTTGATCTTGACAACGATGTCATCGACGTACACTTCCACTACATCTCTAATGAGCTCTCCAAAAGTTTTGTACATAGCTCTCACAAATGTTGAAGCAGCGTTTTTGAGACCAAATGGCATGGCAGTGTAACAATATAATCCATCTACTGTGATGAAGGCAGTATGCTCTTCATCTTCCCTAGACATTTTGATTTGATGATACCCAGAATATGCGTCTAGGAAACACAATAATTCACACCCGGAGGTGGAATCCACTATCTGATCTATTCTAAGTAGTGGAAATGGATCCTTTGGGCATGCCTTATTCAGTGTTGTGTAGTCGATACACATCCGAAGCTTCCCGCCAGCCTTGGGTACAACTACTGGGTTTGCCAGCCATTTTGGGTGGAAGACTTCCTGGATGAATCCAGCTTCGAGCAACTTCTTCACTTCTTGACGTATGAAGTTTTGTCGCTCTACTGATTGCTTCCAAAGCTTCTGATGTACAGGCCGAGCGTTAGGATAAATCTTCAGATTGTGCTCAATCACCTCCCTAGGGATCCCAGATATTTGTGATGGTTGCCAGGCAAACACGTCGACATTAGCCTGGAGGAAAGTGATGAGCGTGAGTTCCTATTTGTCGTTCAGACCTCCTGATATACGGGTGGTCTGAGCAGCGTCAGAACCAATTTGGACGACTTTGATGGGAATGCCGGTGTCGCCGATTTGTTGCACGCGGGGTTCGGAGGATGAGCCTGGATGACGAATGCTCGGGGGCTTCAGAGCTTGCTCCTTTCCAAATTCTTCCTCCTGCGTTGTAGCAAGCGCGTGGAGTTCTTCCATAGCCATAACTCCATCGGTGCGATCTCCACAGATCCGGAGAACGCCTGAGGGTGTTGACATCTTCAACACCAAGTAGCCATAATGAGCAGCAACCATGAATTTGTATAAAGCTGGCCTGCCCAAGATAGCGTTGAATGGCAAGTTGATCTGTGCTACGTCGAAGACCAACTTCTCAGTCCGGTAGTTCTCCCGAGTTCCGAAGGTCACCGGGAGAGTAATGACACTGAGTGGGGTTATGGCTCCCGGACCTACTCCTTAGAAAGGTCGGGAGGGGCGAAGATCCGAAGGTCGGAGCTGAAGCTTGACGAAGGCTTCAAAGCTTATGAGGTTCAGCCCCGAACCTCCGTCCACCATTACGTGGTGGAGCTGGATGTTATTGATGGTCAGAGATACCATCAATGGAAGTTGGCCAGCTCCGATCATGTTCCGAGGGTAGTCCAAAGCATCGAAGGTGATGGCAGTATCCATCCACTTCCGATGAGGCTCCGCCCTACCAGTGGGAGCTACAGAGGCCATGTCCTGCCGCATTGTCTTGAGGACACGGCGGGAAGTGATATCCCACGAACCACCGAAGATGGTGTTCATGGTCTTCCGATGCTCGTTGTTGGATACGTTGGAGTTGTCGTCAACGGAGGTGTAAACAGCCTTCAATACCTTTTTGGGGTCCTGAAAGCCTAACTCCTCTTCAGCCGGAGCTTTGTCGCCTTTTTGTTTTCCTTCCCTTTGACGGAAAGGAGCTTCTTCCTGGTGCTTGTTGTAACGTTCGGCAAGGTTCCGGACCTCTCGACAGTCTTCCAGGTTGTGCCTGTCCGTCTTGTGTATGGGACACCACATCTTGGAGCTGCCACCGTCTTCAAACGACGACCGAGGTCATTTCTCAGGGCATGGCCCCCGGCCACCCGGAGCTGCGGCAGCTGCAGCAGTAGGTGTGACGGCCGACGGCTTTTTCTTGCCGTTGGACTTTTTCTTCTTCTTGCCACTCCTGGAGGTAGTGGCTTCACCCTTGGAGGATTTTTTGTTGGCCTCTGGAGGTGGTTGGGAGTGCATTTCACGACCCTCTGCATCCTTGGCACATTTGTCTGCCAAGCTGAAGAGTTCCGTGACGCTGGTGACTTCCTTGGTCGCCAGCTTCTCCAACATTTTCTTGTTTCGAACGCCCTGTCTGAATGCTACAATAACAGAAGCGTATGAGATAGAAGGAATGCTATTTCTTACCTGGGAGAACCTTTGGATGAAAGATCGCAAGGACTCCCCCCCTTTTTGCTTGATAGCAAAAAGATCTAGTTATGTGCCTGGTCGGGTATATGAACTCCCGAAATTGGCGGTGAACTATTGGCATAACTCCACCCAACTATTGACGGAGTCAGGTGGAAGGCTCATGAACTAAGACCTGGCGGTCCCAGTCAAAGCCACAGGGAAATAATTGGCCATCACGGCCTCATTGCCCCCACATGCAAGGATAGCGGTGGAGTAGATTTGAAGAAATTCGACAGGGTTGACAATCCCGTCAAATTTCTCCAGGAAGTGAGGCCGGAACTTCTGCGGCCATCTGACCATGCGTAGGTGCATGGCCAAGGCAGAACAGCCTCCTCCTACTCCCTTAGGAGCAGGATTGTCCCGAGCGTCTCGCCTCTCGCGAGCACGCTCGATGTGGACGCGGCCGTCCTGTTGCCGGTAACGACAATCGAGCTCCGCCCTGAGGTTGTGAGTCGAAAGCCTTGTTACAGTGTGAGTACGTCGTGCCCCAGAAGGCAGCGATGTCACCTGTATAAATGCAGCACGTCTTCTGTGCCGCGAAGCTTGCGGACCGAGTCTACCCGACAAGGTCCGATGCAGTGATGGGGCCTATCCCGATGGGGGAGGACCCTTATTGTTGATGCCATCGGCTGCTGCTGCAACCAGATAACCCACATCAGCTCTCCACTCCTCCATCACACCCTGAGGTGCTCGTGGAGGTGGTGGTCGTTGGAGAAGAGCACGCGCAGCAATAAGTGCATGTTCGGGGTTGTTGTTCACTGATGCAGTGATCGACGCGGACGCCCCATCTCGATGTCCGGGTTGATTCACCGGAGCGGACGGTGGCGGTGGTGGCATGACTCCTGCTGGGGTCACAACACCTGCTGGCTGCTGCATGTTGGAGGGATTGCCTCCAGCAGGTTGCTCAGTGTGGTTACCGTTGGATGATCCAGCAGCATAATACACCATCTTTGAATCTCAGGCACCCCCTATGTGGCGCGCCAAATGTTGGAGTCTGGTTCCGGCAATTCCCCTGATACTACCGTTGGCAGCCCGTAGAGTTTCTTAGTTCAGTGAAGGCACACAGAGATTCAGAACAAGATGGTGACTTGACACGAGATTTATGTGGTTCGGGCCGCCTGAGCGTAATACCCTACTCCACGGGTGTGTTGTTGTTGTTGTATTGAGTGTATGAGCGTGTGAGAGCCTGAGCCAAAGAGGGATCGAGAGCCTGAGTCAGCGTCTAGAGCCTCTAGCCAGTCTCTTGAGCGCGTGTGTTTGCCTCCTTCCCTGTCTATCGCTCGGCCAATCCTTTTATAATACAAGGGCTAGCCGTTACATCGTTATCCTGGCCCGACATGTGGCCCTGGCAGTTACTGATGCCCAATACATAGTTTAATGTACTTAATTCCCCTTAATATTGTGGTAACGCGCCTTAATGGTGGCATTAATAGTATTAAGGGTCCTCTAATCGTGTGTCATTGAGATAGTATTAATGACACATAATCACGTATTGAAGCCTTAAATGTCCCTTGAAGGTCTGAGCCGTTGGAGGTCCACCAATCTGCTTGTTGAGGTTGAAGGTTCAGCGGTTGGACGCGTGGCAGCTTTGGAGCTTACAGTCTTGGACGAGTAGATCCGGTGTTATGGTACACGTGTCGGTACGGAGCTTCCCTCTGTCGGGGGTTAGGTCTGGGGGTGCCACACAGGTATCCAGTCTGGAGTATTCCCATGTAGGGATTGTAGTTCCGGTTTTATGATACACATGGCGACACTGAGACTAACCATATGAGGGACGCAGGTCCAGTTACGAGCAACACGTGGGGCCTTCGGAGGTCTTCAACTCAGATAGGTGGAGTTCCTTTGGACTCTTTGCAGTTCCAAGGAGTATCCGGTACGCATGGTACCAACAGAGTGTCTCGCATTTATCTCCCTTGTCTCTTCGACAATGGAAGACACTCTTTAACTTAACGCGCGTCTCGCATTTATCTCTCTCGTCTCTTCTTTGCCTTCGATGCTCCTTTATTACTAACCGACCAATGATCCTTTACTAATCGACCAACTCCAGTGCGACCGCCTCCTCGATTCTCCATTGCCATTGTCATCATTGTCGCCGTCCTCGTCGTCGTCATCGTCGCCGTCCTCGTCGTCGCCATCCTCTTCATCGTCGCCGTCACTGTTCATGGCTGGTATCGGTCCAAGTCTAGTTCTGGATTGTTCGGATGTACAGGACTGAAGCCTAGTGGCATTAGTGCATCGTTGGCTCGCCCCAAGAAGTCCCACACTTGAATGGACTCAGTATCCTTCAAGCTCCACAGCTCCTCCAGTGACTTCCGGGCAGCCGCAAGCTTTGAACCTTCTCAAGCGAAGCGCTCGACCAATTTGGCATGCTGTTGCATATTCTCAGCAACTTGCTTCTCGTGATCGATCAGCTCCGTCTCCCGGAGGTGGATGCGGTTCCGCCTTTCCACCAGGTCTTTTTCCCTGCCTCTCACCTTCCCTTCCCTGGTGGCAACATCAGCTTCTCTTTTCGAGAGCTCCTGCCCCAGTTTCCAGTACTTCTCCTTCTCCTCTTTGCTCCATAGATCCAACTTTTTGCTGCGATCTGCCAAATTCTGTTCACCCAGAGTCAATTTCTGGGTGAACTCTGCCTCCCTCTTCACAACATCCTCCTTCTGCTCCAGGAGCTTTTCTTCCCTCGCATCAAGGTCCGCTCGGCGGTTCAAGAGGACCTCATTCAATTCATTGAGGTTTTCGTGACGCTCATCAGAAGCATCACGCCTCTCCTTGGTTTTCTCCAAGATCTCTCTAGAGTTAGCGTCGAGCGCCCTGATGGCGGCTTCCTTCTCCTTGCCAGGACCCGCCTTCCGAGAGTCCACTTGTGCATCCCGTACCAATCATTGGATAAGTAGTTGGTTCGCACAACAGAATAGATCGAGATCCATACAACAATTATTTATTTATAAACAATATAAGTCTTACAAACATGATCTAGATTACATTGGATGTAGCTATGGATGGCCACCATAGCAGATAAATCCTTAGATACAGCGGAGCAGAACGGCGCCATGCCCAACAGGCAGACTTGGGAAGTAGGACTAGACCTAATTGTCATCCTCACACGCTTCAGCTTCCTTGTCTCCTGATAAAACCACATATAAAGCAAGAGTGAGTACATAAGGTACTCTGCAAGCCCTAACACTACTCAAGGGGAGGTGTTTCATGCATTGGGGCTTGTAGCAAGGAGAGGCCATACGACTTAGTTTTGTCGAAAAGCATTTTATGAAAGGTTCTCTTTGAAAAGAGTTTTGCAATAAGAGGGAGAAGTAGTTGAATCAGTATTATTATTATTGGCGGGCCCTGGAGGAGTTTTAAACCATCCCGCCAGTTCCCTCACTTTTAGATGAGTCTTCGAACCCAAGGCCCTTATGACTCTGGCACGCATGCCAACAATTTCCCAAAACACGGCAGCCTTGGCCACCCACACACACACACTTCAAGGATATGCACTAATGGTAATCAATAGAAGCCCAAAGCATAGTGTGCCAAGACTGTGACAACAGCTATTCGGAAAGATTAAGACTCTACAAAGTTTGTAAACTTTACCCACAGGCTACATACTCTGGATCAAAGAGTAACGCAACGCTCATCCCATCTTCCCCGAGTAGCCCCACAATCACATCTCGGCCCGACCCAGGGGCTATTCAGGCAATTCCTACCCATCCAGACATCAGACGACCCTCAATCTATGTGCCATTTCCTAGTCCACCGTGCCCTCCATGTCTCTCCAGGTTTTCTCTTGTGGCAGTTACCAGAAAAGGTAGGGCGAGTCCTGCCCATACAGGTTCTGTGGTTGTATGAAATCATTGTGTTGAGTTCAAATGAATCGGTCCCTATATTGGTGAGCCGGCTCCACCTGTCCTTGGCAAAAGGACTAGTTGGGAACACACGGCCTCGAAATAAACTGAAGTACTCAACACAAGTCTAGTTCAGAAAACATGTTCATCAGACTATTACTGAAGCACTCAGCGTCGATCGGTAGGTTACACTGAATACACAGCCGCAGCTGGTATACCTCTTAGGGATCCCTTGGCATCCCATCACTTTACCCGCCTCGACCACCCTTCCCCTTCACACACACACACAGTTCATTAACATACCACCCATATCCTAACTCACACCACCAAACACCTTTTAACACATTTCACAATCATGTATACAGTGTGTAGTGGTTCGCGATGCGAACATCGCAGGGGTTCCTAAGCATAGTACTAACAAGGAGGTGCTCACATCACTGCAATAGCGCAGCGATGAAGCTATTAGGTTGTAAAGGGGTTGTGTTGTCAAGGTCAAGGAGGGGATTGTGATAGTCACTGCTATTATCGTAACCGATGCAGTGTCTTGTTTCAAGCCGTTGATAGCGAGTAACTATCGTGTTATTATTTATCATTGGCTAGTAGCTAACAGCGATATTCAGTCATCAACATAGCTCATGCTACCACATCAAGTGGTTAATGGCATAACAAAATTTTAAAATAAACATACAGTCATGCAATGAAAACAGTCCATAGGTGCGATTGCAAAACATAGGTGAAATATGATCAAGGAGTTAGAGCTTGCCTTTACAGTGGTTTATCGAAGTCTTTGTCTTGTTCCTCATGATTTGGGTCTTGAACATCTCCTTTGCAAATGTAACACCCTCATTTTCATTCATCATGCCCTACATACACTCATATACATGTTTAACATTAACCCACATAAAGAGGAACAAGTTTAACTTTATTTCGGAGCATTTAAAATTGATTTGGAGCAAAACCGCACTTAAAACGCAGGAAAGTGTGGACTAGTCCGATTTTACTGAGGACTAGTCCGATTTCTCTCTGAGTAAAAACGTACTTGTCCGTTTTTGCTGCGGACTAGTCCGATTTTGGCTCTGGAAAAATTCGGACTTGTCCGATTTTGTGCGGACTAGTCCGATATTCCATGAATCCTTGAAACTTTGCTAAGTCCCTGGACTTTTACGGACTAGTCCGGTGTTCCAGCAGACTTGTCCGTTTTCCTCTCTGTTCAAATTCGGACTTGTCCGATTTTTGGCCAGACTTGTTCGATTTTCTCTCTGGATGACTTCGGACTAGTCCGGTCCTTTCCGGACTTGTCCGATATTTCGCGACTCCGAGTTGATCTTTTGTTTTACGACTTGTTTCTTGGGTTTCACGTTAAGTGGGCCTAGGTACGTCGTGTCTAACTCTTTTAGAGCCCATGTGGGACTCTAAACCGGCCTCTACTCATCCCAAAACTCGAAATCCATCTAACCCTAGCCTCCACCTCTATATAAACAGCCCCACCCTTTGGTTTGACATCTATTTGCCACTTTTCCACCCACCCAAACCCTAGTTCGTGGGGAGCCACCATCAAGGAGGGAGGAGAAGATCCCAAGCAAGAAGAAGAAGAGGAGGAAACGAAGAAGGATAGAGATCTCCACCAAGTTTCGTCCTTCACCACCAATTCATCTCCAAGTTCATCACCAACCCTAGATCATCAAGATCCAAGTGTTACCTCCAAGTTTCTTGGTTCATTGGAGTTCTAAACACCTGGTATACCTTCTATTCTCTTTTCCTTACGTGAATTCAACCCCTAATCTCCAAATTCACGTCGATCTAGGAAACCCTAATCCGCTGATCTCGCAGAGTGCGGACTTGTCCGGTCCCTAGCGGACTAGTCTGATCTTTCTGGTTAAATTGTGTTGAATTAATTCTAAAATTTGATCTAGTCGAATCCAAACCTGTATAAACTTGTTAAAAGCTATTAGAACTAGTTAGTTATCATTAAAAGCAATCTAGTAACAAGTTCTACCTTGCATTTGCATCGATCATGCATGTCATGTCATATTCAGTAATATTTGTGCACTCTTTGATTGTGTTTCTTGTCTTGTATGTTTATTGTGTGGATTAGACGGATTTGCGCTAAAAAGTGCCGTGGAGGATCTACAGCACCAGGAGTTTGAAGGCTTTGACCCTAATCAACAGCAAGAGCAAGGCAAGTGTCCTTGAAGCATATTAATCTTGTTTTTAAAATAAATGTTTTGTTTGTAAAACTGCATGCTTGTGTCAATTTGATGGGAAATCCTATGGTAGGAAGTTTACTAGTTTTGTTTGACCACCCTTGTCACCTGGAATTTATGGTAGAGAGTCGGGAAGACTTTTTACTTTTTGCTTCGCTTAATCAACTGGGATGGAAAACAACTATACCAATCAATTTATTTATGCATGGATGAGATTATGGATAACATGAACTGGTTAATATGGTATTGTAATGGGTGATCTAACCAAGCCTGGTATGTGGATGGGTTGGATGTTATGGTGGTTTGCTTGCTCTAGATCTAAGGACTGGTTCATGCGAGAATAAGCCAGGACTACAGTGCCACCACGAGGTCAAGTATGGGTGCGGCGTAGCTGATTAATTAGGGCTTTGCTAGTGCTATTTGGACCATTGTGGATGCTCGGGGAAGGGGTAGTCGGATTGGTTTTGTTGATGATTGGTGGGACTACCCTGGGATCCGAATGGCTCAAGAGGGGGCCCTTGGTTGAAGATGTGCTCAGTTGGAGGCATCGCCACTGGTGAAACCTCAGTGGGGTCTAAATAGGCTAGTAATCCCTTTGTAAAGGCTATTTTGTGATCTCTTGGCCACACACCAACGGAAGTGTGTAATATGACTGACGGGTCATGGGCATAAGGGAGATTCTTAGTCGCCAAAAGGTGATGAAATCACGAACACGTGGGTAAAGAGGTACAAACTCTGCAGAGTCAAATAAAACTATCTTGATAGCCGTGCTCCCGGTTATGAGCACCTGGACAACTTCCATGATTAGAGGGTATTTGGTATTGGTGATGGTTATGGATGGTTATGGATTTATTTCTGGTATTGAATATGGTTATTGGCAATGGTGAAATCTGGAATTATTGATAAGGATGGTGCATTATGGACTGGTATTATGATATTATTTATGATTATGATGGGTTTACTTCACATACATATAATATGTTGCTTTTCAAATGTTTTACTGTACTTTTCAGCACTTTGCCATTATTATTGTCGTCATTTGAATCAGCCACATGTCATACTTTCCACACTTGCTGAGTACGACATGTACTCACTCTTGCAATCCCCCCCAACAGTTGCAGGTCAGGATTGGGAGTTTAATGGCGATAATGTGGAGTTCTAGGCCGTGTCTACCGTCAGCTTTGCATGTGGTGTTAATTGGAGCTGCGCATACATACCCTGTCGCTTATGCTGCATAGTTGCTTAGTTCGCTTAATTAGTTTATTTCCGCTGCATTAGTTGAACTTGCCATTAATATTCATTGGAGCTTGTATTCGAGGATAATCTGGTTTGTGTAATAAAATTTGGTTAATTAATCTTGTTCTGTGGTAATTTTCTGTGTACTCTTTTGTGATTGCACTCGTGTATGTGTGATGAACATCCTGGGCACACATATACGTTATCTTGGTTCATTTTTCGGAACCGGGCATCACAGATTGGTATCAGAGCCACAAGTTGACCGTAGGATGCAGCCTAGATAGAATGGACACTTTAGAGCACATAGGAGCACTCAGGAATCGATGTGTTTTTGCTTGGAGTGTTGTTTGCTATATATATTGTTTTCTTGTGTGCTTAATAGAGGATTTTGGGATGCCTTAGCATT
This sequence comes from Tuctoria greenei, assembly GCA_036927565.1. NCBI lineage: Eukaryota > Viridiplantae > Streptophyta > Magnoliopsida > Poales > Poaceae > Tuctoria > Tuctoria greenei. The sequence goes on from JAYESD010000008.1 coordinate 36,162,243, forward strand.
GCCATGTCCACCTAGGCTAGTGTAGCTAGTTGTTTAGTTTCATATCCCTTGATGCATATAGTTGGGGACGTTTTCTAATTCTTACCTACTGCTTTTCTTCAGATGGTGAGGACTCGCAACCAGAGGGATGGCAATGATGAAGAGGAGAACAATGGAGTGCCTCAGAACAACAATGGGCAAGGATCTACTCAGGGAGGTATCAACATCGAGCATCTATTGGCCATGCAAAACCAGCTCATGCAGACCATGATACAGACTATGGGATAGCTGCAGGCTGGCAATATCAACAATCAGCCCCACATGCCTCCACCGCCACCCCCGCCTCCTCATAACCGGTTGGGAGAGTTTATGAGGACTAGGCCGCCAACCTTTGCTCAAGCCGCAAACCCTATGGATGCAGATGATTGGCTCAAGTCCGTGGAGAAGAAGCTAGCTATTGTCCAATGTAGTGACCGGGAGAAGGTGCTATTTGCTTCTCATCAACTAGTTGGAGCAGTTGCGGATTGGTGGGATGCTTATTGCAATGCTCATGAGAACCAAGAAAGAATCACTTGGTCCGAATTCAATGAGAATTTTCGTTCTCATTATGTGCCCGAGGGAGTTATGATCTTGAAGAGGCAAGAATTTGAGAATTTAAGGCAAAGAAGATCAAGCGTGAGTGAATATCTCAATAAATTCACTCAACTCTCAAGGTATGCGCCTGAGGATGTTAGTCGGGACAGCCGGAAGCAATACTTGTTCATGAGGGGCTTGAACAATGAGATCCAAGTGCAACTACTCAACTGCGATTATGCCAATTTTCAGAAACTTGTGGACAAAGCAATTGTGGTTGAGAACAAGATCCGTGAGATGGAGCAAGAAATCAAGAGGAAGGTGTCGTATCAAGGACAGCAACAAGGAAGTAATGTGCGCCCTCACCTTGCACCACCCAATGTGCCTCATTACAGCTCCTCTATTCCTGCTCAGCGCCCTGGTTATGCTCCACGCCCAACTCAGTTCGTGCTGCAACGCCCTGTCATGCAAGCACCTAGGCCTCCGATGCCTTATGCACCTCGTGCTGATTTTCCTGGAGCCAATGTTCAAAACCAAACTCGTCCCAATAATTCTGGTGGAGTTAGGAAGCGTTATACTTGTGGAGAAGCTGGACACTTTGCGCATCAATGTCCTAAGTCGGGCCTTGGTCAAGGAAGCAATGCACCGAGGCAAAACCCAAGACCTAATGGAGGACAACCACAAGGAAGCCGTGGACAACAGAATTTTGCTCGTGGCAATGTGAACCATGTCTCTACGGAGGATGCTCAACAAGCGAATGATGTGGTCATTGGTATGTTTCTCGCCAACTCCAACCCCGCGACTATGTTATTTGATTCTGGAGCATCGCATTCATTCACTGCATCGAAGTATGTTGCCAAGTATAGTTTGCCTATCTCTCGTATGAAGATTACTCTGTTGGTTAAGTCTCCTGGAGGAGAGATGAGGACAAATATAGTATGTTCAAAAGTAAGCCTTAGAATAAGGGGGGTAGACTTCTCCGCCAACCTCATAGTTTTGGATTCTCAAGGATTGGACATTATACTTGGTATGGACTGGTTGAGGAAGCACAATGGAGTTATTGAGTGTGCCACAAAGATGGTGAAGTTGACTAATGAGGAAGGGATCACCGTAGAATTTGAAGCATCTCAAACCGCACCGAAGCAATTGGAGCTGAATCATGTGGACGGTGCCGCAATTGAGAAGATTCCGGTAGTGTGTGAGTTTTTGGATGTGTTTCCAGATGAGTTGTGACACCCGGTTCCGAATATGAACCAAGCGTAACGCATATGTGTGCCCAGGATGTTCAACACACATACACGAATGATTCACAAACGATAAACAGAATTTAACCACGTCTTAACTAATAAGTAAGTACTTTATTACAATAATCCAATAGTTCACGAATAATATAACTCTAAATAATTGCAGCGGAAAATAAACTAAGCAATACGACTCCAATCCACAGGCGATTGACGGCGGTACGCAACCTAGTACTCCTCGTGATCCTCAGGGTACTCCCAATTGTCTCCAGTAGCTGTTTTGGGGGGGGGATTGCAAGGGTGAGTACATGTCGTACTCAGCAAGTGTGGAAAGTATGACATGTGGCTAATTCAAATGACGACAATAATAATGGCTAAGTGCTGAAAAGTACAGTAAAACATTTGAAAAGCATTATACTATGTCTATGTGAAATAAATCCCATCATATTAACAAAGTGTAAACAATATCCAATTATTACCAACATTACCATTATCCATGTCCAATTACCATAACTCAATTCCATAACCATGACCACAACCATCACCAAACCATAACCATCCCAAATCCCAATTCTAATTCTAATCATGTAGGTCATCCAGGCGCTCATAACCGGGAGCACGGCTATCATGATAGTTTTTAACACTCTGCAGAGGTTGTACCACTTTACCCACATGTTTGTGATTTTATCACCTTTCGATGACTAAGAAACCTCCATTGTGCCATCTCACACTTCCGTAGGTGTGTGGCCAAGAGATCACAAAATAGCCTTTCAAAAGGGACTACTAGTATGTACGGCCCCACTAAGGTTTCACCGGCAGGCTTGAACCTCTATTCTCCCACCCACGGGTCCCCTCGTGTGCCATGCGGATCCCAGGGCAGTCCTCCTCGACTCCCATTCCCCGCGCCATCCAATGGTCCATACAATACTAGCAGCGCTCCTAATTATTCAGCTACGCCGCACCCATACTTGGCCTTGTGGTGGCACTGTTGACCTGGCATATTCTCGCATGAACCGGTCCTTAGATCTAAAGCAAACAAACCACCATAACGACCAACCCATCCACATAACCATGCTTGCTTAGATCACCCATCGTATTGACCAGTTCACATTAACCAGAATATCATTGATGCATAATTAAATGTGTAGTGTTGTTTACCATCCCAATTAATTAAGCGAAGCAAAAAGGTAAAAACCCTTCCCGACTCTCTACCATAATTCCAGGTGACAAGGGTGGTCAAACAAAACTAGTAAACTTCCTACCATAGGGTTCCCATCAATTTGACGTAAGCATGCAAGTTCGCAAACAAAACATTTAATTTAAAATAGGATCAATATGCTTCAAGGACACTTGCCTTGCTCCGGCGGATGGGGTTGCTCAAGCGCTTCGAAGTCTTGGTTTTGGAAATCCTCGTATGCAACCTCTTGAGCACGTTCCTCTACGCGTGATCATACATACAAGAAAACATATACAATTCAACATAATGCACACAAAATAATCAACATGCAATGACATGTATGCATGCACAATTTAATAATTAATTTACTACGGTCATTTATTAATTAGATGCGACTAGTCCATACGTGTTCACAAGGGTTTACGGGGATTTTAGGGTGGATTAATGCTGCTGAAAATAAAATCATGGTGCAACTAAAATTAATTTATGCCTACTAGATTTAATATGGTCGCAAAAATTCGCATCGGGAACGAACTCTACCGTAGATCTGACGGCGTGACGGTCGCGGAATAAATGCGACGCGAAGACGAAAATAGGCGGTGCAGCAGTCCTTCGGCGGTATGATGACGGCGGCGCGATGTCGGCGACGATCTCCGGAGAACGGCGGTGTCCTCCTCTTTTTCTCCCTCTTCTTCCCTTTTTTTTCTTCTTCTTTTTCTTCCTGGCGCAGAGCTCCTGGTGCCTTTTCTTCTCTGGAACGGCGGCTGGTTCCGTCGGCTTTGGCGGCTGCTGGTTCGTGGGAAAAAAAAACCTAGGCCTGGGTCCTATTTATAGGGGCGGCACTAGGGTACGGCCTGTACCGACTCGGTTGGGAGTCACGCGGCACCGGGAACGCGGCAGAAGAGTCGGACGCGGGAGGGAGAGCGGGAGTTTCGGGATGGGACGTTGGAGGCGGGACGGCGCGGGAGACGCGCGCGGTGGGGATGGGCGTGTGCGGCCAGGAGTCGGCGGGGCCCAGGCGCAGGCGGCCCGGCGCGCCTCGGGCGTGCGGACGGGTCGCATCGGGGGGGGGCGATCGAGGCAGGGGGGGGAGGGGACCGGGCGGGCCAGCGCAGCGCGCTGCGCTGCAGAGCCGCCGCAGGCGGCGCGGGTCAGGGGGCGGCAGCGGCGTGGGGCCCCCGGGCGGGCGCGCTCGCTCGCGCGTGCGGGCGAGGCCTCGGGGCGCGGTGCCGGCTCGGCCGGCTGGGCGCTGGCCTGGCCGCCGAGCGGCTCCCTTTTTTTTTTTTCTTTTTTTTTTTATTCTTTTATATATATATATATTATAATATATTTTATTACTTATATTTTATTTATTATTATTTTTTTTTATCTATTATTCTTATAATATATATTATTAATGTTATATATTTTTTTCTATTATACTTTTTTTTTTATTTTGTTTTATATATATATTATTTATATATATTTATATTATTCTTTTTTTTTTTTATTCTTACTCCCTATTACAAGTTTTGGCCTATAAATATTGTTTTCTTTCCTTCTTTTGCCACACGTATTTGTATACGCATATGTTTTATTTATTTTCTTTTATTCTACTAGTGTTTAATGCATGACCATGTATGCAATGCATGATGCGAAAAATTTAGGGTGTTACAAACCTACCCCCCTTAAAGTGAATCTCGCCCTCGAGATTCGATAGCGTGGGGAAAAGATGAGGGAATTCTGCCTTCAGGTCTTCTTCACGTTCCCATGTAGCTTCGGATTCTGTATGGTGTTTCCATTGCACTTTGCACCAACGGATCCTCTTATTTCTCGTGACCCTTTCCTTCATATCCAAAATTTTGATAGGTTGCTCGACATAGGACAAATCCTCATGAAGTTCTAACTCGTCCATCGGCACTTGTTCTTCCGGTACCCTGAGACACTTCTTGAGTTGAGAGACGTGAAACACGTCGTGTACATCGGAGAGATACGTCGGCAGCTCGAGTCGATAAGCTACCTCTCCTCGCTTGTCCAGAATCTTAAATGGTCCGATGTAACGTGGTGCGAGTTTTCCCTTGACGTTAAATCGTCGTTGACCTCTGATAGGTGACACTTTGAGGTATACAAAATCTCCAACTTCAAAGGTCAAACTCCTTCGCCTATTATCAGCATAACCTTTCTGTCGAGACTGGGCAGCCTTTAAGTTTTCCCGTATTATTTGGACTTGCCTTTCAGCTTCTTGTAACACGTCGGGACCAAACACTTGATTCTCTCCGGTTTCATTCCAAAACAAGGGAGTCCTACACTTCCTTCCGTATAGTGCTTCATAGGGTGACATTTTCAAACTTGCTTGGTAACTATTGTTGTACGAGAATTCAGCATACGGCAAACTTTTATCCCAACTTTTCCTATGCTTTAAAGCACATGCTCTCAACATGTCTTCCAAAATTTGGTTGGTCCTCTCGGTTTGTCCATCTGTTTGAGGGTGATACGCCGAACTAAAGTTCAGCCTTGTTCCCATTGCTTCATGCAATTTCTGCCAAAATCTGGAGGTGAATTGAGAACCTCTGTCCGAGACTATCTTCTTCGGTACTCCGTGTCGGCACACAATATGCTCCATATACAATTCTGCTAGCTTTGCGGTGGTATATGTGGTCTTGACGGGGATGAAATGAGCTGATTTTGTCAATCGATCCACAATAACCCATATTGAATCATAGCCAGACTGAGTTCGCGGTAATCCAACTATAAAGTCCATACCAATCTCTTCCCACTTCCACTCTGGGATCTTCAATGGTTGTAACAATCCGGCTGGCCTTTGATGTTCAGCTTTAACTCGTTGGCACACATCACAAAGTGCAACATATTCGGCTATGTCCTTTTTCATGCTGGCCCACCAATAACATGTCTTTAAGTCCTTGTACATCTTTGTACAGCCGGGATGAATTGAGTAAGGCGTGTCATGTGCCTCCTTCAATATTGCTTCTCGGATATGCCTAACATTAGGTACCACAATCCTCTTTCCAAGCCACAAGGTACCCTGTTCGTCCTCATCAAATCTGAATTCCTTTCCTTCTTGGGTCCTTTCCTTGATTTCTTGTATTTCCTTGTCCTTCGTCTGTCCTTCCCGTATTTCCTGCTCTAATGTTGGGTTGACTTCCATCGTTCCCATCTCATTTATAAATCCGAGGTTCAACCGTTCAAACTCCTTGCATAACTCGGATGGCAGTTCTTGAACTGTAAGTTGATGACTTACTCCCTTCCGGCTCAAAGCATCGGCCACTACGTTGGCCTTCCCTGGGTGATAGTTGATTCCCACGTCATAATCCTTGATGAGCTCCAACCATCGGCGTTGCCTCAGGTTCAGATCCGTTTGCGTAAATATGTACTTGAGACTCTTGTGATCTGTATAAATCTCACATCGGTGACCAAAAACATAGTGTCTCCATATCTTCAAGGCGTGTACCACGGCTGCGAGTTCAAGGTCGTGCGTAGGATAATTCAGCTCATGTTTCTTTAGTTGCCTCGATGCATAAGCTACCACTTGGCCTTCTTGCATGAGCACACATCCTAATCCTTGTCTTGATGCATCACAATATATATCAAAACTCTTGCTCACGTCCGGTAATACTAACACTGGCGTGGTTGTCAACCTTTTCTTTAACTCCTCAAAGCTATCCTGACAAGCTTGAGTCCATCGGAATGCCTTTCCTTTCATGAGTAATTCGGTCATAGGCTTGGCTATTTTGGAGAAATCCTTAATGAATCGGCGGTAATATCCAGCCATTCCAAGGAAACTCCGAATCTCCTTGACATTCTGTGGCGGTTCCCACTTAAGCACATCTCTCACCTTCCCTGGGTCAACTGATACTCCTCCTCCGGAAATAAGATGGCCTAGGAAAGAAACTTCTCGTAACCAAAATTGACATTTACTGAATTTGGCATACAATTGATGCTCCCTCAATTTCTGTAGCGTAAGCCTCAAGTGTTCCTCATGTTCCTTCTCATCCTTCGAGTAGATCATAATATCATCGATGAACACTACAACGAACTTATCCAGATATTCCATGAAGACCTTATTCATAAGATACATAAAGTACGCCGGTGCGTTCGTCAATCCAAATGACATGACGGTGTACTCATAAGATCCATATCGTGTCCGAAATGCTGTCTTGGGTATATCTGATGGTCTAATCTTCATTTGGAAGTATCCTGACCGCAAGTCGATCTTGGAGAAGATACATGCACCCTTCATTTGGTCGAACAAATCCTCTATACGGGGCAGTGAGTACTTGTTCTTAATTGTCACTTCGTTGAGAGCCCTATAGTCCACACACATCCTCTGGGTTCCATCCTTCTTATCTACGAAGAGCACTGGGGCTCCCCACGGGGATGAACTTGGGCGTATAAAACCCTTCTCTAGCTGCTCTTGAATTTGCTTCTTGAGCTCTGCTAATTCCTTAGGAGGCATCCTATACGGCCTCTTAGCTATAGGTGCAGTTCCGGGTATCAACTCAATGGTGAATTCTATGTCACGATCAGGTGGCATACCTGGCAACTCATCTGGGAACACGTCCGGGTACTCGCGAACGATCGGAATGCTTTCCAATGTCACTTCTTCCACGTGATTCAGCATCGCTTTTCCTCTTGCAGGTTGGGCTGCTTCAACTTCAATGCGTGTACCATGTTCACTTGTCAACTGCACAATCCTCTCGGCGCATTGAATGACTCCATTATACTTGCTCAACCAGTCCATTCCAAGTATTATGTCTATTCCTTGGGAGTCCAATACTATGAGGTTTGCGAGAAAGTCTACCCCCCTTATTTTAATGCTTACTTTCGGACATACTATATTTGTCCTCATCTCTCCGCCAGGAGAACTTACTAGCATAGTTTGCTTCATATGAGATATAGGCAAATTGTACTTGGCAACATACTTTGACGAGATGAATGAATGAGATGCTCCTGAATCAAATAAAACAGTCGCGGGGTTGGAGTTGGCGAGAAACATACCAATCACGACGTCATCAGCTTGCTGGGCTTCCTCAGTGGAGATATGATTGACGTTGCCACGAGCAAAATTCTGCTGTCCACGGTTGCCTTGTGGTGCTCCTCCATTTGGTCGCGGGTGATTTGGCCTTGGTGCATTGTTCATAGGTCCATTGTTTCTCTTGGGGCATTGACTTGCAAAATGTCCGGGTTCTCCACACGCATAGCATGTCTTACCACCCATAGCATTGGGGAAGTTTGGGCGCATCTGGTTTTGAGCATTTGCCGCCATGTTAGGACGCGGCGCAGGTGGAACAGGATTGCGAGGCGCTTGCATGGCAGGGCGTTGCTGCGGTGGCTGATTTGGGCGGGGCGGATAGGCAGTGCGGTATGCAGGAGCAGAGGGGTTGTATTGTGGTGCAGTAGGTGGTGCATAGCGGGGGCGAACATTGCTTCCTTGCTGCGGTCCATGATGTGACATCTTCCTCTTGTTGTCTTGTTCCATCTCACGAATCTTGTTCTCAACCACAATAGCCTTGTCAACCAGCTTTTGGAAGTTTGGATAATCAGTATTGAGTAACTGGACTTGAATTTCATTGTTGAGACCCCTCATAAATAGATACTGCTTCCTACTATCAGTTTTGATGTCTTCTGGAGCATATCTTGATAATTGAGTGAATTTGTTGAGATACTCACTCACACTCATCCTTCCTTGCCTGAGATTTTCAAAGTCTTGTCTCCTCAATATCATAACTCCTTCAGGTACATAGTGGGAACGGAAACTCTGTTTAAACTCAGCCCAAGTGATTGTCTCCTGATTATCATGAGCGTTGCAAAGAGCTTCCCACCAGTCAGCGGCTGCTCCAACTAGTTGATGTGATGCAAAGAGAACCTTCTCCCTGTCAGTGCACTGGACAATAGCAAGTTTCTTCTCAACGGACTTCAGCCAATCATCAGCTTCCATTGGGTCTGTGGCTTGTGCAAAGGTAGGCGGTCTGGTCCTCATGAACTCTCCCAAACGGTTGTGATGTGGCGGGGGTGGTGGTGGAGGCATATGGGGCTGATTGTTGTGGCCAGCTTGCAGCTGTCCCATGGTCTGTATCATGGTCTGCATGAGCTGGTTCTGCATAGCTAATAGTTGTTCAATGTTGATAGCTCCATGAGCATGTCCCTGGTTGTTCTGAGGTACTTCATTGCGCTCCTCCTCATCGTTAGCATCCCTCTGGTTACGAGTTCTCACCATCTGTTGGCGAAAGAAAGGTGGGGATAGAAGGATTTAGAATTTGGAAGGAAACGTCCCAACTATATGCATCAAGGTATGTGACACTAAATAATCCTTTATTAATATAGACCTATATTAAGAGGATGTGGACAATTGCCGAAGCATCCCACAACTCTCTACTAAGCACACAAGCACTCAAACAAGCACCAAACAGAATTTACAAAGATCCTAAAAGAAGTAATACAACTCAAGGCCACACAAGTATATCTACATCGCTCTTATTTACTAATGGGGGTGTGCCTATCCTTGAGTCGTGGCATAGGTCGAAGACTACTCGTCGTCGAGCGGGAACTCATCCGGGTCCTCGTCGTCGTCGTCGTCGTCGTCGTCGTCGTCGTCGGGGTCCTCGGGGTCCTGTGGGTCCTGGGGTGGTGAGGCAGCAGGCGGCGGTGGTGCGGTAGACGCCACACTGGAAGGTTCCTCGTCAGAGGACTCCTCAGAGGATGACTCACGCTGACCGTTGCGACGGTCTGGAGAGTCCGGGGTCCACATCGGGGTGTCGGACGCGTAGTCGTCCGGGTCCTCGTCGGTGATCCGACGATACCTCCTGATTATCGCCTCGTGACGCTGGGCGAGGTCGCGTCCATCCTGGATTTCCTGCTGCGCCCTCTGAAGTCGGGCACTCAGCTGGGTCACGTCGCCAACAGTCTGACGAGACTGCGGGAGGTCCAGGGGTCTCTCCACGTGTCTGGAGACGAAGCGCGCAGTGCCACTGGGACGCTGCGGGACGAAGGCGTGAACCGTGTCCTCTAGACGGAAACGGCGGGCGTGGCTCCAGAAAGTGGCTGCTTCCCAGCTAGCATCCTGCTCTGCAGATCGGCGGGAGCTCCTCCAAGCAGGGCTGCTGTGGGTCTTCACCAACTCGTCACCGTAGTAGATATAAATTTTGCAGCTCCACTCCTTCCTGCCGGGGCGCTGCACTCCAGTGGTGTGGTAGGAGAGCGAGAGACTGTGGTGACGGTAGCCAGCCTCACGGAGTAGGGCACGGAGACGGTGTCGCAACTGTCCTGCGGCTCTGCCGTCAGAGCGGATCACCACGGGGTGACGGGGGTCGACGGCCGGAGAGCGACTAGCCAACCTACGCGGGGGCACGAGTCCACCAGTCGACTTACGGGGGGTTGTCTTGGTGCGGGCCATCTACAAGAAACAAGAATACATTAGAAAAATAATGAAAAACAAATCTGAAAATTTCAGCAGCTAAACGGCGGACAAAGAGCGGTGCAGCGGTTCCAAAAGAACGAAAAAATAAAGAGAAAAATTACAGCAACCAACACAATAATTTTACCCACACATAATAGCATCAAAACACACCGTTTTCGCGAAAATTTATACAGCAAAACAGCAGCACTTAATATTGCTCACTTCTGAAAATTTTTATCAAAAACGCAGCAGCGATCAATACTTTTTGCGGCCGAAAGGAAACAAAACAGCAACAAAAATTTTCGAAAATAGCACATTAGAAGAGTGTTCCTAAGTGCTCTAGAGTGTCCATTCTACCTAGGCTTGCGTCCTACGGTCAACGCGGCTCTGATACCAATTTGTGACACCCGGTTCCGAATATGAACCAAGCGTAACGCATATGTGTGCCCAGGATGTTCAACACACATACACGAATGATTCACAAACGATAAACAGAATTTAACCACGTCTTAACTAATAAGTAAGTACTTTATTACAATAATCCAATAGTTCACGAATAATATAACTCTAAATAATTGCAGCGGAAAATAAACTAAGCAATACGACTCCAATCCACAGGCGATTGACGGCGGTACGCAACCTAGTACTCCTCGTGATCCTCAGGGTACTCCCAATTGTCTCCAGTAGCTGTTTTGGGGGGGGGATTGCAAGGGTGAGTACATGTCGTACTCAGCAAGTGTGGAAAGTATGACATGTGGCTAATTCAAATGACGACAATAATAATGGCTAAGTGCTGAAAAGTACAGTAAAACATTTGAAAAGCATTATACTATGTCTATGTGAAATAAATCCCATCATATTAACAAAGTGTAAACAATATCCAATTATTACCAACATTACCATTATCCATGTCCAATTACCATAACTCAATTCCATAACCATGACCACAACCATCACCAAACCATAACCATCCCAAATCCCAATTCTAATTCTAATCATGTAGGTCATCCAGGCGCTCATAACCGGGAGCACGGCTATCATGATAGTTTTTAACACTCTGCAGAGGTTGTACCACTTTACCCACATGTTTGTGATTTTATCACCTTTCGATGACTAAGAAACCTCCATTGTGCCATCTCACACTTCCGTAGGTGTGTGGCCAAGAGATCACAAAATAGCCTTTCAAAAGGGACTACTAGTATGTACGGCCCCACTAAGGTTTCACCGGCAGGCTTGAACCTCTATTCTCCCACCCACGGGTCCCCTCGTGTGCCATGCGGATCCCAGGGCAGTCCTCCTCGACTCCCATTCCCCGCGCCATCCAATGGTCCATACAATACTAGCAGCGCTCCTAATTATTCAGCTACGCCGCACCCATACTTGGCCTTGTGGTGGCACTGTTGACCTGGCATATTCTCGCATGAACCGGTCCTTAGATCTAAAGCAAACAAACCACCATAACGACCAACCCATCCACATAACCATGCTTGCTTAGATCACCCATCGTATTGACCAGTTCACATTAACCAGAATATCATTGATGCATAATTAAATGTGTAGTGTTGTTTACCATCCCAATTAATTAAGCGAAGCAAAAAGGTAAAAACCCTTCCCGACTCTCTACCATAATTCCAGGTGACAAGGGTGGTCAAACAAAACTAGTAAACTTCCTACCATAGGGTTCCCATCAATTTGACGTAAGCATGCAAGTTCGCAAACAAAACATTTAATTTAAAATAGGATCAATATGCTTCAAGGACACTTGCCTTGCTCCGGCGGATGGGGTTGCTCAAGCGCTTCGAAGTCTTGGTTTTGGAAATCCTCGTATGCAACCTCTTGAGCACGTTCCTCTACGCGTGATCATACATACAAGAAAACATATACAATTCAACATAATGCACACAAAATAATCAACATGCAATGACATGTATGCATGCACAATTTAATAATTAATTTACTACGGTCATTTATTAATTAGATGCGACTAGTCCATACGTGTTCACAAGGGTTTACGGGGATTTTAGGGTGGATTAATGCTGCTGAAAATAAAATCATGGTGCAACTAAAATTAATTTATGCCTACTAGATTTAATATGGTCGCAAAAATTCGCATCGGGAACGAACTCTACCGTAGATCTGACGGCGTGACGGTCGCGGAATAAATGCGACGCGAAGACGAAAATAGGCGGTGCAGCAGTCCTTCGGCGGTATGATGACGGCGGCGCGATGTCGGCGACGATCTCCGGAGAACGGCGGTGTCCTCCTCTTTTTCTCCCTCTTCTTCCCTTTTTTTTCTTCTTCTTTTTCTTCCTGGCGCAGAGCTCCTGGTGCCTTTTCTTCTCTGGAACGGCGGCTGGTTCCGTCGGCTTTGGCGGCTGCTGGTTCGTGGGAAAAAAAACCTAGGCCTGGGTCCTATTTATAGGGGCGGCACTAGGGTACGGCCTGTACCGACTCGGTTGGGAGTCACGCGGCACCGGGAACGCGGCAGAAGAGTCGGACGCGGGAGGGAGAGCGGGAGTTTCGGGATGGGACGTTGGAGGCGGGACGGCGCGGGAGACGCGCGCGGTGGGGATGGGCGTGTGCGGCCAGGAGTCGGCGGGGCCCAGGCGCAGGCGGCCCGGCGCGCCTCGGGCGTGCGGACGGGTCGCATCGGGGGGGGCGATCGAGGCAGGGGGGGGAGGGGACCGGGCGGGCCAGCGCAGCGCGCTGCGCTGCAGAGCCGCCGCAGGCGGCGCGGGTCAGGGGGCGGCAGCGGCGTGGGGCCCCCGGGCGGGCGCGCTCGCTCGCGCGTGCGGGCGAGGCCTCGGGGCGCGGTGCCGGCTCGGCCGGCTGGGCGCTGGCCTGGCCGCCGAGCGGCTCCCTTTTTTTTTTTCTTTTTTTTTTATTCTTTTATATATATATATATTATAATATATTTTATTACTTATATTTTATTTATTATTTTTTTTTTTTATCTATTATTCTTATAATATATATTATTAATGTTATATATTTTTTTCTATTATACTTTTTTTTTATTTTGTTTTATATATATATTATTTATATATATTTATATTATTCTTTTTTTTTTTTTATTCTTACTCCCTATTACAAGTTTTGGCCTATAAATATTGTTTTCTTTCCTTCTTTTGCCACACGTATTTGTATACGCATATGTTTTATTTATTTTCTTTTATTCTACTAGTGTTTAATGCATGACCATGTATGCAATGCATGATGCGAAAAATTTAGGGTGTTACATGAGTTGCCAGGTATGCCACCCGATCGAGACATTGAGTTTGTTATTGATTTAATACCTGGAATTGCACCTATAGCTAAGAGGTGAAAGCATCTAGGCCCCCACGAGGTACGGTTTCGGTGATTAATGACAACCGTTATTTACTACTAATGAGTTTGTGGATGCGAGGTTTCATGTACAATGAATCAAACGTCGATCAATCACTCATAAATGTCATCTACTGCTCATTGGATGCAAAAGGAGACCCCTCAACAAACTAACCTAAGGGGTTAATCGGAAACAAATGAGGAACTCGTACAACGACGCAACCTTATCAAAATTGGCAACACAAGAAGCTTCATATCCATCAGAAGAGCCATACAAACAAGTGTTCAAGAGGTCACAAGTCCAAAATCCAAAAGATCAGTCCAACTCAACTCGAAGGAAACAAATTGTACACACCGGATCATCCGGTGATCTGAAGAATGACTGCATCGGTCGATTTGGACTCAACAGAAGAAGAAGACCTCAGAATGAAGTACACACCGGACTATCCGATGTGTATCAAGTGATCATCGGATGAATACAACAGTAAGCAAATTTTCTGAAGTGTTCTGAAGGACTGAACACCGGATCATCCGATGGTGAAGGCAGATACACATCGGTCGATTACAACAGAAGCAAATTATCAACTCAACCAGACTGAAGATCTATTCATCGGATCCTCCGATGATGAAGAAGGTGAAGCATCGGTCTAATAACGGTCATTTCTGACAGAATGACGTCAGCTAATCAAATTAGACCGATGCTCATAAAAGGGGGTCATCGGATCATCCGATGTACGCAGAAAAAGTAATCAGCCCACTTTTCCAACGGCTAATTCGGTTGGGCTGAGTATTTAACCCCCTCCCACCAGTCATTTCGAGCAGGCTGAACAACAAGAGCACCACTACACATTCCCCAAGTGTCCAAGACTTAGAATACTCATTTTCACACTCTTGTAACCCTTTCACACCTCAAGATATAGGCTAGTTCCTCTTAGAGTTAAGCTTGTGTGCGTCCTCTCTGGGTGAGTGGAGACTCTAGAGTAGGGAGAGCCGTGAGAAAGTGCATTCTTGGTGATTGCACTCACCATTGTATCAAGAGGAGAGTGAAGAGATCGCTCCGGAGCTTGCCGAGACCATTGTGGAAGCCCGGCAGATCGAAGTTGTACAAGGCTTGAGCTCCACCTTGCCAAGGATGGCGAACGGAGGAAGTTAGTGGATCCCCTCGTCTCGGTGACTTGGGAGTGGCGATACCCTTAGGTGGGTGCCACAACGTGGACGTAGGTGGATCCTAGTGATCTTACCGAACCACGGGAAAAATCGACGTGTCCCCGTGTCTTCGAGCGTTTGCATTCCTCCTCCCTACTCCTTTACGATTACGCAATTCTCAATTCCGCACTTAATTCTCTTAATTGCACTGTTGGCTTGCTTAGAGAATTAGATTTCACTTAAGCTTTAAATTGACTTAAAATTTGAAGTAGCCCAATTCACCCCCCCCCCCTCTTGGGCATTCGATCCCTACAATTGGTATCAGAGCAAGGTTGCTCATTGGATCATTCTAGCTTCACCGCTAGAGAGCAAAAATGGCCAAGAATGGGGGTTCGGTTCCTACCTTCGAGGGCAAGAATTTTGCTTATTGGAAAGCACGCATGCGCGCTTACCTTGAGGCAATTTCTCCCGAAGTGTGGGAAGCGACCCATGCGGGGTTTGGCAACCATGAATATATTGGTGATCAACTAAAATGGGATGCT
Source organism: Tuctoria greenei (assembly GCA_036927565.1). Lineage (NCBI taxonomy): Eukaryota > Viridiplantae > Streptophyta > Magnoliopsida > Poales > Poaceae > Tuctoria > Tuctoria greenei. Next base: position 36,177,618 of record JAYESD010000008.1, read on the forward strand.
AAGGCTAGGAATGCTATTTATGAGTGCATTAGTCAAGATGTATTTGCTAGAATTGCTAGTAAGGAGAAAGCTTGTGAAATTTGGGCTTGCTTGATTGAGATCCATGAGGGTTCCTCTCGTGTCAAAGAGCTCAAATATCACTTGCTTAAATCCAAGTATGATGATTTTAAAATGCTTCCTCATGAGAATGTTAATCAAATGTTTTCTCGCTTAAATGTACTCATTGAGGAAATTAATGCTCTTGACATTGCTTCTCTTGGCAAGGGACTCATCAACCGCAAGATCCTCATGCTACTTCCCAAGCCCAAGTACAACATCATCAACTCAATGCTCCAAAAGGAGTCACTTGACAACATTGAGGTTTCGGAGCTCATTGGAGAGATACATGCTCATGAGATGAGTGTGCTTGGAATGATGGAGGAGTCATCATCATTAAAGACCATTGCTCTCAAGGCCTCAACCAAGAAGACACATACCAAGAAGAAGAAAGTGGTTGAGCCTAGCTCAAGTGAGGAAGAACAAGCTACAAGTGAAGATGATGATGATGATGAGCTTGCATTAATGATGAGGAAGTTTTCACGTCTCAACTCAAAGATTGCCAAGAAGGGATACTCGTTTGATCCCAAGAAGAAAGCCTTCTTGCCAAGGAAAGATGAAAACAAGACGTGCTACAATTGTGGCAATCAAGGCCACATATCATATGATTGTCCAAGACCGGACAAGAGGAAGGACAAGGGCAAGCATCGCAAGCTAGAAGAGAGTGACGATGATGAAGATGCAAATCCCAAGCGCACCTTTGGAAAGAAGAAACTTGACAAAGGCAAGAAGACCAAGCTCTTTCCAAAGAAGAGAAGGGGACCTCAAAAGGTCTTCATGTGCGAAGCAAATGAGTGGGTCACCGATGAAGAAACAAGTGATGATAGTGAAGATGAGGAAGAAAACTTGGCAAGCCTCGCTATCGTCAACAAGGATGACTCACCCCTTCCTCCACCGCCTATGTGCCTCATGGCGAAAGGTAACACAAAGGTATGTGATGACTCAAGTGATGATGAACTTTCTCCCGATGAACTAGCATCTATGATTAATGAATATCATGCCATTATCAAAAGGGAAAAGGCTAAGGTTAAGGCACTTGAGCTAACTCGCGCTAAGCTAGAGGGTGCCAACCTCGATTTGCAAGACAAGTATGTCACCATACTTAATGAGCATGAAACGCTCAAGTCACATGTCAAGCAAATCGAGGAGGAGAAGGCTCAAATCAAGCTTGAGTTCCATGAGCTTGACTTAGCTAACTCGGCACTATTGGCTAAGCATAACGAGTTAGTTCAAGAGCATGAGACACTTAGCCTTTCCTATGAAGCAATGGAACTAAAATTGAATAACTTGAAGAAAGAAACTCTTGATGGCAAAACACCCGCTAGTTCACATGCCACTAACAATTTGCATGAGTCTTTGCCATTGAAAGCTAATAGGGAGAAGGAGCTAATGGACGAGATCGAAAGTCTCCGCACTAGTGTGGCTAGACTTTCCAAGGGAGAGGACAAGCACAAGGAGATCCTCTTCCAACAAGCTAAAGGCTTCAACAAGAGGGGACTTGGGACCTTCCCTACGCCCAACAAATGGAAGGTGCCCTCACCGGAGCTTAGGACAAGCTTCATCAAGGAAGTGGGATCCTATTGCCAACATTGTGAGGTCACCGGACATCACACTAGGGAGTGCCCTCTTCCCACTCGTCCTTCTCCAAAATTACCTCCTAACTATTCATCCACTTTCAATGATTGTCACTATCTATTGAGCAAAGTAGGTGGAAAGGTGAAGGCGAAGTTCATTGGCAAAAATATCAAGGGCATGAAGGGGAAGCTCCCCAAGCAACTTTGGGTCCCAAAATCACTTGTATCACACATACAAGGACCTAAGTTGGCTTGGGTTCCTAAACTCAAAAACTAACTTCATGTGTGTAGGTGAACTACAAAGCCGGAGGAAAACATTGGGTACTCGATAGTGGGTGCACTCAACACATGACCGGCAATGATGGTATGTTCACCTCCATAGAAGACCCCGGCAATCATGAACAAGTCACCTTTGGTGATAACTCAAAGGGGAAGGTAATTGGTTTAGGTAAAATTGCAATTTCTAATGACTTGTCCATTTCGAATGTGCTTTACGTTAAGTCTCTTAGCTTTAATTTGCTCTCTATTGCTCAACTTTGTGATCTTGGACTAACGTGCACATTTGACAAAGATGGTGTTGTGGTGTCTAGTGTAGCTAGCAAAGAGCTAATATTCAAGGGCTTTAGGCATGGTCATCTATATTTGGTGGACTTCTCCAACAAGAGCGCAAGCCTAACCACTTGTCTTTTCACCAAGACAAGTTTGGGGTGGCTATGGCATCGGAGGATTGCTCACATAGGAATGAGCAAGCTCAAGAAGTCCTTCAAGCTAGGGATGGTAACCGGCGTAAAGGACGTGACATTTGAAAAGAACAAGCTATGTAGCGCATGTCAAGCCGGGAAGCAAGTGGCTTCGCACCATCCGATGAAGACAATGGTGTCTACCTCCAAGCCGCTCGAACTACTTCACATGGACCTCTTCGGACCGTCCACCTACCAAAGCCTTGGCGGTAATCTCTATTGTCTCGTTATTGTTGATGATTACTCTCGCTATGCTTGGACTTTGTTTTTAGGTGACAAAGGTGAAACCCCGGAAGTCTTCAAGACCTTTGCAAAACGAGCTCAACGGGAATTCCAACTTCCCATCATCAAGGTCCGGAGTGACAACGGCACCGAGTTCAAGAACTACAATATTGGGGAGTGGTGTGACCGTGAAGGAGTCAAGCACGAATTTTCGGCTACATACACCCCTCAACAAAACGGTGTTGTTGAGAGAAAGAACAAGACACTAATCACCCTCGCGAGAGCCATGCTTGATGATTATGGGACGTCGGAGAAGTTTTGGGCGGAAGCAATCAACACGGCATGCCATGCCGCAAATAGAGTCTACCTTCATCGACTTCTCCAAAAGACTCCCTACGAGCTCCTCATTGGGAGAAAGCCCAACATCTCCTACTTCCGGGTCTTCGGATGCAAGTGCTACATCTACCGCAAGAAAAGACTTGGTAAGTTTGAAAGAAGGTGCGATGTTGGTATTTTCCTTGGTTATGCGTCAAACTCAAAGGCATATCGAGTATTCAACCAAACCTCCGGGTTAGTTGAAGAAAGTTGTGACGTTGAGTTTGATGAGACTAATGGCTCCCAAGAGGAGAGTTTTGGTCATGATGATATAGATGATGAGCCTCTACGAGAAGCTATGAAGAACATGACCATAGGAGACATCAAGCCCGAAGTTGAGGAGAGCCATGATCAAGGGGGAGCTTCAAGTCCGAACATCAACACCTCCATGGCGCCTCAAGTGGATGAAGAAGAAGACAAAGATGATCCATTGCCTATGCAAGACCAACAAGCCACACAACACCAAGAAGAAGATGAAGTCCAAGATGAAGTCCAACCACAAGACGAGCAAGATGCTTCACCACCACCAAGTGACTCACAACCGTTGATGAGACATGGGCGCATCTCCAAGGCACATCCAATGGATCAAATCATTGGAAGTCCTTCGCGGGGAGTAAGTACTCGTTCACGTCATGTTGCATCTTTTTGTGAGCACTACTCTTTTGTGTCGTGTGTAGAACCCAAAAGCATTGAGGAAGCTCTCCAAGACTCCAATTGGGTGATGGCTATGCAAGAGGAACTCAACAACTTCACCCGCAATGAAGTTTGGGTGTTGGAGGAGCGACCCAAGGACAAGAATGTGATTGGAACGAAGTGGGTCTACCGCAACAAGCAAGATGAGAATGGCGTGGTGGTCCGCAACAAAGCTAGGCTTGTGGCAAAGGGATTTGCTCAAGTTGAAGGTTTGGATTTTGGGGAGACATTCGCCCCGGTAGCACGGTTAGAAGCTATCCGCATACTCCTTGCTTTTGCTTCTCATCATAATATCATGCTTTATCAAATGGATGTTAAGAGTGCATTTCTCAATGGCTATATTAATGAACTTGTGTTTGTTGAGCAACCTCCCGGGTTTGAGGACCCAAGAAACCCTAACCATGTCTATAGGCTAAACAAAGCACTCTATGGACTCAAGCAAGCTCCAAGGGCATGGTACGAGCGCTTAAGGGACTTCCTCGTCATGCAAGGTTTCAAGATTGGGAGGGTGGACACTACACTCTTCACCAAGGACATCGACGGAGACTTATTTCTTTGTCAAATTTATGTCGATGATATTATTTTTGGCTCAACTAACAAAGCTCTTAGCCATGAGTTTGGCAAAATGATGTCTAGGGAATTCGAGATGTCAATGATTGGAGAGCTCAACTTCTTCCTAGGATTTCAAATCAAGCAACTTCAAGAGGGGACCTTCATCCATCAAGAGAAGTACACTAAGGACCTCTTGAAGAAATTTGAGATGGGAGATTGTAGCTCAAGAAGCACTCCAATGGCGACAAATTGTCATCTCGACGCGGACATGGACGGTAAATCTATTGATCAATCTCATTACCGTTCCATGATTGGTTCATTGCTATATCTTACCGCATCTAGGCCCGATATTATGTTTAGTGTGTGCTTGTGTGCTCGCTTTCAAGCGGCACCTAAAGAATCGCACAAGAAGGCGGTCTTTAGGATACTTCGGTATCTCAAGCATACCCCAAGTGTAGGTTTGTGGTACCCCAAGAACGCTAGTTTTCATCTCTTAGGTTACTCGGATTCGGACTTTGCCGGATGCCGTGTAGACCGCAAGAGTACCTCCGGGGGTTGCCACTTACTTGGGCGTTCCCTAGTTTCTTGGTCGAGCAAGAAGCAAAATTCCGTGGCTTTGTCCACCGCGGAGGCGGAGTATATAGCGGCCGGTGCATGTTGTGCCCAAATCCTATATATGAAGCAAACCCTCTTGGACTTTGGAATTAAGTTTGGTTGTGTGCCTCTCCTTTGTGACAATGAAAGTGCGGTTAAGATAGCTAGAAACCCCGTTCAACACTCCCGCACTAAGCACATTGATATTCGCCATCACTTCTTGCGGGACCATGAGGCTAAGGGAGAAATCTCTTTGCAAGGTGTTAGGTCCGAAGAACAATTGGCGGATATCTTCACCAAACCACTTGATGAGAAAACTTTTTCTAGGCTTAGAAGTGAGTTAAATGTGCTAGATGCATCTAACGTCATGTAAATTGCCATGTTCATGTAAGGTTGCATGTCATATAGGTCTTGCCTAACTCCCAAAGGATAGGGGTGAGCTAGAAATAGTTTTTCCCTGAGGAAGCCTTTGGAAGGTTTAAACTTGGCAAGATAGATTTATTTTATGCCTTGCATGATCCCTGCCATATAAACTTGCACTCATTTAATCTCTTGCACTATAATTTGTTTGGCATTGCATACGGTAGAATTGTCACAAAGGGGAACCCACATCATGAGAAGGAGACTTGTTTGAAATGCAATATCTCAACTCATATGATGTGGAAAGAGCAAAATTCTAAAGGAACATGCTTTAATGAGATAGAAGTTTTCATACTCTACCTCTCAAAGCATGGGCCTTACATTTTATTTGGATATTCTTTCCTCTATTTTTTTCTCGGTGTTCCATTTGCATTAAGGTCTAGCCAAGCTATTGGCATATTAGCTTCTTGAGGGGTAAGGGGTTGCCCAAAAAGTCCTAAGACATGTGTTTCTCTTTGATTGCGTGTTTGGTCAAAGGACATATATGGGCATTCTTAGTTTTTCTGTAGTCATCGGATTATCCGATGCTAGGGTCAGCAGCTACATCGGATCAATTGGTGCTTCAGTTCAACGAGCAGATCAGTCAGAACCAAGAAATCGACCGATGAGTTCTTTTCAGGAAACATCGGAGCATCCGATGTTCAATCCTCTGTTACCCTGATGAATTCGACCGATGATCGACGTAGCAACGTCGGATCATCCGGTGTGCAAAGAGAGTTTTTGGACTAACTCTCTGTTGAACTCGACCGATGACCACCTCCCTTGCGCATCGGTCGATCCGGTGTTCGCGTAACGGCTAGGTCATCGGGTTCCTATTAAAAATCGTACGGCCGCCGCTTCGACTTCCTCACTCCGCGCCGCCACCCCTTCATCGCCGCGCCTCCTCCGCCGCCTCGTCTCCCGCACCGCCGACGCGCCTCCAGCCGCCGCCGTGCCTCCAGCCGCCGCCGCGCCTCCAGCCGCCGCCGCGCCTCCAGCCGCCGCCGCGCCTCCACCGCCGCCGCGCCTCCCGCGCCGCCACCTCGGGCCGCGCCGCCGCCGTCGCCCCTGCCGGCTGCCGGCATCGCTGCCGCCGTCGCCCTCGCCGGCTGTCGCCACCGCCGCCGCCGTCGCCCCTGCCGGCTGTCGCCACCGCAGCCGCCTCGTCGCTAGGGTTCCCACGAACCACGCGACATCGTCAAAATCGCTGCGTCGCCGTTCGTCGTTCATCCTTTTCGTCGCTAAGGTTTGTTCCGTGCCGTGCGACATCCGTCATTGTTTCTCATCGATCATCTTTTCGCTAACCCTAGCCCTCTCTTCTGCATCAAGATGGGCCGTGATCGCAAGGACAAAGGCAAGGCCATCGAGGAGCCCGCAGCGAAGAAACAGAAGCTCTCGAAGGAAGCTCGCCGGGCAGAGTTGGCCGCTCGCGCCGCAGAGGAGCGTGAGCGCGGCCGTCGCGGTTCCTTGCGGATCCGCGAGTCTCGGCAGAGGCAGCAGCGGCCCACAGTGCAGCTCGTGCCGCCCGACGACTCTGAGGACGGGGAGGAGACTGAGGTGACGCCACTGGTTCGCCGGCGCACCGTCAGGACCCGAGGGGGAGGTCAGACCCCCACTGCGAGTCAGCGTCCCACTGCTGCCGACCGCGCAGAGGATAGAGAGGCCCAGAGGGCCATCTACGAGATGGATACCGCTGCCAGAGTTGCTGAGGATGTCAGGCTTACAGATTATCGCAAGCTCAAGGCAAAACAACTGAAGAAGCTCAGATGGACAGTATTGCCAGAGGAGTGGTTCCCGCAGCCCAGGGACACTAGGGTTGATCCTCGCTTTTGGACCCTGACACAGGCGTCCCTGTACGAGACGTACAGGCGTCGGGGCCATAAGCTGTTCCAGCACACCTACATCGACTGGAATCAGCTTGCCACAGCAGTTGGCCACGGGATCAGGCCGTTCTTCGAGAGGTACAGAGGCCTTGTGGACCTGCTCTCACGCCAGAGGAGCGCTTACGTGGAGGAGTGGGTTCGAGTCTTCTACGCCACTCTCTATATCTCAGAGGGTCGGCGCTCGATCCACTTCATGTTTCTGGGGCAGCAGCACACCGTGTCTCGAGAGCGACTGGCACAGCTACTTGGAGTGGACACGCACCTCACTTGCCTACACGAGGTGGTCTACGGTGGAGCCGACCCGCCGAGGAGGCCGCTGACAGGGGGAGTGTCACCACCGTTTGAGGAGATCAGAGGTCTGTTCACCGCTCCGTTCACGCCAGACCAGCCGAGGGTGCCAGCTCTCCTCACTCCAGCCGCTCGGACAGTTCACCACATCCTCAGGCGTACCCTTCTACCGAGGTCCGGCTACCTAGAGGGCTTTACGAGCCTCCAGCAGACCATCCTGTTCTATGTGATGAACGGGATGGAATTTGATATCGTGGACATCTTGATCTGCGAGATGGAGGACGTGATCACTGACGGAGTCGGGATGCTGAGGCAGTTGGTCTACGGGCATTGGATTTGCCGTCTGCTGTTCCTGCTAGCACCTGAGGACTCGCCAGCCACTGCTCCCCTGACAGAGCTCCACGCCACTCGGTTCGGCCACTACCGAGTGCCTACTCCTGGAGATCGCCGCCTTGGCCGTCCAGTCGAGCGTCAGGTCAGAGCTCGTCTCTCTGAGGAGGACTGGACCGAGTTAGCTCAGGAGGATGAGGCGCTCGCTCAGGCTGAGGCTCAGGGAGGTGGACTTGAGCACGTGTGGTCAGACAGTGACACCAGCGACAGTGTTGAGGAGTACTTCCCTCCTCCGCCTCCTTCTCCGAGGCAGCACGACGCGGAGGCGGGAGTTTCCACTGCTGCACCACCGACGCCTCCACCAGTGTCAGAGGCTCAGGTGTCCCAGCCGTCCGAGCTCACCACACTGCTCCAGCAGATGGTCGAGCAGCAGCGGCAGGACCGGCTTGCAGCCGAGCAGGCCAGGGCAGAGCAGGCTGCGCGGCTCGCAGAGCTTCAGAGGCAGCAGACAGAGATGCAGCTAGAGATGGCTCGCCAGAGGCGCGAGGACACGGACCGGTTCACGAGCTTGGTGGATCAGATGCACCAGAGGACCCTGGACTAGCAGCAGCAGACTCAGCAGGCTATGATGGGCATCCTGGGGTTGATCACCAACCTCTACCAGCAGACCGGGATAGCCCTTCCGCCCCAGCAGCCGGGTCTTGGTCAGGCTCCAGCAGCTTCTCCACTGGCACCCACTGCAGCTCCAGCACCGGCGTCGCCTGTACCGAGTTTCAGCATGTCACCTCTTCTAGCCTCGTCAGTGCCGTTCCAGTTCTCACCTCTACCGGCAGTACCTTCTCCACCGGCGCCAGCAGCCCCAGCAGATCCTCCAGCGGACCCTCCAGCAGCTCCAGCTCCAGCCACGTCAGCACCTCCGGCTCCTCCCGCTCCAGCACCAGCTCCGGCGACGTCTACCTCGAGCAGCTCCGACACCGCCGACGTCGTCCGCTTCACCGTCGCCCCGAGAGCTCCGGAGTCCTAGGTACTCCTCTTCCCTTTTTGGTGTCTTGATGCCAAAGGGGGAGAAGAGTTAGAGTTAGGGGGAGTGTCTTGGGCTTAGGGGGAGTGCTAGTTATCTATTTGCTTTCAGTCTTGTTATTTGCTTCTTTTTGAGACTTGATTGTTATCATTTGCTACTATTTGTAATTCAGTATGCTACTTCACTCTTATGATTTATATTTGATCACTGTTTGAGCCTTCGAGCTCCTTGTGTTGCATGTTGTTCCGATTACATTTCTTTATGAGCATTGCGTTTGCGTTTCAAATTCCATTACTTTTATGCTCTACTCGTTGTGTTGTCATCAATCACCAAAAAGGGGGAGATTGAAAGCATCTAGGCCCCCACGAGGTACGGTTTCGGTGATTAATGACAACCGTTATTTACTACTAATGAGTTTGTGGATGCGAGGTTTCATGTACAATGAATCAAACGTCGATCAATCACTCATAAATGTCATCTACTGCTCATTGGATGCAAAAGGAGACCCCTCAACAAACTAACCTAAGGGGTTAATCGGAAACAAATGAGGAACTCGTACAACGACGCAACCTTATCAAAATTGGCAACACAAGAAGCTTCATATCCATCAGAAGAGCCATACAAACAAGTGTTCAAGAGCTCACAAGTCCAAAATCCAAAAGATCAGTCCAACTCAACTCGAAGGAAACAAATTGTACACACCGGATCATCCGGTGATCTGAAGAATGACTGCATCGGTCGATTTGGACTCAACAGAAGAAGAAGACCTCAGAATGAAGTACACACCGGACTATCCGATGTGTATCAAGTGATCATCGGATGAATACAACAGTAAGCAAATTTTCTGAAGTGTTCTGAAGGACTGAACACCGGATCATCCGATGGTGAAGGCAGATACACATCGGTCGATTACAACAGAAGCAAATTATCAACTCAACCAGACTGAAGATCTATTCATCGGATCCTCCGATGATGAAGAAGGTGAAGCATCGGTCTAATAACGGTCATTTCTGACAGAATGACGTCAGCTAATCAAATTAGACCGATGCTCATAAAAGGGGGACATCGGATCATCCGATGTACGCAGAAAAAGTAATCAGCCCACTTTTCCAACGGCTAATTCGGTTGGGCTGAGTATTTAACCCCCTCCCACCAGTCATTTCGAGCAGGCTGAACAACAAGAGCACCACTACACATTCCCCAAGTGTCCAAGACTTAGAATACTCATTTTCACACTCTTGTAACCCTTTCACACCTCAAGATATAGGCTAGTTCCTCTTAGAGTTAAGCTTGTGTGCGTCCTCTCTGGGTGAGTGGAGACTCTAGAGTAGGGAGAGCCGTGAGAAAGTGCATTCTTGGTGATTGCACTCACCATTGTATCAAGAGGAGAGTGAAGAGATCGCTCCGGAGCTTGCCGAGACCATTGTGGAAGCCCGGCAGATCGAAGTTGTACAAGGCTTGAGCTCCACCTTGCCAAGGATGGCGAACGGAGGAAGTTAGTGGATTCCCTCGTCTCGGTGACTTGGGAGTGGCGATACCCTTAGGTGGGTGCCACAACGTGGACGTAGGTGGATCCTAGTGATCTTACCGAACCACGGGAAAAATCGACGTGTCCCCGTGTCTTCGAGCGTTTGCATTCCTCCTCCCTACTCCTTTACGATTACGCAATTCTCAATTCCGCACTTAATTCTCTTAATTGCACTGTTGGCTTGCTTAGAGAATTAGATTTCACTTAAGCTTTAAATTGACTTAAAATTTGAAGTAGCCCAATTCACCCCCCCCCCCTCTTGGGCATTCGATCCCTACAAGAGGCCGTATAGGATGCCTCCTATGCAATTAGCGGAGCTCAAGAAGCAAATTCAAGAGCAATTAGAGAAGGGTTTTATTCGCCCTAGTTCTTCACCTTGGGGAGCGCCTGTGCTGTTTGTGGACAAGAAGGATGTATCCCAAAGGATGTGCGTGGATTACCGAGCTCTCAACGAGGTGACCATCAAGAACAAGTACACCTTGCCCCGTATAGAGGATTTGTTTGATCAGATGAAAGGTGCCTGTGTATTTTCCAAGATTTATTTGAGGTCGGGATACTTTCAAATGAAGATTAGACCATCGGACATACCCAAGACAGCTTTTAGGACACAGTATGGATCTTATGAGTACACCGTGATGTCTTTTGGATTGACAAATGCGCCTGCCTACTTTATGTACCTCATGAATAAGGTCTTCATGGAGTACTTGGATAAGTTTGTCGTGGTGTTCATTGATGATATTATGATCTACTCAAAGGATGAGAAGGAACATGAGGAACACTTGAGGCTTACGCTGCAGAAACTGAGGGAGCATCAATTGTATGCCAAGTTCAACAAGTGCCAGTTTTGGTTGAAAGAGGTGCCATTTTTGGGTCATATAATCTCAGGAGGAGGAGTATCGGTTGACCCCGGAAAAGTGAGAGACGTGTTGAAGTGGGAGCCGCCGCAAAATGTCAAGGAAATAAGGAGTTTTCTTGGGATGACTGGATATTACCATCGGTTTATCAAGGATTTTTCTAAGATAGCCAAGCCTATGACGGAGTTGCTAATGAAGGGAAAGGCGTTCCAATGGACTGAAGCTTGTCAAAACAGTTTTGAGGAGTTGAAGAAGAGGTTGACAACAGCCCCAGTTTTGGTATTGCCGGATGTAAGCAAGAGTTTCGACATCTATTGTGATGCATCAAGAAAAGGACTTGGATGTGTATTGATGCAAGAAGGTCAAGTGGTCGCCTATGCGTCAAGACAATTGAAGAAACATGAGCAGAATTACCCCACGCATGATCTTGAACTAGCAGCCGTGGTACATGCATTGAAGATTTGGAGACACTATATTCTTGGACATAGGTGTGAAATTTACACGGATCATAAGAGTTTGAAGTATATTTTCACACAAACGGATCTGAACTTGAGGCAACGAAGATGGTTGGAGCTCATCAAAGATTATGATTTGGGGATCAACTATCATCCGGGAAAGGCCAATGTAGTGGCCGATGCTTTGAGTAGAAAGGGAGTAAGTCATCGACTCTTAGTTCGAGAGTTACCATTCGAGTTATGTAAGGAGTTTGAACGGTTGAACCTCGGGTTTGCAAATGAGACGGAGATGATGGAGTTAAACCCAACCTTGGAGCAAGAAATTCGAGAGGCCCAAACCGCAGATGAAGAGACCAAGGAAATCAAGGAAAGGACTGAGGAAGGGAGAGAATTCAGATTTGATGAAGACGAATATGGTACCTTATGGCTTGGAAAGAGAATCGTTGTGCCTAATGTAAAACATATTCGGGAGACAATATTAAAGGAGGCCCATGACTCGCCTTACTCGATTCACCCCGGATGTACGAAGATATACAAGGACTTGAAGGCTTGCTATTGGTGGGATAGCATGAAAAAGGACATAGATGAATATGTGGCATTGTGTGATGTGTGTCAACGAGTCAAGGAGGAACATCAAAGGCCAGCTGGACTATTACAACTATTAAAGATTCCGGAATGGAAGTGGGAAGAAATTGGTATGGACTTCATAGTTGGGTTACCACGTACTCAGTCCGGGTATGACTCAATTTGGGTAATTGTGGATCGCTTAACCAAGTTGGCTCATTTTGTCCCTGTGAAGACCAAATATACAGCTGCACGATTGGCCGAAATATACATGGAGCATATTGTGTGTCGACATGGAGTCCCTAAGAAGATAGTCTCGGATAGAGGTTCTCAATTTACCTCCAGATTTTGGCAAAAATTGCATGAAGCTTTGGGAACGAGGTTGAATTTTAGTTCAGCATATCATCCTCAAACGGATGGACAAACTGAGAGGACCAATTAGATTTTGGAGGACATGTTAAGAGCTTGTGCTTTAAAGCATGGGAAAAGTTGGGACAAAAGCTTGCCATACGCGGAATTTTCATACAACAATAGTTACCAAGCAAGTTTGAAGATGTCACCATATGAAGCACTTTATGGAAGGAAGTGTAGGACACCTTTATTCTGGAATGAGGCAGGAGAAACTCAAGTATTTGGTCCGGATGTGTTGCAAGAAGCCGAAAAGCAAGTCCAAATGATTCGTGAAAACTTGAGGGCAGCCCAATCAAGGCAAAAAGGCTATGCGGATAATAGGAGAAGGAAATTAGCCTTTGAAATAGGAGATTTTGTTTACCTCAAGGTGTCACCAATGAGAGGTCATAAGAGGTTTCACATAAGAGGGAAGCTTGCACCTCGCTATATTGGACCATTCAAGATTTTGGACAAAAGAGGAGAAGTAGCGTATAAGTTGGAGATGCCACCTCATCTTTCAGACGTGCATGATGTCTTTCATGTTTCCCAGCTCAAGAAGTGTTTGAGAGTACCGGAAGAACAAGTGCCAATGGAAGAATTGGAACTAGAGGAAGATTTGACGTATGCCGAGCAACCGGTCAAAGTCCTGGAAACTAAGGAGAGGGTCACAAGGAACAAGGTCATTAGATGGTGTAAAGTTCAATGGAAGCACCATACCGGAAAAGAAGCAACTTGGGAGCTAGAAGATGATCTCAAGAAGGAATTTCCCTATCTCTTATCTTCCGCGTCGAATCTCGAGGGCGAGATTCATTTTAAGGGGGGTAGGTTTGTAACACCTTCATTTTCATTCATCATGCCCTACATACACTCATATACATGTTTAACATTAACCCACATAAAGAGGAACGAGTTTAACTTTATTTCGGAGCATTTAAAATTGATTTGGAGCAAAACCGCACTTAAAACACAGGAAAGTGCGGACTAGTCTGATTTTACTGAGGACTAGTCCAATTTCTCTCTGACTAAAAACGGACTTGTCCGTTTTTGCTGCGGACTAGTCCGATTTTGGCTCTGGAAAAATTCGGACTTGTCCGATTTTGTGCGGACTAGTCCGATATTTCATGAATCCTTGAAAATTTGCTAAGTCCCTGGACTTTTACGGACTAGTCCGGTGTTCCAGCGGACTTGTCCGTTTTCCTCTCTGTTCAAATTCGGACTTGTCCGATTTTTGGCCAGACTTGTCCGATTTTCTCTCTGGACGACTTCAGACTAGTCCGGTCCTTTCCGGACTTGTCTGATATTTCGCAACTCCGAGTTGATCTTTTGTTTTACGACTTGTTTCTTGGGTTTCACGTTAAGTGGGCCTAGGTACGTCGTGCCTAACTCTTTTAGAGCCCATGTGGGACTCTAAACCGGCCTCTACTCATCCCAAAACTCGAAATCCATCTAACCCTAGCCTCCACCTCTATATAAACAGCCCCACCCCTTGGTTTGACATCTATTTGCCACTTTTCCACCCACCCAAACCCTAGTTCGTGGGGAGCCACCATCAAGGAGGGAGGAGAAGATCCCAAGCAAGAAGAAGAAGAGGAGGAAACGAAGAAGGATAGAGATCTCCACCAAGTTTCGTCCTTCACCACCAATTCATATCCAAGTTCATCACCAACCCTAGATCATCAAGATCCAAGTGTTACCTCCAAGTTTCTTGGTTCATTGGAGTTCTAAACACCTGGTATACCTTCTATTCTCTTTTCCTTACGTGAATTCAACCCCTAATCTCCAAATTCACGTCGATCTAGAAAACCCTAATCCGCTGATCTCGCAGAGTGCGGACTTGTCCGGTCCCTAGCGGACTAGTCCGATCTTTCTGGTTAAATTGTGTTGAATTAATTCTAAAATTTGATCTAATCGAATCCAAACCTGTATAAACTTGTTAAAAGCTATTAGAACTAGTTAGTTATCATTAAAAGCAATCTAGTAACAAGTTCTACCTTGCATTTGCATCGATCATGCATGTCATGTCATATTGAGTAATATTTGTGCACTCTTTGATTGTGTTTCTTGTCTTGTATGTTTATTGTGTGGATTAGACGGATTTGCGCTAGAAAGTGCCGCGAAGGATCTACAGCACCAGGAGTTTGAAGGCTTTGACCCTAATGAACAGCAAGAGCAAGGCAAGTGTCCATGAAGCATATTAATCCTGTTTTTAAAATAAATGTTTTGTTTGTAAAACTGCATGCTTGTGTCAATTTGATGGGAAATCCTATGGTAGGAAGTTTACTAGTTTTGTTTGACCACCCTTGTCACCTGGAATTTATGGTAGAGAGTCGGGAAGGCTTTTTACTTTTTTGCTTCGCCTAATCAACTGGGATGGAAAACAACTATACCAATCAATTTATTTATGCATGGATGAGATTATGGATAACATGAACTGGTTAATATGGTATTGTAATGGGTGATATAAGCAAGCCTGGTATGTGGATGGGTTGGATGTTATAGTGGTTTGCTTGCTTTAGATCTAAGGACCGGTTCATGCGAGAATAAGCCAGGACTACAGTGCCACCACGAGGCCAAGTATGGGTGCGGCGTAGCTGATTAATTAGGGCTTTGCTAGTGCTGTTTGGACCATTGTGGATGCTCGGGGAAGGAGTAGTCGGATTGGGTTTGTTGATGATTGGTGGGACTACCCTGGGATCCGAATGGCTCGAGAGGGGGCCCTTGGTTGAAGATGTGCTCAGTTGGAGGCATCGCCACCGGTGAAACCTCAGTGGGGTCTAAATAGGCTAGTAATCCCTTTGTAAAGGCTATTTTGTTATCTCTTGGCCACACACCATCGGAAGTGTGTAATATGACTGACGGGTCATGGGCATAAGGGAGATTCTTAGTCGCCAAAAGGTGATGAAATCACGAACACGTGGGTAAAGAGGTACAAACTCTGCAGAGTCTAATAAAACTATCTTGATAGCCGTGCTCCTGGTTATGAGCACCTGGACAACTTCCATGATTAGAGGGTATTTGGTATTGGTGATGGTTATGGATGGTTATGGATTTATTTCTGGTATTGAATATGGTTATTGGCAATGGTGAAATCTGGAATTATTGATAAGGATGGTGAATTATGGACTGGTATTATGATATTATTTATGATTATGATGGGTTTACTTCACATACATATAATATGTTGCTTTTCAAATGTTTTACTGTACTTTTCAGCACTTTGCCATTATTATTGTCGTCATTTGAATCAGCCACATGTCATACTTTCCACACTTGCTGAGTACGACATGTACTCACTCTTGCAATCCCCCCCAACAGTTGCAGGTCAGGATTGGGAGTTTAATGGCGATAATGCGGAGTTCTAGGCCGTGTCTACCGTCAGCTTTGCCTGTGGCGTTGATTGGAGCTGCGCATACATACCCTGTCGCTTATGTTGCATAGTTACTTAGTTTGCTTAATTAGTTTATTTCCGCTGCATTAGTTGAACTTGCCATTAATATTCATTGGAGCTTGTATTCGAGGATAATCTGGTTTGTGTAATAAAATTTGGTTAATTAATCTTGTTCTGTGGTAATTTTCTGTGTACTCTTTTGTGATTGCACTCGTGTATGTGTGATGAACATCCTGGGCACACATATACGTTAGCTTGGTTCATTTTTCGTAACCGGGCGTCACAGCAAACTCTCCGATTACTAAGTACATAGCTACGTGAAGAAAATACGATCCATCAATAAAGATCCAAGAAATCCAAATAGAACTCCAATAGATATGAACAATCATTCAATAACACAATTATTAAGATTCTCATAAAGTTTATTGGGAATATGTAATTCTATTGGTGACTTATATGGAAATATTACTATTTTATAGGTCAACCAAGTGATCATCGGAAGGTTATGACGATCTTATCGGTCTTTTAATTATTTATAGGGTATATGACAAATATGATTAATTCACTAGTTTATATTATTAATTACTTATTTATGGTCAACGAGTTAGCCATGACTTCAATAGGATGCCTTTATATTTATCCTATTTTATAATAGTTTATTCACTAAAATTCTTGTAATGCAAGACTCGCTTATTTTAGAGTCTGAGCATCGGTTCTAATATTCTTGAGCCAACTCAATAGTTTTAGCAACGACTTGTGTATGACTCATTAACTTGTACCATTTCTTAACCTATTGTTTTCTTAATGTGTTCTAAAAGTCATGAACTTATTTTAGATCTTCTTTAAAGTATGGCTATTAGGACTTCATGGAGTTATTGGTGCAGGATCCATTCTATTCTGAGCTTACACGTGAACTACTATTATACCGTAACTATCTATTCATTTTTTCCATGTCACTAGGTATTTCATTATCCTATATTTTATTTACCATCCTACAGTCCTAGTAATACATTCCTATGATGTGATATATGGAGATATTATTTAATTATGGCTTCTATATATATTTTACCTATTATGAATATTCACTTGATTTCCCTATGGGAATGACAATCAATTCCCTATCCTGTAATTATACTAGCCAATTACCACATATATTATATCCTATGGGTCTAACAATATTCTCTGGGATTTCTTGGTAATTATCTATGAGGAACTATTCTTCCGATAGTTTATATGTGATTTTCTATTAACTATTGGTAATCCAATTGATTTCCTATAAGGATGATAATTATTTTACCACTCCATATTCTATATTAGTTAAATACTATTTTTATGACATTATCAAATGATATTTCTTAATACCTTCTAGATGATTACTAGTCAAACATATTCTGTAATTTATTTGGGTGACTGACCCCTGTTTTTATGTTCTAATAGTCATTAAATAATTCTATTGAGCTTCTAGAAAATTATTTGTAAAATGATTATCAATTCAGAGTTTGGACATTATTTCTTTTTAATTCCTATTTGATTCATTCATTCTTGCAAACCATTAATATTTGACACGATATGTTCATGCAACTTATACAATCAATCACCCCTAATATGTTCTAAAATCAATTAATGATTTTTAGAATATTTTCCATAATTTTATTATTTCAGGAAATATGGATTATAGTTTTCCGTGTACACCAAGAGGGTGGACGTAGCAGTTTCTCAGCTTACTATGAGGCTGGGAGTGGGTCTTTTTGCCAGCTGTGTATATTAGTGTGTGTGTGCCTAGCGATTTTACCTTGTGTCGTGCACCGTGGGCCGAGTCCACATCCAGTGGGTCTCTGGTCCACATGAACCGAGTCCACAGGAGGGAATGCCAGCACGCGCGCTGAGGTAGTAGGGGTGATGCATGTGTGGCGCTGAGGTGGCACCTAGGTGGCAGCCACGCGTGCGCCACGTACGCGCCATGTGCGTGCCATGGCCGCAAAACAGGGGAGGCGAGGGAGCACCGGCCAAGGGAGCTCGCCGGCGGTGGATTTGCGCGGTATTCCTTCCAACGGATATGTCGGGCGTGTGTTTTGGGGTGTGGGTATGCACTCTGTGGGCACGGCCGGGCCGTGGCAGCACCCACGGCGGCCGGCGACGAGCCTCCATAGCAAGTTCAGGCGGCGCTCGGTGAAGTCGTGTGTGAGGGCGGTTAAGTTTGGTTTGGGTTGTACCTACACGGCGCTAGGACCGACTGGAGTGCGGAGGTGCACAAGACCAGACCGGAGGGGCATCGACGGCGGCCTGCGGCAGGCAGTGTCGGCCGTGCATGGTGGCACATCGTCGATCTACCCATGCGTGCTATGTTTCACTGAGCGTGTGTGTCAGCGGTGCATCCCCGAGCGTGTGGAGCACGTTAGGACGACCGGACAGGTCGGGTGTGTCCCCGCGGCGGCCGACAATGGAAAGCGGCAGCGGACATGGCTGCGGTGCATTACGAGCGACTCTCTGGTGGTTTTCCCTTCCAAATAAGTGCACCTACGTGTCGTACGATCTAATACAAGCACGTATGGCAAGGTGTCTCAGGTGGAGGGAGTTCCCAGCTCGCCGATGACTATGGTGCGCGGCGGCGCCGATGAGAGGTCATCGTGATCCGCTACGTAGTGCGCTAAGTGGCCAAGCAACTGGTGTTCTAAGCGTTCTATGCATAGAGGAGTCTATGAAAGAAGTTAATTGAAATGTGGGCACTCACCGGAGCTGGAATGGACTAGGCGACCGGCGGCGAGGAAGATTGGGGAAGAACTTTGAATTCCCGCTCGGGAGGGCCGCGCAAGTTGTGCAGAGCGTGGATGGAGAGGGAGGAATAGTGCACGAGTAAAATGGTGAAGGGGGTCCCTTTTATAGCGGAAGAGAGGCGGTAGTCCGCCTTTTGGCACGGCGAGCGCTGGCGGCAGGCTGGCGGGGCGCGCTGGTCTTCGGGGCCATGATGGTGAGGGCGACGGGTCAGGCGTGATGCAGTTGTCGCAGCGCGGCGCAGAGGGAGCGAAGGGCGATGTCCCGTCGCGCGTTTCACGGAGGCGCGTGAAGCTGTCGGGCTAGAAGGGGAAATCGGCGGGGGGTAGGAGATGACAGTTCTGGGGGCGATTCGCCCTTGAGCCGAGTCGGGCCAGGCCGCTCGTGTAGAGGGGGTAAGGGCGAAGCAGGCCGCGTGTTGAGAGATGAGATGGGCCATGATGGCTAATAAAAAAAGGAGGGGAGGAGCGGGTTGCGCGCTAGGGAGAAAGGGGGTCGGGCTGGCGGGAAGTGGGCTGCACTGGGTTGCCTTTTTCCATTTCCCTCCCATTACCTAATTCTTCTACACATTTGATTTTGAATTTGGGTTGACATTTGATTTTATTCATAGTGGATAATTCATGTTTGAGTGCGAACTTGAATTTTTATTTGTTATTTGATTCAAATTTGAATTAGGTTTATTTTAATTCGCCCGCATTTAATTCTTGTTTGAATAATTTATTAGTCATTTGATTTATTATTTTGTTTATTGTGGTTTGGGTTGTTTTATACTCTAAATTTATTTATGAAAGTCATTTATCGTTTGCACTTATATACGCATGTACAATTATATGTCATCATACATATTATTTGTTTAATACTAAATTTGGGTGCATTTTCACTAGTTCCTATATATGCGTTTTATTTTAATTTCATCTATAAGCAAATTTGGTTTTAGACTTTCAAATGCTTACTTTATTGAGTCCATTAATTCATTAGTTGCTTTTTAAGTTAACAGTTGTACCTTAAGTTCGTAGTTGGTGTTGGCTTTATTTTATAGTTTGATTCGTATTTAAATGAACACCTGTTCATATTTACACATTCATTCACCTCAAGTTTTATTAGCAATAAACGTTTCTTCAAGATTTGATTAAAATTTTAATTCAGAGTGATTTCTACCTTTGTTTAAAATTTAGGTTGTGACAGATCTACCCCACTTAAATAGAATCTCGTCCTCGAGATTCGAAGGCTGTCTTAGGTAGGATCGGATTTATTTTATAAAGTTATTTTTACTGACTCGACATGGTTGTTTCCTTGATCTTGACATCACTGTACTGCAGTTGCCCTTGTTTAGTGCGCCACAAGTTCAAGTATTTGTACAGTTAGTTCTCGGTATGCAGCATCGGTTTGTTGATCCATTGCATCAAGCAGTAATTTCCCTTTAATACTTTATAAGCGTCTTGCGTGTGATTGCACGCCTTGAGGAATGTGTGTATTAGGTTGTGGCTCCTATTTTCTTAATTGGTCCGATTGGTCATGGAGGCAACCTGCCTTAGTTTCAAAAATTCGTTTGCACCCCACACCGGTGTCTCCCTAGGGTACACGCTACCATGGTGGTGAATTCTCATAGTGGTTGTTTGTTTATTGTTACCGTTGACTACCTCTGGTTCCGATTTCTGCCTCTTAGGGTCCTTACTAGGGCGGAGCCACATCATGACGTTCTTTCCTTTCTGACCATACTAGTGTTGCTCGATATTCTGTATCGTACAAGGTCTCAGAAGGTGACATCTTTAGACTTTGTCGGGTCTACTACCATGACTTTGGCTTTCCGGGCTTGTCCAAGGAAGGTTTGCTGCTAGCTCCTCTACTGCTATCTTGCCCATACTACTCAAGAAGCAGACTGGTGTGTTGGTTAGTACAAAGGGTGTCACCATGAAAACTCGTATTTTCCACATTGGGTCATGAGCACCGGCCTCATGATGTGAGCATATATGATATTGAATTGGTATTAACTTGACCCCAAGTCACAGGTGTACCTAAATCTCTTAACTGGTGAGGCAAGTCATCGACTCAAGGTGACAGGTATTTCCACTACATCTGATGTTCGGTAAATGATGCTCGTCCTGAGCTTGTTTTCTTCCTTCTTGACCACAACTCTGGGGTTCTCTAAGGTGATGAATTAGTCAGAAAATCCCTTCTTGTAGCTTACAGGTATGTCTCTTGTGTTTGATCAATCCGTATGTGTCCATCTGATAGGATCTCTTTGCCCTCAGTGTTTCTTTGGGTGTTGACGTGGGGTTCATTCCTTGTAATCCTTCCATATTTATATATGAGCATGTATATATTTCCAACACTCATCCCATGATCATAGCTTCCGAACTATGCATCATGAATTCCATGGGAACTCTTGCGGTTGACCTCTTATCGTTATCTCAAAATGATTCACCGTAGTGATCTTGCGGTGGGTAGAAGGTGTATATCCTTGCCGGTGTGCCAATCATCCCATGAGGGTATGATCCACACCGTTTGTCCTATGGGCCTTTAGGTCTGTTAAGATCCTACCCAACTTAAATAAAATTCTAACTACTGTATTTTCTTTTTCATTGGTGCGGGTTATTATTATTATTATTACTGATACATTTATATTTTATTATGTGTAATTTTGTTTTGTTTTGTTTGGTTTATTTATTTAATTAACTATTTATTTATTGACTTTTAGATTTAACTGGAATACTTGGATCGAGATAGTTTTTCTGCATGAGCAGTGTGCTCATGGTGAGCTCGAACAGGGGTATGTTTCTGAATTGGTATTTTGTAGATCTGGTAGGAAGAGAGGAGTTGAAGATTTTGTTTTGGTCGTTACTATTATCTTCACGTATATACGTTCATTTTCATATATATATATATATATATATTAAATATTATATTGTGTATTTTTATTGGTGCATTATATTTGATATACATATAGGCATACGTGCGTAGGTATATAAATACACGTAACCTGTATGTATTTATTTTATTAAACACCAAACTTATCTTCTTCTGTTTGATTATTGATCTGTGTTTATATTAGAGCACCCAATTTCACTCAATCAAGAACCAAATGAAAACCATCGAATCACACCCAAACATAACTAGATTACAAACTTATATATTATACTATTAATCGTTCTACTCGTGGCTTACTATAGGTCACTATAGGCGAGGCCATTCTACTCATGGACACTACGTTCATCCTAGGATTCTATCGATGTGACTAAGGAAGGTGGGGTTGCACGTGGTTGCTCTTCCACCGATCGTGATGTCGTTCTTGGTACGTGATGATGACATCTTCTAGTAGCCTTAGTAGAGTAACTGCTTCCTTTGTCCTTACATACTCTCTTGAGTTGATTATAAGGTTGTTTGACTCATCGAATATTCGAATGGTCCAGTGCATCATTGCATGATTCCAACCTTGTGCACTGTGTTGGTGTCCATCTTACTCTTGAATGATCAACGTGTATTGAGGGGGTTGGTGAAATCATTGATAGGATAAATTTGAGTTTTCAACATAGAAAGAGGTAAATGCGGAAGAAATATAGAGGAGAGAGAATCTTTCATAAATAGTTTTATAGTTTTCAAAATACGGGTCCAGGAACTAGGACGATGCTAAAGTCTCGTCCTATGGCCAAGTATGGCACTGATACCACTCTGTCAGGACCCGCCTTTCGAGGGTCCATTTGTGCATCCCGTAGCAATCCCTGGATCAGTAGTTGGTACGCACAACATAATAGATCGAGATCCATACAACGATTATTTATTTATAAACAATATAAGTCTTACAAACATGATCTAGAATACATTGGATGTAGCTGTGGATGGCCACCATAGCAGATAAATCCTCAGAAACAGCAGAGCAGAACGGAGCCATGCCCAACAGGCGGACTTGGGAAGTAGGACTAGACCTAATCGTCATCCTCACACGCTTCAGCTTCCTTGTCTTCTGATAAAACCACATATAAAGCAAGAGTGATTACATAAGGTACTCTGCAAGCCCTAACACTACTCAAGGAGAGGTGTTTCATGCATTGGGGCTTGTAGAAAGGAGAGGCCATACGACTTAGTTTTGCCAAAAAGCATTTTTTGCAAGGTTCTCTTTGGAAAGAGTTTTGCAATAATAGGGAGAAGTAGTTGAATCAATATTATTATTGTTGGTGGGCCCTGGGGGGGGGTTCAAACCATCCTGCCAGTTTCCTCACTTTTAGATGAGTCTTCGGACCCAAGGCCCTTATGACTCTGGCACGCATGCCAACACTTTCCCAAAACACGGCGACCTCGGCCACCCACACACACACACTTCAAGGAGATGCACTAATGCTAATCAATAGGAGCCCAAAGCATAGTGTGTCAAGACTGTGATAACAGCTATCCGAATAGATTAAGACTCTGCAGAGTTTGTACAATTTACCCACAGGCTAGGTACTTCGGATCAGAGAGTAACACAACGCTCATCCCATATTCCCCGAGTAACCCCACAATCACACCTCGACCCGACCCAGGCGCTATTCAGGCAATTCCTACCCAGCCAGACATCAGACAACCCTCGGTCTCTGTGCCATTTCCTGATCCACCGTGCCCTCCATGGCTCTCCAGGTTTTCTCTTGTGGCAGTTACCAGAAAGGTAGGGCGAGTCTTGCCCATACATGTTTTGTGGTTGTATGAAATCACTATATTGAGGTCAAATGAACCAGTCCATATATTGGTGAGGCGGCTCCATCCGTCCTTGGCAAAAGGACTAGTTCGGAACACACAACCTCGAACTAAACTGAAGTACTCAGCACAAGTCTAGTCCGGAAAACATGGTCATCGGACTATTACTGAAGCACTCAGCGCCGATCGGTGGGTTACATCAAATACATAGCCGCAGCTAATATACCTCTTAGGGAGCCCTTGGCATCCCATCACCTTACCCGCCTTGACCACCCTTCCCCTTCACACACACACACAGTTCATTAATATCCCACCGATATCCTAACTCACACCATCAAACACCTTTTAACACATTTCACAATCATGTATACAGTGTGTAGTGGTTCGCAATGCGAACATCACAGGGGTTCCTAAGCATAGTACTAACAAGGAGGTGCTCACATCACCGCTATAGCGCAGCGATGAAGCTATTAGGTTGTCAAGGGGTTGTGTTGTCAAGTCAAGGAGGGGATTGTGATAGTCACTGCTATTATCGTAACTGATGCAGTGTCTTGTTTCAAGCCGTTGATAGTGAGTAACTATCGTGTTACTGTTTATCGTTGGCTGGTAGCTAACACCGATATTCCGTCATCAACATAGCTTATGCTACCACATCAAGTGGTTAATAGCATAACAAAATTTTAAAACAGACATACAATCATGCAATGAAAACAGGCTATAGGTGCTATTGCCAAACATAGGTGAAATATGATCAAGGAGTTAGAGCTTGCCTTTATAGTGGTTTATCGAAGTCTTTGTCTTCTTCCTCGTGATTCGGGTCTTGAATATATCCTTTGCGAACTCTCTTATTGCTAAGTACATAGCTACGCGAAGAAAATATGATCCATCGATAAAGATCCAAGAAATCCGAATAGAACTCCAATAAATACGAAAAATCATTCAATAACACGACTATTAAGATTCTTATAAGGTTTATTGGGAATACGTAATTCTATTGGTGGCTTATATGGAAATATTACTATTTTATTGGTCAACCAGGTGATCATTGGAAGGTTATGACGATCTTATCGGTCTTTTAGTTATTTATAGGGAATATGACAATTATGATTAATTCACTAGTTTATATTATTAATTACTTATTTACGGTCAACGAGTTAGCCATGACTTCAATAGGATGCCATTATATTTATCATATTTTATAATAGTTTATTCACTAAAATTCTTGTAATGCAAGACTCACTTATTTTAGAGTCTAAGCATCGGTTCTAATATTCTTGAGCCAACTCAATATTTTTAGCAACGACTAGTGTATAACTCATTAACTTATACCATTTCTTAACCTATTGTTTTCTTAATGTGTTCTAAAAGTCATAACTTATTTTAGATATTCTTTAAAGTATGGCTATTAGGACTTCATGGAGTTATTGGTGCAGGGTCCATTCTATTCAGAGCTTACTCGTGAGTTTCTATTATACCGTAGCTATCTATTCATTTTTCCCATGTCACTAGGTATTTCATTATCCTATATTTTATTTACCATCCTACAGTCCTAGTAATACATTCCTATGATGTGATATATGGAGAGATTATTTATTTATGGCTTCTATATGTATTTTACCTATTATAAATATTTAATTGATTTCCCTATGGAAATGACAATCAATTCCCTATCCTGTAATTATACTAGCCAATTACCACATATATTATATCCTATGGGTCTAACAATATTCTCTGGGATTTCTTGGTAATTATCTATGAGGAACTATTCTTCCGATAGTTTATATGTGATTTTCTATTAACTATTGGTAATTTAATTGATCTCCTATAAGGATGATAATTATTTTACCACTCCATATTCTATATTAGTTAAATACTATTTTTATGACATTATCAAATGATATTTCTTAATACCTTCTAGATGATTACAAGTCAAACATATTCTATAATTTATTTGGGTGACTGACCCCTGTTTTTATGTTCTAATAGTCATTAAATAATTCTATTGAGCTTCTAGAAAATTATTTGTAAAATGATTTTCAATTTAGAGTTTAAACATTATTTCTTTTTAATTCCTATTTGATTCATTCATTCTTGCAAACGATTAATATTTGGCACAATATGTTCATGCAACTTATACAATCAATCACCCCTAATATGTTCTAAAAGCAATTAATGATTTTTAGAATATTTTTCATAATTTTATTATTTAAGGAAATATGGAGTATAGTTTTCCGTGTACACCAAGAGGGTGGATGTAGCAGTTTCTTAGATTACTATGAGGCTCGGAGTGGGTCTTTTTGCCAGTTGTGTATATTAGTGTGTGTGCCTAGCGATTTTACCTTGTGTTAGGGGCTGAGCGATGGGTCCCAGGCGCCAGTGAAGAGGTTGGGAATGGTGTCGTGCACCATGGGCCGAGTCCACGTCTGGTGGGTCTCTGGTCCACATGAACCGAGTCCACAGGAGGTAATGCCAGCACGCGCGCTGAGGTGGCAGGGGTGATGCACGCGTGGCACTGAGGTGGCGCCTAGGTGGCAGCCATGCATGCGCCACGTACGCGCCATGTGTGTGCCATGGCTGCAGAACATGGGAGGCGAGGGAGCGCCGGCCAGGGGATCTCGACGATGGCGGATTTGCATGATCTTCCTTCCAACAGATATGTCGGGCGCGTGTTCCGGGGTGTAGGTATGCACTCTGTGGGCATGGCCGGGCCGTGGCGGCACCCACGGCGGCTGGCGACGAGCCGCCGTAGCAAGTTCGGCGGCGCTCGGTGAAGTCGCACATGAGGGCGGTTAAGCCCGGTTTAGGTTGTACCTACACGGCGCTAGGACCAACTGGAGTGCGGAGGTGCACAAGACCGAACCAGAGGGGCACCAACAGCGGCCTGCGGCGGGCAGTGATGGTCGTGCATGGCGGCTTCGTCGATCTACCCATGCATGCGATTTTTCACTGAACGAGTGTGTCAATGCCGAGCGTGTGGAGCACGTTAGGATGACTGGACAGGCCGAGTGTGCCCCCGCGGTGGCCGGTGACAGAAAGCGATGGCGTACATGGCTGCAGTGCGTCGGGAGCGACTCTCCAGTGATTTTCGGGTGGAGGGAGTTCCTAGCTCGCCGACGACTATGGTGCACGGTGGAGCTGGCGAGAGGTCATCATGATCTGCTCCATAGTGCGCTAAGTGGCCAAGCAACTGGTGTTTTAAGCGTTCTACGCACAGAGGAGTCTGCGAAAGAAGTTAATTGAAATGTGGGCACTCACCGGAGCTGGAATGGACTAGGCGACCGGCGGCACGGAAGATTGGGGAAGAACTTTGAATTCCCGCTCGGGAGGGCCGAGCAAGTTGTGCAGGGCGTGGATGGAGAGGGAGGAATAGTGCACGAGTAAAATGGTGAAGGGGGGTCCCTTTTATAGCGTCGGAGAGGCGGTAATCGGCGGAGACGGTAGCGCGCCTTTTGGTGCAGTGAGCGTTGGTGGCAGGCTGGCGGGGTGCGCTGGTCTTCGGGGCCATGATGGCGAGGGCAACGGGTAAGGCATGATGCGGCTGTCGCAGCACAACACATAGGGAGCAACGGGCGACGTCCCGTTGCGTGTTTCATGGAGGCGCGTGAAGCTGTCGGGCTAGAAGGGGAAATCGGTTGGAGGTAGGAGATGACGGTTCTGGGGGCAATTCGCTCTTGAGCCGAGTCGGGTCGGGCTGCTCGTGTAGATGGGGTGAGGGCGGAGCATGCCGCGCATTGAGAGAGGAGACGGGCCGTACTGGCTAATAAAAAAAGGAGGGGAGGAGCGGGCCGCGCACCAGGGAAAAAGGGGGTCGGGCTGGCGGGAAGTGGGCTGCACTGGGTTGCCTTTTTCGATTTCCCTCCCGATTTCCTGGTTCTTCTACACATTTGAATTTGAATTTGGGTTGACATTTGATTTTATTCATAGTGGATAATTCATATTTGAGTGCGAACTTGAATTCTTATTTGTTATTTGATGGGAATTTGAATTAGGTTTATTTTAACTCGTCTGCATTTAATTCTTGTTCAAATAATTTATTAATTATTTGATTTATTATTTTCTTTATTGTGGTTTGCATTGTTTTATACTCTAAATTTATTTATGAAATTCATTTATTGTTTGCACTTATATACGCATGTATAATTATATGACATCATACATATTATTTGTTTAAAACTAAATTTGGGTGCATTTTCACTATTTCCTATATATGTGTTTTATTTTAATTTAATCTATAAGCAAATTTGGTTTTAGACTTTCAAATGCTTACTTTATTTAATCCATTAATTCATTAGTCACTTTTTATCTTAATTGTTGTACCTTAAGTTCGTAGTTGGTGTTGGCTTTATTTTATAGTTTGATTCGTATTTAAATGAACACATGTTCGCATTTACATGTTCATTCGCCTCAAGTTTTATTAGCAATAAACGTTTGTTCAAGATTTGATTAAAATTTTAATTCAGAGTGATTTCTACCTTTTGTTAAAATTTGGGTTGTGACACTCCTCCAGCAGCTTGTCCCAGTATTTCAACCGGGCATTTTCCCTCTTGGTCCACTCCTTCTAGTTAGCTAGCTTTGTCTAGGTCCCACTCTACAAGTGTGGTCCCCTGAGCTCCTGCAGAACTAGGGCCGCTCTCTGGAAGCCCATCGGCAGCAGCAGAGGAAGAACCCACTGGGGGGGACTCCCACCTCCAGACCGGAAGTCGAAGGCGCTGCTTCCAGGTCTTCAACTACCGGTTCTGAAGGCAGAGGACCTGTCGCCACCTCTTCAGGCTGCTCTGGCTCTGGTCCAGCCACCTCTGGGGCAGCTATCTCCGGGGCGGCGGCTGGGGCTTCATCCGGTGCCCCTACCACCTCTGGCTCAGACGCTGATGCATCAGTCACCTCCGGTTCAATGACCGGAGCTTCAAGCATTTCCGGCTCAGCCGCCGGACCTTCAAGAACTTCTGGCCCAAGGGCCAGAGCTTCAACCATCCCCAGCTCAATGGCCAGGGCTTCAATTGCCTCTGGCTCAGCGGCTAGGTCTTCGATGATTTCCGGCTCAAAGGTCGGAGCTTATGACATCTCCGGTACTGGAGCATCAGCCTCCGGCAATGTTGCTAGAGGTACATCTTCGACTTCTCCCCCGTGGTCTGGCGCTACCGCGAGAGCTTCCAGCGAGGACTCTGAATCCAAGTCCACGACAGCTGGCGCTGGAGCTGCCGTGACTTCTGCCACCACTTGAGGAGGAGGCTCGGTGGTCGAAGCTGGAGCTTCGGCATGCGCAGCCACAGTCGCTGCAACAGACGTCGAAGTTCCTGACCTTTCTTCGACACCCTGGAAATAAAGGGATGAGAATATTAAAGATACAGCAAAAACAAGACTAGCATTTTAGGGTGAGCACTCAATACTTACCTAGGAATGCTACAGCCCAAGTCGCCTCGAAACCTACTCTTCTGAGACCCGGAGCCAGAGCCCACCAAGTCTGGTGAGACAACGACTTCGGACCTCAGCTGAGGACCACTTGCGGCAGCGAGAGTCTTTTCGACCGCAACTTCTCTTGGTCGGGAAGAACTCCCAGGCTTGGAGCTCTTAGCCGGCATTGAAACCGGTGTTGACTGCCCGGAGCTAGCGCCTCTCGAAGACGCCTGTGCCAGAGAAGGTGTAGCCACAGAAGACCTCCTCTGCCGGGGAGGAGCCGTTGTAGAGGGAGCAGCCTTGACGAACCTCGCATCAGCATGCTTCAGCTTCCTCTTCCGGCTGGAGGGTTCGGCTTGCTCTTTGCCCTTGCCCTTGCTGATGTCTTCAACCCTTCGCCTCGGGGCAGAGGTAGGCCCTCCTTCGGAAGCTCCAGGGATTACCACCCTGGAGGTCGGATGCCTCTCCACCTCACCAAGGTCATCAAGTGCCGGAATCTTCCTCTGTAGCTCTCTGCTGAACTTTGGCTCCATGTTCAGAGGAAGGAAAGCAGCTGGCAGAACAAAGTCATCGCTGTCGACGTTTATCCCATGCTGGAATTTCTTGAGATGAAGCTTCAGAGCTTCGTCATCCAAGTTGGACTTCAGACCAGTTTCAATCTGGTCGTCATCCATCACGCTGTTGAGGGCCCAGGCGAGCTTCTCCCTCTTTCTCAGCGGAGCCCATCTGTTGACCAAGAAAATTGCAGAAGACAATCTGAGGGGTCACTCCACCCTCCATGCATTTTCGGATCCTGGTCAGGATGGGATTAAAAGCACCTGACAGCTCCAGAACTACACTCCAAGCGTCTGTATAAACATTGGGGAGTCCTTGGGGCAGCTCCAACCTCTCGTGCTCCTCCACTGCAATGATGACCCAGTCTTTCTTCTAGTCATCCCATTTGCTGGAAGGGAATGACTTCAAGTACTTGAAGGGGCAGTTCTCGCGCTTCACGAAATAGTAGAAGCCAAGAAGCTCAGTCCCCTTGTCGGTGGTGTGGACGGTGAAGAAGGTACGAAACAACTCGATGCAGGGGGGAACACCCACCCACATCTCGCAAAAGTGGACGAAGGTCGCCACTAGCAGAAGAGAATGGGGGCCAAGATGATACAGCTGGAGGCCGTAAAAGTCCAGCAGCATTAAAAGAAAGGTTGAAAAAGGTGGGATCAATCCCACCATGGCGTACTCAGAGAAGTACACCATGTCACCATTACGCTCCTTCTTGAACGGGAGCTCACTGGCACGGATCAGGTGGCTGAAGGAGTCATTGGACCACCCCATATAGGTCTGGACCTTCATCAAATCTTCCTTGCTCTTAAGGCGGCTCTTGGGAAGACCCAATTCCATCACGGCAAAGTGGAGCGAAGGAAGAGAAATCTAGGCAAAGTTTGGGAGGCTTTGAGCGCAAGTTTGATCGAAAGCGTAAAGAGTCCTCAAACAGCGCATACTTTCCTTCTTAAGTAAGCCTCTGCGACGCTTGGATGGAAATCGCAACAAGAGTGGGGGCACATTTCAAAAATCTACCCCATCAAGGATGAATGGGTCTGGGGCCACCCCGACGAAGAGATCGAGGTTATTACCCCAGGCAAACCGTTGTCATGATGGGCAGCGGGAGACCCAAGGGCGGCACCTTGACAAGGCGCTCAGAACTGATACGGTTTTTGTATTGGGAACTGGTGACCTTCAATTGTGTGAGACCCGCACTCAAAGATCTCATCTGTCGCATTCATAACAAGCCACGCAGTGATGGTTTAATCCCGAACCGTCACCACAACGGCACATTAGGAGACTTTTGATGTCAAAGCGCGGGAATCAAGGATGGACCACCTTTGGTAGAATAAATTAACCCAAAGGGTTTCTCCCAAAGGTGGGCCTGGGGGCCACTGTCGGTACCCTGTATACCGGGTATCCTATGATACCGCATGAAGTGCACGAGAGTTCTACCCATCAAAGTTGAAGGTCTCTTCAGGCCCCACATGTCATATTACACCAGACCCACAACCCTCATATGGGTAGCTCAGGGGATTGACACATGTAATGTAAATCCATAGCTAAACTCCCAACACAGGGAAGCTCCGCGATCTACACGTGTATAACGACTCCAGACCTAACCCCCAGAAGAGGGAAGCTCCGGTGCCGACATGTGTATAGCGGTTCCGGATCTACCTCCCCGCAAAGGGAAGCTCCGAAGCTGCCACGTGTGGAGCCACCGGACCTTCATCATCAACGAATACATTGGCGGATCTCCTTCAGCACGGACATTCAAGGGACAGTTAAAGCAGCAGTTACAAGACTTGATTATGTGTCATTAATGTTGTATTAACAACACACGATCAAAGCACCGTTAATAGAGGTAACACATCCATTAAGGCACGTTATCACACTATTAACCATGCTTAATACTCATAGACAGTGTATTGGGCTATTAAATATGTCAGGGCCACATGTCGGGTCAGGCGAATGATGTAACGGTCGGTCCTTAGACTATAAAAGGACTGAGCCGCACGATACAGAGGGACAACTCCAGGTTGATCCATACACTACACTTCTTAGTGATTCTCAATACAACAACACACACCCCTTGGAGTAGGGTATTACGCTCAGGCGACCCGAACTACGTAAATCTCTGGTGTCACCATCTTGATCCTGATCTCTGCGTGCCCCCACCGAAACAAGAACCTCCACAGGCTACACTTTAGTTGTACCGGGGGAAGTGTCGTTGCTACACTTCGACGGACACTTTGGTAATATTTGATTGGTCATTATAATTTAACGTGTGATAATTTTGGCTATACATATGTTCATGAACAGTATGTTGTTGACACTGGTAATACAGCTGCCAAATCCTGGCTAGCTCCTAATAATAGTGCCTGTAAACAATCCACGACGAGCTGTAGCAAAGAGCGTCTTGGATAACCTACTTAAAGAAGACAAGCTTCTATAAAGCTCGTCTCACATAAGTTAATGAATCTGCGACGTGCTACATAACAGAGTGTCTCAGATAGTCAATATATTTGTAACGTGCTTTGTAAGGCCTGTCACGCTTGTAAGATGGTGGGCGACGTGCGCTAGCAGCGTCTCCAATGAAACTGTAAAGATCATCTATTATGACAAAAAGAAAGGAGACACACTTCTTTGAGTGTGTCTCGCACCTAGTTCAATTGGCGACGCTGAAAGTTGCCTAGAGGGGGGGTGAATAGGCTAAACGACCTGCAAATGACTGAATAAAACGAGATTAAATCACAGGGGGCGGACTAGTCCGGTCAGGGGGCGGACTAGTCCGGTCAGCCTGCGTGAATAACCCTAAAAAGATGTTTCTAGCAAGTTTTAGGGAATTTTCTCTTTGCTACAAGTGAGTATATGTTTAAGTCAAGTTGAGCAACAACCTACACAAGAGCAAGTCAAGTTTCCACAAGTTTGTAGCAATGCGGAGTATGAAACGAGACTACCAACCCTAGAACAAAGTAATCAATAGAATGAATGCGAAGAACACAAGGGGGCAAGGATTTTATCCCGAGGTTCGATTCCACAAAAGGAATCTACGTCCCCGTTGAGGAGTCCACAAAGGACCGGGTCCAACAACCCTTCCCTCACCAAGTTTACCGCACGGGCCTAACTTGGTTCTCCACTAATCACAACGGTGATTACAAAGTTCGTTGGGGCTTCTCACAAACTGAGGCTCCCACACCACAAAGATGATCAACACAATAAATAAAACTCAGTACACAGCCCACAAAGACTCAACGAGTGCAAGAGATCAAACCGGGAGCACAAGCGCGATGTTCTTCCTCTTCTCCACCTCACTAAACCCTAATCCACTCAAGAATTAGTTTTAGAGGGAAAGTAGGCAAGAAGGAGGCTTAGGAGTGCTCCAAGTTGGCTGTGGCGGCGCTAGGGTTTGAGTTTTTCCAAAGGTTTTTCGAAATGAGGCCGGGGGTCCCCTTTTTATAGGGGTCCCAAGCCCAATCTGCTGACTTCAGCAAAAGGGCGGACTAGTCCGGCCACTGGCCCGGACTAGTCCGGCCTAGGGGACCACTGACCCCTTTGTCAGGTCCCGACAGCTGACACACTATCGTCACGCTACTCGCCAAACTTCAAATTCAAACGGTAACTTCCACAACGGACTAGTCCGGTCACCACCGGACTAGTCCGATCTCACACAGAGCCTTTTGCTCCGTGTGAAAACGGACTAGTCTGAGGACCACGTACTAGTCCGGCCCCAAGGGCGGACTAGTCCGGTCCTCCCAGACTTAGCCACAGAAGCACCTTTTCCTAGCCAACCCGGACTAGTCCGGCCCCACGGGCGGACTAGTCCGTTCTCACTCAGGACCTCTTGGTCCGGTCCAAAACGGACAAGTTCGTGATTTTGGGACTTCATCCCCAAAACCCACTCACAGCTACCCGGACTAGTCCGGTCACAAACGGACTAGTCCGATCTCAGTCAGACCCTTCTGGTCCGGCCGACAACGGACTTGGCCGGCCAGGGACGGACTAGTCCGGCCTCTTGCACGGACTAGTCCGGCCCTACGGCCAGACCACTCATTCACTCATTTCTTTCATAGGTTTGACCTCTAAACCACTTTGAACTCCCAAACTTGATCTCAATGCACTTTACACACACACCCTCCTAATTCTACGGCTAGTCTAACTCAACACGCTAGAAACCCTAGTTTCCACGCTTCGAGTTGACTCCGTTTCCTTCCTTTTCCTTTTTGAGGGTTTGCGTCTCTGATCGAGTCCACACTTGTGCTAAGATCACTTGAGCTCATTAGCGACTTAATTGTCGTCATCAATCATCCAAAACCCATGGGGAACCTAGATGCACTTTCAATCTCCCCTTTTTGGTGATTGATGACAACACATTAAGTCCTTCAACAATTAAGAGTATTAAGTTTTGGTTTTCATAACATGTGTGCGTATGAATGACTCCCCCTCAATGTATGCAACATGTAAAAGAGGTGGAGGAGATCTTTCATACCCACACACGTTATGGTGGGGTGCCTACGTGATGTGTTCAACAATTGTGACAAGACATGAAGAGCATCAATATAATCAAAGGATTGACAATTAGAGCATTATATTGAGATTAAACGACATTAACAAGTCTTGCACAAATGTAAACATCCAAGAGCATGAATATATTACAAAATAAGTCCATAAATCACACATTATGGTGGGGTGCCTACGTGATGTGTTCAACAATTGTGACAAGACATGAAGAGCATCAATATAATCAAAGGATTGACAATTTAGAGCATTATATTGAGATTAAACGACATTAACAAGTCTTGCACAAATGTAAACATCCAAGAGCATGAATATATTACAAAATAAGTCCATAAATCACACACACACCCACAAACGATTAACTCCCCCCTTAACTCTCCCCCTTTGGCATCAAGGCACCAAAAAGGAAAAGAAGGGAGGAAACTAAGACTTAAGAACTAGTCCTCGTCTTCGCCACTTCCACTCTCCGTGGCCTCGGAATCTACGACGTCGTCCTCATGATCATCGGCATCGTCGTCGTCGTCGTCGTCGGAGTTCCTTGCCGAGGGAGCAGCCCGAGAGGAGCTTCCATCCTCTTGGAGCTGGGCGAGCTCATCGGCGGTGAAGTTGGGGAATGGAGTGATCTCCCCATCACTCACCTCCGGAGAGGACATCGGGACCTCCAGCTTGTCGCACACCGCCTTAAGGTATTTTTCTTGACGCTTGTGTGCCCTTTGAGCGCGAATCTCTTGCTTCCGGCAAGAAGTGAAGATCGCCTTGAAGCATTTGAAGAAGGCACTCATTGATTGAGGCGGAGGCGGAGACGGAGGTGCCACAGGGCGAGATGGAGGATCCGCATTCTTGCGACGAGGGGGAACAGGGACATTCGGGGGCTTCTGAGGACGAAGCGGGCGATGCGACACGTCCTTGACAAAGGTCACGCCCGACACCTTCTCAATGAGGCACATGATGTAGGGGGCATACCCGCAAGCACGGTTGGGAGTATGCGAGATGTTGAAGATGTCGTCGAAGATGTAATCGACGAGGTTGAACTTCTCTTCCCCATCGATTAGAAGTAGTAGGTGCCTCAGGTTCCCTTGAATCACCACATCATCACCGTCCTTCGGTGCTATCGTCCGTCTGAGGATTCTGTTCATGATGCTGTAGAAGGGCTTGATGTTGCGGGTGAGGCCGACATCAAATGGAACGTGACTTGGATACATATATGCTAGCTCTTCACGATCCACGGCCTTAAGGTTAGAGATTATAATCTCATGATCCATGTGTGTCTCAAGCCCTAAAATCCTGGCAAACTCTGCGAAGGTGACTGAGTACTGCTCACCATGAGTCATCCAAATAATTTTCCTGTCACCAGAGGTGGTGAAGTAGATGGTGGAGTAGAACTGCAGAATCACTTCGACGTTCCAGTCATACTTGAATCCCATGATCTGCTTGAGGTCATGGCGCTCAGCGGCTTCGATGACGGCGTCGAAAGCAGAATGTTGCTTGTTGGCCATGTAACCCCAGTCAACCCATTGAGCTTCTATTACCGGCTTCTTCATCTGCTGATAGACTAGCCGGTAGTAGTCACAATGGAAGTCACACCAGAATCTGGGATCTGCCGTGCTCCTCTCAAACTTGTAGACCTTTTCTTCCCTTAGCCTCTTGGCCTTTTCAGCCCCTTTGCCATGAAATACATTAGCAGACAATTCCTTCTGTCTGTTGGGATTCCTCTCTGGTGTGTGAACTTCAAGAGGGCCAATGGAGGTGGCTTTCCCTTTCTCTTTGATCACAACACCTCCAGCTGCCTTCTTTGATGACATCTTGACAGCTGGCTTTTTCTTCTTTGGCTCGACAGGAGCCGGAGCCTTTCCCTTCTTCGGGTCACGCTCAACCCGAGGCTCAGCTTCCATTTGAGCTGGCTCCTTGCCCTTCGCCTTCTCGCCAACGGTGACGAGCTTCTTTCTCTTGGTGGCACTGGCCTCAGCAGCCCTGGAGTTGTGTGCCTCCCTGTCCTCCCTTTTCTTTTTCCTCAGCTCATTCAGTGATTCTGCGGTGGCACGGGCAATGGCTTCATCCTCATTGTATATTCTCGCAGCCACCTTGGATGCTTCGAGTGCCTTGAGCTTTCTTTCCTCCTTGGCCTTCTGCGCCTCCATTAGCGCAGCCTTAGTCCGAGCCTCGGCAATTTGGGCCTTGGTACGCCCCTCGAGGTTGACACGCGGAGGAGAGCGCTCGGAGTTCGACATTCTGTGCAAAGGATGGAGAGAGGAAGATATGAGCCTAGGAAGAAGAAGTATTGCCGAAAAGATCTCGAGAACCAACTAGAAGTAGGGTTTGCCCTGAGCAAACCGGACTTGTCCGCTCCAGGGGCGGACTAGTCCGCCAGCCGGACTTGTCCGCCTGGTGGCCGGACTAGTCCGGGTTACACAGGAAGAACCCTAACCCTAATCGATTCATCGAAAAATTTGTGAACCAATGCGCAATACTCCTAGGCTATGATCGCAAGGGTGTATAGAACAACATTAATGAAGGTGTTCCTTTCAAAAACTTGAAGAAACAAGAATGGGGCTAGTTTTTGAGGAACGGTGAAATACCTTCAAAAATCCGCTTGAGTCGTCGAAATCGGCGTGGATCTCGAAGGTGGAGCGCGGGGAAGTGATCCCTCACTCCCAAGGACTTCGATGCGCGGATTGGAGTTGAGTTTTGGTGGTTGGAGCGCAGAATCGCCGATTTGGGGGCGGTTGTGCGCGTGTGGAAGCTTGAGAGTCAAGTGAGAGAGAGAGAGAGGGGGTCCGGGCCGCCTGGGGGTTTAAGTCCCCAAGGGTCGGACTGGTCCGGTTGAGGGGTCGGACTAGTCCGGTCTGCGGACCAGACCCAGACTAGTCCGGGTCCGGACTTGTCCGGTGGAAGGCCGGACTAGTCCGGTGTGCGGACTAGCCGCGGACTAGTCTGACCCAGACTTGTCCGGCCATAGGGGCGGACTAGTCCGGTCCAGCTGGGCTGAAAAACAATATATTTGGGTTTTGCCCATAAAGATAAGTCCTTTTGGACAGATATAGCAAGGAAAACATGACAAACATGATTATGAGTCAATAAAGAACAACTTATGGACATTTTCATGAAGAAAATAGATTTCTCAAACAAATTTGAGGAGAAATCGACATAGAGAGGAGTTTTTCGAGATGTGGCTCAAAATATATGAGGAATGTGGTTTAAGCCACGTTCCGAGAATCCAACACGTTGAGCTCACTTCTTAGCTCACAGAAACGCTTCTCGTCAAGAGGCTTGGTGAAGATGTCCGCAAGTTGATGTTCTGTCCTCACATGCGAAATCTCAATGTCTCCCTTCATTGAGTGATCTCGCAAGAAATGGTGTCGAATGTCTATATGTTTGGTCCTAGAGTGTTCCACCGGATTATGGGCTATCTTGATTGCACTCTCGTTGTCACACAAGAGTGGAATTTTACGCAGGTTAATCCCATAATCCCTAAGAGTTTGTCGCATCCAAAGAAGTTGTGCACAACAACTTCCGGCTGCAACATATTCCGCTTCGGCGGTGGAGAGAGCAATAGAGTTTTGCTTCTTAGAGGACCAAGACACAAGAGATCGACCTAAGAATTGGCACGTACCCAATGTGCTCTTCCTATCAACTTTGCACCCCGCATAGTCCGCATCGGAATATCCGATGAGGTTAAACTTGGATCCTTTGGGGTACCAAAGTCCTAGGGTAGGTGTGTGTACAAGATATCTCAAGATCCTTTTAACGGCGGTCAAATGACAAGCCTTGGGTGCTGCTTGAAAGCGTGCACACATACACACACTTAGCATGATATCGGGCCTAGATGCACAAAGATAGAGAAGTGATCCGATCATAGACCTATATAGCTTTTGATCCACACTTGGACCGTCCTCATTTAGGTCTAGGTGTCCATTTGTCCCCATAGGGGTTTTGATGGGTTTTGCTTTGTCCATGTCAAACTTTCTTAGAATATCTTGAGTATACTTAGTTTGACTTATGAACGTCCCTTCTTTGAGTTGTTTCACTTGAAATCCTAGAAAGAACTTCAACTCACCCATCATGGACATTTCAAACCTCTCCGTCATTATCTTGGAGAACTCGTCACAAAACACCTTATTTGTGGAACCAAATATGATGTCATCCATATATATTTGGCACACAAAAAGATCCTCGTTGAAGTGCTTTGTGAAAAGGGTATAATCCGCTTTTCCTATCCTAAAACCATTCTCAACTAGAAAGTCTCTTAGGCACTCATACCAAGCTCTAGGAGCTTGCTTGAGGCCATAAAGGGCCTTTCGCAATTTGTACACATGGTTAGGATAGTCTTGGTCTTCAAATCCCGGAGGTTGCTCTACAAAAACTTCTTCCTTGATTGGACCATTTAGGAATGCGCTCTTAACATCCATTTGGTAGAGCTTGAAATCATGATGAGTAGCAAAGGCTAATAGTATCCGAATTGACTCAAGCCTAGCTACGGGGGCAAATGTCTCATCAAAATCCAATCCTTCAACTTGTGAGTATCCTTTTGCCACAAGTCGTGCCTTGTTCCTAGTTACCACGCCATGCTCATCTTGTTTGTTGCGAAACACCCACTTGGTTCCAACAACATTAGCTTGAGGGCGCTTGACAAGCTCCCAAACCTTGTTCCTTTCAAAGTTGTTGAGCTCCTCTTGCATGGCAACTACTCAATCCGGATCCCTTAAGGCATCTTCAACCTTATGTGGTTCCAAGGATGAGACAAAAGAGAAATGCTCACAAAAGTTTGCAACACGTGAGCGTGTTGTTACTCCTTTTGTGATATCTCCTAGAATGTTGTCAACGGGATGGTCCCGTTGAACACTTTGATGAACACGAGGATGCGGGGGTTGACCTCTTGAATTACTTGGTTCATCTTCTTCACTTTGGTCTCCCCCTTGATTCATGCCTCCCCCTTGATCTTCATTCTCATTATCACTTTGGGGAGCATCTAGAGGATCTTCAACTTGTCCAATGGGGTTTTGACCTACTTCATAGAGAGGATGGTCACTTGAACTTTGAGATGGTTCTTGTGGGCGAACATCTCCAAGTGCCATTTTCCTTAGAGCTTCTAGTGGAGGTTCCTCTTGATCAAGGGCATGTTGATCAACCTGCTCCACTTGAGAGCCATTGGTCTCGTCAAACACTACGTCACGTGCTACTTCAACAATTCCGGAGGATTTGTTGAACACACGGTACGCATGAGTGTTTGAGTCATATCCAAGCAAGAAACCCTCATCGGACTTTGAAGCAAACTTCGAAGTCCTAGGCTTCTTGTTGAGGATATAACACTTGCTACCAAAGACCCGAAAGTAAGAAACATTGGGCTTCTTACCAATGAGAAGCTCATAAGGAGTCTTCTTGAGGAGGCGATGAAGGTACAATCGGTTCACGGCATGGCAAGCGGTGTTAACCGCTTCCGCCCAAAACCGGTCCGATGTTTTGTACTCATCTAGCATCGTCCTTGACATCTCAATAAGTGTCCTATTCTTTCTTTCGGCTATGCCATTTTGTTGTGGAGAATAGGGAGCGGAAAACTCATGCTTGATGCCCTCCTCATCTAAGAACTCTTCTACTTGCATGTTTTTGAATTCGGTGCCATTGTCACTTCTTATAGCCTTTATCCTCAAGGTGAACTCATTTTGAGCTCTCCTTAGAAATTTCTTGAGGACACCGGGAGTTTCACTTTTATCATGCAAGAAGAACACCCAAGTATACCTTGAAAAATCATCAACGATAACTAGACCATACTTGTTGCCACCAATGCTAATATAGGCAATGGGGCCGAAAAGGTCCATATGGAGTAACTCCAAAGGTCTAGTTGTCGTCATGACATTCTTAGAGGGGTGTTGAGCTCCTACTTGCTTTCCCGCTTGGCAAGCACTACATGGCCTATCCTTTTCAAATACTACATCCTTTAGGCCACGAACATGCTCACCCTTAAGGAGCTTTTGAAGGTTTCTCATTCCAACATGGGCTAGCCTTCTGTGCCAAAGCCATCCCATGTTGGCTTTTGCCATTAAGCATGTGTCAAGTTGAGCTTTATCCGCGGTGAAGTCCACAAGATAGAGCTTTCCCTTGAGCACTCCCTTAAAGGCTATCGAGTCATTACCTTCTCTAATGACACTCACTCCCTCACTAGTAAACACACATTTATATCCTCTATCACATAGTTGTGATATGGATAGGAGATTATAGTCTAGAGAATCAACATGCAAGACATTTGATAAAGTATGTAATGAGGAGATAGAAATTTTACCGGAGCCAAGGATTTTCCCTTGGCTATTGTCCCCAAAGAAGATTCCTTCACTTGGGTCCTTATTCTCCTCATACTCTATGAACATGCTTCTCTCTACGGTCATGTGGTTGGTGCATCCGCTATCCAATACCCATTTCGATCCACCGGAGGAGTAAGCCTACAAAAAAAGTTTTATGCCTTTCTTTTAGGTACCCAAGCGGAGTTGGGTCCTTTGACGTTAGTGGTTAGGCATTTAGGCACCCACACGCAAGGCTTGGGGCTCTTGCGGAGTGGCCCAACATATCTAGCAAACACCTTGCCGTGTTTGTTCTTCTTCAACACATAAGATGCATCAAAATCATGAAATAAATGATGCGGTTCAGATTTAGGCAAGTTTTTGCTAGAGGGTGAGTTCTTTTCATTTTTAGTTTGGGATGAACTCCCCTTAAC
Source organism: Tuctoria greenei (assembly GCA_036927565.1). NCBI lineage: Eukaryota > Viridiplantae > Streptophyta > Magnoliopsida > Poales > Poaceae > Tuctoria > Tuctoria greenei. Next base: position 36,218,147 of record JAYESD010000008.1, read on the forward strand.
AAAGACAATCATGTCTTTGCCATACTTGGAGGTTTTGGCGTTATGCCTTGCACCTCTAGTATAGCCAAGACCATCCTTGACATGGGGTGGTCTTGTGTTGATGAATGCACTTCGTGCATATGCCACCTTCTCCTTGTCAAAGATGGCACCCTTAGGTGCTTGCTTGCCTTGCACTAAGTTGAGTTCATCCTTAAGCTTAAGGATTAAGTTAGAGCACTTGCAAGACGGAGTTGCATTGGATGAGGCCTTTGAGAAGGTTGGGCTCTTAGAGGAAGAGGCTACATTTTTCTTGAGAGACTCAACTTGAGTCTCAAGGATTTTGTTAACTTTTGTCAAGTTCCCAAGTTCCTCCTTGAGCTCAATTGTCTTCTCCTCAAGAATTGAACACGTTTTCTTACTTAGAGCAAGTTCGTGTTCCAATGCCTTGCTCTTCTCTCTTTCGAGCTCAAGGAGCTCATCAAGCTCTCGACATCTCTCCTTCTCAAGGATGAGCATGTCCTCTTGTCTATTGATGAGATCCTCCTTCTCAAAGATCTCATCCATAAGCAATTTCATCCTTCGTAGGGTGCTTTTACTCATGTCCTTAAACATACTTTCATTTTCACTAGCGCTATCAAAATCATCATGTGAGGAAGTTGGGGAGGAAGGATGAGATGTTACCTTTCTCTTTCCTTCCCTTGCCATAAGGCAAGTAGGCTTGTGGTCGTTGTTGAGGTTGGGGAAGAGCTTGCCTCCCTTGGAGTTCCTCCCGATGGCTATGGTGGCCATCTTCTCCTCTTCATCTTCGGAGGAGGACTCATCGTTAGAGTCCCACTCCTTCCCCAAATGGGCTTGTCCGGAGGGCCTCTTCTTCTTGAAGAATCTCCTTTCTTGAGGCTTCCCTTCCTTCTTCTTCTTCGTTTCTTCGTGTGGGCAATCAGCGATGAAGTGCCCATACTCGCCAGAGTTGTAGCAAGACCTTTTTGATTTGGGCCTTGCTCTTTCCTTTCCCTTGCCCTCATAGTTGTGCCCCCCTTTCTTCCTCCTCATCATTCTCTTGAATTTGTTGATGAAGAAGGCCTCTTCCTCATCGGTGTCGAGGCTCTCCTCATCACTTTCTTCTTGCTCCTTTGAAGAGGGTGTTGCCTTGAGTGCAACGTTCTTCATCTTGGAGGCGGTGAACTTTTGGAGGTCATTGTAGAAGAGCGCCTCCTTCTCCATGATTTCATGGTTGATGATCCTCCCAAGGACCTCCTCCGGGGTCATTTGAGTGAACCCCGGGCTTTCCCGAATCATGGAGCACAGAGAGACGTTCCTAGGCATGAATGCCCGGATCATCCTATTCACCACCTCGTGGTCGGTCCACTTGGTGCAGCCATATGATCGGCTCTTGTTGATCAGCACCTTCAGCCGGTTGTACATGTCTTGGGGGGATTCACCATCCAAGATGGCGAATCTCCCAAGCTCTCCTTCGATGAGCTCGATCTTGGCCTCCTTGACCACTCGGTTTCCCTCATGCGCCGTCTTGAGGGTGTTCCATATGTCTTTGGCCACTTCAAGACCATCGACACGGTTGAACTCATCTCTAGAGAGAGATGAGATGATCACACCCGCAGCTTGAGCGTTGCGGTGGATGAGGATGGCTTGTTCTTGAGTTATGTTGTACTCATCCTTTGGAATCTCCACCCCGGTCATGACAATTTGCCACAACGCTGGGTTGAGTGACACGAGGTGGATCTTCATGTTGTGTTTCCACATACCGTAGTCCGTTCCATCGAATTGGGGAGGTTTCCCCAATGGGATGGACAGGTAGTGGTTGTTGGCGGCAAGGCGTTCATAGTTGAACCCTTGCCGGTTGTAGTTGGTTCCGCCACCACCACTTGATTGGTTTGACGGATCAATCTTGGAGATGTTCAACTTCTCCCGGAGCTTCGCCTTGAGTTGGCGAGTCTCCTCATCGTCCGTTGGCTTATCTTGATAAGCCAACGTCTCCTCACGGGTCGCCTCGTAGTTGCTGCTCGATGCATCGTCATTCACCACTCCGGCCATCTCTCCGAGTTGTTAGACTCTTTGTGGAGAGTCCTGCTTTGATACCAATTGAAAGTTGCCTAGAGGGGGGGTGAATAGGCTAAACGACCTGCAAATGACTGAATAAAACGAGATTAAATCACAGGGGGCGGACTAGTCCGGTCAGGGGGCAGACTAGTCCGGTCAGCCTGCGTGAATAACCCTAAAAAGATGTTTCTAGCAAGTTTTAGGGAATTTTCTCTTTGCTACAAGTGAGTATATGTTTAAGTCAAGTTGAGCAACAACCTACACAAGAGCAAGTCAAGTTTCCACAAGTTTGTAGCAATGCGGAGTATGAAACGAGACTACCAACCCTAGAACAAAGTAATCAATAGAATGAATGCGAAGAACACAAGGGGGCAAGGATTTTATCCCGAGGTTCGATTCCACACAAGGAATCTACGTCCCCGTTGAGGAGTCCACAAAGGACCGGGTCTAACTTGGTTCTCCACTAATCACAACGGTGATTACAAAGTTCGTTGGGGCTTCTCACAAACTGAGGCTCCCACACCACAAAGATGATCAACACAATAAATCAAACTCAGTACACAGCCCACAAAGACTCAACGAGTGCAAGAGATCAAACCGGGAGCACAAGCGCGATGTTCTTCCTCTTCTCCACCTCACTAAACCCTAATCCACTCAAGAATTAGTTTTAAAGGGAAAGTAGGGAAGAAGGAGGCTTAGGAGTGCTCCAAGTTGGCTGTGGCGGCGCTAGGGTTTGAGTTTTTCCAAAGGTTTTTCGAAATGAGGTCGGGGGTCCCCTTTTTATAGGGGACCCAAGCCCAATCTGCTGACTTCAGCAAAAGGGCGGACTAGTCCGGCCACTGGCCCGGACTAGTCCGGCCTAGGGGACCACTGACCCCTTTGTCAGGTCCCGACAGCTGACACACTATCGTCACGCTACCCGCCAAACTTCAAATTCAAACGGTAACTTCCACAACGGACTAGTCCGGTCACCACCGGACTAGTTCGATCTCACACAGAGCCTTTTGCTCCGTGTGAAAACGGACTAGTCTGAGGACCACGGACTAGTCCGGCCCCAAGGGCGGACTAGTCTGGTCCTCCCAGACTTAGCCACAGAAGCACCTTTTCCTAGCCAACCCGGACTAGTCCGGCCCCACGGGCGGACTAGTCCGTTCTCACTCAGGACCTCTTGGTCCGGTCCAAAACGGACAAGTCCGTGATTTTGGGACTTCATCCCCAAAACCCACTCACAGCTACCCGGACTAGTCCGGTCACAAACGGACTAGTCCGATCTCAGTCAGACCCTTCTGGTCCGGCCGACAACGGACTTGGCCGGCCAGGGACGGACTAGTCCGGCCTCCTGCACGGACTAGTCCGGCCCTACGGCCAGACCACTCATTCACTCATTTCTTTCATAGGTTTGACCTCTAAACCACTTTGAGCTCCCAAACTTGATCTCAATGCACTTTACACACACACCCTCCTAATTCTACGGCTAGTCTAACTCAACACGCTAGAAACCCTAGTTTCCACGCTTCGAGTTCACTCCGTTTCCTTCCTTTTCCTTTTTGAGGGTTTGCGTCTCCGATCGAGTCCACACCTGTGCTAAGATCACTTGAGCTCATTAGCGACTTAATTGTCGTCATCAATCATCCAAAACCCACGGGGAACCTAGATGCACTTTCAGACGCGCCTTGAAGCCCGTCTCTGATGCCAAAGTAATGTGAGACACGACGACGAAGACACACAGTTTGTTCGTCTTCCTTCTTCATTCGGGCCCGTCTCGTATGAGCCTTTCTTACGTAGTCTACATGTACGACAAATAGTGATAAATAGTTCTATATCGCATGCAAACAACATTTATACCTTCAAAAGAGTTTTGAAGCAGTGGAAGAGGAAAAACTCTAGAGCAACCACAAGCAAATCGACTGGCAGCAACGCGACCTATGCACTGTCTTCACTTGTCACTGTCCTCAATTCCTCATTAGATTTTGTCTTCACTGAGCAGCATATCAAAAGTACAATAAAGCAAGTGTGAGTACCATCTCGTGGTACTCAGCAAGTGTGGGAATAATAACATATAGGCCAATCGAAAAGGAAAGGTTGATAGTTGTTTAAGCACTAAGCATTAAACCTATCATTAGCTTTCATTAGCAATCTATATCTAAGTGAATGTTCCCAATCATAACAACAATAATAGTAATGTAATAATATCAATATCATTCCCAACCATCATCTCAACCATCAACTAATTATGAACTGGCCCCAATCTGCTCTTGTCCATAAGCACGACTGTCATGATAGGTTTCCAAATCTCTGCAGAGAGTGTACCCTTTACCCACAAGTAGTGATTTCATCCCCTGTTGCCAGGTGGACTGAGTAAACACCCTGTTGCCAGTGGTGATCAACCACAATTCACACTTTTGTAGGTGTGTGGCCAGGAGATCACTATGTGGTTTTTACAAAGGTACTCCCAACTAGTGCTAGCCCACTGAGGTTTCACCGCTGAGGTATTCCTGGAGTAACCCTCCACCTCAAAAGCCCCCTCTTGAGCCTTGCGGTTCCCCGAGCAGTACCCCTGCATCATTTCCCGCACCATCCAACTACTAGCATTTAGTCGGGAGAAACCTAATTATTTGACCAAGCCACCCCATCTCAGTCTTGTGGTGGTACTATAAATCTTAGTGGTTTCCTCCATAAACGGGTCCTTAGAATCTGGTAAGGTCCAAATCCCAATCCTGGGTCTCGTGCATATTGCACCATACCATTCAAACCAACCTGCCAGATTCCTATTCACTACAATTCATTTTCCAATACCATAATCATGATCATAAGTCATAAGTAATAAATGTGATCAATGTTTTCCCATCCATCTACTTTGCATGGCTAAGAGTAAAGTAATTCCCAAATACCACCCTTCCATACCCAAAGACAAGGAAAGTAAGGTAAAGCAATAGGGTATTCATAACATATGATTCATATTAATTACCATGCAACTAACTAAAATCCTTAAAAGGTACAAGATGATCAAGGGCACTTGCCTTTTATTGAATAGCTGCTCAGTCTCTTGATTGAACTCTTGTCTTCATATTTTCATGTCGCTTACTCGTCGAGATAAGAATACGTGCAAACTACCGTTAAAAGAGAAATAAAGCATTCAAGAACAATACACCAAAGCATATACATAAGCATAAAATCCTATGTCAAAATGTCCCTACGAAGTATTATTAATTTTCATAGCCAAAGAAATACAGTTACCATTTATTTTCCATTTTTAATATTTATTTATAGGCTAAAGCCATTTTTAATGAATTTACCAGAGCCCAAATATATTTTATATGTATTTTATAATTTTATATTAGCTTAAATGGTTTTATTAATAGTTTTCCTTCTTCTTTTACATTCATTCACCATTTTAAGTATTTATTTATTAGTTAAAACATTTTTATTAAATTGTCCACGGCCAAAATATATTTTATATACATATACAATATTACTTCAGTCTAAAATGATTTATAACTAATTTTCTATATTTATTCTACCATTTATAAACACTTTCGACCACTAAATGCATTTTTAAATAATATTAAGCAATTAAATAACAATACAGGGGCTTAAATATTATTTCTTTTAGTAATCAGGGGCTATTATGCAAGTATTACATTATTTAGTAGATAAAATACAATCTTCAATATTAACAGGGGCTTTCTAGTTATTTTTACACATTCTGCATAATTATTTCATAATTAACAGAAAGTCCAAGGTCATCTTTGTAAATATTTGGACCTATTCGTAATATCGGAGAAAGGTGCAAGGGCTTATCCAAAAATCTACGAAGGGGTATGAGTGTTTTAAATGTGAGCCGTAGGATTTAAAGTGAGTGGTTATGATTTTATGAACGAAGGTGTCGGTACACTGGGTACCGTATACCCCTTGAGATTGCAAAGATCTTAAGGAAATGTCATCTACTTGATTTGAAGACCTTCGGAGACCCACATATCAGACATAACCGGACCCGCTTCCCCAATATGGTTAGTCTCAGGGTCGCCACATGTACCATCAAACCTGAGCTACCGCCCACAAGGGGGAAGCTCCGGGCTATGTACCATAACGGCACCCCCGGACCTAACCCCAGACCGAGGGAAGCTCCGGAACTGACACGTGTTAGGTGGCACCGGACCTATCTGTTCCCCACAGTATGCTCCGGGGCTGCCACGTGTCCAACCGTCGGATCTTCAGCCTCTAACCTCCGGAAGACTTCACAACGGCTCTGGATCTTCAAAGGGGAATCAAGGACTTCAAGACCCGATTAAGTGTCATTAATACTATATTAATGACACACGATCGGACAACTTTAATTACCAGTAATGGTGCTATCAAATCCCGTAACTCGGTTATTAAGGGTAGTTAAGCGCATCAAATGTGTATCAATATTAGTAACCGTCGGGGCCACATGTCGGGCCAGGCTAACTTGTAACGGCCTGCCCTTGTACTATAAAAGGACAGGCTGACGATACATAGAGGAGAGACGCGCTCACTCTACGCTCTCAACTGATGTTGAGCTCATACGTCCAATACAACACCAACACACCCTGTGGAGTAGGGTATTACGCTCAGGTGGTCCGAACCACGTAAATCTTCATGTCTCTTGTGTCACTTAACACTTCACCTTCTTGAATCTCCGCGCGCCCACACCAAACCTCAAACTCCTCTAACACTTTAGTAGTGTCGGGAGATCTGCCGGATCAAAACCACCGACAGTTGGCGCGCCAGGAAGGGGGCGCCTGAGATTTCAATAATGGTGAACTCAGCCGCTGGATCATCCAATGGTCATCCCGCTGTTCAAGCTGTTGGGGGCAATCCCTCTAATATGCAGCCACCAGCAGGAACCACAGTTCCAGCAGGAACCACAGTTCCAGCAGGAGTCCCACTTCCACCACCGCCGCCTCCACCAGCAAATCAAGCTGGGCAACGCGATGGTGCACCGGCGTCAATTACTACGTCGGCGAATCTTGACGACCCGGAACACGCGCTCCATGCAGCACGTGCTCTCCTTCAATGCCCACCACCTCCGGATGCATCCCGGGATGCCATAGAGCAGTGGAGGGCCGATGTGGAACACTTGGTTGCAGCAGCAGCCGACCGCATCAGCAACCAGGGTCCTCCTCCTTCAGGACGGGCCCCGTCGCAGCGACGGACTTTGTCTAGCAGACTTGGTCCGCACGTTTCCAACAGCAGGAGACGTGCTGCATCACAGCAGGTGACGTCGTTGTCCTCCGGGGCACGACATACTCACACAGTATCAAGGCTTTCAACTCATGACCTCCGGGCGGAGCTTGATCGTTGATACCGTCAACAAGATGGCTGAGTCCATATCGAGCGTGCTCGATGGGACTGTTAATCCTGTCGAATTTCTTCAGATCTACTCCACTACTATCCTGACAGCTGGAGGAAATGAGGCCGTAATGGCCAATTATTTTCCAGTGGCTTTAACTGGGACCGCCCGGTCCTGGTTTATGAGCCTTCCACCCAACTCCATCAACAATTGGGAGGAGTTGTGCCGGCAGTTCACCGCCAACTTCGGGAGTTCATACACCCGACCAGGCACCGAACTGGACCTTTTTGTAGTCGTGCAAAAAGGAGGAGAATCCCTGCGATCATTCATCTAGAGATTCTCTCAGGTACGAAACACTATCCCTTCTATCTCTAGCGCCTCTGTCATTGTGGCATTTAAACAGGGTGTACGAGATAAGAAGATGTTGGAAAAACTGGCGATCAAGGAGATCACCAGTGTCACGGAACTCTTCAGCTTGGCACACAAATGTGCCAGAGCTGCGGAGGGCCGTGAAATGCACTCCAAACCAACTCCAGAGGATAACAAGAAATCCTCCAAAGGAGAAGCCACTACCTCCGGGAGTGGCAAGAAGAAGAAAAAGGCCAATGGCAAGAAGAATCTGTCGGCCGGTGCATCCAATGCTGCAACTCCTGCAGGTCCGGGTGGCCGGGGGCCACGCCCCGAGAAGCGACCTTGACCATCTTCTGAAGATGGTGGCAAACCCAAGGTGTGGTGTCCAATTCACAAAACGGACAGCCACAGTTTGGAAGACTGCCGGGAGGTCCAAAACCTTGCCGAGCGCTACAACAAGCGATGGGAAGGAGTTCCTTTCCGACAGAGGGAAGGAAAACAAAAAGTTGATGAAGCTCCGGCTGAAGAGGAGTTAGGTTTTCAGGATCCTAAAAAGGTCCTGAAGGCCATTTACACCTCTGTTGACGACGATTCTGACGTCTCTGACTATGCGTCGGGACATGGCCGCTGTAACTCCTACAGCCAGGGCGGAGCCTCATTGGAAGTGGATGGACACAGCCATCACTTTTTATGATTCAGACTGCCCTCGAAGCATGGTGGGAGCAGGTCAGTTACCTTTGATGGTATCTCCTACCATCAATAACATCCATCTCCACCATGTCATGGTAGACGGAGGTTCGGGGCTCAACCTCATAAGCTTCGAAGCTTTTACCAAGCTTCAGCTCCGACCTTCAGATCTTCACCCCTCCCGACCTTTCTCCGGAGTAGGTCCGGGAGCCATTACCCCGCTCGGTGCTATTACCCTCCCCGTTACCTTCGGGACCCGGGAGAAGTATCGCACTGAGAAGATGGTCTTTGACGTTGTTCAGATCAACTTACCCTTCAATGCCATTTTGGGTAGGCCTGCCTTGTACAAATTCATGGCAGCTGCTCATTATGGTTACCTGGTGTTAAAGATGCCAACACCAGTAGGCGTTCTCCGGATACGCGGAGATCGCACTGTCAGAGTAATTGCTCTAGAAGAATTCCATGCGCTTACTACGGCGCAAGAGGAGGACTCCAGACAGGAGCAAGCTCCAAAACCTCCGAGCATTCGTCAGCGGGGCTCGACTTCTGCACCTCGTGTGCAGCCAAGCGGCGACACCGACATTCCCGTCAAAGTCATCCAAATCGGTTCCGATGCCGCTCAGACCACCCGTATATCGGGAGGATTGAATGACAAATAGGAATTCGCGCTCATCGCTTTCCTTCGGGCTAATGTCGATGTGTTTGCCTGGCAACTGTCACAAATGCCTTTGATCCCCAGGGAAGTGATTGAGCACAATCTGAAGATCTACCCTGACGCCCGGCCCATACACCAAAAGCCTCGGAAGCAATCCGTGGAGCGACATCATTCGACAAGAAGTGAAGAAGTTGCTCGAAGCTGGATTCATCTGAGAAATCTTCCATCCAAAATGGCTGGCAAACCCAGTCGTTGTGCCCCAGGCCGGCGGGAAGCTTCGGATGTGTATCGACTACATAACACTAAATAAGTCATGTCCAAAAGATCCATTCCCACTACCTAGAATAGATCAGATAGTGGATTCCACCTCCGGGTGTGAATTACTGTGTTTCCTAGACGCATATTTTGGGTATCATCAAATCAGAATGTCTAGGGAAGATAAAGAGCATACCTCTTTCATCACAGTAGATGGATTGTATTGTTATACAGCCATGCCATTTGGTCTTAAGAATGCAGTTTCAACCTTTGTACGAGCTATGTACAAAACTTTTGAAGAACTCATTAGAGATATAGTGGAAGTGTACGTCGATGACATTGTGGTCAAGGTCAAGAACAAGGAGTCACTCCTTGACACCTTAAAGGCTGTCTTCGACAAGCTGCAGGTCACCCGCACAAAGCTAAACCCAGACAAGCGTGTCTTTGGAGTTAGCTCCGAAAAACTTCTTGGTTTCCTGGTAAGTCACCGGGGCATAGAAGCTAATCCGGCGAAGATCAAAGCCATTGAAGATATGCGGTCACCAGCCCGCATCAAGGATGTCCGAAAGTTGATTGGATGTCTAGCAGCCCTCAGCCGGTTCATTTCAAGACTGGCGGAATGGGCACTTCCCTTCTTCAAGTTACTGAGGAAGTCCGGACCATTCCAATGGTCTGAAGAAGCAGAAAAGGCGTTCCAGGAGCTAAAACAGCTCCTCACCACCCTACCAACTCTGGTAGCTCCGAACCCTGGTGAGCCTTTGCTGCTTTACATTTCAGCAACTGATGAAGTCGTCAGTATGGTCATGGTTGTGGAGAGACCAGAACTATCCCATACTTAGGAATCCAGACCCCTTCGGGAGGGTCCGGAGGTTCCTGAAAGCGAGTCTGGGTCCCAACTCCCAGACTTGATTCCACAAGAAGCTACTTCAGAAGACCCAGACCCCTCCGGGAGGATCCAGGTCGCTTCTGAAGAAGCTCCGGGTCCCTCCAGCCAGGACCCAGAGGTCCTCGAAGAAGGTCCGGATCCCTCAGGGAGGATCCAAATCAATGAAGAGGAAGCTCCGGGCCCCTCCGGGAGGGTCCGGACCATCCAGCGCCCAATGTACTTCATCGGTGAAGTACTTCATGACGCCAAGACTCGATATCTAGAGGTGCATAAGCTGCTCTATGCAGTTCTTATTGCCTCCAGGAAGCTTCGCCATTACTTCCAAGCTGACAAGATCTCAGTGGTGACCTCTTACCCACTTCGAGCAATCTTGCATAATCCCAATTCAACTGGGAATATTGCAAAGTGGGCAGCGGAATTGGCTAAATTTGATCTCGAATTCATTCCAAGGCAAGCAATCAAGAGTCAATCATTGGCGGATTTCGTGGCGGAATGGACTCCCTCTCCATCAAACCCTGGGGGCCCTAGTGAGCAGAAGCCAGAACACAAGGCTCCGGTCTTCACCGCTCCTCACTGGACCCTCTACTTCGACGGCTCCATGCAAAAGCAGGGAGCCGGAGCTGGAATCCTTCTCCTCGCACCAATAGGGGAGAAGGTAAAATACATGGTACACCTTGACTTCAAGGCGATCAACAACATGGTGGAGTACGAAGCACTCATCTACGGACTAAAGGTGGCACTGTTATACGGTGTCAAGCAGCTGCTGGTCAAGGGAGATTCACAGCTCATCATTAAACAAGTGAAGGGTGAATGCTCCTGCAACAATCTCCAGCTAGCTGCTTACCTCATCGAAGTCCAGAGGCTTCAGAAAGACTTCGAAGTCCTAGACCTCCACCATGTTCAGCGTGCTCACAACACTGAAGTCGACGAACACTCGACGAAAGCGTCAACCGGAGCTCCGGCTCTTGACGGAACTTTTTTCCAGAGGTTGTCAAAACCCACAGCTCAGCCTGCCGAACTGAGCGAAGGGGGCGAGATCAGCATCCCGAAGCTGACGGTCCCGATGGCCCTGTTACCATGGCAGCCATCAAGGGTCGTAGGTGCTGCCGGAAGCTCCGAGCAACCCAGCACGCAAGACTCAAATGCTCAAGTTAGCTCCGATGCATGGATCTCGGAGATTCGAAGCTACTTGAAAGACAACATTTTTCCTGACGATGATGTATCCGCTGACCGGATAGTAAGATTGGCTAAAAGATACACGTTGGTAGAAGGGGATCTCTACCGGCGCGGTGCCAACGGCATCCTAATGCGGTGCATCACAAGGGAAGAAGGCTGCCAGCTCCTCGCAGAAATCCATGGAGGCGAGTGTGGGAACCACGCGTCTTCCCGCACGCTAGTCGGTAAAGCCTTTCGGCACGGCTTCTACTGGCCTACAACACTCCAGGATGCAACTGAGGTGGTGAAGAAATGTGAAGCATGCCAATTTCATGCAAAGCAAATTCACACACCGGCTCAGCCTCTACAAATGATACCACCTACATGGCCCTTTGCCGTGTGGGGGATGTACATCTTGGGACCTTTCCCAAGAGTCGTCGGAGGTTACAAGTTCCTGTATGTCGCCATTAACAAGTTCACCAAGTGGCCGGAAGCAACTCCAGTTGTGACAATCAACAAGAAGTCTGCTATCAACTTCTTGTAGTCCATTGTATGCAGATTTGGAGTCCCAAACAAAATCATCACTAATAATGGGACCCAATTCACAAGCTCTCCATTTCAAGGATATTGCGAAGACCTCGGCATTCAAGTTTGCTACGCCTCCGTAGCTCACCCGGCAAGCAATGGCCAAGCCGAGAGAGCAAATGCTAAAATCCTTAAAGGACTCAAAACGCGCACCTATGAGCACTTGAAAAACATGGAGCCAACTGGATTGAAGAGCTTCTGCCCACTCTATGGGCCAACAGGACAACTCCAAACCGGTCAACTGGAGAGACACCCTTCTTCCTGGTGTACGGAGCTGAAGCAATCCTTCCTCCGGAAATAACCTTGGGGTCACTCCGGATCCGGACCTTCGACGAAGCCACGCAGGACCAGTTCCGGCGTGAAGACCTAGACCTCCTAGAGGAGGGAAGGTGCAAAGTAGCTGTTCGGAATGCCCGATACCGCCAAGCCCTTCGGTGCTATCATCAACGGCATGTACACAACCGACAGCTCGAGGAAGGCGATCTGGTGCTACGGAGAATACAATCCAGAGAAGGGTTAAACAAACTCTCCCCTAGCTGGGAGGGACCCTTCCGAGTGATTAAAGTATCCCATCCCAGAAGCGTTCGCTTGGCTACCGAGGATGGGACACCTCTCCCAAATCCTTGGAACATTGAGAACCTCCGTAAGTTCTACACTTAATATCACGGAGGTGAGTCTGTAGTAGCTTGAGGTGTATGTTATAGAGTCATTGTACAGAGTCGGGTAGTTCCTCCGGGAGAACAGTCGGACCTTTCCCGGAAGGTCCGCAAAGTTCATGCAACACTTGTCACAGTCTCAGGACTAAAAGTGTAGCTAGCTACCCTGGGTCAAACGAGAAATGAAACACGCTTAGCCTGGTTCCGTACCCTAAGAGTGTACTTGTTTCCCCTGTACCCCGGACCTATAATGAAAGACATGCTCATGTGAAACAGACTCCACGTGCATTTATTTTGTACAGGCTCAACATTTTTTATTTTAATCTTTCTTGTCTATAACAATGTTGTGCAATTCTTAAGAAAATTTAGTTTGATCAGTTTGTGTACAATTCGAGTTGTATTGTCAGTTCTTTTGGATTCAAATATTGTTCATAGCCCACTCGCCTGAATGCAGCTAAGCCAATCTAGGGCCGGAGTGTGCTATCGACTTAGCCTGGTCAAGCACCCTAAGTACGCCACTCTACCTACACCCGGCAGGCCAAAGTAAGGCGGGTCCAAGTACAATTGGATCTGGAAGAAAATACAACGCATTCCATTGTATTTAGAATCGCGTTTGACCTAAAACATTCTTGGGAATCGTAAGCCGCGACAAAGTTATAGGCAAGGAACGAATTTTACTATTTTTCTTGGCCTCGGTGTGCAGGAAAAATAAAAAATCCACGTTGATGAAGAAAAGCTGGAGCTAACAAAGCTCCGACTCCCCCTAGGAGGCTTGTAATCGATGATAAACATTGAAAACGAGCATCACCGAAGCAACAAAGCTCCGGTAAAGCTAGGGGGGCCGGCCGTCGACGCAAAATAAAAGATGGTGATAAGACCCCACAAGCAGAGTCTGCTGCCAACAAACTACGCGTTGGTAAAGGTCACTACCGGAGCTACTAAGCTCCGACACCCCAGAGGGCTAACTATCGATGCTCTACGCATTGATAGGGATTATTGTCGGAGCTACTAAGCTCCGACGATAGCCAAGGCCGGAGCTTCTAAGCTCCGACAACCTCAGGGGGCCTTCACTATCGAAGACTTCGAACCTACACTCTACAAGTTCAAAGCAAATGAGTCTTCAACAAAACACAATATCCTCTTGGTACATGTTCACAATTAAATTGTGTACATCTACCAGGGGGCCAAGTGAAGACAAAAGTGTTGAAGACAAAAAATGAAATTCACAAAAACTTGGATTTCATTCATCTGGAGACAAGGGATTACAAAATTGGGGAAGAAAAAGAGAAAATACAAGTGGGAGTTACAGAGATGGTCCTAGACCCTATGGAAGAACTGGGCGACCTTCTGAGCAACCTCCGACACGTTGGCTCGGGTGGCTTCACCTTCTCCTTCGACAGGACCTTCAAGCACCGGGCCCAGAGGGAATTGGGGATCCCAGCTGGTGTAGCACGTCAGCACATACTCTGCAACGTTCTTCGCCAGAGATTGCCCCTCAACCTCCAACTGGTCCGTGATGACATCACCCACCTTGGAGAGTTTGCTACCCGCCGAACTCAACGCTTGCAACACCAGGTCCGGCTCCGGCTCTGGATCATCCGAACGCACGGGACTGAAGCCCATTGGTGTCAACGCGTCGTTGGCTTTGCTCAGGAACTCCCAAACCTATAGGGAGTCCGCAGTCCTCAAGCCTTTCAGTTCCTCCAAGGATCTTTTGGCCGCCGCCAGTTTAGAATTCTCGCGAGCAAGGCGCTCAACCTCTTTGGCATTTTGCTGAATCTTTTCAGCAACCTGTTTTTCGAGTTTGCCGAGCTCCTCCTCCCGGAGGTAGATTTTGTTCCGGCGGTCGACCAGGTCCTTCTCCCGGCCCCTAACTTTCTTCTCCCTGGCAGCGAGGGCACACTCTTGCTGGTAGAGTTCCTGACCTCGCACCCAGGCCTTCTCCTCCTCCTCAAGGCAACGCTCCTCCAACTTCTTGGTGCGTTCCTCGAGACCCTTGTCAACCAGAGCCACCTTTTCAGTGAGCTCCTCCTCCCTCCTCAAGACGTCATCCCGCAGCTCTAGGAGTTTTTGCTCTTCATCTTCGAGCCTTTTCACCCTCTCCTCAAGTGCCTCCCGGCGCTTGATGAGAGTAGTGTTAATAGCTTCAAGCCTTTCTTGGCGTTCATCAGCCGCACTATTAGCTGCCTTGGTCTGCTCATAAATGGCCCGGGATTGAGCATCGAGGGCGCGAGTCATGCTCTCCCTGTCATCCAATAATTTGCCCCAGTATTCTAGGCGGACCTTCTCCTGCTTGATCCATTCTTTGTCATCTGCCAGCCTCGACTGCGCCAGCTTGGTCTCGAAGTAGAGCCGATTACGCCACCGCCTAAGGGTTTGGCGCTCCTCTTCAGAGCCTTGCTGTCGCGGTAGAACGCCAGCTGAACTTGACGCAGGCTGGAGCAAGCGTTGTCAATATACAATGTCAGGGGAATGGGTTCCGGACTTGTTGGGGTCTCCTCCGCTGGTTCTAGCGGGTTCTCGTTTACAAAAATTGGGTCCCAATCTACAAGAGTGGTCCCCTGAGCCTCCACGGCACTAGGGCCGTCCTCCGGGATAGCCTCAGTCACCACCGAGGAGGGTCCCGCAGAAGAAGTTCCAACCTTCGGAAGTGGTTCCGAAGGCCCCGCCGTCAGGTCTTCATTTGCCCCCTCAGGCAGGGGGCCAGCGACTTCATCGGGGCACCCTGGCCCAGCAGCAGGCACCTCCGCTGTCATCACCTCCGGAGTAGGGGTAACTTCAGGCTCTGGCCTGGGTTCCTCCTCCGCCGGTGGCTCGAGTGTTGGCACCTTGACCACCATGGGTTCGAGTGCTGACGTCTCCACAACAACCGGCCCTGAGGCCGAAGCTTCAACCTCAACCGGCTCGGGTGTCGGAATGTCTTCAACTACAACCGACTCTGAGGCCGGAGCTTCAGAGGTAGCCGGCTCAACCGCCAGAGCTTCCTCCACATCCAGCTCACTTGCCAGGACTTCAATAACCTCTAGCTCAACCACCGGGGCTTCGACAATTTCCGGCTCTGGGGCCGGAATTACTGCTTCCTCCAGCTCAACGGCCAGAGCTTCCATCATCTCAGCATCAAGACCCGGGGCTTCAACCTCCGGGGCAGGTGCCGCTGGTGCATCTTCTCTCCCATGGTCCGGCGCTACCACGAGAGTCTCGGGGGATGAGTCGAGGTCCATGACCACGACAGCTCGCACTGGAGCTGTCGCAGCTTTAGCCACCACTTGGGGCGGCACCGGGACAGGAGCAGAAGCTTCTGCCCTTACAGCTTCAGCTGCTGTGGCTGAGGGTGGAGCCTCGCTCCTCTTCTTGGGAACGCTGCAGATGATGGATGAAGAAACTTAAAAAACAGTTACTATAATAAAACAACCATCTGAGGTAAAGATTAAAAATTACCTCGGGAGGCTTCTGCACCAGCTTGCGCGGAACCTCGAAGCTCCGGAAGCCCCCCCCCCCCCCCCCCGGAACTCGTTGCAGCCAATGGCATTTCCTTAGTCGAGTCCCCCCTTGACCGAGAAGGACCTCCAGACCTAGAGGCCTCAACAGGCCCTGGTGCTGGAGTCGCATGCCCGGAACTAGCACCCCGGGAAGACGCCGCTGCGGGTACAGTCGCTGCAGTTGTAGAAGACCTCCCCCTCCGGAGAGAAGGAGCTAATGCAGAGGTTGCAGGCCTGACGGACCTTCCGTTTGCATGTTGCAGCTTCCTCTTCCAGCTCAAGGGTTCGTCCGCCGGCTCCTTGCCCTTGCCGACGACTTCGATCCATGGCTTCGGGGCAGGGTCGGAGCCACCTTCGGAGGCCCCAGGGATCACCACCCTGGAGGTCGATCTTCTCTCGACGACACCAAGGTCGTCAAGCACCAGCATCGTCCGCCGGAGCTCCCTGCTGAACTCTACTTCCACGTTCAGTGGGAGAAAGGATGGTGGCGGGGTCAAGTCATCACCCGCGACGTCGATGCCGTGCTGGAACTTCTTGAGATGAAACTCCAAGGTTGCCCCCGCCATGTTGGACTTCAGCCCGGTCTCGACCCGGTCGTCGTCCATCACGCTGTTGAGGGCCCAAGCGAGTTTTTCTCTCCTCTTCAGCGGTGCCCACCTGTTGACCAAGAAATTGCAAAATACCGCCTGAGGAGTTAATCCTCCCTCCACGCAATGGCGGATCCTGGTCAGAGCAGGGTTGAAGGCATCTGATAGCACTAGAGCTTCACTCCAGACTGCAGTGTCGATGTTGGGGAGGCCTTCGGGCAGCTCCAGCTTATCGTGCTCCTCCACCCGGATGACTATCTAGTCCTTTTTCCAATCATCCCATTTTCCAGAGGGAAACGACTGGAGGTACTTGAATGGGCACTTCTTGCGCTTCACGAAGTAGTAGAAGCCAAGGTACTCATTACTCCTACCGGTGGTATGGACGGTGAAGAAGATCCGGAAAAGTTCAATGCAGGGGGATGCCCACCCACATTTCACAGAAGTGGACGAAGACAGACACAAGAAGAATGGAGTGGGGGCCAAGGTGATACAGCTGCAGACCATAGAAGTCTAGCAGCATTAAGAAAAAGGAGGAAAAAGGTGGGATCAACCCCACCATGGCGTACGAAGAGAAGTACACCATTTCGCCAGCGTGCTCCTTCTCGAACGGGAGCTCTCCCCTGGTGCGGACGAGGCGGTTGAAGAAGTCCGGGGACCATCCCATGAGGGTCCGGACCTTCTTCAGGTCACCTTCGATCTTCAAACGGCTCTCGCGGAGACCTAACTCCATCGCGGCACAGCAAGGCAAGAGAGGAAAAGCGAGCACAAGTTGGGAGTTTGAGCGCAAGATCAGATGAGAGGCGTAAAGAACCCCAGACGATGTGCGCTTTCCTTCTTAAGTAAGCCCCTGCAACGCTTGGATGGAAACCGCAATGAAGTCGAAGATACTACTCAAAAATTTCACGCAGCCGATGACAAGAGGGCCCGGGACCACCCGGACGATCAAGTCGAGGTTCTTACCCAGGCGGACAGTTGTCATCATGAGGCGGGAAGCCTGAAGGCGTCGGCCTGACAAGGCGCGCGGAACCGATACGATTTCATATCGGGAACCGGCGACCTTCAATTGCGTGAGATCTGCATGCCAAAGATCTCATTTGTCGCACACAAGATATGCCACACGGCGAGGATTTAACTCCAAACTATCGCCAACGGCACATCCGAAGACCTTTGAAGACTCAGTTCAAAAGTCGAAGGATGGACCCACCTCCGGCGGAATGACTCCACCCAAGGGGTCTTCCCCGGAGGTGGGCCTAGGGGGCCACTATCGGTACCCTGGGTACCATATACCCCTTGGGATTGGAAAGATCTCAAGAGAATGTCACCTACTTGATTTGAAGACCCTCGGAGGCCCACATGTCAGACATAACCGGACCCGCTTCCCCAACATGGTTAGTCCCAGGGTCACCACATGTACTATCAAACCGGAGCTACCGCCCACAAGGGGGGAGCTCCGGACTATCTACCATAGCGGCACCCCCGGACCTAACCCCAGACCGAGGGAAGCTCCGGAACTGACACGTGTTAGGTGGCACCGGACCTATCTGTTCCCCACAGTATGCTCCGGAGCTGCCACGTGTCCAACCGTCGGATCTTCAGCCTCTAACCTCCGGAAGACTCCACAATGGCTCTAGATCTTCAAAGGGAAATCAAGGACTTCAAGACCCGATTAAGTGTCATTAATACTATATTAATGACACACGATCGGGCGACTTTAATTACCAGTAACGGTGCTATCAAAGCCCGTAACTCGGTTATTAAGGGTAATTAAGCGCATCAAATGTGTATCAATATTAGTAACCGCCGGGACCACATGTCGGGCGAGACTAACTTGTAACGGCCTGCCCTTGTACTATAAAAGGACAAGCTGACGATACATAGAGGAGAGACGCGCTCACTCTACACTCTCAACTGATGTTGAGCTCATACGTCCAATACAACACAAACACACCCCGTGGAGTAGGGTATTACGCTCAGGCGGCCCGAACCACGTAAATCTTCGTGTCTCTTGTGTCACTTAACACTTCACCTTCTTGAATCTCCGCGCGCTCACACCGAACCTCAAACTTCTCTAACACTTTAGTAGTGTCAGGAGATCTGCCGGATCAAAATCACCGACAATATGTTTCCCATTTCATATTGATGATATCTATATATGATTGGCATTTCATAGCTCAAAGCCCTAGAAGCACTTGTTCAAAGAGGCAATGTACACACAGTGTACATCAAGGCTACCGTAATGAGACTCACACTTGACAGTTTTTGAACTAATGGAGTATATAAACTAGAAAAGGAAATAGAGTGCCAACTTACGGTCAAAAGATCAAAATAAATAAAAAAAACAAAAAAGGATGGCTGTTTACAAAATGGATTGTACCGGAACAATATATGCATGTTTGAGTTTTCTCGATTCTTTTATTGGAAGGATAGCCTTTTCAGTTTAGAAACACTAACTAAATCCCTCCGGGACTTAAGTAAAAGAATGTGTGAGTAGTTGCTAAATATACAAAAGATACATGATGCATCTTGACTTCTCTGTACACAGTCTCAACGTACCCAAAAAATCGGTGGCCACTGGTGAACCCGATAACAGGTTTTATTACCTTTTCTCCTCAAAATTTTCAGATAGAACATTACAGCCAAAATTTATTTTTTAGAAAATAAAATATACATTTTTAAAATAAATAAACGAGGACAAAATTTAAGTTCAATCGGTAAAATTTGATCGGTATTTGTAGGTAACCGGTGGACATCATTAATCCCAAGAAACCGGGAATTTCGACAGTTACCAGCCGAGAATTTTTCTTTTCTAGGAGTCGACCGGGTAGAGCTAGAAGCGACGGCAGCAGCAAAGGCTCAGCTCATCGACGGTGAGCTTTGTCAGGCTCTGCTCCGAGTTTCTTGGATCATAGCGATCGCATCCAGCCGAGCTGCTGCTAATTAAATTTGGTTAGCGCCGTGTGAAGAACCATATTTAATTAGCAGATTTAATTGTGTCCGTTTCACTCTCTCGCTTAGCATGTCATCACGACACATGTTAATGGTACTGCCGACAACAGTAATGTACTGTGTTAAACTTAGTACGGAGTACATTCACCGTGACAGCTGTGCGCTACCAAAAACGTAATTGGATTCAGTAAAATTTAGTCTAGTACTGATCACCTGCCACGCCGATCTTGTGCTAGCTCCGTCGTCAGTTTCGATCGGCGCGTAAAGCCAAGAAACGCCTACATATACTCGCCGGGAACTCCGGCCACGCCACGCCACGCCATATCAACACGTCCATCCACACGACGACGCTAGCTACTCGAACTCGACCAGCTACGACCATGGCCAGAGCAGTAACCACCCGCTCTCTCCTCCTCGCCCTCTCGGTTCTCCTTCCCGCCGGAGTCGTCGTCGGGCAGTGTCCTGATGTGCCGTCGATGACCGCGGAGGGCGCGTGCGCCGCGGTCTGCGGCACGCCACACATGCGCGACCTCTGCCTCGGCACGCTCCTCGCGCCGACTGCGGCGGCGGGGGCAGCGGGGGCGTTGCCCGCCACCGGGCTGGCCGCGGCGGCCGTGCGCAGCGCACTCGACTCGTACGCCGCGACGACGGCCGCGGCGACGTCGCTGATCGACTCCGGCGCGGTCCAGGACAGCGAGGAGGCGGCCTATGGTAACTGCATGATCGGCTATGGCCGCGCGCGCATCTCCATGTCCCGCGTCGCCGACGACCTGGCCGCCGGCTGCGACGTGGTGGCGAGCCTGAAGCCCGACTACACTGCCGCCCTCCGCGGCATGGACATGTGCGGCACGAGCCTGTTGGATCACCCGGCGACGCCGCTGTACAGCATGAACCTCGCCGACCGGAACAAGACCCTGCTCGCCGCCTTGCTCTGTAGCCTCGTGGCGCAGCCACTCCGACCATAGCCAGTCACTACTCACTAGCTAGCCATCAGGGAACATTAAGCTATGTACATCTTTTATTTTAGAAAAAAAAAACGTGCTGTGTACATCTCGTTACCATGCAAAAGCAATATAAATGTGTCCACTCTACAGAGTTGTATCACAAATTCACATTGTCTCCTTTGATGATGATGGATTTTTGTCATCGCCTCTATCAGTTCTTCCTCTCAGGAACTCTGATGGAGTTCTTTTAACAGAAGATGATAAAGTTATATTTTTATTTTCAAATGTCTTGATTCTCTTGAATCTCTGTTTATTTGAGGACAATATTCCTGTTACAGGACTCCAAACAGGGCTGGTAGGCACCCATAGGTGATTCATGCTATCGTAGAAGGTTCACCTTGTAGAGTACTCTCTTCATTCCAAAATACTTTTCGCTATCTAGTTCAAAAATGAACTAGAGTCGAACTATAAAGTGACTTCATCAAAATATTTGTCGCTGTCTAGTTAAAAATGAACTAGAGTTGAATTAGAGAGTGACAATTTTTTTGGTATGGAGATAATATTTGCTATTTCTAATACACATACGCAACGAAAAAGCGGGTGGGAGGCTGTTTTTTAGGATGTAGCGTTTCAGTTTCAATGTAATTGAGGAAGTCTGCCCCGAAAAAGTCGGGGTGGGCTTGCATTAGGAAATTACCAGCGAACTGGCGAGAACATGAGGATCAAGCATGAAGACTGGAGCAGAGAGAGAGTGGAGACGAACGTGAAGCAAGCTATCTCCTGTTTAATAAATCTAATTGCAGCATTGGCAAACTGAATATGTTAGGTACCTTGCTGAATGCTGAGCAGAAGGACGATGGCACGCCAACAAAGCTCCATTTATTATAAATTAGTGAGTTCTGCATGCCAATATTTATGTGTTCCAATACTTGCAATCACAGCTTGTAGTTGTAGGTTGCTCCTTTATCACATACATTCATAACACTCGCAAATGTGTGTCCTGTGACGTTATACCATCGTGTACCGCGGAAACTTCATTACTTCAAGTTAGAATCGTTGCGCACATGCTTATATATACATCCAGCTTCAACTTTGATATGTAAACATAAGTTCTATGTACTATATACATGTGAAAGCATTGTCAGGGATGTCACACTCAGAGTATGCATGCATAGTGGTTTTAAAAGTTGGGACGGTGTTAAGAACTTGCTATTAGAACGAGATGCACGAGAAAATAAGATGCAACACCTGTAGAGAGTTTCACCCTTGGGGACATGTTCTAGGGTAACAGAAGTTCTGCCACTTCACTGTGCAAGCTTTGGTGTGTAGCCTCCAAGCATATACATTAGCACTGTCCACATCTTCTTGACATGCGCTCGTAGTATTGAGGGTGTCTAAGATGATGAAAAAGGCAGAAGATCATGACTTGATAAATGCAACAGTGCGCTGGAGTAATCTAGAGGAACAAGGATGAAAAGGCGGTGCTCCTTTGATAATATATATTCCCTCCGTCCTCAAATGTTTGTCACTTTACATTTCATTTTAGTTTATTATCTTTAGAATAATAAACTAGAATAATAATTTTAGTTTAATTTTGAATTTATTGATTGCCCTAACAATATTGATTTGAGAATGGACAAAAAATATAGAATGTCCAAGAGTTGTTCCCTTACGTGACTGACGTACCACTCTGTTTTCTATCAAAAAATACCTGCTAAGAACTCATTCTCATGATTCAACTACAATGAGATAAGAAGTTAGTTGGCGAATTGAACAAGACCCCTGTAGCTTCAGATTTTTTGTTTTAATCTGTGAAACCAAGTCTTTCTTTTCTTGAGTGTTTATATTTGTAGGAGTTCATTGCCGTCTATAGGGGCAATTTTTACTTTCTGATCTGCAACCTTCCTTGATGTGTGTGACTCTGATAATCATTTTCATTTAACTTTTTTCAGATAGATTGGATCAATGATGCCTGCAAGAATATGTACTGATGCAGCTACTAGTGTGTTTTGGAGTGATTGGTTGCTGCATGACCAGCTAATTGAGGACCACGCAACATGTCTTCATGCCATAATTCCCATAAGAAAAGTACGCACAAGAATTCACTCTATAACATGACATGTATCGGTACCCTGTGTACCAGATACCTCACGATATCGTAAGAAAAGCCACGAAGTTCCACTTGTCCGAGTTGAAGACCTCCGAAGGCTCCATGTGTCCCGCAGCACTGGACTCGTCTCCATCATTAGGGTAGCTCTGGTGCCGCCACGTGTAAAGCAAGGCCGGACCTAACTCCCTATATAGGGAAGCTCCGGTCATGCCACATGTCCAGTGGCCCCGGACCTAACCCTCAATAGAAGGAAGCTCCGGTGCTTCCATGTGTAAAGCGGCTCTGGACCTGCCTCCCCACAGTGGGAGGCTTCGAGCTGCCACGTGTCGAGCCTCCGGACCTAAGCCCCAACGGGAAGACTGCTGGATCTCCAACGGCGCGAACATTCAAGGGACAGTTAAAGCAGCCGTTACAAGACCTGATTACGTGTCATTAATGCCATGTTAATGACACTCGATCAGATGACCTTTAGTACCGGTAATGCCATCATTAAGGCGCGTTATCATACTGTTAAATATACTTAATATACACAAATCGTGTATTAGGTAATTAAAGACCGCCGATGCCACATGTTGGCCCACACTGACAATGTAACGGTCATTCCTTGAATTCTAAAAGGGTTGTACCGCACGGTACAAAAAATGAGGCCAATCAAGCACTCACACACACAAGTCATACACACACTCATACATACAACAACCACCCATGGAGTAGGGTATTACGCTCAGACGGCCCGAACCACGTAAAAATTTCTCGTGTCACTGTCTTGTTCATATTCTCATGCGCGTGCTAACCAATTTCGAACCTCTGCGGACTACGATATAGTAGTATCGGGGGAAGCGTCGATCGCACACTTCGACATTTTGGCGCGGCAGGTAGGGGGGCACTTTTTTGGATCGGCGAGCCTCACCTTGATGGTGAATCTTCAGTCTATCGCCGGCTCTTCTCGACCCTCGCGCCATGAAGGGAGCAGGGAAGACGGCGCCACTTCCCGCTCCATAGTGGGCTGAACCGGCGGACACACACTCTGTGTTCCGGTGGCTACTGCTGTCACCACATGATAGCATTTCTACTGCCACCGCCGCCAGTGGGATGTCCAAAGTATACAACCTGCTTAGCCTGGTCTTGCACCCTAAATCGGTGCTCTGTGACCCTAAGTATGTACACTTTGCCTCATGGCTACTTCTGCAACCACACGAAGACTACCTGCGACCACGACAATAATGACGCCACCAGGTACCTGTGACATAACCGGTCTCCTTGGTTATTTTCCTGTTTGGAGTCCCATGGCGCTGAACAGTCACTCTCGTGAAAAGTTAATGCCAATAGAGGGTCCGGAGTGCGCTGTCTGCTTAGCGTGGTCCTGTACCCTAAGTATGCGCACTCTACCTTTCTTGCGGCTGAATTTTGGGGTCCAGAGTGTGCTACCTTCTTAGCCTAGTCTTGCACCCTAAGTATGCACACTCTACCTTCTAATGTTGGGGCTGTGTACTGGGGGTCGAACGTCTTCCGAAAGACCAATGTTCGTAGGAGGTCAAGAGTGTTCAACCTACTTAGTCTGGTCTTGCACCCAAAGTCGTGCCCTGTGACCCTAAGCCAACACACTCTTCCTCCCCAGCGCTGCGGTTCAGCACCGGGGACTGAAAGGCACATGCTCCTGGACAAAGCAATAACCAAAATTCGGGTACTGTCACCATGTTCACATAATTATACTTAAATATTATGCATATTATTCTCTTTTTCGCTCTGCTACATCTTTATGTTTGCCCACGGTGGGAGTTGTGCTATACTGCTGCAGACGGATAACCTGTAGTACATGCGATGTGTTTGGGTATTTTTGGTAGTTTTCTCATTTAGGATCTCGTGCCCGCCAAATGGCCCACTCGCCTAAAAACCAATGCCGATGACAGGTCCGGAGTCGGCTATAGACTTAGCCTGATCCATCACCCTAAGTATGTCGCTCTACCTATTCCGGTATTGCGTCAAAGTAAGGCGGGTCCAGAAAGCACACGTTCCTGGGTGAGGCAGCTACCAGTACTCGGATACTATCGCACTGAATTACTCAAGCCCCGTAGCTGGCTAAGGATCGTAAGCCACAACAAAACTGAGGGCAGGAAGATTGTAACCAATGAGCACTATTACTCTTTATGCTGTCACTCTTGTGCAGGACTTCACCCTTCTTCGGGCTCTGCCGTTAGACCTCAATCTCCGGCAACGATACCTTCCAAGGGGGTCCGCTGTCAACATTCTTAGCGCTGATGGTGGATGCTCCCGCACCTTCGCCAAGCTCCACCGTCGGACCTCAAGCTCCAACACTGACACCTCTTAGGAGGGCCCGCCGTTGATGTTTTTAGCGTTGATGATGGTGGTCCCACCTTCAGGATCGTCGCCTCTCCTGAGGAGGGCCCGTGGGCCACTGTCGATACCCTGCAGACCGGGTACCCCCGCATAAAAGGAAGACAAGATGTTGGGTTCCACCTCCCAAGAGGGGAAGTACCCAAAAGTTGCCACGTGTCTTGAAGCTCCGGACCTGCCTCCCTATTAAGGGTAGCTCCGGTGCTGTCACGTGCTCCGCAACTCCAGACCTTCGGTGCTTCCACACGACCCGCGGGTCCGAACCTGCCTCCCTGCCAAGGGTGGCTCCAGTGCTGCCATATGGTCCGCGGCCCCGGACCTTCGGTGCTGCCACGCGTCCCAAGGACTTCGGACCTAGCCTCTCCGCTGAGGCGGGTCCGATGCCGCCACCGCGCGTCCCACAACTCTAGAATGCGACGTGTACTCTCAAGACCGTATTAACGCGCCATCAATATAGCATTAATGTGTCATCAAGACACCTTAGTGCACCATAAAGACCATTAACGTGTCATCAGGACACGTTAGTGCACCATCAAGACCATTAACATGTCATCAAGACACGTTAATGGTCTATCAAGATCCATTAATGTGTCATTAAGACACATTAACACACTTTAATAACTAATTAACCCGGGGCCACCTGTCGGGCCTCGGTCATAATGTAACCTGCCGGCCCTTCACCTATAAAAGGACTAGACCATCACGACAGGAGAGGGGGCTCTCTCACATCTCGCTCATATGCAAACAAGCTGAGCACACGCAATACAACACAACCCCTCGTGGATGTAGGGTATTATGACTTCTGGCAGCTCGAACCACGTAAATCCTCCGTGTTCGTCTAGCACATAGTTCTAGAAAATTCGTCTCTCCTAAAAAGAACCTCCGCGGGCTGCTCCTTAGCAGGTCCACGGTAAGTGTCGCAAAACACTTTGACAACATGGATCAATGATATTCAAGGAGCATTTCAATTGGAGTTTTGACTGATTATTTACGAATTTGAGACATTCTCTACATATGTTTCCCATTTCATGTTGATGATATCTATATATGATTGGCATTTCATAGCTCAAAGCCCTAGAAACACTTGTTCAAAGAGGCAATGTACACATAGTGTACATCAAAGCTACCGTAATGAGACTCACACTTGACAGTTTTTGAACTAATGGAGTATATAAACTAGAAAAGGAAATAGAGTGCCAACTTACAGTCAAAAGATCAAAATAAATAAAAAACAAAAAAGATGGCTGTTTACAAAATGGATTGTACCGGAACAATATATGCATGTTTGAGTTTTCTGCCTTTTCAGTTTAGAAACACTAACTAAATCCCTCTGGGACTTAAGTAAAAGAATGTGTGAGTGGTTGCTAAATGTACAAAAGATATTGATGCACCTTGACTTCTTTGTACACAGTTGGTGAATCATTCATGAATAGAGATATGACGATCAGCATTCATATATACAACTCGCATTCTCGTGCTCTTACAAATGTTAGCTCATCATTTCGAGAATCATTTATATTGTATAGCCAAAAAAGAATGGATTGTTCAGACAAGATGGAGAAGATGAGAATTGGTATGTACTCCCTCTGTCCATTAATACTTGTTGCTTTGTATTTTAGTTTTAAACTACAAAGTGTAACACCCATAATTTTTGAACAAAAGTGCTCAAAACCCTTGATCATGAGTGTATGCATTTTTGGGTGAATTTTAGCAATTCAAACGTGTAGCAAACGTTCAAAATTGAATTTGAATTCAAATCAAAAGAAAAGAATTGAAAAAGAAAAAGAAAAAGGTTTAAATCCCCTTTTGGGCCAAATCTTCCCCTCTGGCCCATTTCCCCTCCCCTCTCCTCGCGGCCCAGCCAACCTGCCCACCTCTCTCTCTCTCTCTGCCGGGCGGGGCCCGCTTGTCGGCGCCACCCCCTTCCTCCCTCTTCTTTCTCCCGCGCGCGCTGCGCCTAACTGCCGCCCGCGCCCCACTCCGCACCCCCTCCCCGAACTGCTTCCCCCACGTCGCGATCACCCCGGGAGAACCCCCCCCCCTCGCGTGCGCCGGCAACCACCGCCTCCCCCGAGCCTATAAATCCCTCCCCTCCCCCTCTGTTTCCCCTTTCCCCGCGCCAAACCCTAGCTTCATCGCCACCGAGGTGTGTCTCGCGTGTTCTCGGTTAACCGGCGGTTGCATCTCCTTCCTCCCCCCTCTAACATCTTCACTTCGCCGCCAGGAAATCGCCGGACAAGGTTGGAAAGGGAGAACGTCGGGGAATCACCGGAGCCGACGAGCACCGACGCCAACCGCCGCCACTCCTCGACGCCGACCACCTTCCGACCGATTTCGTGCCCCGACACTCCCCTAGGTGAGTTCCCCTACCTCTCCTCTCTCGATTCATGCTTGTAGCGCGTAGTTTGGACGTCGGCATCGCCGTTTGGGCGATCTCCGGCGAGATCGCCGCCGCGGACTCCAGCGCCGCCGTGCCGTGCGTCGCCGGCGTCGCCTGAGGCGACGTGGCTCGCTCTGGGCCGTCCCCTCGCAACCGACGGCTGCGATTAGAACATTATACCGGTTCGGTATAATTAAATCCCAGCCATTCATCTCGGATCCGACGGCCAGCATTCAAAGCCCATTTCCCGCCGCCAACTTTGCACCCAGGCCCCTGGAATCTCATTAGCTACCCCCTGGACTCTTCTGCAATTCGGATCTAGCCCCTGGAAATTGCAGACTAGCCCCTGGATCCCTAAAAATGGCTTTTAATCATTTAATTAAGCATTCTAACCCCTTTAATTTAATAGATTCATGTATTCCGACCCTGTACAGTAGAGTAAATTATTTATATAGCCCCTGGACTTTTATTTAATTGCTGAATAGAGTTTTTAATTGCATTTGAGGTGTAGAAAATGGATAAAAATGGTAAATAGGTGTAGAAATATTAGGAAAAATTGTCATAAACTATTTGGTGCTGTGAATTAATTGTAGTGTTCAGATAAAATATATTTGGTCCCTGGATTAATTATTATAAATGATTTAAAATACATTTTTGCTATAGAAAATTCAATAAAATTGGTTTTAGACTATAATAAAATCCCAAAATTCTAGGAAAAATATAAAATGCATACTTTGACCATGATAAATGATAAATACCTCGTAGGGACGCATTAGTGTAGAATTTTGTGCCTATGTGTATGTGTGTATGCATTGTTTTGCGTGCCTTTACTTATTTAGCTTTATTCTATTCTTGCCATTGCTTGGGCATATATCTAGAGTCGTTCTACGACCCTAACCTCAACTTCCAAGACCAAGACTTCGTCAATTCTCAAGTCTCCAACGAAGGCAAGTGCCCTTGACCATCTTGTACCTATTTTAGGGACTTAGCTAGTTGCATGCTAATTAAATTGATGTCCTACTACATGTTTACATGCCCTGTTCCTTACCATTCCTTGTTACCTGAAATGGGTTGGGAAGTAGATAGGCTTTATTTATGCTTAGCCATGCTTAGATGTTGGGATTGGGTTTTCATACAAATGTTCTATGCTCAACTTTATGGTACTTTAATTTGGTGATGAATAAACATAATGTTAGTGGATAGGAATCTGGTGGTTGGTTAGTTTGGTATGGTGCATTTTGCACGAGACCCGGGATTGGGGTTTGTTACCACCGGATTCTAAGGACCGGTTTATGGAGGAAGCCACTAAGCTTTATAGTACCACCACGAGACTGAGATGGGGCAGCTTGGTCAATTAATTAGGTTTCTCCCGATGAATTGCTAGTGGCTGGATGGTGCGGGGAATGAGGCGGGTGATCCGCTCTTGGAACCGCAAGGCTCAAGAGGGGGCTCTGGGGCGGAGGGTTACTCCGAGAATCCTCAGTGGTGGAAACCTTAGAGGGCTAGCACTAATCGGGAGTACCTTTGTAAAGACCATGTTGTGATCTCCTGGCCTCACACCAAAGGAAGTGTGTAATGTGGTTAGCTACCACGGGCAATCAGGGAGGTTCACTTAGTCCACCTGGCAACAGGGGATGAAATCACTGCTTGTGGGGAAAGGGTACACTCTCTGCAGAGATTTGGTAAAACTGTCATGACAGCCGTGCTCACGGACAAGAGCGGCTTGGGGCCAGTTCATAATTAGTCTATGGTTGGGAATTGATGGTTTATCATGGTTCAAGTACTTTCATTATCATTAATCATGTGTTGATTATTTATTGAATTATAATATTGATAATTGAAAGCTAAGGATAGGTTCTAAGCATAGTGCTAAGCCATATTTGGCCTTTCCTTGCTCTAGCCAATCATGTCATTCTCTTCCCGCACTTGCTGAGTACTCTATGTACTCAAGCGTTTAATTCTCCTTTAGAGTATGAAGAAGAAGAAGCTGCACCGGAGGACTTCTACGTCAACCCGGAGGACTTGGTCTAGGCTGGCGACCTCACGCGCAACGGCTGCCTGTGGAGACGAAGCCCGCTTACCCTATCTAGCTCTCTGTAGTATTGAACTGTTTAGTGTTGTAAATATTTGTGGTGTGTATTTGTAGACCTTCGGGTCGTTATGTAAGACTATTTATGTATTTCGAACATGGCAATGTAATGGTATTTCACTTTCGTCAACGCATGTACGATTCAACTGATCCTGGCGTACATGTGGTTAGCGTCTGTTCATCTTTACGATGACCGGGCGTGACAAAGTGGTATCAGAGCCGTGTTGCCCGTAGGACGCAAGCCTAGTTAGAAATGGCCGAAAATTAAGGACTATACTATTTTCATATGAAATAGTATTTCCAAAACTTTGTACTCTCCATCTCAACCCTTGTGCTTCTTACCTTGCTTTGCTTATTGTTTTTATTCTAACTTGATTTATTAATTATTAATCTCACTCTCTTCTTTTCAAATGTTTGTAGATGGCGCGGACCAAGCAGACGGCCCGTAAGTCGACTGGAGGTCGTGTCCCTCAGCACGCCCTAGCCAGTCGCTCCGCACCTTACACACCCCGGAGGGAGACGACTCTGCTCTCCAACGGGAGTGCTGCTTCAAGGATGCGCGTCCGTCTTCGTTCTCTTCTTCGAGCTGCGGGGTACCGTGAGTACCGTGTCCGCTTAGTCTACCACACCACTAGGGTCTTTGCACCCTATACTGGTGAGCTGGAGTGGACTTCTCAGCTGGCCGTCTACTACGACTCGGAGTTGCTGCACTCGCACTTCTCTCCGGCCTGGAGGAGCTCCCAGCGTGCAGCTGAGGAGGACGCCACGTGGGAGGCGACCACCTACTGGAGCCACGCCCACAGGTTCCTTCTTGGGTGCACGGAGCACGCGTACACCCCTCAGCGCCCTAGTGGCACGGCTGCCTTCACTGGACGTGACGTCGAGGGACGCTTGACTCACCCCCAGTGCGAGAGGCTGGTGGACGACGTTGTGGAGTTGTCTTCGCGACTCCAGCGTTGTCAGCAGGAGCTGCAGGACAGCAGGGACCTGGTCGACCGCTACGAGCGACTTCGACGGCGCTACACGAGGATCACTGGAGTTGATCCTAACTCTCCGCAGTACGCTTCAGACGTGGAGCCTTGGGACCCGAACTCTCCGGATCGTCGCATGAACTCCCCCGAGAACTCAAGAGAAGACTCAGAAGAAGAAGACCCGGAGATGGAGGTTGAGGAGGACTCCGACGAGTAGGAGTGGACTCGTTTCCCCGCTGGACGACTCAGGACAGTTATCCTTAGTTTGTAGGAGCGTGTAGCTACGCCCTCCCTAGTCTTGAGTTGTACCCTTTTATGTTGTCATGCTAGTAGTTTGTTTTCTGTTGTGTGTGTTGGGTGCGACATGAGTTGTGGAATGCTTCGGCATCCTGTCCACATCCATGTCTTTAGTCTTGTTTAGTGTCGTGTGAGTGGTGGAATGCTTAGGCATCTTGTCCACCTCCACACTAGTTGGTTAATGAACTTGCTTTATGTCTATTACCCTTGATGCATATAGTTGGGACCGTGTTACCCTAGCATATCCTTTCTCATCTCATCTATTATTCTAAAACCTCAATGAACTTCTCTATCACAGATGGCTGGACGAGGTAGAGGTAGAGGCCGTGGTCGTGGTAACCCACCTCTGGATGAAGGACTTGGAGGTGTCCCTGGATGGAATGCAAGGGGTGCTCGAGGAGCCCCAGCCTCTCAACAGATGCAACAGATGATGGCTCTTCAGACTCAACTACTCAACAACCTCACCCAGATTGTCACCAACCTGCAACAAGCCCCACCCCCACCACCACCAAACTACAACCTTCCGCCACCACCACCTTTTCCACCGAGGTCCTTCCTTAGGGACTTCCTGAACACCCATCCACCCACTTTTGCCACCGTTACCGAACCCATGGACGCCGATGATTGGCTCCGTACCATTGATAGCAAGCTGAGGCTCGTCCACTGTGAAGGAAGGGAGAAAGTGCTACTAGCCTCCCATCAACTTCAAGGACCAGCAGCTGACTGGTGGACCGCCTTCACCGAAGCCCACCGGGACCCGGAAAATATTACATGGGAAGAATTCCGAACCAACTTCCGCAATCACTTTGTACCTGAAGGAGAGATACAAGCCAGGCGTGAAGAATTCCTGACGCTAAAGCAAGGCCGCATGACTGTGAGGGCCTACCTGAATGCCTTCACCCAGCTATCCCGCTATGCCCCAACAGATGTGGATACCGACGCCAAGAAACAATTCCGCTTCAAGAATGGGCTGGACAAAGAGTTAAAGTTCGCTATGTCTTCCAGCGACTACGGCGACTTCCAGAAGTTAGTGGACAAAGCTTTTGAAGTGGAAAGGACTAAGAAGGAACTGGAAGATGACGAAAGAAAGAGGAAGTTGACTATAGCAGCACATGCCTCCAGCAGCAATGTACGCCCTCGTCTCAACCCTCCGCCTACAACCCACATGACTCGTCCCATGAACTACTCGGGACAAAGGTACCCCAACTCCAACTACAGGCCACCCACCCCTTACAACCAGCCAATGCGCCAGCAGCAGCAGCAGCAGCAGCCACCACGCCAGCCAATGCAACCCCCACGCCAGCAGATGCAGCCACCCCGCCCTTCAGCCCCAGCTAACCGTCCAAGTGGCCAACCCCCAAGAAACCAGTCAGGAGGCAACAAGGGCCCAAATAATGCTGCAGGAGTACAATGCTACAAGTGCGGAGAATGGGGACACTATGCCAGCAGTTGTCCAAAGAAGCAGCAAAACCCAACTGGCCGTGTCAACCATGTGACTCTGGAGCAAGCACAGGAAGCACCTGATGTGGTGATCGGTACGTTCTCTGTCAACTCCCACCCCGCCACCATATTGTTTGATTCGGGTGCTACACATTCATTCATATCCAAGGATTTCATAAAGAAGCATGACATGGTAGTTACATTCTTGAATGGGCCATTATTGATAAACTCTCCTGGAGGAGAGATGGTGGCAAGGCATCTATGCCGAAAAGTGAGTATAAACATAAGGGGGGTAGTCTTTTGGGCCAACCTAATAGTGTTGGACTCACAAGGATTAGATATCATTCTGGGAATGGACTGGTTGACAAAGAATCAAGGAGTAATTCATTGTGCAACTAGAACAGTCTGCTTAACACACCCGGATGGCACCACAGTGGAATTCAAGCCAGATCAGACACAAGAAGCAATAGTGCAACTCAACCATCTTGAGAGTACTAAAGACATCAGGGTTGTGAAAGAATTTCCGGATGTATTCCCAGATGACTTACCAGGTATGCCCCCTGACCGAGAGATCGAATTTATCATTGAATTAGTACCTGGAACGGCCCCAATATATAAGAG
The DNA here is from genome assembly GCA_036927565.1 of Tuctoria greenei. Classification (NCBI taxonomy): domain Eukaryota; kingdom Viridiplantae; phylum Streptophyta; class Magnoliopsida; order Poales; family Poaceae; genus Tuctoria; species Tuctoria greenei. Next base: position 36,250,944 of record JAYESD010000008.1, read on the forward strand.
GCCATATAGAATGGATGCTAAACAATTGGCTGAACTAAAGGATCATATTGAGGAGTTATTAGCAAAAGGATATATTCGTCCTAGCTCATCACCTTGGGGAGCACCAGTTATATTTGTACCTAAGAAGGATGGAACTCAAAGGTTGTGTGTGGACTACCGTGCTTTAAATGAGGTAACAATCAAGAATAAATACCCACTACCAAGGATTGAAGATTTATTTGATCAGTTAAGAGGAGCATGTGTGTTTTCCAAGATTGATCTTCGTTCGGGCTACCATCAACTGAAGATTAGACCGTCGGATATTCCCAAGACGGCATTTGTCTCTCGATATGGATTGTATGAGTATACAGTCATGTCATTTGGATTGACCAATGCTCCGGCGTATTTTATGTATCTTATGAACAAGGTTTTCATGGAATACTTGGACAAGTTCGTAGTGGTATTCATCGACGACATACTTATCTACTCCAAAACTGAAGAAGAGCATGAGGAGCACCTCAGGATGGCCTTACAGAAGCTTCGCCAACATCAACTGTATGCCAAACTTAGTAAGTGTGAGTTTTGGCTAAAGGAGGTATCATTTTTGGGACATGTCATATCCGAAGGAGGTATAGCAGTGGATCCAGGCAAAGTGGCCGATGTCCTTAAGTGGGAAACACCTGAGAGTGTACATGATATACGGAGATTCTTAGGTATGGCTGGTTATTACCGTCGATTCATCGAGGGATTTTCAAAGATCTCTCGACCACTAACCAAGTTGCTTGAGAAAGGAGTTGCTTTCAAGTGGACCCCCGAATGTGAGGTAAGCTTCGCCGAATTGAAGAAGAGGTTAACCAGTGCACCGGTATTGGTGATGCCCGATATGCAAAAGGAGTTTGTGGTCTATTGTGATGCATCTGGTCATGGTTTAGGATGTGTCTTAATGCAAGGAGGACATGTTGTGGCTTACGCTTCAAGACAGCTTCGGAAGCATGAGAGAAACTATCCAACACATGACTTAGAATTGGCAGCTGTTGTTCATGCTTTGAAGATATGGAGACATTACTTAATGGGAAAAAGGACGGAGATATATACAGATCACAAGAGCTTGAAGTACATATTTACACAGCCGGATCTTAACCTCAGGCAACGTCGCTGGTTGGAATTAATCAATGATTTTGATGTGGGAATCAACTACCATCCAGGCAAGGCTAATGTGGTCGCTGATGCTCTAAGCAGGAAGGGACAAAGCAATAACTTGTCAGTACAAGCTCTTCAACCCCACCTATGTGAAGAGTTTGCAAGGTTAAATCTATGTCTAGTGTCTAGCACTGAAGCAGTTGCTATGGAAGTGGACTCAACCCTTGAACATGACATACGAGAGGGACAAAAGAATGATGAGAAAGTCAAAGAGATCAAGCAGTTGATGAAGAAAGGGAAAGCTCCAAACTTTAGAGAGGATGAACAAGGAACCTTATGGCTTGGAAAGAGGATTTGTGTTCCGGATGTCAAGGAGATTAGAGAGTTAATACTAAGAGAAGCTCATGACTCATCATACTCCATTCATCCCGGAAGCACAAAGATGTATCAAGACCTTAAAGATCGATATTGGTGGCATGGAATGAAACGGGATGTAGCCGAATATGTGGCTATATGTGATACATGTCAATTGATTAAGGCGGAACATCAAAGACCAGCAGGGTTATTGCAACCAATCAAAGTGCCAGAATGGAAGTGGGAAGAAATTAGTATGGACTTCATTGTGGGACTACCAAGAACACAGTCTGGATATGATTCTATATGGGTTATTGTGGACCGTCTAACTAAAGTGGCTCACTTTATTCCGGTGAAAGAGACCTACAACGGCCCCAAGTTGGCGGAACTGTACATCTCCAGGATTGTATGCTTACATGGAGTTCCTAAGAAGATCATCTCAGACAGAGGCACTCAATTCACCTCAAGATTCTGGCAGAAGTTACATGAATCAATGGATACCCGTCTAAATTTCAGTTCGGCGTATCATCCTCAAACTGATGGTCAGACAGAACGCACCAACCAGATATTAGAAGACATGTTGAGAGCGTGTGCTTTAAAGAATAGCAAGAGTTGGGACAAGAATCTGCCATATGCCGAATTTTCTTACAACAACAGTTATCAAGCCAGTTTGAAGATGTCACCTTTTGAAGCATTGTATGGGCGAAAATGTAGGACCCCGTTGTTTTGGAATCAAACTGGAGAAAGTCAAGTCTTTGGGCCTGATGTGTTACAAGAGGCTGAAAGGCAAGTACAAGAAATTCGGAAGAATCTAAAGGCAGCTCAAACAAGACAGAAGAGTTATGCGGATACTCGAAGACGCGATCTTACATTTGAAGTTGGTGACTATGTATACTTGAAGGTGTCCCCTATGAGAGGATTGCGAAGGTTCAAAGTAAGAGGCAAGCTGTCACCCCGATACATTGGCCCGTTCAAGATACTCGAAAGACGAGGTGAAGTGGCATATCAACTTGAGCTTCCGCCACACCTGGCAGATGTGCACAATGTGTTCCATGTGTCACAGCTTAAGAAGTGTTTAAGAGTGCCTGAAGAGCAATTGCCCATGGAAGCCGTGGATGTACAGGAGGACTTGTCTTACGTAGAGCAGCCTGTCAAAATACTTGAGACACTAGAAAAAGTCACGAGGAACAAAGTCATTCGCATGTGTAAAGTGCAATGGAAACATCATTCCGAGGCAGAAGCAACCTGGGAAAGAGAAGAAGCTCTCAAGGCGGATTTCCCTCATCTATTCTCTTAGAGCGTCCGAATCTCGAGGGCGAGATTCCTTTTAAGGGGGGTAGAGTTGTAACACCCATAATTTTTGAACAAAAGTGCTCAAAACCCTTGATCATGAGTGTATGCATTTTTGGGTGAATTTTAGCAATTCAAACGTGTAGCAAACGTTCAAAATTGAATTTGAATTCAAATCAAAAGAAAAGAATTGAAAAAGAAAAAGAAAAAGGTTTAAATCCCCTTTTGGGCCAAATCTTCCCCTCTGGCCCATTTCCCCTCCCCTCTCCTCGCGGCCCAGCCAACCTGCCCACCTCTCTCTCTCTCTCTGCCGGGCGGGGCCCGCTTGTCGGCGCCACCCCCTTCCTCCCTCTTCTTTCTCCCGCGCGCGCTGCGCCTAACTGCCGCCCGCGCCCCACTCCGCACCCCCTCCCCGAACTGCTTCCCCCACGTCGCGATCACCCCGGGAGAACCCCCCCCCCTCGCGTGCGCCGGCAACCACCGCCTCCCCCGAGCCTATAAATCCCTCCCCTCCCCCTCTGTTTCCCCTTTCCCCGCGCCAAACCCTAGCTTCATCGCCACCGAGGTGTGTCTCGCGTGTTCTCGGTTAACCGGCGGTTGCATCTCCTTCCTCCCCCCTCTAACATCTTCACTTCGCCGCCAGGAAATCGCCGGACAAGGTTGGAAAGGGAGAACGTCGGGGAATCACCGGAGCCGACGAGCACCGACGCCAACCGCCGCCACTCCTCGACGCCGACCACCTTCCGACCGATTTCGTGCCCCGACACTCCCCTAGGTGAGTTCCCCTACCTCTCCTCTCTCGATTCATGCTTGTAGCGCGTAGTTTGGACGTCGGCATCGCCGTTTGGGCGATCTCCGGCGAGATCGCCGCCGCGGACTCCAGCGCCGCCGTGCCGTGCGTCGCCGGCGTCGCCTGAGGCGACGTGGCTCGCTCTGGGCCGTCCCCTCGCAACCGACGGCTGCGATTAGAACATTATACCGGTTCGGTATAATTAAATCCCAGCCATTCATCTCGGATCCGACGGCCAGCATTCAAAGCCCATTTCCCGCCGCCAACTTTGCACCCAGGCCCCTGGAATCTCATTAGCTACCCCCTGGACTCTTCTGCAATTCGGATCTAGCCCCTGGAAATTGCAGACTAGCCCCTGGATCCCTAAAAATGGCTTTTAATCATTTAATTAAGCATTCTAACCCCTGTAATTTAATAGATTCATGTATTCCGACCCTGTACAGTAGAGTAAATTATTTATATAGCCCCTGGACTTTTATTTAATTGCTGAATAGAGTTTTTAATTGCATTTGAGGTGTAGAAAATGGATAAAAATGGTAAATAGGTGTAGAAATATTAAGAAAAATTGTCATAAACTATTTGGTGCTGTGAATTAATTGTAGTGTTCAGATAAAATATATTTGGTCCCTGGATTAATTATTATAAATGATTTAAAATACATTTTTGCTATAGAAAATTCAATAAAATTGGTTTTAGACTATAATAAAATCCCAAAATTCTAGGAAAAATATAAAATGCATACTTTGACCATGATAAATGATAAATACCTCGTAGGGACGCATTAGTGTAGAATTTTGTGCCTATGTGTATGTGTGTATGCATTGTTTTGCGTGCCTTTACTTATTTAGCTTTATTCTATTCTTGCCATTGCTTGGGCATATATCTAGAGTCGTTCTACGACCCTAACCTCAACTTCCAAGACCAAGACTTCGTCAATTCTCAAGTCTCCAACGAAGGCAAGTGCCCTTGACCATCTTGTACCTATTTTAGGGACTTAGCTAGTTGCATGCTAATTAAATTGATGTCCTACTACATGTTTACATGCCCTGTTCCTTACCATTCCTTGTTACCTGAAATGGGTTGGGAAGTAGATAGGCTTTATTTATGCTTAGCCATGCTTAGATGTTGGGATTGGGTTTTCATACAAATGTTCTATGCTCAACTTTATGGTACTTTAATTTGGTGATGAATAAACATAATGTTAGTGGATAGGAATCTGGTGGTTGGTTAGTTTGGTATGGTGCATTTTGCACGAGACCCGGGATTGGGGTTTGTTACCACCGGATTCTAAGGACCGGTTTATGGAGGAAGCCACTAAGCTTTATAGTACCACCACGAGACTGAGATGGGGCAGCTTGGTCAATTAATTAGGTTTCTCCCGATGAATTGCTAGTGGCTGGATGGTGCGGGGAATGAGGCGGGTGATCCGCTCTTGGAACCGCAAGGCTCAAGAGGGGGCTCTGGGGCGGAGGGTTACTCCGAGAATCCTCAGTGGTGGAAACCTTAGAGGGCTAGCACTAATCGGGAGTACCTTTGTAAAGACCATGTTGTGATCTCCTGGCCTCACACCAAAGGAAGTGTGTAATGTGGTTAGCTACCACGGGCAATCAGGGAGGTTCACTTAGTCCACCTGGCAACAGGGGATGAAATCACTGCTTGTGGGGAAAGGGTACACTCTCTGCAGAGATTTGGTAAAACTGTCATGACAGCCGTGCTCACGGACAAGAGCGGCTTGGGGCCAGTTCATAATTAGTCTATGGTTGGGAATTGATGGTTTATCATGGTTCAAGTACTTTCATTATCATTAATCATGTGTTGATTATTTATTGAATTATAATATTGATAATTGAAAGCTAAGGATAGGTTCTAAGCATAGTGCTAAGCCATATTTGGCCTTTCCTTGCTCTAGCCAATCATGTCATTCTCTTCCCGCACTTGCTGAGTACTCTATGTACTCAAGCGTTTAATTCTCCTTTAGAGTATGAAGAAGAAGAAGCTGCACCGGAGGACTTCTACGTCAACCCGGAGGACTTGGTCTAGGCTGGCGACCTCACGCGCAACGGCTGCCTGTGGAGACGAAGCCCGCTTACCCTATCTAGCTCTCTGTAGTATTGAACTGTTTAGTGTTGTAAATATTTGTGGTGTGTATTTATAGACCTTCGGGTCGTTATGTAAGACTATTTATGTATTTCGAACATGGCAATGTAATGGTATTTCACTTTCGTCAACGCATGTACGATTCAACTGATCCTGGCGTACATGTGGTTAGCGTCTGTTCATCTTTACGATGACCGGGCGTGACACAAAGCAACAAATATTTAGTGACAGAAGGAGTATATTGTTAATTTTGGACTGCTTTTTGTGATATCTACTTAGAATTAGAGACACCAGGAGCATGACATATAGCGATGGAACGTCAAGTGGAGTGCCATGATGCCGGTGTGAGAGCTCTCACATGAGGCGTGGCATAATTCACTCGATACGCATAATTCCTTCACCGCCGTGCTGCTATTCCTTCCATGTTTTTTTAACCTCGATGTTAGAAAGAAGGCTATGAATATTGACTCTATTGAGTGTGAGTGTCAGTGTGAGGACTCTCTTGAAGATTTATACTGTTGGGTCGGGCTTAAAACATGTTATGGGTCCAAGTAAGACCTTCTTTTGATGATTGACCCCCAAATCAGTTTATTACTAAAGCCCATACATTCAGGTCTCAACGTGCCCAAAAAATTCGGTGGCCACCGGTGAACCCGATAACAGGTTTTTACCCTTTCTCCTCAAAATTTTCAGATAGAACATTACAGCCAAAATTTATTTTTTAGAAAATAAAATATACTTTTTTAAAATGAATAAATGAGGACAAAATTTAAGTTCAATCGGTAAAATTTGATCGGTATTTGTAAGTAACCGGTGGACATCATTAATCCCAAGAAACCGGGAATTTCGACAGTTACCAGCCGAGAATTTTTCTTTTCTAGGAGTCGACCGGGTAGAGCTAGAAGCGACGGCAGCAGCAAAGGCTCACGCTCATCGACGGTGAGCTTTGTCAGGCTCTGCTCCGAGTTTCTTGGATCATAGCGATCGCATCCAGCCGAGCTGCTGCTAATTAAATTTGGTTAGCGCCGTGTGAAGAACCATATTTAATTAGCAGATTTAATTGTGTCCGTTTCACTCTCTCGCTTAGCATGTCATCACGACACATGTTAATGGTACTGCCGACAACAGTAATGTACTGTGTTAAACTTAGTACGGAGTACATTCACCGTGACAGCTGTGCGCTACCAAAAACGTAATTGGATTCAGTAAAATTTAGTCTAGTACTGATCACCTGCCACGCCGATCTTGTGCTAGCTCCGTCGTCAGTTTCGATCGGCGCGTAAAGCCAAGAAACGCCTACATATACTCGCCGGGAACTCCGGCCACGCCACGCCACGCCATATCAACACGTCCATCCACACGACGACGCTAGCTACTCGAACTCGACCAGCCACGACCATGGCCAGAGCAGTAACCACCCGCTCTCTCCTCCTCGCCCTCTCGGTTCTCCTTCCCGCCGGAGTCGTCGTCGGGCAGTGTCCTGATGTGCCGTCGATGACCGCGGAGGGCGCGTGCGCCGCGGTCTGCGGCACGCCACACATGCGCGACCTCTGCCTCGGCACGCTCCTCGCGCCGACTGCGGCGGCGGGGGCAGCGGGGGCGTTGCCCGCCACCGGGCTGGCCGCGGCGGCCGTGCGCAGCGCACTCGACTCGTACGCCGCGACGACGGCCGCGGCGACGTCGCTGATCGACTCCGGCGCGGTCCAGGACAGCGAGGAGGCGGCCTACGGTAACTGCATGATCGGCTACGGCCGCGCGCGCATCTCCATGTCCCGCGTCGCCGACGACCTGGCCGCCGGCTGCGACGGGGTGGCGAGCCTGAAGCCCGACTACACTGCCGCCCTCCGCGGCATGGACATGTGCGGCACGAGCCTGTTGGATCACCCGGCGACGCCGCTGTACAGCATGAACCTCGCCGACCGGAACAAGACCCTGCTCGCCGCCTTGCTCTGTAGCCTCGTGGCGCAGCCACTCCGACCATAGCTAGTCACTACTCACTAGCTAGCCATCAGGGAACATTAAGCTATGTACATCTTTTATTTTAGAAAAAAAACGTGCTGTGTACATCTCGTTACCATGCAAAAACAATATAAATGTGTCCACTCTCCAGAGTTGTATCACAAATTCACATTGTCTCCTTTGATGATGATGGATTTTTGTCATCGCCGCTATCAGTTCTTCCTCTCAGGATTAGTCAGGAACTCTGATGGAGTTCTTTTAACAGAAAACGATAAAGTTATATTTTTATTTTCAAATGTCTTGATTCTCTTCAATATCTGTTTATTTGAAGACAAAATTCCTGTTATAGGACTCCAAACAGGGCTGGTAGGCACCCATAGGTGATTCATGCTATCGTAGAAGGTTCACTTTGTCAGAGTACTCTCTTCATCCCAAAATACTTGTCGCTCTTTAGTTCAAAAATGAACTAGAGTCGGACTATAGAGTGACATCATCAAAATATTTGTCGCTGTCTAGTTCAAAAATGAACTATAGTCGAATTAGAGAGTGACAATTTTTTTAGTATGGAGAGAATATTTGCTATTTCTAATACACATACGCAACGAAAAGCGGGTGGGAGACTGTTTTTTAGGATGTAGCGTTTCAGTTTCAATATAATTGAGGAAGTCTGCCCCGAAAAAGTCGGGGTGGGCTTGCATTAGGAAATTACCAGCGAACTGGCGACACGAGGATCAAGCATGAAGACTGGAGCAGAGAGAGAGAGGAGACGGACGTGAAGCAAGCTATCTCCTGTTTAATAAATCTAATTGCAGCATTGGCAAACTGAATATGTTAGGTACCTTGCTGAATGCTGAGCAGAAGGACGATGGCACGCCAACAAAGCTCCATTTATTATAAATTAGTGAGTTCTGCATGCCAATATTTATGTGTTCCAATACTTGCAATCACAGCTTGTAGTTGTAGGTTGCTCCTTTATCACATACATTCATAACACTCGTAAATGTGTGTCCTGACGTTATACCATTGTGTACCGCGGAAACTTCATTACTTCAAGTTAGAATCGTTGCGCACATGCTTATATATACATCCAGCTTCAACTTTGATATGTAAACATAAGTTCTATGTACTATATACATAGTGAAAGCATTGCCAGGGATGTCACACTCAGAGTATGCATGCATAGTGGTTTTAAAAGTTGGGACGGTGTTAAGAACTTGCTATTAGAACGAGATGCAAGAGAAAATAAGATGCAACACCTGTAGAGAGTTTCACCCTTGGGGACATGTTCTAGGGTAACAGAAGTTCTGCCACTTCACTGTGCAAGCTTTGGTGTGTAGCCTCCAAGCATATACATTAGCACTGTCGACATCATCCTGACACGCGCTCGTAGTGTTGAGGGTGTCTAAGATGATGAAAAATGCAGAGGATCATGACTTGAGATAAATGCAAGAGTGCGCTGGAGTAATCTAGAGGAACAAGGATGAAAAGGCGGTGCTCCTTTAATAATATATACTCTTTCCGTTTCTAAATGTTTGTCACTTTGAAGTTCAAATATGAATTACAAAGCGACAAATTTTGTCATTTTGTAGTTTATTTTAGTTTATTATCATTAGGATAGTAAACTAGGGTAATAATTTTAGTTTAATTTTGAACTTTATTGATTGCCCTAACAATATTAATTTGAGAATGGAATAAAATATATATAATGTCTAAGAGTTGTTCCCTTACGTGACGTACCACTCTGTTTTTTATCAAAAAAAATACATGCTGAGAACTCATTCTCATGATTCAGCTACAATGAGATAAGAAGTTAGTTGGCGAATTGAACACGACCCCTGTAGCTTCAGATTTTTTTGTTTTAATCTGTGAAACCAAGTCTGTCTTTTCTTGAGTGTTCATATTTGGAGGAGTTCATTTCCGTCTAGGGGCAATTTTTCCTTTCTGATCTGCAACCTTCCTCGATGTGAGTGACTCTGATAATTGTTTTCATTAAACTTTCTTTCAGATAGATTGGATCAATGATGCCTGCAACAATATATATGTACTGATGCAGCTACTAGTGTGTTTCGGAGTGATTGGTCATTGCATGACCAGCTAATTGAGGACCTGACAACATGTCTTCATGCCATAATTCCAAAAAAAAAAGTACGCACGAGAATGCACTCTATAACATGACATGGATCAATGATATTCTGAGGAGCATTTCAATTGAAGTTTTGACTGATTATTTACGAATTTGAGACATTCGCTACATATGTTTCCCATTTCATATTGATGATATCTATATACGCTTGGCATTTCATAGCTCAAAGCCCTATAAACACTTGTTCAAAGAGACAATGTACGCACAGTGTACATCAAGGCTACCGTAATGAGACTCACACTTGACAGTTTTCGAACTAATGGAGTATATAAATTAGAAAAAGAAATAGAGTGTCAAATTACAGTCAAAAGATCAAAATAAATAAAAAACGAAAAAAAGATGGTTGTTTACAAAATGGATTGTATCGGGACAATATATACACATATTTGAGTTTTCTCGATTGTTTTACTGGAAGGATAGCCTTTTCAGTTCAGAAACACTAATTAAATCCCTCCGGGACTTAAAAGTAAAAGAATGTGTGAGTGGTTGCTAAATGTACAAAACATATTGATGCACACCTTGACTTATCTGTACACAGTTGGTGAATCATTCTTGAATAGAGATATGAAAGATCAGCATTTATATATACAACTCGCATCCTCGTGCTCTTACAAATTGTAGCTCATCATTTCTTGAATAATTTATATTGTATAGCAAAGAAAGAATATATTGTTCAAACAAGATGGAGAAGATGAGAATTGGTATGTACTCTCCCCATCCCTAAATACTTGTCGCTTTATAGTTCACGTTTGAATTACAAAACAACAAATATTTAGTGATGGAGGGAGTATATCGTTAAATTTTTTGACTGCTTTTTTTAGATCTACTTAGCAACAAATACGTAATTGGATTCAGTAAAATTTAGTCTAGTATTGATCACCTGCCACGCTGATCTTGTGCTAGCTCCGTCGTCAGTTTCGACCGGCGCGTAAAGCCAAGAAACGGCTACATATACTCGCCGGGAACTCCGGCCACGCCACGCCATATCAACACGTCCATCCTCCACACGACGCTAGCTACTCGAACTCGACAACCAGCAGCCACCCACGACCATGGCCAGAGCAGGAACCACCCGCTCTCTCCTCCTCCTCCTCCTCCTCGCCCTCTCCTCGCTTCTCCTCTGCCTGCTGCTGCTTCCCGTTCGAGTCGTCGTCGGCCAGTGCCCTGATGTGCCATCGATGACCGCGGAGGGCGCGTGCAGCGCGGTCTGCGGCACGCCGCACATGCGCGACCTCTGCCTCGGCACGCTCCTGGCACCGGCCGTGGCGGCGGGGGCGGCGTTGCCCGCCACCGGCCTGGCCGCGGCGGCCGTGCGCAGCGCGCTCGACTCGTACGCCGCGACAACGGCCGCGGCGACGTCGCTGGTCGACTCCGGCGCGGTCCAGGACAGCGAGAAGGCGGCCTACGGCAACTGCATGGTCGGCTACGGCCGCGCGCGCATCTCCATGTCCTGCGTCGCCGACGACCTGGCCGCCGGCTGCGACGGGGTCGCGGGCCTGAAGCCCGACTACACGGCCGCCCTCCGCGTTATGGACATGTGCGGCACGAGCCTGTTGGATTACCCGGCGACGCCGCTGTACAGCATGAACCTCGCCGACCGGAACAAGACCCTGCTCGCCGCCTTGCTCTGTAGCCTCGTGGCGCAGCCGCTCCGGCCATAGCCAGTCACTAGCTACTCACTAGCCGGGGGAAGTTTGAGCTTTGTACATCTGGTTTCGTCAGCTAGCTGCTCTCAACGTCGTGGTTCGTCAGCTAGCGTAACGGGTTCACAAGGCGTTTCGCGTTTTTCAGTAAAACCGACGCACGTTAGCGTCGTGGTTAGTCGTCTTTGTGTCTTTGTGGATCTTATTTATCGTACTCTGCATTTGCTTCTCCACTGCAGAGGATGAGAATCACTCGTCTATATATCATCATCGTCATAGAATAAGCCACTCATGTTTACTCGCGTTATTTTGTAATGTCGCATATTTAAAAATTTTACGTAGTGTACGTAGGAAGCTATACCTCACGTTTCATAATTAAAAAAATCCAATTCAACATTGGCAAACTGAATATGTTGGGTGCCTTGCTGAATGCTGAGCAACTATATTTTTTGTAAATAAGTGAGTTGCTATATTTATGTGTCCCACAGCTCATTTATTACATAGATTCATAACACTCACGATGTCTTGGCGTTGGACCACCATGTTCACGGAAACTTGGTTACATTCAAGTTAGAATCGTCACACACATGCTTATATATATGCATCCAGCTTCAACATTGGCATGTAAATATAAGTTTCCGCACAGTGCATGAGAGCGTTGTGAGGCATGTCACACACTCAAACTATGCATATAGTGGTTTTAAATTAGTTGGAATGGTGTTAAGAACTCGCTATGAGAATGAGATGCATAAGGAAATGAGATGCAGCTTGTGTAGAAAGTTTCACCCTTGGAGACTCGTCCTAAAGGAACAGAAGTTCCGTCACATCAACCTAAAAGTTTTCAAGTGCAACCTTCAGGTATATACATTAACCCATGTCCACGTATTGTCTAAGTAGAGGACTTTGGCTTGAAATAAATGCAAGAGTGCACTAAAGGTCTTAATTTAGGGGAACAAGGATCAAAAGACTACTGGGGTGCTCTTTTGACGATATATACTCTCTTAGTTCTTAAGTTAGTATTATTATTATTAGGACAATAATTTTAGTTCAATTCTGAACTATGTTTTTTGTCTTAACGATATCTATTTGAGAACGAAGGGCTTATATGATATCTAAGCGATGTTCCCTTGCATGACGTACCACTTTGTTTCCTATCCAAAAAAATTGTTTGCTAAGAACTCATTCTTGTGATGCAACTACAATGACATAAGAAGTCGGTTGGCGAATTGAATGCAACACCTATAGCTTCAGATTTTTTTTGTTTTAATCTTTAACACCAAGTGTTCCTTTCTGAATGTTCATCTTGGAGGAGTTCATTCTCGGCTAGGGGTAATTTTAGTTGTTGTGGATGCACCCTTCCTCGTTGTGTGTGACTCTGATAATCACTCTCATTAAACTTTCTTTCAGGTAGATTGAATCAATGATGTCTGCAACAATCTGTACTTATGGAGCTTCTAGTCTGATTTAGAGTGATCAGTGTTTGCATGACCCTCTCATTGAGGACCGGCGGGCACCACATCTTCATGCCATAGTTTCCAAAAGAAGTAGGCACCAGGACGTTACGGGATGCACTCTATAACATGACATGGACCAATATATTAAAGGAGCAATTTCAATTGGAATTTTGACTGATTATTTATGAATTTGGGACATTCTTTATATATGCTTGCCATTTCATATCGATGATACCTATATATGCTTGCCATTTCATAGATCAAAGCCCTGTAAACACTTGCTCACAGAGACAATGTACGTGCAGTGTACAGCAAGGCTACTGTAATGAGGCTCTCCAATTTTCGAAGTAATGGAGTATATAAATTAGAAAAAGAAATAGAGTGCCAAATAAGAGTTAAAAGACAGAAGAAATAAAAAAAGGATGAATGTTTACAAAATGGATTCTTCCAGGACAATATATAACTTCTCAGCAGAGTCTACGCATGTTTGAGTTTTCTCGATTGTTTTATTGAAATGATAGCCTTTTATCAGTTCAGAAACAATAACTAAATCCCTTCGGGACTTAAATAAAAGAACATGTGGGTGGTTGCTAAATGTAGAAAAGATATTGATGAATGTTGGCTTCTGTACACGGTTGGTGAATTATTCATGAATAGAGATATGGACGATCAACATGCATACATACAACTTGCATCTTCGAGCTCTTATAAATGGAAACTCATCATTTCCTGAATCATTTATATTGCATAGCCATGAAAAAAATATATTGTTCAAACAAGATGGAGAAATATGAGGATTGGTGTGTATGTCGTCACATTTGTGGAGTGCTTTTAGTGAGATCAACATGGAATTAGGGACACCAGGAACATGAAATAGAGATGGAACATCAAGAAGAGCAGGGAACACTACTACAATAAGCCTTATCGCAGGCGGCTCCAAACCTATTATCACACCCGGTTTTTAAAACCGCCTGAAACGAAGAGTCTGTGATAATCCGCAATTTCACAGGTGGAGAAGTGATACCGCCTGTGAAGAAACATTATCACAGGCGGTTTTTACTTATGCTAACCGCCTGTGAAGATCAGTTATCACAAGCGGGTGGTGCAGCATATATATCCGCCTGTGATAATTGTCTTATCACAAGCGGGTCTTGCAGCATAACTAACCGCCTGTGATAATGGTGTTATCACAGGCAGATGTTGACCTACATCAAGCCGCCTGTGAAGACCTTTTACCGCAGCCAATTTCTACCATAACAGTAACCGCCTGTGATAATTAGGTTATCACAGATAGTTCTTTACCTGTATCTAGCCGCCTGTGATAATTGTTTTTCATAGGCATGCCTAGCCGTTGGTTAATAACCGCCTGTGATAAGGTATAACCAATGCAGTACTACTGCTGTTATTTCTAATTTCCAGGTCAATTTAATATAATCACAGAACAAAAATCAACAATATCATCACAGAAGAAAAGTCAACAATATTATCATCACAGAAGTCAATTTCACTAAAACAATATATATATGTATAAGTTACACATACAATTCATCTCATAGTTTACAAGTTTTCACTAAAAACTGTTCCTATTGGCATAGTCGCAAAGTTCAGGCACATCAGCTGCTGCACCATTCTCATCAAAGAACTTCCCTTTTTTGTGCAAAATTTCGCGACGAATGAATTGGCAAAGTTCAGAAGCAATCCTGTCGGCTCCTCCATGAGGAATACTTCTACAAACCAGCCGTTCTTTGTTCAGATTCTTCGTATGCTGTAATATAACACATAAAAAGGTTTAGAATGTGTTGGTTTGAACAATCTCAAAGTATAGATCAAAGTGAGAGTATACAGGAATTTAGTTGGTATTTTTGGAGCAATTGAATTTTGAAGTTGGAATCAAAATATGAAAATAATGTTTCTGGTAACATTGAACAATAGAGAATATAAGTATTAAACTATGCTAGTTACAATGAAAATGAAACTCAAAAGTAAGAAAATAAGGTATCGACATTAAGGATAACTTACATCCTCATGATTCACTCTATATACGCCGGCGGTCCGAAGATGCTCGCATACATAATACCCGCATAAGACACTCCCAGCAGGCTGCTTCGAACAAGCATAATATGTTTTAATGTCCAATGCATTCGTATTGGAAGGTCTCTCACCGCCAAGCTGTTCCGCGTAAAACCGTCAAGCGCTGTAATACAAGAAATGTCATATAAAACTTGTCAACACATTCTAAATGTGTGTAAATTAAAATTATTGAATAAACGTATAGTTTCAAAATGGAAAGGAAATCGTTGTAACGATCTGGGGTGAAATCGGCTGAGTCCAAGACTGTTGCCTTTCCCTGCGTTGTCTTAATGAAGATCATTATGTAGTTGTCGGTACTCTAGAAACCGTACACCCCTTGAGGTTACAAAGATCTCAAAGGAAAGTCATATACTTGATTTTAAGACCCTCGGAGGCCCACATGTCAGACATAACCGGACTCGCTTCTCCAACATGGTTAATCCCAGGGTCGCCACGTGTACTACCAAACCGGAGCTACCGCCCACAAGGGGGAAGCTCCGGGCCATGTACCGAAATGGCACCTCCGGACTTAACCCCAGACCGAGAGAAGCTCCAGACCTGACACGTGTTAGGTAGCTCCGGAGCTCCCTGTTTCCCACAGTATGCTCTGGAGCTGCCATGTGTCCAATCGTCGGATCTTCAACACTTAACCTCCGGAAGACCCCCGCAACAGCTCCGGATCTTCAAAGGGGAATCAAGGACTTCAAGACCCGATTAAGTGTCATTAATACCATATTAATGACACTTAAATGGACGATCTTAACACCAGTAACGGTGCTGTCAAAGCCCGTTACAGGGTCATTAAGGGCAATTAAACGTGTATCAATACTAGTAACCGCCAGGGCCACATGTCGGGCCAGGCTAATTTGTAACGGCCTGCCCTTGTACTATAAAAGGACAGGCCGACGACACGTTCAGGGGCTAGACACACACACCATTGACGCTCAACATAAGCTCATACAGCTAATACAACAACAACACATCCGTGAGTAGGGTATTATGCTCAGGCGGCCCAAACCACGTAAACTCTCGTGTCTCCTGTGTCAATTCCTACTCACCTTCTTGAATCTCCGCGCGCCCACACTGAACATAAAACTCCCCTATCACTTTAGAAGTGTAGGGAGATCTGCCTGTTCCAAACCACCAACAGTTGGCGCGCCAGGAAGGGGGGTGCCTGAGATTTTAAGAATGGTGAACTCAGCTGCTGGATCATCCAATGGTCAACCTGCTGCTCAGGCTGTTGGGGGCAATCCCTCCAATAGGCAGCCACCAGCAGGAGCCTCAGCACCAGCAGGAGTCACACTTCCACCACCACCGTCTCCTCCAGCAAATCATGCTGGGCAACGTGATGGTGCGCCGGCGTCAATTACTGCGTCGGCAAATCATGACAACCCGGAACACGCGCTCCATGCAGCGCGTGCTCTTCTCCAACGCCCACCTCATCCAGATGCATCCCGGTATGCACTGGAGCAGTGGAGGGCCGATGTGGAGCATTTGGTTGCAGCAGCAGCCGAACGCCTCAGCAACCAGGGTCCTCCTCCTTCAGGAAGAGCCCCGTCGCAGCGGCGGACTTTGTTTGGAAGACTTGGTCCGCATGTTTCCAATAGCAGGAGACGTGCTGCGTCACAACAAGTGACGTCATTGCCCTCCGGGGCACGACGCACTCACACGGTATCCAGTCTTTCGACTCATGACCCCCAGGCGGAGCTTGATCGCCGATACCGCCAGCAGGACGACCGAGTCCATATTGAGCGTGCCCGTGAAAGACGGGAAGCTCAGGACCTTTCTGCTCCTGAAGGAGTGGGAGGAGGCTGTTCAGCCCTGGCCATGCACCTGCGCATGGTTAGGTGGCCACAGAAGTTCCGGCCTCACATGCCGGAAAAATTCGACGGGACTGTTAATCCCGCCGAATTTCTTCAAATCTACTCCACTGCAATCTTAGCAGCTGGAGGAAACGAGGCCGTGATGGCCAATTATTTTCCAGTGGCCTTAACTGGGACCGCCAGGTCCTGGTTTATGAGCCTTCCACCCAACTCTATCAACAGTTGGGAGGAGCTGTGCCAGCAGTTCACCGCCAACTTCGGGAGTTCATACACCCGACCAGGCACTGAACTGGACCTTTTTGCGGTCGTGCAAAAAGGGGGAGAATCTTTGCGATCATTCATCCAGAGGTTCTCTCAGGTACGAAACACTATCCCTTCTATCTCTAGCGCCTCTGTCATTGTGGCATTCAGACAGGGTGTACGGGACAAGAAGATGTTGGAGAAACTGGCGATCAAGGAGATCACCAGTGTCACGAAACTCTTCAGCTTGGCTGACAAATGTGCCAGAGCTGCGGAGGGCCGTGAGATGCACTCCAAACCAACCTTGGAGGGTCACAAGAAATCCTCCAAAGAAGAAGCCGCTACCTCTGGGGGTGGCAAGAAGAAAAAGAAGACCAACGGCAAGAAGAAGCCGTCAGCCGGCACATCCAATGTTGCAGCTGCTGCAACTCCGGGTGGCCGGGGGTCACGCCCTGAGAAGCGACCTCGACCGTCTTCTGAAGACGGTGGCAAACCCAAAGTGTGGTGTCCCATTCATAAAACGGGCAGCCACCGTTTGGAAGACTGCCGGGAGGTCCAAAACCTTGCTGAGCACTACAACAAGCGCCGGGAAGAATCTCCTTTCCGACAGAGGGAAGGAAAGCAAAAAGTCAACGAAGCTCTGGCTGAAGAGGAGTTAGGGTTTCAGGATCCCAAAAAGGTCCCGAAGGCCGTCTACACCTCCGTCGACGATGATTCTGACGTCTGTGACAACGAGCGTCGGAAGACCATGAACACCATTTTTGGTGGATCATGGGATATCACCTCCCGTCGCGTCATCAAGACTATGCGTCGGGATATGGCCGCTGTAGCTCCTACAGTCAGGCCGGAACCTCATCGGAAGTGGATGGACACAACCATCACTTTTGATGCTTTGGATTGTCCCCGAAGCATGGTTGGAGCAGGTCAGTTACCTTTGATGGTATCTCCTACCATCAATAACATCCAGCTCCACCATGTCGTGGTAGACGGAGGTTCGGGGCTTAAACTCATCAGCTTCGAAGCTTTCACTAAGCTTCAGCTCCGACCTTCGGATCTCCACCCCTCTCGACCTTTCTCCGGAGTAGGTCCGGTGGCCATCACCCCACTCGGAGCTATTACTCTCCCTGTTACCTTCGGGACACGGGATAAGTACCGCACCGAGAAGTTGGTCTTCGACGTCGCTCAGATCAACTTACCCTTCAATGCCATCTTGGGTAGACCTGCCCTGTATAAATTCATGGCAGCTGCTCATTATGGCTATCTGGTGTTGAAGATGCCAACGCCAGTAGGCGTTCTCTGGATCCGCGGAGATCGTACTGCCAGAGTAACTGCACTGGAAGAACTCCATGCACTCACTACGGCGCAAGAGGAGGACTCCAGGCAGGAGCAAGCTCCAAAACCCCCGAGCATCCGTCAACGAGGCTCGACTTCTGCACCTCGAGTGCAGCCAAGCGGCGACACCGACATTCCCGTCAAAGTCATCCAAATTGGTTCCGATGCCGCTCAAACCACCCGTATATCGGGGGGATTGAACGACAAATAGGAACTCACGCTCATCACTTTCCTCCGGGCTAACGTCGATGTGTTTGCCTGGCAACCGTCACAAATGCCTGGGATCCCCAGGGAAGTGATTGAGCACAATCTGAAGATCTACCCCGATGCCCGGCCTGTGCATCAGAAGCCTTGGAAGCAATCCGTAGAGCGACAGAACTTCATCCGACAAGAAGTGAAGAAGTTACTCGAATCCGAATTCATCCGAGAAGTCTTTCATCCAAAATGGCTGGCAAACCGAGTCGTTGTGCCCAAGGTCGGTGGGAAGCTTCAGATGTGCATCGACTACACCACACTAAATAAGGCATGTCCAAAAGATCCATTCCCACTACCTAGAATAGATCAGATAGTTGATTCCACCTCCGGGTGTGAATTACTGTGTTTCCTAGATGCATATTCCGGATATCATCAAATCAGGATGTCTAGGGAAGATGAAGAGCATACTTCATTCATCACAGTAGATGGATTGTATTGTTACACAGCCATTCCCTTTGGTCTCAAGAATGCAACTTCAACTTTTGTACGAGCTATGTACAAAACTTTTGAAGAACTTATTAGAGACAAAGTGGAAGTGTACGTCGATGACATCGTGGTCAAGGTCAGGAACAAGGAGTCACTCCTTGTCACCTTGCAGGCTGTCTTCGACAAGCTGCGGGCCACCCGCACAAAGCTAAACCCAGACAAGTGTGTCTTTGGGGTTAGCTCCGGAAAACTTCTTGGTTTCCTGGTAAGTCACCAGGGCATAGAAGCTAATCCGGCGAAGATTAAGGCTATTGAAGACATGCGGCCACCAACCCGCATCAAGGACATTCAAAAGTTAATTGGATGTCTAGCAGCCCTCAGCTGGTTCATCTCAAGACTGGCGGAACGGGCACTCTCCTTCTTCAAGTTATTGAGGAAGTCCAGACCATTCCAATGGTCCGAAGAAGCAGAAAAGGCATTCCAGGAGCTGAAACAGTTCCTCACCACCCTACCAATTCTGGTAGCTCCGAACCCTGGTGAGCCTTTGTTGCTTTATATTTCAGCTACTGACGAAGTCGTCAGTATGGTTCTGGTTGCGGAGAGACCAGAACTACCCCATACTCAATAATCCAGACCCCTTCGGGAGGGTCCGGAGATTCCTGAAAGCGAGTCTGGGTCCCAGCTCCCAGATTCGGATCCACAAGAAGTTACTTCAGGAGACCCAGACCCCTCCGGGAGGATCCAAGTCACTTCTGAAGAAGCTCCGGGTTCCTCCAGCCAGAACCCAGAGGTCCTTGAAGAAAATCCGGATTCTTCCAAGAGGATACGGGTCAGTGAAGAGGAAGCTCCGGACCCCTCCGAGAGGGTCCGGACCATTCAGCGCCCGGTGTACTTCATTAGTGAAGTATTACATGATGCCAAGACTCGATACCTAGAGGTGCATAAGCTGCTCTATGCAGTCCTTATTGCCTCCAGAAAGCTTCGCCATTACTTCCAAGCTCACAAAGTCTCAGTGGTGACCTCCTACCCACATCGAGCAATTTTGCATAATCCCAATTCAACTGGGAATATTGCAAAGTGGGCAACGGAATTGGCTGAATTTGATCTTGAATTTATTTCAAGACAAGCAGTCAAGAGTCAAGCATTGGCAGAGTTTGTGGCAGAATGGACTCCCTCTCCATCAAACCCTGGGGGCCCCAATGAGCAGAAGACGAAGCATCAAGTTCCAGCCTTCACCGAGCCTCACTGGACCCTCTACTTCGACGGCTCCATGCAGAAGCAGGGGGCCGGAGTTGGAATCCTTCTCCTTGCACCAACTGGGGAGAAGGTGAAATACATGGTACACCTTGACTTCAAGGCAACCATTAACATGGCAGAGTATGAAGCACTCATCTACGGACTAAAGGTGGCACTGTCATATGGTGTCAAGCAACTGCTGGTCAAGGGAGATTCGCAGCTCATCATTAAGCAGGTGAAGGGTGAATGTTCCTGTAATAATCTCCAGCTAGTTGCTTACCTCCTTGAAGTCCAGAGGCTTCAGAAGGACTTTGAAGTCCTAGATCTCCACCATGTTCAGCATGCCCACAACGCTGAAGCTGACGAACTCTCGACGAAAGCGTCAACCGGAGCTCCGGCTCCTGACGGAACTTTTGTCCGGAGATTGTCGAAACCCACAGCTCAGCCTGCCGAACTGAGCGAAGGGGGCGAGATCAGCATCCCGAAGCTGACGATCCCGATGGCCCTGTTACCATGGCAGCCATCAAGGGTCGTAGGTGCTACCGGAAGCTCCGAGCAACCAAGCACGCAAGACTCAAATGCTCAAGTTAGTTCCGATGCATGGATCTCGGAGATCCGGATCTACTTGAAAGACAACATCCTTCCTGATGATGATGTATCCGCTGACCGGGTAGTCAGATTGGCTAAAAGATACACGTTGGTAGAAGGAGATCTCTACCGGCGCGGTGCCAACGACATCCTAATGCGGTGCATCACAAGGGAAGAAGGCTGCGAGCTCCTCGCAGAAATCCATGGAGGCTAGTGTGGGAACCACGCGTCTTCCCGCACGCTGGTTGGTAAAGCCTTTCAGCATGGCTTCTACTGGCCTACAGCACTCCAGGATGCAACTGAGCTGGTGAAAAAATGCAAAGCATGTCAATTTCATGCAAAGCAAATTCACACTCCGGCTCAGCCCTTACAAATGATACCTCCTACATGGCCTTTCGTTGTGTGGGGGATGGACATCTTGGGAACTTTCCCAAGAGCCGTCGGAGGTTACAAGTTCCTGTACGTCGCCATTGACAAGTTCACCAAGTGGCCGGAAGCAACTCCAGTTATGACAATCAACAAACAATCTGCTATCAACTTTTTGCAGTCCATTGTATGCAGATTTGGAGTCCCAAACAAAATCATCATTGATAATGGGACCCATCACAAGCTCCGCATTCCAAGGATATTGCGAAGACCTCGGCATACAGGTTTGCTACGCCTCCGTAGCTCACCCAGCCAGCAATGGCCAAGCCGAGAGAGCAAATGCTGAAATCCTTAAAGGACTTAAAACGCGCACCTATGAGCGCTTGAAAAAACATGGAGCCAACTGGATTGAAGAGCTTCCGCCCACTTTATGGGCCAACAGGACATCTCAAAATCGGTCAATTGGAGAGACACCCTTCTTTCTGGTGTACAGAGCTGAAGCAATCCTTCCTCCGGAAATCACCTTGGGATCACTCCGGGTCCGGACCTTCGACGAAGCCGCGTATGACCAGCTCCGGCGTGAAGACCTAGACCTCATTGAGGAGGGAAGGTGCCAAGCAGCTGTTCGGAATGCCCAATATCGCCAAGCCCTACGGCGTTATCACCAGCGGCATGTACACAACCGACAGCTCGAGGAAGGCGATCTTGTGCTACGGAGAATACAATCCAGAGAAGGGTTAAACAAACTCTCCCCCGGCTGGGAGGGGCCCTTCCGAGTGATTAAAGTATCCCGTCCCGGAAGCGTTCGCTTGGCTACCGAGGATGGGACACCTCTCCCAAATCCTTGGAACATTGAGCACCTCCGTAAGTTATACACTTAATACCACGGAGGTGAGTCTTGAGTAACTTGAGGTGTATGTTATAGAGTCATTGTACAGAGTCGGGTAGTTCCTCCGGGAGAGCAGTCGGACCTTTCCCGAAAGGTCCGCAAAGCTCATGCAACGCTTGTCACAGTCTCAGGACTAAAAGTGTGGCTAACTACCCTGGGTCAAACGAGAAATGAAACACGCTTAGCCTGGTTCCGTACCCTAAGAGTGTACTTGTTTCCCCTGTACCCTGGACCTATAATGAAAGACATTTTCATGTGAAATAGACTCCACGTGCATTTATTTTGTACAGGCTCAACATTTTTATTTTTATCTTTCTTGTCTATAACAAAGACGTGCAATTCTTAAGAAATTTTAGTTCAACCGGTTTATATACGATTCGAGTTGTATTGTCAATTCTTTTGGATTCAAATATTGTTCATGGCCAACTCGCCTGAAAGCCGCCAAGCCAACCTAGGGCTGGAGTGTGCTATCGACTTAGCCTGGTCAAGCACCCTAAGTACGCCACTCTACCTACACCCCGACAGGCCGAAGTAAGGCGGGTTCGTGTACAGTTGGATCTAGAAGAAAATACAAAGCATTCGGTTGTATTTAGAATCGCGTTTGACTTAAAATCTTCTTGGGAGTCGTAAGCCGCGACAAAGTTATAGACAAGAAACAAATTTTACTATTTTTCTTGGCTTAAGTGTGCAGGAAAAATAAAATCTGCGTTGATGGAGAAAAGCCGGAGCTAACTAAGCTCCGACTCCCCTAGGGGGGCCAGCCGTCAACGCTGAATAAAAGATGGTGAGAAGACCCCTCAAATGGAGTCTGCTGTCGACAAGTTACATGTTGGCAAAGGTTATCGCTGGAGTTACAAAGCTCCGACACCCCGGATGACTAACTATCGATGCTCTACGCGTTGATAGAGACTATTGCCGGAGCTACTAAGCTCCAGCGATAGACAATGCCGGAGCTTCTAAGCTCCCACAACCTCAGGGGGCCTTCACTATCGAAAACTTCGAACCTAAATTCTACAAGTTCGGAGCAAAAGAGTCTTCAACAAAACACAATATCCTCTTGGTACATGTTCACAATCAAATTGTGTACATCTACCAAGGGGCCATGTGAAGATAAAAGGTTGAAGACAAAAATTGAAATTCACAAAAATTTTGGGGATTTCATTTATCTAGAGACAAGGGATTACATCCGGAGACAAGGGATTACAAAATTGAGGAAGAAGAAGAGAAAATACAAGTGAGAACTATAGAGATGGTCCTAGACCCTATGGAAGAATTGGGCGACCTTCTGGGCAACCTCCGATACGTTGGCTCGGGTAGCTTCTCCTTCCCCTTCGACGGGACCTTCAAGCACCGGGTCCAGAGGAAATTGGGAGTTCCGGCTGGTGTAGCACGTCAGCACATATTCTGCGACGTTCTTTGCCAGGGATTGCCCCTCAACCTCCAATTGGTCCGCGATGACATCGCCCACCTTGGAGAGCTTGCTACCTGCTGAGCTCAACGCCTGCAGCGCTAGGTCCGGCTCCGGCTCCGGATCATCCGGGCGCACAGGGCTGAAACCCATCGGTGTCAGTGTATCGTTGGCCTTGCTCAAGAACTCCCAAATATGTAGGGATTCCTCAGCCCTCAAGCCCTTCATCTCTTCCAGGGATCTTCTGGCCACCACCAGTTCAGAATTCTCGCAGGCAAGGCGCTCAACTTCTTTAGCATTCTGCTGAATCTTCTCAGCAACCTGCTTTTCGAGTTTTCCGAGCTCCTCCTCCCGGAGGTGGATCTTGTTCCGGCGGTCGACCAGGTCCTTCTCTCTACCCCTCACTTTCTTCTCCCTGGCAGTAAGGGCACACTCTTGTTTGTAGAGTTCCTGCCCTCGCACCCAGGCCTTCTCCTCTTCCTCATGGCAACGCTCTTCCAATTTCTTGGCGCGCTCCTCGGGGCCCTTGTTAGCCAGAGCCACCTTCTCGGTGAGCTCCTCCTCCCTCCCCAGGACTTCATCCCGCAGCTCTAGGAGTTTCTGCTCTTCATCTTCGAGCCGTTTCTCCCTCTCTTCAAGTGCCTCTCGGCGCTTGATGAGTGCAGTGTTAATGGCCTCAAGCTGTTCGTGGCGTGCATCGGCCACATTATTGGCTGCTTTGGCCTGATCGTAGATCTCCCGGGATTGAGCGTCGAGAGCACGAGTCATACTCTCCCTGTCATCCAGCAACTTGCCCCAGTATTCCAGGCGGATCTTCTCCCGCTTAATCCACTCCTTGTCATCCGCTAGCCTCGACTGCGCTAGCTTGGTCTCGAAGTAGAGCCGATTACGCCACCACCTAAGAGTTTGGAGCTCCTCTTCAAGAGCCTTGCTGTCGTGGAAGAAGGCCAGTTGGACTTGACGCAGACTGGAACATGCGTTGTCAATAGACAGTGACAACGGGATGGTTTCCGGACCTGTTGGGGTCTCCTCCGCTGGTTCCAGCGGGTCTTCAGATACAAAAATTGGGTCCCACTCCATAAGAGTGGTCCCCTGAGTCTCTATGGCACTAGGGCCATCCTCCGGGATGGCCTCAGTCGCCATCGAGGAAGGCCCTGCCGCCAGGTCTTCGTTCACCCCCTCAGGCAGGGGGCCAGCAATTTCGCCTGGGTACTCCGGCTCGGCCGCAGGTACCTCCGACGTCGTCGCTTCCGGAGCAGGAGTCGCTGCTGACTCCAGTCTAGGCACCTCTTCCGATGGGGGCTCAAGCTCCGTCACCTCTTGAACCACCGGCTCAGGAGCCGGAAGATCTTCAACATCAACCGGCCCTGTGGTCGGAGCTTCAACGATGACCGGCTCAGCGGCCGGTGCTTCAGAGGTAGCCGGCCCAACTGCCGGAACTACTTCAGTTTCCGGCGCGCACGCCGGAGCTTCAGTCACTTCCGGCTCAACCGCCGGGGCTTCGACAATTTCCGGCTCAGAGGCCGGGATTACTGCTTCCTCCAGCTCAACAGCCAGAGCTTCCATCATCTCAGCAATAGGACCCGGAGCTTCAACCTCCAGGACAGGTGCCGCTGGCGCATCTTCACTCCCGTGGTCCGGCGCTACCACAGGAACTTCTGGGGATGAGTCGAGGTCCATGACCACGAGAGCCGGTGCTGGAGCTGTCGTAGCTTCAGCCACCACTTGGGGCGGCATCGGGACAGGAGTTGAAGCTCCCATACTCACGGCCTCAGCCACTGGGGCTGGGGGTGGAGCCTCACTCCCCTTCTTGGGGACGCTGCAGATGATAAACGAAGAAAATTAAAAAATAGTTGCTACAATTAAAACAACTATTCAAGGTAGAAATCAAAAATTACCTTGGGAGGCTTCCGCACCAGCTTGCGCGGAACCTTTTTCCCGGGTGTTTTGGGCTAGCCATAGCCGGCGTGGAAGCTCCGGAAGGCCCCCCAAAACTCGTCGCGGCCACGGATGTTTCCTGGGTTGAGGCCCTCCTCGATCGGGAAGAACCCCCAGAACTGGGGGCCTCCACCGGCCCAGGTGCTGGAGTCGCTTGCCCGGAGCTAACACCCCGGGAAGACCCCACTACAGGAACAGTCGCGCTCCGGGAGGACCCCACTGCGGGAACAGTCTCGTTCCGGGAGGACCCCACTACGGGAACAATCGCCGCAGTTGTAGAGGACCTTCCCCTCCAGGGAGAAGGAGCCAACGCAGAAGTAGCGGGCCTGACGGACCTTCCGTCGGCATACTGCAACTTCCTCTTCCGGCTCATAGGTTCTTCCGCCAGCTCCTTACCCTTGCCGACAACTTCTTCCCCTGGCTTAGGAGCAGGGTCGGAACCATCCTTGGGCACTCCGGGGATCGCTACCCCGGTGGTCGACCTTCTCTCGATGACACCAAGGTCGTCAAGCACGGGCATCTTCCGTCGGAGCTCCCTGCTGAACTCCACTTCTACGTTCAGAGGAAGAAAAGCAGACGACGGAGTTAAGTCGTCGCCTTCGACGTTGATGCCATGCTGGAACTTCTTGAGGTGGAACTCCAAGGTTTTCCCCACCATGTTGGAATTCAACCCGGTTTCAACCTGGTCGTCGTCCATCACGCTGTTGAGGGCCCAAACGAGTTTCTCCCTCTTCTTCAGCGGTGCCCACCTGTTGACCAAGAAATTGCAGAATACCGCCTGAGGAGTCAATCCTCCCTCCACGCACCGGCGAATGCTGGTCAGAACAGGGTCGAAGGCGTCCGCCAGCACTGGAGCTTCACTCCAGATCGTCGTGTCAATGTTGGGGAGGCCTTCGGGCAGCTCCAGCCTCTCGTGCTCCTCCACCCGAATGACTATCCAGTCCTTCTTCCAGTAATCCCACTTCCCAGAAGGGAACGACCGAAGGTACTTGAATGGGCACTTCTTGCGCTTCACAAAGTAGTAGAAGCCAAGGTACTCATTGCTTCTACCAGTGGTGTGAATGATGAAGAAGGTCCGGAAGAGTTCGATGCAGGGGGGGGGATGCCCACCCACATCTCACAGAAGTGGACAAAGATAGACACGAGGAGAATGGAGTGAGGGCCAAGGTGGTATAGCTGCAGACCATAAAAGTCCAACAACATCAAGAAAAAGGAAGAAAAAGGTGGGATCAACCCCACCATGGCGTACGAGGAGAAGTACACCATTTCGCCGGAGTGCTCCTTCTCGAATGGGAGCTCTCCACCGGCGCGGACCGAGCGGCTGAAGAAGTCCGAGGACCACCCCATGAGGGCCCGGACCTTCTTCAGGTCGCCATCGGTCTTCAAGCGACTCTCGCGGAGACCCAACTCTATCGCGGCACGGCTAGGCAAGAGAAGAAAAGCGAAGCACAAGTTGGGAGTTTGATCGCAAGAACAGATGAGAGGCGTAAAGAACTCCCGGCGGTGCGCACCTTCCTTCTTAAGTAAGCCCTCGCAACGCTTGGATGGAAACCGCAAGGAAGTCAAAGGTACCACCCAAAAATTCCACCCAGCCAATGACAAGCGGGCCCGGGAACATCCCGACAATCAAGTCGAGGTTCTTACCTAGGTGAACGGTTGTCATCAAGAGACGGGAAGCCCAAAGGCGGCGGCCTGATAAGGCGCGCGGAACCGATACAGTTTTCGTATCGGGAACCGGCGACCTTCAATTGCGTGAGATCCGCACGCCAAAGATCTCATCTGCTGCACGCGGGATACGCCACGCGGCGAGGATTTAATTCCAAGTCCTTGCCAACGGCACCTTCAAAGACCCTTGAAGACTCAGTTCAAAAGTCGCGAGGATGGACCCACCTCCGGCGGAATGACTTCACCCCAGTGGTCTTCCCTGGAGGTAGGTCCAGGGGGCCACTGTCGGTACTCTAGAAACTGTACACCCCTTGAGGTTACAAAGATCTCAAAGGAAAGTGATATACTTGATTTTAAGACCCTCGGAGGCCCACATGTCAGACATAACCGGACCTGCTTCTCCAACATGGTTAATCCCAGGGTCGCCACGTGTACTACCAAACCGGAGCTACTGCCCACAAGGGGGAAGCTCCGGGCCATGTACCGAAATGGCACCTCCGGACTTAACCCCAGACCGAGAGAAGCTCTGGACCTGACACGTGTCAGGTAGCTCCGGAGCTCCCTGTTTCCCACAGTATGCTCCAGAGCTGCCACGTGTCCAATCGTTGGATCTTCAACACTTAACCTCCGGAAGACCCCCGCAACGGCTCCGGATCTTCAAAGGGGAATCAAGGACTTCAAGAGCCGATTAAGTGTCATTAATACCATATTAATGACACTTAAACAGACGATCTTAACACCAGTAACGGTGCTGTCAAAGCCCGTTACAGGGTCATTAAGGGCAATTAAACGTGTATCAATACTAGTAACCGCCGGGGCCACATGTTGGGCCAGTCTAATTTGTAACGGCCTGCCCTTGTACTATAAAAGGACAAGCCGACGACACGTTCAGGGGCTAGACACACACGCCATTGACGCTCAACATAAGCTCATACAGCTAATACAACACCAACACATCCGTGGAGTAGGGTATTACGCTCAGGCAGCCCGAACCACGTAAACTCTTGTGTCTCCTGTGTCAATTCCTACTCACCTTCTTGAATCTCCGCGCGCCCACACCGAACATCAAACTCCCCTATCACTTTAGCAGTGTAGGGAGATCTGCCGGTTCCAAACCACCGATAGTAGTGATCACTGCAAACACACAAATACACGTGTTAACAATTACCAATAACTTCTATTTCAATGTCATGTGTCGAAATTACTCGAAGTTGTACGAAGCCTTTACGAGGTCCTTGCCGTCTCTGATAAAGTTAAACATTGCATGTCCTATGTAAGCTGCAACTTCTGTCCTTTTATCCTTCTTAAGTTTTGCGATTGCTTTTTCAAAATCTTTTTTTTTCATGTGCTTGAACTATGCTGAGTCTCGATCTGCCTGGACATTGAATAGCGCCTTTGCAATCCTAGTAGGGTCAAGGATACCTGTCTTGTGTGTCAACTTTTCATTATCCATGTATTGCATCCTATTGAAGAAGTCCAGAATTGTTATAATATCATGAAATGCGTATGCGTGTAGTAAGAAAAGCAAATACAATATTAGAGCACTTACAAGCACCATACGAGTAGCAGGTTGATTTCGAGCATGCCCCGATGCAAAAGGGGACGCAACTCTTCAAATAAAATGTCTCGTCTATCTTCTCCAGTGCTCTAGAATGCTTCTTTTGGAATACAAAATCTGACGCAATTAAGACCATATCTTGTGCTGGCAAGGATGTACCACTCATGCATTCTTCTGAGCGGGACGAGTTGTTTGCTAAGTTGTACGGATGTCATGAATGGCTTACCATTGTCATGTTTAGGAGGAACATCCTCAAGCTTGTATATCGGGAGCAAGCAGGATGGTACAATTTAGATTGATCGATGGGAGCTTCATCGAGTTGTGTATTACCTCTGAATTGTTGAGCTTCATACAGGTTAAATTCGAATTTAGTTTAGAGGGCACGCAATGTATGATCTATGGAATTCATCGAGTTGTGAATTACCTCTGAATTGCAATGTCATTAGCGCTTGTTTATCCTTGTATTCCAATTAAATCACTTAATTGCAATGTCATTGCGTTTGTTTATCACTGCAATGGACGCTCACGATCTAGGGCACTCCGGCATTGCCGGGGACACAAAATAAGTGGAAACAATGACTTTTCCCAGGCGGTTCTTCAATGAAAACCGCTTGTGATAATTGAACAACTACATACGGTTCTTACACAATGACCGCCGGTGAAATTCATGATCTTCTCAGGCCGTTGTTAATTAAGAACCGCCTGTGAAGTTCATTACATTACAGGCGGTTCTTAATTTATAACCGCCTGAGAAGATCATGTATTTACCCAGATGGTTGTTTCTTAAAATCCATTTGTGATGTTATTTTATTGCAGGCGGTTCTTAAGTAATAACTACCTGTTTACCCAGGCGGTTGTTTTTTAAAATCCGCCTGTGTTGTTCTTTCATCACATGCGGTTATTATATCATTCGTCATCACAGTCGTATATTTTTAAGGACCGCCTGTGTTTGAAAAATTGAGACGCCTGTAAAAATGCTTTTTGTAGTAGTGGAAGAGTGCCATGATGTCGATGTGACTGCTATCAGATGAGTCATGGCACAATTCACTAGATGAGCTTTGAGAACAGTTGGTCCTCTTTCACCGTCGTGCTGCTACTCCTTTCATATTCTTTTGTAACTTTGATGCATGACATAAGGAATGAATACTTACTCTGTTGAATGCACTACAGGAATTCCGACGATTTGCGACCATCAGGGCCATCGCAAATAAGCCAAAAACCGTCGCAAATAAGCTATTTGCGACGGCTTTACTTATTTGCGATGGCTTTTAGCCATCGCAAATTATGAGGACCCTCTTGAAGATTTGTGGCCAAGTGGGGCAACCGATACACAAAGCTCTGAATACTCTTAGTGTTACCAGTTTTGGAGAAAATGAAAGTTTGCAGAGTTAATAGTAGCCTGAATGTTAAGGTCTCTTACTCTCTTCTTGCCCCAAGGCAGAGCCTCTCCTTGTCCTCCATTGCTGACCGCGGTGCACACTACTAGTATTGTGGAGGAAAGGCCCGGATGTGAACCACGAGCGGTGCTGTCCATGCCTTGTCAGCCGCCAATGCAAGGCTAGTTTGCCACGTCATCAGTGTAGCGAGAGAGAGAGAGTGAGCGGTCATGTGTGTCAAATATCAGCGTGAGTCAACTTAAATTCCATGTGCATGAAGCCCAAGCCATGTGAGGTCCAAGTGTCTTGTACAATACGAGGCTATTCACTGCTATAATAAGCCTCGTCTTAGGCGGCTCCAAACATATTATCACACGCGATTTCTAAAACCGCCTGAAACGGATAGTCTGTGATAATATGCAATTTCACATGTGGAAATTAAAACCGCCTGCGAAATGGTTTTATCACAGGCGGTTCTTTACTTACGACTAGCCTCCTGTGAAGACACATCATCACAGGCGGGTCGTACATTATAGGTAACCGCCTATGATAATCGTTTTATCACAGACAGATTTTTACCTATGGCAAGCCGCTTGTAGATATAATTTATCGCAGCCAGTTTGTACTGTAATAGAAACCTCTTGTGATAATAGAGTTATCACAGGTTGTTCTTTACCTATTTCTAGCCGTCTGTGATAATATAATTTCACAGGCATGTCTAGCCGTTGGTAAAGAACCGCTTGTAATAAAGTATATCCTATGCAGTACTATATGTTGTTATTTCTAATTTCCAGGTCAATTCAATATAATCACATAAGTCAACAATATAATCACAAAGTAAACAATATAATCACAAAAGTCATCTCACAGAAGTCAATTTTACTAAAACAATATACATATGTATAAGTTACATATACAAGTCATCACATAGTTTACAAGTTTCACTAAAACCTGTTTCTATTGTCATAGTCGCAAAGTTTTGGCACATCAGTTATTACACCATCCTCATCAAAGAACAATCCTCTTTTGTGCGAAATTTCGCTACGCATGAATTGACACAGTTCACCGACAATCTTTTCGGCTCCTCCACCACGCATACTTCTACGAACCGGCCATTCTTGATTCACATTCTTCGTTTGTTGCAATAAAAAACATAACAAGATTTAGAATTTGTTGGTTTGAACAATCTCAAAGTATAGATCAAAGTGAGTATACAGGAATTTATTTGGTATTTTTGGAGCAGTTTACTATGAGCAATTAAATTTTTAAGTTGGAATCAAAATATGAAAATGATGTTTCTAGTAATATTGAACTGTAGAGAATATAAGTATTAAAATATGCTAGTTACAATGAAAATGAAACTCAAAAGTAAGAAAACAAGATATCGATATTAAGGATAACTTACATCCTCATGATTCACTCTATATTCGCTAGCGGTCCGAAGATGCTCGCATACATAATACCCTCATAAGACACTCCCAATAGGCTGCTTCGGACAAGGATAATATGTTTTAATGTCTAATGCATTCGTATTAGGAGGTCTTTGACCGTCAAGCCATTCCACGTAAAACCGCCAAACGTTGTAATACAAGAAATGTCATATAAAACTTGTCAACACATTCTAAATTTGTGTAAATTAAAAGTATCGAATAAATGTACAGTTTTAAAATGGAAAGGAAATCTTTGTAACGATTTGGTGGGTAATCGGCTGAGTCCAAGACTGTTGCCAAACCCTACGTTGGCTTGATGAAGATCATTATGAAGTGTTTACTGCACACATACAAACACACGTGTTAAGTTATCAATTAGCAATAATTGCTATTTTAATGTCATATGTCGAACTTACTCGAAGTGGTACGGAGCCTTTACGAGGTCCTTGCCATCTTTGACAAAGTTAAACATGGCATGTCCTATGTAAGCTGCAACCTCAATACTTTATCCTTCTTTTGTTTTGCGATTGATTTATCAAATATATTTTTTTCATGTGTTTGTATTGTTCTGAGTCCTGATCCACCTTAACATCAAATAGCGTCTTTGCAATCTGTGTAGGGTCAAGGATATCTGTCTTGCATTTCATCTGTTTATTATCCATGTATTGCATCCTATTGAAGAAGTCTAGAATTGTTATAATCTCATGAAATGTGCATGCGTGTAGTAAGAAAAGCAAATGCAAGATATTAGAGGCACTTACAAGCACCAGACGAGTAGTAGGTTGATTTTGAGCATGCCCCGATAGAAAAGGACATGTAGATCTTCAAAGAAAAGGGCTCATTTCTCTGCTCCAGTGCTCCAGAATACTTTTTTGGCACAAGAAATGTGATGTAAGAAAGTGCATATTTTGTGCTAGCAGTAATGTACCACTTGTGCATTTTTTTTGAGTGGAACAGGTTGTTTGCTAAGTTGTATTGATGTCGTGAATAGCTTCCCATTCTCATATTGAGAAGGAACATTCTCAAGCTTGTATATTGGAACTCCTGGTTTAACTAAAGCCATCCTCCGATTATACATGACACCGTCTTCTTCCCACTCCTCAATATCTTCTAATACTGGCTCATGAGAAGAACGAGATGCACTCAATTTTCTAATATTTTCCTTCATATTTTCCAAATACTTTGACACTTCTTATGAAGGTTTCTTATTTTCGTATGAGCTAACTTTGATAGGCATTGATGATCGAGGAGTAGTCGTCGAAAGTTGGACACTGGCTTGTTGTTGAACCTGTTGTTCAACTGATTGCTCTTTACTACCAGCACCTTGGTCTAGTACTACATCAAGTTGTTGCTCAACTAGTTGCTCTTTACTAACAACAGCTTGCTCTGGTACCGCTTGAAGTTGTTGTTCAACTTGTTGCTCTTGGTTACCTTTACTAGCAAGGTTACTATCATTCTTGCTGAGACGTAGCGGGAGTGGATCTTCCTAGACTGGGAGTGGATCTTCCTGGACTTTTGCCTTAGAAGACAGGGTGGCAGTATTTTGAGATGCGACGGGGCTAGAAATTGGATCATCGTCCAACACGATATCGCGTCGGTGCCAAAGAATTAATTGGTTGACAGTCTGCCCCAGAGTCGCAATCCCCTCATGTGTGATGTGGTCTATTTCATAATCTTCATAATTATTATCAATGATCTGAAGAACTTGCACATAGCATAATACAACGAGAGTGGATTGCCGTTGAAGTCACGATCAGGCTTTGCCATAGAAGTGGCAACCTGTTTGGTTTAGTTCCCTGCTATGCCAATCGGGACAAGAAGATGACAAGATTTGTCCTTAGCAATATCATCAACACCGAACTTATGAGTTGACCCTGAGCCTGGCACAGAACCTACGCTGCTAGGATAGGCAGTTGGAGATACCAAATGCTCCTTTGGCACTGGAATCATCACTGTACTCGGTGCCACTAATTGTCCTGATTGTCTAAGTTGTTCCATTATTTGTTGCACATTTTCCTTGACCTTTTGATCAATCATTTCATCAAGTGTTTTCTTGAACTTCTCACGTCTTCTATATGTCTCTTTATCTTTCGAGAAACCATCTAGCCAAGACATTTGAGAAGAGATTGCTCGAACCCGTCCATTGTGTTCAGGGTTTCCTAGGATAGCGATAAGTTGGTCATTCTCCCTCTTCAGCTTGAAGAGACCCTTCTGTTGCTTTTCAATTACTTCTTTCATTTTGTGCTCTACTTCATTCACAGAGTCAGGCTTTTCAAGTTTGCCCTCGCTGGTCAAACCTGAACGAGCAAAGAGCCACCGTTGAGTTCTCTCATCGCAGCCTTCTAACGGGTGACGATTGCCCTTACTGGTAATTTCGTCTAATATCTTATTCTATTTCTAGACTTTGGGGGCATATCCGGCAGACCCCAAGTGTCAGGATCTACCTTCCGAGGGTCCACTTGTGCATCCCGTATCAATCCCTGGATCAGTAGTTGGTATGCACAACAGAATAGATCATGATCCATACAACGATTATTAATTTATAAACAATATAAGTCATACAAACATGATCTAGATTACATTGGGTGTGGTCGGAGATGACCACCAAAATAGAAGAAATCTTCAAAACAGCGGAGCAGAATGACGCCATGCCCAACAGGCAGACTTGGGAAGTAGGACTAGACCTAGTCGTTATCCTCACATGCTTCAACTTCTTTGTCTTCTGATAAAACCACATATAAAGCAAGAGTGAGTACATAAGGTACTCCGCAAGCCCTAACACTACTCAAGGGGAGGTGTGTTATGCATTGGGGCTTGTAGCAAGGAGAGGCCATACGGCTTAGTTTTGCCGAAAAGCATTTTATGCAGGTTCTCTTTGAAAAGAGTTTTGCAATAAGAGGGAGAGGTAGTTGAATCAATATTATTATAGTTGGCGGGCCCTGGGGGAGTTTCAGACCATCCCGCTAGTTCTCTCACTTTTATATGAGTCTTCGGACCCAAGGCCCTGATGACTCTGGCATGCATGCCAACTCTTTCCCAAAACACGGCGGCCTCGGCCACCCACACACACACACTTCAAGGAGATATAGTAATGCTAATCAATAGGAGCCCAAAGCATAGTGTGCCAAGACTGGGACAATAGCTATCCGGATAGATTAAGACTCTGCAGAGTTTGTACACTTTAACCACAGGCTATGTACTCTGGATCAGAGAGTAATGCAACGCTCATCCCATCTTTCCCGAGTAACCCCACATTCACACCTCGGCCCGACGCAGGGGCTATTCGGGCATTCACTACCCAGCCAGACACCGGACGACCCTCGGTCTCCATGCCATTTCTTGGTCCAACGTGCCCCCCATGGCTCTACAGGTTTTCTCATGTGGCAGTTACCAGAAAGGTAGGGCGAGTCCCGCCCATACAGGTTCTGTGGTTGTACGAAATCACTATGTTGAGGTCAAATGAACCGATCCTTATATTGGTGAGGCGGCTCCATCCGTCCTTGGCAAGAGGACTAGTTCAGAACACACAGCATCGAACTAAACTGAAGTACTCAGCACAAAGCTAGTCCGGAAAGCATGGTCATCGGACTACTACTGAAGCACTCAACGCCAATCGGTGGATTACACCGAATACACAGCCGCAACTGGTATACCTCTTAGGGGCCCGCATCATCCCATCACCATACCCGCCTCGATCACCCATCCCCTTCACACACACAGTTCATTAATATCTCACCCATAACCTAACTCACACCACCAAATACCTTTTAACAAATTTCACAATCATGTATACAGTGTGTAGTGGTTCGCGATGCGAACATCGCAGGGGTTCCTAAGCATTGTACTAACAAGCAGGTGCTCACATCGCTGCGATGAAGCTGTTAGGTTGTCAAGAGGTTGTGTTGTCAAGGTCAAGGTCAAGGAGGGGACTGTGATAGTCACTGCTATTATCGTAACTGATACAGTGTCTTGTTTCAAGCCATTGATAGCGAGTAACTTATGTGTTACTGTTCATCGTTGGCTAGTAGCTAACACCGATACTCAGTCATCAACATAGCTCATGCTACCACATCAAGTGGTTCATAGCATAACAATATTTTAAAATAGACATACAGTCATGCAATGAAAACAGGCCATAGGTGCGATTGCAAAACATAGGTGAAATATGATCAAGGAGTTAGAGCTTGCCTTTACAGTGGTTTATCAGAGTCCTTGTCTCATTCTTCGCGATCTGGGTCTTGAATATATCCTTCGCGAACTCTCCGATTACTAAGTACGGAGCTATGCGAATAAAATATGAAACATCAATAAAGATTCGAGAAATTCAAATAAAACTCCAATAAATACCAACCATCATTTAATAACGTGTTTTCTAATATTCTTAGAAGGCTCGTCGATGAATACAATATTCTACTGATGACTTATTTGAAAACATTACTATTTTGTTGGTCATCTAAGTGTCGTTGAAAGGCTATAATGGTTTTTATCGTTCTTTTTAGTTTAATTGCTTAATTCTCTATTTTATCACGCTATAGGTTCCTAGTAATATCTTTATATGGTTATGTTGGTATGACTTTCAAACTTGGGGTTAAACAAGGTTTTCTTCAAGCTTATAATCATTTACATGTTTATGACAATTAATGCAAACTCAGTAGTTTATATTATAAAATATTTATTTTATGGTTAACACAACTTCTGTGGGATTTATTTATAATTAACCTACATTCATTGTAGTATATCCACTAAAATCCTTCTAATGTAAGTCTCACCTATTTTAGAGACTAATCCCGAGTTCTAATGTTCCCTAGCAAATAGCTCAATTTTACTAAGAGCTAGTGAATAACTTATTTTTTTTGTACACTTCTCTAAATTCATTGTTTTAATAAAGTGTTATAAAGCCTTAGGCATATTTTGAACTCCTCTAATATGTGTTCACTAAGACTTTCCAGAGAACCACTAATGACAAGTTTATTTTATGTGTGTGTGAGTTTCTTTTACTTAATAGCTCCCTAATTGCTCTTCCATGACGACTAGTTCTTCATCTCACATTTGTTTTTGGTCAATTACTATTCTATAGTCCTAGTACTACTTTTCCACAATTATTTAGAGGGTCCTTTATGGAAATATTACTTAAATGGAAGCTTCTATGTGTCCCTTGCTGATTCATGATTATTTAAATGATTTTTCTATGAGAATGATTATTATTTAATTATCCCTTAGTTTACGGTAACCAAATACCACCTACATTCTGTTTTAGATGTCAAATAATATTTCTATGTGTTGTAGATATTTATTTATGAAGGCTTTATATAACTGGGAGGCTAAATATGGGTTCCCTCAATTTCCTAGTTGATTGAATGACTTTACTAGCTCACAATAAGTCTCGTATTTTCTAAAATTTATTTGTGCCACTAATTACTGTTTTTATGTTATGATAATCATTATATAATTTTAGGGAACTCCTAGGTAATTATTTTCTAAAATGACTATCAATTTAGAGCATTAACATGATTTCTCTTCAATTATTAATTATTATTCTATTTTAGGTAAGCTAATGATATCCTTCACTATATATACAATTAATTTATTTTATCAGTCATTCCTAATATGTTCCATGAGCAGTTAAGGATTTTTAGGGAATTTTTCCAGACTTTTCTTATATCAAGAAATACAGTTTATTAACTCCTACGTGCATAGTCTGGGTAGGCTTAGCATTTTAACGCCGAGTGGTCAGGCTGGTTGTGGGCCTGGGTGAACAGCGTTTGTGGGTTTAGCATTTTAGTGTGCATGTGTGCGTGTAGCCTGGGTGGTCAGGCTGACTAGTAGGTCCCGGTGGTCAGTCCAGCATGCCCATGTGGTTCACGTGAGCCGAGTTCATGCAAGGGGCTCCGGGGCTTTGTGCATGTGTGGCAAAGATAGTGCGCACGTGGCGCTGAGGTGGCGCTTGGCTGGCAGCCACGCGTGCACCATGCAAGCGCCACGTAGGTGCCAGGGGGCCTGAACAGGGGTGCGGCGGCGGGCGGCCAAGGGAGTTCGCCGGTGATGGCTTGGTGCGGAAGGGCGCAGTCTCCCCTCCAACAGGGCTGTCGGGTGCACGTTCCGGAGGGTGTGGATTCCCTCTGTGGGCACGGTTGGCTCGGGGCAACGCCCACGGCGGCCGGTGACGGCACACGGTGGTCAAGGGAGGTGGTGCGAAGTCCGGTGCGTGCACACAAATTGCAAACTTAGTCGCACCTACGCGTAGCTTGTAACGAGGGGAGTGCGGAGGCGCGCCAAGCCGGACTGGAGCAGCGTCGAAGGCGGCCGACGGCGAGCAGTGGCGGCCGTGCGCGTCGGCGCACAGGCGATCTACGCATGCGTCCGATTTTTCACTGAACGAGTGTGTCAGCGGTGTGTCCCCGAGCATGTGGAGCGCGTTAGGATGATCGGACAGGCCGGGGAGGTCACCACGGCGGCCAGCGACGAGGTGCAAACATGGCGGCGACTGGCGAGGTCCACCCTCCCTTGCCGTACTTCCTAAACTAAGTACCGTAACACGTTCTAAACGTCAAGGCTCAGCTTATGGGCAAGGTGGCATGGTCGGAACGAGCTCCTAGCTCGCCGGCGGCTATGGCGTGTGGCGGCGCCGTCGAGAGATCGTTGGGATCTGTCCCGTGGTGCGCTAAGTGGCAAAGCAACGATTGTTCTAAACGTTCTACGCAATGGAGAAGAAACGTGATGGGTTAATTGGAGTACCTTGACGCCGACGCGTCAGAACGGGCGAGGTCGCCGGATTTGGGGAAGAAGGGGGAAAGCTCTGAATTGCCGATCGAGAAGGGTTGCGCGAGCTTGTTTGTGTGCAGTGGAAGTGAGAGGGGAACTAGAGCGAGTGGATTTGGGAGAGGGGTACCGTTTTTATAGCCTCGACGAGGTGGTTTGTCGAGAGGCGGTGGCCGGCACGGCCTTTGACGTGCGCAGAGGCGGTGCGCAGGGGCTCTGTGGCGCACTCGCCACGTTTGCTAGCTGGCGAGGAGCGGGCACGTGCGCAAAGTGACTACCAGGCAGGCGACGTGATGATGACGGGTAAGAACAGAGGTGCCGGCGAGGCGACAGAGGCAGTGCGGATTCTCCACGCGCGCGATGCATCATGGTGGCTTGCTCTGGTCATGGTGGCAATGATGCCGGACAGGGCGGTGACGTGACTAAGGCGGTGCAGCAGAGGGTACAGTGGTGCAAGCGGCCTCCCCGTGACGTCGCGTCGCGGTTTCCCCGGGGCGTGGTCGGGCTGAGAAGGGGAACCGGGATGTAGAAGAAGGCTGTAGCGCTGGGTCGGGCTGGGCCGCGCGCCAGGGAATAAAAAAAATAAAGGGCCGGACTGGTGGGAAGGAAAAGGGAGAGGAGGAGAGGGCTGGGCCGGCTAGGGAAATGGGCTGCTTGCCCTTTTATACTTTTATCTGGTTTTCCTTCTTTTTCTATTTTAATTTCCCATTTGGTTTTAAATTCAAATCTGATTTAAACTCAATTTGCACTCAAATTATTGTATGCACACATTCTGTTATTTAGGGTATTCTCCATGTTGGCTTATATTTGTATTTTGGTATTCTTATTAGGTTTAAACTACTCTCAATTAGTTCACTATTTTAGGTTTGCTTGACATTTGGGTTTGAATCCCGATCTGGTCTTTGAATTGCCCTTGAATTGGGTTTACACTAATTCATTGGCATTCAACTTGTGTTTGATGGATTTATTAGCCACTTGATTTATGAATTTCTTTATCGTAATCTAGGTTGTAATATTTGGTCGATTGTTCGTCCTTCTTTATTTACTTATTTATGGGATTTATATTGAAGTTGACATATGTGAGTTTATATTTACGCTTACATGCTATTTTGTTATTAGTTCCCATTTATTTGTATATATGGAATATATGGTTTGAGTTGTCTCATAGGGTGTTTCCATAATCCCCCTAATTCTTGCACATTTGAATTGTAATTTTAATTTTGATTTGGAATTTGGTTTATGGACAACAACCTTTGTTTGAGTACATTTATATCCTAGAATATAATTACTCTTTCGGATAATTATAGTATTACTTGCGCTTATTCATCGTTTGCTTGTTTCCTCTCATTTGAGAATTATTAATAATTATGTGACCTAAATTTAAGTTAACCATTATTAATAGTTTGATATTTATTCAAAAATTTTAATTCGGAGTGATTTTTTATCATTTTATAAAATTCGGGCTGTGACAGATCTACCCCACTTAAATAGAATCTCGTCCTCGAGATTCGGAGGCCTTCTTAGGTAGGTAGGGATTTTTTTAAGGTTATCTTCACTGTCGTGAGATGGTCGTTCCTTGATCCTGACGTCTCTATTCTGTGCCACGAGTTCGAGTATATGTACGACTAGTTCTTGATATCTAGCATCAGACCGTTGGTCTATCGCACCGAACGATACTTGGTCCTCAGATATTCTCGGTGCTGGTTCGGGTGATGATATACGAATACAAGCGTATACCTGACTTCCTCGTACATTTATCAGACTATCAATTCATGCCTCCTATTTTCTCAAATGTCCGTTTGGTTGGTGGGGCCAACATACCTTATATCCTAAATCTGTGTATTCCTCTAATTAACGTGTCCATATGATGCATGCAATCACTCTGGTGATGGATGGATTCCTACTGCGGCTATTTGCTTCTTATTCTTCCTAGTCGTTCTTGGTTGTGGTGTCTGCCTATGTCCCCGATACCGATGGGGTCAAGGAATGACGCTCTTTCCTCTTCAACTATGTCAGTCCTTATTGATGTTTTGTACCGTAGCAGGTCCCGAAAGTGGGAGCTTCTGTTTTTTATGTGGGGTCCACCACTATAGTTTGGTCTTCGAGGCATGTCCAGAAATGCTTACTGTTTGTTCCTTGTATTTGGTCAGTCCATTTGGGTTCGTCTGGTAGGGTTGATTTGCTATTAGCGCTGCTCAGGGAGTAAGTCTGATCAATAATCTCGTGTATTTGTCCGGTGGCATATCTATTAGCCATCCCAAAAATACATCCGAGCATGTGCACAATACTAACACTCATCCCATGGGTGTAGCTCCCAAACCATGTGCCATGGATTCTACCGTGTGCTCATGCAGCTGACTTCTTATCGTTATCTCAACCTAATTCACCGTGGTGACCTTTCGGTTGGCACAGGGTGTAAATCCTTGTCGGTGTGCCAACCAATCCATGAGGGTATGATCCACACCATTGGTCTTATGGGCTTTTAGGTCTGTTAAGATCATACCCCACTTAAATAGAATTCTAACTACTGTAATTTTTTCATTAGTGCGGGTTTATTATTATTATTATTATTATTACTATTACTATTACTATTACTATTACGGATATATTTATATTTTATTATGTATAACTTTGTTTTGTTTTATTTGGTTTAATTAATTAATTATTAACTTTGAGATTTAATTGGAGTACTTGGATCGATACGGTTTCCTGCATGAGCAGTGTGCTTGTGGTGAGCTTGACTAGGAATAGGCTTCTAAATGGGTATTTTGTTGATATGATAGGAAGAGAGGAGTGGAAGAT
Source organism: Tuctoria greenei (assembly GCA_036927565.1). Taxonomy (NCBI): domain Eukaryota; kingdom Viridiplantae; phylum Streptophyta; class Magnoliopsida; order Poales; family Poaceae; genus Tuctoria; species Tuctoria greenei. The sequence continues at coordinate 36,291,954 of JAYESD010000008.1, forward strand.
TTTTTTCGGTCATTATTATCATCCTCACGTATATACTTACGTTTGCATATATATTAAATTTTTATATTGTGTATTCTTATTGGTGCATTATATTTGATATTACATATAGGCATACGTGCATAGGTATATAAATACACGTAACTCATATGTATTTATTTTATTAAACACCCAACTTATCTTCTTTCATTTGATTATTGGTCTGTGTTTGTATTACAGCACACAACTTCACTCAATCAAAGAACCAAATGAAAACCAGCGAATCACACCCAAACATAACTAGATTCAAACTTATATATTATACTCTTAGTCGTTCTATTCGTGGATTACTCTAGGTCACTATAGGCTAAGCCATTCTACTCATGGACACTATGGTCATCCTAGGATTCTATGGATGTGGCTGAGAAATGTAGAGTTGCACGTGGTTGGTCTTCCACCAAATGTGATGTCGTCCTTGATACATGACAATGGCATCTTCTAGTAGTCTTGGTAGAGTAATTGCTTCCTTTGTCTTTATGTACTCTCTTGAATTGGTCAGAAGTTTGTTTGACTCATCGAATCTTCGAATGGTCTGGTGCAGATGTTGCATGGTTCCAACCTTGCATATCGCGTTGGCATCCATCTTACTCTTGAATGATCAAAGTGTGTTGGGTTGAGGTCAGTGACACTATCGAATGGAATAAAATAGGTTTTCAACATAGAGAGAGGTAAGTGCAGAAGGAGTATAGAGGAGAGAGTGAATTTTTCATAAATACTTTTATACTTTTCAAAATATAGGTTCAGGAACTAGGATAACGCTAAGGTTTCGTCCTACGGCCAAGTATGGCTCTGATACCACTCTGTCAGGACCCGCCTTCCGTGGGTCCACTTGTGCATCACGTACCCTCGAAAGGCGGGTCCTGACACCAAGCAATGATAATATTTGTTCTTTATGGCAAGCTCTGACCTAGTTGCACTTAGAGCTTTGGCGTCAGGTGTGGTCTTTTGACGAACAAATTATTACCATTGAGCTTTTGTGATTTTTCCCATCTTCCTCGGGCTAGGGACCTTATCGAACTTAACATAAGAATTCATTTCACTCTTCCAGCAAAAAAAGTTCTTGCCGCAAGAGACCAATGTTGCTTTCTTTATAGCTTCTTCCATGCCTTTCGGGAACTTGAATTGTTTCTTTATCCTTTCCCACAAATCATTCTTGGTCTCCTCAGATAATTTTCTCGAATCTTGGTTGTGATCGGCACGAGCTCTCTAACAAGAAAACCGCATGCATTTCAGTACTTTGTAACTGAATCCAGTGATTCTTGGGGAAGCCCACCTGGATCGACCCTTGTTATGTGCATGATGCGGTTCAATGGAACCTTATTAGGACCTCGTTGCCCTCGTTGACGCTTGAGTGAACCTGAGGATTTATCCATTCGAGAACCTTCCGCGGTTTTAGGAGCTGAAGTCACCTTGTTTTCTTTGTGACTAATATAGGTAGAAAAGAATTATAAGACTTCATATACTTGACAACCAACATTAAGTTGAACTACTGAAGTTAAGATTCATGATCCATACCTCGTCGGCAGGATCATATTCCGGGTCGAGATTCTCTGAAGTCTTTTTAATTTTTATATTCGGAAAAAGATCTGATGGACTGTGAAAGGAGTCTGAACTGCTGAAGTCACTGAACTCCATATTGCCTTCTTTATTGTTACTACCATCAACAATCTTCTTAGGACTTTCCATGCTAGAACTAATAAGATAAAAAATATAATGAATGACATATTAACTCTACATGAAGTGTTGCATGAAGAAAAAGATGGAAGCATTCTAGGTTTGATAAGGCATTCTAGGGTTTAAGGTGACTGACCAAGTTTCATTCTAGGGTTTGAGGCGACTGACCAAGGCATTAGCTAGACATGTGAATTGCTTGTATCAAAAGCCGACAAGAACAATTATATCAACAATTAAACAATAACAATGCATAATTCGCATTGATTAAATCAACAATTAAACAATAACCAATGTTTTCAAGTCACCTGGTCAACCCTAGTCGCCTACCCAACGACTAGGTCGACTAGGACGACTAATCGTCGACTAGGGCAACTAGTCGATCCTAGTTGACCCTAGTCGGTCATCTAATCGTCTAGGCCATTTTTTTATGGCAATGTCTAGTCGACCATATATATATCAACATATATAATTATATATTAGGAGTATAGCACACATACCTTTAGTGTAGCAATTAGCAGACAAAATTCATAAGCAAATTAATTCACAAATAGCAACAATTTACTGTTTCAGAATAGAACTCTATAATTCAGATAACTTTAGATTTCACTACTTTAGTTTCAGATAACATTAGAGTTCGGATTCTTCTAGCCTGCAACTGTTCTCAGTTATTCTAAAGCCAAAAAGATTATAAGTTTGTAACAGATTCAAAAAAACATCAGCAAATTCTAACAAACTCAACAACAGTTCACAATGCACAATTCAATCAACAATTAAACAAACATTGCATAGCATAATCGGGTCGCTGATGAGGAGGGAAATGTTGGTGCGGAGGAGAACGGGTGGGGAGGGAGGGGGCGCTGAGGAGGCTGGGTGGGAGGGGGACTCGATGGGGGAAAGAGGGGGGAGGGGTGCTCGATTGGAGGCCGGCATGGAGGGGAGCTCATTTGGCGTCCATGGAGGGGCTCAGGTGAGGCCGGGTAAGAGGGGGGAGCTAGAGTGAGGTCGGGTGGAGGCCGCTGTGGAGGAGGGTGAGAGGGAGATGAGCTTACTTGGCGTGGAGGAGGGAGAGAGGGCGGAGACGAGTGCGGGCTCGGCGGCGGGCGAGGGAAAAGCTCGACGTACCTGGACGGAAAGAAAGGAAGTGGTGAGGGCGAAGCTTGGCGGTGAGATCGAAGCTCGGCAACAACGGCGAAGGTCGGCGGTGAAGCTCGACGGCGAGGAGGGCGAAGACTTGGCGGCAAATGAAATTTTGGCAGAATGACATCGTCTAAGTGAGTTTTCCTGGGTTAGATTTTTCCAACGCACCCGAGGGATATATATAGACGCCTATTTTCTCAGGCGGTTATTAAGTACCAACCACCTGAGAAAAGGATTATCTCAAGCGGTTATTAATTACCACCCGCCTGCGAAGATGTATTTGTCTCAGGCATTTGGTAAGCAATATCTGCCTGAGATATAGACTTTTCTCAGGCGGTTATTCAGTACCAACCGTCTGAAAAGATCTTTATGTAGGCTTAATTAATATTCTTGATTAAATGTGGGTCTTTTTAAAAGCCCAAATTCCACTTTCTTGTAATATGCTTGAGTATTAAAGGTTACCATTATATTTCACTTGGAAAAACCTTTGAAATTGGTCATAACATAAAAAACAAATAACACTGCTTATTTGTCATTTTTGTATCTTGATGAATATAATGATTTTTTACCATTTAGTTTCTCAATGGAACTTTGTAGTCATCATACCAACCTCTATGATTTTTTTCAGATTTTTTTAATTTTTTTGAATCAATGTATGTTCAAAATTTGATGAATGCCTCATGTGTATATGAGCATTTGATTAGAATGATGGATAATTTGCATTTTGACATGATGGTATGCTTTAAAAATTAACAAAATTCATACATGTTTTATAAGACAAATATGTTCATACAAACCAATTTCAGTGAATGGTCCGTTTTTTAGGAGATACAAAAATGTGAATAATATGTGAGTATAAATTAATTTGTTATTTACTAAAATATTACAATGTTGGCTATACAAGTTTTAAAATATTTGGTCCAGGTGGTAGATATTAATTTCTGAAAAATGTAGAAGAAAGAATCATCAAATTTGGACTTAATTTGCATAATATATACATGTTTTAGTATTTATATTGGAATCTAACTAAAAAAGAAGCAAGGAAAAAGAAAACTGAAGAACAGACTCTAGCTATTATCACAGGCGGTTGTTGAACAATCGCTTGTGCAACTGTTAAAAACTGTTTGAAAAAAATTACTAAGTCTACACTTTATTAATATTCTTGTTTAAAATGTGAGGCCTTTTAAAAGCCCAAATTCCACTTTCTTGTAATATGCTTGAGTATTAAAGGTTACTATTAAATTTCACTTGGGAAAACTTTTGAAATTGGTCAGAACTTAAAAAACAAATAACACTGGTTATTTGTCATTTTTCTATCTTGATGAATATAATGATTTTTTCATTTAGTTTTTCAATGGAACTTTGTAGTCATCATACCAACCTCAATAAATTTTTTCCAGATTTTTAAAATTTTTTTAATCAATGTGTGTTCAAAATTTGATTAATGTCTCGTATGTATATGAGCATTTGGTTAGAATGATGGATAATCTGAATTTTGACATTTGGAATGCTTTAAAAAAATTTAACAAAATTCATACATGTTTTATAAGACAAATATGTTCATACAAACCAATTTCAGTGAATGGTCCCTTTTTTTAGGAGATACAAAAATGTGAATAATATGTGAGTATAAATTAATTTTATATTTACCAAAACATTACAATGTTAGCTATACAAGTTTTAAAATATTTGGCCCAGGTGGTAGATATCAATTTTTGAAAAATATAGAAGAAAGAATCATCAAATTTGGACTCAATTTGCAGAATCTATACATGTTTAAGTATTTATATTAGAATCTAAATAAAAAAGAAGAAAGGGAAAAGAAAACTGAAGAACAGGCTCTTGCCATTATCACGGACGGTTGTTTAGGAACAACCATTTGTGCAACTGTTAAAAACTGTCTGAAAAAAAACCGTTCAAACTTAATTAATTTTTATCACAGGCGGGTTTTTCGTTAAAACCCGCCCGTGAAAACAGACGCCTATATAAAGGGCACCTCGAGCACCACAGAAACCTAACCCGGAAGATTTTCCATCGACGCCGCCAGACTGCCAAAATTTTCCACCGTGCACGGGCCGACCCTATTTTCATCAGTTGATCAAGCTTCGAACAGAGAAAAGGTTAGTAGAAGAGACTTCTTCACTGTCATGTTTTCAATTTTTTGTCCTATTTTCAGTTTCGTTTAGTTGAGTTTGCATGCCTCTAGCCCCTCCCCTCCTCCACTTGAGATTTGTAGTAGATTTGAAGGATTAAAGGTTGAAAGATGTAGTTGAGTCTCCCCATGAGCTCACCCATGAATTTTGTAGAAAAAGAAGTAAATTTGAAGGATTAAAGGTTGAAGATGAATACAAGCACATCACGTGGTCGATGAAATGTTTTAATGAATAAGCCTAACTTCAAAAATCCATTATGGACACTAGGAAGCTGAGAAAATTATGAAACAAACTTCCTTGGAATCCTTATGAATAGACCTACATGATACCAGTATCACTCATATGATACAGTCTGGTTATGTCTCTGTAAATTTATTTTAAAGAAGACCTTTAGGGAATATTTGTGGCCAATTTTTGTAAATCTTATAAAAATTATGTTATTGAAGCGTGGACCGTTGACCGTGGATGTATAACATGCCATTACCCGATCCTATGTACATTCATAATGTTGCAAATTTTATTGAAGCATCCAAGAGATATGCAAAGTTGCAAAAGATAGATGACATATTATGTTCATCTATCGACTGTGAAAATAAGATTGTTTGGATAGATACTGTCGGTACCCTGAGTACCGTATACCCCTTGAGATTGTAAAGATCTCAAGGAAATGTCATCTACTTGATTTGAAGACCTTCGGAGGCCCACATGTCAGACATAACCGGACCTGCTTCCCCAACATGGTTAGTCCCAGGGTCACCACGTGTACCATCAAACCGGAGCTACCGCCCACAAGGGGGAAGCTCCGGGCTATGTACCATAATGGTACCCCCGGACCTAACCCCAGACTGAGGGAAGCTCCGAAACTGACACGTGTCTGGTGGCATCGGACCTATCTGTTCCCCACAGTATGCTCCGGAGCTGCCACGTGTCCAACCTTCGGATCTTCAGCCTCAAACCTCCAGTAGACTCCACAACGGCTCCGGATCTTCAAAGGGGAATCAAGGACTTCAAGACCTGATTAAGTGTCATTAATACTATGTTAATGACACATGATCGGATGACCTTAATTACCAATAACGGTGCTGTCAAAGCCCGTAACTCGGTCATTAAGGGTAATTAAGCGTATCAAATGTGTATCAATATTAGTAACCGCCGGGGCCACATGTCGGGCCAGGTCAACTTGTAACGGCCTGTCCTTGTATTATAAAAGGACAGTCCAACGATACATAGGGGGCTCTGGGCCCTGTTCTGCGCTCTGGGCTCTGATCTGATTTGGACTGATCGGCTCACACCCGCTCTCAACTCACATCACTTGAGTTGAGTTCATACATCCAATACAACACCAACACACCCCGTGGAGTAGGGTATTACGCTTAGGCGGCCCGAACCACGTAAATCTTTGTGTCTCCTGTGTCATTTCACATTTCACCTTCTTGAATCTCCGCGCGCCCACACTGAACTTCAAACTCCGCAAACACTTTTAGTAGTGTTGGGAGATCTGCCGGATCAAAACCACCGACAGTTGGCGCGCCAAGTAGGGGGCGCCTGAGATTTCAAGAATGGTGAACTCAGCTGCTGAATCATCCAATGGTCATCTCGCCGTTCAAGCTGTTGGGGGCAATCCCTCCACTATGCAGCCACCAGCAGGAACCTCAGTCCCAGCAGGAGTCACACTTCCACCACCGCCGCCTCCACCAGCAAATCAAGCTCGGCAGCGCGATGGTGCACCGGCGTCAATCACTGCGTCGGCGAATTATGACAACCCGGAACACGCGCTCCATGCAGCACATGCTCTCCTTCAGCGCCCACCACCTCCAGATGCATCCCGGGATGCAATGGAGCAGTGGAGGGCCGATGTGGAACACTTGGTTGCAGCAGCAGCCGACCGCATCAGTAACCAGGGTCCTCCTCCTTCAGGACGGACCCCGTCGCAGCGACGGACCTTGTCTGGCAGACTTGGTCCGCACGTTTCCAACAACAGGAGACGTGCTGCGCCACAGCAAGTGACGTCGTTGCCCTCCGGGGCGCGATGCACTCACACGGTATCAAGGCTTTCAACTCATGACCTCCGGGCGAAGCTTGATCGCCGATACCGTCAACAAGATGACCGAGTCCATATCCAGCGTGCTCGTGAAAGACGAGAAGGTCAGGACATTCCTGCTCCTGAAGGAGTAGGAGGAGGCTGTTCAGCCCTGGCCATGCATCTGCGTATGGTCAGGTGGCCACAGAAATTCCGGCCTCACCTGCCGGAGAAGTTTGACGGGACCGTTAATCCCGTCGAATTTCTTCAAATTTACTCCACTGCTATCCTGGCAACTGGAGGAAATGAGGCCGTAATGGCCAACTATTTTCCAGTGGCTTTAACTGGGACCGCCTGGTCCTGGTTTATGAGCCTTCCACCCAAATCCATCAATAGTTGGGAGGAGTTGTGCCGGCAGTTCACCGCCAACTTCGGGAGTTCATACACCCGACCAGGCACCGAACTGGACCTTTTTGCAGTCGTGCAAAAAGGGGGAGAATCCCTGCGATCATTCATCCAGAGATTCTCTCAGGTACGAAACACTATCCCTTCTATCTCTAGCGCCTCTGTCATTGTGGCATTCAGACAGGGTGTACGGGACAAGAAGATGTTGGAGAAACTGGCGATCAAGGAGATCACCAGTGTCACGGAACTCTTCAGCTTGGCTGACAAATGTGCCAGAGCTGCGGAGGGCCGTGAAATGCACTCCAAACCACCTCCGGAGGATCACAAGAAATCCTCCAAAGGAGAAGCCACTACCTCCGGGAGTGGCAAAAAGAAGAAAAAGACCAACGACAAGAAGAAGCCGTCGGCCGGCGCATCTAATGCTGCAGCTGCTGCAGCTCCGGGTGGCCGGTGGGCCACGCCCCGAGAAGCGACCTCGACCGTCTTCTGAAGACGGTGGCAAACCCAAGGTGTGGTGTCCAATTTATAAGACGGACAACCACTGTTTGGAAGACTACCGGGAGGTCCAAAACCTTGTCGAGCGCTACAACAAGCGCCGGGAAGAAGTTCCTTTCTGACAGAGGGAAGGAAAACAAAAAGTTGACGAAGCTCCGGCTCAAGAGGAGTTAGGTTTTCAGGATCCTAAAAAGGTCCTGAAGGCTGTCTACATCTTCGTCGATGATGATTCTGACATCTCTGACAACGAGCGTCGGAAGACCATGAACACCATTTTTGGTGGATCATGGGACATCACCTCCCGCCGCGTCCTCAAGACAATACGTTGGGACATGGCCGCTGTAGCTCCTACAGCTAGGGCGGAGCCTCATCGGAAGTGGATAGACACAACCATCACTTTTGATGCTTCAGACTGCCCTCGAAGCATGGTTGGAGCAGGCCAGTTACCTTTGATGGTATCTCCTACCATCAATAACATTCAGCTCCACCACGTTATGGTAGACAGAGGTTCGGGGCTGAACCTCATAAGCTTCGAAGCTTTTACCAAGCTTCAGCTTCGACCTTCAAATCTTCACCCCTCCCGACCTTTCTCCGGAGTAGGTCCGGGAGCCATTACCCCACTCGTTGCTATTACTCTCCCTGTTACCTTCGGGATCCGTGAGAAGTATCGCACTGAGAAGTTGGTCTTTGACGTTGCTCAGATCAACTTACCTTTCAATGCCATCTTGGGTAGGCCTGCCTTGTACAAATTCATGGCAGCTGCTCATTATGGCTACCTGGTGTTAAAGATGCCAACACCAGTAGGCGTTCTTCGGGTCCGCGGAGATCGCACTGCCGGAGTAACCGCTCTAGAAGAACTTCATGCGCTTACTACGGCGCAAGAGGAGGACTCCAGGCAGGAGCAAGCTCCAAAACCCCTGAGCATTCATCAGCGAGGCTCGACTTCTGCACCTCGTGTGCAGCCAAGCGGCGACACCGACATTCCCGTCAAAGTCGTCCAAATCGGTTCTGATGCCGCTCAGACCACTCGTATATCAGGGGGACTGAATGACAAACAGGAACTCATGCTCATCGCTTTCCTCCGGGCTAATGTCGACGTGTTTGCTTGGCAACCGTCACAAATGCCTGGGATCCCCAGGGAAGTGATTGAGCACAATCTGAAGATCTACCCTGACGCCCGGCCCGTGCATCAGAAGCCTCGGAAGTAATCCGTGGAGCGACAGAACTTCATTCGACAAGAAGTGAAGTAGTTGCTCGAAGCTGGATTCATCCGAGAAATCTTCCATCCAAAATGGTTGGCAACCCAGTCGTTGTGCCCAAGGCCAGCGGGAAGCTTCGGATGTGTATTGACTACACAACACTAAATAAGGCATGTCCAAAAGATCCATTCCCACTACCTAGAATAAATCAGATAGTGGATTCCACCTCCGAGTGTGAATTGCTGTGTTTCCTAGATGCATATTCTGGGTATCATCAAATCAAAATGTCTAGGGAAGATGAAGAGCATACCTCTTTCATCACAGTAGATGGATTGTACTATTATACAGCTATGCCATTTGGTCTCAGGAATGCAGCTTCAACCTTTGTACGAGCTATGTACAAAACTTTTGAACAACTCATTAGAGACATAGTGGAAGTGTACGTTGATGACATCGTGGTCAAGGTCAAGAACAGGGAGTCACTCCTTGACACCTTACAGGTTGTCTTCGACAAGCTGCGGGTCACCCGCACAAAGCTAAACCCAGACAAGTGTGTCTTCGGGGTTAGCTCCTAAAAACTTCTTGGTTTCCTGGTAAGTCACCGGGGCATAGAGGCTAATCCGGCGAAGATCAAAGCCATTGAAGACATGTCGCCACCAGCCCGCATCAAGGATGTCCAAAAGCTGACTGGATGTCTAGCAGCCCTCAGCCAGTTCATTTCAAGACTGGCAGAACGGGCACTTCCCTTCTTCAAATTATTGAGGAAGTCCGGACCATTCCAATGGTCTGAAGAAGCAGAAAAGGCGTTCCAGGAGCTAAAACAGTTCCTCAGCACCCTACCAACTCTGGTAGCTCCGAACCCTAGTGAGCCTTTGCTACTTTACATTTCAGCAACTGACGAAGTCATCAATATGGTCCTGGTTGCGGAGAGACCAGAACCATCCCATGCTCAGGAATCTAGACCCCTTCGTGAGGGTCTGGAGGTTCCTGAAAGCGAGTCTGGGTCCCAATTCCCAGACTTGAGTCCACAAGAAGTTACTTCAGAAGACCCAGACCCCTCCGGGAGGGTCCAGGTTGCTTTTGAAGAAGCTCCGGGTCCCTCCAGCAAGGATCCGGAAGTCCCCAAAGAAGGTCCGGATCCCTCCAGGAGGATCCAGGTCAATGAAGAGGAAGCTCCGGGCCCCTTCGAGAGGGTCCGGACCACCCAGTGCCCAGTGTACTTCATCAGTGAAGTACTTCATGACGCCAAGACTCGATACCTAGAGGTGCATAAGCTGCTCTATGCAGTTCTTATCGCCTCCAGGAAGCTTCGCCATTACTTCCAAGCTCACAAGATTTTAGTGGTGACTTCTTACCCACTTCGAGCAATCTTGCATAATCCCAATTCAACTGGGAATATTGCAAAGTGGGCAGCAGAATTGGACGAATTCGATCTCGAATTCATTCCAAGGCAAGCAGTCAAGAGTCAAGCATTGGCAGATTTTGTGGCGGAATGGACTCCCTCTCCATCAAACCCTGGGGGCCCCAGTGAGCAGAAGCCAGAGCACAAGGCTCCGGTCTTCACCGAGCCTCACTGGACCCTCTACTTTGATGGCGCCATGCAAAAGCAGGGGGCCGGAGCTGGAATCCTTCTCCTCGCACCAACCGGGGAGAAGGTAAAATACATGATACACCTTGACTTCAAGGTGACCAACAACACGGCGGAGTACGAAGCACTCATCTATGGACTAAAGGTGGCACTGTCATACGGTGTCAAGCAGCTGCTGGTCAAAGGAAATTAATAGCTCATCATCAAACAAGTGAAGGGTGAATGCTCCTGCAACAATCCCCAGCTAGCTGCTTTACCTCCTTGAAGTCCAGAGGCTTCAGAAGGACTTCGAAGTCCTAGACCTCCACCACGTCCAGCGTGTTCACAACGCTGAAGCCGACGAACTCTTGATGAAAGTGTCAACCGGAGTTCCAGCTCCTGACGGAACTTTTGTCCAGAGGTTGCCAAAACCCACAGCTCAGCCCGCCGAACTAAGCGAAGGGGGCGAGATCAGCATCCCGAAGCTGACGGTCCCGATGGCCCTGTTACCATGGCAGCCATCAAGGGTCGTAGGTGCTGCCGGAAGCTCTGAGCAACCCAGCGCACAAGACTCAAATGCTCAAGTTAGCTCCGATGCATGGATCTCGGAGATCTGGAGCTACTTGAAAGACAACATCCTTCCTAACGATGATGTATCCGCTGACCGGAAAGTCAGATTGGCTAAAAGATACACGTTGGTAGAAGGGGATCTCTACCGGCGCGGTGCCAACGGCGTCCTAATGCGGTGCATCACAAGGGAAGAAGGCTGCGAGCTCCTCACAGAAATCCATGGGGGCGAGTGTGGGAACCACGCGTCTTTCTGCACGCTCGTCGGTAAAGCCTTCCGACATGGCTTCTACTAGCCTACAACACTCCAGGATGCAACAAAGCTGGTGAAGAAATGCGAAGCATGCCAATTTCATGCAAAGAAAATTCACACACCGGCTCAGCCTCTACAAATGATACCTCCTACATGGCCCTTCGCCGTGTGGGGGATGGACATCTTGGGACCTTTCCCAAGAGCCGTCGGAGGTTACAAGTTCCTGTATGTCGCCATTGACAAGTTCACCAAGTGGCCGGAAGCAACTCCAGTTGTGACAATAAATAAGCAATCTGCTATCAACTTTTTGCAGTCCATTGTATGCAGATTTGGAGTCCCACACAAAATCATTACTGATAACGGGACTCAATTCACAAGCTCTGCATTTCAAGGATATTGCGAAGACCTCGGCAGTCAAGTTTGCTACGCCTCTGTAGCTCACCCGACAAGCAATGACCAGGCTGAGAGAGCAAATGCTAAAATACTGAAAGGACTCAAAACGCGCACCTATGAGCGCTTGAAAAAACATGGAGCCAACTGGATTGAAGAGCTTCCGCCCACTCTATGGGCCAACAGGACAACTCCAAACCGGTCAACTGGAGAGACACCCTTCTTCCTGGTGTACGGAGCTGAAGCAATCCTTCCCCCGTAAATCACCTTGGGGTCACTCCGGGTCCGGACCTTCGACGAAGCCACGCAGGACCAGCTCCGGCGTGAAGACCTAGACCTCCTTGAGGAGGGAAGGTGCCAAGCAGCTGTTCGGAATGCCCGATACCGCCAAGCCCTTCGGCGCTATCATCAGCGGCATGTACACAACTAACAGCTCGAGGAAGGCGATCTGGTGCTACAGAGAATACAATCCAGAGAAGGGTTAAACAAACTCTCCCCCAGCTGGGAGGGACCCTTCCGAGTGATTAAAGTATCCCATCCCGGACGCGTTCGCTTGGCTACCGAGGATGGGACACCTCTCCCAAATCCTTGGAATATTGAGCACCTCCGTAAGTTTTACACTTAATATCACGGAGGTGAGTCTGTAGTAACTTGAGGTGTATGTTATAGAGTCATTGTACAGAGTCGGGTAGTTCCTCTGGGAGAACAGCCGGACCTTTCCCGGAAGGTCCGCAAAGTTCACACAACACTTGTCACAGTCTCAGGACTAAAAGTGTGGCTAGCTACCCTGGGTCAAACGAGAAGTGAAACACGCTTAGCCTGGTTTCGTACCCTAAGAGTGTACTTGTTTCCCCTGTACCCCGGACCTATAATGAAAGATATCTTCATGTGAAACAGACTCCATGTGCATTTAATTTGTACAGGCTCAACATTTTTTATTTTCTCTTTCTTGTCTATAACAAAGTTGTGCAATTCTTAAGAAATTTTAGTTCGACCAGTTCATGTACAATTCGAGCTGTATTGTCAATTCTTTTGGATTCAAATATTGTTCATGGCCCACTCGCCTGAATGCCGCCAAGCAAATCTAGGGCCGGAGTGTGCTATCGACTTAGCCTGGTCAAGCACCCTAAGTACGCCACTCTACCTACACCCCGGCAGGCCGAAGTAAGGTGGGTCCAAGTACAATTGGATCTGGAAGAAAGAAGGCAACGCATTCGGTTGTATTTAGAATTGTGTTTGACCTAAAACTTTCTTGGGAATCGTAAGCCGCGATGAAGTTATAGGCAAGGAGCGAATTTTACTATTTGTCTTGGCTTCAGTGTGCAGGAAAAATAAAGAATCCACATTGACGGAGAAAAGCCGGAGCTAACAAAGCTCCGACTCCCCCTAGGTGGCTTGTGATCGATGTTAAACATTAAAAACGAGCATTACCGGAGCAACCAAGCTCCTACAAAGCTAGGGGGGCCAGCCGTCGACGCAGAGTAAAAAGATGGTGAGAAGACCCCACAAGCGGAGTCTGCTACCGACAAGCTACGTGTTGGCAAAGGTCACTGCCAGAGCTACTAAGCTCCGACACCCCGGAGGGCTAACTATCGATGCTCTGCGCGTTGATAGGGACTATTGCCAGAGCTTCTAAGCTCCGACAACCTCAGGGGGCCTTCACTATCGAAGACTTCGGACCTACACTCTACAAGTTTGAAGCAAACGAGTCTTCAACAGAATACAATATCCTCTTGGTACATGTTCACAATCAAATTGTGTACATCTACCAGGGGGCCAAGTGAAGACAGAAGTGTTGAAGACAAAAAATGAAATTCATTAACAAATTGTGGATTTCATTCATCTGGAGACAAGGGATTACAAAATTGGGGAAGAAAAAGAGAGAATACAAGTGGGAGCTACAGAGATGGTCCTAGACCCTATGGAAGAACTGGGCGACCTTCTGAGCAACCTCCGACATATTGGCTCGGGTGGCTTCACCTTCTCCTTCGACGGGACCTTCAAGCACCGGTTCCAGAGGAAATTGGGGATCCCGGCTGGTGTAGCACGTCAGCACATACTCTGCGACGTTCTTCGCCAGGGACTGCCCCTCAACCTCCAACTGGCCTGCGATGACGTCACCCACATTGGAGAGTTTGCCACCCGCCGAGCTCAATGCTTGCAACGCCAGGTCCAGCTCCAGCTCCGGATCATCCGGACGCACGGGGCTGAAGCCCATTGGTGTCAGCGCGTCGTTGGATTTGCTCAGGAACTCCCAAACCTGTAGGGAGTCCGCAGTCCTCAAGACCTTCAGTTCCTCCAAGGATCTTTTGGCCGCCGCCAGTTCAGAATTCTCACGAGCAAGGCGCTCAAACTCTTTGGCATTTTTCTGAATCTTTTCAGCAACCTGCTTCTCGAGTTTTCCGAGCTCCTCCTCCCGGAGGTGGATCTTGTTCCGGCGGTCAACCAGGTCCTTCTCCCGGCCCCTAACTTTCTTCTCCCTGGCAGCAATGGCACACTCTTGCTTGTAGAGGTCCTGCCCTCGCACCCAGGCCTTCTCCTCCTCCTCAGCGCAATGCTCCTCCAATTTCTTGGTGCTTTCCTCGAGGCCCTTGTCAGCCAGAGCCACCTTTTCGGCGAGCTCCTCCTCCCTCTTCAAGATATCATCCCGTAGCTCTAGGAGTTTTTGCTCTTCGTCTTCGAGCCTCTTCTCCCTTTCCTCAAGTGCCTCCCGACGCTTGATGAGAGTAGTGTTAATAGCTTCAAGCCTTTCTTGGCGATCATCAGCTGCACTATTAGTTGCCTTGGCATGCTCATAAATGGCCCGGGATTGAGTGTCGAGGGCACGAGTCAAGCTCTCCCTATGATCCAATAATTTGCCCCAGTATTCCAGGCAGACCTTCTCCTGTTTGATCCACTCCTTGTCGTCTGCCAGCCTCAACTGCACCAGCTTGGTATCGAAGTAGAGATGATTATGCCACCGCCTAAGGGTTTGGCGCTCCTCTTCAAGAGCCTTGCTGTCGTGGTAGAACGCCAGCTGGACTTGACGCAGACTGGTGCAGGAGTTGTCAATGGACAACGATAAGGGAATAGGGTCCGGACCTACTGGAGCCTCCTCCGCTGGTTCCAGCGGGTTCTCGCTCACAATAATTGGGTCCCACTCCACAAGAGTGGTCCCCTGAGCCTCCACGGCACTAGGGCCGTCCTTTGGGATGGCCTCAGTCGCCACTGAGGAGGGTCCCGCAGAAGAAGTTCCGACCTCCGGAAGTGGTTCCGAAGGCCCTGCCGCCAGGTCTTCATATGCCTCCTCAGGCAGGGGGCCGGCAACTTCATCAGGGCACCCTGGCTCAGCAGCAGGCACCTCCGCCGTCATCACTTCCGGAGCAGGGGCTACTTCCGGCTCCAGCCTGGGCTCCTCCTCCGCTGGTGGCTCGGGTGTTGGCGCCTCGACCATCATGGGTTCGAGTGCTGATACCTCTGCAACGAGCAGCTCGGGCGCCGGAAGGTCCGCAACAACCGGCCCTGAGGCTGGAGCTTCAACTTCAACCGGCTTAGACGCCGGAAGGTCTTCAACAGCAACCGGCTCTGCAGCCGAAGCTTCAGTGGCAACCGGCTCTGAGGTCGGAGCTTTGGAGGTAGACGACTCAACCGCCAGGACTTCCTTAACATCCGGCTCGCTCGCCGGGACTTCAATAACCTCCGGCTCAACTGCCGGGGCTTCGACAATTTTCGGCTCTAAGGTCGGAATCACTGCTTCCTCCGGCTCAACGGCCGAAGCTTCTAACATCTCAGCATCAAGACCCGGGGCTTCAACCTCCAGGGCAGGTGCCGCTGGCACATCTTCTCTCACGTGGTCCGGCGCTACCACGGGAGTCTCGGGGGATGAGTCGAGGTCCATGACTACGACAGCTGGCACCGGACCTGCCGCAGCTTCAGCCGCCCCTACTTCCTCCGGCTCAACGACCGAAGCTTCTAACATCTCAGCATCAAGACCCGGGGCTTCAACCTCCGGGGCAGGTGCCGCTGGCACATCTTCTCTCACGTGGTCTGGCGCTACCACGGGAGTCTCGGGGGATGAGTCGAGGTCCATGACTACGACAGCTGGCACCGGACCTGCCGCAGCTTCAGCCACCACTTGGGGCAGCACCGGGACAGGAGCAGAAGCCTTCGCCCTCACAGCTTCAGCTACTATGGCTGAGGGTGGAGCCTCACTCCTCTTCTTGGGGACGCTGCAAATGATGGATGAAGAAACTTAAAAAATAGTTACTACAACAAAACAACTGTCTGAGGTAAAGATTAAAAATTACCTCGGAAGGCTTCCGCACTAGCTTGCACAGAATCTCTTTCCCGAGCGTTCTTGACTGACGATGGCCACCACCGGCGTGGTAGCTCCGGAAGGCCCCCGGAACTTGTTGCATCCGCGGGCATTTCCTTAGTCGAGGCCCCCCTCGACCGGGAAGGACCTCCGGACCCAGAGGCCTCAGCTGGCCCTGGTACTGGAGTCACATGCCCGGGGCTAGCACCCCGGGAAGACACTGCTGCAGGTACAGTCACCGCAGTTGTAGAAGACCTCCCCCTCCGGGGAGAAGGAGCTGCTGCAGAGGATGCAGGCCTGACGGACCTTCCATCGACATGCTTCAGCTTCCTCTTCCGGCTCGAGGGTTCGGCCGCTGCCTCCTTGCCCTTGCTGACGACTTCAGTCCTTGGCTTTGGGGCAGGGGCGGAGCCACCTTAAGAAGCCCCAGGGATCACCACCCCGGAAGTCGATCGTCTCTCGATGACACCGAGGTCGTCAAGCACCGGCATCGTCCGCCGGAGCTCCCTGCTGAACTGTACTTCCACGTTCAGAGGGAGGAAAGCTGGTGGCGGGGTCAAGTAATCACCCGCGTCGTCGATGCTGTGCTGTAACTTCTTGAGATGAAACTTCAAGATCGACCCCTCCATGTTGGACTTCAGCCCAGTCTTGACCCAGTCGTCGTCCATCACACTGTTGAGGGACCAAGCGAGTTTTTCTCTCCTCTTTAGCGATGCCCACCTGTTGACCAGGAAATTGCAAAATACCGCGTGAGGAGTTAATCCTCCCTCCACACAATGGCGGATCCTGGTCAGTGCAGGGTTGAAGGCATCCGACAGCACCGGAGCTTCACTCTAGACTGCAGTGTTGATGTTGGGGAGGCCTTCGGGCAGCTCCAGCTTCTCATGCTCGTCCACCCGAATGACTATCCAGTCTTTATTCCAATCGTCCCACTTTCGAGAGGGAAACGACCGGAGGTACTTGAATGGGCACTTCTTGCGCTTCACAAAGTAGTAGAAGCCAAGGTACTCATCACTCCTTCCGGTGGTGTGGATGGTGAAGAAGGTCCGGAAAAGCTCAATGCAGGGGGGATGCCCACCCACATTTCACAGAAGTGGACGAAGACAGACACTAGAAGAATGGAGTGGGGGCCAAGGTGATACAGCTGCATACCATAGAAGTCTAGCAGCATTAAGAAAAAGGAGGAAAAAGGTGGGATCAACCCCACCATGGTGTACGCAGAAAAGTACACCATCTTGCCGGTGTGCTCCTTCTCGAATGGGAGCTCTCCCCCAGCACGGACCATGTGGTTGAAGAAGTCCGGGGACCACCCCATGAGGGCCCGGACCTTCTTCAGGTCACTTTCGGTCTTCAAGCGGCTCTTGCGGAGACCCAACTCCATCGCAGCACAGCGAGGCAAGGGAGGAAAAGCAAGCACAAGTTTGGGAGTTCGAGCGCAAGTTCAGATGAGAGGCGTAAAGAACCCCAAACGGTGCGTGCTTTCCTTCTTAAGTAAGCCCCCGCAACGCTTGGATGGAAACCACAGGGAAGCTGAAGATACTATTCAAAAATTTCACCCTACCGATGACAAGAGGGCTCGTGATCCCCCCGATGATCAAGTTCAGGTTCTTACCCAGGCGAACGGTTGTCATCATGAAAGGCGGGAACCCCGAAGGCGGCGGCCTGACAAGGCGCGCGGAACCAATACGATTTTCGTATCAGGAACCGGTGAGCTTCAATTGCGTGAGATCTGCACGCAAAAGATCTCATTTGCCGCACCCGGGATATGCCACGCGGCGAGGATTTTACTCCAAAACTATCGCCAACGGCACATCTGAAGACCTTTGAAGACTCGGCTCAAAAGTCGAAGGATGGACCCACCTCCGGCGGAATGACTTCACCCAAGGGGTCTTCCCCAGAGGTGGGCCCAGGGGGCCACTGTCGGTACCTTGAGTACCGTATACCCCTTGAGATTGCAAATATCTCAAGGAAATGTCATCTACTTGATTTGAAGACCTTCGAAGGCCCACATGTCAGACATAACCGGACCTGCTTCCCCAACATGGTTAGTCCCAGGGTCGCCACGTGTACCATCAAACTGGAGCTACCGCCCACAAGGGGGAAGCTCCGGGCTATGTACCATAACGGCACCCCCGAACCTAACCCCAAACCGAGGGAAGCTCCAGAACTGACACGTGTCTGGTGAGACCGGACCTATCTGTTCCCCACAGTATGCTCCAGAGCTGCCACGTGTCCAACCATCAGATCTTCAGCCTCAAACCTCCGGTAGACTCCACAACGGCTCCGGATCTTCAAAGGGGAATCAAGGACTTCAAGACCCGATTAAGTGTCATTAATACTATGTTAATGACACATGATCGGACGACCTTAATTACCAGTAACGGTGCTATCAAAGCCCGTAAATCGGTCATTAAGGGTAATTAAGCGCATCAAATGTGTATCAATATTAGTAACCGCCGGGGCCACATGTCAGGCCAGTTCAACTTGTAACGGCCTGTACTTGTACTATAAAAGGACAGGCCGACGATACATAGGGGGCTCTGGGCCCTGTTCTGCGCTCTGGGATCTGATCTGATCTGGGCTGATCGGCTCACACGCGCTCTCAACTCACATCACTTGAGTTGAGTTCATACATCCAATACAACACCAACACACCTCGTGGAGTAGGGTATTACGCTCAGGCGGCCCGAACCACGTAAATCTTTGTGTCTCCTATGTCATTTCACATTTCACCTTCTTGAATCTCCGCGCACCCACACCGAACTTCAAACTCCGCAAACACTTTTAGTAGTGTCGGGAGATCTGCCGGATCAAAACCACCGACAGATACTATAGTAATCCAATCTCATTGGGTGAAAATAGGTTTCAAAAAAAAACTACACAATATTGACAGAGCATGATGAGTTAGATGATACATATGAAGTGCATAAAGATGATGAGAGAGGTTCAGATGACAATAATGTTCATATCGATGATGGTAGTGACAATCAATATGGTGATGATGATGAGTTTGGTTGTGAGGAGATGTTGCGTCACATTGAATCACATGTATTAACTTCTATGGGAGCAAGTAAAGGTTTAAGTAAAATGGAGATATTGTAGAATGCGGCGATGGAGCTTTTATATGATGAATCAAATGATTGTGATAAAGAGTTTACTACATTGCGTGCAGTCCTAGAACTGCTAAAGTTGAAAGCCACACACGGATGGTTCGATTGTAGTTTCTCTGATCTTTTGAATCTTTTGGCAGAAATTCATCCAAATCTAAATAAATTGCCCACAAACACTTATAAAGCAAAGAAACTTCTTTGCCTGAGGACACTAGGTATGACAAAAATAAAACACTTGTGTGAACCATTGTATTCTGTATCGCAAAGAGCAAGAGCTTGGAACTAGATGCTCCATCTGTGGTGTCAGTAGATACACGAAGGACTACAATCACCAATATGTTAAAAAGTCTGAGAAGAATAAGAAGTTTATTATTGGCCCTAAAGGTGACAATGACGATACTTCTGACGATGCAGACGGGAAGCATAAGAGAAAAATTCCTACCTTGGTGATGTGGTACCTTCCAGAAATTGATCGCCTGAAGCATTTGTTCTCAAACCCTAGGGAGGCTGAATTTATACGTTGCATTCCGAGCAACGCAAGAAGAATGAGAAACATATTCGACACCCTGGTGATGCAACACAGTGGAAAAATTTTGATATTCAGTATCCAGAATTTGCAAAGGAAATCAGAAATGTAAGGTTTGCCTTGGGTAGACGGAATGAATCCGTTTGGTAAAAAAGGAGCATACATAGCACATGGCCCATGGTCTTAATGATGTACAACCTACCGACGTGTTCTGTCACAAAAGAAAATATATCTTGTTATCTGTTCGTATCCAAGGTCCGAAACAACCCGACATCAAAATGATGTGTTCTTGGAACCTTTAATGGAAGATATAGCAAAATTGTGGAATGAAGGGGTATGTACATGGGATGAGTACAATCGGGAGTATTTCACACTAAGAGCAATGATATCGTTACCGTGCATGATTATCCCGGACTGTTACATTATCGGGACAAATGAAAGGGAAGAAATGTTGTGTAAGGTGTGTGGATAGAACTGGATTTCTATACCTCACTTCATCCAGAAAGATGGTGTACATGAGACACCACCGGTTCTTGACAGATACACACAAGTATAGGAAGATGAAAGAACAATTTGATAACAAAATCGAAGAAGATACTGCACCAAAACATTACAGTGGAAAACTCATGTTCGAAATGGTCAAGAACATTCATATTGCTTTCGGTAAGGGCAAAAAAATGTAAAGGAACAAAGAGAAAGAAAAGTATACCTTTGGGTGATACATCTGACATGGCTTTCAAGAAACAATAAATTTTTTTAAGTATCTTCCGTATTAGAAGAATCTTGAATTTTGCCATAGTATTGATTTGATGCACGTTACAAAGAATGTATTTGACAGCATCATTGGGACCTTGCTGGACACGCCGAGGAAAATAAAGGACGGATTAAATTCACGTATGGACCTAGTAAATCTTGATATGAGACCAGAGCTTCACCCAGTAGAAAAGGCGAACGGGAAGCATTACCTTCCCCCAGCTAGCTACAACTTGACACTAGAAGAGAAAAAAACAATTTTTGAATGCTTGCGTGGGATCAAAGTGCCCACGAGTTTCTCATCCAATATCCGCAAACTAGTCTTGATGAAGGACTTGCCTTTATTCGGCTATAATTCTCACGTCTGTCACATGATAATGACAGTGTTCCTTGCCATTGCAATAAGAGTCATCAAACCTGAGCATTAAAAGTTGTCATCACACATTTGTGTTACTTCTTCAATGCAATATCGCAAAGGTGATAGCATATGAAGATTTAGACTATTTGAAAACGTACATCGTCGAGACTATGTGCAAGCTTGAGATGTGTTTCCCACCATCCTTTTTTGATATGCAAGTACACCTAATCATACATCTTGTTGATCAGATAAAAGCATTGGGACCACTATATTTACATCATATGTTTTCGTTGCAGATATATTTAGGAGTATTAAAAGGTTATGTGCAGAATACCACCCAGAGGGTTCAATTATGGAAGGATACACCACTGAAGAAGTGATTGAGGGTTCCGATGATTACATCAAAAATGTAAAACCGATAGGTATACCTATACCAGTACATGAGGGTAGACTACGTGGGAGAGGCAAAGTGGGTAAGAAAACTTTTATCATTCAAGATTACAAGAATGTACACGGTGCACATTTTAGTGTACTACAACAGCTCGCAATAGATGAGTCGTACACCGAGGAACACCAAATTGAGCTTTGCAAAAAAACCAAGATCGCACAGAGGAATGGATCATGAAAGAGCACATAAGATGTTTCACTGAATGGTTAATGGACAAAAATATACCATACGAAAACTCTATAGAAGAGGCAACAATGAAGAAGTTAGCTTCTGGAAAATCTGCTTTGATGACATCATGGCAAGCATATGACATTAATGGTTACACATTTTACACTAAGGAAAAAGGTGGTAAGAGTGCTGCACAAAATAGTGGTGTTCGTATAGAGGCTTATGATCCACAAAGGCAGAAGACCACATACTTCGGGTTCATAGAGGAAATATGGGAACTCGATTATGGCGAAAGAATGGTAATGCCCGTGTTTAAGTGCCAATGGGTCAAACATCCTGATGGTGTGAACGTGACAACTACGGGCTGACACTAGTAGACTTGAACAAAGTGGGTTATGAAGATGACCCATGGGTTCTCGTCGATCGTCTTGCACAAGTTTTTCATGTACAAGATCCAGAAACTGAGAAGATGCACGTAGTTATTTATGGAAAGCAAAATATTGTTGGGTTGAGAGTGTGGGAGATAATGAAGAGGAATGTAATCAGTATAAGAGATGTACCTTTTCACCGAACCAGAAAACATCAAGCGCGTAGAGAGAAGCATTAAAAAGGATTTGAAACCCCATATGTGAGAAGATGTCAATGCTGGAAAAAATGTATGATATATATTATATATATTTATATCTTCTGAAATCAACTTAGAATAATGCTCCATTTCAGCTTTAGATAGCATGTTTCAAACATTATTAAATTTATCTTTTGTAGAGAAGACTAATTTGGACAAGTGATCTTTTTCGGCTTGTTGACTATCATATTTATCATCTTCACCTGTTCCATAATTTATCAAATTGTATTTGTATATAAATTTTTTCTGACCTATGATGATCAGGCTTGCCTTCCAATAGCTTGGTTTCAAACAGCATCTAGAAGCACAACTCTTGGAGCTCCTGTCAAGCTAATCCCTTCACAACAAGCTCTTGTAGATGCGAGTAGCACCCGAGACTCATCATTTGGATTGTTAAAAGCTTCAATTGAAGTCTGACGATACTTCCCATCTATTTGAGGGCTTTTTTTGGATAGGAGTGGATCCACTTCAATATAAGTGGATTGAGGTGGATTGAGGAGAAAATTATTTCATTTTCCACTTCAATCCAATTAGATTGAGTACACCCAAACAAGCCCTGATGGATTTATTTCTCTTCTCTCCATTTTAAAAACTTACGAAGATGCTACTTTATCAGTTCTAATGGCTAAATATATTGACTAAAAGTCAGTATCATCTCTCTTAGTGCTTCACACAAGCGACGAAGCGAACAACTTCAATAAAAAATCTTGTTTTTAGCTTTTTTATAGGAATTTGACATTAATCTTTCAAGTATAGATTTATCAATAAGTGAAGCTTCCTCATCAGACATGTTAATGGCAGTTACAAGCGAAAGGTGTGTTGAAGCTAATGAAATCTCAACGGGCCTGAAGACAAAGAGATGTTGCATATGAGTGGCAATGTCCAGGTTAGACAACATGAATGTATGATGGCAGCCTTCAACAACGTGAAAAGTGATGCCATAGTTATGCTTGCATCAACCAAAACATGTTGTGAGGGCATAACATTTGTTGGAGCATCACAATTATGCTTGCCCCAACAAGTATTATGCCCTCACAACATGCCTTGGTTGATGCAAGCATAACCTTAGCATCACTTTTCATGTTGTTGAAGGTTGCCATCATAGCTTCACGCTGTCTAACCTGGACATTGTCACTCATATGCAGGATCTCTTTATCTCCAGTCCAATTCAGATTTCGTTAGCTTCAGCACATCCTTCGCTTATAACTGCCATTAACATGTGTGATAAGAAAGCTTCACTTATTGATAAATCTATGCTTAAAAGATTAAGGTCAAATCCCTATGAAAGGATAAAAACAAGATTTGTGATTGAAGTTGTTCGCTTCCTCGCTTGTGTGAAGCACTAAGAGACAAGGTACTAATTTTTAGTCAATATATTCAATCATTAAAACTGATAAAGGAGCATCTTCCTAGGTTTTCAAATGGATAGGAGGGAAAGAAATCTTTCAAATGGATGGGAAAATCCTTCCAAGGGATCGTCATGCTTCAATAGAGGCTGTCAGTACCCTACGTACCGGGTACCCCACGATACCGCAACAAGTGCAAGGAAGTTCCACCCGTCAGAATCAAAGGCTCTCGCAGGTCCCACATGGCACGTTGCACCGGACCCGCTCCCCTCACATGGTTGGCTCCAGAGTTAACATGTGTAAAATAAGCCCGGAAAAAACTCCCAACCAAGGGAAGTTCCGACGACTACACGTGTACAACAGCTCCGTACCTAGCCACTGTCAGAGAGGAGCTCCGGTACTGACATGTGTACAACAACCCCAGACCTACTCTCTTGCAAGGGAAAGCTCTAAATCTGCCACGTGTGGAGCCTACGGACCTTCGTCATCAACGGGAATACAAGTCAATCATGACCATTACAGACATTCAAGGATGGTTAATGCGACAGTTACAAGGTCTGATAATGTGTCATTAATGCCATATTAATGACACACGATTAGTGCACCATTAATAAGGGTAACGATGCTATGAAGGCACATTACCACACTATTAATTGTACTTAATACTCTTTAGACAGTGTATTAGGTCATTAAGCACGCTGGGGCTACATGTCGGGCCAGGCCAGCTTGGTAACGGTCAGTCCTTAGAACTATAAAAGGGTTGCACCACACGAGTATGAGAGGGGGCTCAAACTCATTCTGATCCAAGCTATTGCGACCTGACCCTACCGAACGCATTTGCTCAATACAATTACTCAAACCCCGTGGAGTAGGGTGTTATGCTCAGGCAGCCCGAACCACGTAAATCCCTGAGGTCACCATCTTGATATTGATCTTGTGTGCCCCAACCACAAAAGAAACTCCGCGGGCTGCTTCTCAGCGGGTTTGGGGGAAGTGTCGTATTCCACACTTCAACATTTGGCGCGCCAGGTAGGGGGGGGGGGGCGCGTTTGTTCCAAGATCACAAGATGGTGAATTCAGCTGCTGGATCATCTAACCGTAATCATGTTGAACAACCTGCTGGAGGCAACCCCTCCAATGTTTAGCAACCAGCAGGTGCCAATGCTCCAGTAAGCACTATAGCACCATCTGTTCCGGTAAACAATGCTGGTCAATGAGATGGGGCATCTGCGTCGATCACCGCATCGGCAAACAACAACCCTGAGCACACGCTTATTGCTGTGCAAGCTCTTCTGCAACATCCACCACCTCCAGGCGCACCCTAGGGTGCTATGGAGCAGTGGAGGGCTGATGTCGACCATCTGGTCGCAGCTGCAGCTGCAGGCATCAGCAATCAAGGTCCTCCTCCTTCTGGGCGAGCACCTTCACAACGACAGACCCTGTCCGGCCTGCTTGGTCCACAAGCCTCTCAACAAAGGAGATGTACTACCTCCCAACAGGTGACTTCACTGCCCCCCCGGGGTGCGACGCACCCATACCATCACCAGGATTCCGACTCATGACTTGCAATCGGAACTGGATCGCCGCTACCGGCAACAGGACGTCCGAGTCCATATCAAGCAGGCTCGCGAAAGGCGAGAGGCTCGGGACAGCCCTGCTCCTCAAGGAGTAGGAGGAGGTTGTTCTGCCCTGGCCATGCATTTACGCATGGTCAGATGGCCACAGAAGTTCCGTCCTTACTTGCCAAAAAAATTCGACGGGACAGTCAACCCTGCCGAATTTCTTCAAATCTACCTAACTGCCATATTGGCCGCGAGAGGTGATGAGGCTGTAATGGCTAATTACTTCCCGATGGCCTTAACTGGGACTGCAAGGTCTTGGTTCATGAGTCTTCCACCTGACTCCATTAATAGTTGGGCGGAACTATGCCAACAATTCAATGCCAACTTCGGGAGTTCCTACACCCGACCCGACACTAAATTGGACCTGTTTGCTGTAAAGCAAACATCAGGAGAATCACTACGGTCCTTCATCCAGCAATTCTCTCAGGTACGAAATACCATTCCTTCAATCTCGAGCTCCTCTGTTATTGTTGCATTAAGACAGGGTGTTCGATATAAGAAGATGCTAGAGAAGCTGGCTATTAAAGAAGTTACCAGCGTCACGAAACTCTTCAGCCTGGCCAACAAATGCGCTAGAGCTCCGGAGGGCCGTGAAATGCACTCCAAGCCAGCTCCGAAGGCCAACTAGAAGTCCTCCAAAACTGAAGCCGCTACCTCCGGTAGTGGTAAGAAGAAGAAGAAGCCCAATGACAAAAAGAAGCCGTCGGCCGGCGCTCCAGTTGCTGCTGCAGCAGCTCCTGGAAGCCGAGGGCCATGCCCCGAGAAGCGACCTCGACCTTCATCAGATGACGACAAAAGTACCAAAGCATGGTTTCCAATTCAAAAGACGAATCGACACAACTTGGAAGAGTGCCGGGAGGTCCAGAACCTTGCCGAGCGCTACAATAAGCGCCGTGTGACACCTTGTTCCGAAAATGAACCAAGTGAACGCATATGTATGCCCAGGATGTTCAACACACATACACGAGTGCATTCACAAAAGAGTATACAGAAAACTACCACAAAACAAGATTAATTATAAAATTTTATTGCACAAACCATATTATCCTCGAATACAAGTTCTAACGAATATTGATGACAAGTTCAACTAATGCAGCGCAAATAAACAAAATAAGCAAACTAAACAGCTAGGTAGCATAAGCGATATGGTATAGCGCAGCTCCATGCAACACCACAAGCAAAGCTGATGGTAGACACGGCCTAGAACTCCGCATTATATCCATTAAACTCCCAATCCTGACCTGCAACTGTTGGGGGGGGGGGGGGAGATTGCAAGAGTGAGTACATGTCGTACTCACCAAGTGTGGAAAGTATGACATGTGGCTGATTCAAATGTCGAATATAATAATGGATAAGTGATGAAAAGTACATTAAAACATTTGAAAAGCAATATACATCATGTATGTGAAATAAACCCATCATAAGCCATATAGAAATCATAATACCAGTCCATATTCCATATCCATCATCATATACCAATATCCATATTCAATACCAGAATTTAATTTATAACCATCCATAACCATAATACCAACCATAACCATCCCAAATCTCAATTTCCCTCTAATCATGGAAGTTGTCCAGGTGCTCATAACTGGGAGCACGTCTATCATGATAGTTTTATTAGACTCTGCAGAGTTTGTACCGCTTTACCCACGTGTTTGGGATTTCATCACCCGGCAGCGACTAGAGAACCTCCCTCACGCCAATTACACTTCCTTTGGTCTATGGCCAAGAGATCACAAAATAGCCTTTACAAAGGGATTGCTAGCCTATTTAGACCTCACTGAGGTTTCACCGGTGGCGATGTCTCCAACTGAGCACATCTTCAACCAAGGGCCCCCTCTTGAGCCATTCAGATCCCAGGGTAGTCCCACCAATCATCAGCAAACCCAATCCGACTACTCCTTCCCTGAGCATCCACAATGGTCCAAACAGCACTAGCAAAGCCCTAATTAATCAGCTATGCCGCACCCATACTTGGCGTCGTGGTGGCACTATAATCCTGACTTATTCTCGCATGAACCGGTCCTAAGATCTAAAGCAAGAAAACCACCATGACATCCAACCCATCCACATACCAGGCTTGCTTAGATCACCCATTGCCATATCATATTATCCTGTTCATGTTAATCAAAATCTCATAAATGCATAATTAAGTGTGTAGTATTGTCTTCCCATCCCAGTTGAATAAGTAAAGCAAAAGGTAAAAAGCCCTTCCCCGACTCTCTACCATATATTCCAGGTGACAAGGGTGGTTTAACAATTCTAGTAAACTTCCTACCATAGGATTTCCCATCAAATTGACACAAGCATGCAGTTTGCAAACAAAACATTTATTTTAAAACAGGATCAATATGCTTCAAGGACACTTGCCTTGCTCTTTGGATTGGTTTGGGTCAAAGCCTTCAAACTCTTGGTGTTGTAGATCCTCCGCGGCACTCTCTAGCGCAAATCTGTCTAATCCACACAATAATAATACAAGACAAGAAACACAATCAAAGAGTGCACATGTTGGTACCCTAAAAACCGTACACCCCTGAGGTTACAAAGATCTCGAGGGAAGGCCGTCTACTTGGATTGAAGACCCTCGGAGGCCCACTTGTCAGACATGACCGGACCTGCTTCTCCAACATGGTTAATCCCTAGGTCGCCACGTGTACTGCCAAACCGGAGCTACCGCCCACAAGGGGGAAGCTTCGGGCCAGGTACCGAAATGACACCTCTGGACTTAACCCCTGACCGAGAGAAGCTCCGGACCTGACATGTGTCAGATAGCCCCGGAGCTACCTGCTTCCCACAGAAAGCTCCGGAGCTGCCACGTGTCCAAACGTCGGAGCTGGCAGCCTCTAACCTCCGGAAGACCTTGTAACGGCTCCGGATCTTCAAAGGAGAGCCAAGGACTTCAAGACCCGATTAAGCGTCATTAATGCCATATTAATGACGCTTAAACGGACGATCTTAACACCAGTAACGGCACTGTCGGAGCCTGTTACAGAATCATTAACAGCAATTAATCGCGTATCAATACTAGTAACCGCTGGGGCCACATGTCGGGCCAGGCTAGCTTGTAACGACATGTCCTTGTACTATAAAAGGACTGGCCTATGATACACGCGGGGACAGACGTTCACAGACGTGGACAAGCAATCATACGTGACAAGCTAATACAACACCAACACACCCGTGGAGTAGGGTATTACGCTCAAGCGGCCCGAACCACATAGATCCTTGTGTCTCCTGTGTTAAATCACAATTCACCTTCTTGAGTCTCCGCGCGCCCACACCGAACCACAAACTCCTTCGACACTTTAGCAGTGTCAGGAGATCTGCCGACTCCAACAGTCGACAGTTGGCGCGCCAGGTAGGGGGCGCCTGAAATTTTCGAGAATGGTGAACTCCGCGGCTGGATCATCCAACGGCCAACCTGCTACTCAGGCTGTTGGGGGCAATCCCTCCAACAGGCAGCCACCAGCAGGAGCCTCAGCACCAGCAGGAGCCACACTCCCACCACCACCATCTTCTCCAGCAAATCGTGCTGGGCAACGTGATGGTGCACCGGCGTCACTTACTACGTCGGCAAGTCATGACAACCCGGAACACGCGCTCCATGCAGCGCGTGCTCTTCTCCAACGTCCACCACCTCCGGATGCATCTCGAGATGCAATGGAGCAGTGGAGGGCCGATGTGGAGCATTTGTTCGTAGCAGCGGCCGAACGCCTCAACAACCAGGGTCCTCCTCCTTCAGGACGGGCCCCGTCGCAGCGGCGGACTTTGTCAGGTAGACTTGGTCCGCACGTCTCCAACAACAGGAGACGATCTGCGTCACAACAAGTGACGTCGTTGCCCTCTGAGGCACGACGCACCCATACGGTATCCAGGCTTTCGACTCATGACCTCCGGGCGGAGCTTGATCGCCGATACCGCCAACAGGATGGCCGTGTCCATATCGAGCGCGCTCGTGAAAGGCGGGAAGCTCAGGACCTTTCTACTCTGGAAGTAGTAGGAGGAGGCTATTCAGCCCTAGCCATGCACCTGCGCATGGTTAGATGGCCATAGAAGTTCCGGCCACACCTGCCGGAAAAATTTGACGGGACTGTCAACCCCGCCGAATTCCTTCAGATATACTCCACTGCAATATTGGTAGCTGGAGGAAACGAGGCTGTAATGGCCAATTACTTTCCAGTGGCCTTAACTGGGACCGCCAGGTCCTGGTTCATGAGCCTTCCACCCAACTCTATCAACAGTTGGGAGGAGCTGTGCCGTCAGTTCACTGCCAACTTCGGGAGTTCATACACCCGACCAGGGACTGAACTGGACCTTTTTGCGGTCGTGCAAAAAGGGGGAGAATCTTTGCGGTCCTTCATCCAGAGGTTCTCTCAGGTACGCAACACAATCCCTTCTATCTCAAGCGCTTCTGTCATTGTGGCATTCAGACAGGGCGTACGGGACAAGAAGATGTTGGAGAAGCTGGCGATCAAAGAGATCACCAGCGTCACGGAACTCTTCAGCCTGGCAGACAAATGTGCCAGAGCTGCGGAGGGCCGTGAAATGCACTCCAAACCAGCCTCGGAGGATCACAAGAAATCCTCCAAAGAAGAAGCCGCTACCTCCGGGGGTGGCAAGAAGAAAAAGAAGACCAACGGCAAGAAGAAGCCGTCGGCCGGCACATCCAACGTTGCAGCTGCTGCAACTCCGGGTGGCCGGGGGCCACGCCCCGAGAAGCGACCTCGACCGTCTTCCGAAGACGGTGGCAAACCCAAAGTGTGGTGTCCCATTCACAAAACGGGCAGCCACGGTTTGGAAGACTGCCAGGAGGTCCAAAACCTTGCCGAGTGCTACAGCAAGCGCCGGGAAGGGTCCCCTTTCCGACAGAGGGAAGGAAAACAGAAGGTCGACGAAGCTCTGGCTGAAGAGGAGTTAGGGTTTCAGGACCCCAAAAAGGTCCTGAAGGCCGTCTACACCTCCGTCGACGATGAACAACAAGCGTCGGAAGACCATGAACACCATTTTTGGTGGATCATGGGACATCACCTCCTGTCGCGTCATCAAGACTATGCGGCGGGATATGGCCGCTGTAGCTCCTACAGCTAGACTGGAGCCACATCGAAAGTGGATGGACACATCCATCACTTTTGATACTTCGGACTGTCCTCGAAGCATGGTCGGAGCTGGACAGTTACCTTTGATGGTATCTCCCACCATCAATAACATCCAGCTCCATCATGTTATGGTGGACGGGGGTTCGGGGCTGAACCTCATAAGCTTTAAAGCTTTTACCAAGCTCCAGCTCCGACCTTTGGATCTCCAGCCCTCTCGACTTTTCTCCGGAGTAGGTCCGGGGGCCATTACCCCACTCGGAGCTATAACTCTCCCCGTTACCTTCGGGACACGGGAGAAGTATCGCACCGAGAAGTTGGTCTTCGACGTCGCCCAGATCAACTTACCATTCAACGCCATCTTGGGTAGACCTGCCCTATACAAATTTATGGCAGCTGCTCATTATGGATACCTGGTGTTGAAGATGCCAACACCAGTAGGCGTTCTCCGGATCCGCGGAGATCGCACCGCCGGAGTAACTGCTCTGGAGGAGCTACATGCACTCACCACGGCGCAAGAGGAGGACTCCAGACAGGAGCAAGCTCCGAAACCCCCGAGCATTCGTCAACGAGGCTCAACCTCTGCACCCGGTGTGCATCCAAGCGGCGACACCGACATTCCCGTCAAAGTCGTCCAAATTGGTTCTGATGCCGCTCAAACCACCCGTATATCGGGAGGGTTGAACGACAAATAGGAACTTGTGCTCATCACTTTCCTCCGGGCTAATGTTGACGTGTTTGCCTGGCAACTGTCACAAATGCCTGGGATCCCCAGGGAAGTGATTGAGCACAATCAGAAGATTTACCCCGATGCTCGACCTGTGCATCAGAAGCCTCGGAAGCAATCCGTAGAGCGGCAGAACTTCATCCGACAAGAAGTGAAGAAGTTGCTCAAAGCCGGATTCATCCGAGAAGTCTTCCATCCAAAATGGCTGGCGAACCCAGTCGTTGTGCCCAAGGCCAGCGGGAAGCTTCAGATGTGCATCGACTACACCATACTGAATAAGTCATGTCCAAAAGATCCATTCCCACTACCTAGAATAGATCAGATAGTGGATTCCACCTCCGGGTGTGAGTTACTGTGTTTCCTAGATGCATATTCTGGGTATCATCAAATCAGGATGTCTAGGGAGGATGAAGAGCATACTTCATTCATCACAGTAGATGGATTGTATTGTTACACAGCCATGCCATTTGGTCTCAAGAATGCAGCTTCAACTTTTGTACGAGCTATGTACAAAACTTTTGAAGAACTCATCAGAGACATAGTGGAAGTATACGTCGATGACATCGTGGTCAAGGTCAAGAACAAGGAGTCCCTCTTGGACACCTTGCAGGCTGTCTTCGACAAGCTGCGGGCCACCCGCACGAAGCTAAACCCAGACAAGTGTGTCTTCGGGGTTAGCTCCGGAAAACTTCTTGGTTTCCTGGTAAGTCACCGGGGCATAGAGGCTAATCCGGCGAAGATAAAAGCCATTGAAGACATGCAGCCACCAACCCGCATCAAAGACGTCCAAAAGTTAACTGGGTGTCTAGCGGCCCTCAGCCGGTTCATATCAAGACTGGCGGAACGGGCACTTCCCTTCTTCAAGTTGTTGAGGAAGTCCGGACCATTCCAATGGTCCGAAGAAGCAGAGAAGGCATTCCAGGAGCTGAAACAGTTCCTCACCACCCTACCAATTCTGGTAGCTCCGAACCCTGGTGAGCCTTTGTTGCTTTACATTTCAGCTACTGACGAAGTTGTCAGTATGGTTCTGGTTGCGGAGAGACCGGAATTACCCCATACTCAGGAATCCAGACCCCTTCAGGAGGGTCTGGAGGTTCCTGAAAGTGAGTCTGGGTCCCAGCTCCCAGACTCAAATCCACAAGAAGTCACTTCAGAAGACCCAGACTCCTCTAAGAGGGTCCAGGTCATTTCTGAATAAGCTCCGGGTTCCTCCAGCCAGAACCCGGAAGTCCCCGAAGAGAATCTGGACTCCTCCGACAGGGTCCAGATTAATGAAGAGGAAACCCCGGACCCCTCCGGGAGGGTCCGGACCATTCAACGCCCGGTATACTTCATCAGGGAAGTATTACATGATGCCAAGACTCGATATCTAGAGGTGCATAAGCTGCTTTATGCAGTTCTTATTGCCTCCAGGAAGCTTCGACACTACTTCCAAGCTCACAAAGTCTCGGTGGTGACCTCCTATCCACTTCGAGCGATCTTGCATAATCCCAATTCAACTGGGAATATTGCAAAGTGGGCAGCGGAATTGGCTGAATTCGATCTCGAATTCATTCTGAGGCAAGCAATCAAGAGTCAAGCGTTGGCAGATTTCGTGGCGGAATGGACTCCCTCTCCATCAAACCCTGGGGGCCCCAGTGAACAGAAGACAGAGCATCAAGCTCCAACCTTCACCGAGCCTCACTGGACCCTCTACTTCGTTGGCACCATGCAGAAGCAGGGGGCTGGAGCTGGAATCCTTCTCCTTGCACCGACTGGGGAGAAGGTGAAACACATGGTGCATCTTGACTTCAAGGCAACCAACAACATGGAGGAGTATGAAGCACTCATCTACGGACTAAAGGTGGCACTGTCATACGGTGTCAAGCAACTGCTGGTCAAAGGAGATTCACATCTCATCATCAAGCAGGTGAAGGGTGAATACTCCTGCAATAATCTCCAGCTAGCTGCTTACCTCCTTGAAGTCCAGAGGCTTCAGAAGGACTTTGAAGTCCTAGACCTCCACCATGTTCAGCGTGCCCACAACGCTGAAGCTGACGAACTCTCGACTAAAGCGTCAACCGGAGCTCCGGCTCCTGACGGAATATTTGTCCGGAGGTTGTCAAAACCCACAGTTCAGCCTGGCGAACTGAACGAAGGGGGCGAGATCAGCATCCCGAAGCTGACGGTCTCGATGGCCCTGTTACCATGGCAGCCATCAAGGGTCGTAGGTGCTGCCGGAAGCTCCGAGCAACCCAGCACGCAAGACTCAAATGCTCAAGTCAGTTCCGATGCATGGATCTCGGAGATCTGGAACTACTTGAAAGACAACATCCTTCCTGACGATGATGTATCCGCTGACCCGGTAGTCAGATTGGCTAAAAGATACACGTTGGTAGAAGGGGATCTCTACCGGCGCGGTGCCAACGGCATCCTAATGCGGTGCATCACAAGGGAAGAAGGCTGCGAGCTCCTCGCAGAAATCCATGGAGGCGAGTGTGGGAACCACGCATCTTCCCGCACGCTGGTCGGAAAAGCCTTTCGGCATGGCTTCTACTGGCCTACAGCGCTCCAGGATGCCACTGAGCTGGTGAAGAAATGCGAAGCATGCCAATTTCATGCAAAGCAAATTCATACACCTGCTCAGCCCTTACAAATGATACCTCCTACATGGCCCTTCACTGTGTGGGGGATGGACATCTTGGGACCCTTCCCAAGAGCCGTCGGAGGTTACAAGTTCCTGTACGTCGCCATTGACAAGTTCACCAAGTGGCCGGAAGCAACTCCAGTTGTGACGATCAACAAGCAATCTGCTATCAACTTTCTGCAATCCATTGTAAGCAGATTCGGAGTCCCAAACAAGATCATCACTGATAATGGGACTCAATTCACAAGCTCCGCATTCCAAGGATATTGCGAAGACCTCGGCATACAAGTTTGCTACGCCTCCGTAGCTCATCCAGCCAGCAATGGCCAAGCCGAGAGAGCAAATGCAGAAATCCTTAAAGGACTCAAAACGCGCACCTATGAGCGCTTGAAAAAGCATGGAGCCAACTGGATCGAAGAGCTTCCGCCCACTCTATGGGACAACAGGACTTCTCCAAACCGGTCAACCGGAGAAACACCCTTCTTTCTGGTGTATGGAGCTGAAGCAATCCTTCCTCCGGAAATCACCTTGGGTTCGCTCCGGGTCCAGACCTTCGACGAAGCCGCGCATGACCAGCTCCGGCGTGAAGACCTAGACCTCCTCGAGGAGGGAAGGTGCCAAGCAGCTGTTCGGAATGCCCGATATCGCCAAGCTCTACGGTGTTATCACCAGCGGCATGTACACAACCGACAGCTCGAGGAAGGCGATCTGGTGCTATGGAGAATACTATCCAGAGAAGGGTTAAACAAACTCTCCCCCGGCTGGGAGGGGCCCTTTCGAGTGATCAAAGTATCCCGTCCCGGAAGCGTTTGCTTGGCTACCGAGGATGGGACACCTCTCCCAAATCCTTGGAACATCGAGCACCTCCGTAAGTTCTACACTTAATACCACGAAGATGAGTCTTGAGTAACTTGAGATGTATGTTATAGAGTCATTGTACAGAGTCGGGTAGTTCCACCGGGAGAGCGGCCAGACCTTTCCCGAAAGGTCCGCAAAGCTCATGCAGCACTTGTCACAGTCTCCGGACTAAAAGTGTGGCTAACTACCCTGGGTCAAACGAGAAACCAAACACACTTAGCCTGGTCCGGTACCCTAAGAGTGTACTTGTTTCCCCTGTACCCCGGACCTATAATGAAAGACATCTTCATGTGAAATAGACTCCACGTGCATTCATTTTGTGCAGGCTCGGCATTTTTATTTTTCTCTTTCTTGTCTATAACAGAGTCGTGCAATTCTTAAGAAATTTTTAGTTTGACCGGTTTATATACGATTCGAGTTGTATTGTCAGATCTTTTGGATTTAAATATCGTTTATGGCCAACTCGCCTGAAAGCCGCCAAGCCAATCTAGGGCCGGAGTGCGCTATTGACTTAGCCTGGTCAAGCACCCTAAGTACGCCACTCTACCTACACCCCGGCAGGCCGAGGTAAGGCGGGTCCATGGACAATTGGATCTAAGAGAAAAGACAACGCATCCAGTTGTATTTAAAATCGTGTTCAACTTAAAAATTTTCTTGAGAATCGTAAGCCGCGACGAAATTATAGACAAGGAACGAATTTTACTATTTTTATTGGCTTAAGTGTGCAGGAAAAATAAACTCTACGTTGATGGAGAAAAGCCGGAGCTAACCAAGCTTCGACTCCCCCAAGGGGGTCAACCGTCGACGCTGAGTAAAAGATGGTGAGAAGACCCCATAAATGGAGTATGTTGCCAACAAACCAAGTGTTGGCAAAGGTCAGTACCGGAGCTACTAAGCTCCGACACCTCGGAGGACTTACTATCGACGCTCTACATGTTGATAGAGGCTATTGTCGGAGCTACGAAGCTCCAGCGATGGACAATGCCGGAGCTTCTAAGCTCTGACAACTTCAGGGGACCTTCACTATCAAAGACTCCAGACCTAAATTCTACAAGTTTGGAGCAAATTCGTCTTCAACAAAACTCAATACCTTTTGGTACATGTTCACAATCAAATTGTGTACATCTACCAGGGGGCCAAGTGAAGATAAAGATGTTGAAGACAAAAAATGAAATTTGCAAAAAATTGGGGATTTCATTCATCTGGAGACAGGAGATTACATCTGGAGACAAGGGATTACAAAATTGAGGAAGAAGAAGAGAAAATACAAGTGAGAGCTAAAGAGATGGTCCTAGACCCTATGGAAGAACTCGGCGACCTTCTGGGCGACCTCCGACACGCTGGCTCGGGTAGCTTGGCCTTCTCCTTTGACGGGGCCTTCAAGCACCGGGTCCAGAGGAAATTGAGGGTTCCGGCTGGTGTAGCACGTCAGCACATATTCTGTGACGTTCCTCGCTAGGGATTGCCCCTCGACCTCCAGTTGGTCCGCGATGACGTCGCCCACCTTGGAGAGCTTGCTACCTGCTGCGCTCAACGCCTGCAGCGCAAGGTCCGGCTCCAGCTCCGGATCATCCGGGCGCACGGGGCTGAAACCCATCGGCGTCAGCGCATCATTGGCCTTGCCCAGGAACTCCCAAATCTGCAGGGAGTCCGCCGTCCTCAGGCTTTTCATCTCTTCCAGGGATCTCTTGACCGCCGTCAGTTCGGAATTCTCACGGGCGAGGCGCTCAACTTCTTTGGCGTTTTGCTGAATCTTTGCAGCAACCCGCCTCTCAAGTCTTCTGAGCTCCTCCTCCCGGAGGTAGATCTTGTTCCGACGATCGACCAGGTCCTTCTCCCTAGCCTCCACTTTCTTCTCCCGAGAAACAAGGGCACACTCGTATTCGTAGAGTTCCTGCCCCCGCACCCAGGTCTTCTCCTCTTCCTCGAGGCAGTGCTCTCCCAACTTCTTAGTGCGCTCCTCGAGGCCCTTGTCAGCCAGAGCTACTTTCTCGGCGAGCTCCTCTTCCCTCCTCAGGACGTCATCCCGCAGCTCCAGGAGTTTCTGCTCTTTGTCCTCGAGCCGTCTCTCCCTCCCTTCGAGTGCCTCTCGGCGCTTGATGAGTGCGGCATTGATGGCCTCAAGCTGTTCGTGCCGAGCATTGGCCGCGTCGTTGGCAGCCTTGGCCTGATCGTGGATCTCCCGGGATTGAGCGTCGAGGGCATGAGTCATGCTCTCCCTGTCATCCAGCAGCTTACCCTAGTACTCCAGGCGGATCTTCTCCCGCTTGATCCACTTCTTGTCGTCCGCTAGCCTCGACTGCGCCAGCTTTGTCTTGAAGTGGAGCCGATTATGCCACCGCCTAAGGGTTTGGCGCTCCTCTTCAAGAGCCTTGCTGTCGTGGAAGAAGGCCAGTTGGACCTGACATAGACTGGAGCAGGCGTTGTCGATAGACATCGACAGCGGGATGGGCTCCGGACCTGCTGGGGTCTCCTCCGCTGGTTCCAGCGGGTCTTCACATACAAAAATTGGGTCCCACTCTACGAGAGTGGAACCCTGAGCTTCCAAGGCACTAGGGCCGTCCTCCGGGATGGCCTCAGTCGCCAACGAAGAAGGCCCCGCCGCCAAGTCTTCATTCGCCCCCTCGGGCAGGGGGCCAGCGACTTCGCTTGGACACTCCGGCTCGGCTGCAGGTACCATCAACGTCGTCGCCTCCGGAACAGGAGCTGCTACAGGCTCCGACCGGGACACCTCTTCCGAGGGAGGCTCGAGCTCCCTCGCCTCTTCAACCGCCGGCTCTATGACTGGCGCTCCAACAATAACCGGCTCAGCGACCGGTACTTCCGAGGTAACCGGCTCAACTGCCAGAACTACCTCGACTTCCGGCTCGCATGCTGGAGCTTCAGTCACCTCCGGCTCAATCGCCGGGGCTTCGACAAGTTCCGGCTCCGAGGCCGGGACTACTACTTCTTCCTGCTCTACAGCCGGAGCTTCCACTACTGCAGCACCAGGACCCGGAGCTTCAACCTCCGAGACAAGTGCCGCTGGCGTGTCTTCACTCCCGTGGTCCGGCGCTACCATGGGAAATTCTGGGGACGAGTCGAGGTTCATGACCACGACAGCCGGCGCCGGAGCTGTCGCAGCCTCAGCCACCACCTGGGGCTGCACTGGGACAGGAGCAGAAACTCCCACGGCCTCAGACATCGTGGCCGAGGGTGGAGCTTCACTCCCCTTCTTGGGGACGCTTCAGAGGATGGATAAAGAAAATTAACAAACAATCGCTACAATTAAAAAGTTAACCAAGGTAAAGATCAAAAATTACCTTGGAAGGCTTCCGCACCAGCTTGCGCGGAACCTTTTTCCCGGACGTTCCGGGCTGGCCATGGTCGGCGTAGGAGCTCCGGGAGGCCCCCTAGAACTTGTCACAGCCACGGGCGTTTCCCGGGTCGAGGCTCTCCTCGATCGGGAGGAACCCCTGGACCTGGAGGCTCCCACCATCCCAGGTGCCGGAGTCGTGCACCCGGAGCTAGCACCCCAGGAGGGCTCCACCACGGGGCTAGACGCGCTCCGGGAGGATCCCACTGCAGGAACAATATCGTTCCGGAAGGACCCCACTACAGGGATAGTCGCCACGGCGGCCGAAGATCTTCCCCCCTGGGGAGAAGGAACCGAGGCGGAAGTAGCGGGCCTGACGGACCTTCCGTCGGCATGTCGTAGCTTCCTCTTCCGACTCTCCGGCTCCTCCGCCAGCTCCTTGCCCTTGCCGATGACCTCGACCCTCGGCTGTGGAGCAGGGACCGAGCCGTCTTCGGGTACCCCGGGGATTGCCACCCGGGTGGTTGGTCTTCTCTCGATGACACCAAGGTCGTCAAGCGCGGGCATCGTCCGCCGGAGCTCCCTGCTGAACTCCACTTCCATGTTCAGGGGGAGAAAGGCCGACGGTGGAGTCAAGTCATCACTGTCGACGTCGATGCCGTGCTGGAATTTCTTGAGGTGGAACTCCAAGGTCTTCCCCACCATGTTGGACTTCAACCCGGTCTCAACCCGGTCCTCGTCCATCACGCTGTTGAGGGCCCAGGCGAGCTTCTCCCTCCTCTTCAGCGGCGCCCACCTGTTGGCCAGGAAGTTGCAGAACACCGCCTGGGGAGTCAATCCTCCCTCCACGCATCGACGGATCCTGGTCAGGGCAGGGTCGAAAGCTTCCGCCAGCACCAGAACTTCACTCCATATCGACGTGTAGATGCCGGGCAGACCGTCTGGCAGCTCCAACCGCTCATGCTCCTCCACCCTGACGACTATCCAATCTTTCTTCCAGTCATCCCACTTCCCGGAAGGGAACGACCGGAGGTACTTGAATGGGCACTTCTTGTGCTTCACGAAGTAGTAGAAGCCAAGGTACTCATTGCTCCGGCCGGTGGTGTGAACGGTGAAGAAGGTTCGGAAGAGCTCGACGCAGGGGGGGATGCCCACCCACATCTCGCAGAAGTGGACAAAGATGGACACGAGGAGAATGGAGTGAGGGCCAAGGTGGTATAGCTGCAGACCATAGAAGTCTAGCAGCATCAAGAAGAAAGAAGAAAAAGGTGGGATCAGCCCCACCATGGCGTACGAAGAAAAGTACACCATCTCGCCAGCGCGCTCTTTCTCAAAGGGGAGCTCTCCGCCGGCACGGACCAAGCGGTTGAAGAAGTCCGAGGACCACCCCATGAGGGCCCGAACCTTCTTCAAATCGTTGTCAGTCTTTAGGCGACTCTCACGCAGACCCAACTCCATCACGGCACAGCTAGGCAAGAGAAGAGGAGCGAAGTACGAGTCGGGAGTTTGAGCGCAAGATCAGATGAGAGGCGTAAAGAACTCCCGACGGTGCGCGCTTTCCTTCTTAAGTAAGCCCTCGCAACGCTCGGATGGAAATTGCAGGGAAGTCGAAGATACTACTCAAGAATTCAACCCAGCCGATGACAAGAGGGTCCGGGACCACCCCGACAATCAAGTCGAAGCTCTTACCCAGGCGAACGGTTGTCATCACGAGGCGGGAAACCCAAAGGTGGCGGCCTGACAGGGTGCGCAGAACCGATACGGTTTTCATATCGGGAAGCGGCGACCTTCAATTGCGTGAGATCCGCACGTCAAAGATCTCATCTGCCGCCTGAGGTGCGCCATGCAGCGGGATCTAACTGTAAAACCCTGCCAACGGCACCTCCGAAGACCCTTGAAGACCCAGTTCAAGAGTCGCAAGGATGGACCCACCTCCGACGAAACGACTTCACCCCAGTGACCTTCCTCGGAGGTAGGTCCAGGGGGCCACTGTCGGTACCCTAAAAACCGTACACCCCCTGAGGTTACAAAGATCTCGAGGGAAGGCCGTCTACTTGGATTGAAGACCCTCGGAGGCCCACTTGTCAGACATGACCGGACCTGCTTCTCCAACATGGTTAATCCCTAGGTCGCCACGTGTACTGCCAAACCGGAGCTACCGCCCACAAGGGGGAAGCTCCGGGCCAGGTACCGAAATGACACCTCCGGACTTAACCCCTGACCGAGAGAAGCTCCGGACCTCACACGTGTCATATAGCCCCGGAGGTACCTGCTTCCCACAGCAAGCTCCGGAGCTGCCACGTGTCCAAACGTCGGAGCTGGCAGCCTCTATCCTCCGGAAGACCTTATAACGGCTCCGGATCTTCAAAGGAGAGCCAAGGACTTCAAGACCCGATTAAGCGTCATTAATTCCATATTAATGACGCTTAAACGGACGATCTTAACACCAGTAACGACACTGTTGGAGCCCGTTACAGAATCATTAACATCAATTAATCGCGTATCAATACTAGTAACCGCTGGGGCCACATGTCAGGCCAGGCTAGCTTGTAACGGCCTATCCTTGTACTATAAAAGGACAGGCCGACGATACACGCGGGGACAGACGTTCACAGACGTGGACAAGCAATCATACGTGACAAGCTAATACAACACCAACACACCCGTGGAGTAGGGTATTATGCTCAGGCGGCCCGAACCACGTAGATCCTTGTGTCTCCTGTGTTAAATCACAATTCACCTTCTTGAGTCTCCGCGCGCCCACACCGAACCACAAACTCCTTCGACACTTTAGCAGTGTCAGGAGATCTGCCGACTCCAACAGTCGACAGTACAAATGTTACTCAATATGACATGACATGCATGATTGATGCAAATGCAAGGTAGAACTTGTTAATAGATTGCTTTCAATTGATCACTAACTAGTTCTAATAGCTTTTAATAAGTTTATACAGGTTTGGAGTTGATTTGATCAAATTTTAGAATTAATTTAACACAATTTAGTCAGAAAAATTGGACTAGTCTGTAGAAGGCCGGACTAGTCCGCACTTCGCAGAACTAGCGAACTAGGGTTTTCTAGATCGATGTAAATTTGGATATTAGGGGTTGATTTCACGTAAGGAAAAGAGAATAGAAGGTATACCAGGTGTTTAGAACTCCAATTAATCAAGAAACTTGGAGGTAGCACTTGGATCTTGGTGATCTAGGGTTGGTGATAAACTTGGAGGTTAGTGATGAGGGATGAAACTTGGTGGAGATCATGATCCTCTTTTGTTTCCTCATCTTCTTCTTCTTGCTTGGGATCTCCTCTTCCCTCCTTGATGGTGGCTCTCCACAAACTAGGGTTTGGGTGGGGTGGAAAAGTGGCAAATAGATGTCAAGCCAAGGGGTGGGGTTGTTTATATAGAGGTGGAGGCTAGGGTTAGATGGATTTTGAGTTTGAGAGGAGTAGAGGCCAGTTTAGAGTCCCATATGGGCTCTAAAAGTGTTAGGCACGACATCCCTAGGCCCACTTAACGTGAAACCCAAGAAACAAGTCATAAAACGAAAGTTCAATTCGGAGTCGCGAAATATCGGACAAGTCCGGAAAGGACC
The DNA here is from genome assembly GCA_036927565.1 of Tuctoria greenei. Taxonomy (NCBI): domain Eukaryota; kingdom Viridiplantae; phylum Streptophyta; class Magnoliopsida; order Poales; family Poaceae; genus Tuctoria; species Tuctoria greenei. The sequence goes on from JAYESD010000008.1 coordinate 36,333,299, forward strand.
GGACTAGTCCGAAGTCGTCCAGAGTGAAAATCATACAAGTCTAGCCAAAAATCGAACAAGTCTGCTGGAACACCGAACTAGTCCGGAAAAGTCCAGGGACTTAGTAATTTTTCAAGGATTCTTGGAATATCGGACTAGTCCGCACAAAATCGTACAAGTCCGAAGGTTTCCAGAGGCAAAATCGGACTAGTCCGCAGCAAAAACGGACAAGTCCGTTTTTAGTCAGAGAGAAATCGGACTAGTCCTCAGTAAAATCGGACTAGTCCGCACTTTCCTGAATTTTAAGTGCGGTTTTGCTCCAAATCAATTTTAAACTCATTCCTCTTAATGTGGGTTAATGGTAAACATGTATATGAATGTATGTAGGTCATGATGCACGAAAATGAGGGTGTTACACGCCGGGAAGAAGTCGCTTTCAGTCAAAGGGAAGGAAAACAAAAAGTCGACGAAGCTCCGACTGGAGAGGAGCTAGGTTTCCAGGACCCTAAAAAGGTCTTGAAAGCCGTCTACAACACTATCGACGATGACTCAGACGCCTCCAACAATGAACGTTGGAAAACCCTGAACACCATCTATGGTGGTTCTTGGGACATCACTTCTCGTCGCATCCTCAAGACAATGCGGCAGGACATGGCCATGGTAGCTCCTGCTGCTAAGGCAGAACCACATCGGAAGTGGATGGATACACCCATCATTTTCGATGCTTCGGACTGTCCCCGAAACATGATCGGGGTTGTTCAACTTTCGTTGATGGTGTCACCCACCATTAACAATATCCAAATCCACCATGTAATGGTGGACGGAGGTTCTGGGCTAAACCTCATAAGCTTCAAAGCTTTTGTTAAGCTTCAGCTCCGGCCTTCGGACATTCGCCCATCCCGACCTTTCTCCAGAGTAGGGCCGGGAACCATTACTCCTCTTGGTTCTATTACACTCCCAGTGACCTTCGGGACCCGGGAGAACTACAGAACTGAGAAACTGGTTTTTAACGTTGCACAGATCAGTCTACCCTTCAATGCCATTTTGGGCAGGCCAGCTCTATACAAGTTTATGGCCGCTGCTCATTATGGTTATTTGGTGTTGAAGATGCCAACACCTACAAGCAGTCTCCGGATCCGCGGAGATCGTACTGCAAGAGTTATTGCACTGGAAGAACTCTACGCGCTTACCACAACGCAAGAGGAAGCATCCGGTAAGGAGCCAGCTGTGAATCCTCCAAGCATTCGTCACAAAGGCTCTACCTCCGCACCTTGTGTGCAACCAAGCGGCGACGCCGACATTCCCGTCAAAGTCATCCAAATCGGTTCCGATGCTGCTTAGACTACCCGTATATTGGGGGGTCTGAACAACAAATAGGAACTCGCGCTCATCACTTTCCTCTGGGCTAATGTCGACGTGTTCGCCTGGCAACCGTCACAAATGTCTAGGATCCCTAGGGAGGTGATTGAGCACAATCTAAAGATTTACTCAGATGCTCGGCCTATACACCAGAAGCCCTGGAAGCAATCAATTGAGCGACAAAACTTCATCCGACAGGAAATCAAGAAGTTGCTCGAAGCTGGATTCATCCGGGAAGTCTTCCATCCAAAATGGCTGGCAAACCCAATTGTTGTACCCAAGGCCGGTGGGAAGCTTCGGATGTGTATCGACTACACCATCTTAAATAAGGCATGTCCAAAACATCCATTTCCACTACCTAGAATAGATCAGATAGTGGATTCCACCTCCGGGTGTGAACTACTGTGTTTCCTAGATGCATATTCTTGATATCATCAAATCCAAATGTCTAAGGAAGATGAAGAGCATACTGCCTTCATAACAGTAGATGGATTGTATTGTTATATTGCCATGGCATTCGGTCTTAAAAATGCTGCTTCAACATTTGTACGAGCTATGTACAAAACATTTGGAGAGCTAATTAGAGACTTGGTGGAGGTGTATGTTGATGACATCGTCGTGAATATCAAAAACAAGGAGTCACTCCTTAACAACTTACAAGCCGTCTTTGACAAGTTACGCACTACGCGCACCAAGCTGAACCCGGACAAGTGTGTCTTCGGGGTCAGATCCAGAAAGCTTCTAGGTTTCTTGGTGACTCATCGAGGAATCAAAGAAAATCCGGCGAAGATCAAGGCTATAGAAGAAATGCGGCTCCCAGCCCGCATTAAAGATGTCCAAAAGTTGACGGGATGTCTAGCTGGGCTCAGTCGGTTTATATCAAGACTAGCAGAAAGAGCGCTAGCCCTCTTCAAACTCTTGAGGAAGTCCAGACCATTTCATTGGTCTGAGAAAGCAGAAAAGGCGTTTCAAGAGCTGAAGCAGCTCCTCATCACACTACCAATCCTGGTAGCTCCGAACCCTGGTGAGTCTTTACTACTTTACATTTCGGCAACTACAGAGGTTGTCAGTATGGTCAGGGTCGCGGAAAGACCGGAGCCATTCCCAATTCAGGAGTCTAGACCCCTCCGGGAGGGTCCGGACCTACCTGAAGGCGAGTCTGGGTATCAACCCCCAGGCACGGATCCTCTAGGCGAGATATTGGAGGATCAACCTCCTTCAAATGAAGTTGTAACTGCTACTGAACAAGAAGATCCAGACCCCTCTGGGAGGGTCCGGGTCACTCCATATGAAGCTTCGGGTTCCTTCGTTAGGGACCAGGAAATTCCAGAAGAAGGTCCAGACCCCTCCGGGAGGGTCCGAGTAAATGAGGAGGAAGCTCCGGGCCCCTCCGGGAGGGTCCGGACAGTCCAACGCCCAATGTACTTCATCAGTGAAGTACTCCACGACGCCAAGACAAGATACATTGAGGTGCATAAACTGCTTTACGCAGTTCTTATCGCCTCAAGAATGCTTTGTCATTACTTCCAAGCCCACAAAATATCAGTGGTAACTTCTTTTCCACTACGTGCTATTTTGAACAACCCTAATTCTATTGGGAATATTGCAAAGTGGGCAACGGAGCTGGCAGAATTCGATTTAGAATTCGTGTCAAGACAAGCAATTAAAAGTTAAGCCTTGACTGACTTTGTGGTAGAATGGACTCCCTCTCCATCAAACCCTGGGGGCCACAGTGAGCAGAAACCAGAGCTCAAAGTTCCAGTATTCACTGAGCCTCACTGGACCCTCTACTTTGATGGCTCCATGCAGAAGCAGGGGGCTGGAGCTGGAATCCTTCTCCTAGCTCTGACCGGAGAGAAGGTCAAGTACATGGTTGTCGGTACCCTGGAAACCGTACACCCCTCGAGGTTACAAAGATCTCAAAGGAAAGTCATCTACTTGATTTGAAGACCTTCAGAGGCCCACATGTCAGATATAACTGGACCCGCTTCTCCAACATGGTTAATCCCAGGGTCGCCACGTGTACTATGAAACTGGAGCTACCGCCCACAAGGGGGAAGCTCCGGGCTATGTACCGAAATGGCACCCCCGGACCTAACCCCAGACCGAGGGAAGCTCTGGATCTGACATGTGTCAGGTAGCTCCGGAGCTACCTGTTTCCCACAGTATGCTCCGGAGCTGCCACGTGTCCAACCGTCAGATCTTCAGCTGCTAACCTCCGGAAGACTCCACAACGGCTCCTGACCTTCAAAGGGAAATCAAGGACTTGAAGACCCGATTAAGTTTCATTAATACCATATTAATGACACACGATCGGACGACCTTAATTACCAGTAACGGTGCTATCAAAGCCCATGACCCGGTCATTAAAGGGCAATTAAACGTGTTGAATGAGTATCAATACTAGTAACCATCGGGGCCACATGTCGGGCCAGGCTAACTTGTAACGGCCTGCCCTTGTACTATAAAAGGACAGGCCGACGACAGACTCTAGGGGGAGATACGCTACACACGTTCCATAGACGCTCGACACAAGTTCATACAGCTAATACAACACCAACACACCCGCGGAGTAGGGTATTACGCTTAGGCGGCCCGAACCACGTAAATCTCCGTGTCTCCTTTGCTATTTACAATTCACCTTCTTGAATCTCTGCGTTCCCACACCGAACATCAAACTCCTCTAACACTTTAGTAGTGTCGGGAGATCTGCCGGATCCAAACCACCGATAGTTGGCGCGCCAGGTAGGGGGCGCCTGAGATTTCGAGAATGGTGAACTCAGCTGCTGGATCATCCAACGGTCATCCTCCTGTTCAAGCTGTTGGAGGCAATCCCTCCAATATGCAACCACCAGCAGGGGCCTCAGCGCCAGCAGGAGTCACACTACCACCACCGCCACCTCCACTAGCAAATCAAGTTGGACAACACGATGGTGCACCGTCGTCAGTCACTGCGTCGGGAAATCATGACAACCCGGAACACGCGCTCCATGCAGCATGTGCTCTTCTCCAACGCCCACCACCTCCGGATGCATCCCGGGATGCACTGGAACAGTGGAGGGCTGATGTGGAACATTTGGTTGCAGCAGCAGTCGATCGCATCAGCAACCAGGGTCCTCCTCCTTCAGGACGGGCCCCATCGCAGCGATGGACCTTGTCTGGTAGACTTGGTCCGCACGTTTCCAACAACAGGAGATGTGCTGCATCACAGCAAGTGACGTCATTGCCTTCCGGGGCACGACACACTCACACGGTATCCAGGCTTTCAACTCATGACCTCCGGGCGGACCTTGATCTCCGATACTGCCAACAGGACGGCCGAGTCCATATTGAGTGTGCTCGTGAAAGACGAGAAGCTCAAGACGTTCTTGCTCCTGAAGGAGTGGGAGGAGGCTGTTCAGCCCTGGCCATGCATCTGCGTATGGTTAGGTGGCCACAGAAGTTCCGGCCTCACCTGCCAGAGAAGTTCGACGGGACCGTCAATTCTGTCGAATTTCTTCAGATCTACTCCACTGCTATCTTGGCAGCTGGAGGAAATGAGGCCGTAATGGCCAATTGTAACACCCTCAATTTTCGCATCATGCATTGCATACATGTTCATGCATTAAGTATTAATAGAATAAAAGAAAAATGATAAACCATACATATATGGTGTAGCAAAAAGAGGAAAAAAAGAAAATAATAGCGTAAAACATGTATTAGGGAATAAATATAAAAATAATAATAATAATATAAAAAAGAAATATATATAAATAAATTATATATAATAATATATATATATATATAATAAATAAATAAAATCAATAAGATAAATAAAATATAAGTAATAAAATATATTATAATAATAATAATATAAAAAGAATAAATAAACAATAATGTATTTATAAAAAAAGAAAAAAAAGAAAAAAACCCACCCGCCGGCCAGGCCAAACGGCCCAGCCAGCGGGCACCCCCGCGCGACCGACCCCGGCCCCGCCGCCTGGACCACCCCGCCGCCTGCCCCGACGCACCGCCCCGATCCGCCCGCGCCCTGGGCCCCACCCCGTGAATCGCCGACGCGCGACCCCGCCTCCCGCTCCCGCGCCTGGCGCGCGCGCCCAGCGCCCGACGCGCCCACGCGCGGTGTCGCCCGGCCGCACCCGACTTGGCCCTGGCCAGCGTCCCGCGCCTATAAAAGCCACGAAAGCTCCGTAGGTTTTTCCCAGCTGTAGAAAACGCCGCCGCCATCCACGATAAAAAAAACCTAGCGCCGGTACACAAGGAAAAAACACCAGAGGGCTGCGCCGCCAGGGAAGAAAGAAGAGGAGAAAAGAGGAGGAAGAGGAAGAAAAAAGGAGGAGGGCGCCGCCGTCCGCCGGAGATCGTCGTCGCCATCGCGTCGCCGTCGTCGTAGCGCCGGAGGACCTTGCGCATCTACTTCGTCTACGCATCGTCCCCATCCCGCGATCATCGAAGCCATCGCATCTACGATAGGTCATGTTTCCGATGCGAATTTTAGCAACCATATTGAATCTAATAGACATAAATTGATCGTAGTTGCGTCGTCTTTTTATTTTCAGCAACATTAATCCCCGCTAAAACCCCCGTAAACTCATATGAACACGTATGAACTAGTTGCATCTAATAAATAAACAACCATAGTTAATTAATTATTGAATTGTGCATGTATGCATGTCATTGCATGTTGATTATTTTGTGTGCATCATATTGAATTGTATGTATTTTCTTGTATGTATGATCACGCGTAGAGGAATGTGCTCAAGAGGCCGCATACGAGGATTTCCAAAATCAAGACTTTGAAGCGCTTGAGCAACCCCATCCGTCGGATCAAGGCAAGTGTCCTTGAAGCATATTGATCCTGTTTTAAAATAAATGTTTTGTTTGCAAACTGCATGCTTGTGTCAATTTGATGGGAATCCTATGGTAGGAAGTTTACTAGATTTGTTTAACCACCCCTTGTCGCCGGGATATACACGATGAGTCGGGTATGGGTATTTTATTTTTGCACCGCATCGCTACATGGGTTATGGGTAACTTAAATAACGTGGTTGGCAACTTTAATTACAACAACTTGGGATGGTAATAAGATGATGATTAATTTAGCAACCTGGAATTTAAGAGATCTAAGCAAGCATGGTTTTGTGGATGGGTTGGATGATATGGCGGTTTGCTTGCCTTAGATCTAAGGACCGGTTCATGCGAGAATATGCTAGGTCAACAGTGCCACCACAAGGCCAAGTATGGGTGCGGCATAGCTGAATAATTAGGAGCGCTGCTAGTATGGTATGGACCATTGGATGGCGCGGGGAATGGGAGTCGAGGAGGACTGCCCTGGGATCCGCATGGCACATGAGGGGGCCCGTGGGTGGGAGAATGGAGATTCAAGCCTGCCGGTGAAACCTTAGTGGACCCGTACATACTAGTAGTCCCTTTTGAAAGGCTATTTTGTGATCTCTTGGCCACACACCTACGGAAGTGTGAGATGGCATAATGGAGGCTTCTTAGTCATCGAAAGGTGATGAAATCATGAACGTGTGGGTAAAGTGGTACAACCTCTGCAGAGTGTTAAAAACTATCATGATAGCCGTGCTCCCGTTTATGAGCGCCTGGATGACCTACATGATTAGAGTTGGATTTGGAATTTTGGGATGGTTGGTTTATGGTTATGGGTTTGTAATGGTTATGGATGGTTTATGGATTATGGTTATGGATATGAATTTGAGTTATGGTAATTGGACATGGATAATGATGATGTTGGCAATAATTGGATATGGTTTATATTTTGTTAATATGATGGTTATGATGGGATTGTTTCACATAGACATAGTATAATGCTTTTCAAATGTTTTACTATACTTTTCAGCACTTAGCCATTATTACATTCGTCATTTGAATAAGCCACATGTCATACTTTCCACACTTGCTGAGTACGACATGTACTCACCCTTGCAACCCCCCCCCCCCCCCCAACAGCTACTGGAGACAATTGGGAGTACCCTGAGGATCACGTGGAGTACTAGGTTGCGTACCGCCGTCAATTGCCTGTGGATTGGAGTCGTGCTGCTTAATTTATTTTCCGCTACATTATTTAGAGTTTTATCATTCGTGAACTATTGGATTATTGTAATAAAGTACTTATTTAATCGTTGAGACGTGGTTAAATTCTGTATATCGTTTGTGATGCAACCGTATATGTGTGATAAACATCCTGGGCACACATATGCGTTACGCTTGGTTCATATTCGGAACCGGGTGTCACAAATTGGTATCAGAACCGCGTTGACCGTAGGGCGCAAGCCTAGGTAGAATGGACACTCTAGAACACTTAGGAACACTCTTCTAATCTGCTATTTTCGAAATTTTTTGCTGCTGTTCTCTTCCCTTATTTTCAGCTGCAAAAAAGTCTTGATCGCTGCTGCGTTTTTGATAAAAAATTTCAGAAGTGAGCAATATTAAGTGCTGCTGTTTTTGCTGCTTAAATTTTCGCGAAAAAAGTGTGTTTTGCTGCTGTTATGTGTGGGTAAAATTATTGTGTTGGCTGCTGTATTTTTCTCTCTATCTTTTCGTTCTTTTGGAACTGCTGTACCGCTCTTTTTCCGCTATTTTAGCTGCTGCAATTTTCAGATTTGTATTCTGTTATTTTTTTCCTCTAATGTATTCTTGTTTTCTGTAGATGGCCCGCACCAAGACAACCCCCCGTAAGTCGACCGGTGGACTTGTGCCCCCCGCGTAGGTTGGCCAGTCGCTCCCCGGCCATCGACCCCCGTCACCCCGTGGTGATCCGTTCTGACGGCAGGGCCGCAGGACAACTGCGACATCGTCTCCGTTCCCTACTCCGTGAGGCTGGCTACCGTCACCACAGCCTCTCGCTCTCCTACCACACCACTGGAGTGCAGCGCTCCGGCAGGAAGGAGTGGAGCTGCAATATCTATAGCTATTATGGTGATGAGTTGGTGAAGACCCACAACAGTCCTGCTTGGAGGACCTCCCGCCGATCTGCGGAGCAGGATGCTAGCTGGGAAGTAGCCACCTTTTGGAGCCACGCCCGCCATTTCCGTCTGGAGGACACGGTGCACGCCTGCGTTCCGCAGCGTCCCAGTGGTACTGCGAGCTTCGTCTCCAGGCACGTGGAGGGACCCCTGGACCTCCCGCAGTCTCGTCAGACTGTTGACGACGTGGCCCAGCTCAGTGCCCGACTTCAGAGGGCGCAACAGGAGATTCAGGATGGACGTGACCTCGCCCAGCGCCACGAGGCGATAATCAGGATGTATCGTCGGATCACCGACGAGGACCCGGACGACTACGCGTCCGACACCTCGATGTGGACCCCAGACTCTCCAGACCGTCGCAACGGCCAGCATGAGTCATCTTCTGAGGAGTCCTCTGATGAGGAGTCTTCTAGTGTGGCGTCTGCCGCACCACCGCCGCCTGCTGCCTCACCACCACAGGACCCCAAAGACCCCGAGGACCCCGACGACGACGACGAGGACCCGAAGGAGTTCCCGCTTGACGACGAGTAGTCCTCGACCTATGCCACGACTCAAGGATAGACACACCCCCCCATTAGTTAAATAAGAGCGACGTAGACGTACTTGTGTTACCTTGAGTTGTGTTACTTCTTTTAGGATTTTTGTCAATTTTGTTTGGTGCTTGTTTGAGTGCTTGTGTGCTTAGTAGAGAGTTGTGGGATGCTTCGGCACTTGTCCACATCCTCATATAGGTCTATATTAATAAAGGGTTATTTAGTGTCACATACCTTGATGCATATAGTTGGGACGTTCTTTCCAAATTCTAAATCCTTCTGTCTCCACCCTTCTTTCGCCAACAGATGGTGAGAGCTCGTAACCAGAGGGATGTCAACGATGAGGAGGAGCGCAATGAAGTACCTCAGAACAACCAGGGACATGCTCATGGAGCTATCAATATCGAACAACTGTTAGCTATGCAGAACCAGCTCATGCAGACCATGATACACACAATGGGACAGCTGCAAGCTGGCAACAACAATCAACCTCATATACCGCCACCGCCACCACCCCAGCCACACCACAACCGTTTGGGATAGTTCATGAGGACCAGACCCCTTACCTTTGCACAAGCCACAGACCCAATGGAAGCTGATGATTGGCTGAAGTCCATTGAGAAGAAACTTGCTATTGTCTAGTGCACTGATAGGGAGAAGGTTCTCTTTGCATCACATCAACTAGTTGGAGCAGCCGCTGACTGGTGGGAAGCTCTTTGCAACGCTCATGATAATCAGGAGGCAATCACTTGGGCTGAGTTTAAGCAGAGTTTCCGTTCCCACTATGTACCTGAAGGAGTTATGATACTAAGAAGACAAGATTTTGAAAATCTCAGGCAAGGAAGGATGAGTGTGAGTGAGTATCTCAACAAATTCACTCAATTATCAAGATATGCTCCAGAAGACATCAAAACTGATAGTAGGAAGCAATATCTGTTTATGAGGGGTCTCAACAATGAAATTCAAGTCCAGTTGCTCAATACTGATTATCCAAACTTCCAAAAGCTGGTTGACAAGGCTATTGTGGTTGAGAACAAGATTCGTGAGATGGAGCAGGACAACAAGAGGAAGATGCCACATCATGGACCGCAACAAGGAAGCAATGTTCGCCCCTGCTATGCACCACCTAATGCACCACACTACAACCCATCTGCTCCTGCATACCGCGCTGCTTATCCGCCCCGCCCAAATCAGCCACCGCAGCAACGCCCCGCCATGCAAGTGCCTCGCTATCCTATGCCACCTGCGCCGCGTCCTAACATGGCGCCAAATGCTCAAAACCAGCTGCGCCCAAACTTCCTTAATGCTACGGGCGGTAAGACATGCTATGTGTGTGGAGAGCTCGGACACTTTGCAAGTCAATGCCCCAGAAGAAATTATGGACCTATGAACAATGCACCAAGGACAAATTACTCGCGACCAAATGGAGGAGCACCACAAGGCAACCGTGGACATCCGAATTTTGCTCGTGGCAATGTGAATCATGTCTCTACTAAGGAAGCCCAACAAGTTGATGACGTCGTGATTGGTATGTTTCTTGCCAACTCCAACCCCGCGACTGTTTTGTTTGATTCGGGAGCATCTCATTCATTCATCTCGTCAAAGTATGTTGCCAAGTACAATTTGCCTATATCTCATATGAAGCAAACTATGCTAGTAAGTTCTCCTGGCGGAGAGATGAGGACAAATATAGTATGTCTGAAAGTAAGCATTAAAATAAGGGGGGTAGACTTTCTCGCAAACCTCATAGTCTTGGACTCCCAAGGAATAGACATAATATTTGGAATGGACTGGCTGAGCAAGTATAATGGAGTCATTCAATGTGCCGAGAGGATTGTGCAGTTGACAAGTGAACATGGTACACGCATCGAAGATGAGGCAGCCCAACCTACAAGAGAGAAGGCAATGCTCAATCAAGTGGAAGGAGTGACATTGGAAAGCATTCCGATCGTTCGCAAGTACCCAGACGTGTTTCCATATGAGTTGACAGGTATGCCACCTGATCGTGACATAGAATTCGCCATTGAGTTGATACCCGGAACTGCACCTATCGCTAAGAGGCCATATAGGATGCCTCCTAAGGAATTAGCAGAGCTCAAGAAGCAAATTCAAGAGCAGTTAGAGAAGGGTTTCATACGCCCAAGCTCATCCCCGTGGGGAGCCCCAGTGCTCCTCGTAGATAAGAAGGATGGAACCCAGAGGATGTGTGTGGACTATAGGTCTCTCAACGAAGTGACAATTAAGAACAAGTACTCACTGCCCCGTATAGAGGATTTGTTCGACCAAATGAAGGGTGCATGTATCTTCTCCAAGATAGACTTGCGGTCAGGATACTTCCAAATGAAGATTAGACCATCGGATATACCCAAGACAGCATTTCGGACACGATATGGATCTTATGAGTACACCGTCATGTCATTTGGATTGACGAACGCGCCTGCGTACTTTATGTATCTCATGAATAAGGTCTTCATGGAATATCTGGATAAGTTCGTTGTAGTGTTCATCGATGACACTATGATATACTCAAGAAGCGAGGAAGAACATGAAGAACACTTGAAGCTTACATTGCAGAAGCTACGGGAACACCAATTGTATGCCAAGTTCAGCAAATGTCAATTCTGGTTACGGGAAGTTTCTTTCCTAGGCCATATTATTTCCGGAGGAGGAGTATCAGTTGACCCAGGGAAGGTGAGAGATGTGCTTAAGTGGGAACCGCCACAGAATGTCAAGGAAATTCGGAGTTTCCTTGGAATGGCTGGATATTACCGCCGATTCATCAAAGATTTCTCCAAAATAGCCAAACCTATGACTGAATTACTCATGAAAGGGAAGGCTTTCCGATGGACTCAAGCTTGTCAGGATAGCTTTGAGGAGTTAAAGAAAAGGTTGGCAACTACGCCAGTGTTAGTATTACCGAACGTGAGCAAGAGTTTTGATATATATTGTGACGCATCAAGACAAGGATTAGGATGTGTGCTCATGCAAGAAGGCCAAGTGGTAGCTTATGCATTGAGGCAACTAAAGAAACATGAGTTGAATTATCCTACACACGACCTTGAACTCGCAGTCGTGGTACACGCCTTGAAGATATGGAGACACTATGTTTTTGGTCACTGATGTGAGATTTATACGGATCACAAGAGCCTCAGTACATATTTACGTAAACGGATCTGAATCTGAGGCAACGCCGATGGTTGGAGCTCATCAAGGATTATGACGTGGGGATCAACTATCACCCTGGGAAGGCCAATGTAGTGGCCGATGCTTTGAGCCGAAAAGGAGTAAGTCATCAACTCACAGTTCGAGAGCTGCCATCCGAGTTATGCAAGGAGTTCGAACGGTTAAACCTTGGATTCATAAATGAGATGGGAACGATGGAAGTCAACCCAACATTATAATAGGAAATACGGGAAGGACAGACAAAGGACAAGGAAATACAGGAAATCAAGGAAAAGACCCAAGAAGGAAGAGAATTCAGATTTGATGAGGACGAACAGGGTACCTTATGGCTTGTTAAGAGAATCGTTGTGCCTAATGTAAAGCATATTCGGGAGACAATATTAAAGGAGGCACATGACTCGCCCTACTCAATTCACCCTGGTTGTACAAAGATGTACAAAGACTTGAAGACTTGCTATTGGTGGGATAGCATGAAGAAGGACATAGCTGAATACGTAGCATTGTGTGATGTGTGCCAACGAGTCAAGTCGGAACATCAAAGGCCAGCCGGATTATTGCAACCGTTGAAGATTCCAGAATGGAAGTGGGAAGAAATTGGTATGGACTTCATAGTCGGGTTACCAAGTACTCAGTCTGGGTATGACTCGATTTGGGTAATTGTGGATCGATTGACAAAATCAGCTCACTTCATCCCTGTCAAGACCACATATACCACCGCGAAGCTAGCAGAATTGTTTATGGAGCATATTGTGTGTCGACACGGAGTACCGAAGAAGATAGTCTCGGATAGAGGTTCTCAGTTTACCTCCAGATTTTGGCAGAAATTGCATGAAGCAATGGGAACAAGGTTGAACTTCAGTTCGGCATATCACCCTCAAACAGATGGACAAACCGAGAGGACCAACCAAATTTTGGAAGACATGTTACGAGCTTGTGCTTTAAAGCATGGGAAAAGTTGGGATAAAAGCTTGTTGTATGCTGAATTCTCGTACAACAATAGCTACCAAGCAAGTCTGAAAATGTCACCCTACGAAGCATTGTACGGAAGGAAGTGTAGGACTCTCTTGTTTTGGAATGAAACCGGAGAGAATCAAGTGTTTGGACCCGACGTGTTACAAGATGCTGAAAGGCAAGTCCAAATAATACGGGAAAACTTAAAGGCTGCCCAGTCTCGACAGAAAGGTTATGCTGATAATAGGCGAAGGAGTTTGACTTTTGAAGTTGGAGATTTTGTATACCTCAAAGTGTCACCTATCCGAGGTCAGCGACGGTTTAACGTCAAAGGAAAACTGGCACCACGTTACATCGGACCATTCAAGATTTTGGACAAGCGAGGAGAGGTAGCTTATCGACTTGAGCTGCCGACGTATGTCTCCGATGTACACGACGTGTTTCACGTCTCTCAACTCAAGAAGTGTCTCAGGGTACCGGAAGAACAAGTGCCGATGGACGAGTTAGAACTTCAGGAGGATTTGTCCTATGTCAAGCAACCTATCAAGATTTTGGACATGAAGGAAAGGGTCACGAGAAATAAGAGGATCCGTTGGTGCAAAGTGCAATGGAAACACCATACGGAAGCCGAGGCTACATGGGAACGTGAAGAAGACCTGAAGGCATAATTCCCTCATCTTTTATCCACGCTATCGAATCTCGAGGGCGAGATTCACTTTAATGGGGGTAGGTTTGTAACACCCTCAATTTTCGCATCATGCATTGCATACATGTTCATGCATTAAATATTAATAGAATAAAAGAAAAATGATAAACCATACATATATGGTGTAGCAAAAAGAGGAAAAAAGAAAATAATAGCGTAAAACATGTATTAGGGAATAAATATAAAAATAATAATAATAATATAAAAAAAGAAATATATATAAATAAATTATATATAATAATAAATATATATATATATATAAAAATAATAAATAATAAATTAATAAAATCAATAAGATAAATAAAATATAAATAATAAAATATATTATAATAATAATAATATAAAAAGAATAAATAAACAATAATGTATTTATAAAAAAAAGAAAAAAAACAAAAAAAACCACCCGTCGGCCAGGCCAAACGGCCCAGCCAGCAGGCACCCCCGCGCGACCGACCCCGGCCCCGCCGCCTGGCCCACCCTGCCGCCTGCCCCGATGCACCGCCCCGATCCGCCCGCGCCCTGGGCCCCACCTCGCGAATCGCTGACGCGCGACTCCTGCGCGACCCCGCCTCCCGCTCCCGTGCCTGGCGTGCGTGCCCAGCGCCCGACGCGCCCACGCGCGGTGTCGCGCGGCCGCACCCGACTCGGCCCTGGCCAGCGTGCCGCGCCTATAAAAGCCACGAAAGCTCCATAGGTTTTTCCTAGCCGTAGAAAACGTCGCCGCCGTCCACGATAAAAAAAACCTAACGCCCGTACAGAAGGAAAAAAGCACCAGAGGGCTGCGCCGCCAGGGAAGAAAGAAGAGGAGAAAAGAAGAGGAAGAGGAAGAAAAAAAGGAGGAGGGCGCCGCCGTCTGCCGGAGATCGTCGTCGCCATCGCGTCGCCGTCGTCGTGCTGCCGGAGGACCTTGCGCATCTACTTCGTCTACGCATCGTCCCCATCCCGCGATCATCGAAGCCATCGCATCTACGGTAGGCCATGTTTCCGATGCGAATTTTAGCAACCATATTGAATCTAATAGACGTAAATTGATCGTAGTTGTGTCGTCTTTTTATTTTCAGCAACATTAATCCCCGCTAAAACCCCTATAAACTCATATAAACACGTATGAACTAGTTGCATCTAATCAATAAACAACCATAGTTAATTAATTATTGAATTGTGCATGCATGCATGTCATTGCATGTTGATTATTTTGTGTGCATCATATTGAATTCTATGTATTTTATTGTATGTATGATCACGCGTAGAGGAACGTGCTCAAGAGGCCGCATACGAGGATTTCCAAAATCAAGACTTTGAAGCACTTGAGCAACCCCATCCGTCGGAGCAAGGCAAGTGTCCTTGAAGCATATTGATCCTGTTTTAAAATAAATGTTTTGTTTGCAAACTGCATGCTTGTGTCAATTTGATGGGAATCCTATGGTAGGAAGTTTACTAGATTTGTTTAACCACCCCTTGTCGCCGGGATATACACGATGAGTCGGGTATGGGTATTTTATTTTTGCACCGCATCGATACATGGGTTATGGGTAACTTAAATAACGTGGTTGGCAACTTTAATTATGACAACATGGGATGGTAATAAGATGATGATTAATTTAGCAATCTGGAATTTAGGAGATCTAAGCAAGCATGGTTTTGTGGATGGGTTGGATGATATGGTGGTTTGCTTGCCTTAGATCTAAGGACCGGTTCATGCGAGAATATGCAAGGTCAACAGTGCCACCACAAGGCCAAGTATGGGTGTGGCGTAGCTGAATAATTAGGAGCGCTGCTAGTATGGTATGGACCATTGGATGGCGCGGGGAATGGGAGTCGAGGAGGACTGCCCTGGGATCCGCATGGCACACGAGGGGGCCCGTGGGTGGGAGAATGGAGATTCAAGCCTGCCGGTGAAACCTTAGCGGGCCTGTACATACTAGTAGTCCCTTTTGAAAGGCTATTTTGTGATCTCTTGGCCACACACCTACGGAAGTGTGAGATGGCATAATAGAGGCTTCTTAGTCATTGAAAGGTGATGAAATCACGAACGTGTGGGTAAAGTGGTACAACCTCTGTAGAGTGTTAAAAACTATCATGATAGCCGTGCTCCCGGTTATGAGCGCCTGGATGACCTACATGATTAGAGTTGGATTTGGAATTTTGGGATGGTTGGTTTATGGTTATGGGTTGGTAATGGTTATGGATGGTGTATGGATTATGGTTATGGATATGAATTTGAGTTATGGTAACTGGACATGGATAATGATGATGTTGACAATAATTGGATATGGTTTATATTTTGTTAATATGATGGTTATGACGGGATTGTTTCACATAGACATAGTATAATGCTTTTCAAATGTTTTACTGTACTTTTCAGCACTTAGCCATTATTACATTCGTCATTTGAATAAGTCACATGTCATACTTTCCACACTTGTTGAGTACGACATGTACTCACCCTTGCAATTCCCCCCCCCCCCCCCCCAAAAGCTACTGGAGACAATTGGGAGTACCCTGAGGATCACGTGGAGTACTAGGTTGCGTACCGCCGTCAATTGTCTGTGGATTGGAGTCATGCTGCTTAGTTTATTTTCCGCTGCATTATTTAGAGTTTTATCATTCGTGAACTATTGGATTATTGTAATAAAGTACTTATTTAATCGTTGAGACGTGGTTAAATTCTGTATATCATTTGTGATGCAACCGTATATGTGTGATGAACATCCTGGGCACACATATGCGTTACGCTTGGTTCATATTCGGAACCGTGTGTCACAGCAATTATTTCCCAGTGGCTTTAACTGGGACCGCCAGGTCCTGGTTTATGAGCCTTCCACCCAACTCCATCAACAGTTGGGAGGAGCCGTGCCAACAGTTCACCGCCAACTTCGGGAGTTCATACACCCGACCAGGTACTGAACTGGACCTTTTTGCAGTCGTGCAAAAAGGGGGAGAATCCCTGCGATCATTCATCCAGAGGTTCTCTCAGGTACAAAACACTATCCCTTCTATCTCTAGCGCCTCTGTCATTGTGGCATTCAGACAGGGTGTACGGGACAAGAAGATGCTGGAGAAACTGGCGATCAAGGAGATCACTAGTGTCACGGAACTCTTTAGTTTGGCCGACAAATGTGCCAGAGCTGCGGAGGTCCATGAGATGCACTCCAAACCAACTCCAGAGGATCACAAGAAATCCTCCAAAGGAGAAGCCGCTACCTCTGGGAGTGGCAAAAAGAAGAAGAAGACCAACGGCAAGAATAAGCCGTCGGCCGGTACATCCAATGTTGCAGCTGCTGCAGCTCTGGGTGGCCGGGGGCCACGCCCCGAGAAGCGACCTCGACCGTCTTCTGAAGATGGTGGCAAACCCAAGGTGTGGTGTCCAATTCACAAAACGGGCAGCCACAGTTTGGAAGACTGCCGGGAGGTCCAAAACCTTGCTGAGCGCTACAACAAGCGCCGGGAAGAAACTCCTTTCCGACAGAAGGAAGGAAAACAAAAAGTCGATGAAGCTTCGGCTGAAGAGGAGTTAGGTTTTCAGGATCCCAAAAAGGTCCTGAAGGGCGTCTACACCTCCATCGACGACGATTCTGACGTCTCTGACAACGAGCGTCGGAAGACCATGAACACCATCTTTGGTGGATCATGGGACATGACCTCCCGCCGCATCATCAAGACTATGCATCGGGACATGGCTACTGTAGCTCCTACAGCCAGGGCGGAACCTCATCGGAAGTGGATGGACACAGCCATCACTTTTGATGCTTCGGACTGCCCTCGAAGCATGGTTGGAGCAGGTCAGCTACCTTTGATGGTATCTCCTACAATCAATAACATCCAGCTCCACCATGTCATGGTAGACGGAGATTTGGGGCTTAACCTCATAAGCTTCGAAGCTTTTACCAAGCTTCAGCTCCGACCTTTGGATCTCCACCCCTCTCGACCTTTCTCCGGAGTAGGTCCGGGAGTATCACCCCACTCAGAGCTATTACTCTCCCCGTTACCTTCGGGACACGGGAGAAGTATCGCACCGAGAAGTTGGTCTTTGACGTTGCTCAGATCAACTTACCTTTCAATGCCATCTTGGGTAGGCCTGCCTTGTACAAATTCATGGCAGCTGCTCATTATGGCTACCTGGTGTTAAAGATGCCAACACCAATAGGCGTTCTCTGGATCCGCGGAGATCGTACTGCCGGAGTAACTGCTTTGGAAGAACTCCATGCACTTACCACAGCGCAAGAGGAGGACTCCAGGCAGGAGCAAGCTCCAAAACCCCCGAGCATTCGTCAACGAGGCTCGACATCTGCACCTCGTGTGCAGCCAAGCGGCGACATTGACATTCCCGTCAAAGTCGTCCAAATCGGTTCCAATGCCGCTCAGACCACCCGTATATCGGGAGGATTGAACGACAAATAGGAACTCGCGCTTGTCACTTTCCTCCAGGCTAATGTCGACGTGTTTGCCTGGCAACCGTCACAAATGCCTGGGATCCCCAGGGAAGTGATTGAGCACAATCTGAAGATCTACCCTGATGCTCGACCTGTGCACCAGAAGCCTCGGAATCAATCTGTAGAGCGATAGAACTTCATTCGACAAGAAGTGAAGAAGTTGCTTGAAGCTGGATTCATCCGAGAAGTCTTCCATCCAAAATGGCTGGCAAACCCAGTTGTTGTGCCCAAGGCCGGCGGGAAGCTTCGGATGTGTATCGACTACACAACACTGAATAAGGCATGTCCAAAAGATTCATTCCCACTACCTAGAATAGATCAGATAGTGGATTCCACCTCCGGGTGTGAATTACTGTGTTTCCTAGACGCATATTCTGGGTATCATCAAATCAGAATGTCTAGGGAAGATGAAGAGCATACCTCTTTCATCATAGTAGATGGATTGTACTGTTATACAGCCATGCCTTTTGGTCTCAAGAATGCAGCTTCAACCTTTGTACGAGCTATGTACAAAACCTTTGAAGACCTCATTAGAGACATAGTGGAAGTGTATGTTGATGACATCGTGGTCAAGGTCAAGAACAAGGAGTCTCTTCTTGACACCTTACAGGTTGTCTTCGATAAGCTGCGGGTCACCCACACAAAGCTAAACCCAGACAAGTGTGTCTTCAGGGTTAGCTCCAGAAAACTTCTTGGTTTCCTAGTAAGTCACCGGGGCATAGAAGCTAATCCGGCGAAGATCAAGGCCATTGAAGACATGCGGCCACTAGCTCGCATCAAAGATGTCCAAAAGCTAACTGGATGTCTAGCAGCCCTCAGCTGGTTCATTTCAAGACTGGCGGAACAGGCACTCCCCTTCTTCAAGCTATTGAGGAAGTCCGGACCATTCCAATGGTCTGAAGAAGCAGAAAAGGCGTTCCAGGAGCTAAAACAGTTCCTCACCACCCTACCAACTCTGGAAGCTCCGAACCCTGGTGAGCCTTTGTTGCTTTACATTTCAGCCACTGACGAAGTCGTCAGTATGGTCCTGGTTGTGGAGAGACCAGAACTACCCCATACTTAGGGATCCAGACCCCTTCGGGAGGGTCCGGAGGTTCCTGAAAGCGAGTCTGGGTCCCATCCCCCAGATTCGAATCCACAAGAAACCACTTTAGAAGACCCAGACTCCTCTGGGAGGATCCAGTTCGTTTCTAAAGAAGCTCTGGGTTCCTCCAGTCAGGACCCGGAGGTCCCTGAAGAAAATCTGGATCCCTCCGGTAGGATCCGGGTCGGTGAAGAGGAAGCTCCAGGCCCCTCCGGGAGGGTCCGGACCATTCAATGCCCAGTGTACTTCATCAGTGAAGTACTACATGATGCCAATACTCGATACCTAGAGGTGCATAAGCTGCTCTATGCAGTTCTTATCGCCTCCAGGAAGCTTCGCCATTATTTCCAAGCTCACAAGATCTCAGTGGTGACTTCTTACCCACTTCGAGCAATCTTGCATAATCCCAACTCAACTGGGAATATTGCAAAGTGGGCAGCAGAATTGGCTGAATTCGATCTTGAATTTGTTTCAAGGCAAGCAATCAAGAGTCAAGCATTGGCAGACTTCATGGCGGAGTGAACTCCCTCTCCATCAAACCCTGGGGGCCCCAGTGAGCAGAAGCCGGAACACGAAGCTCCGGTCTTCACCGAGCCTCATTGGACCCTCTACTTCGACGGCTCCATGCAAAAGCAGGGGGCCGGAGCTGGAATCCTTCTCCTTGCACCAACCGGGGAGAAGGTAAAATACATGGTACACCTTGACTTCAAGGCGACCAACAACATGGCTGAGTACGAAGCACTCATCTACGGGCTAAAGGTGGCACTGTCATACGGTGTCAAGCAACTGCTGGTCAAGGGAGATTCACAGCTCATCATTAAGCAAGTGAAGGGTGAATGCTCCTGCAACAATCTCAGCTAGCTGCTTACCTCCTTGAAGTCCAGAGGCTTCAGAAGGACTTCGAAGTCCTAGATCTCCACCATGTCCAGCGTGCCCACAACGCTGAAGCCAACGAACTCTCGACGAAAGCGTCAACCGGAGCTCCGGCTCCTGACGGAACTTTTGTCTGGAGGTTGTCAAAACCCACAGCTCAGCCTGCCAAACTGAGCGAAGGGGGCGAGATCAGCATCCCGAAGCTGACGGTCCCGATGACCCTGTTACCATGGCAGCCATCAAGGGTCATAGGTGCTGCTGGAAGCTCCGAGCGACCCAGCATGCAAGACTCAAATGCTCAAGTTAGTTCCGATGCATGGATCTCGGAGATCCGGAACTACTTGAAAGACAACATCCTTCCTGACGATGATGTATCTGCTGACCGGGTAGTCAGATTGGCTAAAAGATACACGTTGGTAGAAGGGGATCTCTACCGGCGCGGTGCCAACGGCATCCTAATGCGGTGCATCACAAGGGAAGAAGGCTGGGAGCTCCTCGCAGAAATCCATGGAGGCGAGTGTGGGAACCACGCGTCTTCCCGCACGCTGGTTGGTAAAGCCTTTCGGCATGGCTTCTACTGGCCAACAACACTCCAGGATGCAACTGAGCTAGTGAAGAAATGCGAAGCATGTCAATTTCATGCAAAGCAAATTCACACACCGGCTCAGCCCCTACAAATGATACCTCCTACATGACCCTTCGCTATGTGGGGGATGGACATCTTGGGACCTTTCCCAAGAGCCGTCGGGGGTTACAAGTTCCTGTACGTCGCCATTGACAAGTTCACCAAGTGGCCGGAAGCAACTCCAGTTGTGACAATCAACAAGCAATTTGCTATCAACTTTTTGCAGTCCATTGTATGCAGATTTGGAGTCCCAAAAAATATCATCACTGATAATGGGACCCAATTCACAAGCTCTGCATTTCAAGGATATTGCGAAGACCTCGGCATTCAATTTTGCTACGCCTCCGTAGCTCACCCAGCCAGCAATGGCCAAGCCGAGAGAGCAAATGCTGAAATCCTTAAAGGACTCAAAACGCGCACCTATGAGCGCTTGAAAAAACATGGAGCCAACTGGATTGAAGAGCTTCCGCCTACTTTATGGTCCAACAGGACATCTCCAAACCGGTCAACTGGAGAGACACCCTTCTTCCTGGTGTATGGAGATGAAGCAATCCTTCCTCCAGAAATCACCTTGGGGTCACACCAGGTCCGGACCTTCGATGAAGCCACGCAGGACCAGCTCCGGCATGAAGACCTAGACCTCCTTGAGGAGGGAAGGTGCCAAGCAGCTGTTCGGAATGCCCGATACCGCCAAGCCCTTCGGTGCTATCATCAGCGGCATGTACACAACCGACAGCTCAAGGAAGGCGACCTGGTTCTACGGAGAATACAATCCAGAGAAGGGTTAAACAAACTCTCCCCCAACTGGGAGGGACCCTTCCGAGTGATTAAAGTATCCCGTCCCGGGAGCATTCGCTTGGCTACCGAGGATGGGACACCTCTCTCAAATCCTTGGAACATTGAGCACCTCCGTAAGTTCTACACTTAATATCACAGAGGTGAGTCTGTAGTAACTTGAGGTTTATGTTATAGAGTCATTGTACAGAGTCGGGTAGTTCCTCCGGGAGAACAGCCAGACCTTTCGCGGAAGGTCCGCAAAGTTCATGCAACACTTGTCACAGTCTCAGGACTAAAAGTGTGGCTAGCTACCCTGGGTCAAACGAGAAATAAAACACGCTTAGCTTGGTCCCATACCCTAAGAGTGTACTTGTTTCCCCTGTACCCCGGACCTATAATGAAAGGCATCCTCATGTGAAACAGACTCCACGTGCATTTATTTTGTACAGGCTCAACATTTTTTATTTTTCTCTTTATTGTCTATAACAAAGACGTGCAATTCTTAAGAAATTTTAGTTCGACCGGTTCATATACGATTCGAGTTGTATTATCGATTCTTTTGGATTCAAATATTGTTCATGGCCCACTCGCCTGAAAGCCGCCAAGCCAATCTAGGGCCGGAGTGTGCTATCGACTTAGCCTGGTCAAGCACCCTAAGTACGCCACTCTACCTACACCCCGGCAGGCCGAAGTAAGGCGGGTCCAAGTACAATTGGATCTAGAAGTAAAGACAACACATTTGATTGTATTTAAAATCGCGTTGGACCTAAAACTTTCTTGAGAATCGTAAGCCGCGACGAAGTTATAGGCAAGAAACGAATTTTACTATTTTTCTTGGCTTCAGTGTGCAGGAAAAATAAAAAATCTACGTTGATGGAGAAAAGCCGGAGCTAACAAAGCTCTGACTCCCCTAGATGGCTTGTAATCGATGTTACGCATTGAAAACGAGCATCACCAGAGCAATCAAGCTCCGGTAGAGCTAGGGGGGCCAGCCGTCGATGCTAAATAAAAGATGGTGAGAAGACCCCACAAACGGAGTCTGCTGCCAACAAACTAAGTGTTGGCAAAGGTCACTGCCGGAGCTACTAAGCTCCGGCACCCCGGAGGATTAACTATCGATGCTCTACGCGTTGATAGGGACTATTGCCGGAGCTACTAAGCTCCGACGATAGACAATGCCAGAGCTTCTAAGCTTCGACAACCTCAGGGGGCCTTCACTATCGAAGACTTCGGACCTACACTCTACAAGTTCGGAGCAAATGAGTCTTCAACAAAACACAATATCCTCTTGGTACATGTTCACAATCAAATTGTATACATCTACCAGGGGGCCAAGACAAAAAGTGAATATCACAAAAATTTGGGGATTTCATTCAAATGGAGACAAGGGATTACAAAATTGACGAAGAAGAAGAGAAAATACAAGTGAGAACTACAGAGATGGTCCTAGACCCTACGGAAGAAATGGGCAACCTTCTGGGCAACCTACGACACGTTGGCTCGGGCAGCTTCGCCTTCTCCTTCAACGGGACCTTCAAGCACCGGGTCCAGAGGAAATTGGGAGTTCCGGCTGGTGTAGCACGTCAGCACATATTCTGCGACGTTCTTCGCCAGGGATTGCCCCTCAACCTCCAGTTGGTCCGCAATGACATCGCCCACCTTGGAGAGTTTGCTACCTGTCGAGCTCAACGTCTGCAACGCCAGGTCCGGCTCCGGCTCTGGATCATCCGGGCGCACGGGGCTGAACCCATCGGTGTCAGCGCGTCGTTAGCCTTGCCCAGGAACTCCCAAATCTGTAGGGAGTCCGCAGTCCTCAAGCCCTTCAGTTATTCCAAGGATCTCCTGGCCGCCACCAGTTCAGAATTCTCGCGAGCGAGGCGCTCAACTTCTTTGGCGTTTTGCTGAATCTTTTCAGCAACCCGCTTTTTGAGTTTTCTGAGCTCCTCCTCCTGAAGGTGGATCTTGTTCCGGCGGTCGACCAGGTCCTTCTCCCTGCCCCTCACTTTCTTCTCCCTGGCAGCAAGGGCACACTCTTGCCCGTAGAGTTCCTGCCCTCGCACCCAGGCCTTCTCCTCCTCCTCAGTGCAGCGCTCTTCTAATTTCTTGGCACGCTCCTCGAGGCCCTTGTCAGCTAGAGCCACCTTCTCGGTGAGCTCCTCCTCCCTCCTCAGGACGTCATCCCGCAGCTCTAGGAGTTTCTGCTCTTCATCTTCTAGCCGTTTCTCCCTCTCCTCAAGTGCCTCCCGGCGCTTGATGAATGTAGTGTTAATGGCCTCAAGCCTTTCTT
Source organism: Tuctoria greenei (assembly GCA_036927565.1). Lineage (NCBI taxonomy): Eukaryota > Viridiplantae > Streptophyta > Magnoliopsida > Poales > Poaceae > Tuctoria > Tuctoria greenei. The sequence goes on from JAYESD010000008.1 coordinate 36,357,078, forward strand.
TGCGTTCATCAGCCGCACTGTTAGCTGCTTTGGTCTGCTCGTAAATCTCCCGGGATTGAGCTTCAAGGGCACGAGTCATACTCTCCTTGTCATCCAGTAATTTGCCCCAATATTCCAGGCGGACCTTCTCCCGCTTGATCCACTCTTTGTCATCCGCTAGCCTCGACTGCGCCAGCTTGGTCTCGAAGTAGAGCCGGTTACGCCACCGCCTAAGGGTTTGGCACTCCTCTTCAAGAGCCTTGCTGTCGTGGAAGAAGGCCAATTGGACTTGACGCAGACTGGAACATGCGTTGTCAATAGACAGTGACAACGGGATAGGTTCCGGACCTGCTGGGGTCTCCTCCGCTGGTTCCAGCGGGTTTTCAGATACAAAAATTGGGTCCCACTCCACAAGAGTGGTCCCCTGGGTCTCCATGGCACTAGGGCCGTCCTCCGGGATGGCCTCAGTCGCCATCGAGGAAGGCCCCGCCGCCAGGTCTTCATTCACCCCGTCAGGCAGGGGGCCAGCGACTTCACCAGGGCACTCCAGGTCAGCCACGGGTACCTCCGACGTCATCACTTCCGGAGCAGGGGCCGCTTCTAGCTCCGGCCTGGGCACCTCCACCGATGGGGGCTCGAGCTCCGTCGCCTCTGCAATAACCGGCTCGGGAGCCGGAAGATCTTCAACATCGACCGGCCCTGCGGCCGGAGCTCCAACAATGACCGGCTATGCGGCCGGTGCTTCAGAGGTAGCCGGCCCAACTGCCGGAACTTCCTCTGCTTCCGGAGCGCACGCCGGGACTTCAATCACCTCCGGCTCAACCGCCGAAGCTTCGACAATTTCCGACTCTGGGGCCGGAATTACTGCTTCCTCCGGCTCAACAGTCGGAGCTTCCATCATCTCAGCACCAGGACCCAGAGCTTCAACCTCCATGACAGGTGCTGCTGGGGCATCTTCCCTCCCACGGTCTGGCGCTACCATGGGAGTCTCTGGGGATGAGTCGAGGTCCATGACCACGACAGCTGGCGCCGGAGCTGTCGCAGCTTTAGCCACCACTTGGGGCGGCACCGGTACAGGAGCAAAAGCCCCCGCCTTCACAGCTTCAGCTGCTGTGGCTGAGGGTGGAGCCTCACTCCTCTTCTTGGGAACGCTGCAGATGATGGATGAAGAAACTTAAAAAATAGTTACTACAACTAAACAACTGTCCAAGGTAAAGATTAAAAATTACCTTGGAAGGCTTCCGCACAAGCTCGCGCGGAACCTCTTTCCCGGGTGTTCTGGGCTGGTCATAGCCGGCGTGGAAGCTCCGTAGGGCCCCCCGGAACTCGCTGCAGCCACGGGCGTTTCCCTAGTCGAGGCCCCCCTCGATCGGGAAGAACCTCCAGACCTAGAGGCCTCAACCGGCCCTGGTGCTCTAGTCGCATGCCCGGAGCTAGCTCCCCGGGAGGACCCCACTGCGGGTACAGTCGCCGCGGTTGCAGAAGACCTCCCCCTCCGGGGAGAAGGAGCCGATGCAGAGGTGGTAGGCCTGACGGACCCTCCGTTGGCATGCTGCAGCTTCCTCTTCCGGCTCAAGGGTTCGTCCGCCGGCTCCTTGCCCTTGCCGACGACCTCGACCATCGGCTTCGGGGCAGGGTCGGAGCCACCTTTGGACACTCCAGGGATCGCCACCCTGGTGGTTGATCTTCTCTGGACGACACCAAGGTCGTCAAGCACGGGCATCTTCTGCCGGAGCTCCCTACTGAACTCAACTTCCACGTTCAGAGGAAGAAAAGCTGATGGCGGAGTCAAGTCATCACCCTCGATGTCGATGCCGTGCTGGAACTTCTTGAGATGAAACTCCAAGGTTGTCCCCACCATGTTGGACTTCAGCCCGGTCTCGACCCGGTCGTCGTCCATCACGCTGTTGAGGGCCCAAGTGAGTTTTTCTCTCCTCTTCAGCGGTGCCCACCTGTTGACCAGGAAGTTACAAAACACCGCCTGAGGAGTTAATACTCCCTCCACGCACTGGCGGATCCTGGTCAGAGCAGGGTTGAAGGCGTCCGCCAACACCGGAGCTTCACTCCAGATCGTCGTGTCAATGTTGGGGAGGCCTTCGGGTAGCTCCAGCCTCTCGTGCTCCTCCACCCGAATGACTATCCAGTCCTTCTTCCAGTCATCCCACTTACCAGAGGGAAACGACCGAAGTTACTTGAATGGGCACTTCTTGCGCTTCACGAAGTAGTAGAAGCCAAGGTACTCATTGCTCCTACCGGTGGTATGGACAGTGAAGAAGGTCCGGAAGAGTTCAATGCAGGGGGGATGCCCACCCACATCTCACAGAAGTGGACGAAGATAGACACAAGGAAAATGGAGTGAGGGCCAAGGTGGTATAGCTGCAGACCATAAAAGTCTAGCAGCATCAAGAAAAAGGAGGAAAAGGTGGGATCAACCCCACCATGGCGTACGAGGAGAAGTACACCATTTCGCCGGCGTGCTCCTTCTCAAACGGGAGCTCTCCCCCAGCGCGGACCGAGCGGTTGAAGAAGTCTGAGGACCATCCCATGAGGGTCCGAACCTTCTTCAGGTCGCCGTCAGTCTTCAAACGACTCTCGCGGAGACCCAACTCCATCGGAGCACAGCAAGGCAAGAGAGGAAAAGCAAAGCACAAGTCGGGAGTTTGAGCGCAAGATCAGATGAGAGGCGTAATGAACTCCAGACGGTGCGCGCTTTCCTTCTTAAGTAAGCCCTCACAACGCTTGGATGGAAACCGCAAGGAAGTCGAAGGTACCACTTAAAAATTCCACCCAGCCAATGACAAAAGGGCCCGGGACCACCCGACGATCAAGTCGAGGTTCTTACCCAGGCGAACGGTTGTCATCATGAGGCGGGAAGCCCGAAGACGGCGGCCTGACAAGGCGCGCAGAACCGATACGGTTTTCGTATCGGGAACCGGTGACCTTTAATTGCGTGAGATCCGCACGCCAAAGATCTCATCTACCGCACGCGGGATACGCCACACGGCGAGGATTTAACTCCAAACCATCGCCAACGGCACATCCGAAGACCTTTGAAGACTCAGTTCAAAAGTCACGAGGATGGACCCACCTCCGGCGGAATGACTTCACCCAAGGGGTCTTCCCCAGAGGTGGGCCCAGGGGGCCACTGTCGATACCCTAGAAACCGTACACCCCTTGAGGTTACAAAGATCTCAAAGGAAAGTCATCTACTTGATTTGAAGACCTTCAGAGGCCCACATTTCAGATATAACCGGACCCGCTTCTCCAACATGGTTAATCCCAGGGTCGCCACGTGTACTATCAAACTGGAGCTACTGCCCACAAGGGGGAAGCTCCGGGCTATGTACCGAAATGGCACCCCCGGACCTAACCCCAGACCGAGGGAAGCTCCGGATCTGACACGTGTCAGGTAGCTCCGGAGCTACCTGTTTCCCACAGTATGCTCCAGAGCTGCCACGTGTCCAACCGTCAGATCTTCAGCCTCTAACCTCCAGAAGACTGCACAACGGCTCCGGATCTTCAAAGGGGAATCAAGGACTTCAAGACCCGATTAAGTGTCATTAATACCATATTAATGACACACAATCGGACGACCTTAATTACCAGTAACGGTGCTGTCAAAGCCCATGACCCGGTCATTAAAGGGCAATTAAACGTGTTGAATGAGTATCAATACTAGTAACCGCCGGGGCCACATGTCGGGCCAGGCTAACTTGTAACGGCCTGCCTTGTACTATAAAAGGACAGGCCGACGACGGACTCTAGGGGGAGATACGCTACACACGTTCCATAGACGCTCGACACAAGCTCATACAGCTAATACATCACCAACACACCTGTGGAGTAAGGTATTACGCTCAGGCGGCCCGAACCACGTAAATCTCCGTGTCTCCTGTGCTATTTACAATTCACCTTCTTAAAATCTCCGCGCGCCCACACCGAACATCAAACTCCTCTAACACTTTAGTAGTGTCGGGAGATCTGCCGGATCCAATCACCGACAATGGTACACCTTGATTTCAAGGCAACCAACAATATGGCGGAATATGAAACCCTCATCTATGGACTAAAGGTGGCACTATCCTATGGTGTAAAACAGCTATTGGTGAAGGGAGATTCACAACTCATCATCAAACAAGTGAAAGGAGAATGCTCCTGCAACAATTCTCAAGTAGATGCTTATCTCCTTGAAGTCCAGAGGCTTCAGAAGGACTTCGAAGTCCTGGATCTCCATCATGTTCAGTGCCTTCATAACTCCGAAGCTGATGAACTCTCGATGAAAGCCTCAACTGGAGCTCCGGCTCCTGATGGAATCTTTGTCCGGAGGTTATCAAAACCAACAGCTCAGCCTGCCAAACTGAGCGAAGGGGGCGAGACCAACACCTCGAAGCTGGCAGTCCCGGTGGCCCTGTTTCCATGGCGTTCACCAAGGGTCATAGGTGCTGTCGGAAGCTCCGAGCTACCCAGCACGCAAGACTCAAAAGATCAAGTTAGCTCTGATGCATAGATCTCGGAGATCTGGAGCTACTTGAAAGACAATATCCTTCCTGAAGACAGTGTGTCCGCTGACCGGATTGTCAGATTGGCTAAAAGATACACGTTGGTAGAAGGGGATCTCTACCGACACGGTGCCAATGGCATCCTAATGCGGTACATTGCAAGGGAAGAAGGCCGCGATCTTCTCGCGGAAATCCATGGAGGAAAGTGTGGGAACCACGCATCTTCTCGTACGCTGGTCGGTAAAGCCTTCCCGCATGGCTTTTACTGGCCTAGAGCACTCCAGGATGCGGTTGAGCTAGTGAAGAAATGTGAAGCATGTCAGTTCCATGAAAAACAAATTCACACACTGGCTCAATCACTACAAATGATACCTCCGACATGGCCATTCGCTGTGTGGGGCATGGATATCTTGGGACCTTTCCCAAAAGCCGTCGGAGATTACAGGTTCCTATATGTCGCTATCGACAAGTTCACCAAGTGGCCGGAAGCAACTCCAGTAGTAACAATCAACAAACAATCAACGATCAAGTTCTTGAAGTCCATTATATGCAGATTTGGAATTCCAAACAAAGTCATAACTGACAATGGAACTCAATTTACAAGTGCTGCATTCCAAGAATATTGCGAAGATCTCGGTATTCAACTTATTACCTACTCTTCAGTAGCTCATCCAGCAAGCAATGGCCAAGCCGAGAGAGCAAATGCAGAAATATTAAAAGGACTCAACACGCACACATATGAGCACTTGAAAAAGCATGGAGCTAACTGGATTGAAGAGCTTCCGTCCACATTATGCGCGAATAGGACAACACCTAACCGGTCAACTACGGAGACTCCATTCTTCCTAGTGTATGGAGCTGAAGCGGTCCTTCCTCCGGAGATCGCCTTGGGGTCCCTCCGGGTCTGGACCTTCGATGAAGCCACGCAGGACCAGCTCCGGCGTGAAGACCTTGACCTCCTCGACGATGGAAGGTGCCGAGCAGCTGTTCGAAATGCATGTTATTGCCAAGTGCTTTGGCGCTATCATCAAAGGCATGTGCGTGATTGACAGCTCGAAGAAGGCGACCTGGTGCTCCGGAAGATACTAACTCGTGAAGGGATGAACAAACTTTCCCCCAGCTAGGAGGGTCCTTCCCGAGTCATTATCCCGACCAGGATGCGTTCGCTTGGCAACTGAGGATGGGATCCCACTTCCCAATCCTTGGAACATCGAGCACCTCCGTAAGTTTTATGCTTAGAATAACGGAGGTGAGTCTGTAATTACACACAATGCATGTTGTAGAGTCATTACACAGAGTCGAGCAAGTCCTCCAGGAGAACATCCGGACCCCTCCGGGAGGGTCCGGGAAGTTCAAGTAACACTTGACACAGTCACAACACTAAAAGTGTAACTACTTGCTTTAGGCTAGCACAAGATGTATAGCACATTTAGCAGGGTCCAGCACCCTAAGTGTGTCCTTGTCTCCCCTGTAATCCGGACCTATAATGAAAGGCATTGTTGTGTGAAAACAGACTCCACGTGCATTTACTTTTTGTACAAGGCTCAATATGTCAAATTATTTTTACCCCACTTGTCTATAATGAAGTTGTGCAAATATTTTTGGCCTTTGTTCCAAGTAATTCACATGCATTACAAGCCTCATTGATAGTCTTTTTGGATCTTAACACCGCCACATAGTTTACTTGCCTGAACGCCAAGCCAACATAGGTCCGGAGTGTGCTATCGACTTAGCCTGGTCCTGCACCCTAAGTACGCTGCTCTACCTACACCCCGACAGACCTTAGTAGGGTGAGTACTAAAAAGGCATGTAGATCCAAAAAGATTATATCAAAATGCTCGTTATCATGCTGAGTTTCTTCGGGCCCAATGTTCAAATAAGAATAATAAGCCACAACCAATTTATAGATAAGAGGACGAATTTTCCTTTTGTCTTGCCTTTAATGTGCGGGAAAAGCAAAAATTCATAGCGATGGTGGATGATGCCAGAGCTACTAAGCTCTGACATCTCCCAAAATAGGTCCGTCGTCAACATCTAATATGTTGACGCCGGAGCTATGAAGCTCCGACCATTCCAGGTGGCCTGTCTTCGATGCTTCAAAATTGAAGACTTCAACATACTGTCATAACCTTTGGTACATGCACACATATCAAATGTACACATGTACCAGGGGGCCAACAAGACACGACATAGTATATTGAGGACAAAGTGAAATTTAAGGCAAAAAGGAGGATTTCATTAATTAGATGAACTGGATTACAAAATTGAGATTACAAGGGACAAAGGAAGAAAAGTCCTAGCTACTAGAGGATCTAGGTCCTGTGAAAAAACGAAGCAACCTTCTCAGCAGCTTCTTGGACACTAGCCCTGGTGACATCCTCCTCCTCCGCGATGATTCCTTCAAAGACCGGATCAAGGGAGAATTGGGTGTCTCGGCTCCGTAACACGCCAAGACATACTCAGCGATGTTTTTGGCCAAGGACTTACCCTTCGTCTCCAGTTGATCGGCGATGACGTCACCCATAGTGTCGAGTTTGCTGCCAGCAGAGCTAAGTGCCGCCAGCATCTGGTCCAGCTCCTGCGCTGGGTTCTCTGGGCATACTGGACTGAAACCAAGAGGCACGAGGGCCCTGTTCGCACGCCCCAGGAAGTCCCATACCATCAGGGACTCAGCTAGGTCCTTCTCCCTGCCCTTGACTCTCTCCTCCCTAGCGGCAATGTCAGACTCTCTTTTCAAGAGCACTTACCCCACCTTCCAGTTCTTCTTCCTCTCTTCCTCCTTCCATAGATCCAGCTTTTTGCTACGATCTGCCAAAATTTTCTCACCCAGAGTCAACTTCTGGGTGACCTCCGCCTCTCTTCTCACCACATCCTCCTGCTTCCCCAGGAGTTTTTCCTCCCTCGCCTCCAGGTCCGCTCGACGCTTCAGGAGAGTTTTATTCAACTCTGCGAGCTTTTTGTAGCGCTCGTCAGCAGTGTTAGGCCTCTCCTTGGCTTGTTCCAGGATTTCCCTGGAGTTAGCATCGAGTTCCCAAATGGCGGCCTCCTTCTCTTCCATTAACTTGTCCCAATACTCTAACCGGGCCTTCTCCCCTTTGATCCATTCCTTCTGGTCAGCTAGCCTTGTCTGAGCAAGATTGCTTTCAAAATGGAGTCTGTTGCGCCAACGCCTCAAGGTGTTGCGCCCCTCCTCCAAAGTCTTGCTCTCATGATCGAAGGCTAGCTGAACCTGCTGGAGACTTGAGCAGGCATTGTCTATGGACAACGCCAGAGGGATAGGTTCAGGACCTGCAGGGACCATCTCCACAGGCTCGAAAGGGTTCCCCATCACAAAAATTGGGTCCCACTCTACAATAGTGGTCCCCTGTACTCCTGCAGCGCTGGGGCCGCTCTCCTGGAGCCCTTCAGTAGCAGCAGAAGAACCCACGGGGGGAACTTCTGCCTCCGGAGCAGGTGAAGGTGCCGCTTCCGAGTCTTCAGTCGATGGCTCCCGACGTTGAAGGATCTGTCACCAACTGCTCTGGCTCCGCCCAGGTACCTCCGGAAGCACCACTTCTGGAGTAGCAGCTGGATATTCAACTGGGGCTTCGACCGCCGCTGGCTCGGGCTCTGGTACAGCGACCACCTCCGGCACAGTCGCCGAACCTTCTACCATCACCGGCACAGCTGCCGAACCACCAACTACCTCTGACTCAGTCGTCGGACCCCCTACCACTTCCAGCTCAGCCGCCGGATCTTTAACCGTTTTCGGCACGAGGGCCGGAACTTGGGTGATCTCCGGCTCAATAGTCGGGGCTTCAGCTACCTCTGTCTCAACAACCAGGTCTCGACAACTTCCAACTCGGAAGCCGAAACTTCTGGCGTCGCCGGTGCTAGAGCATCAACCTCTGCCGCCAGGGGCACCTCTTCAACTTCCCTCCTGCGGTCCGGCGCTACCACAAGAGCTTCAGGTGAGGACTCCGAGTCCAGGCTCACGACAGCTGGCACCGGAGCTACCGCGACTTCCACCTCCGCTTGACGAGGAGGCTCAACAATCGAAGCTGGACCTTCGGTAGGTGCAGCACCAGCCGTTGCAACAGACGTTGAAACTCCGGGTCCCTTCTTTGAACCCCTAAAAATAATGGGAAGAGAAGATTAAAGAGACATCCAAAAGAGGGATTAACATTTTAGAGTGAGCAATTAATGCTTACCTTGGGATGCTACCATCCCAGTCGCCTCGGAACCTCTTCTTTTAAGGCCCGAAGCTAGAGCCTACCGAATCTGGTGATACAACTGCTTCGGACCTCAGTTGAGGAACACTCGAAGCCACCAGAGTTCTTTCGGCTGGAGCTTCCCTTCGACGGGAAGAACTCCCGGACTTGGAGCTTCTAGCCGGCACTGAGGCCGGGGTCGACTGCCCGGAGCTTACGCCTCTTGAAGATGTTTGCACCAGAGCAGGAGTAGTTACGGAAGACCTCCCCCTCCGGGGAGAAGCAGTCGTCGTGGAAGGAGCAGGCCTAACGGACCTCCCGTCAGCATGCTTCAACTTCCTCTTCCAGCTGGAAGGCTCAGCTGGCTCTTTTCCCTTGCCTTTGTCGACGTCTTCAGTCCTTCGGCTCGGGGCGGGGGCAGAACCACCCTCGGAAGCTCCGGGGATCGCCAATATGGTGGTCGGAAGCCTCTCCACCTCACCAAGATCGTCAAGTGCCGGCATACTCCTCCGGAGCTCCCTGCTGAACTGCACCTCCATGTTCAGAGGGAGGAAAGCTGCCGGCGGAGTTAAGTCTTCGCCTTCGACGTCAATTCCATGCTGGAACTTCTTGAGATGAAGCTCCAAAGCTGCACCATCCATGTTGGATTTCAAACCGATTTCAATCCGGTCTTCATCCATCACACTGTTGAGGGCCCAGGCAAGCTTCTCCCTCTTCTTCAGCGGAGCCCACCTGTTGACCAGGAAGTTGCAGAAGACCATCTGGGGGGTCACTCCACCTTCCATGCATTTGCGGATCCTGGTCAAGGCAGGGTTGAAGGCCTCTGACAGCAACAAAACCACACTCCATGCGTCAGTGTCAACATTGGGGAGACCTTTGGGCGGCTCCCACTTCTCGTGCTCCTCTGCCGTGACAACGATCCAATATTTCTTCTAGTCGTCCCACTTGCCGGAAGGAAACCACCTCAAGTATTTGTAGGGGCATTTCTTGCGCTTCACAAAATAGTAGAAGCCAAGAAATTTGGACCCCTTCCCGGTGGTGTGGATGGTGAAGAAGGTGTAGAAAAGCTCGACGTAGGGGGAATACCCACCCACATCTCGCAGAAGTGGACGAATGTCGACAGAAGAAGAGAATGGGGACCAAGGTGGTACAGTTGCAGACCATAGAAGTCCAGCAGCATCAAAAGGAAAGTTGAGAAAGGTAGTATCAGCCCCACCATGGCATACGCAGAGAAGTACACCATGTCGCCGTCGCGCTCCTTCTTGAATGGGAGCTTGCCGGCGCGGACCAGATGGTTGAAGGAGTCACTGGACCACTCCATGTAGGTCCAGACCTTCTTCAAATCACCATTGATCTTGAGGCGGCTCTTGGGGAGACCGAACTCCATCGCGACAAAGTAGAGCAAAGAATGCAAAGTTAGGCGGAGTTTGGGAGGCTCTGAGCGCAAAGATGAATGAAGGCGTAAAGAGTCCTCAACCCGTGCAAACTTTCCTTCTTAAGTAAGCCTCTCCGACGCTTGGATGGAAACCGCAATGAGATCAAAGGCACTTTTCAAAAATTTGCCCCATCAATGACGAGTGGGCCTGGGGCCACCCCGACGAAGAGATCGAGGTCCTTACCCAAGGCCAACTGTTGCCATGATGAGCAGTGGGAAACCCAAAGTCGGCACTTTGACAGGGCGCGCGAAACCGATACGGTTTTCGTATTGGGAAATGGCGACCTTCAATTGTGTGAGATCCACACTCAAAGATCTCATCTGTCGTATTTATAACAAGCCACGCATCGAAGGTTCACCTTCGAACCGCCAATCTATCGGCGGACGTTCGAAAATCGAAGCGCGGGAATTGAGAATGGCCCCACCTCCGGTAGAACTACTTAACCCAAAAAGTTTCTCCCAGAGGTGGGCCCGGGGGCCACTGTCGGTACCCTACGTACTGGGTACCCCACGATACCGCAACAAGTGCAAGGAAGTTCCACCCGTCAGAATCAAAGGCTCTCGCAGGTACCACATGGCACGTTGCACCGGACCCGCTCCCCTCACATGCAGTGGCGAAGCTAGGACCAAAAATTCCCTGGTGCACAGTATCAAAAATACATACAAATATATTTAATTTTTAAACAATACTCTTTAAATTAGCTTTGCAAACTAGTTTGGACCCTGGTGCCAATGCACCAGGGTGAGTGAACGTGGCTTTGCCACTGCTCACATGGTTGGCTCCCGGGTTAACACGTGTAAAATAAGTCTGGAACAAAACTCCCAACCAAGAGAAGCTCCGGCAACTACACGTGTTCAATAGCTCCGGACCTAGCCCCCGTCAGAGAGGAGCTCCGGTACTGACACGTGTACATCAACCCCGGACCTACTCTCCTGCAAGGGAAAGCTCTGGATCTGCCACGTGTGGAGCCTCCGGACCTTCATCACCAACGGGAATACAAGTCAATCATGACCATTACAGATATTCAAGGATAGTTAAGGCGGCGGTTACAAGGTCTGATAATGTGTCATTAATGCCATATTAATGACACATGATCAATGCACCGTTAATAAGGGTCACGCTGCCATGAAGGCACGTTACCACACTATTAATTGTACTTAATACTCTTTAGACAGTGTATTAGGTCATTAAGCACGCTAGGGCCACATGTCGGGCCAGACTAGCTTTGTGACGGTCAGTCCTTAGAACTATAAAAGGGCTGCACCACACGAGTATGAGAGGGGGCTTAGACTCATTCTGATCCAAGCTATTGCGACCTGACCCTAGCGAACGGATTCGCTCAATACAATTACTCAAACCCCATGGAGTAAGGTGTTACACTCAGGCGGCCCGAACCATGTAAATCACTGAGGTCACCATCTTGATATTGATCTTGTGTCCCCCAACCACAAAAGAACCTCCGCGGGCCGCTTCTCAGCTGGTCCGGGGGAAGTGTCGTATTCCACACTTCGACAGAGGCTTTCAACAATCCAAATGATGAGTCACGGGTGTTACTTGCATCTTGAAGAGCTTGTCGTGCAGGTATTAGCTTGACAGGAGCTTATCAGCATCATTGACGATTCTTAATTAACAAGCAGTCTGTAAAAACAATGACTTTGCTCAGACGTTTCTTCAATAAAAACTGCTTGTGATATTTGAACCAGTACATACGATTCTTAAATAATGACCGCCCGTGAAAATATTGTATTTACCCAGACGATGGTTAAGTAAAAACCGCCTGTGAAGTTTGTTACAGTACAAGCGGTTCTTAATTTATAGCCGCCTGAGAAAATCATGTATTTACCCAGACGGTTGTTTTTTAAAATCCGTTTGTGATGTTCTTCCATCACAGACGGTTATTGTATCATCATTCGCCATCACAATTGCATTTTTTTACGAACCGCTTGTGTTTGAAAAATCGAAGCGCTTGTGAAAATGCTTTTTGTAGTGGTGATTGTGTCGGGCTGAAAACATGTTGTGGGCCCAAGTCAGACCTCTGTTTGAGATTCGACCCCAAAAGTCGGTTTATTACAAAAGCCCATCCATTCAGGTCTCAGTATACCCAAAAAAATCCGGTGGCCACCGGTAAACTCGATAACCGGTTTTACCTTTTCTCCTCAAAAATCTCAGATAGAAAATTACAGCCAAAATTTATTTTTTAAAAAAATAAAACAAACATTTTTAAGAAAATAAATGAGGACAAAATTTAAGTTCAATGGGTAGAATTTGATTGGTACTGTATTTCTAACCAAGTGGGCATCTGAAATCCCGAGAAACCTGAATTTTTTCTTTTCTAGGAGTTGACCTGGTAGAGGTAGAAGCGACAGCAGCAGCGGAGACTCAGCTCATCGACGGTGAGCTTTAATTTGTCAGGCTCTACTCCGAGTTTCTTGGATCATAGAGATCCAAAAAGACGAGCTGCTGGCTGCTGCTAATTAAATTTGGTTACCGCCGTGTGAAGAACCATATTTAATTAGCTGATGTTAATTGTGTGTCCGTTTCACTCTCGCTTAGTATGTCATCACGACACATGTTAATTGTACTAGTGATGGCAGTAATGTACTGTGTTAAACATACTACGGAGTACATTCATCGCGCGTCACAGCTGTGGGCTACCAAATAATTGCAGTAAAAGTTTAAAAATCTAGTACTGATCACCGTCACAGCTGTGGGCTACCAAAAACGTAATTGGATTCAGTAAAATTTAGTACTGATCACCTGCCACGCCGATCTTGTGCAAGCTCCGTCAGTTTCGACCGGCGCGTAAAGCCAAGAAACGCCTACATATACTCGCCGGGAACTCCGGCCACGCCACGCCATATCAACACGTCCATCCTCCACACGACGGTAGCTACTCGACCAGCAGCAGCCACCCACGACCATGGCCAGAGCAGGAACCACCGGCTCTCTCCACCACCACCTCCTCCTCACCCTCTCCTCGCTTCTCCTCTGCATGCTGCTTCCCGCCCGAGTTGTCGTCGGGCAGTGCCCTGACGTGCCGTCGATGACAGCCGAGGGCGCGTGCGGTGCGGTCTGCGGCACGCCGCACATGCGCGACCTCTGCCTCGGCACGCTCCTCGCGCCGGCCGCGGCAGCGGGGGCGGCGGCGGCGTTGCCAGCCACCGGCCTGGCCGCGGCGGCCGTGCGCAGCGCGCTCGACTCGTACGCCGCGACGACGGCCGCGGCGACGTCGCTGATCGACTCCGGCGCGGTCCAGGAAGGTGAGAGGGCGGCCTACGGCAACTGCATGGTCGGCTACGGCCGCGCGCGCATCTCCATGTCCCGCGTCGCCGACGACCTGGCCGCCGGCTGCGGAGGGGTCGCGGGGCTGAAGCCCGACTACACGGCCGCCCTACGCGGCATGGACATGTGCGGCACGAGCCTGTTGGATCACCCGGCGACGCCGCTGTACAGCATGAACCTCGCCGACCGGAACAAGACCCTGCTCGCCGCCTTGCTCTGTAGCCTCGTGGCGCAGCCGCTCCGTTCATAGCCAGTCACTGGCTACTCACTGGCCGGGGGAACTTTGAGCTGTGTACATCTGGTTTCCTCAGCTAGCTGCTCTCAAAGTCGTGGTTCGTTACAAGGCGTTTCGCGTTTTCAGTAAAACTGACGCGCGTTAACGTACTGTACCTTATTTATCGTGTCTCGTCTATAGGTAGTCGTCATAGAAATCGCTCCTATTTACTCGTGTCATTTTGTAATGCCCATATTTAAAATTTGACTTAGTGTACATGATCGTGAAGGAAGCTATAGCTCACATTTCATAATAATAAAAAAATCTAATTGCAGCGCATCGGCGAACTGAATATGTTGGATGCCTTGTTGAATGCTGAGCAAGAGGATGATGGAACGCTAACAAAACTTCATTTATGTAAATCAGCGAGTTGTGTCATATTTATGTGTCCCACAGCTTGTTGGTTGCTCCTTCATTACATAGATTCATAACACTGGCAACGTCTTGGCGTTGGACCACCATGTATCACAGAAACTCGATTACACATTCAAATTACAATTGGTGCGCACATGCTTATTTATATGCATCCAACTTCAACATCGATGTGTAAACATAAATTCTCTGTACATAGTAAGAGCGTACGTAGTGAGAGCATTGTGAGGCATGTCACCCACTCAAACTATGCATAGTGATTTTAAATTCGTTCGGACGGTGTTAAGAACTCGCTATGAGAATGGGATGCACAAGGAAATAAGATGCAGCTTGTGCAGCAGCCTTGGAGACATGTTGTCCTAGAGGAACATAAACTCCATCACATCAACATACAAACTTTCAAGTGCAACTTCAACCTAAGAACTTGGGTTATCCTAGCTGGTAAAAGGCGCTTGCATGCGCCCCCACCCACCTGTTTTCGAGCTCTACTCAACTCAGGTGCTCATGTCTCCTATGTTAATATATTGGGAGTGCTTCTCCCAATAGTGTTTTTGTGTAATGAATGTGTAGTGTTGAGAGTGTCTAAGTAGATAAAAAGGCAGAGAATCACAGCTCTAAAAAAAATACAGGAGTGCACTGGAGGAATTTAGGGGAACAAGGATGAAAAGGCTAGCGGGGTGCTCCTTTGATAATATATACTCTCTGGTTCTTAAATTATTATTATTATTAGGACAATAATTTTAAGGTTGACATGGCAGGAGGCGGTGAAACGAGATTTAAAAGAGTGAGACATACCTAGAGATTTGGCTCATGATAGGACTGCATAAAAATTAGCAATTCATGTGCCAGAATCTTAGTTTATTCGGAATTTGTTACTCTTATCTTCTTTCTTATTAACCCGTTTCTAGAATAAATAAAATGTAGATTTTTTTTCTTTTTTTTACTTTCATCTTATTTTCTATTACTTTTCTTCAAAATTGTTGGGTTTCATTTCTAGCCGACCCCAACTTGTTTGGGACAAAGGCTTGGTTGTTGTTGTTGTTGTACAAGTAAGAACACTGTGTTAGAGTACTCCTAATGAGCACTTACATTAATTTTGCTTGTATATTAATATTCATTGGAATAGTTGCACAGTTTCAAATACTGAATATATGCAAATAAATATTTTCTAAACAAACAATCAAGTATTATTTGCACAACTGACCAATTTGCATCTATGTGAATTGCAATAATACATTAATATTCAAGTGTTTTGGTATCGATATTTATGCCGGTATTGGGATACCTTAGCACACATCACACCATGCTGCCGTTTTTTCTCTTTTGAAGACAAATTTGACTACATTGATCCAACTACAGTGCTCCATTGTTGCTATGCACGGTCTAGAATTGATCAGTCACAAGGTTGAATAATAGGTTTTTGTTGCATTATGTCCTTTTCTTTTGTTTGTCTGCTGATTATGCATCTATTTGTCTACTGCAAATTTGTACTTGAGCTCCTTTACTTAGATCTGTTTGTTAAGTTTCATGCATTGAATCTTCTAAGAAAAAAATTATCAAGGATATGTACGATAATGTGGTGACAAGTGTGCGTGTAAGAGATAGTGAGACCGATACTTTTCCTATCACCATAGGGCTACACCAAGGATCATCCTTAAGTCTATACATCTTTTTCTTAGTGATGGATGAGGTGTCGAAGGATATACAAGAGGATATCACTTGGTGTATGCTCTTTGCTGATGATGTAGTGTTGGTAGATGAAACTAGAAATGGTGTTGATAGAAAATTGGAGCTATGGAGGCAGACCTTATAGTCTAAGGGATTTAGACTTAGTAGAACCAAGACCGAGTATATGAGATGCGACTTTAGTGATGTCGGGTGCGAGGATGGAAATATTAGTTTACAAGGACAAGTAGTACCTAGGAGGGACACATTTCGATATTTAGGATCAATGTTACAAAGCAATGGTGATATTGACCAAGATGTTTACCACAAGATCAAGATTGGGTGGATAAAGTTGCGGCAAGCATCTGGGATCTTATGTGATAAGAAAGTTCCACACAAATTGAAAGGAAAATTCTATAGGACGGTGATCAAACATGCGATGCTGTATGGAGCAGAATGTTGGCCAACTAAAAGGCTGAGTGTTGCTGACATGTGCATGCTACGATGGATGTGCGGTCACACAAGAAGAGACAAGATTAGGAACGAAGTGATACGTGATAGGGTAGGGGTGACACCGATTGAGGAGAAGCTAGTCTAACATCGCCTACGGTGGTTTGGGCATATCCAGTGGAGACCTCCAGAAGCACCAGTTAACAGTGGGATTATAAAGAGTAGAGAAAAAAATTAGGAGGAATAGAGGTCGACCAAGGCTGACATGGCAGGAGGCGGTGAAACGAGACTTAAAGGAGTGGGAAATACCTAGAGATTTGGCTCATGATAGTACTGCATGGAAATTAGTAATTCATGTGCCAGAACCTTAGTTTATGCGTATTTTGTTACTCTTATCTTTCTTTTTTATTAATCCATTTCTAAAATAAATAAAATGTAGAATCTTATTTTATTTGTTTTTTTTTACGCTCATCTTATTTTATATTACTTTTCTTCAAAAATTGTTGGGTTCCATTTCTAGCCGACCCCAACTTATTTGGGACAAAGGATTGGTTGTTGTTGTTGTTGTTGTTGTTGTTGTTGTATTAGGACAATAATTTTAGTTCAATTCTGAACTGCATTATTTATCCTAACGATACCAATTTGAGAATGGGGGGATTATATGATGTCTAAGCGATGTTCCGTTGCATGACGTACCATTTGTTTCCTGTAAAAAAAAAGTTTGCTAAGAACTGGGGTTATCCCAGCTGGTAAAAGGCGCTCGCATGCGCCCCCACCCACCTGGTTTCGAGCTCTACTCAACTCAGGTGCTCATGTCTCCTATGTTAATATATTGGGAGTGCTTCTCCCAATAGTGTTTTTGTGTAATGAATGTGTAGTGTTGAGAGTGTCTAAGTAGATAAAAAAGGCAGAGAATCACAGCTTGAAAAAAAATACAGGAGTGCACTGGAAGAATTTAGGGGAACAAGGATGAAAAGGCTAGCAGGGTGCTCCTTTGATAATATATACTCTCTGGTTCTTAAATTATTATTATTATTAGGACAATAATATTAGTTCAATTCTGAACTGCATTATTTATCCTAACGATATCAATTTGAGAATGGGGGGATTATATGATGTCTAAGCGATGTTCCGTTGCATGACGTACCATTTGTTTCCTGTAAAAAAAGTTTGCTAAGAACTCATTCTTGTGATTCAACTACAATGACATAAGAAGTTGGTTGGCAAAACAAATGCAACACGTATAGCTTCAGATCCTTTTGTTTTAATCTCTAAAACCAAGTGTTCCTTTTTGAAGTTCATCTTGGAGGAGTTCATTGCCGGCTAGGGGTAATTTTGGCTGTTCTGAATGCACCCTTCCTCTTTGTGTGTGACTTTGATAATCACTCTCATTAAACTTTTGTTCGGGTAGATTGGATCAATGATGCATGCAACAATATGCACTGATGAAGCTTCTAGTCTAGTTTAGAGTGATGGGTGGTTGCATGACTCTCTAATTGATGACACGACATCCCATCTTCATGCCATAATTCGAAAAAATAGTACACACAAGAACTGTACAGGGTGCACCCTATAACAGGACATGGATCAATGATATTCAAGGAGCAATTTCAATTGGTGTTTTGACTGATTATTTATGAAGTTGGGACATTCTCTATATATATGATTGCCATTTCATATCAATGATATCTATATATTCTTGGCATTTCATAACTCAAATCCCTATAAACACTTGTTCACAGAGGCAATGTACGCACATTGTAATCAAGAATACTATAATGAGCACACTTGACAATTTTTGAACTAATGGATTATAAATTAGAAAAGGAAATAGAGTGTCAAATTAAAGTCAAAAGATTGGAAGAAATAAAAAATCAAAAGGGTTGTTGTTTACAAAATGGATACTTCCGGGACAATATGTAACTTCTCAGCAGACTCTACGCGTGTTTGAGTTTTCTCGGTTGTTTTCTTAGAAGGATATCCTTTTCAGTTTAGAACCACTAACTAAATCCCTTCGGAACTTAAATAAAAGAACGTTTGAGTGGTTGCTAAATGTACAAAAGATATTGATGCATGTTGGCTTCTCTGTACACAGTTGGTGAATCATGAATAGAGATATGGATGATCAGCATACATATATACAACTTGCATCCTCGTGCTCTTATAAATTGTAACTCAGCATTTCCTGAATCATTTATATAGTATGGCCAACAAAAAATATGGTGTTCAAACAATATGGAGAAAGATGAGCATTGATATGTATGTTTTCAGATTTGTAGAGTGTTTTAGTGAGGTCTACTTGTGAATGTGGCCTAGAGGAGGGGAATAGGCCTTTTTGAATTTTGTCAGAACCTGCAACACTTAACAACCATATCAAATCTTGAGATATCGGACTAGTACGGTCGAATGCGTACTAGTCCGGTGTATATCGTCTAGGTTTATCAAATTTGATCGATTATCTTGATCCTAGGATGTATGCAGCGGAGACATACTTGTAATTGAAGTGTTACACGATTATGAACTAGGATATACCACAAGTCAATCTTATATTCAATGTTTCAACGTAAAGTAAGCAAGATTGATTGAAATGCTAGATTGATATGATGTATAAGAATGATGAGCGCAAGGTAAGAACACAAACACTTTATCCCATGGTTCGGTTCCCACAGAGGCAACCTACATCCACGTTGAGGAGTCCACAAAAGGACCGGGTCTTCTCCAGCCCTACCCTCGTCGGATCGTCACGGAGGCCAATCCTCTTCACTTATTACAAAGGGTAAATAACCGAATTCAAGGGGCCTTCTCACACGTTGAGGGCTCCCCAAGATTACAACAAGAACTCCACCAAGAACACACTCGAAAGATTACAATAAAAAACCACAGGAGTGCGTTAGGGAATCAAACCAAGAGCTCAATGATTGATGAACCGTGTCTCTCCAATGATCCAAAGTGTATCCTCAAGGTATTGATCTTTGTTGCGTTTGATTTTGTGGAGATATGTGTTTTTGAGGCTCTTGGGAGGTGTGACGGCGCAGGGGGTCGAGAGTGTTGAAAGATGGGCCGTGTACACCTATTTATACGGGGTTACCAAAAGTTACCGTTAGGGTTTAGGAATATCGGACTAGTCCGTGGTGGACAACGGACTAGTCCGGTGTGCTGTGTGTAGCAAACCCTAGGTGTCCCAAAATATCGGACTAGTCCTGGTAGAAGCGGACTTGTCCGATTTCGCTTCTAGAAATCTTCGGACTAGTCCGGTGGATATCAGACTTGTCCAGAAACGTGAAACCCTAAGTGAATTGGGGACAAATTCGCACTTGGAGGACTTATCCGATTTAAGTCAGAGGGTTTTTTGGACTAGTCCGTGCCAATATGAGACTTGTCCAATTTACATCGGAATGATATCGGACTAGTCCGTTATGTGACCGGACTTGTTCGATTTTATGCAGCTTGTGAAGTGTTTGGAGGACTAGTCTGCACTAGGGAGGACTAGTACGATTCTAGTCAGAGAGATATCGGACTAGTCCGTGGTGATATCAGACTTGTCCGATCTTGTACAGAAAGATATCAGACTAGTCCGGTGTCAGTCGGACTAGTCCGGTCCTAAATAAACTTGTGCAATGTGTGTGATTATTTGTGCTTGAGCTCTTGGGGTGTGTTTCCTTAACACACTCCATACACAATGATCTACTACAATTGTTTCTTGAGCTCTTTTCCTCATTGCTCGTCATTCTCCTTTCTTTTTGGCACTTTGCTCATTTTCTCATTAGAACCTGTGCTTACCTCAACAAAGCAGTTAGGATCTCATTTGCTTGTCATAAATCATCCAAAACCCACAAGAGATTCCTAGATGCACTTTCAATCTCCCCCTTTTTGGTGATTGATGACAACCAATTGAGATTTCATAAAATATGATAAAAAGTTGAGATTTTCATAAAGTGTGCACATATGGGTCAAAAATACATCAATCAATGAAAACATGATCCATATGTGCATTCTTTATAGTGGGATGCAGAACTAAGTGTATAGAAGCAATAGTCATGATGAGAATGACATAATTGACATCAACACATCAACAACAAGCATATATGTCATTCTTAGAGCAAAATCACAGATTTCATCAATTTCTTCATAAGCAGTTCAAAACATTGCATCACAGGACCATAAGTATCATAAGAGCATATTAAACATTTTACAAACCAAAAAATAGACAAAAGACACAAAAAGAAGCTCTCCTCGCATCCTACAGCTAAAACCTAAGACCCCCCCCCCCCCCTCAATCTCTCCCCTTTTGGCATCAAGACACCAAAAAGAAGGAGAGGAGGGACCTAAAGTCTTCAAGCCTCGCTGTCGGTCCTCTCATCGTCTTCATCTTCATCTTCATTCTCTGGCTGATGAGGAGGAGGAGGAGGAATGGAGCCACTCGAGCCCCCAATGCCAAAATAGATGCACTTTCAACTTGGAATCAGAGACACCAGGAATATGAAATAGAGAGGGAACATGAACCACGAGTCGGTGTTGTTCAGGCCACATCAGCCGTCGATGCAAGGCCAGTTTGCCACGTCATCGATGCAGCGAGAGCGAGCGGTGGTGTGTGTCAACTGTCAACATCAGTCGCTTAAATTCCTTGCGCATGAGGCCCACATTATGTGAGAGCCGAGTGTCGTATACAATACAAGGCTGTTGGGTCGGGCTGAAAATATACTGTGGGCCCAACTCAGACCTGAATTTGAGATTAGACCCCAAAATTCAATTTACTACAAAAGCACATCTATTCAGGTCTTAACATACTCAAAAAACCGTGGCCACCGGTAACCCGATAATGGGTTTTATCTTTTCTCCTCAAATTTCTCAGGTAGAACATTACAGCCAAAATTATTAAAATAAAACAAAAAATTTTAAAAATAAGTAAATGAGGACAAAATTTAAGTTCAATGAGTAAAATTTGATCGGTATTTCTAACCACCCGGTGGGCATCTATAAATCTCGAGAAACCGGAAATCTCGTCGGTTACGAGCCAAGATTTTTCTTGTCTAGGAGTCGACCGGATAGAGCTGAAAGCGAATGCAGCAGCAGAGGCTCATTTCATCGACGACGGTGAGCTTCAGCTTTTCTGGCTCTGTTGGAGTTTTGATCTCCATGAGAATCGGTCTCTGGACCTTTTCTCCCCACGTAATGCCTTGATCGAGGGCGTCCAACCATGTTCTGGCTGTGGGCCCCCTCTCACATTGTGTCACATATAAAGAGGAGGATTAAAGGGCTGATGGTCTCTGACGTTTTTCCTAACCACCTAAGAATCCGATCTAGAAGGCCACGGCAGTGAGGGGAAGGTTCCCCAGCGACGATCATGTCGCAGCCACACGTATTCGCCGAACTGCCACCGTTGCCTCTGCAGTGCCACCGTCTCCCCTCGTCGCTGGCCCTCTCAACAACGAAGGTACACACAACTAAGGTGCGTCGAATCCTCTTCTCTCTTGTTCATTTTCTGTTTCATATTGTGATTAGAGGTAGGTACTTGATTGTTCATCACATGATTTGCTTAGCTCGGGTAGATCTAGCCGCTAGGAGACATTATCAATCCAATAATGGTATGAGAGCCACCCTAGATGGTTTCTACTGCGAATTTGAGCTCCATAGCAATTAGAAGGAGGGTATCGAAGAACCCTAACTAAAAATCCCCAATTCCCGAGTCCAAATCCTGCAACCCCGAAACTCTAACCTTAGAACCAGTAAGAATGGGTGATTAGATCTCACCCAATAGTGATCCTCATTGCCGCAACTACTGGATTTTTGCCGTCGATCTTGCCGACCTCCGAGAAGAAGAGTCGCGATGCCGGTCAGTCAAGGCACGCACGCGCCATCTCAGGGAGAAATCATGGGTTCACTCGACGTCTGCGCGCCCACGCTTCGGCGGACGCGCGCACCAGTGAGGGAGCCACGGCGGCGCCGCCACCTCGCTCAAATCTCTCCCTCTCTGGTTTTTCAACGGTGGAGGTGTGGATGCGAGAGAAGACGGGAGGGGAATGAAGCTAGGTTTATGATGGGGGGAGGGGGGCGAGCGCTGCTGGTTTTGTTCACCCGATCTTCGCGGGCGTCCGTCGGATGGGATCCGACGACCTTTGTCGATCGGGCCCCGTCAGCGACCCAAGTGGGTAACAAGAACGCCAGTCCAGGCCGGTTTTGGGCACGCCTACGCACGTGTGGACCTCGGGCTGATTTCCTATAGTCAGGTTGTTGGGCCGATTAAGTTGTGGGCCTTTGAGTTTTTCCTTTTAAATTAATTTTAGGTCTGCTTTCGGCTTGTGGGCCAAAGCAGGGCCTTTTATGGCCGCTGCATGCTGGGCAACTATGGGCCGCACAGCGGCCTTGCAGGCCATTATTCTCCTCAGGCGCGGGCTTAGAAGCATAGCTTTTTGGTTTATTCCTTAGGTATCTACAACTTCGGGTCGTTTTCCTCATAGGCCTTGCACTGAACTATTTAAGGATCTGTTAAAAATAAGCTTCCGGCTGCCGGGCCCATTCAAAATTGTGGGTCTTTTCCTTTTAAGTTAGTTTTCAGTAGATTTTGGCACATGGGGCCAATATATAATTTGGGCCTTGCAGGAAAAAGAAAAACAAAAATATTTTGAGAATTTCTAATTCCTTTATAAATTAAGTTTAAGTGATTTAATCACTGTATTTAAGTTTGATTTTGCTTGAATTGGCAATATCTGTTAGGGAAATTTAAATTCTCATCTAGTTTTAGTAAATAAGTTGCTATGGAGCATTAAGTGTTTTTTTAAATAAGTTTTCCCAAATTTCTATAATTTGGAAATTTGCTATATTTGGAAATTAGTGTAATATTTAGTATTTATATGCAAAATTGATATTTCTCAATATCGTTAAAATAAGATTATTTTGCTACTATGGATAAATAAGTATGAATTAAGTACATTAGCTTCCACTGTTAAGTATTAAGTTGATGTTTTCTATCTAAAATTTTCACCAACCTAAGAAACTTATTTAGAATGTTTTGAATAAATTTCTGTTGTGATTATAAGTATTTAGTTATAAGTTTAAGTGCTTAGTCAGGTTTTAAGTAATTAGTAATTAATTAAAATTTTATTATTTTTGATAATTTGTGTAAATATAAAATTAGTAAGATTTAACATTGTAATTTTAAGTATTTTGTTATAAGTTTAAGTATTTAGTAATTATTTAAGAACTTAGTCACCGTTTTTAAGTTTTTAGTATCTCGGGACTTAGAGTTTAAGTATGAGGCAATTTTCTCAAGTTTAAGTAAGATTTTTGTTATGAAAAAAACTGATTTAGTTAGTGATTAAATATCTAGTTATCATGGTAATTTTATATTGCAACCAACATCGCTGATAGAATTTTACTTTGATATTGTAATAAGTTAATTTGACTGTCGGTACCATGCGTACCGGGTATCCCATGATACTGCAAGAAAAGCTAAGGAGTTCCCCCCATGCATGTTGAAGACCTCTAAAGGCCACACGTGTTACGCAGTACTAGATCCGCCTCCCTCGTTGGGGTAGTTCCTGTAACACCCTAAATTTTCGCATCATGCATTGCATACATGGTCATGCATTAAACACTAGTAGAATGAAAGAAAAATAATAAAACATATGCATATACAAATACGTGTGGCAAAAGAAGAAAAGAAAACAATAATTATAGGCTAAAACTTGTAATAGGGAATAAGAATAAAAAAAAAGAATAATATAAATATATATAAATAATATATATATAACAAAATATATAAAAAAAAGAGTATAATAGATAAAAAAAATATATAACATTAATAATAGATAAAAAAAATAATAAATAAAATATAAGTAATAAAATATATTATAATATATATATATATAAGAATAAAAAAAAAGAAAAAAAAAGCAAGCAGCCGCCGGCTAGCGGCCGAGCCGCAGCCGGCCACGCCCGCGCGAGCGAGCGCGCCCGCCCGACACCCGCCGCCCGCGTGGCCCCCACCGCCGCACCGCCTGCCGAGCGCAGCGCGCGCTGCGCCGCCCGGCCGGGCCCTGCCTGCGCCCCCTGACGCGCCGCCCGCCTGCCAGCCCGGCCGCGTGCCCCTGCCGCGCGCAGCGCGGGCCCCGCCTCGGTCTCCCCCCCCCACGACGCGACTCTCCCGCGCGTGGAATTTCCGCTCCGCGTCTCCCGCCCTCTCCCGCGCCGTAACGCCCCGTTTTTCCCGGATACGAGTCCCATCCCGCCCCGCTTCCCAACCGACTCATTCCGATCTTTTTGCTCCAGCCGCCCCTATAAATAGTACCGAGGTCCCTATGTTTTTTTCCCCACGAACCAGCAGCCGCCGCCTGGAGAA
Organism: Tuctoria greenei; assembly: GCA_036927565.1. Classification (NCBI taxonomy): domain Eukaryota; kingdom Viridiplantae; phylum Streptophyta; class Magnoliopsida; order Poales; family Poaceae; genus Tuctoria; species Tuctoria greenei. The sequence goes on from JAYESD010000008.1 coordinate 36,381,563, forward strand.
ACCCAGCCGCCGGTACAGAGGAAAAAGGGCACCAGGAGCTCTGCGCCAGGGAAGAAAAAGAGGAAAAAAGAAGGAGAAGAAGAGGGAGAAAAAGAGGAGGACACCGCCGTTCGCCGGAGATCGTCGCCGACATCGCGCCGCCGTCGTACCGCCGAAGGACTGCTGCACCATCTTTTTCGTCTTCACGTCGCATTTATTCCGCGACCGTCACGCCGTCAGATCTACGGTAGAGTTCGTTCCCGATGCGAATTTTTGCGACCATATTAAATCTAGTAGGCGTAAATTAAATTTAGTTGCACCATGATTTTATTTTCAGCAGCATTAATCCACCCTAAAATCCCCGTAAACCCATGTGAACACGTATGAACTAGTCGCATCTAATTATTAAACGACCGTAGTAAATTAATTATTAAACTGTGCATGCATGCATGTCATTGCATGTTGATTTTTTGCGTGCATTATGTTGAATTGTATATGTTTTCTTGTATGTATGATCACGTGTAGAGGAACGTGCTCAAGAGGTTGCATACGAGGATTTCCAAACCCAAGACTTCGAAGCGCTTGAGCAACCCCATCCGCCGGAGCAAGGCAAGTGTCCTTGAAGCATATTGATCCTATTTAAAATTAAATGTTTTGTTTGCAAACTTGCATGCTTGTGTCAAATTGATGGGAATCCTATGGTAGGAAGTTTACTAGTTTTGTTGACCACCCTTGTCACCTGGAATTATGGTAGAGAGTCGGGAAGGGTTTTTACCTTTTTGCTTCGCTTAATTAATTGGGATGGTAAATAACACTACACATTTAGTTATGCATCAACGATATTCTGGTTAATGTGAACTGGTCAATACGATGGGTGATCTAAGCAAGCATGGTTATGTGGATGGGTTGGTCGTTATGGTGGTTTGCTTGCTTTAGATCTAAGGACCGGTTCATGCGAGAATATGCCAGGTCAACAGTGCCACCACAAGGCCAAGTATGGGTGCGGCGTAGCTGAATAATTAGGAGCGCTGCTAGTATTGTATGGACCATTGGATGGCGCGGGGAATGGGAGTCGAGGAGGACTGCCCTGGGATCCGCATGGCACACGAGGGGACCCGTGGGTGGGAGAATAGAGGTTCAAGCCTGCCGGTGAAACCTTAGTGGGGCCGTACATACTAGTAGTCCCTTTTGAAAGGCTATTTTGTGATCTCTTGGCCACACACCTACGGAAGTGTGAGATGGCACAATGGAGGTTCCTTAGTCATCGAAAGGTGATAAAATCACAAACATGTGGGTAAAGTGGTACAACCTCTGCAGAGTGTTAAAAACTATCATGATAGCCGTGCTCCCGGTTATGAGCGCCTGGATGACCTACATGATTAGAGTTGGAAATTGGGATTTGGGATGGTTATGGTTTGGTGATGGTTGTGGTCATGGTTATGGAATTGAGATATGGTAATTGGACATGGATAATGGTAATGTTGGTAATAATTGGATATTGTTTACACTTTGTTAATATGATGGGATTTATTTTACATAGACATAGTATAATGCTTTTCAAATGTTTTACTGTACTTTTCAGCACTTAGCCATTATTATTGTCGTCATTTGAATTAGCCACATGTCATACTTTCCACACTTGCTGAGTACGACATGTACTCACCCTTGCAATCCCCCCCCAACAGCTACTGGAGATAATTGGGAGTACCCTGAGGATCACGAGGAGTACTAGGTTGCGTACCGCCGTCAATTGCCTGTGGATTGGAGTCGTGCTGTTTAGTTTATTTTTCCGCTGCAATTATTTAGAGTTATATTATTCGTGAACTATTGGATTATTGTAATAAGGTAGTTTTTTATTAGTTAAGACGTGGTTAAATTCTGTTTATCATTTGTGAATCATTCGTGTATGTGTGTTGAACATCCTGGGCACACATATGCGTTACGCTTGGTTCATATTCGGAACCGGGTGTCACAAATTGGTATCAGAGCCGCGTTGACCGTAGGACGCAAGCCTAGGTAGAATGGACACTCTAGAGCACTTAGGAACACTCTTCTAATATGCTATTTTCGAAAATTTTTGCTGCTGTTTTGTTTCCTTTATTTTCGGCCGCAAAAAGTATTGATCGCTGCTGCGTTTTTGATAAAAATTTTCAGAAGTGAGCAATATTAAGTGCTGCTGTTTTGCTGTATAAATTTTCGCGAAAACGGTGTGTTTTGCTGCTATTATGTGTGGGTAAAATTATTGTGTTGGTTGCTGTAATTTTTCTCTTTATTTTTCGTTCTTTCGGGACCGCTGCACCGCTTTTTGTCCGCCGTTTAACTGCTGAAATTTTCAGATTTGTTTTTCATTATTTTTCTAATGTATTCTTGTTTCTTGTAGATGGCCCGCACCAAGACAACCCCCCGTAAGTCGACCGGTGGACTCGTGCCCCCGCGTAGGTTGGCTAGTCGCTCTCCGGCCGTCGACCCCCGTCACCCCGTGGTGATCCGTTCCGACGGCAGAGCCGCAGGACAACTACGACACCGTCTCCGTGCCCTACTCCGTGAGGCTGGCTACCGCCACCACAGTCTCTCGCTCTCCTACCACACCACTGGAGTGGAGCGCCCCGGCAGGAAGGAGTGGAGCTGCAAAATTTATATTTACTACGGTGACGAGTTGGTGAAGACCCACAGCAGCCCTGCTTGGAGGAGCTCCCGCCGATCTGCAGAGCAGGATGCTAGCTGGGAAGCAGCCACTTTCTGGAGCCACGCCCGCCGTTTCCGTCTGGAGGACACGGTTCACGCCTTCGTCCCGCAGCGTCCTAGTGGCACTGCGCGCTTCGTCTCCAGGCACGTGGAGGGACCCCTGGACCTCCCGCAGTCTCGTCAGACTGTCGACGACGTGACCCAGCTGAGTTCCCGACTTCAGAGGGCGCAGCAGGAAATCCAGGATGGACGCGACCTCGCCCAGCGCCACGAGGCGATAATCAGGAGGTATCGTCGGATCACCGACGAGGACCCGGACGACTACGCGTCCGACACCCCGATGTGGACCCCGGACTCTCCAGACCGTCGCAACGGTCAGCGTGAGTCATCCTCTGAGGAGTCCTCTGACGAGGAACCTTCCAGTGTGGCGTCTACCGCACCACCGCCGCCTGCTGCCTCACCACCCCAGGACCCACAGGACCCCGAGGACCCCGGCGACGACGACGACGACGACGACGACGAGGACCCGGATGAGTTCCCGCTCGAAGACGACTAGTCCTCGACCTATGCCACGACTCAAGGATAGGCACACCCCCATTAGTAAATAAGAGCGATGTAGATATACTTGTGTGGCCTTGAGTTGTATTACTTCTTTTAGGATCTTTGTAAATTCTGTTTGGTGCTTGTTTGAGTGCTTGTGTGCTTAGTAGAGAGTTGTGGGATGCTTCGGCAATTGTCCACATCCTCATAATATAGGTCTATATTAATAAAGGATTATTTAGTGTCACATACCTTGATGCATATAGTTGGGACGTTCTTTCCAAATTCTAAATCCTTCTGTCCCTACCTTTCCTTCGCCAACAGATGGTGAGAACTCGTAACCAGAGGGATGCCAACGATGAGGAGGAGCGCAATGAAGTACCTCGGAACAACCAGGGACATGCTCATGGAGCCATCAATATTGAACAACTGTTAGCTATGCAGAACCAGCTCATGCAGACCATGATACAGACCATGGGACAGCTGCAAGCTGGCAACAACAATCAGCCCCACCTGCCTCCACCGCCACCCCCGCCACATCACAACCGTTTGGGAGAGTTCATGAGGACCAGACCGCCTACCTTTGCACAAGCCACAGACCCAATGGAAGCTGATGATTGGCTGAAGTCCGTTGAGAAGAAACTTGCCATTGTTCAGTGCACTGATAGGGAGAAGGTTCTCTTTGCATCACATCAACTAGTTGGAGCAGCCGCTGACTGGTGGGAAGCTCTTTGCAACGCTCATGATAACCAGGAAACAATCACTTGGGCTGAGTTTAAACAGAGTTTCCGTTCCCACTATGTACCTGAAGGAGTTATGATACTGAGGAGACAAGACTTTGAAAATCTCAGGCAAGGAAGGATGAGTGTGAGTGAGTATCTCAACAAATTCACTCAATTATCAAGATATGCTCCAGAAGACATCAAAACTGATAGTAGGAAGCAATATCTGTTTATGAGAGGTCTCAACAATGAAATTCAAGTCCAGTTGCTCAATACTGATTATCCAAACTTCCAAAAGTTGGTTGACAAGGCTATTGTGGTTGAGAACAAGATTCGTGAGATGGAGCAGGACAACAAGAGGAAGATGTCACATCATGGACCGCAGCAAGGAAGCAATGTTCGCCCCCGCTATGCACCACCTACTGCACCACAATACAACCCCTCTGCTCCTGCATACCGCACTGCTTATCCGCCCCGCCCAAATCAGCCACCGCAGCAACGCCCCGCCATGCAAGCGCCTCGCAATCCTGTTCCACCTGCGCCACGTCCTAACATGGCGGCAAATGCTCAAAACCAGATGCGCCCAAACTTCCCCAATGCTACGGGTGGTAAGACATGCTATGCGTGTGGAGAACCCGGACACTTTGCAAGTCAATGCCCCAAGAGAAACAATGGACCTATGAACAATGCACCAAGGCCAAATCACCCGCGACCAAATGGAGGAGCACCACAAGGCAACCGTGGACAGCAGAATTTTGCTCGTGGTAATGTCAATCATATCTCTACTGAGGAAGCTCAGCAAGCTGATGACGTCGTGATTGGTATGTTTCTCGCCAACTCCAACCCCGCGACTGTTTATTTGATTCAGGAGCATCTCATTCATTCATCTCATCAAAGTATGTTGCCAAGTACAATTTGCCTATATCTCATATGAAGCAAACTATGCTAGTAAGTTCTCCTGGCGGAGAGATGAGGACAAATATAGTATGTCCGAAAGTAAGCATTAAAATAAGGGGGGTAGACTTTCTCGCAAACCTCATAGTCCTGGACTCCCAAGGAATAGACATAATACTTGGAATGGACTGGTTGAGCAAGTATAATGGAGTCATTCAATGCGCCGAGAGGATTGTGCAGTTGACAAGTGAACATGGTACACGCATTGAAGTTGAAGCAGCCCAACCTGCAAGAGGAAAAGCGATGCTGAATCACGTGGAAGAAGTGACATTGGAAAGCATTCCGATCGTTCGCGAGTACCCGGACGTGTTCCCAGATGAGTTGCCAGGTATGCCACCTGATCGTGACATAGAATTCGCCATTGAGTTGATACCCGGAACTGCACCTATAGCTAAGAGGCCGTATAGGATGCCTCCTAAGGAATTAGCAGAGCTCAAGAAGCAAATTCAAGAGCAGCTAGAGAAGGGTTTTATACGCCCAAGCCCATCCCCGTGGGGAGCCCCAGTGCTCTTCGTAGATAAGAAGGATGGAACCCAGAGGATGTGTGTGGACTATAGGGCTTTCAACGAAGTGACAATTAAGAACAAGTACTCACTGCCCCGTATTGAGGATTTGTTCGACCAAATGAAGGGTGCCTGTATCTTCTCCAAGATCGACTTGCGGTCAGGATACTTCCAAATGAAGATTAGACCATCGGATATACCCAAGACAGCATTTCGGACACGATATGGATCTTATGAGTACACCGTCATGTCATTTGGATTGACGAACGCGCCTGCGTACTTTATGTATCTTATGAATAAGGTCTTCATGGAATATCTGGATAAGTTCGTTGTAGTGTTCATCGATGATATTATGATCTACTCGAAGGACGAGAAGGAACATGAGGAACACTTGAGGCTTACGCTGCAGAAATTGAGGGAGCATCACTTGTATGCCAAGTTCAGTAAATGTCAATTTTGGTTACGGGAAGTTTCTTTCCTAGGCCATATTATCTCTGGAGGAGGAGTATCAGTTGACCCAGGGAAGGTGAGAGATGTGCTTAAGTGGGAACCGCCACAGAATGTCAAGGAGATTCGGAGTTTCCTTGGAATGGCTGGATATTACCGCCGTTTCATAAAGGATTTTTCCAAGATAGCCAAGCCTATGACCGAATTACTCATGAAGGGAAAGGCATTCCGATGGACTCAAGCTTGTCAGGATAGCTTTGAAGAGTTAAAGAAAAGATTGACAACCGCCCCAGTGTTAGTATTACCGGACGTGAGCAAGAGTTTTGATATATACTGTGATGCATCAAGACAAGGATTAGGATGTGTGCTCATGCAAGAAGGCCAAGTGGTAGCTTATGCATCGAGGCAACTAAAGAAACATGAGTTGAATTATCCTACACACGACCTTGAACTCGCAGCCGTGGTACACGCCTTGAAGATATGGAGACACTATGTTTTTGGTCACAGATGTGAGATTTATACAGATCACAAGAGTCTCAAGTACATATTTACGCAAACGGATCTGAATCTGAGGCAACGCCGATGGTTGGAGCTCATCAAGGATTATGATGTGGGAATCAACTATCACCCAGGGAAGGCCAACGTAGTGGCCGACGCCTTGAGCCGTAAAGGAGTAAGTCATCAACTCACAGTTCAAGAACTGCCACCCGAGTTATGTAAGGAGTTTGAACGGTTGAACCTTGGATTCATAAATGAGATGGGAACGATGGAAGTCAACCCAACATTAGAGCAGGAAATACGGGAAGGACAGACGAAGGACAAGGAAATACAAGAAATCAAGGAAAGGACCCAAGAAGGAAAGGAATTCAGATTTGATGAGGACGAACAAGGTACCTTATGGCTTGGAAAGAGGATTGTGGTACCTAATGTTAGGCATATCCGAGAAGCAATATTGAAGGAGGCACATGACTCGCCTTACTCAATTCATCCTGGCTGTACGAAGATGTACAAGAACTTAAAGACATGCTACTGGTGGGCCAGCATGAAAAAGGACATAGCCGAATATGTTGCACTTTGTGATGTGTGCCAACGAGTTAAAGCTGAACATCAAAGGCCAGCCGGATTGTTACAACCACTAAAGATCCCGGAGTGGAAGTGGGAAGAGATTGGTATGGACTTTATAGTTGGATTACCGCGAACTCAGTCTGGCTATGATTCAATATGGGTTATTGTGGATCGATTGACAAAATCAGCTCATTTCATCCCCGTCAAGACCACATATACCACCGCGAAGCTAGCAGAATTGTATATGGAGCACATTGTGTGTCGACACGGAGTACCGAAGAAGATAGTCTCGGATAGAGGTTCTCAATTCACCTCCAGATTTTGGCAGAAATTGCATGAAGCAATGGGAACAAGGCTGAACTTTAGTTCGGCGTATCACCCTCAAACAGATGGACAAACCGAGAGGACCAACCAAATTTTGGAAGACATGTTGAGAGCATGTGCTTTAAAGCATAGGAAAAGTTGGGATAAAAGTTTGCCGTATGCTGAATTCTCGTACAACAATAGTTACCAAGCAAGTTTGAAAATGTCACCCTATGAAGCATTATACGGAAGGAAATGTAGGACTCCCTTGTTTTGGAATGAAACTGGAGAGAATCAAGTGTTTGGTCCCGACGTGTTACAAGAAGCTGAAAGGCAAGTCCAAATAATACGGGAAAACTTAAAGGCTGCCCAGTCTCGACAGAAAGGTTATGCTGATAATAGGCGAAGGAGTTTGACCTTTGAAGTTGGAGATTTTGTATACCTCAAAGTGTCACCTATCAGAGGTCAACGACGGTTTAACGTCAAAGGAAAACTGGCACCCCGTTACATCGGACCATTCAAGATTTTGGACAAGCGAGGAGAGGTAGCTTATCGACTTGAGCTGCCGACGTATCTCTCCGATGTACACGACGTGTTTCACGTCTCTCAACTCAAGAAGTGTCTCAGGATACCGGAAGAACAAGTGCCGATGGACGAGTTAGAACTTCAAGAGGATTTGTCTTATGTCGAGCAACCTATCAAAATTTTGGATATGAAAGAAAGAGTCACGAGAAATAAGAGGATCCGTTGGTGCAAAGTGCAATGGAAACACCATACGGAAGCCGAAGCTACATGGGAACGTGAAGAAGACCTGAAGGCAGAATTCCCTCATCTTTTCTCCACGCTATCGAATCTCGAGGGCGAGATTCACTTTAAGGGGGGTAGGTTTGTAACACCCTAAATTTTCGCATCATGCATTGCATACATGGTCATGCATTAAACACTAGTAGAATGAAAGAAAAATAATAAAACATATGCATATACAAATACGTGTGGCAAAAGAAGAAAAGAAAACAATAATTATAGGCTAAAACTTGTAATAGGGAATAAGAATAAAAAAAAAAGAATAATATAAATATATATAAATAATATATATATAACAAAATATATAAAAAAAAAGAGTATAATAGATAAAAAATATATATAACATTAATAATAGATAAAAAAAATAATAAATAAAATATAAGTAATAAAATATATTATAATATATATATATAAGAATAAAAAAAAAGAAAAAAAAAGCAAGCAGCCGCCGGCCAGCGGCCGAGCCGCAGCCGGCCACGCCCGCGCGAGCGAGCGCGCCCGCCCGACACCCGCCGCCCGCGTGGCCCCCACCGCCGCACCGCCTGCCGAGCGCAGCGCGCGCTGCGCCGCCCGGCCGGGCCCCGCCTGCGCCCCCTGACGCGCCGCCCGCCTGCCAGCCCGGCCGCGTGCCCCTGCCGCGCGCAGCGCGGGCCCCGCCTCGGTCTCCCCCCCCCCCCACGACGCGACTCTCCCGCGCGTGGAATTTCCGCTCCGCGTCTCCCGCCCTCTCCCGCGCCGTAACGCCCCGTTTTTCCCGGATACGAGTCCCATCCCGCCCCGCTTCCCAACCGACTCGTTCCGATCTTTTTGCTCCAGCCGCCCCTATAAATAGTATCGAGGTCCCTATGTTTTTTTTCCCACGAACCAGCAGCCGCCGCCTGGAGAAACCCAGCCGCCGGTACAGAGGAAAAAGGGCACCAGGAGCTCTGCGCCAGGGAAGAAAAAGAGGAAAAAAGAAGGAGAAGAAGAGGGAGAAAAAGAGGAGGACACCGCCGTTCGCCGGAGATCGTCGCCGACATCGCGCCGCCGTCGTACCGCCGAAGGACTGCTGCACCATCTTTTTCGTCTTCACGTCGCATTTATTCCGCGACCGTCACGCCGTCAGATCTACGGTAGAGTTCGTTCCCAATGCGAATTTTTGCGACCATATTAAATCTAGTAGGCGTAAATTAAATTTAGTTGCACCATGATTTTATTTTCAGCAGCATTAATCCACCCTAAAATCCCCGTAAACCCATGTGAACACGTATGAACTAGTCGCATCTAATTATTAAACGACCGTAGTAAATTAATTATTAAACTGTGCATGCATGCATGTCATTGCATGTTGATTTTTTGCGTGCATTATGTTGAATTGTATATGTTTTCTTGTATGTATGATCACGTGTAGAGGAACGTGCTCAAGAGGTTGCATACGAGGATTTCCAAACCCAAGACTTCGAAGCGCTTGAGCAACCCCATCCGCCGGAGCAAGGCAAGTGTCCTTGAAGCATATTGATCCTATTTAAAATTAAATGTTTTGTTTGCAAACTTGCATGCTTGTGTCAAATTGATGGGAATCCTATGGTAGGAAGTTTACTAGTTTTGTTGACCACCCTTGTCACCTGGAATTATGGTAGAGAGTCGGGAAGGGTTTTTACCTTTTTGCTTCGCTTAATTAATTGGGATGGTAAATAACACTACACATTTAGTTATGCATCAACGATATTCTGGTTAATGTGAACTGGTCAATACGATGGGTGATCTAAGCAAGCATGGTTATGTGGATGGGTTGGTCGTTATGGTGGTTTGCTTGCTTTAGATCTAAGGACCGGTTCATGCGAGAATATGCCAGGTCAACAGTGCCACCACAAGGCCAAGTATGGGTGCGGCGTAGCTGAATAATTAGGAGCGCTGCTAGTATTGTATGGACCATTGGATGGCGCGGGGAATGGGAGTCGAGGAGGACTGCCCTGGGATCCGCATGGCACACGAGGGGACCCGTGGGTGGGAGAATAGAGGTTCAAGCCTGCCGGTGAAACCTTAGTGGGGCCGTACATACTAGTAGTCCCTTTTGAAAGGCTATTTTGTGATCTCTTGGCCACACACCTACGGAAGTGTGAGATGGCACAATGGAGGTTCCTTAGTCATCAAAAGGTGATAAAATCACAAACATGTGGGTAAAGTGGTACAACCTCTGCAGAGTGTTAAAAACTATCATGATAGCCGTGCTCCCGGTTATGAGCGCCTGGATGACCTACATGATTAGAGTTGGAAATTGGGATTTGGGATGGTTATGGTTTGGTGATGGTTGTGGTCATGGTTATGGAATTGAGATATGGTAATTGGACATGGATAATGGTAATGTTGGTAATAATTGGATATTGTTTACACTTTGTTAATATGATGGGATTTATTTCACATAGACATAGTATAATGCTTTTCAAATGTTTTACTGTACTTTTCAGCACTTAGCCATTATTATTGTCGTCATTTGAATTAGCCACATGTCATACTTTCCACACTTGCTGAGTACGACATGTACTCACCCTTGCAATCCCCCCCCAACAGCTACTGGAGATAATTGGGAGTACCCTGAGGATCACGAGGAGTACTAGGTTGCGTACCGCCGTCAATTGCCTGTGGATTGGAGTCGTGCTGTTTAGTTTATTTTTCCGCTGCAATTATTTAGAGTTATATTATTCGTGAACTATTGGATTATTGTAATAAGGTACTTATTTATTAGTTAAGACGTGGTTAAATTCTGTTTATCATTTGTGAATCATTCGTGTATGTGTGTTGAACATCCTGGGCACACATATGCGTTACGCTTGGTTCATATTCGGAACCGGGTGTCACAGTTCCGACAATGACACATGTATCACAAGGCCGGACCTAACACCCGTCATGAGGAAGCTCCGACCTTGCCACGTGTCCAGTGACTCTGAACCTAACCCCCAATAGAGGGAAGCTCCGATGCTACCATGTGTATAGTGGCTCCGGACCTGCCTCCCCACAATGGAAAGCTCCGGAGTCACCACGTGTCGAACCTTCAGAGCTAGGACTTCAACAAAAGACAGAGAGATCTCTAACGGCTCAGACCTTCAAGGGACAGTTAAAGCGACAGTTACAAGGCCTAATTAAGTGTCATTAATGCTATATTAATGACACGCAATTAGTGTACTGTTAATAGGGATAACGCCGTCATCAAGGCGCGTTACCACTCTATTAACCACACTTAGTACTCATTGATCGTGTATTAGACAAGTAACTACGCCAGGGCCACGTGTTGGGCCAGGCAAGTGATGTAACGGTCAGTCCCTTGACTATAAAAGGGTTGCACCGCACGGTACATGACAACTAAGCTGATACACACGCAAGCACCAGTGAATCATCAATACAACAACACACACCGCGTGGAGTAGGGTATTACGCTCAGGCGACCTGAACCACGTAAATCATCTGTGTCATCATCTTGTTCAGAATCTCCGCGCGCCCAAACCGATCAAAGAACCTCTACGGGCTACAGTTAGGTAGTACCGGGGGAAGTGTCATTCGTACACTTCGACATTTGGCGCGCTAGAAAGGGGGCCTACCGTCGACGTTCTACGCGTTGATAGTGGGTGTCGTCGGACCTACCAAGCTCCGACAACCCCAGGGGGCCGACCGTCAACGTTCTACGCATCGATAGCGGGTGTCGTCGGATCTACCAAGCTCAGACAACCCCATGGATCCCGCCGTCGATGCAACAAAAGCTCTCTGGAGAAGTCGGAATTAAACTTCGGACCTAAAAGATACAATTTCGAAGCATCGAAGTCATCAACACATCGTCAAATCCTTTTTGTACATGTTCGCAGTCAAATTGTGTACATCTACCAGGGGGCAAACAAGATAAAGGACAGTGTATTGAAGACAAGGACAACAAAATGGAATTCATTGCAGAAATAGTGGATTTCATTCATTCAAAGTATTGGATTACAAAATTAGGATTACTGCAAAAGGCAAAAGGAAAAGGTCCTAGCTACTGGTGGATATAAGTCCTGCAGAAAAACGATGCAACCTTCTCAGCAACTTCTTGGGCGGTAGCCCTGGTGACATCCTCCTCTTCGATAATGAGTCCTTCAAAGACCGGGTCTAGAGAAAGTTGGGGGTATCGGCTCTTGTAACACGCCAAGACATATTCGGCAACGTTCTAGGCCAGATATTTTCCCTCTGTCTCCAGCTGGTCGACGATGACATCACCCATTGCGTCAAGTTTGCTGCCAGTAGTGCCAAGTGCCACCAGCGTCTGGTCCAGCTCCGGTGTTGGGTTCCTCGGACGTACTGTACTGAAGCCAAGCGGCACCAGAGCTCTGTCCGCACATCCCAAAAAATCCTATACCTGCAGGGACTCAATTGCCCTCGAGCTCTGCAGCTCCTCCAGTGACCTTCTGGCTGCCGCAAGCTTCGAACCTTCCCAAGCGAGGTGCTCGAACACTTTGGCAAGTTGTTGCATACTCTCAGCTACTTGCTTTTCGCGGTCGGCTAGCTCCGTCTCCTGGAGGTGGATGCGGTTCTACCGTTCGGCCAGGTCCTTCTCCCTGCCTCTTACTTTCCTATCTCTGGTGGCAACATCAACTTCTCTTTTCGAGAGCTCCTGCCCCAGTTTCCTATACTTCTCCTCTTCTTCTTTACTCTGCAGATCAAGCTTCTTACTGTGATCTGCCAAATTTTTCTCTGCTAGAGTTAGCTTCTAGGCGAGCTCCTCCTCTCTTTTCAAAACATCCTCCTGCTATTCCAGGAGTTTCTCTTCCCTTGCATCGACGTCCGCTCGGCGCTTCAGGAGAATCTCATTTAATGCATTGAGGCTGTCATGACGTTCGTCAGCAGCATCATTCCTTTCCTTGGCTTGCTCGAGAATCTCCCGAGAATTAGCGTCAAGGGATCTGATGGCGGCCTCCTTCTCCTCTAGCAACTTGCCCCAATATTCCAACCGGGTCTTTTCCTTCTCAACCCACTCCTTTTGGTCTGCAAGCCTCATCTGCGCCAGCTTGGTCTCGAAGTGAAGCCTATTGCGCCAATGCCTCAAGGTGTGGCGCTCTTATTCGAGGAGCTTACTATCATGGTCGAAGGCGAGCTGGACCTGTCGGAGGCTCGAACATGCATTATCAATAGACAATGCCAAAGTAATAGGTTTCTGACCTGCGGGGGTCATTTCTGCAGGCTCCAGAGGGTCTTCAAGAACAAAAATAGGGTCCCACGCCACAACCATGGTCCCCTGAGCTTCTATGGCACTAGGGCCACCCTCCGGGAGATCCTCGGCCGCGGTTTAGGAAGATCCCACTGGGGGAACTTCTACCTCCGCAGCTGACTCTGAAGGCCCTGTTGTAGGGTTTTCAACTTTTGGCTCCATGGGTGGAGAGCCTGCCGCCACTTCTTTAGAATGTTCTGGCTCGGGTATGGACACCTCCAGAGCAATTACTTCTAGAGCGGTCGTTGGAGTGTCGTCCGAAAACACTTCCACTGTCGACTCAGCCACCGGTACATCAACCACCTCCGGCTCAGCTGCCGGATCTTCAGGCACTTCCGGCTCAGCAGCTGGAGCTTCAACTATCTCCGGCACATAGGCCGGAGCTTCGGGCACATCCGGCTCAAACGCCGGATCTCTAACCACTTCTGGCAAAGGCGCTGGAGCCTCGAGTACTTCTATCTCATGTGTCAGGGCTTCTGACTCCTGCACCGGAGCCTCAGTCTCTGTCACTGTTGCTGGTGGTGCATCTTCAACAACTTCTCCCCCATGGTCCGACGCTACCACGGGAGCTTCTGGCGTCTCTTCTGGATCCAAGTCCATGACATCTGGCGTCAGCGCTGTCGTGTCTTCAGCCACCACATGGGGAGGCTCAATGGTTGAAGTCGGAGCCTCAGCACGCACAGCTCCAGTCGTTGTAGCAGATGCCAAAGCCTCGGACTTTTTTCTCGACACCCTGGAAACAAAAGGTCAAGAAGGTTAAAAACATAATAAAAACAATATTAGCATTTCAAGGTAAGTTGACGATGCTTACCTGGGGATTCCACTGCCCCAGTCATCGCGAAATCTCTTCTTCTGAGGCCCTGAGTTTGAGTCCACCAAATCTGGTGAGACAGTAACTTTGGACCTCAGTCGGGGGCCATCTACAGTAGCTGGAGTCTTCTCATCTGGAACCTCCCTCGACTGGGAAGGACCTCCAGGCCCGGAGCTCACAGCTGGCACCAGAGCAGGAGTTGACTTGCCGGAGCTTGAGTCCCTCGAGGGCGCTGGCACCAAAGTAGGTGTGGTCACCGAAGGTCTCCTTCACTGGGGAGAAGGAGAGGTTTGAGTTGGAGTAGACCCGATGGGGCTCCCATCAACATGCCTCAACTTCCTCTTTCGGCTAGAAGATTCAGCCAGTTCCTTGACTTTACCCTTGCCCTTGCTGACGTGATCGACTCTCTCGCTCGCGATAGGGGTAGTCACCCTCTCAGAAGCTCCGGAGATTGTAACCGTAGAGACAAGGCGCTTCTCCACTTCACCAAGGTCATCCAACACCGGCATCTTCCACCAGAGCTCCCTGCTGAACTCTGGAATCATGTTCAGTGGCAGGAAAGCAGCCGGCGGAGTAAAGGCATCATCAGTGATGGACCCGTGCTGAAGTTTCTTGAGATGGAGCCTCAAAGCTTCGTAATCTAAGTTGGATTTCAAACCGATTTCAATCCGGTCGCCGTCCATCACACTATTGAAGGCCCAGGCGAGCTTCTCCCTTCTCTTTAGCGGAGCCCACATGTTCTCCAAGAAATTTCCAAAGACCATCTAGGGGGTCACTCCACCCTCCACACATTCTTGGATTCTGGCCAGGACAGGCTTGAATGCATCCGACAGCTTCAAAACTACGTTCTAGGCATCGGTGTCGATGTTGGGGAGTCTTTGGGGCAGCTTTAGCCTATCGTGCTCTTCCATTGCAATGATGACTCAATCCTTCTTCTAGTCATCCCATTTGCCAGAGGGGAACGACTTCAAGTACTTGAAGGGGCAGTTCTTGCGCTTCAAAAAGTAGTAGAAGCCAAGTAGCTCAGTTCCCTTGCCGGTGGTATGGACCGTGAAGAAGGTCCGGAACAACTTGATGCAGGGAGGCACGCCCACCCACATCTCGCAATAGTGGATGAAAGTCGCCACCAGCAGGAGGGAGTGGCGGCCGAGGTGATACAACTGGAGACCGTAGAAGTCCAGCAAGATCAAGATGAAACTTGAAAAAGTTGGGATCAGTCCCACCATGGCATACGCTGAGAAGTACACCATCTCGCCACGGCGCTCTTTCTTGAACGGGAGCTTGCCGACCCATATCATGTGGGTGAAGGAGTCGCTGGACCACCCCATGAAGGTCCGGACCTTCATTAGATCATCCTTGCTCTTGATGCGGCTTTTGGGAAGACCCAACTCCATCGTGGCAAAGTGGAGCGAAAGAAGAGAAAGCTAGGCAAAGGTTTGGAGTCTCTGAGCGAGAGTTCAATCGAAAGCGTAAAGAGTCATCAAACCGTGCGGGCTTTCCTTCTTAAGTAAGCCTCCGCAACGCTTGGATGGAAACCGCAACAACAATAAGGCCACATTTCAAAAATCTACCCCGTCAATGACGAAGGGGCCCAAGGCCACCCCGATGAGAGAGTCGAGGTTATTACCCTAGGTGAACCGTTATCATGATGGGCGGCGGGAAGCCCGAGGGCGGCAGCCTGACAAGGTGCTCGGAACCGCTACTATTTTCGTATTGGGAACCGACAATCTTCAATTTTGAGAGATCTGTCACGCAGATATCACGTGTAGCATTCAAGGAAAGCCACGCGGTGATGGTTCAACAACGAACCATCACCCCAACTGCACCTTTGAAGCTGCGGCGCGGGAGTCGAAGAGGGCCCCACCTCTGGTAGAATAACTAAACCCAAAGTGTCGGGACCCGACATACCGGGTACCCTCGCGCACAAGCTAGAGCCGCCTAATTACCATGCCTCCCAGCAGGGACAGGGTCCGAGGGTGCCATGTGTTCAAAGAAACCCGGACCCACCAGCCTCAGATGGGAAGTCCAGGGTGCCCACAAGACATCCAGAAGGGGGAGCTCAGCTCCACCTTGACGACAAGCTCCAAGGCAACCATGTGTCCAGCAGGACGGGACCCGACCTCCTCTGTGGAGGTGAGCTCCCAAGCTGCCGCGTGGCCAACAAAGTCAAGACCCGATCTCCCCAGAAGAGGCGAGCACCCGAGCTGCCATGTGGCCCGTGGGGCGATACCTGGCCTCCCACATGGAGGTGAGCTCCCGAGCTGCCACGTGGCCCGCGAGATGGGCATGGCCTCCACCATGGCAGAGAGCTCCCCAGCGGCCGCATGGTCAGTCCACTTGCCCTGAGCAGATACTGAGAAAGTTAAGAGGGTGGTGCGCCTTGTCTCTGTCAAGCCTTGAAGGTACGCGGCTTCCCCAGACACATGGCGCGGCACACACCTAATGTCAGGTACCACTACGACTAATCGCTTCACAGTGAAGGCGCCACAGGCCTATCCCACTCCGCCAAGTGGGTAGCTTACGGCGCTAGAGACAGTTGGATGGGACATTTCCTACCAATGTCAGCAATGGCGTGTGGGCTACTGACAACATGGGCGGCAAGACGGCAAGTCCTCACGTCCGCGGTCAGAGCAAGCTTACAGAAGAAGCCTTAGATCTTTAGGATAACATCGTCCTGAGACCACCTATCGGGCATCGGGACCCCACTTGTAAGGCGTCCGACCTTGACTATAAAAGGCCCGGACCACCACCGATACAAGGACCAGACTCATAATCCCCGATACACACACACTCGCATACACACTCACCAGCAATACAATCCACCGTGGAGTAGGGTGTTATGCTCCTTACGGCCCGAACCATGTAAAAACCACTGTGTCACATACTCTTCCGCTAGAACACTAGTTTGAGGCCTAAGTCCCACCGAACAAGAACCTCCGCGGGCTGCTCCTTAGCAGATCCGGGGGAAGTGTCGCATTAACACTTCGACATTTGGCGCGCCAGGTAGGGGCTTTTTCCCTCAAAAAAGTGGTAGCGCTTTCACCACCATGCTGTTTATCAGGCCCGTGGAGGTGGTTTTTGTGGCCGTCATCCGGTGACTAGATCCGTCGCTCGAGCGAAACTCTCTGGTTCGTCTCGCCCCCGTGCAGGTACGACTGGCCAAAATGGCACGTCAGGACACGCCCCGACTCAGTTGGATCCATCAACACCCCCAACAGCGAGCCCAGAGAGCGCTTTGGCGGCGGCCAGAGCTCTCCTCCACCACCCACCGTTGTTGAATGCCTCTCAGGGGGCGGCTCAGCAGTGGGTCCAAGACATCGACCACCTCGTCGTCGCAGCCATGAACTCCCCAATAGGGGAAGGGGCCTCGTATCGCTGTCATGCACGCTGTCCATCAATTGTCACACCGCCAACTCCAACTCCCCCAAGCGTACGAGCATTGGCCGGCTCCCCACAGAGGACCTCAGGGCTGAGCTTGACCGTCGTCAATCTCACATGGACGGCTGTGTCATCATCGAGCAGCAGCGAGAGAGGAGGCACAACATCAACGCCGAATATGGCCCTCAATGCCCTGTTCACGACGCATCCTCCGTCCAAGGTGCGCCACAGGTAAACCCTTCGCCACCTGACCAGGAGTATGTCGGCTCCACAACTCCCCTACAGTACTCGATGCAGCAGGATGTGCAGCAACAGTCCTTGGCGCAGCCAGTACCGTTGCAGCAACGCATGGCACAACCAGTGCCACAACCACAGGTCCAGGAAGTTCTGCACATCGTGCAGCAGACCCCCTTGGGTATGTTGTCCCATCTGCCTCTCCAACGAAGCTCGTGGGAGGCTGCTCGGCATTGGCTCCGCACCTACACTTCGTGATATGGCCATGCAAGTTCCGTCCACATATCTCGGAGAGATTCGACAGAAGCATCAACCCGCCGGAGTTCCTGCAGATCTACACCACGATGCTCCTTGCTGCAGGAGCAGATGAGACCACCCTGGCGAACTACTTCCCAGTTGCCCTGACTGGATCAACCCGATCGTGGCTGATGAACCTTCCCGAGGAGTTTATAACCGCTTGGGATGAGCTGTGCCGGTAGTTCATGGCGAACTTCGGCAGCTCCTACACGCGCCCCGACACCAAGCTCGACCTCCACGCCGTGTGACAACAACCCAAGGAGACGCTGCGATCATTCATCCAGTGTTCTTCCAGGTACGCAACTCCATTCCAAACATCCCAAATGCCTCTGTCATAGTGGCATTTTGCCAGTGAGTGCGTGACCGCAAGTTAGCTACGCACAACGCGGAAGACGTCTCCGAGCTCTTCTCCATCGCCAATCGGTGCACCAGGGTGGCAGAAGGCCGCAACTGGCATGCTCAGCCCGCCCCCGGAGTGGGCGGGGCTGGCCAGACTGGAGAAGGAGCCGCTACCCCTGGTAGCGGCAAAAAGAAGAACAAGAATTGGGGTGGCGGCCAGGACAAGCCACTGAATGGATCCCCCGTCATGGCAGCAGCCGCAACCGGAGTAGGCAAACCCCCATGCCCGAAGAAACGCCCTCATTAGCCACCTGCCACTGATGAAGACGTCGAGCCATTCCCGGTGCACAAGACTTGCGAACACTCCGCGAGCGAGTGCTGGGAAATAAAAAGGTGTGTCGAACGCTACCAAGAGCGAGCGCAGCAGCACCCTGACAGCGCCCCCTTCTGCCAACGGGATGAGAAGCAGAAGGTCGAACCCAAGGTTGACAATGACGAGGAGCTGGAGTACTAGAAGCAAGAGCAGGCCGTCAAAGTGGTCCACCAATATGAGGAATTCGACGCCAGCAGCGGCAACGAGCGTCACAAGACCCTCCACGTCATCTTCGGAGGATCTTGGGATCCAGTGTCCCGGAACGCGGTCAAGACCCTTCGTTGTGCGGTGGCTTCGATAGCCCCTATACCCACTCTGGCGCAGCACCACCGCTGGAAGGAGACGCCGATCAGCTTCGATGCCTCTGTCTGCCCCAAGAACATGGCCGGAGCAGAGGTCCTACCTCTCCTAGTCGCCCCCACCATAGCCAACGTCAATATCCACTACGTCTATAGATGGCCAGCCGGCCTAAAACTCCTCAGCCGTGCAGCCTTTGAACAGCTGCAGATCCCGGTGTCCAAACTGGCCCCCTCAAGCCCATTCTCGGGGGTGGGACCTGAGAGCATCATCCCATACGGCAACATCCACCTGCAGGTGACCTTCGGGACACTTGACAACTACAAGACGGAGAGCATCCTCTTTGACATCGCTGATGTCAGCCTTCCCTTCAACGCCATCATCGGCAGGCCTGTCCTGTACCAGTTCATGGCTGTAGCCCACTACGGCTACCTAATCCTAAAGATTCCAACCCCCTCCGGCGTCCTCAGGATCATGGAGATCACATTGCTATAGTGTTAGCCTTGGAGAAGCTCCAAGCACTCACAGCGGACCCAGCACCTGTCCCGATCGGCGCTGGATCAAGTCAGCCTCCGCCAAGCTCACGACAGCGTAGAGCACCCGCCGCGCCTCAGCTGCAGCCTTCTGGCAGCATCGACACCTCCGTCAAAGCTGCCAAGCCCAGTCTCGGCTCTGCTTGTACCACTCGCAAGATGGGCGGTCAACACAGGAAATAGGGATGCTCGCTCGTCGCCCTTCGAGGCAGCTGTTGACAACAAGGTTGCCCTCCAACCATCACAGATACCCATGGAGCTTTAGGCACCCCTATTGTAAATACTAGTCTTAGTAGAACAGTGTAAAGGATTTCGTAGGGCTTAGGAGCAGCACTAAGGACAACCAAGCACCGGGAGGGTCAGGCCCAGAGTGTGCAGCCAGCTTAGCTTGGTTCTGAACTATAATCCTGTGCACCCTGCCTCCCTCATCATCCGGAGGCAAGTCGTTGCCCTCTTTTGTCAAAGCTTGTCTCCTCCTATGAAATCATATCAAAAAATCATTGTTTTACTTAAAGGCTTCTTAAAAACTTTGTCCATTTACTTACGTATTAAGCTTATGAACATGCCACACTAAGACTCATTTATTGCGTATTATTTTATACGCGTGATTGTACACTCTGTAACTCACCCATGCAGGAGTCATACAATCCTAATGCAGGTGGGTCTGTTTGAGGTACCTGCGGTGTATGAGGGGTTCTTCTGGCCCCTCTCGTCATTAGGGCCCTGTGACGCCATAAGGTTCCCCAGGAAAGGCCTGTGCCAAGCAGGAGGTCCAGGGGGTGTAAACCGCTTAGCCTGGTCCTGTACCCTAAGTGTACACATCCTACCTCCCAAAGCTATAGCCAAGTACTGAGAGCCAGAAAGCTCACACCCTAAGGACAACAGGAGCCGGGCCCCGGAGCACCAACACACTGAATTACCCAAGCCCCGCGAGTCAGCCCAGGATAGTAACGCATGACAGAGCTATGGGAGAGCTACAGGTAAATCAACGAGCAAACTAGTCCACCTTGCTTCTATCATATGTGTAGAACAACCTGCCCCAGGACCTCCCAAGGGGCCTGCCGTCAATGACTCTACAACAATGGTGGACGACGCCGGAGCATCCAGCTCCAGCACCTCACAAGGGGCCTGCCGTCGACGTCCCAGAACGTAAACGACAGCACCAAGCATGGATAAGTGAGTAAACTCTCCTGCCTTGCTCTTGTTGCTAACAGGGTTCCCTTGCGATAGCCTGTAAACCAAGGGGCCTGCCATTGATGTCTACACAAAAATAGCCAACGACACCGGAGCATCCATCTCCGGCACCACCCAAAGGTCCTGTCGTCGATGACTCTACGACGATGGTGGACGAAGCTGGAGCATCCAGCTCCGGCACCTCCCAAGGGGCCTGCCATCGACGTCTCCACGAAGATGGTGGACGATGCTGGAGCATCTGTAACACCCTCATTTTCATCCATCATGCATTGCATACATTCCAATACATGTTTAATGTTCAGCAACATAAAAAGGAACAAGTTTAAAATGAATTAGAAACAAAACCGCACTTATGAATTCTGGGAAGTGCGGACTAGTCCGATTTCTATCTGACCTCGCTTGGACTTGTCCGTTTTTCCGTGGACTAGTCTGTTTTTTCCTCTGGACACTTTCGGACTTGTGTGGCCTAGTGTGGACTAGTTCGGTGTTCCAATTCTTTGAAAAATTTGCTAAGTCCCTGGACTTGTCCGGACTAGTCCGGTTCTCCAGGGGACTTGTCCAACTTCCCTCTGACTAACTTCAGACTAGTCTGGCCCTATTCGGACTTGTCTGATAAATCGCAACTCTAAGTTGATCTTTTGTTTCACGACTTGTTTCTTGGGTTTTACGTTAAGTGGGTCTAGGGACATCGTGCCTAAGTCTTTTAGAGCCCATGTGAGACTCTAAACTGGCCTCTACTCACCCCCAAGCTTGAAATCCATCTAACCCTAACCTCCACCTTTATATAAACGACCCCACCCCTTGGCTTGACATCTATTTGCCACTTTTCCACCACACCCAAACCCTAGCTCATGATTAGCCGCCCCCAAGGAGGGATAAAGAGGTCTAGAACAACAAGAAGATGAGGAGGAAATGAAAGAGGATCAAGATATCCATCAAGTTTGTGTTCTTCGTCAACAATTCACCATCAAAATCTTCATCAACCCTAGATCATCAAGATCCAAGTGTTACCTCTAAGACCCTTGATTCATTGGAGTTCTAAACACCTGGTATACCTTCTATTCTCTTTTACTTACGTGAATACAATCCCAAATCTCCAAATTCACGTTAATCTAGAAAACCCAAATTTGTTGATCTTGCATAGTGCAGACTTGTCTGGTCCCTAGCGGACTAGTCCGATCTTCCTGGTTAAATTGTGTTGAATTAAATCTAAAATTTGATCGAATAAACTGCAAACCTGTATAAACTTGTTAAAAGCTATTAGAACTAGTTTTTTATCATTAAAAGCATCTCATTAACAAGTTCCACCTTGCATTCACATCAATCATGCATATCATGTCATATTGAGTAATATTTGTGCACTCTTTGATTGTGTTTCTTGTCTTGGATGTTTATTGTGCGGATTAGACATATTTGCGCTAGAGAGTGCCACGGAGGATCTCCAACACCAAGAATTTGAAGGCTTTGACCTGAACCAATCCCAAGAGCAAGGCAAGTGTCCTTGAAGCATATTGATCCTGTTTTTAAAGTAAATGTTTTGTTTGCAAACTCCATGCTTGTGTCAATTCGATGGGAATCCTATGTTAGGAAGTTTACTAGATTTGTTTAACCACCCTTGTCACATGGAATACATGGTGGAGAGCTGGGATGGACTTTTTACCCTTTTTGCTCGCTTAATTAATTGGGATGGGGAAAACAACACTACACATTTAATTATGCTATGAGATTATGGTTAATATGAACTGGTTAATATGATATGGTAATGGGTGATCTAAGCAAGCCTGGTCTGTGGATGGGTTGGAAGTTATGGTGGTTTTGCTTTCTTTAGATCTAAGGACTAGTTCGTGGAGCGACCATCCAGGATTTACAGTGTCACCATGAGGCCAAGTATGGGTGTTACGTAGATGATTAATTAGGGCTTTGCCAATGCTATTTGGACCATTAAGGATGCTTGGGGAAGGGGTAGTCAGATTGGGTTTGTTAATGATTGGTGGGACTACCCTAGGATCCGAATGGCTCAAGAGGGGGCCCTTGGTTGAAGATGTGCTCAGTTGGAGGCATCGCCACCGGTGAAACCTCAATGGGGTCTAAATAGGCTAATAATCCCTTTGTAAAGGCTATTTTCTGATCTCTTGGCCATACACCAAAGGAAGTGTAGTTGGCATAAGGGAGGTTATTTCGTTGCCGATGGATGATGGTACAAACTCTGCAGAGTTAATAAAACTATAATGATAGCCGTGCTCCCAGTCATGAGCAACCTGTACCCTCACATGATTAGGGGAAAACTTGGGAATTTGGGATGGATGGTTGGTTGGTTATGGTTATGGTAGTACTAGTTATGGTTGGTTATGGATTGAATTATGGTATTGGATATGATTAATGGTAATGGTGAAAACTGGTATGATGGTGATGGATATGGAATATGGAATTATACTATGGATAATCATTGTGGTATATGATGGGATTACTTCACATAGACATAGTATAATGCTTTTTACCTTTTTTAATGTACTTTTCAGCAATTAGCCTTTATTCATTGTCATCATTTGTTAAGCTACATGTCATACTTTCCCACACTTGCTGAGTACGATATGTACTCACCCTTGCAATTCTCCCACCAACAGTTGCAGGTCAGGATTGGGAGTTTAATGATGATAATGCGGAGTTCTAGGCCGTGTCTACTGTCAGCTTTGCCAGTGGAGTGTTGGAGCTGCGCTATACCCTTTGCTTATGCCGCTTAGTTGCTTATTTAGTTTATTTCTGCTGCATTAGTTGAATTTGTCATTAATATTCATTAGAGCTCGTATTCGAGGATATTATAAATTCTATAATAAAAGTGGTCAATTAATCCTGTTTTGTGGTAATTTTCTGTATACTCTTTTGTGATTGCACTCGTGTATGTGTGCTGAACGTCCTGGGCACACATATACGTTCACTTGGTTCATTTTTCAGAATCGGGTGTCCCAAATTGGTATCAAAGCCACAGATTGACCGTAGGACACAACCTAGATAGAATGGACACTTTAGAGCACATAGGAGCACTCAAGAATCAATGTGTTTTGCTTGGTGTGCTATTTGCTATATATTGTTGCTTGTGTGCTTAATAGAGGATTTTGGGATGCTTTAGCATTGCCATGTCCACCTAGGATAGTAAAGTTAGTTGCTTAGTTTCATATCCCTTGATGCATATAGTTGGGAACATATCTAAATTCTTATCTCTTGGTTTTCTTCAGATGGTGAAAACTCGTAACCAGAGGGATGACAATGATGAGGAGGACAATAGTGGAGCACCTCAGAACAACAATGGACAAGGACCTTCTCATGGAGATATCAACATTGAGTAGCTTTTGGCTATGCCGAACCAGCTCATGTAGACCATGATACAAACTATGGGACAGCTGCAGGCTGATAACATCAACAATCAGCCCCACATGCCTCCACCACCATCCCCACCTCCTCATAACCGGTTGGGAGAGTTCATGAGGACTAGGCCACCATCCTTTGCTCAAGCCGCTGACCCTATGGATGCTGATAATTGGCTCAAGTCCGCGGAGAAGAAGCTAGCTATTGTTCAATGCAGTGACCGCGAGAAGGTTCTATTTACTTCTCATCAACTAGTTGGAGCAGCTGCCGATTGGTGGGATTCTTTATGCAATGCTCATGAGAATCAAGAGAGGATCACTTGGGCCGAATTCAAGGAGAGCTTCCGTTCTCATTATGTGTCAGAAGGTGTCATGATCTTGAAGAGGCAAAAATTTGATAACTTGAGGCAAGGAAGATCGAGCGTGGGTGAATATCTCAATAAATTCACTCAACTTTCAAGGTATGCCCTGAAGATGTTAGCCGAGACAACCGAAAGCAATATTTTTTTATGAGAGGCTTGAACAATGAAATCCAAGTGCAATTGCTCAATATTGATTATGCCAACTTCTAGAAGCTTGTGGACAAAGCAATTATTGTGGAGAACAAGGTCCGTGAGATGGAGCAAGACAACAAGAGGAAGGCGCCATATCAAGGACATCAACAAGGAAGTAACGTGCGCCGCTTTGCACCGCCAAATGCGCCTTATTTCAACTCTTCCGCGCCTGCACATCGCCCTGGATATGCACCGTGCTCAACCCAGTTTGTGAAGCTGCGCCCTGTTATGCAAGCACCTAGGCCTCCAATGCCTTTTGCACCTCGTGCCAACTTTCCTGGTGCAAATGTTCAAAATCAAGCTCGTCCAAATAATTCTGGTGCAGCAAAGAAGTGTTATACTTGTGGAGAAGCTGGACACTCTGCACATCAATGCCCTAAGTCAGGCATTGGTCAAGGAAGCAATGCGCCGAGGCAAAACCCAAGACCCAATGGAGGACAACCGTAAGGAAATCATGGACAGCAGAATTTTGTTCGTGGCAACGTGAACCATGTCTCTACGGAGGATGTGCAACAAGAGAATGACGTGGTGATTGGTATGTTTCTCGCAAACTCCAACCCGGCCCGGCGACTATGTTATTTGATTCTGGAGCATCGCATTCATTCATTGCATCGAAATATGTTGCCAAATATAGTTTGCCTATCTCTCATATGAAGTTTACTCTATTGGTTAAGTCTCTTGGAGGAGAGATGAGGACAAATATAGTATTTCCAAAAGTAAGCCTTAGAATAAGGGGGGTAGACTTCTCCGCCAACCTCATTGTTTTGGATTCTCAAGGATTGGACATTATACTTGGTATGGACTGGTTAAGGAAGCACAATGGAGTCATCGAATGTGCCACAAAGACGATGAAGTGACCAATGAGGAAGGGATCACCATATAATTTGAAGCATCTTAACACGCACCGAGGCAATTGGAACTAAATCACATGGACGGTGCCACAATTGAGGAGATTCTGGTGGTGTGTGAATTTTTGGATGTGTTTACAGATGAGTTGCCAGGTATGCCACCTGATCATGACATTGAATTTGTTATTGACTTAATCCCTGGAACTGCACCTATAGCTAAGAGGCCATATAGGATGCCTCCTAAGGAATTAGCGGAGCTCAAGAAGCAGATTCAAGAGCAACTAGAGAAGGGTTTTATTCGCCCCAACTCTTCACCTTGGGGAGCGCCCGTTCTATTCGTGGATAAGAAGGATGGGTCACAAAGGATGTGTGTGTATTACCGAGGTCTCAATGAGGTAACAATCAAGAACAAGTACACCTTGCCATGCATAGAGGATTTGTTTGATCAGATGAAGGGTGCTTGTGTCTTATCTAAGATTGATTTGAGGTCGGGATACTTTCAAATGATGATTAGACCATCAGATATACCCAAGACCGCTTTCAGGACACGGTATGGATCATATGAGTACATCGTGATGTCCTTTGGATTGACCAATACACCTGCGTACTTTATGTACCTGATGAATAAGGTCTTCATGGAGTACTTGGACAAGTTTGTAGTGGTATTCATTGATGACATTATGATCTACTCGAAGGATGAGAAGGAACATGAGGAACACTTGAGGCTTACATTGCAGAAGTTGAGAGAGCATCAATTGTATGCCAAGTACAACAAGTGCCAGTTTTCGTTAAGGGAGGTGTCATTTTTGGGTCATATCATCTCGGTAGGAGGAGTATCGGTCGACCCCGAAAAAGTGAGGGATGTGCTAAAGTGGGAGCCACCACAAAATGTAAAGGAGATCCGAAGTTTTCTTGGAATGGCTGGATATTACCGTGAATTCATCAAGTACTTTTCCAAAATAGCCAAGCCAATAACAGAGTTGCTAATGAAGGGGAAAGCTTTTCAGTGGACTCAAGCTTGTCAAGAGAGTTTTGAGGAGTTGAAGAAAAGGTTAACAACAACCCCAGTTTTGGTTTTGCCGGATGTGAACAAGAGCTTTGATATTTATTGTGATGCATGGAGACAAGGACATGGATGTGTCCTCATGCAAGAAGGTCAAGTGGTTGCATATGCATCGAGACAATTGAAGAAACATGAGCAGAATTACCCAACGCATGATTTGGAACTTGCAGCCTTGGTACACGCATTGAAGATTTGAAGACATTATATCCTTGGTCATAGGTGTGAAATTTATACAGATCATAAGAGTCTCAAGTACATATTCATGCAAACAGATCAGAATTCGAGGCAACGAAGGTGGTTGGAGCTCATCAAAGATTGTGATGTGGGAATCAACTATCATCCACGGAAGGCTAATGTAGTGGCCGATGCTTTGAGTAGAAAAGGAATAAGTCACCAACTCATGTTCGAGAATTACCATCTGAGCTATGCAAGGAGTTTGAACGGTTGAACCTTGGATTTGTAAATGTGATGGGAATAATGGAGTTAAATCCGACTTTGGAGCAAGAAATTCGAGAGGGTCAAACAAAGGATGTGGAAATTCAAGAGATCAAAGAAAAGACCCAAGAGGGGAGAGAATTAAAATTTGATGAGGATGAACATGGTACTCTATGGCTTGGTAAGAGGATTGTCGTACCTAATGGAAGCATATTTCGGAGACAATGTTAAAAGAGGCACATGACTCGCCATACTCAATTCATCCTGGATGCACAAATATGTACAAGGACTTGAAGACTTGCTATTGATGAGATAGCATGAAGGACATAGCTGGATATGTAGCCTTGTGTGATGTGTGCCAATGAGTCAAGGTGGAACATCAAAGGCCAGCCGGATTATTGAAGCTATTGAAGATTTTGGAATGGAAGTGGGAAGAAATTGGAATGGACTTCATAGTTGGTTTACCGCGTACACAGTCTGGTTACGACTCAATATGGGTAATTGTGGATCGATTGATAAAATCAGCTCACTTTATTCCCGTCAAGACCACCTTTAGTGGAGAGAAATTGGCGGAACTGTATATGGGAAGGATAGTATGTTTTCATGGAGTTCCGAAGAAGATAGTGTCGGATAGAGGTTCTCAATTTACCTCCAGGTTTTGGCAAAATTGCATGAAGCTTTGGGAACGAGGTTAAATTTTAGTTCAGTATATCACCCTCAAATAGATGGACAAACTGAGAGGACCAACCATATTTTTGAGGATATGTTAAGAGCTTGTGCTTTGAAGCATGGGAAGAGTTGGGACAAGAGCTTGCTGTATGCAGAATTTTCATACAATAATAGCTACCAAGCAAGTTTGAAGATGTCACCACGAAGCACTATATGGAAGGAAGTGTAGGACGCCCTTGTTTTGGAGAGAGATAGGGGAGAATCAAGTATTTGGTCCGGATGTGTTGCTAGAAGCTGAAAAGCAAGTTTAGATTATTCGGGAAAACTTGAGAGCTGCTCAATCAAGGCAAAAAGGCTATACGGACAATAGGAGGAGGAAACTAGCCTTTGAAGTGGGAGACTTCGTATACCTCAAGGTGTCACCAATGAGAGGTCATAAGAGGTTTAACATAAGAGGCAAGCTACCACCTCGATATATTGGGCCATTCAAGATTTTGGACAAAAGAGGAGAAGTAGCGTATAAGTTGGAGATTCCAGCTCATCTGTTAGATGTCCATGATGTGTTTCATGCTTCCCAGCTCAAGAAGTGTTTAAAGGTACCGGAAGAACAAGTGCCAATGGAAGAATTAGAACTAGAGGAAGATTTGACTTATGTCGAGCAACCGATCAAAATCTTGGAAACCAAGAAGAGGGTCACAAGGAACAAGGTGATTCGATGGTGTAAAGTGCAATGGAAGCATCATACAGAATCAGAGGCAACATGGGAGTTGGAGGATGATCTCAAGAAGGAATTTCCCTATCTCTTCTCTTCCGTGTCGAATCTCGAGGGCAAGATTCATTTTAGGGGGGGGGGGGGGGTAGGTTTGTAACACCGTCATTTTCATCCATCATGCATTGCATGCATTCCAATACATGTTTAATGTTGAGAAACATAAAAAGGAACAAGTTTAAAATGAATTAGAAACAAAACTGCACTTAAGAATTCTAGGAAGTGCGGACTAGTCCGATTTTGTGCAGACTAGTCCGATTTCTTTCTGACCTCGCTCGAACTTGTCCGTTTTTCCGCGGACTAGTCTGTTTTTCCCTCTGGACACTTTCGGACTTGTCCGACCTAGTGCAGACTAGTCCGGTGTTCCAATTCTTTGAAAAATTTGCTAAGTCCTTGGAATTGTCCGGACTAGTTCGGTGCTCCAGCGGACTTGACCGGTTTCCCTCTGTCTAACTTTGGACTAGTCTGACCCTTTTCAGACTTGTACGATAAATCACGACTCTGAGTTGATCTTTTGTTTCACGACTTGTTTCTTGGGTTTTACATTAAGTGGGCCTAGGGACGTCGTGCCTAACTCTTTTAGAGCCCATGTGAGACTCTAAACTGGCCTCTACTCATCCCCAAACTCGAAATTCGTCTAACCCTAATGTCTACCTCTATATAAACGACCCCACCCCTTGGCTTGACATCTATTTGCCACTTTTCCACCACACCCAAACCCTAGCTCGTGATTAGCTGCCACCAAGGAGGGAGAAAGAGGTCTATAAAAAGAAGAAGAAGAGGAGGAAACGAAAGATGATCAAGATCTCTATCAACTTCGCGTTCTTCGTCAACAATTCACCATCAAGTTCATCATCAACCCTAGATCGTCAAGATCCAAGTGTTACCTCCAAGACCCTTGATTCATTGGAGTTCTAAACACCTGGTATACCTTATATTCTCTTTTACTTATGTGAATTCAACCCCAAATCTCCAAATTCACGTCGATCTAGAAAACCCTAATCTGCTGATCTTGCGCAGTGCGGACTTGTTCGGTCCCTAGCGGACTAGTCCGATCTTCTTGGTTAAATTGTGTTGAATTAAATATAAAATTTGATTGAATCAACCCCAAACCTATATAACCTTGTCAAAAGCTATTAGAACTAGTTTGTGATCATTAAAAGCAACTCATTAACAAGTTCCACCTTGCATTTGCATCAATCATGCATATCATGTCATATTGAGTAATATTTGTGCACTCTTTGATTGTGTTTCTTGTCTTGTATGTTTATTGTGCGGATTAGACAGATTTGAGCTAGAGAGTGCCGCGAAGGATCTCCAATACCAATAATTTGAAGGCTTTGACCTGAACCAAACCCAAGAGTAAGGCAAGTGTCCTTGAAGCATATTGATCCTGTTTTTTAAGTAAATTTTTGTTTGCAAACTGCATGCTTGCGTCAATTCGATGGGAATCCTATGTTAGGAAGTTTACTAGATTTGTTTAACCACCCTTGTCACCTGGAATACATGGTAGAGAGTCGGGATGGGCTTTTTACCCTTTTTGCTCGCTTAATTAATTGAGATTGGGGGAAACAACACTACACATTTAATTATGCATTAATGAGATTATGGTTAATATGATATGGTAATGGGTGATCTAAGCAAGTCTGATATGTGGATGGGTTGGAAGTTATGGTGGTTTTGCTTGCTTTAGATCTAAGGACCGGTTTATGGAGCGACCATCCAGGATTTACAGTGCCACCACGAGGCCCAAGTATGGGTGCGGCATAGCTAATTAATTAGAGATTTTCCAGTGTTATTTGGACCATTAAGGATGCTCGGGGAAGGGGTAGTCGGATTGGGTTTGTTAATGATTGGTGGGACTACCCTAGGATCCGAATGGCTCAAGAGGGTGCCCTTGGTTGAAGATGTACTCAGTTGGAGGCATCGCCACTGGTGAAACCTCAGTGGGGTCTAAATAGGCTAGTAATCCCTTTGTAAAGGCTATTTTGTGATCTCTTGTCCATACACCAAAGGAAGTGTAATTGGCATAAGGGAGGTTCTTTAGTTGCCGACGGGTGATGAAATCTCAAACACGTGGGTAAAGTGGTACAAACTCTGCAGAGTCTAATTAAACTGTCATGATAGTCGTGCTCCTGGTCATGAGAAACCTGTACCCTCACATGATTAGGGGAAAACTTGGGAATTTGGGATGGTTGGTTGGTTATTGTTATGGTAGTACTGGTTATGGTTGGTAATATGGTTATGGTTGGTTATGGATTGAATTGTGGTATTGGATATGATCAATGGTAATGGTGAAAACTGGTATGTTGGTGATGGATATGGAACATGGAATTATACTATGTATAATCATTGTGGTATATGATGGGATTACTTCACATAGACATAGTATAATGCTTTTTACCTATTTTAATGTACTTTTTAGCAATTAGCCTTTATTCATTTGTCGTCATTTGTTAAGCTACATGTCATACTTCCTCACACTTGATGAGTACAACATGTACTCACCATTGCAATTTCCCCACCAACAGTTGCAGGTCAGGAATGGGAGTTTAATGATGATAATGCGAAGTTCTACGCCGTGTCTACCGTCAAATTTGCCTGTGGAGTGTTGGAGCTGCGCTATACTTTTTGCTTATGCTGCTTAGTTGCTTTGTTGCTTATTTAGTTTATTCCTGTTGCATTTGTTGAATTTGTCATTAATATTCATTAGAGCTCGTATTCAAGGATATTATAAACTCTGTAATAAAAGTGGTTAATTAATCTTGTTCTGTGGTAATTTTCTGTATACTCAATTGTGATTGCACTAGTGTATGTGTGTTGAGCGTCCTTGGCACACATATGCATTCACTTGGTTCATTTTTCGGAACCGGGTGTCACAGCATCCAGCTCTGGCACCCCCCAAGGGGCCTGCTGTTGACGTCCTAGAACGTCAACTTCATCACCAAGCGCGGATAAGTGAGTAAACTCTCCTCCCCCACTCTTGTTGCTAACAGGGTCCCCTTGCGATAGCCTGTAAACCAGGAGCCTGTCGTCAACATCTCCACGACGATGGTGGAAGACACCGGAGCATCAAGCTCCGGCACCTCCCAAGGGGCCTGCCATCGATGTCTCCACGACGATGGTGGACGACGCCGGAGCATCCAGCTCCGGCACCCCTAAGGGGCCTGCTGTCGACGTCCCAGAACGTCAACAATAGCACTAGGCGTGGATAAGTGAGTAAACTCTCCTGCCACGCTCTTGTTGCTAACAGGGTTCCCTTGCGATAGCCTGTAAACATGGGGCCTGCCGTCAATGACTCTACGATGATGATGGACAACGCCGGAGCATCCAGCTCCGGCACCCCCCAAGGGGCCTGCCGTCGACGTCCCAGAATGTCAATGACAGCACCAAGCGCAGATAAGTGAGTAAACTCTCTTGCCCCGCTCTTGTTGCTAACATGGTCCCCTTGCGATAGCCTGTAAATCAGGAGCCTGCCATTGATGTCTCCATGACGATGGTGGACAACGCCGGAGCATCCAGCTCCAACACCTCCCAAGAGGCCTGTCGTCGACGTCTTCACGATGATAGTGGAAAACGCCGGAGCATCCAGCTCTGGCACATCCCAAGGGGCCTGCCGTCGACGTCCCAGAATGTCAATGATAGCACCAACCGCGGATAAATTGAGT
Organism: Tuctoria greenei; assembly: GCA_036927565.1. Lineage (NCBI taxonomy): Eukaryota > Viridiplantae > Streptophyta > Magnoliopsida > Poales > Poaceae > Tuctoria > Tuctoria greenei. The sequence continues at coordinate 36,413,598 of JAYESD010000008.1, forward strand.
AAACTCTCCTGCCCTGCTCTTGTTGCTAACAGGGTTCCCATGCGGTAGCCTGTAAACCAGGGGCTTGCCGTTGACAACTCTACGACGATGGTGGACGATGTTGGAGCATCCACCTCCGGCACCTCCCAAGGGGCCTCCCATCGATGTCTCCACGATGATGGCGGACGACGCCGAAGCATCCAGCTCTGGCACCCCCAAGGGGCCTGCTGTAGACGTCCCACAACGTCAATGATAGCAGAGAGCGCGAATAAGTTACTAAACTCTCCTGCACTGCTCTTGTTGCTAACAGGGTTCCCTTGCAATAGCCTATAAACCAGGGGCCTGCCATCAGTGACTCTATGACGATGGTGGACGACGTCGGAGCATCCAGCTCCAGCACCCCCAAGGGACGTGCCGTCGACGTCCCAGAACGTCAACAACAGCACCAAGCGCGGATAAGTGAGTAAACTCTCCTGCCCCGCTCTTGTTGCTAACAGGGTCCCCTTGCAATAGCCTGTAAACCAGGAGCCTGCCATCGACGTCTCCACGATGATGATGGACGACGCTAGAGCATCCAGCTCCGGCACCTCCTAAGGGTCTGCCGTCGATGTCTCCACGACGATGGTGGACGATGCCGGAGCATCCAGCTCCGGAACCTCCCAAGGTGCCTACCATCGGCGTCCCTGAACGTCAATGACAGCACCAAGTGTGGATAAAGTGAGTAAACTCTCCTGCCTCAGTCTTGTTGCTAACAGGGTTGCGATAGCCTGTAAACCAAGGGCATGCCGTCAACGACTCTATGATGATGGTCGACGATGCTGGATCATACAGCTCCGGCACCCCCCAAGGGGCCTGTCGTTGATGTCCCTGAACGTCAACTACAGCACCAAGCGCGGATAACTGAGTAAACTCTCTTTCCCTGCTCTAGTTGCTAACAGGGTCCCCTTGCGATAGCCTCTAAACCAGGAGCATGCCGTCGACGTTTCCACAACGATGGTGGACGACGCCGGAGCATCCAGCTCCGGCACCTCCCAAGGGGCCTGCCATTGACGTCTCCACGACGATGGTGGATGACATCGGAGCATCCAACTCCAGCACCTCCCAAGGGGCCTGCCGTCAGTGTCCCAGAACATCAACGACAACACCAAGCGCGGATAAAGTGAGTAAACTCTCCTACCCCGCTCTTGTTGGTAACAGGGTTCCCTTGCGATAGCCTGTAAACCAGGGGCCTGCCGTTGACGTCTACACAAAAATGATGGACGACGCCGGAGCATCCAGCTCCAGCACCTCCCAAAGGGCCTGCCATCGATGACTCTATGACGATGGTGCACGACGTCGGAGCATCCAGCTCCGGCACCACCCAAGGGGCTTGCCGTTGATTACTCTACGATGATGGTGGACGGCGCTAGAGAATCCAGCTCCGGCACCTCCCAAGGGGCCTTCTGTCGACCCGTCAGAACATCAATGACAGCACCAAGTGCGGATAAGTGAGTAAACTCTCCTACCCCGCTCTTAAATCTAACAGGGTTCCCTTGCAGTAGCCTGTAAACCAGGGGCCTGCCGTCGACGACTCTACGATGATGGTGGACATGCTGGAGCATCCAGCTCCGGCACCTCTCAAGGAGCCTGCCGTTGACGTCTCCATGACGATAGTGGACGACGCCGGAGCATTTAGCTCTAACACCTCCCAAGGGGTCTGCCGTTGACATCTACATGAAAATTGTGGACGACGCCGGAGCATCCAGCTCCGGCACCACCCAAGGGGCCTGCCGTCGACGACTCTATGACGATGGTTGACGATGCTGGAGCATCCAGCTCCGGCACCTCCCAAGGGGCCTGCCATTGACGTCTCCATGACGATGGTGGACGACACCAGAGCATCCAGCTCCGGCACCCCCCAAGGGGCCTGCTGTCGACGTCCCAAAACATCAACGACAACACCATGTGCAGATAAGGTCCCCTTGCAATAGCCAGTAAACCAGGAGCCTGTCGTCGACGTCTCCACAATGATGGTGGACGACGTTGGAGCATCCATCTTCGGCACCTCCCAAGAGGTCTGCCGTCAACATCTCCATGATGATGGTGGAAGGTGCCGGAGCATCCAGCTCCGGCACCTCCCAAGGGGCCTGCCGTCGGCGTCCCAGAACATCAACGACAACACCAAGCGCGTATAAAGGGAGTAAACTCTCCTGCCCCGCTCTTGTTACTAGCAGAGTTCCCTTGCGATAGCCTGTAAACAAGGGTCCTGCCGTTGACGTCTACACGAAAATGGTGGACGACGCCAGAGCACCCAGCTCCGGTACCTCCCATGGGACCTGCCGTCCACGACTCAATGACAACGGTGGGCGATGCTGGAGTGCCCAGCTTCGGCACCTCCCAAGGGGCCTACCGTCGACGACTCTACGACAATGGTGGACGACGCTGGAGCATCCAGCTCCGGCACCTTCCAAGGGACCTGCCGTCGATGTCTTAACGACGATGGTGGACAACGCCGGAGCAGCCAGCTCTGGCACCTCCCAAGGGGCTGTCGTCGATGTCTCTACGATGATGGTGGACGACGCCGGAGCATCCAACTCCAGCAAATGGTGGCGTTATGACACTCCAACTCCCCCACTCCACTGGGGGCCAGTTCAAGACATTCTTAGATCAAGTGGTTGATGTGCTTAGCCAACTAACCACATCTACCAAGGGGCCTCTAAGGGGATCCACACGCATATAATCAACGGATGACACTTCGACCATATCAATTGTGCTAACTGTTGGTCCTGAGAAGCCAACAAGCTCAACAAAGGTTTAGCAAACCCTTACGCAGCTAAGGACTCAGAGCAACAGTTGAGAAGCACAGTGACAATGCAAGAAGCCAAACAAAAATTCAAATTCATTAAGGATTTCTTTGCAAGTGGGGTGAACCCCGAATACAAAAAAACAAGCTACCAGCCTCAGCCCCGACTGAACTGCGATACGACATGTTTGGCGGCTTCCTTAACCTTCGTTTCTGTTGTCACCTCGCGTTCCTCAACAGGGCCTTCAAAAACTGGATCCAGTAGGAGATCAGGGTACTGGCTCCGGTAGCACACCAAGACATGGGATGCCACCGTCTTCGCCGCCGCCCTACCCTCGGCTTCCAGACGCTGAGCCAGCTGACACTCCCGCAGATCAAGCTCCCAGCCGCGACGCTCTACTGTGTGCTCCCGGGCTTGGACGTCAAGATCATGCAGGAAGAGTTCTTGACGCTCAGCTTGGTGTTGCGCCCGATCCCATGCCAAATTGCTCTCCCGGAGCTCAAGGTCTTCGAGGCGGGACTGCAGTCTGTCTCGATCAGCCTCAGCACGAGCCATCATCGCCTGCACTGCCACCTCTTGATCGGCAGCAAGAGTGTGCAGGCGGGCATTAGCAGCGTCGTTGGTTGCCTTGGCGTTGGCCAGAATCTTCTGGGTCAAGGCGTTTGAGGCCCTCACCAAGCGGTGCCTCACCTCCAGTTCCTTGCTCTCCTTCTGTTACTTCGCCTTTGCCTCGGCTATCCTGGAGCTCAGGAGACCCTCCCAGCCTCGGAGGCGCTCGCCCTCGTCAAGATGCTTCTCCCACTACGCGGTAAGAGCCTCCTTCGCCCGGCGGAGGTTGGATTGCACCTGAAGGATACTGGATTGCGTCAAGTCCATGATGTTGGAGAGGCTCCCCGACTGCGCTGAAGTCAGGGAAGGCAGTCCGATGATCATCTCGGCTACCTCTTTCTTCTGTAGATGTGAAGGTGAGGCCACCAGCACTGGGGATCTTGCCCCTGGGGACTGATCAGGAGTTGCAGTGCCACCTGAAGAAGCAGAGCCACCATTGCTCAGAGAGCCGCCTGCCAAATCAGCAGCAGTGGAGGTCAGACCTTCAGTCCCCAGAATCGGCTCCGATATGGCCTCCACCACGATGACCGGAGGTTCCTCTTCCACGACGGCTGGAGGTGCCTCTGACGCAAAAGCTGGAGATGTAGCGAGAGATGCTTCACTACCCACGCTGGGCACAAACGTCGGAGCAGTGCTCCCCTGTACAAGCTTCGCAGGCTGCCCCGCCAGCACAGTCGTAGCATCCTCAGCCGCCTTCAAAGCGCTTTAGGGCACTACCCCCGGCGGTAAGGGCCTCACAACAGCTGACGTAGCCCTGCAAATCAGGATCAAGCCCTGACCAATCAACAAAGGCAAGCGAGATAATAGAGCAAGCGTTGGCAAGAATGCCTTACCGAGGTCTCTGGCGACCCTGAACCCGCGGGTCCTGGCGATGGCGTAACAGGCGATGCCATCCCGGCAGGGACTTCGCCAAAACCACCAACAGTGCCGCTGCACTGCACCAGTGTGCTTCCACCAACCCCGACAGAGCCACCTTCCGAGCTGCCGACAACGTCGGCTCGAGGCCTTTTTGCCTGAGGCTCCATAGGTGTGATGCTATCGGAGTCCCCTGTGGCACCCTGGACCGCGTAGGTAACGGGGATGCTGGATGACATGCCGAACGCCGACGTTGGCAGAGCCACATTTGACGGACCGAACCTCCCCCCGAAGAACTGCCGACGCCCAGTACTGAAGAGGGGCATGCTGGTGGATGCTGACTTGGAGCGAAGGCCACCTGCAGCAGCGCCCTCGATGGCAACCGATGGCGTTTCTCCTTCACGACCTCGACCACCAGGGCCTTCCCCTTGCCTACGTCAGGGACCGGTGCATTCCCCTTACCTATGCTAGGGACCCGCGCCTTCCCCTTCCCCCCAACAGCGGGCGCCTCCTCCACCCTGTAGGCTTTGGAGCCTGAAGAAGGTGCGGACTCCTTTGAAGAGTCGACCATGGCCAGTCCCCAACTCTCATCGCCAACCTCCCGCGACGCAAGACCACTCGTGTCCAGGTTGGGCATCTCCTTCAGAACCTTCATCCGAACGTCTCGATCCGTGCAAAGCGGTGGGCAAGCCTGCGGAAGGTTGAAGACGTCGTCCTACAGCAGGTCATCGCACGCCTTGGACATTGCTTCAAACACCTCCTGCGGGGTCGTCTCTATGTTGCGACCCCTCAGCAACCTGGTACCATCTTGGATCTCGAAGTAGAGCCATGCAGGGCGGCAACGGTGCTGGAGAGGGGCCAGACGGGGACGAATGAAGTCGGCCATCACCGATAGCTCTGACGGATCATGGTCCACTAGGAATCAGATCCACTCCATCACCGACGTGTACGCCACCTCAATCTCCGGGCATTCCTCCTAGGACGTCTTCCTAATCGCCGACCAGGCAGTGGGAAGGACCATGCGATCATGGGCATCGGCATGTACAACCACCCAGTCGCTCCTCCAGCCGGGCCACTTCATCGAGGACAGTGGAGTAATGTACTTAAAGGGGTTGTTGGCCCGATGCTGGAAGCAGAAGCTACCGAGGAATTTGGCTTTGTTCTTCTTCCCGGTCCGCCTCAGCAAAAAGAACTGTCGGAACACCGGCACGCATGGGCACACCCTGACGAACATCTCGCAGAAATGCGAGAACACCGCCTCCACCACCAGAGAGTTCTGCGACAGGTGATGAAGCTGGAGCCCAAGGACTTCCAGGAAGGAGGAAACAGGAGGGACGAACCCGGAGTATGTGTACGCCTGGAAGAAGACGATCTGTTTCTCCCCCAACTCCAGTGGCAAGGAGCCAGGACGGAAAAGATCCTGTCGTTTCTTGTCCTCCCAGCCGAAAAGCTGCCTCACGGGTGAGACATCCTCCATCCAGGAAGGAGGCAGAGCTGACTCCATTGGAGCAGGGGTCGAGAACCTCAAGGATGGGCAGACACACAAGGAGGGAGTCGAAGGCTCGAATGCTTGGGGCATGTGGAAGAAAGGAACCTCCATTGCCCACAAAGGTACCTTTTTAAAGTACCCTAATGGCATTTGGGGGCACCGTGCAAATTTGAGCAGGCTCCAAATCGACAGCTCGTACCACATCGTCCATGAAGAGCGAGCCCAGGTCCCCTATCAGAAAAGCCGGCCCGAGCAATTCCCCGCAAGAGAAGGCAGCCCGGCGGTTCCCATAATGACGGAAGCGAAAGCAACAGAAGTGCAACAGGTGCCTTGGGAACCGTCGTGATAATGTTGCAGCAAGCAAAGATCCCGTCACCACGACCCTCAGCCAGAGAGGGACGCGTGGCCATAGCAGTAGAAGACCGCACCACTTTGACTATAAAGACAAAATTAAAATACCGCGCAGGAAAGCAGGATAAGGCCCCACCCTCGGGCACGTCGCCTCACCCTAAGGTGGATCCAGGGGCCACTGTCAGTACCCGGCATAGCGGGTACCCTCGCGCACAAGCTAGAGCCGCCTAGGTACCTCGCCTTCCAGCAGGGACAGGGTCCGAGGGCGCCACGTGTTCAAAGAAACCTGGACCCGCCAGCCTCAGATGGGAAGTCTGGGGTGCCCACAAGACATCCAGAAGGGGGAGCTCAGCTCCACCTTGACGACAAGCTCCCAGGCAGCCACATGTACTGTAGGACAGGACCCAACCTCCTCTGCGGAGGTAAGCTCCCAAGCTGTCGCGTGGCCCACGAAGTCGAGACCCGATCACCCCAGCAGAGGCGAGCACCCGAGCTGCCACGTGGCCCGCAGGGCGAGACCTGGCCTCCCCACGGAGGTGAGCTCCCAAGCTGCCACGTGGCCTACAAGAAAGGCGTGGCCTCCACCATGGCGGAGAGCTCCCCAACGGCCGCATGGTCAGTCCACTTTGCGCTGAGCAGATAGTGAGGAAGTTAAGAGGGTGGTGCGCCTTGTCTCCGTCAAGCCTTGAAGATACACGGCTTCCTTAGATGCATGGCGTGGCGCACGCCTAATGTCAGGTACCACTACGACTAATCACATCACAGTGAAGGCGCCGCAAGCCTATCCCACTACGCCAAATGGGTAGCTTACAGCGCCATAGACAGTTGGATGGGACATTCCCTGCCAATGTCAGCAATGGCGCGTGGGATACTGACAACACGGGCGGCAAGATGAAGAGTCCTCACGTCCTCGGTCAGAGCAAGCTTACAGAAGAAGCCATAGATCTTTAGGATAAGATAGCCCCGGGATCACCTGTCGGGCCCTGGGACCCCACTTGTAAGGCGTCCGATCTTGACTATAAAAGGCTCGGACCACCACCGATACAAGGGCCAGACTCATAATCCCTGATATACACACACTCGCATACACACTCACCAGCAATACAATCCATCGTGGGGTAGGGTGTTACGCTCCTTGCGTCCTGAACCACGTAAAAACCACCGTGTCACATACTCTTCCGCTAGAACACTAGTTTGAGGCCTAAGCCCCGTCGAACAAGAACCTCTGTAGGCTGCTCCTTAGCAGATCCGGGGGAAGTGTTGCATTAACACTTCGACACAAAAGGGTTTCTCCCGGAGGTCGGCCCGGGGGCCACTGTCGGTACCCTGCGTACCGTGTACCCCATGATACTGCAAGAAAAGCTAAGGAGTTCCCCCCATTCAAGTTGAAGACCTTTGAAGGCCACATGTGTTACACAGTACTGGACCCGCCTCCCTCATTTGGGTAGTTCTAACACTGACACGTGTATCACAAGGTTGGACTTAACACCCGTCATAGGGAAGCTCCGGCCTTGCCACGTGTCCAGTGACTCCGGACCTAACCCCCAGTAGAGGGAAGCTCCTGTGCTACCACGTGTATAGTGGCTCCGGACCTGCCTCCCCACAATGGGAAGCTCCAGAGTCGCCATGTGTCGTACCTCCAAAGCTAGGACTTCAACGGAAGACAGAGAGATCTCTAATGGCTCAGACCTTCAAGGGACAGCTAAAGCGATAGTTACAAGGTCTGATTAAGTGTCATTAATGCTATATTAATGACATGCGATCAATGTACTGTTAATAGAGGTAACACCATCATCAAGGCGCGTTACCACTCTATTAACCACACTTAATACTCGTTGATCGTGTATTAAATAACTACGCCAGGGCCACGTGTCGGGCTAGGCAAGTGATCTAACAGCCAGTCCTTAGACTATAAAAGGGCTGCGCCGCACGGTACATGACAACAAAGCTGATACTCACGCAAGCACCAGTAAATCCTCAATACGACAACACCACCCCATGGAGTACGGTATTACGCTCAAGCGGCCCGAACCACGTAAATCATCTGTGTCATCATCTTGTTCAGAATCTTCACGCGCCCAAACCAATCAAATAACCTCCGCGGGCTACAATTAGGTAGTACCGGGGGAAGTGTCATTCGTACGATTGGACATTGACCATTTTATGCTACTCTCTAAAAGTGACGTAAAATTAATGTTTAATCCTATTAAGTAATTAGATTTTGCCTCACATTAGTTTTTATTAAGTTACATGATGATTCAGTCATCGTGATTAAGATTAGTAAGTTCTCATTAAGATTCAGATGTATATGGTGTGCATATACATGTAAGTTTTAAGCTCCCGCTGCTCTTATAATATTAATTAGTGTAAGTGTTTCTAATTAATTTGGATCCAACGCGAAGATTTATTTAGCAGAATAATATGATAAAATGACAATTATTATTTTCATATATTTGTAAAGTTGATCATAATGATGATTATAATTAAATTAGGTTGTCCCATTAAGTTTTTTCCTTTTAAATAATTAAGTATGGTAAGTGTCGGTACTCGGCATGTCGGGTACCATCGCGCACAATCTAGAGACGCCTAGGTACCCTGCCTTCAGCAGAGGCAGGGTCCGAGGGCGCCACGTGTTCAGAAGACCCGGACCCATCAACCTCAGATACAGGGTTCAGGGTACCCGCAAAAGACTCCAAAGAAGAGTTCAACTCCCCCTCGGAGACGAGCTCACAAGTAGCCACGTGTCCAACAGGTAAGGATCCCTCTCCCTTGTGAGACAAGGCTCTAGAGCTGCCACGTGGCCCGAGGCATCAATCACCTTCCGTATAGGCAGGCTCCGCCGCTTTCACGTGTCACAAAGCCAAAGAGTCCCCGCTCTACTCAGGAGCGGGTTCCGGGGCTGCCACGTGTTCCGTAAGGCGGGACCATGCCTCCTCCGCGGAGGTGAGCTTCCGAGCCGCCATGTGGTCCGTAAGACGGTACATGACCTCCTCCACAGAGAAGAGCTCTCGAGCTGTCACATAGACCAACCACTTGCCCTGGACGAAGAGATGCGGGAGTTAAGAGGGCGGTGCACCTTGTCCCTGTTAAGGATTGAAGATACGCGGCTTCCCTAGACGCATGGGGCAGCACACGCCTAATGTCAGGTACCGCTACGACCAATCCCATCGCAGTGAAAATGCCGCAGGCCTATCCCACTCCGCCAAGTGGGTAGTTTATGGCTGCAGACACAGTTGGACGGGACATCCCCTGCCATTGTCAGCAACGGTGCATGGGCTACTGACGACTCAGGCGGCATGACGGCGAGTCTTCAAAGCCATGGTCAGAGCAAGCTTATGCGAGAAGCCTTAGATCTTTAGGATAAGATCGCCCCGGGGCCACCTGTTGGGTCCCGGACCCCACTTGTAAGGCATTCGGCCTTGTCTATAAAAGGACCGAACCACCACCGTTACAAAGGACCCAACATCGAATCCCCGATACACACACACACACATACACACCCACTAGCAATACAAACCACCACGGAGTAGGGAGTTATGCTCCTTGCGGCTCGAACCACGTAAAAACCACCGTCTCATACTCTCTCATACGCGCGTACACTTGATTGCGGCCTAAGCCCCGCCGAAAAAGAACCTTCGTGGGCTGCTCCTTAGCAGATTCGGGGGAAGTGTTGCATAAACACTTCGATATTTGGCGCGCCAGGTAGGGGTTTCGCTCAAAAAAAGTGGTAGCGCTTTCACAACCATGGTGTTCATCAGGCCCGTGGAAGGTGGTTTCCGCTGTCGTCGTCCGATGACCAGATCCGTCGCTCGAGCGGCGTTCTCTGGTCTGTCACGTCCCCGTGCAGGTACAGCTAGCCAAGACGGCGCGTCGGGACACATCCCGACCTAGTTGGCTCCCCCGGTGCTGCCGACAACAAGCCCGCAGAGCGCTTTGGCAGTGGCCAGGGCTCTTCTCCATCGCCCACCATCGTTGAACACTTCCTAGGGAGCAGCTCGGCAGTGGGTCCAAAATATCAACCACTTCGTCATCACGGCCATCCACTCCCACAACAGGGGAAGGCGTCATGTATCTCTTTCGCGCACACCGTCCATCGATCATCACACTGAGAATTCCCGCTCCTCCAGGCCTACGAGCGCTGGTCGGATCCCCAAGGAGGACCTGAGGGTTGAGCTTGACCATCGTTAAGCTCACATGGATGGTCGAGTCATCATCAAGCGGCAACGAGAGAGGTGGCGCAACCTTCACGCCGAATATGGCGCCCAATGCCCCGTTCATGAGGCGTCATCCATCCAAGGTGCACCGTAGGTAAACCCTCCGCCACCTAACCAGGAGTATGTCAGCTCATTAGCCCCTCTGCAGTATTTGATGCAGCAGGACATCCAGCAGCAGTACTTGGCACAACCAGTACTGCTGCCGCAACACATGGCTCAGCTGGTGCCGCAATCGCAAGTCCAGCAGGTGCCGCACATCATGCAGCAGACCCCTCTGGGGTATGCTACCCCGTATGCCTCATCGATGAAGCCCATTGGAGGTTGCGCAGCATTGGCTCTGTACCTCCGCATCGCGACGTGGCCATGCAAGTTCTGGCTTCATATGCCGGAGAAGTTTGACAGAAGCATCAACCCAGCCGAGTTCTTGCGGATATACACCACGACGCTCCTTGCTACAGGAGCGGATGACATTATCCTGGCGAACTACTTCCCGGTCGCCTTGACTGGATCGACCCGTTCGTGGTTGATGAACCTGCCCAAGGGGTCTATAACCTCTTGGGATGAGTTGTGCCGATAGTTCACGGCGAACTTCGACAGCTCCTACATGCGCCTCAGCACTGAGCTCGACCTCCATGCCGTGCGACAACAACCCAAGGAGACGTTGCGATCATTTATCTAGCATTTCTCCCAGGTACGCAACTCCATCCCCAACTTCCCGAGTGCCTCTGTCATAGTGGCATTCCGCCTGGGTGTGCTTGACCGCAGGATGCTCGATAAGTTAGCCATGCACAATGTGCAATATGTCTCCGAGCTCTTCTCCATCGCCGATTGGTGCGTGAGGGCGACACAAGGCCGCGACTGGCATGCTCAGCCCGCCCCTAGGGCGAGTGGGGCCGGTCAAACTGAACAAGGATTCGTTACCCCTGGTAGCAGCAAAAAGAAGAACAAGAACCGGGGTGGCAGCCAGAACAAGCCGCTGCATGGGTCCCCCATCGCGGTAGCTGCCGCGACCGGTGGTGGCGAACCCCCACGCCCGAGAAGCGCCCGCGTTAGCCACCTGCCGCTGACTACAGCGTCAAGCCCTGCCTGGTGCACAATACTCGCGACCACACCACGAGCGAGTGCCGGGAGATCAAGAGATGCGCCTCATGCTACCAAGAGCGGGAGGGCAAGCAGAAGGTTGACCCCAAGGTCCACAACGACGAGGAGATGGAGTACCAGATGTAAGAGCGGGCCATCAAAGTGGTCCACCAAGACGAGGACTCCGACACCAGCAGCGACCACGAGCGTCGCAAGACACTCCACGTCATCTTCGGAGGGTCTTGGTATCCCTCATACCGGAACACGATCAAGACCCTTCGCCGTGCAGTGGCTTTGATAGCCCCTGCCCCCACTCCGGTGCTGCACCACCAGTAGAAGGAGATGCCGATCAGCTTCGACGCCTCAGATTGCCCCAAAAACATGGCTGGGGTAGGGATTCTTGAAAGTGCATCTAGGCATCCCTTGTGGGTTGAGATCCTATCAGCGCATGTTTTAATGAAAGAATGAAGAAAGCGCCCGTTTTAATGAAAGAATGAAGAAAGCTCCAAAAAGAAAGGAGAATGAGGATACATTCGAAAAAGAGCTCAAGAACTAAATAGAACACATCATTGTGTAGGGAGTGTGGTGGTGTGTCACATCCCAAGAGCTCAAACATAAAAATCCTCACACACTTCACATTTCACATGAAAAACGGACTAGTCCGATATACATCGGACTAGTCCGATATCCTCTCTGGACAGGTTCGGACAAGTCCAGCCAATGCGGACTTGTCCGCACCGGACTAATCTGAAAAGGTCTGGACTAGTCCGATAATGCCTCTGACTAAAATCGGACAAGTCCTCCAAGTGTGGACTTGTCCTATATTCACTAAGGGCATCACCACACCAGACAAGTCCGATATCAGCACGGACATGTCCGAAAATCTTTCTAACTAAAATCGGACAAGTCCGCTCCTAGCCGGACAAGTCCAATATTTCTGGACACTTAGGGTTTCCTGCACGCCGCACACCGGACTAGTCCGGACTCCACCACGGACTAGTCCGGACCCTCGAAACCCTAACGGTAACTTTTGAAAACCCTAATATAAGTAGATGTGCACGACCCAACTATCATCTGTCCACACAATCCAACGCAAGAAAGATCAATCCCTTGAGGATTCACTTTGGATCAAAGGAGAGACAAGATTCCACACATTTGAGTTCTTGGGTTTTATCTCTAACACACTCTCTTGAGAAAGATCAATCTCTTGGGTTTTATTTCGATCTTACGAGTGTGTTCTTGGTGGTGTTTGAATTGTAATCCTGGGGAGCCCTCGACTTGTAAGAAGCCCCCTTGAACTTGGTGATTTGCCCCTTTGTTATAGTGGAAGAAGAATTGGCCTCCGTGGCGATTCGACGAGGTTAGGGTCAGTGAAGACCCATTCCTTTTGTGGGCTCCCCAACGTGGATGTAGGTTGCCTCTGTGGGAACCGAACCACAGAATAAAATTGTGTGTCATACTTGTTCTTAAAGTTTCTCATATCATATTATAGGGTTTGATTGATTTTGTCCATCTTACGTTAGAACATTCATATCAGAGCTAATTTTACTACACTTGACTACATTGACTCGATACTTGCAAGTTACATACTATTTTCCGCTGCATACTGTGCTTGAATTAAAATCATTGATCGAACTTGATCAATCTAGTCCGCACGCACCGGACTAGTCCGCACTCTACCGAACTAGTCCGATATCTCGGGATTTGATCAGTTTGTTAAGCGTTGCAGGTTCTGACTAAAATTCAAAAAGGCCTATTCACCCCCCTCTAGGCCACATTCAATTGGTATCAGAGCAGGTTTCTTCGCAAGAGACTAATCGCTCGAAGAAAACATGTCGAACATGAAGGATGTACACAAGAGTCTTAACCAAGAGAAGGTTGAAGATGAAAAAGCTCAAAAGTTGGAGAAGCTCCTCGTTGCCATCCAGGAGTTCGAGGATGACAATGAGGAGACGCTTGAACTCAAGGTGCTCCTAAGGAGAAAGCTCTCTCAAAAGGGAAAGTGAAGGTCGAGGAAGAGAATAAGAAGAAGGGGAGTAGTCACACCGACTACTCCCGATATCCTTTTAATTATGATCATTTAAATTCTAACAATAATCATTACCTATTTATTCCCCTTGTAAAAGCCCCACACTTTGATGGCAATGACTACTCAATGTGGAGGCAAAACATGAAAATGCACTTGATCTCACTCAATCCAAGCTTGTGCACATTGTGGTTACAAGAATAGATATCCCCGACGATGATGAGGAGCTCACGCTGAGCCAAGAGCAAGCAATCCATCGAAATGCCCAAGCTGCAACAGTCATCACCTCATCGCTGAGTCGGGACAAGTTCACCAAGGTGGATGGGCTCGAAATTGAAAGAAATATGGGATAAATTGCAAACCGCACATGAAGGCAATCGTCACGTGTGAGAAGCGAAGATCGAAATGATCGAAGGCGAATTGGGAAGATTCGCTATTGAAGAAGATGAGTCGCTGCAAGACATGTACAACCGCTTAAAGACGCTCATCAACAAGGTTCGAGCATACGGAAGCAAGAAGTGGAACGATCACGAGGTGGTAATGCTCATCCTTAGAGCTTTTATGACCTTGGATGAGCTTTTATCACATTGTGGTCGATGATTAGAGAAAGCCCCGAGTACAATAAAATGACCTTGGATGAGCTGCTTGGGAAAATCATCAATTTCGAGATGATGGAAAGGCTGGCAAAGCATGTCAAGGAGATTGCCGACCTCACCTCGGCAAAGAAGAAAGGGGTCACTTTGAAGTACACTTGCAAGCCCTTGTCTAAAGAAGCTCGAGAAGCTCAACAAGAAGAGGACAGCTGTAACACCCTCATTTTCATGGATCATGTCCTACATACATTCATATACATGTTTAACATTAACGCACATCAAGAGGAACAAGTTTAAATTTGATTTGGAACAAAACTGCACTTAAAATGCTGAAAAGTGCGGACTAGTCTGATTTTGGTGAGGACTAGTCCGATTTCTCTCTGACTAAAAATGGACTTGTCTGATTTTGCTGCGAATTAGTCCGATTTTGCCTCTGGAAACTTTTGGACTTGTCCGATTTTGTGCGGACTAGTCTGATATTCCAATAATCCTTGAAAATTTGCTAAGCCCCTGGACTTTTTCGGACTAGTCCGGTGTTCCAGCGGACTTGTCTGTTTTCCTCTCTGACTAAAGTCGGACTTGTCCGATTTTTGGCTAGACTTGTCCGATTTTCTCTCTGGACATTTTCAGACTAGTCTGATCCCTTTCGAACTTGTCTGATATTTCGCGACTCCGAGTTGATCTTTTGTTTTATGACTTGTTTCTTAGGTTTCACATTAAGTGGGCCTAGAGACGTCGTGCCTAACTCTTTTAGAGCCCATGAGGGACTCTAAACCGGCCTCTACTCCTCTCAAACTCGAAATCCATCTAACCCTATCCTCCACCTCTATACAAACAACCCCACCCCTTGGCTTGACCTCTATTTGTCACTTTTCCACTCCACCCAAACCCTAGTTCGTGGAGAGCCACCACCAAGGAGGGAGGAGGAGATCCCAAGCAAGAAGAAGAAGAGGAGGAAACGAAAGAGGATCGGCATCTCCATCAAGTTTTGTTCTTCATCACCAATTCATCTCCAAGTTCATCCCCAACCCTAGATCATCAAGATCCAAGTGTTACCTCCAAGATCCTTGATTCTTTGGAGTCCTAAACACCTGGTATACCTTCTATTCTCTTTTCCTTACGTGAATTCAACCCCTAATCTCCAAATTTACATCGATCTAGAAAACTCTAATCTACATATCTCACAGAGTGCGGACTTGTCCGGTCCCTAGCAGACTAGTCTGATTTTCCTGGTTAAATTGTGTTGAATTGATTCTAAAATTAGATCTAATCACATCCAAACCTGTATAAACTTGTTAGAATCTATTAGAACTAGTTAGTTATCATTAAAAGCAATCTATTAACAAGTTCTACCTTACATTTGCATCAATCATGCTTGTCATGTCATATTGAGTAATATTTGTGCACTTTTTGATTGTGTTTCTTGTTTGTATGTTTATTGTGTGGATTAGACGGATTTGCGCTAGAGAGTGCCGCGGAGGATCTACAGCACCAAGAGTTTCAAAGGCTTTGACCCTAATCAGCCGCAAGAGCAAGGAAAGTGTCCTTGAAGCATATCGATCCTATTTTGAAATAAATGTTTTGTTTGCAAAACTGCATGCTTGTGTCAATTTGATGGGAAATCCTATGGTAGGAAGTTTACTAGTTTTGTTGACCACCCTTATCACCTGGAATATATGGTAGAGTGTCGGGAAGGGCTTTTTACCTTTTTGCTTCGCTTAATCAACTGGGATGGGAAAACAACTATACCACTCAAATTAATTATGCATGGATGAGATTATGGTTAACATGAACTGGTTAATATGATATGGTAATGGGTGATCTAAGCAAGCTTGGTATGTGGATGGGTTGGATGTTATTGTGGTTTTGCTTGCTTTAGATCTGAGGACCGATTCGTGGAGCGACCATCCAGGATTTACAGTGCCACCACGAGGCCAAGTATGGGTGCGTCGTAGCTGATTAATTAGGGCTTTGCTAGTGCTATTTGGACCATTAAGGATGCTCAGGGAAGGGGTAGTCGGATTGGGTTTCTTGATGATTGGTGGGACTACCCTGGGATCTGAATGGCTCAAGAGGGGGCCCTTGGTTGAAGATGTGCTCAGTTGGAGACATCGCCACCGGTGAAACCTCAGTGGGGTCTAAATAGGCTAGTATTCCATTTGTAAAGGCTATTTTGTGATCTCTTGGCCACACACCTAAGGAAGTGTGAGATGGCATAATTGAGATTCTATAGTCATCGAAAGGTGATGAAATCACAAACACATGGGTAAAGCGGTACAACCTCTGCAAAGTGTGTCTGAAACTATCATGATAGCCGTGCTCCCGGTTATGAGCAACCTGGACCCTCACATGATTAGAGGAAACTTGGTATTGGGATGGTTATGGTTGGTATTATGGTTATGGTTGGTATTATGGTTATGGTTGGTATTATGGTTATGGATGGATATGAATTGAATTCTGGTATTGAACATGGATATTGGTATATGATGATGGATATGGAATATGGACTGGTATTATGATAACAACATGGTTCATGATGGGTTTATTTAATATACATGTAATATATTGTTTTTCCAAATGTTTTAATGTACTTTACAGCACTCAACCATTACTATTGTTGTCATTTGAATCAACTACATGTCATACTTTCCACACTTGCTGAGTAAGACATGTACTCACTCTTGCAATCCCCCCCCCCAACAGTCGCAGGTCAGGATTGGGAGTTTAATGGTGATAATGCAGAGTTCTAGGTCGTGTCTACCGTCAGCATTGCTTGTGGTGTTGCATGGAGCTGCGCTATACCCTATTGCTTATGCTGCCTGGCTGTTTAGTTTGCTTATTTAGTTTATTTCCGCTGCAATAGTTGAACTTGTCATTTATATTCATTAGAACTTGTATTCGAGGATAATATGGTTTGTGCAATAAAATTTGGTTAATTAATCTTGTGCTGTGGTAATTATATGTATATCGTTTGTGAATGCACTCGTGTATGTGTGTTGAACATCCTGGGCACACATATGTGTTCGCTTGGTTCATTTTCGGAACCGAGTGTCACAAATTGGTATCAAAGCCACAGGTTGACCGTAGGACGCAACCTAGATAGAATGGACACTTTAGAGCACATAGAAACACTGATGAATCGATGTATTCTTGCTTGGTGTGTTGCTTGCTATATATTGTTTGCTTTTGTGCTTAATAGAGGATTTTGGGATGCTTTAGCATTGCCATGTCCACGTTGGCTAGTTAGTTGTCTAGTTTCATATCCCTTGATGCATGTAGTTGGGGATGTTTTCTAATTCTTACCTATTGCTTTCCTTCAGATGGTGAGGACTCACAACCAGAGGGATGTTAATGATGAGGAGGAGAACCATGGAGCACCTTAGAACAACAATGGACAAGGACCTGCTCATGGAGCTATCAACATTGAGCAGCTATTGGCTATGCAAAACCAACTCATGCAGACCATGATACAAACAATGGGACAGCTGCAGGCTGGCAACATCAACAATCAGCCCCACATGCCTCCACCGCCACCCCCACCTCCTCATAACCGGTTGGGAGAGTTTATGAGGACTAGGCCGCCAACCTTTGCCCAGGCCGCTGACCCTATGGATGCGGATGATAGGCTCAAGTCCATGGAGAAGAAGCTTGCTATTGTCCAATGCAGTGACCAAGAGAAGGTCTTATTTGCTTCTCATCAACTAGTTGGAGCAGCTGCGGATTGGTGGGATTCCTTATGCAATGCTCATGAGAACCAAGAGAGGATTACTTGGGCCGAATTCAAGGAGAGTTTCCGTTCTCATCATGTGCCCGAGGGTGTTATGATCTTGAAGAGACAAGAATTTGAGAACTTGAGGCAAGGAAGATTGAGCGTGGGTGAATATCTCAACAAGTTCACTCAACTCTCAAGGTATGCGCCTGAGGATGTGAGCCGGGACAGCCGGAAATAATACTTGTTCATGAGGGGCTTGAACAATGAGATCCAAGTGCAATTGCTCAACTGTGATTATGCCAATTTTCAGAAGCTTGTGGACAAAGCGATTGTGGTTGAGAACAAATTCCATGAGATGGAGCAAGATAACAAGAGGAAAGCACCATATCAAGGACAGCCGCAAGGAAGTAATGTGCGCCCTCGCTTTGCACCTCCTCATGTGCCCTATTTCAGCTCTTCTATTCCTGCTCAACGCCCTGGATTTGCACCGCGTCCAACTCAGTTTGTGCAGTAACGCCCTGTTATGCAAGCACCTAGGCCTCTAATGTCTTATGCACCTCGTGCCAACTATCCTGGTGCCAATGCTCAAAACCAAGCTCGTCCCAATAATTCTGGTGGAGTTAAGAAGTGCTATACTTGTGGAGAAGCTGGACACTTTGCGCACCAATATCCTAAGTCAGGCCTTGGTCAAGGAAGCAATGCGCCAAGGCAAAACCCAAGACCCAATGGAGGACAACCACATAGGAACCGTGGATAGCAGAATTTTGCTCGTGGCAATGTGAATCATGTCTCTACGAAGGATACTCAACAAGCGGATGACATGGTCATTGGTATGTTTCTCACCAACTCCAACCTCGCGACTATGCTATTTGATTCTGGAGGATCACATTCATTCATTGCATCGAAGTATGTGGCCAAGTATAGTTTGCCTATCTCTCATATGAAGTTTACTCTACTGGTTAAGTCTCCTGGAGGAGAGATGAGGACAAATATAGTATGTCCAAAAGTAAGCCTTAGAATAAGGGGGGGTAGACTTCTCCACCAACCTCATTGTATTGGATTCTCAAGGATTGGACATTATACTTGGTATGGACTGGTTGAGGAAGCACAATGGAGTTATTGAGTGTGCCACAAAGACGGTGAAGTTGACCAATGAAGAAGGAATCACCGTAGAGTTCGAAGCATCTCAAACCGCACCGAAGCAATTGGAGCTGAACCATATGGACGGTGCCGCAATTGAGGAGATTCTGGTGGTGTGTTAATTTTTGGATGTTTTTTCGGACGAGTTGCCAGGTATGCCACCTGATCGAGACATTGAGTTTGTTATTGATTTAATACCTGGAACTGCACCTATAGCTAAGAGGCCATATAGGATGCCTCCTATGGAATTAGCGGAGCTCAAGAAACAAATTCAAGAGCAACTAGAGAAAGGTTTTATTCGCCCAAGCTCTTCACCTTGGGGAGCGCCCGTGCTATTTGTGGACAAGAAGGATGGAACCCAAAGGATGTGTGTGGATTACCAAGCCCTCAATGAGGTAATAATCAAGAACAAGTACACCTTGCCACGCATAGAAGACTTGTTCGATCAGATGAAGGGTGCTTGTATCTTCTCTAAGATTGATTTAAGGTCGGGATACTTTCAAATGAAGATTAGACCATCAGACATACCCAAGACAGCTTTTAGGATGCGGTATGGATCTTATGAGTACATCATGATGTCCTTTGGATTGACCAATGCACCTGCGTACTTTATGTACCTCATGAATAAGGTCTTCATGGAGTACTTGGATATATTCGTTGTGGTGTTTATTGATGACATTATGATCTACTCGAAGGATGATAAGGAACATGAGGAACACTTGAGGCTTACATTGCAGAAATTAAGGGAGCATCAATTGTATGCAAAGTTCAACAAGTGTCAGTTTTGGTTGAGAGAGGTGTCGTTTTTGGGTCATATCATCTCAGGAGGAGGAGTATCGGTTGACCCCAGAAAAGTGAGAGACGTGTTGAAGTGGGAACCACCGCAAAACGTAAAGGAAATAAGGAGTTTTCTTGGAATGGTCGGATATTACCGTCGATTCATCAAGGACTTTTCCAAGATAACCAAGCCCATGACCGAATTACTTATGAAAGGGAAGGCTTTCCAATGAACTCAAGCTTGTCAAGAGAGTTTTGAGGAGTTAAAGAAAAGGTTAACAACAACCCCAGTTTTGATATTGCTGGATGTAATGTAACACCCTCATTTTCATGCATCATGCCTTGCATACATTCATATACATGTTTAACATTAACCCATAACAAGAGGAACAAGTTTAAAATTGATTCGGAGCATTTAAAATTTGATTTGGAACAAAACCGCACTTAAAAATGTAGGAAAGTGCGGACTAGTCCGGTTTTGCTGAGGACTAGTCCAATTTCTCTTTGTCTAAAAACGGACTTGTCCATTTTTGCTGCGGATTAGTCCGATATTTGCTTCTGGACAACTTCGGACTTGTTCGATCTTGTGCGGACTAGTCCGATATTCCATGAATCCTTGAAAACTTGCTAAGTCCCTGGACTTTTCCAGACTAATCCGGTGTTCCAGCGGACTTGTCCATTTTCCTTTCTGTTCAAATTCGGACTTGTCCGTTTTTTGGCCAGACTTGTCCGATTTTCTCTCTGGACGACTTCGGACTAGTCCGGTCCTGTCTGGACTTGTCCGATATTTCGCGACTTCGAGTTGATCTTTTGTGTTACGACTTGTTTCTTGGGTTTCACGATAAGTGGGCCTAGGGACGTCGTGCCTAACTCTTTTAGAGCCCATGTGGGACTCTAAACCGGCCTCTACTCATCCCAAAACTCGAAATCCATCTAACCCTAGCCTCCACCTCTATATAAACAACCCCACCCCTTGGTTTGACATCTATTTGCCACTTTTCCACCCACCCAAACCCTAGTTCGTGGGGAGCCACCATCAAGGAGGGAGGAGAAGATCCCAAGCAAGAAGAAGAAGAGGAGGAAACGAAAGAGGATCAAGATCTCCACCAAGTTTTCGTTCTTCATCACCAATTCATCTCCAAGTTCATCACCAACCCTAGATCATCAAGATCCAAGTGCTACCTCCAAGTTTCTCGATTCATTGGAGTTCTAAACACCTGGTATACCTTCTATTCTCTTTTCCTTACGTGAATTCAACCCCTAATCTCCAAATTCACGTCGATCTAGAAAACCCTAATCTGCCGATCTCGTCAAGTGCGGACTTGTCCGGTCCCTAGCGGACTAGTCCGATCTTTGTGGTTAAATTGTGTTGAATTGGTTCTAAAATTTGATCTAATCAACTCCAAACCTGTATAAACTTGTTAAAAGCTATTAGAACTAGTTAGTTATCATTAAAAGCAATCTAGTAACAAGTTCTACCTTGCATTTGCATCAATCATGCATGTCATGTCATATTGAGTAATATTTGTGCACTCTTTGATTGTGTTTCTTGTCTTGTATGTTTATTGTGTGGATTAGACGGATTTGCGCTAGAGAGTGCCGCGGAGGATCTACAACATCAAGAGTTTGAAGGCTTTGATCCTAATCAACAGCAAGAGCAAGGTAAGTGCCCTTGAAGCATATTGATCCTGTTTTTAAAATAAATGTTTTGTTTGCAAAATTGCATGCTTGTGTCAATTTGATGGGAATCCTATGATAGGAAGTTTACTAGAGTTGTTAAACCACCCTTGTCACCTGGAATTTATGGTAGAGCGTCGGGATGAACTTTTTACCTTTTTGCTTCGCTTAATTAATTGGGATGGAAAAACCAACACTACATATTTAATTATGTATTAATGATATTCTGGTTAATGTGAACCGATCGATACGGTATGGTGATGGGTGATCTAAGCAAGCCTGGTATGTGGATGGGTTGGATGTTATGGTGGTTTTGCTTGCTTTAGATCTAAGGACCGGTTCATGCGAGAATAAGCCAGGACTACAGTGCCACCACGAGGCCAAGTATGGGTGCGGCGTAGCTGATTAATTAGGGCTTTGCTAGTGCTGTTTGGACCATTGTGGATGCTCGAGGAAGGGGTAGTCGGATTGGGTTTGTTGATGATTGGTGGGACTACCCTGGGATCCGAATGGCTCAAGAGGGGGCCCTTGGTTGAAGATATGCTCCGCGGGAGACATCGCCACCGGTGAAACCTCAGTGGGGTCTGAATAGACTAGTGATCCCTTTGTAAAGGCTATTTTGTGATCTCTTGGCCATACACCAAAGGAAGTGTAATTGGCATGAGGGAGGTTCTTTAGTCGCTGACGGGTGATGAAATCACAAACACGTGGGTAAAGAGGTACAAACTCTGCAGAGTCTAAATAAACTATCATGATAGCCGTGCTCCCGGTTATGAGTGCCTGGATGACCTACATGATTAGAGGGAAATTGGTAATTGGGATGGTTATGGTTTGGTAATGGTTATGGATGGTTATGGATTAATTTCTGGTATTGAATATGGTTA
This sequence comes from Tuctoria greenei, assembly GCA_036927565.1. Classification (NCBI taxonomy): domain Eukaryota; kingdom Viridiplantae; phylum Streptophyta; class Magnoliopsida; order Poales; family Poaceae; genus Tuctoria; species Tuctoria greenei. The sequence goes on from JAYESD010000008.1 coordinate 36,435,767, forward strand.
TTGGCAATGGTGAAATCTGGAATTATTGATGATGGTAGTGAGTTCAGATTGGTATTATGATATTATTCATGATTATGATGGGGTTACTTCACATAATATGATATATTGCTTTTCAAATGTTTTACTGTACTTTTCAGCACTTTACCATTATTATCGTTGTCATTTGAATAAGCCACATGTCATACTTTCCACACTTGTTGAGTACGACATGTACTCACTCTTGCAATCCCCCCCCCCAACAGTTGCAGGTCAGGATTGGGAGTTTAATGGCGATAATGCGGAGTTCTAGGCCGTGTCTACCGTCAGCTTTGCATGTGGTGTTGATTGGAGCTGCGCATACATACCCTGTCGCTTATGCTACATAGTTGCTTAGTTGGCTTAATTAGTTTATTTCCGCTGCATTAGTCGAACTTGTCATTAATATTCATTAGAGCTTGTATTCGAGGATAATCTAGTTCGTGTAATAAAATTTGGTTAATTAATCTTGTCTTGTGGTAATTTTCTGTATACTCTTTTGTGATTGCACTCGTGTATGTGTGATGAACATCCTGGGCACACATATGCGTTAGCTTGGTTCATTTTCGGAACCGGGCGTCACATATTGGTATCAGAGCCACAGGTTGACCGTAGGATGCAACCTAGATAGAATGGACACTTTAGAGCACATAGGAGCACTCAAGAATCGATGTGTTTTCGCTTGGTGTGCAGTTTGCTATATATATATATTGTTTGCTTGTGTGCTTAATAGAGGATTTTGGGATGCTTTAGCGTTGCCATGTCCACCTAGGCTAGTATAGCTAGTTGGTTAGCTTCATATCCCTTGATGCATTTAGTTGGGGACGTTCTTAAATTCTTACCTATTGCTTTTCTCCAGATGGTGAGGACTCGCAACCAAAGGGATGTCAATGATGAGGAGGAGAACAATGGAGTACCTCAGACCAACAATGGACAAGGACCTGCTCATGGAGCTATCAATATTGAGTAGCTACTAGCTATGCAGAACCAGCTCATGCAGACCATGATACAAACAATGGGACAGCTGCAGGCTGGCAATATCAACAATCAGCCCCACATGCCTCCACCGCCACCCCCGCCTCCTCATAACCGATTGGGAGAGTTTATGAGAACTAGGCCGCCGACCTTTGCTCAAGCTGCTGATCCTATGGATGCGGACGATTGGCTCAAGTCCGTGGAGAAGAAGCTAGCTATTGTCCAATGCAGTGACCGGGAGAAGGTCCTATTTGCTTCTCATCAACTAGTTGGAGCAGCTGCGGATTGGTGGGATTCTTATTGCAATGCTCATGAGAATCAAGAGAGAATTACTTGGGCCGATTTCAAGGAAAATTTTCGTTCTCATTATGTGCCCGAGGGTGTTATGATATTGAAGAGGCAAGAATTTGAGAATTTAAGGCAAGGAAGATCAAGTGTGAGTGAATATCTCAATAATTCACTCAACTCTCAAGGTATGCGCCTGAGGATGTTAGTCGGGACAGCCGGAAGCAATATTTGTTCATGAGAGGCCTCAACAATGAGATCCAAGTGCAATTGCTCAATTGTGATTATGTCAATTTCCAGAAGCTTGTGGACAAAGCAATTGTGGTTGAGAACAAGATCCGTGAGATGGAGCAAGAACTCAAGAGGAAGGCACCATATCAAGGACAGCAACAAGGAAGTAATGTGCGCCCTTGCTTTGCGCCACCCAATGCGCCTCATTACAGCTCCTCTATTCCTACTCAATGCCCTGGTTATGCACCGCGCCCAACTCAGTTTGTGCAGCAGCGCCCTATTATGCAAGCACCTAAGCCTCCAATGCCTTATGCACCTCGTGCTGATTTTCTTGGAACCAATGTTCAAAACCAAGCTCATCCCAATAATTCTAGTGGAGTTAAGAAGTGTTATACCTGTGGAGAAGCTGGACGCTTTGCGCATCAATGTCCTAAGTCAGGTCTTGGTCAAGGAAGCAATGCACCGAGGCAAAACCCAAGACCCAATGGAGGACAGCCACAAGGGAATCGTGGACAGCAGAATTTTGCTCGTGGCAACGTGAACCATGTCTCTACGGAGGATGCTCAACAAGCGGATGATGTGGTCATTGGTATGTTTCTCGCAAACTCCAACCCCGCGACTATGTTATTTGATTCTGGAGCATCGCATTCATTCATTGCATCGAAGTATGTTGCCAAGTATAGTTTGCCTATCTCTCATATGAAGTTTACTCTATTGGTTAAGTCTCCTGGAGGAGAGATGAGGACAAATATAGTATGTCCAAAAGTAAGCCTTAGAATAAGGGGGGTAGACTTCTCCGCCAACCTCATTGTTTTGGATTCTCAAGGGTTGGACATTATACTTGGTATGGACTGGTTGAGGAAGCACAATGGAGTTATTGAGTGTGCCACGAAGACGGTGAAGTTGACCAATGAGGAAGGAATCGCCGTAGAATTTGAAGCATCTCAAACCGCACCGAAGCAATTGGAATTGAATCATATGGACGGTGCCGCAATTGAGGAGATTCCGGTGGTGTGTGAATTTTTGGATGTTTTTCTGGACGAGTTGCCAGGTATGCCACCTGATCGAGACATTGAGTTTGTTATTGATTTAATACCTGGAACTGCACCTATAGCTAAGAGGCCGTATAGGATGCCTCCTATGGAATTAGCGGAGCTCAAGAAGCAAATTCAAGAGCAATTAGAGAAGGGTTTTATCCGCCCGAGCTCTTCACCTTGGGGAGCGCCCGTTCTATTTGTGGACAAGAAGGATGGGACTCAAAGGATGTGTGTGGATTACCGAGCTCTCAACGAAGTAACAATCAAAAACAAGTATACCATGCCACGCATAGAAGACTTGTTTGATCAGATGAAGGGTGCTTGTGTCTTCTCTAAGATTGACTTGAGATCGGGATACTTTCAAATTAAGATTAGACCATCGGACATACCCAAGACAGCTTTTAGGACACGGTATGGATCTTATGAGTACACCGTGGTGTCTTTTGGATCGACAAATGCGCCTGCCTACTTTATGTACCTCATGAATAAGGTCTTCATGGAGTACTTAGATAAGTTCGTTGTGGTGTTTATTGATGATATTATGATCTACTCGAAGGATGAGAAGGAACATGAGGAACACTTGACGCTTACGTTGCAGAAATTGAGGGAGCATCAGTTGTATGCCAAGTTCAACAAGTGTCAGTTTTGGTTGAAAGAGGTGCCAGTTTTGGGTCATATAATCTCAGGAGGAGGAGTATCGGTTGACCCCAGAAAAGTGAGAGACGTGTTGAAGTGGGAGCCGCCGCAAAATGTCAAGGAAATAAGGAGTTTCCTTGGGATGGCTGGATATTACTGTAGATTCATCAAGGACTTTTCCAAGATAGCCAAGCCTATGACGGAGTTGCTAATGAAGGGAAAGGCGTTCCAATGGACTGAAGCATGTCAAAACAGTTTTGAGGAGTTGAAGAAGAGGTTAACGACAGCCCCAATTTTGGTATTGCCGGATGTAAGCAAGAGTTTTGATATTTATTGTGATGCATCAAGACAAGGGCTTGGATGTGTATTGATGCAAGAAGGTCAAGTGGTCGCCTATGCATCAAGACAATTGAAGAAACATGAGCAGAATTACCCCACGCACGATTTAGAACTTGCAGCCGTGGTACATGCATTGAATATTTGGAGACACTATATTCTTGGACATAGGTGTGAAATTTACACGGATCATAAGAGTTTGAAGTATATTTTCACACAAACGGATCTGAACTTGAGGCAACGAAGATGGTTGTAGCTCATCAAAGATTATGATTTGGGGATCAACTATCATCCAGGAAAAGCCAATGTAGTGGCCGATGCTTTGAGTAGAAAGGGAGTAAGTCATCAACTCACGATTCGAGAGTTACCATCCGAGTTATGTAAGGAGTTTGAACGGTTGAACCTCGGATTTGCAAATGAGACGGAGATGATGGAGTTAAACCCAACCTTGGAGCAAGAAATTCGAGAGGCACAAACCACAGATGAGGAGATCAAGGAAATCAAGGAAAGGACCGAAGAAGGGAGAGAATTCAGATTTGACGAGGATGAACATGGTACCTTATGGCTTGGAAAGAGGATCGTTGTGCCTAATGTAAAGCATATTCGGGAGACAATATTAAAGGAGGCACATGACTCGCCTTACTCGATTCACCCAGGCTGTACGAAGATGTACAAAGACTTGAAGACATGCTATTGGTGGAATAGCATGAAGAAGGACATAGCCGAATATATTGCATTGTGTGACATGTGCCATCGAGTCAAGGCGGAACATCAAAGGCCAGCAGGGTTATTGCAGCCTTTGAAGATTCCAGAGTGGAAGTGGGAAGAGATTGGTATGGACTTTATAGTTGGATTACCGCGAACCCAGTATGGCTATGATTCAATATGGGTCATTGTAGATCGGTTGACAAAATTAGCTCACTTTATTCCTGTCAAGACCACATATACCACCGCGAAGCTAGCAGAATTGTATATGGAGTATATTGTGTGCCGACATGGAGTACCGAAGAAGATAGTCTCGGATAGAGGTTCCCAATTTACTTCCAGGTTTTGGCAAAAGTTGCATGAAGCTTTGGGAACGAGGTTGAATTTTAGTTCAGCATATCATCCTCAAACGGATGGACAAACCGAGAGGACCAATCAGATTTTGGAGGACATGTTAAGAGCTTGTGCTTTAAAGCATGGGAAAAGTTGGGACAAAAGCTTGCCATACGCGGAGTTTTCATACAACAATAGTTACCAAGCAAGTTTGAAGATGTCACCATATGAAGCACTTTATGGGAGGAAGTGTAGGACACCTTTATTCTGGAATGAGGCAGGAGAAACTCAAGTATTTGGTCCGGATGTGTTGCAAGAAGCCGAAAAGCAAGTCCAAATAATTCGTGAAAACTTGAGGGCTGCCCAATCAAGGCAAAAAGGCTATGCGAACAATAGGAGAAGGAAATTAGCCTTTGAAATGGGAGATTTTGTTTACCTCAAGGTGTCACCAATGAGAGTTCATAAGAGGTTTAACATAAGGGGTAAGCTCGCACCTCGCTATATTGGACCATTCAAGATTTTGGACAAAAGAGGAGAAGTAGCGTATAAGTTGGAGATGCCAGCTCATCTTTCAGACGTACATGATGTGTTTCATGTTTCCCAGCTCAAGAAGTGCTTGAGAGTACCGAAAGATCAAGTGCCAATGGAAGAATTGGAACTAGAGGAAGATTTGACGTATGCCTAGCAACCAGTCAAAATCTTGGAAACTAAGGAGAGGGTCACAAGGAACAAGGTCATTAGATGGTGTAAAGTTCAATGGAAGCACCACACAGAAAAAGAAGCGATGTGGGAATTAGAGGATGATATCAAGAAGGAATTTCCCTATCTCTTCTCTTCCGCGTCGAATCTCGAGGGCGAGATTCATTTTAAGGGGGGTAGGTTTGTAACACCCTCATTTTCATGCATCATGCCTTGCATACATTCATATACATGTTTAACATTAACCCATAACAAGAGAAACGAGTTTAAAATTGATTTGGAGCATTTAAAATTTGATTTGGAACAAAACCGCACTTAAAAATGTAGGAAAGTGCGGACTAGTCCGATTTTGCTGAGGACTAGTCCGATTTCTCTGTCTAAAAACGGACTTGTCCATTTTTGTTGCGGATTAGTCCGATATTTGCTTCTGGACAACTTCGGACTTGTCCGATCTTGTGCGGACTAGTCTAATATTCCATGAATCCTTGAAAACTTGCTAAGTCTCTGGACTTTTCCGGACTAGTCCGGTGTTCCAGCGGACTTGTCCGTTTTCCTTTCTATTCAAATTCGGACTTGTCCGATTTTTTGCCAGACTTGTCCGATTTTCTCTCTGTATGACTTCGGACTAGTCCGGTCCTATCCGGACTTGTCCGATATTTCGCGACTTCGAGTTGATCTTTTGTGTTACGACTTGTTTCTTGGGTTTCACGATAAGTGGGCCTAGGGACGTCGTGCCTAACTCTTTTAGAGCCCATGTGGGACTCTAAACCGGCCTCTACTCATCCCAAAACTCGAAATCCATCTAACCCTAGCCTCCACCTCTATATAAACAACCCCACCCCTTGGTTTGACATCTATTTGCCACTTTTCCACCCACCCAAACCCTAGTTCGTGGGGAGCCACCATCAAGGAGGGAGGATAAGATCCCAAGCAAGAAGAAGAAGAGGAGGAAACGAAAGAGGATCAAGATCTCCACCAAGTTTTCGTTCTTCATCACCAATTCATCTCCAAGTTCATCACCAACCCTAGATCATCAAGATCCAAGTGCTACCTCCAAGTTTCTCGATTCATTGGAGTTCTAAACACCTGGTATACCTTCTATTCTCTTTTCCTTACGTGAATTCAACCCCTAATCTCCAAATTCACGTCGATCTAGAAAACCCTAATCTGCCGATCTCGTCAAGTGCGGACTTGTCCGGTCCCTAGCGGACTAGTCCGATCTTTGTGGTTAAATTGTGTTGAATTGGTTCTAAAATTTGATCTAATCAACTCCAAACCTGTATAAACTTGTTAAAAGCTATTAGAACTAGTTAGTTATCATTAAAAGCAATCTAGTAACAAGTTCTACCTTGCATTTGCATCAATCATGCATGTCATGTCATATTGAGTAATATTTGTGCACTCTTTGATTGTGTTTCTTGTCTTGTATGTTTATTGTGTGGATTAGACGGATTTGCGCTAGAGAGTGCCGCGGAGGATCTACAGCATCAAGAGTTTGAAGGCTTTGATCCTAATCAACAGCAAGAGCAACGTAAGTGCCCTTGAAGCATATTGATCCTGTTTTTAAAATAAATGTTTTGTTTGCAAAATTGCATGCTTGTGTCAATTTGATGGGAATCCTATGATAGGAAGTTTACTAGAGTTGTTAAACCACCCTTGTCACCTGGAATTTATGGTAGAGCGTCGGGATGAACTTTTTACCTTTTTGCTTCGCTTAATTAATTGGGATGGAAAAACCAACACTACATATTTAATTATGTATTAATGATATTCTGGTTAATGTGAACCGATCGATACGGTATGGTGATGGGTGATCTAAGCAAGCCTGGTATGTGGATGGGTTGGATGTTATGGTGGTTTTGCTTGCTTTAGATCTAAGGACCGGTTCATGCGAGAATAAGCCAGGACTACAGTGCCACCACGAGGCCAAGTATGGGTGCGGCGTAGCTGATTAATTAGGGCTTTGCTAGTGCTGTTTGGACCATTGTGGATGCTCGAGGAAGGGGTAGTCGGATTGGGTTTGTTGATGATTGGTGGGACTACCCTGGGATCCGAATGGCTCAAGAGGGGGCCCTTGGTTGAAGATATGCTCCGCGGGAGACATCGCCACCGGTGAAACCTCAGTGGGGTCTGAATAGACTAGTGATCCCTTTGTAAAGGCTATTTTGTGATCTCTTGGCCATACACCAAAGGAAGTGTAATTGGCATGAGGGAGGTTCTTTAGTCGCTGACGGGTGATGAAATCACAAACACGTGGGTAAAGAGGTACAAACTCTGCAGAGTCTAAATAAACTATCATGATAGCCGTGCTCCCGGTTATGAGTGCCTGGATGACCTACATGATTAGAGGGAAATTGGTAATTGGGATGGTTATGGTTTGGTAATGGTTATGGATGGTTATGGATTAATTTCTGGTATTGAATATGGTTATTGGCAATGGTGAAATCTGGAATTATTGATGATGGTAGTGAGTTCAGATTGGTATTATGATATTATTCATGATTATGATGGGGTTACTTCACATAATATGATATATTGCTTTTCAAATGTTTTACTGTACTTTTCAGCACTTTACCATTATTATCGTTGTCATTTGAATAAGCCACATGTCATACTTTCCACACTTGTTGAGTACGACATGTACTCACTCTTGCAATCCCCCCCCCCCAACAGTTGCAGGTCAGGATTGGGAGTTTAATGGCGATAATGCGGAGTTCTAGGCCGTGTCTACCGTCAGCTTTGCATGTGGTGTTGATTGGAGCTGCGCATACATACCCTGTCGCTTATGCTACATAGTTGCTTAGTTGGCTTAATTAGTTTATTTCCGCTGCATTAGTCGAACTTGTCATTAATATTCATTAGAGCTTGTATTCGAGGATAATCTAGTTCGTGTAATAAAATTTGGTTAATTAATCTTGTCTTGTGGTAATTTCTGTATACTCTTTTGTGATTGCACTCGTGTATGTGTGATGAACATCCTGGGCACACATATGCGTTAGCTTGGTTCATTTTCGGAACCGGGCGTCACATATTGGTATCAGAGCCACAGGTTGACCGTAGGATGCAACCTAGATAGAATGGACACTTTAGAGCACATAGGAGCACTCAAGAATCGATGTGTTTTCGCTTGGTGTGCAGTTTGCTATATATATATATTGTTTGCTTGTGTGCTTAATAGAGGATTTTGGGATGCTTTAGCGTTGCCATGTCCACCTAGGCTAGTATAGCTAGTTGGTTAGCTTCATATCCCTTGATGCATTTAGTTGGGGACGTTCTTAAATTCTTACCTATTGCTTTTCTCCAGATGGTGAGGACTCGCAACCAAAGGGATGTCAATGATGAGGAGGAGAACAATGGAGTACCTCAGACCAACAATGGACAAGGACCTGCTCATGGAGCTATCAATATTGAGTAGCTACTAGCTATGCAGAACCAGCTCATGCAGACCATGATACAAACAATGGGACAGCTGCAGGCTGGCAATATCAACAATCAGCCCCACATGCCTCCACCGCCACCCCCGCCTCCTCATAACCGATTGGGAGAGTTTATGAGAACTAGGCCGCCGACCTTTGCTCAAGCTGCTGATCCTATGGATGCGGACGATTGGCTCAAGTCCGTGGAGAAGAAGCTAGCTATTGTCCAATGCAGTGACCGGGAGAAGGTCCTATTTGCTTCTCATCAACTAGTTGGAGCAGCTGCGGATTGGTGGGATTCTTATTGCAATGCTCATGAGAATCAAGAGAGAATTACTTGGGCCGAATTCAAGGAAAATTTTCGTTCTCATTATGTGCCCGAGGGTGTTATGATATTGAAGAGGCAAGAATTTGAGAATTTAAGGCAAGGAAGATCAAGTGTGAGTGAATATCTCAATAATTCACTCAACTCTCAAGGTATGCGCCTGAGGATGTTAGTCGGGACAGCCGGAAGCAATATTTGTTCATGAGAGGCCTCAACAATGAGATCCAAGTGCAATTGCTCAATTGTGATTATGTCAATTTCCAGAAGCTTGTGGACAAAGCAATTGTGGTTGAGAACAAGATCCGTGAGATGGAGCAAGAACTCAAGAGGAAGGCACCATATCAAGGACAGCAACAAGGAAGTAATGTGCGCCCTTGCTTTGCGCCACCCAATGCGCCTCATTACAGCTCCTCTATTCCTACTCAATGCCCTGGTTATGCACCGCGCCCAACTCAGTTTGTGCAGCAGCGCCCTATTATGCAAGCACCTAAGCCTCCAATGCCTTATGCACCTCGTGCTGATTTTCTTGGAACCAATGTTCAAAACCAAGCTCATCCCAATAATTCTAGTGGAGTTAAGAAGTGTTATACCTGTGGAGAAGCTGGACGCTTTGCGCATCAATGTCCTAAGTCAGGTCTTGGTCAAGGAAGCAATGCACCGAGGCAAAACCCAAGACCCAATGGAGGACAGCCACAAGGGAATCGTGGACAGCAGAATTTTGCTCGTGGCAACGTGAACCATGTCTCTACGGAGGATGCTCAACAAGCGGATGATGTGGTCATTGGTATGTTTCTCGCAAACTCCAACCCCGCGACTATGTTATTTGATTCTGGAGCATCGCATTCATTCATTGCATCGAAGTATGTTGCCAAGTATAGTTTGCCTATCTCTCATATGAAGTTTACTCTATTGGTTAAGTCTCCTGGAGGAGAGATGAGGACAAATATAGTATGTCCAAAAGTAAGCCTTAGAATAAGGGGGGTAGACTTCTCCGCCAACCTCATTGTTTTGGATTCTCAAGGGTTGGACATTATACTTGGTATGGACTGGTTGAGGAAGCACAATGGAGTTATTGAGTGTGCCACGAAGACGGTGAAGTTAACCAATGAGGAAGGGATCGCCGTAGAATTTGAAGCATCTCAAACCGCACCGAAGCAATTGGAATTGAATCATATGGACGGTGCCGCAATTGAGGAGATTCCGGTGGTGTGTGAATTTTTGGATGTTTTTCTGGACGAGTTGCCAGGTATGCCACCTGATCGAGATATTGAGTTTGTTATTGATTTAATACCTGGAACTGCACCTATAGCTAAGAGGCCGTATAGGATGCCTCCTATGGAATTAGCGGAGCTCAAGAAGCAAATTCAAGAGCAATTAGAGAAGGGTTTTATCCGCCCGAGCTCTTCACCTTGGGGAGCGCCCGTTCTATTTGTGGACAAGAAGGATGGGACTCAAAGGATGTGTGTGGATTACCGAGCTCTCAACGAAGTAACAATCAAAAACAAGTATACCATGCCACGCATAGAAGACTTGTTTGATCAGATGAAGGGTGCTTGTGTCTTCTCTAAGATTGACTTGAGATCGGGATACTTTCAAATTAAGATTAGACCATCGGACATACCCAAGACAGCTTTTAGGACACGGTATGGATCTTATGAGTACACCGTGGTGTCTTTTGGATCGACAAATGCGCCTGCCTACTTTATGTACCTCATGAATAAGGTCTTCATGGAGTACTTAGATAAGTTCGTTGTGGTGTTTATTGATGATATTATGATCTACTCGAAGGATGAGAAGGAACATGAGGAACACTTGACGCTTACGTTGCAGAAATTGAGGGAGCATCAGTTGTATGCCAAGTTCAACAAGTGTCAGTTTTGGTTGAAAGAGGTGCCAGTTTTGGGTCATATAATCTCAGGAGGAGGAGTATCGGTTGACCCCAGAAAAGTGAGAGACGTGTTGAAGTGGGAGCCGCCGCAAAATGTCAAGGAAATAAGGAGTTTCCTTGGGATGGCTGGATATTACTGTAGATTCATCAAGGACTTTTCCAAGATAGCCAAGCCTATGACGGAGTTGCTAATGAAGGGAAAGGCGTTCCAATGGACTGAAGCATGTCAAAACAGTTTTGAGGAGTTGAAGAAGAGGTTAACGACAGCCCCAATTTTGGTATTGCCGGATGTAAGCAAGAGTTTTGATATTTATTGTGATGCATCAAGACAAGGGCTTGGATGTGTATTGATGCAAGAAGGTCAAGTGGTCGCCTATGCATCAAGACAATTGAAGAAACATGAGCAGAATTACCCCACGCACGATTTAGAACTTGCAGCCGTGGTACATGCATTGAATATTTGGAGACACTATATTCTTGGACATAGGTGTGAAATTTACACGGATCATAAGAGTTTGAAGTATATTTTCACACAAACGGATCTGAACTTGAGGCAACGAAGATGGTTGTAGCTCATCAAAGATTATGATTTGGGGATCAACTATCATCCAGGAAAAGCCAATGTAGTGGCCGATGCTTTGAGTAGAAAGGGAGTAAGTCATCAACTCACGATTCGAGAGTTACCATCCGAGTTATGTAAGGAGTTTGAACGGTTGAACCTCGGATTTGCAAATGAGACGGAGATGATGGAGTTAAACCCAACCTTGGAGCAAGAAATTCGAGAGGCACAAACCACAGATGAGGAGATCAAGGAAATCAAGGAAAGGACCGAAGAAGGGAGAGAATTCAGATTTGACGAGGATGAACATGGTACCTTATGGCTTGGAAAGAGGATCGTTGTGCCTAATGTAAAGCATATTCGGGAGACAATATTAAAGGAGGCACATGACTCGCCTTACTCGATTCACCCAGGCTGTACGAAGATGTACAAAGACTTGAAGACATGCTATTGGTGGAATAGCATGAAGAAGGACATAGCCGAATATATTGCATTGTGTGACATGTGCCATCGAGTCAAGGCGGAACATCAAAGGCCAGCAGGGTTATTGCAGCCTTTGAAGATTCCAGAGTGGAAGTGGGAAGAGATTGGTATGGACTTTATAGTTGGATTACCGCGAACCCAGTATGGCTATGATTCAATATGGGTCATTGTAGATCGGTTGACAAAATTAGCTCACTTTATTCCTGTCAAGACCACATATACCACCGCGAAGCTAGCAGAATTGTATATGGAGTATATTGTGTGCCGACATGGAGTACCGAAGAAGATAGTCTCGGATAGAGGTTCCCAATTTACTTCCAGGTTTTGGCAAAAGTTGCATGAAGCTTTGGGAACGAGGTTGAATTTTAGTTCAGCATATCATCCTCAAACGGATGGACAAACCGAGAGGACCAATCAGATTTTGGAGGACATGTTAAGAGCTTGTGCTTTAAAGCATGGGAAAAGTTGGGACAAAAGCTTGCCATACGCGGAGTTTTCATACAACAATAGTTACCAAGCAAGTTTGAAGATGTCACCATATGAAGCACTTTATGGGAGGAAGTGTAGGACACCTTTATTCTGGAATGAGGCAGGAGAAACTCAAGTATTTGGTCCGGATGTGTTGCAAGAAGCCGAAAAGTAAGTCCAAATAATTCGTGAAAACTTGAGGGCTGCCCAATCAAGGCAAAAAGGCTATGCGAACAATAGGAGAAGGAAATTAGCCTTTGAAATGGGAGATTTTGTTTACCTCAAGGTGTCACCAATGAGAGTTCATAAGAGGTTTAACATAAGGGGTAAGCTCGCACCTCGCTATATTGGACCATTCAAGATTTTGGACAAAAGAGGAGAAGTAGCGTATAAGTTGGAGATGCCAGCTCATCTTTCAGACGTACATGATGTGTTTCATGTTTCCCAGCTCAAGAAGTGCTTGAGAGTACCGAAAGATCAAGTGCCAATGGAAGAATTGGAACTAGAGGAAGATTTGACGTATGCCGAGCAACCAGTCAAAATCTTGGAAACTAAGGAGAGGGTCACAAGGAACAAGGTCATTAGATGGTGTAAAGTTCAATGGAAGCACCACACAGAAAAAGAAGCGATGTGGGAATTAGAGGATGATATCAAGAAGGAATTTCCCTATCTCTTCTCTTCCGCGTCGAATCTCGAGGGCGAGATTCATTTTAAGGGGGGTAGGTTTGTAACACCCTCATTTTCATGCATCATGCCTTGCATACATTCATATACATGTTTAACATTAACCCATAACAAGAGAAACGAGTTTAAAATTGATTTGGAGCATTTAAAATTTGATTTGGAACAAAACCGCACTTAAAAATGTAGGAAAGTGCGGACTAGTCCGATTTTGCTGAGGACTAGTCCGATTTCTCTGTCTAAAAACGGACTTGTCCATTTTTGTTGCGGATTAGTCCGATATTTGCTTCTGGACAACTTCGGACTTGTCCGATCTTGTGCGGACTAGTCTAATATTCCATGAATCCTTGAAAACTTGCTAAGTCTCTGGACTTTTCCGGACTAGTCCGGTGTTCCAGCGGACTTGTCCATTTTCCTTTCTATTCAAATTCGGACTTGTCCGATTTTTTGCCAGACTTGTCGGATTTTCTCTCTGTATGACTTCGGACTAGTCCGGTCCTATCCGGACTTGTCCGATATTTCGCGACTTCGAGTTGATCTTTTGTGTTACGACTTGTTTCTTGGGTTTCACGATAAGTGGGCCTAGGGACGTCGTGCCTAACTCTTTTAGAGCCCATGTGGGACTCTAAACCGGCCTCTACTCATCCCAAAACTCGAAATCCATCTAACCCTAGCCTCCACCTCTATATAAACAACCCCACCCCTTGGTTTGACATCTATTTGCCACTTTTCCACCCACCCAAACCCTAGTTCGTGGGGAGCCACCATCAAGGAGGGAGGAGAAGATCCCAAGCCAGAAGAAGAAGAGGAGGAAACGAAAGAGGATCAAGATCTCCACCAAGTTTTCGTTCTTCATCACCAATTCATCTCCAAGTTCATCACCAACCCTAGATCATCAAGATCCAAGTGCTACCTCCAAGTTTCTCGATTCATTGGAGTTCTAAACACCTGGTATACCTTCTATTCTCTTTTCCTTACGTGAATTCAACCCCTAATCTCCAAATTCACGTCGATCTAGAAAACCCTAATCTGCCGATCTCGTCAAGTGCGGACTTGTCCGGTCCCTAGCGGACTAGTCCGATCTTTGTGGTTAAATTGTGTTGAATTGGTTCTAAAATTTGATCTAATCAACTCCAAACCTGTATAAACTTGTTAAAAGCTATTAGAACTAGTTAGTTATCATTAAAAGCAATCTAGTAACAAGTTCTACCTTGCATTTGCATCAATCATGCATGTCATGTCATATTGAGTAATATTTGTGCACTCTTTGATTGTGTTTCTTGTCTTGTATGTTTATTGTGTGGATTAGACGGATTTGCGCTAGAGAGTGCCGCGGAGGATCTACAGCATCAAGAGTTTGAAGACTTTGATCCTAATCAACAGCAAGAGCAAGGTAAGTGCCCTTGAAGCATATTGATCCTGTTTTTAAAATAAATGTTTTGTTTGCAAAATTGCATGCTTGTGTCAATTTGATGGGAATCCTATGATAGGAAGTTTACTAGAGTTGTTAAACCACCCTTGTCACCTGGAATTTATGGTAAAGCGTCGGGATGAACTTTTTACCTTTTTGCTTCGCTTAATTAATTGGGATGGAAAAACCAACACTACACATTTAATTATGTATTAATGATATTCTGGTTAATGTGAACCGATCGATACGGTATGGTGATGGGTGATCTAAGCAAGCCTGGTATGTGGATGGGTTGGATGTTATGGTGGTTTTGCTTGCTTTAGATCTATGGACCGGTTCATGCGAGAATAAGCTAGGACTACAGTGCCACCACAAGGCCAAGTATGGGTGCGGCGTAGCTGATTAATTAGGGCTTGGCTAGTGCTGTTTGGACCATTGTGGATGCTCGGGGAAGGGGTAGTAGGATTGGGTTTGTTGGTGATTGGTGGGACTACCCTGGGATCCGAATGGCTCAAGAGGGGGCCCTTGGTTGAAGATGTGCTCTGCGGGAGACATCGCCACCGGTGAAACCTCAGTGGGGTCTGAATAGACTAGTGATCCCTTTGTAAAGGCTATTTTGTGATCTCTTGGCCATACACCAAAGGAAGTGTAATTGGCATGAGGGAGGTTCTTTAGTCGCCGACGGGTGATGAAATCACAAACACGTGGGTAAAGAGGTACAAACTCTGCAGAGTCTAAATAAACTATCATGATAGCCGTGCTCCCGGTTATGAGCGCCTGGATGACCTACATGATTAGAGGGAAATTGGTAATTGGGATGGTTATGGTTTGGTAATGGTTATGGATGGTTATGGATTAATTTCTGGTATTGAATATGGTTATTGGCAATGGTGAAATCTGGAATTATTGATGATGGTAGTGAGTTCAGATTGGTATTATGATATTATTCATGATTATGATGGGGTTACTTCACATAATATGATATATTGCTTTTTAAATATTTTACTGTACTTTTCAGCACTTTACCATTATTATCGTCGTCATTTGAATAAGCCACATGTCATACTTTCCACACTTGCTGAGTACGACATGTACTCACTCTTGCAATCCCCCCCAACAGTTGCAGGTCAGGATTGGGAGTTTAATGTCGATAATGCGGAGTTCTAGGCCGTGTCTGCCGTCAGCTTTGCCTGTGGTGTTGATTGGAGTTGCGCATACATACCCCGTTGCTTATGCTGCATAGTTGCTTAGTTGGCTTAATTAGTTTATTTCCGCTGCATTAGTCGAACTTGTCATTAATATTCATTAGAGCTTGTATTCGAGGATAATCTGGTTCGTGTAATAAAATTTGGTTAATTAATCTTGTCTTGTGGTAATTTTCTGTATACTCTTTTGTGATTGCACTCGTGTATGTGTGATGAACATCCTGGGCACACATATGCGTTAGCTTGGTTCATTTTCGGAACCGGGCGTCACATGTAAGCAAGAGCTTTGATATTTATTGTGACGCATCGAGACAAGGACTTGGATGTGTGCTTATGCAAGAAGGTCAAGTGGTCGCCTATGCATTGAGGCAATTGAAGAAACATGAACAGAATTATCCAACGCATGATTTGGAACTTGCAGCCGTGGTACATGCATTGAAGATTTGGAGACACTATATCCTTGGACATAGGTGTGAAGTTTATACAGATCACAAGAGTCTTAAGTATATTTTCACACAAACAGATCTGAACTTGAGGCAACGAAGATGGGTGGAGCTCATCAAAGATTATGATTTGGGGATCAACTATCATTCGGGAAAAGTCAATGCTGTGGTCGACGCTTTGAGTAGAAAAGGAGTAAGTCATCAACTCACAGTTCGAGAGTTACCATCCGAGTTATGTAAGGAGTTCGAATGGTTGAACCTCGGATTTGTGAATGAGATGGGAATAATGGAGTTAAACCCAACCTTGGAGCAAGAAATTTGAGAGGCACTGACCAAGGATGAGGAAATTCATGAAATCAAGGAAAGGACCCAAGAGGGGAGAGAATTCAGATTTGATGAGGATGAACATGGTACCTTATGGCTTGGAAAAAGGATTGTCGTGCCCAATGTAAAGCATATTCGGGAGACAATACTAAAGGAGGCACATGACTCGCCGTACTCGATTCACCCCAGTTGTACGAAGATGTACAAAGACTTGAAGACTTGCTATTGGTGGGATAGCATGAAGAAGGACATAGCTAAATACATAGCATTGTGTGATGTGTGCCAACGAGTCAAGGCGGAACATCAAAGGCCAGCTGGACTATTGCAACCATTAAAGATTCCGGAGTAGAAGTGGGAAGAAATTGATATGGACTTCATAGTTTGTTTACCACATACTCGGTCCGGTTATGACTCAATTTGTGTAATTGTGGATCGGTTAACTAAGTCAGCTCACTTTATTCCCGTCAAGACCACCTATAATGGAGAGAAATTGGCAGAACTGTACATGGGAAGAATAGTATGTTTGCATGAAGTTCCAAAGAAGATAGTCTCGGATAGAGGTTCACAATTCACTTCCAGATTTTGGCAGAAATTGCATGAAGCTTTGGGAACGAGGTTCAATTTTAGTTCAGCGTATCATCCTCAAACAGATGGACAAACCGAGAGGACCAATAAAATTTTAGAGGACATGTTAAGAGCTTGTGCTTTGAAGCATGGGAAAAGTTGGGACAAGAGCTTGCCATATGCAGAATTTTCATACAACAATAGTTACCAATCAAGCTTGAAAATGTCACCATATGAAGCGCTTTATGGAAGGAAGTGTAGGACACCTTTATTCTAGACTGAGGCAGGAGAAACTCAAGTATTTGGTACGGATGTGTTGCATGAAGCCAAAAAGCAAGTCCAAATAATTCTTGAAAACTTGAGAGCTACCCAATCGAGACAAAAAGGCTATGCGGACAATAGGAGAAGGAAATTAGCCTTTGAAGTGGGAGATTTTGTTTACCTCAAGGTGTCACCGATGAGAGGTCGTAAGAGGTTTAACATAAGAGGCAAGCTAGCACCATGATACATTGGACCATTCAAGAGTTTGGACAAAAGAGGAGAAGTAGCGTATAAGTTGGAGATGCCAACTCATCTCTCATATGTCCATGATGTGTTTCATGTTTCCCAGCTCAAGAAGTGCTTGAGAGTATCGGAAGAACAAGTGCCGATGGAAGAATTGGAACTAGAGGAAGATTTAACTTATGCCGAGCAACCGATCAAAATTTTGGAAGACAAGGAGAGAGTCATAAGGAACAAGGTTATTAGATGGTGTAAAGTTCAATGGAAGCACCACACAGAAAGAGAAGCAACGTGGGAATTGGGGGATGATCTCAAGAAGGAATTTCCCTATCTTTTCTCTTCCGCGTCGAATATCGAGGGCGAGATTAATTTTAAGGGGGGGGGGGTAGGTTTGTAACACCCTCATTTTCATTCCCTACATACATTCATATACATGTTTAACAATAACCCACATCAAGAGGAACAAGTTTAAATTTGATTTGGAACATTTAAAATTGATTTGGAACAAAACCACACTTAAAATGTTGAAAAGTGCGGACTAGTCTGATTTTTTGTGAGGACTAGTCCGATTTCTCTATGACTAAAAATGGACTTGTCCGATTTTTCTGCGGACTAGTCTGATTTTGCCTCTGGAAACTTTCAGACTTGTCTGATTTTGTGGGGACTAGTCCAATATTCTAAGAATCCTTGAAAAATTGCTAAGTCCCTGGACTTTTCCAGACTAGTCCGGTGTTCCAACGGACTTGTCCGTTTTCCTCTCTGACTAAAGTCGGACTTGTGCGATTTTTTGCCAGACTTGTCTGATTTTCTCTCTGGACATTTTTGGACTAGTTCGGTCCTTTTCGGACTTGTCCAATATTTCGCGACTCTGAGTTGATCTTTTGTTTTAAGACTTGTTTCTTGGGTTTCAAATTAAGTGGGCCTAGGGACGTCGTGCCTAACTCTTTTAGAGCCTATGAGGGACTCTAAACCAGCCTCTACTCCTCTCAAACTCGAAATCCATCTAACCCTAGCCTCCACCTCTATATAAACAACCCCACCCCTGGCTTGACCTCTATTTGCCACTTTTCCACCCCACCCAAACCCTAGTTCGTGGAGAGCCACCACCAAGGAGGGAGGAGGAGATCCCAAGCAAGAAGAAGAAGAGGAGGAAACGAAAGAGGATCGAGATATCCATCAAGCTTCGTTCTTCATCACCAATTCATCTCCAAGTTCATCCCCAACCCTAGATCATCAAGATCCAAGTGTTACCTCCAAGATCCTTGATTCTTTGGAGTCCTAAACACCTGTTATACCTTCTATTCTATTTTCCTTACGTGAATTCAACCCCTAATCTCCAAATCTACGTCGATCTAGAAAACCCTAATCTACTGATCTCGCAGAGTGCGGACTTGTCCGGTCTCTAGCGGACTAGTTCGATTTTCCTGGTTAAATTGTGTTGAATTGATTCTAAAATTAGATCTAATCACATCCAAACCTGTATAAGCTTGTTAGAATCAATTAGAACTAGTTAGTGATCATTAAAAGCAATCTATTAACAAGTTCTACCTTGCATTTGCATCAATCATGCATGTCATGTCATATTGAGTAATATTTGTGCACTCTTTGATTGTGTTTCTTGTTTGTATGTTTATTATGTGGATTAGATGGATTTGCGCTAGAGAGTGCCACAGAGGATCTATAGCACCAAGAGTTTGAAGGCTTTGACTCTAATCAACCGCAAGAGCAAGGCAAGTGTCCTTGAAGCATATTGATCCTGTTTTGAAATAAATGTTTTGTTTGCAAAACTGCATGCTTGTGTCAATTTGATTGGAAATCCTATGGTAGGAAGATTACTAGTTTCGTTGACCACCCTTGTCACCTGGAATATATGGTAGAGAGTCGAGAAGGGCTTTTTACCTTTTTGCTTCGCTTAATCAACTAGATGGGAAAACAACTATACCACTCAACTTAACTATGCATGGATGAGATTATGGTTAACATGAAATGGTTAATATGATATGGTAATGGGTGATCTAAGCAAGCTTGGTATGTGGATGGGTTGGATGTTATGGTGGTTTTGCCAGCTTTAGATCTAAGGACCGGTTCATGGAGCGTCCATCCAGGATTTACAGTGCCACCACGAGGCCAAGTATGGGTGCGGCGTAGCTGACTAATTAGGGCTTTGCCTGTGCTATTTGGACCATTAAGGATGCTTGAGGAAGAGGTAGTCGGATTGAGTTTGTTGATGATTGGTGGGACTACCCTGGGATCCGAATGGCTGAAGAGGGGGCCCTTGGTTGAAGATGTGCTCAGTTGGAGACATCGCCACCGGTGAAACCTCACTGGGGTCTAAATATGCTAGTATCCCCTTTGTAAAGGCTATTTTGTGATCTCTTGGCCACACACCTAAGGAAGTGTGAGACAGCATAATTGAGATTCAATAGTCATTAAAAGGTGATGAAATCACAAACACGTGGGTAAAGAGGTACAACCTCTGCAGAGTTTGTCTAAAACTATCATGATAGTCATGCTCCCGGTTATGAGCAACCTGGACCCTCACATGATTAGAGGAAACTTGGTATTGGGATGGTGTTTGGGATGGTTATGGTTGGTATTATGGTTATGGTTGTATTATGGTTATGGTTTGTATGATGGTTATGGATGGATATGAATTGAATTCTAGTATTGAACATGAATATTGGTATATGATGATGGATATGGAATATGGACTGGTATTATGATAACTACATGGTTTATGATGGGTTTATTTAATATACATGTAATATATTGCTTTTCCAAATGTTTTAATGTACTTGATAGCACTTAACCATCACTATTGTCATCATTTGAATCAGCTACATGTCATACTTTCCACATTTGCTGAGTACGACATGTACTCACTCTTGCAATCCCCCCTAATAGTTGCAGGTCAGGATTGAGAGTTTAATGGTGATAATGCGGAGTTCTAGGCCGTGTCTACCATCATCTTTGCCTGTGGTGTTGCATGGAGCTGCGCTATACCCTATTGCTTATGCTGCCTAGCTGTTTAGTTTGCTTGTTTAGTTTATTTCCGCTGCAATAGTTGAACTTGTCATTTATATTCATTAGAACTTGTATTCGAGGATAATATGGTTTGTGTAATAAAATTTGGTTATTTAATCTTGTGCTGTGGTAATTATCTGTATATCGTTTGTGAATGCACTCGTGTATGTGTGTTGAACATCCTGGGCACATATATGCGTTTGCTTGGTTATAATAATACCAGTCCATAATTCACCATCCTCATCCATAATTTCAGATTTCACCATTTGCCAATAACCATATTCAATACCAGAAATAAATCCATAACCAGCCATAACCATTACCAAACCATAACCATCCCAAATACCATCCCAATACGGAGTTCCCTCTAATCATGGAAGTTGTCCAGGTGCTCATAACCGAGAGCACGGCTATCATGATAGTTTTATTTGACTCTGCAGAGTTTGTATCACTTTACCCACGTGTTTGTGATTTCATCACCCGTCGGCGACTAAAGAACCTCCCTTATGCCAATTACACCTCCTTTGGTGTATGGCCAAGAGATCACAAAATAGCCTTTACAAATGGATTACTAGCCTATTTAGACCCCACTGAGGTTTCACCGGTGGTCATGTCTCCTACAGAGCACATCTTCAACCAAGGGCCCCCTCTTGAGCCATTCGGATCCCAGGGTAGTCCCACCAATCATCAACAAACCCAATCCGACTACCCCTTCTCCGAGCATCCACAATGGTCCAAACAGCACTAGCAAAGCCCTAATTAATCAGCTACGCCGCACCCATACTTGGCCTCGTGGTGGCACTGTAGTCCTGGCTTATTCTCGCATGAACCGTCCTTAGATCTAAAGCAAGCAAATCACCATAACATCCAACCCATCCACATACCATGCTTGCTTAGATCACCCATTACCATATCATATTTAACCAGTTCATGTTAACCATAATCTCATCCATGCTAATTAAATTGAGTGGTATAGTTGTTTTCCATCCCAGTTGATTAAGCGAAGCAAAAGGTAAAAAGCCCTTTCCGGACTCTCTACCATATATTCCAGGTGATAAGGGTGGTTTAGCAAATCTAGTAAACTTCCTACCATAGGATTCCCATCAAATTGACACAAGCATGCAATTTTGCAAACAAAACATTTATTTTGTAAACAGGATCAATATGCTTCAAGGACACTTGCCTTGCTCTTGCTATTGATTAGGGTCAAAGCCTTCAAACTCTTGATGCTGAAGATCCTCTCCGGCACTCTCTAGCGCAAATCCATCTAATCCGCACAATAAACATACAAGACAAGAAACACAATCAAATAGTGCACAAATATTACTCAAGATGACATGACATGCATGATTAAGGCAAATGCAAGGTAGAACTTATTAATAGATTGCTTTTAATGATCAATAACTAGTTCTAATAGCTTTTAACAAGTTTATACAGGTTTGGATGTGATTAGATCAAAATTTTGAATTAATTCAACAGAATTTAACCAGAAAGATCGGACTAGTCCACTAGGGACTGGACCAGTCCGCACTCTGCGAGATCAGCGGATTAGGGTTTTCTAGATCGACGTAAATTTGGAGATTAGGGGTTGAATTCTCGTAAGGAAATGAGAATAGAAGGTATACCAGGTGTTTAGGACTCCAATGAATCAAGAAACTTGGAGGTAGCACTTGGATCTTGGTAAACTAGGGTTGGTGATGAAATTGGGTATGAATTGGTGATGAAGAACAAAAGCTTGGTGGAGATCTTGGTCCTCTTTCGTTTCCTCCTCTTCTTCTTCTTGCTTGAGATCTTCTCCTCCCTCCTTGATGGTGGCTCTCCACGAACTAGGGTTTGGGTGGGGTGGAAAAGTGGCAAATAGATGTCAAGCCAAGGGGTGGGGTTGCTTATATAGAGGTGGAGGCTAGGGTTAGATGGATTTCGAGTTTGGGATGAGTAGAGGCCGGTTTAGAGTCCCTCATGGGCTGTAAAAGAGTTAGGCATGACATCCCTAGGCCCACTTAATGTGAAACCCAAGAAACAAGTCGTAAAACAAAAGATCAACTCGGAGTCGCGAAATATTGGACAAGTCTGAAAAGGACCGGACTAGTACGAAGTCATCCATAGAGAAAATCAGACAAGTGTGGCCTAAAATCGGACAAGTCCGACTTTAGACAGAGAAGAAATCGGACAAGTCCGTTGGAATACCGAACTAGTCCGGAAAATTCCAGGGACTTAGCAAATTTTCAAAGATTCTTGGAATATCAGACTAGTCCACACAAAATCGGACAAGTCCGAAAGTTTCCAGAGCCAAAATCGGACTAGTCCGCAGCAAAAACAGACAAGTCCATTTTTAGTCAGAGAGAAATCGGACTAGTCCTCATTAAAATCGGACTAGTCCGCACTTTCCTGCATTTAATGTGCGGTTTTGTTCCAAATCAATTTTAAATGCTCCAAATCGATTTTAAACTCGTTCCTCTTGTTATGGGTTAATGTTAAACATGTATATGAGTGTGTGTAGGGCATGATGCATGAAAATGAGGGTGTTACAAACCTACCCCCCTTAAAATGAATCTCGCCCTCGAGATTCGACGCGGAAGAGAAGAGATAGGGAAATTCCTTCTTGAGATCATCCTCCAATTCCCACGTCGCTTCTTTTTCTGTGTGGTGCTTCCATTGAACTTTACACCATCTAATAACCTTGTTCCTTGTGACCCTCTCCTTAGTTTCCAAGATTTTGACTGGTTGTTCGGTATAAGTCAAATCTTCCTCTAGGTCCAATTCTTCCATTGGCACTTGTTCTTCCGGTACTCTCAAGCACTTCTTGAGCTGGGAAACATGAAAGACATCATGGACATCTGAAAGATGAGTTGGCATCTCCAACTTATACACTACTTCTCTTCTTTTGTCCAAAATCTTGAATGGTCCAATATAACGAGGTGCGAGCTTGCCCCTTATGTTAAACCTCTTATGACTCTCATTGGTGACACCTTAAGGTAAACAAAATCTCCTATTTCAAAGGCTAATTTCCTTCTCCTATTGTCCGCATAGCCTTTTTGCCTTGATTGGGAAGCCCTAAAGTTTTCATGAATTATTTGGACTTGCTTTTCGGCTTCTTGTAACACATCCGGACCAAATACTTGAGTTTCTCCTGCCTCATTCCAGAATAAAGGTGTCTTACACTTCCTCCCATAAAGCGCTTCATATGGTGACATTTTCAAGCTTGCTTGGTAACTATTGTTGTATGAAAATTCTGCGTATGGCAAGCGTTTGTCCCAACTTTTCCCATGCTTCAAGGAACAAGCTCTTAACATGTCCTCCAAAATCTGATTGGTCCTCTCGGTTTGTCCATCCGTTTGAGGATGATATGCTGAACTAAAATTCAACCTCGTTCCCAAAGCTTCATGCAATTTTTGCCAAAATCTGGAGGTAAATTGGGAACCTCTATCCGAGACTATCTTCTTCGATACTCCGTGTCAACACACAATCTGCTCCATGTATATTTCGGCCAATTGTGCAGCTGTATATTTGGTCTTCACAGGGACAAAATGAGCTGACTTGGTTAAGCGATCCATAATTACCCAAATTGAGTCTTACCCGGACTGAGTACATGGTAACCCAACTATGAAGTCCATACCGATTTCTTCCGACTTCTATTCCGGGATCTTCAATGGTTGCAATAATCCAGCTGGCCTTTGATGTTCCGCCTTGACTCGTTGACACACATCACACAATGCCACATATTCAGCTATGTCCTTCTTCATGCTATCCCACCAATAGCAAGTCTATAAGTCTTTGTACATCTTTGTACAACCAGTGTGAATCGAGTACGATGAGTCATGTGCCTCCTTTAATATTGTCTCCCGAATATGCTTCACATTAGGCACAACGATTCTCTTTCCAAGCCATAAGGTACCATGTTCGTCCTCATCAAATCTGAATTCTCCCCCTTCTTCGGTCCTTTCCTTGATTTCCTTGATCTCTTCATCTGCGGTTTGTGCCTCTCGAATTTCTTGCTCCAAGGTTGGGTTTAACTCCATCATCTCCATCTCATTTACAAATCCGAGGTTCAACTGTTCAAACTCCTTACATAACTCGGATGGTAACTCTTGAACTGTGAGTTGATGACTTACTCCCTTCCTACTCAATGCATTGGCCACTACATTGGCTTTTCCTGGATGATAGTTGATTCCCAAATCATAATCTTTGATGAGCTCCAACCATCTCCGTTTCCTCAAGTTCAGATCCGTTTGTGTGAAAATATACTTCAAACTCTTATGATCCGTATAAATTTCACACCTATGTCCAAGAATATAGTGTCTCCAAATTTTCAATGCATGTACCACGACTGCAAGTTCTAAATCATATGTTGGATAATTCTGCTCATGTTTCTTCAATTTTCTTGATGCATATGCAACCACTTGGCCTTCTTGCATGAGCACACATCCAAGTCCTTGTCTCGAGGCGTCGCAATAAATATCAAAACTCTTGCTTACATCCGGCAATACCAAAACTGGAGCTGTTGTCAACCTCTTCTTCAACTCCTCAAAACTGTTTTGACAAGCTTGAGTCCATTGGAAAGCCTTTCACTTCATTAGCAACTCCATCATAGGCTTGGCTATCTTGGAAAAGTCCTTGATAAACCGACGATAATATCCAGCCATCCCATAAAGCTCCTTATTTCCTTTACATTTTGCGGTGGTTCCCACTTCAACACGTCTCTCACTTTTCCGGGGTCAACCGATACTCCTCCTCCTGAGATGATATGACCCAAAAATGGCACCTCTTTCAACCAAAACTGACACTTGTTGAACTTGGCATACAATTGATGCTCCCTCAATTTCTGCAACGTAAGCCTCTAGTGTTCCTCATGTTCCCTCTCATCCTTCGAGTAGATCATAATGTCATCAATAAATACCACAACAAACTTGTCCAAGTACTCCACGAAGACCTTATTCATGAGGTACATAAAGTAGGCAGGCGCATTTGTCAATCCAAATGACATCACGGTGTACTCATTAAGATCCATACCGTGTTCTAAAAGCTGTCTTGGGTATGTACGATGGTCTAATCTTCATTTGAAAGTATCCCGACCTCAAATCAATCTTGGAGAAGACACAAGAACCCTTCGTCTGATCAAACAAGTCTTCTATGCGTGGCAAGGTGTACTTGTTCTTGATTGTTACCTCGTTGAGAGCTCGGTAATCCACACACATCATTTGGGTTCCATCCTTCTTGTCCACAAACAGCACGGGCGCTCTCCAAGGTGAAGAACTAGGGCAAATAAAACCTTCCTCTAGTTGCTCTTGAATTTGTTTCTTGAGCTCCGCTAATTCCAAAGGAGGCATCCTATACGGCCTCTTAGCTATAGGTGCAGTTTCACGTATTAAATCAATTACAAACTCAATGTCTCGATCAGGTGGCATACCTGGCAACTCGTCCGGAAAAACATCCAAAAATTCACACACCACCGGAATCTCCTCAATTGCGGCACCGTCCATATGATTTAGCTCCAATTTCTTCGGTGCGGTTTGAGATGCTTCAAATTCTACGGTGATCCCTTCTTCATTAGTCAACTTCACCGTCTTCGTGGCACACTCAATAACTCCATTGTGCTTCCTCAACTCGTCCATACCAAGTAAAATGTCCAATCCTTGAGAATCCAAAACAATAAGGTTGGCGGAAAGGTCTACCCCCCTTATTCTAAGACTTTGTGACACCCGGTTCCGAATATGAACCAAGCGTAACGCATATGTGTGCCCAGGAAGTTCATCACACATATACGGTTGCATCACAAACGATATACAGAATTTAACCACGTCTTAACTAATAAATAAGTACTTTATTACAATAATCCAATAGTTCATGAATAATAAAACTCTAAATAATTGCAGCGGAAAATAAACTAAACAGCACGACTCCAATCCACAGGCAATTGACGGCGGTACACAACCTAGTACTCCACGTGATCCTCAGGGTACTCGCAATTGTCTCCAGTAGCTGTTTGGGGGGATTGCAAGAGTGAGTACATGTCGTACTCAGCAAGTGTGGAAAGTATGACATGTGGCTTATTCAAATGACGAATGTAATAATGGCTAAGTGCTGAAAAGTACAGTAAAACATTTGAAAAGCATTATACTATGTCTATGTGAAACGATCCCATCATAACCATCACATTAACAAAATATAAACCATATCCAGTTAGTACCAACATCACCATTATCCATGTCCAATTACCATAACTCAATTTCATATTCATGACCATAATCCATAAACCATACCCATTACCAAACCATAACCATAAGCCAACCATAACCATCCATAACCATCCCAAATCCCAATTCCAACTCTAATCATGTAGGTCATCCAGGCGCTCATAACCGGGAGCACGGCTATCATGATAGTTTTAAACACTCTGCAGAGGTTGTACCACTTTACCCACATGTTTGTGATTTCGTCACCCTTTGATGACTAAGGAACCTCCATTGTGCCATCTCACACTTCCGTAGGTGTGTGGCCAAGAGATCACAAAATAGCCTTTCAAAAGGGACTACTAGTATGTACGGGCCCACTAAGGTTTCACCGGCAGGCTTGAATCTCTATTCTCCCACCCACGGGCCCCCTCGTGTGCCATGCGGATCCCAGGGCAGTCCTCCTCGACTCCCATTCCCCGCGCCATCCAATGGTCCATACAATACTAGCAGCGCTCCTAATTATTTAGCTACGCCGCACCCATACTTGGCCTTGTGGTGGCACTGTTGACCTGGCATATTCTCGCATGAACCGGTCCTTAGATCTAAGGCAAGCAAACCACCATAACAACCAACCCATCCACATAACCATGCTTGCTTAGATCACCCATCATATTGACCAGTTCACATTAACCAGAATATCATTGATGCATAATTAAATGTGTAGTGTTGTTTGCCATCCCAATTAATTAAGCGAAGCAAAAAGGTAAAAACCCTTCCCGACTTTCTACCATAAATTCCAGGTGACAAGGGTGGTCAAACAAAACTAGTAAACTTCCTACCATAGGATTCCGATCAATTTGACACAAGCATGCAAGTTCGCAAACAAAACATTTAATTTAAAATAGGATCAATATGCTTCAAGGACACTTGCCTTGCTCCGGCGGATGGGGTTGCTCAAGCGCTTCGAAGTCTTGGTTTTGGAAATCCTCGTATGCGGCCTCTTGAGCGCGTTCCTCTACGCGTGATCATACATACAAGAAAACATATATACTCAACATAATGCACACAAAATAATCAACATGCAATGACATGCATGCATGCACAGTTTAATAATTAATTTACTACGATCGTTTATTAATTAGATGCGACTAGTTCATACGTGTTCATATGAGTTTACGGGGGTTTTAGGGTGGATTAATGCTGCTGAAATAAAATTTATGGTGCAACTAAAATCAATTCACGCCTATTAGATTCAATATGATCGCTAAAATTCACATCGGGAACATGGCCTACCGTAGATCTGACGGCTTGACGGTCGCGGAACAAATGCGACGCGTAGACGAAGTGGATGGCGCAGCAGTCCTTCGGCGGCACGACGACGGCGGCGCGATGTCGGCGACGATCTCCGGCGAACGGTGACACCCTCCTCTTTTTCTTCCTCTTCTTCCCCTTCTTTTTCTCTTTCTTTCTTCCCTGGGCGCAGCTCTCTGGACTCCCCTTTTTTCCTCTCTGTACCGGCGGCTGCGTCTGGCGGCTGGGAACGGGGGCCTTCGGTGTTTCTTTTATAGGTGCGGCGGGAGCAAGAAAATCGGAACCGAGTCAGTTGGGAGGCGGTTAACGCGGGCGGGATTCCCGCGCGTACGCGGGAGGGAGTTCGGGGCGGAGGGGGCGTTACGGCGCGGGAGGGGTCCAGCGGGGGGGGGGGGGGGGGGGGGGGGGGCGAGCGCTGCGGCGGCCGAGTCGGGGCCAGCGGGAGGCCGAGCGGGCGCTCGGGAGCCGAGGCGCGGGCGGGGCCCAGTGGGGGGCCGAGCGCTGCGGCGCGCGTCGCGCGCGGGAGGCCGGGGCCGCGGGGTGACTCCGCCGGCTGGGACGCTTAGCCTGGCCGACGGGTTGCCCTTTTTTTTCTTTTTCTTTTTTTTTATTATATAACTTATTATATATATTTTTTATATATATTATTAATATTATATATTTATTTATTTTACTTTTTTTATACTCTTTTTTATTATATAACTTATTATATATATATTTTATATATATATATTATTCATGTTATATATTTATTATTCATTATTATTATAATGTATATTATTAATATTAATATTTTATTTATTTTCATATATTGTTATATATATTATTTATATATATACTTATATATATTTTTATTATTATTTTTATACTTATTCCCTATTACAAGTTTTAGGCTATAATTATTATTTTCTATTTCTTCTTTTGCTACATACATTTGTATATATATGTTTTATTATTTTTTCTTTTATTCTACTAGTGTTTAATGCATGATCATGTATGCAATGCAAGATGCGAAAATTTAGGGTGTTACAAACCTACCCCCCTTAAAGTGAATCTCGCCCTCGAGATTCGATAGCGTGGAGAAAAGATGAGGGAATTCTGTCTTCAAGTCTTCTTCACGTTCCCATGTAGCTTCGGCTTCCGTATGGTGTTTCCATTGCACTTTGCACCAACGGATCCTCTTATTTCTCGTGACTCTTTCCTTTATGTCCAAAATTTTGATAGGTTGCTCGACATAGGACAAATCCTCCTGAAGCTCTAACTCGTCCATCGGCACTTGTTCTTCCGGTACCCTGAGACACTTCTTGAGTTGAGAGACGTGAAACACGTCGTGTACATCGGAGAGATACGTCGGCAGTTCAAGTCGATATGCTACCTCTCCTCGCTTGTCCAGAATCTTAAATGGTCCGATGTAACGTGGTGCCAGTTTTCCTTTGATGTTAAACCGTTGCTGCCCTCTGATAGGTGACACTTTGAGGTATACAAAATCTCCAACTTCAAAAGTCAAACTCCTTCGCCTATTATCAGCATAACCTTTCTGTCGAGACTGGGCAGCCTTTAAGTTTTCCCGGATTATTTGGACTTGCCTTTCAGCATCTTGTAACACGTCGGGACCAAACACTTGATTCTCTCCGGTTTCATTCCAAAACAAGGGAGTCCTACACTTCCTTCCGTATAGTGCTTCATAGGGTGACATTTTCAAACTTGCTTGGTAGCTATTGTTGTACGAGAATTCAGCGTACGGCAAAATTTTATCCCAACTTTTCCCATGCTTTAAAGCACATGCTCTCAACATGTCTTCCAAAATTTGGTTGGTCCTCTCGGTTTGTCCATCTGTTTGAGGGTGATACGCCGAACTAAAGTTCAACCTTGTTCCCAATGCTTCATGCAATTTCTGCCAAAATCTGGAGGTAAATTGAGAACCTCTATCCGAGACTATCTTCTTCAGTACTCTGTGTCGACACACAATGTGCTCCATATACAATTCTGCTAGCTTCGCGGTGGTATATGTGGTCTTGACAGGGATGAAGTGAGCTGATTTTGTCAATCGATCCACAATAACCCATATTGAATCATAGCCAGACTGAGTTCGCGGTAATCCAACTACAAAGTCCATACCAATCTCTTCCCACTTCCACTCCGGGATCTTTAGTGGTTGTAACAATCCAGCTGGCTTTTGATGTTCAGCTTTAACTCGCTGGCACACATCACAAAGTGCAACATATTCAGCTATGTCCTTTTTAATGTTGGCCCACCAATAACATGTCTTTAAGTCCTTGTACATCTTCGTACAGCCAGGATGAATTGAGTAAGGCGAGTCATGTGCCTCCTTCAATATTGTTTCCCGAATATTCCTAACATTGGGTACCACAATCCTCTTTCCAAGCCATAAGGTACCTTGTTCGCCCTCATCAAATCTGAATTCTTTTCCTTCTTGGGTCCTTTCCTTGATTTCCTGTATTTCCTTGTCCCTTGTCTGTCCTTCCCGTATTTCCTGCTCTAATGTTGGGTTGACTTCCATCGTTCCCATCTCATTTATGAATCCAAGGTTTAATCGTTCAAACTCCTTGCATAACTCAGATGGCAGCTCTCGAACTGTGAGTTGATGACTTACTCCTTTTCGGCTCAAAGCATCGGCCACTACGTTGGCCTTTCCAGGGTGATAGTTGATTCCCACGTCATAATCCTTGATGAGCTCCAACCATCGGCGTTGCCTCAGATTCAGATCCGTTTGCGTAAATATGTACTTGAGACTCTTGTGATCCGTATAAATCTCACATCGGTGACCAAAAACATAGTGTCTCCATATCTTCAAGGCGTGTACCACGGCTGCGAGTTCAAGGTCGTGCGTAGGATAATTCAACTCATGTTTCTTTAGTTGCCTCGATGCATAAGCTACCACTTGGCCTTCTTGCATGAGCACACATCCTAATCCTTGTCTTGATGCATCACAATATATATCAAAACTCTTTCTCACGTCCGGTAATACTAACACCGGGGCGGTTGTCAACCTTTTCTTTAACTCCTCAAAGCTATCCTGACAAGCTTGAGTCCATCGGAATGCCTTTCCCTTCATGAGTAATTCGGTCATAGGCTTGGCTATTTTGGAGAAATCCTTAATGAATCGGCGGTAGTATCCAGCCATTCCAAGGAAACTCCAAATTTCCTTGACATTCTGTGGCGGTTCCCACTTAAGCACATCTCTCACCTTCCCTGGGTCAACTGATACTCCTCCTCCGGAAATAATATGGCCTAAGAAAGAAACTTCCCGTAACCAGAATTGACATTTACTGAACTTGGCATACAATTGGTGCTCCCTCAATTTTCTGCAGCGTAAGCCTCAAGTGTTCCTCGTGTTCCTTCTCATCCTTCGAGTAGATCATAATATCATCGATGAACACTACAACGAACTTATCCAGATATTCCATGAAGACCTTATTCATGAGATACATAAAGTACGCAGGCGCGTTTGTCAATCCAAATGTCATGACGGTGTACTCATAAGATCCATATCGTGTCCGAAATGCTATCTTGGGTATATCCGATGGTCTAATCTTCATTTGGATGTATCCTGACCGCAAGTCGATCTTGGAGAAGATACGGGCACCCTTCATTTGGTCGAACAAATCCTCTATACGGGGCAGTGAGTACTTGTTCTTAATGGTCACTTCGTTGAGAGACCTATAGTCCACACACATCCTCTGGGTTCCATCCTTCTTATCTACGAAGAGCACTGGGGCTCCCCACATGGATGAACTTGGGCATATAAAACCCTTCTCTAGCTGCTCTTGAATTTGCTTCTTGAGCTCTGCTAATTCCTTAGGAGGCATCCTATATGGCCTCTTAGCTATAGGTGCAGTTCCGGGTATCAACTCAATGGCGAATTCTATGTCACGATCAGGTGGCATACCTGGCAACTCACCTGGAAACACATCCGGGTACTCGCGAACGATCGGAATGATTTCCAATGTCACTTCTTCCACGTGATTCAACATCGCTTTCCCTCTTGCAGGTTGGGCTGCTTCAACTTCAATGCGTGTACCATGTTCACTTGTCAACTGCACAATCCTCTCGGCGCATTGAATGACTCCATTATGCTTACTCAACCAGTCCATTCCAAGTATTATGTCTATTCCTTGGGAGTCCAAGACTATGAGGTTTGCGAGAAAGTCTACCCCCCTTATTTTAATGATTACTTTCGGACATACTATATTTGTCCTCATCTCTCCGCCAGGAGAACTTACTAGCATAGTTTGCTTCATATGAGATATAGGCAAATTGTACTTGGCAACATACTTTGATGAGATGAATGAATGAGATGCTCCTGAATCAAATAAAACAGTCGCGGGGTTGGAGTTGGCAAGAAACATACCAATCACGACGTCATCAGCTTGCTGAGCTTCCTCAGTAGAGACATGATTCACATTGCCACGAGCAAAACTCTGCTGTCCACGGTTGCCTTGCGATGCTCCTCCATTTGGTCGCGGGTGATTTGGCCTTGGTGCATTGTTCATAGGTCCATTGTTTCTCCTGGGGCATTGACTTGCAAAGTGTCCGGGTTCTCCACACGCATAGCATGTCTTACCACCCGTAGCATTGGGGAAGTTTGGGCGCAACTGGTTTTGAGCATTTGCCGCCATGTTAGGACGCGACGCAGGTGGCACAGGATTGCGAGGCGCTTGCATGGCGGGGCGTTGCTGCGGTGGATGATTTGGGCGGGGCGGATAAGCAGTGCGGTATGCAAGGGCAGAGGGGTTGTAGTGTGGTGCATTAGGTGGTGCATAGCGGGGGCGAACATTGCTTCCTTGTTGCGGTCCATGATGTGACATCTTCCTCTTGTTGTCCTACTCCATCTCACGAATCTTGTTCTCAACCACAATAGCCTTGTCAACCAGCTTTTGGAAGTTTGGATAATCAGTATTGAGCAACTGGACTTGAATTTCATTGTTGAGACCCCTCATAAACAGATACTGCTTCCTACTTTCAGTTTTGATGTCTTCTGGGGCATATCTTAATAATTGAGTGAATTTGTTGAGATACTCACTCACGCTCATCCTTCCTTGCCTGAGATTTTCAAAATCTTGTCTCCTCAGTATCATAACTCCTTCAGGTACATAGTGGGAACGGAAACTCTGCTTAAACTCAGCCCAAGTGATTGTCTCCTGATTATCATGAGCGTTGCAAAGAGCTTCCCACCAGTCGGCGGCTGCTCCAACTAGTTGATGTGATGCAAAGAGAACATTCTCCCTATAAGTGCACTGGACAATAGCAAGTTTCTTCTCAACGGACTTCAGCCAATCATCAGCTTCCATTTGGTCTGTGGCTTGCGCAAAGGTGGGCGGTCTGGTCCTCATGAACTCTCCCAAACGGTTGTGATGTGGCGGGGGTGGCGGTGGAGGCAGGTGGGGCTGATTGTTGTTGCCAGCTTGCAGCTGTCCCATGGTCTGTATCATGGTCTGCATGAGCTGGTTTTGCATAGCTAACAGTTGTTCAATATTGATAGCTCCATGAGCATGTCCTTAGTTGTTCTGAGGTACTTCATTGCGCTCCTCCTCATCATTGGCATCCCTCTGGTTACGAGTTCTCACCATCTGTTGGTGAAAGAAGGGTGGGGACAGAAGGATTTAGAATTTGGAAAGAAACGTCCCAACTATATGCATCAAGGTATGCGAAACTAAACAATCCTTTATTAATATAGACCTATATTATGAGGATGTGGACAAGTGCCGAAGCATTCACAACTCTCTACTAAGCAAACAAGCACTCAAACAAGCACCAAACAAGATTGACAAAAATCCTAAAAGAAGTAACACAACTCAAGGTCACACAAGTATATCTACGTCGCTCTTATTTACTAATGGGGTGTGCCTATCCTTGAGTCGTGGCATAGGTCGAGGACTACTCGTCGTTGAGCGGGAACTCATCCGGGT
Source organism: Tuctoria greenei (assembly GCA_036927565.1). NCBI lineage: Eukaryota > Viridiplantae > Streptophyta > Magnoliopsida > Poales > Poaceae > Tuctoria > Tuctoria greenei. The sequence continues at coordinate 36,469,725 of JAYESD010000008.1, forward strand.
CCTCGTCGTCGTCGTCGTCGTCGGGGTCCTCGGGGTCCTGGGGTGGTGAGGCAGCAGGCGGCGGTGGTGCGGTAGACGCCACACTGGAAGGCTCCTCGTCAGAGGACTCCTCAGAAGACGACTCACGCTGACCGTTGCGACGGTCTGGAGAGTCTGGGGTCCACGTCGGGGTGTCGGACGCGTAGTCGTCCGGGTCCTCGTCGGTGATTCGACGATACCTCCTGATTATCGCCTCGTGGCGCTGGGCGAGGTCACGTCCATCCTGAATCTCCTGCTGCGCCCTCTGAAGTCGGGTACTGAGCTGGGCCACGTCGTCAACAGTCTGACGAGACTGCGGGAGGTCCAGGGATCCCTCCACGTGCCTGGAGACGAAGCGCGCAGTGCCACTGGGACGCTGCGGGACGAAGGCGTGCACCGTGTCCTCCAGACGGAAACGGCGGGCGTGGCTCCAAAAGGTGGCTGCTTCCCAGCTAGCATCCTGCTCTGCAGATCGGCGGGAGCTCCTCCAAGCAGGGCTGCTGTGGGTCTTCACCAACTCATCACCGTAGTAGATATAGATCTTGCAGCTCCACTCCTTCCTGCCGGGGCGCTGCACTCCAGTGGTGTGGTAGGAGAGCGAGAGGTTGTGGTGACGGTAGCCAGCCTCACGGAGTAGGGCACGGAGACGGTGACGCAGTTGTCCTGCGGCTCTGCCGTCAGAACGGATCACCACGGGGTGACGGGGGTCGATGGCCGGAGAGCGACTGGCCAACCTACGCGGGGGCACAAGTCCACCGGTCGACTTACGGGGGGTTGTCTTGGTGCGGGCCATCTACAGAAAACAAAAATACATTAGAGGAAAAGAAATAACCAAATACAAATCTGAAAATTTCAGCAGCTAAAACGGCGGAAAAAGAGCGGTGCAGCGGTTCCAAAAGAACGAAAAATAAAGAGAAAAAAATACAGCAACCAACACAATAATTTTACCCACACATGACAGCGGCAAAAAACACTTTTTTCGTGAAAATTTACGCAGCAAAACAGCAGAACTTAATATTGTTCACTTCTGAAATTTTTTACCAAAAATGCAGCAGTGATCAATACTTTTTGCAGCTGACAATAAGGGAAACAAAACAGCAGAAAAAATTTTGAAAATAGCAGATTAGAAGAGTGTTCCTAAGTGCTCTAGAGTGTCCATTCTACCTAGGCTTGCGTCCTACGGTCAACGCGGCTCTGATACCAATTTGTGACACCCGGTTCCGAATATGAACCAAGCGTAACGCATATGTGTGACCAGGAAGTTCATCACACATATACGGTTGCATCACAAACGATATACAGAATTTAACCACGTCTTAACTAATAAATAAGTACTTTATTACAATAATCCAATAGTTCACGAATAATAAAACTCTAAATAATTGCAGCGGAAAATAAACTAAACAGCACGACTCCAATCCACAGGCAATTGACGGCGGTACGCAACCTAGTACTCCACGTGATCCTCAGGGTACTCCCAATTGTCTCCAGTAGCTATTTGGGGGGATTGCAAGAGTGAGTACATGTCGTACTCAGCAAGTGTGGAAAGTATGACATGTGGCTTATTCAAATGACGAATGTAATAATGGCTAAGTGCTGAAAAGTACAGTAAAACATTTGAAAAGCATTATACTATGTCTATGTGAAACGATCCCATCATAACCATCACATTAACAAAATATAAACCATATCCAGTTAGTACCAACATCACCATTATCCATGTCCAATTACCATAACTCAATTTCATATTCATGACCATAATCCATAAACCATACCCATTACCAAACCATAACCATAAGCCAACCATAACCATCCATAACCATCCCAAATCCCAATTCCAACTCTAATCATGTAGGTCATCCAGGCGCTCATAACTGGGAGCACGACTATCATGATAGTTTTAAACACTCTGCAGAGGTTGTACCACTTTACTCACATGTTTGTGATTTTGTCACCCTTTGATGACTAAGGAACCTCCATTGTGCCATCTCACACTTCCGTAGGTGTGTAGCCAAGAGATCACAAAATAGCCTTTCAAAAGGGACTACTAGTATGTACGGGCCCACTAAGGTTTCACCGGCAGGCTTGAATCTCTATTCTCCCACCCACGGGCCCCCTCGTGTGCCATGCGGACCCCAGGGCAGTCCTCCTCGACTCCCATTCCCCGCGCCATCCAATGGTCCATACAATACTAGCAGCGCTCCTAATTATTCAGCTACGCCGCACCCATACTTGGCCTTGTGGTGGCACTGTTGACCTGGCATATTCTCGCATGAACCGGTCCTTAGATCTAAGGCAAGCAAACCACCATAACAACCAACCCATCCACATAACCATGCTTGCTTAGATCACCCACCATATTGACCAGTTCACATTAACCAGAAATGCATAATTAAATGTGTAGTGTTGTTTGCCATCCCAATTAATTAAGCGAAGCAAAAAGGTAAAAACCCTTCCCGACTCTCTACCATAAATTCCAGGTGACAAGGGTGGTCCAACAAAACTAGTAAACTTCCTACCATAGGATTCCCATCAATTTGACACAAGCATGCAAGTTCGCAAACAAAACATTTAATTTAAAATAGGATCAATATGCTTCAAGGACACTTGCCTTGCTCCGGCGGATGGGGTTGCTCAAGCGCTTCGAAGTCTTGGTTTTGGAAATCCTCGTATGCGGCCTCTTGAGCGCGTTCCTCTACGCGTGATCATACATACAAGAAAACATATATACTCAACATAATGCACACAAAATAATCAACATGCAATGACATGCATGCATGCACAGTTTAATAATTAATTTACTACGGTCGTTGATTAATTAGATGTGACTAGTTCATACGTGTTCATATGAGTTTACGGGGGTTTTAGGGTGGATTAATGCTGCTGAAATAAAATTTATGGTGCAACTAAAATCAATTCACGCCTATTAGATTCAATATGATCGCTAAAATTTGCATCGGGAACATGGCCTACCGTAGATCTGACGGCTTGACGGTCGCGGAACAAATGCGACGCGTAGACGAAGTGGATGGCGCAGCAGTCCTTCGGCGGCACGACGACGGCGGCGCGATGTCGGTGACGATCTCCGGCGAACGGTGGCACCCTCCTCTTTTTCTTCCTCTTCTTCCCCTTCTTTTTCTCTTTCTTTCTTCCCTGGGCGCAGCTCTCTGGACTCCCCTTTTTTCCTCTCTGTACCGGCGGCTGCGTCTGGCGGCTGGGAACGGGGGCCTTCGGTGTTTCTTTTATAGGTGCGGCGGGAGCAAGAAAATCGGAACCGAGTCGGTTGGGAGGTGGTTAACGCGGGCGGGATTCCCGCGCGTACGCGGGAGGGAGTCCGGGGCGGAGGGGGCGTTACGGCGTGGGAGGGGTCCAGCGGGGGGGGGGGGGGGGGGGGGGGGGGGGGCGAGCGCTGCGGCGGCTGAGTCGGGGCCAGCGGGAGGCTGAGCGGGCGCTCGGGAGCCGAGGCGCGGGCGGGGCCCAGCGGGGGGCCGAGCGCTGCGGCGCGTGTCGCGCGCGGGAGGCCGGGGCCGCAGGGTGACTCCGCCGGCTGGGCCGCTTGGCCTGGCCGGCGGGTTGCCCTTTTTTTTCTTTTTCTTTTTTTTTTATTATATAACTTATTATATTTTTTTATATATATTATTAATATTATATATTTATTTATTTTACTTTTTTTATACTCTTTTTTATTATATAACTTATTTTATATATATTTTATATATATATATATATTATTCATGTTATATATATATTATTCATTATTATTATAATGTATATTATTAATATTAATATTTTATTTATTTTCATATATTGTTATATATATTATTTATATATATACTTATATATATTTTTATTATTATTTTTATACTTATTCCCTATTACAAGTTTTAGGCTATAATTATTATTTTCTATTTCTTCTTTTGCTACATACATTTGTATATATATGTTTTATTATTTTTTTCTTTTATTCTACTAGTGTTTAATGCATGATCATGTATGCAATGCAAGATGCGAAAATTTAGGGTGTTACAGACTTACTTTTGGACATACTATATTTATCCTCATCTCTCCTCCAGGAGATGTAACCAATAGAGTACACTTCATATGAGAGATCGGCAAACTATACTTGGCAACATACTTCGATGCAATGAATGAATGCGATGCTCCAAAATCAAATAACATAGTCGCGGGGTTGGAGTTGGCCAGAAACATAACAATGACCACGTCATCCGCTTGTTGAGCATCCTCCGTAGAGACATGGTTCATGTTGCCACGAGCAAAATTCTGCTGTCCACGGTTCCCTTGTGGTTGTCCTCCATTGGGTCTTGGGTTTTGCCTCGGTGCATTGCTTCCTTGACCAAGACCTGACTTAGGACATTGATGCGCAAAGTGTCCAACTTCTCTACAGGTATAACACTTCTTAACTCCACCAGAATTATTGGGACGAGCTTGGTTTTGAACACTTGCAGCGGGAAAATCAGCACAAGGCGCATAAGGAATTGGAGGCCTAGGTGATTGCATGACAGGGCACTGTTGCACAAACTGAGTTGGGTGCGGTGCAAATCCAGGGCGTTGTATAGGAGCAGAGGAGTTGTAGTATAGCGCATTAGGAGGCGCAAAGCGAGGGCGCACATTACTTCCTTGTTGCTGTCCTTGATATGACACCTTTCTCTTATTGTCTTGCTCCATCTCACGAATCTTTTTCTCAACCACAATTGCTTTGTCCACAAGCTTCTGAAAATTTGCATAGTCACAATTGAGCAATTGCACTTGGATTTCATTGTTCAAGCCCCTCATGAACAAATATTGCTTCCGGCTGTCTCGACTAACATCCTCAGGCGCATACCTTGAGAGTTGAGTGAACTTATTGAGATATTCACTCACGCTTGATCTTCCTTGCCTTAAGTTCTCAAATTCTTGCCTTTTCAAAATCATAACTCCTTTCGACACATAATGAGAACGAAAATTCTCCTTGAATTTGGCCCAAATAATTCTCTCTTGGTTCTCATGAGCATTGCAATAAGAATCCCACCAATCCGCAGCTGCTCCAACTAGTTGATGAGAAGCAAACAATACCTTCTCCCGGTCACTGCATTGGACAATAGCTAGCTTCTTCTCCATGGACTTGAGCCAACCGCCCGCATCCATAGGGTCAGCAGCTTGAGCAAAGGTTGGCGGCCTAGTCCTCATAAACTCTCCCAATCGGTTATGAGGAGGCGGGGGGTGGCGGTGGGGGCAATTGGGGCTGGTTGTTGATATTGCCAGCCTGCAGTTGTCCCATAGTTTGTATCATGGTCTGCATGAGCTGGTTTTGCATAGCCAATAGTTGCTCAATGTTGATAGCTCCCTGAGTAGATCCTTGTACAATGTTGTTCCGAGGCACTCCATTGTTCTCCTCCTCACCATTGACATCCCTCTGGTTGCGAGTCCTCACCATCTGAAGAAAAGCAATAGGTAAGAATTAGAAAACATCCCCAACTATATGCATCAAGGGATATGAAACTAAACAGCTAGCTACACTAGCCTAGGTGGACATGGCAATGCTAAAGCATCCCAAAATCCTCTATTAAGCACACAAGCAACCAATATATAGCAAACAACACACCAACCAAAATACATCGATTCCTGAGTGCTATGTGCTCTAAAGTGTCCATTCTATCTAGACTGCATCCTACGGTCAACCTGTGGCTCTAATACCAATCTGTGATGCCCAGTTCCGAAAAAAAACCAAGCTAACGCATATGTGTGCCTAGGATGTTCAAAACACATACACGAGTGCGTTCACTAAAGTGTATACAGAAAATTACCACAGAACAAGATTAATTAACCAAATTTTATTACACAAACCATATTATCCTCGAATACAAGCTCTAATGAATATTAACGACAAATTCAACTAATGCAGCGGAAATAAACTAATTAAGCAACTAAGCAAACTAAACAGCTAGGCATCATAAGCAATAGGGTATAGCGTAGCTCCAATAACACCACAGGCAAAGCTGACGGTAGACACGGCCTAGAACTCCACATTATCGTCATTTAACTCCCAATCCTGACCTGCAACTGTTGGTGGGGGATTGCAAGAGTGAGTACATGTCGTACTCAGCAAGTGTGGAAAGTATGACATGTGGCTTATTCAAATGACGACAATAATAATGGCAAAGTGCTGAAAAGTACATTAAAACATTTGAAAAGCAATATATTATATTTATATGAATAAAACCCATCATAAACATAAGTAATATCATAATACCAGTCCATAATTCACCATCCTCATCCATAATTCCAGATTTCACCATTTGCCAATAACAATATTCAATACCTGAAATAAATCCATAACCAGCCATAATCATTACCAAACCATAACCATCCCAAATACCATCCCAATACCAAGTTCCCTCTAATCATGGAAATTGTCCAGGTGCTCATAACCGGTAGCACGGCTATCATGATAGTTTTATTTGACTCTATAGAGTTTGTACCACTTTACCCACGTGTTTGTGATTTCATCACCCGCCGGCGACTAAAGAACCTCCCTTATGCCAATTACACTTCCTTTGGTGTATGGCCAAGAGATCACAAAATAGCCTTTACAAAGGGATTACTAGCCTATTTAGACCCCACTGAGGTTTCATGTGACGCCCGGTTCCGAAAATGAACCAAGCTATCGCATATGTGTACCCAGGATGTTCAACACACATACACGAGTGATTCACAAATGATAAACAGATAATTACCACAGCTCAAATTATTAAATAAGTACTCTTATTACAAAATTCATTATATCCTCGAATACAAACTCTAATAAATATTAATGATAAGTTCAACTAATGCAGCGGAAATAACTAATTAGGCAACTAAGCAAACTAAGCATAAGGGATAGCGCAGCTCCATGCAACACCACAGGCAAGGCTGACGGTAGACACGGCCTAGATCTCCACATTATCGCCATTAAATTCACAATTCTGACCTGCAACTGTTGGGGTGGGGGATTGCAAGAGTGAGTACATGTCGTACTCAGCAAGTGTGGAAAGTATGACATGTGGCTGATTCAAATGACGACAATAATAATGGCTAAGTGCTGAAAAGTACAGTAAAACATTTGAAAAGCATTATACTATGTCTATGTGAAACAATCCCATCATAACCATCATTTAACCGAATATAAACCATATCCAATTATTGCCAACATTACCATTATCCATGTCCATAGTGCATAAACCATAACCATTACCAGACCACAAATCCCAATTCCAACTCTAATCATGTAGGTCATCCAGGCGCTCTTAACCGGGAGCACGGCTATCATGATAGTTTTAATACTCTGCAGAGTTTGTACCACTTTACCCACGTGTTTGTGATTTCATCACCCGTCGGCGACTGAAGAACCTCCCTTATGCCAATTACACTTCCTTTGATGTATGGCCAAGAGATCACAAAATAGCCTTTACAAAGGGATTACTAGCCTATTCAGACCCCACTGAGGTTTCACCGATGGCGATGCCTCCAGCTGAGCATATCTTCAACCAAGGGCCCCCTCTTGAGCCATTCGGATCCCAGGGTAGTCCCACCAATCATCAACAAACCCAATCCGACTACCCCTTCCCCGAGCATCCACAATGGTCCAAACAGCACTAGCAAAGCCCTAATTAATCAGCTAACGCCGCACCCATACTTGGCCTCGTGGTGGCACTGTAGTCCTGGCGTATTCTCGCATGAACCGGTCCTAGATCTAAGCAAGCAAACCACCATAACATCCAACCCTTCCATATACCAGGCTTGCTTAGATCACCCATCGTATTGAACAGTTCACATTAACCAAAATATCATTGATGCATAATTAAATTCGTAGTGTTGTTTTTCCATCCCAATTAATTAAGCGAAGCAAAAAAGGTAAAAACCCTTCCGACTCTCTACCATAAATTCCAGGTGACAAGGTTGGTTTGACAAATCTAGTAAACTTCCTACCATAGGATTCCCATCAATTTGACACAGCATGCAGTTTTGCAAACAAAACATTTATTTTAAAACAGGATCAATATGCTTCAAGGACACTTGCCTTGCTCCGGCGGATGGGGTTGCTCAAGCGCTTCGAAGTCTTGGTTTTGGAAATCCTCGTATGCGGCCTCTTGAGCACGTTCCTCTACTCGTGATCACACATACAAGAAAATACATACAATTCAACATAATGCACACAAAATAATCAACATGCAATGACATGCATGCATGCCCAGTTTAATAATTAATTTACTACGGTCGTTTAATATTTAGATGCGACTAGTTCATACGTGTTCATAAGGGTTTACGGGGATTTTAGGGCGGATTAATGCTGCTGAAAATAAAATCATGGTGCAACTAAAATTAATTTACGCCTACTAGATTCAATACGGTCGCAAAAATTCGCATCGGGAACGAACCCTACCGTAGATCTGACGGCGTGACGGTCGCGGAACAAATGCGACGCGTAGGCGAAGTGGATGGCGCGGCAGTACCTCGGCGGCACGACGACGGTGACGATCTCCGGCGGACGGTGGCACCCTCCTCTTTTTCTTCCTCTTCTTCTCTTTTTTTTTTCTTCTTTTTCTTCCCCTGGCGGCGGCGCTGCTCTCTGGTGCGCTTTTTCCTGCTCGTACCGGCGGCTAGGGCTCCCTTCTTTTTTCCTGGTGGCGGCTGATTTCTGGGATCGGGAAAAAAAACACGAAGGCCTACGGTGCTTTTATAGGCGGCGGCTAGGGCGACGGGGCCGCAGCGCGCGCGGGAATCGCGCTGGTTCGGCGCTGATCGGGAGTCCAGGCGGGGTGGGAGCGCGGAAATCCGGGCGCGTCGGTGCGGTGTTAGCGGGAGTCGGCGCGGGGATTCGGGAGGCTGGGGGGGCGCAGTCGGCTCCGTGCTGTAGGCGGCGGGGCGTGGGTGGGGCCCGGGAGGGCGCGGCAGGCGGTGCGTGGGGCCGGGAGGCGGAAGCGTGCGGCGTGGGAGGCGGGGCGCGGCACGGGTCAGCGGGGACCGGGGCGGGGCCCGCGCGGCGTGACCGCAGGCGGCGCGGTCAGGGGCGGGGCCCGGCGCTGGCAGGGCGGGCGGACAGGGGCAGGCGGCGGTGGGGCCCCCGGGTGGGCGTGCTCGGGCGCGCGGCGCGGAGCGCCTCGGGGCGCGCGGCGGGGCCGGCTGGCGGCTCGGCCGCTGGCCGTTGTTTTGTTTTTTGTTTTTCCATTTAGTATTATTATTATTTTATAATTTATATTTATTTTTTTTATATTATTTATTTATTATTATATATACTTATTATTATATAATTTATTTATATATTTCTTTTTATATATTATTATTATTGTTTTATATTTATTATTTATTATTTATTATTTTTATAACATATATTGTTAATATTAATATTTTATCTATTTCTATATATTGTTATATATATATTCTTATATATATTTATATATATCTTTATTATTATTTTTATACTTGTTTCTCATTACAAGTTTTAGACCATAATTATTATTTTCTATTTCTTCTTTTGCTACATACATTTGTATATTTTATCATTTCCCTTTTATCCTACTAATGTTTAATGCATGATCATGTATGCAATGCAAGATGCGAAAATTTAGGGTGTTACATTTCACTGGTGGCGATGTCTCCTACAGAGCACATCTTCAACCAAGGGCCCCCTCTTGAGCCATTCGGATCCCAGGGTAGTCCCACCAATCATCAACAAACCCAATCCGACCACCCCTTCCTCGAGCATCCACAATGGTCCAAACAGCACTAGCAAAGCCCTAATTAATCAGCTACGCCGCACCCATACATGGCCTCGTGGTGGCACTGTAGTCCTGGCTTATTCTCGCATGAACCAGTCCTTAGATCTAAAGCAAGCAAACCACCATAACATCCAACCCATCCACATACCATGCTTGCTTAGATCACCCATTACCATATCATATTTAACCAGTTCATATTAACCATAATCTCATCCATGCTAATTAAATTGAGTGGTATAGTTGTTTCCCATCCCAGTTGATTAAGCGAAGCAAAAGGTAAAAAGCCCTTTTTCGACTCTCTACCATATATTCCAGGTGACAAGGGTGATTTAGAAAATCTAGTAAACTTCCTACCATAGGATAACCATCAAATTGACACAAGCATGCAATTTTGCAAACAAAACTTGTAAACAGGATCAATATGCTTCAAGGACACTTGCCTTGCTCTTGCTGTTGATTAGGGTCAAAGCCTTCAAACTCTTGATGCTGAAGATCCTCCACGGCACTCTCTAGCGCAAATCCGTCTAATCGGCACAATAAACATACAAGACAAGAAACACAATCAAAGAGTGCACAAATATTACTCAAGATGACATGACATGCATGATTAAGGCAAATGCAAGGTAGAACTTGTTAATAGATTGCTTTTAATGATCAATAACTAGTTCTAATAGCTTTTAACAATTTTATACAGGTTTGGATGTGATTAGATCAAAATTTAGAATTAATTCAACAGAATTTAACCAGAAAGATTGGACTAGTCCGCTAGGGACCGGACAAGTCCGCACTCTGCGAGATCAGCGGATTAGGGTTTTCTAGATCGACGTAAATTTGGAGATTAGGGGTTGAATTCTCGTAAGGAAAAGAGAATAGAAGGTATACCATGTGTTTAGGACTCCAATGAATCAAGAAACTTGGAGGTAGCACTTGGATCTTGGTGATCTAGGGTTGGTGATGAACTTGGGGATGAATTGGTGACGAAGAACGAATGCTTGGTGGAGATCTTGGTCCTCTTTCGTTTCCTCCTCTTCTTCTTCATGCTTGGGATCTTCTCCTCCCTCCTTGATGGTGGCTCTCCACGAACTAGGGTTTGGGTGGGGTGGAAAAGTGGCAAATAGATGTCAAGCCAAGGGGTGGGATTGTTTATATAGAGGTGAAGGCTAGGGTTAGATGGATTTCGAGTTTGGGATGAGTAGAGGCCGGTTTAGAGTCCCACATGGGCTCTAAAAGAGTTTGGCACGACATCCCTAGGCCCACTTAACGTGAAACCCAAGAAACAAGTCGTAAAACAAAAGATCATCTCGGAGTCACGAAATATCAGACAAGTCCGAAAAGGACTGGACTAGTCTGAAGTCGTCCAGAAAGAAAATCGGACAAGTCTGGCCTAAAATCGGACAAGTCCGACTTTAGACAGAGAAGAAATCGGACAAGTCCGCTAGAATACCCGACTAGTCCGGAAAAGTCCAGGGACATAGCAAATTTTCAAGGATTCTTGGAATATCGGACTAGTCAGCACAAAATCGGATAAGTCCGAAAGTTTCCAGAGCCAAAATTGGACTAGTCCGCAGCAAAAATGGACAAGTCCGTTTTTAGTTAGAGAGAAATCGGACTAGTCCTCAGTAAAATCGGACTAGTCTGCACTTTCCTTCATTTTAAGTGCGGTTTTGTTCCAAATCAATTTTAAATGATCCAAATCAATTTTAAACTCGTTCCTCTTGTTGTGGGTTAATGTTAAACATGTATATGAGTGTGTGTAGGGCATGATGCATGAAAATGAGGGTGTTACAAGGAGATGGCTAGCATAGGCCTCGAGAAGACACCCAAGAAGTCCACCCTCTTCCCAACTCTAGGCGCATGGAAGGGCAACAACACTTGCCTCATGGCAAAGGAAGGTAAACGAAAGGTAACAACCAAATCCTCTTCCTTGTATTCCTATTCTAGTGATAGTGAAGTTGCTAGTGATAATGAAGACATGCTCGTTGGCTTAGATAAGAAAACAGCAGCAAAAATGAAATTCCTACTTGATCAGCTTGTTGAGAAGGAGAAGTTAATCAATCGTCAAGAAGATATGATTATCTTTCAAAAGGAGGAATATCTTGAACTTGACAAACTTCTCAAACTTGAAAAGGAGCGAGGCAAGTCACTGGAACTTGACTTAGCCTCAAGCAAGGAAGCTTTTTTGAAGCTAAGCGACTCAAACACCACCATCAAGGATGAACTTGCTAACCTATCCAAGGTTAAGAACATCCTTGAGGTACAAGTTGAGTCACTCAAACAAAGTGACCCCTCATCCTCTTCAAGCTCACCTTCTCAACCACTTGAAATTGAAGCTATTATTGCTTGTTCATGTGCTAAAAGTGACACTAGCTTGAAAGACAAGTCAACCTCTACCAAGGACAAGCACCCTTCCCAAAATGGCATATTTGACAAGGAGAAGATCAAATATGCACATAGTGCGTACTTGGTCACAAGACCTCCTAATGTCAAATATGGCATTGGTTATTCTTATGGTGAAAAGAAATATGCTAGAAGCCATAAAAATAACAAGGAAAGCATTGCCTTTGTAAAGGGAAAACCTTCTCAAGCTGGAAAGTCCAAAGTCAACACATATGATCACCGGACTAGTCTGGTCCGGACACGGACAAGTTCGGTCCTCCAGACAAGTCCGTTTTCCCGGACTAGTTCTGTTTATAAACAATAACAACTATTATTCAGGACTTTTGATGCATCCTATGTTCTAATGAGAAGTACTTATGGTAAAGCTTATGCTCATTATGTTGGGCCACGCCATGGGAACACCAAGTCTCATGTGTGGGTGCCCAAATCTCTTGTAACTAACCTCCAAGGACCCAAGCAAGCTTGGATACCTAAAACCAAGGCATGATTTGTTTTTGTAGGCCTATTCCTCTGGTGGATCGAAATGGGTGCTAGACAGTTGTTGCACCAACCATATGACTGGAGAAAGAAGGATGTTCGTTGAGTATGAAGAAAATGAGGATCCAAACGAGGGCATCTATTTTGGAGACAATAGTCAAGGAAAGGTGCTCGGTACCGGTAAAATTGCTATATCATCTCAACATACTCTTTCTCATGTGTTACATTTTGATTCCTTATATTATAACCTGCTGTCCATATCTCAATTATGTGACAAAGGTTATACTTGTTTGTTCACTAATGAGGGTGTGACCGTCTCTAGAAGGGGTGATGGTTCAATTGCATTCAAGGGTATGTTAAAGGGAAAGCTTTACCTTGTTGACCTCAACAAAGATAAAGCCAAACTTGACACATGCTTGATTGCAAAGACCAACATGTGTTGGCTGTGGCATAGACAGCTAGCGCATGTTGGTATGAGGAATCTTCAAAAACTCCTCAAGGGTGATCACATCCGAGGTTTGAAGGATGTTGTTTTTGAGAAAGACAGGCCTTGTAGCGCGTGCCAAGCCAGGAAGCAAGTTGGAGCACCTCATCCCGCGAAGAACATCATGACTATAACAAGACCGCTCGAGCTGCTTCACATGGACTTATTCGGTCCAATTGCTTACATAAGCATCAGCAGTAACAAATATGGCTTAGTAATTGTTGATGACTTTTTGCGCTTCACTTGGGCTTTCTTTTTGCATGATAAGACAGAAACTCAAGGAACCCTCAAGAAGTTTCTCAAGTGTGCCCAAAATGAGTTCACATTGAAGGTCAAGAACATACAAAGCGACAACGACACGGAGTTCAAGAACACTGAAGTTGAGGAGTACCTAGACGAAGAAGGCATAAAGCATGAGTTTTCAGCACCTTACTCTCCTCAACAAAATGGAGTTGCCAAAAGGAAGAACTGAACCCTCATAGAGATGGTGTGAACAATGCTCGATGAATACAAGACCTCCGTTCGGTTTTGGGCGGAAGCGGTTAACACCGCTTGTCATGCCATAAACCGACTCTACCTTCATCGACTACTCAAGAAGACATCATATGAGCTACTCACAGGTAACAAGCCAAATATTTCTTACTTTCAAGTCCTCGGTTCTAAATGCTATATTTTGAACAATAAGCCTAGGACTTCAAAGTTTGCTTCGAAGTCTGATGAAGGTTTCTTACTTGGCTATGATTCGAACACTTACACCTATCGTGTCTTCAACAAAGTCTCTGGACTTGTTGAAGTAGCACGTGACGTAGTGTTCGATGAAACTAACGGCTCGCGAAAGGAGCAAGTTGATCCATGGTTGCTAGATAGACAAGAAGCTCTTTGTCAAGCATTGAGAAGAATGGCGTTGGGCAAAGTTCGACCACAAGAGCCACCTCTACATGTGCATGAGGAATATGAACCACAAGAGGAGGCCAATGATCAAGAGGGAGCTCCCATACTAGATCAACCTCAAGAAGATGGAGATGATCAACAAGTCAATGAGGGCAACCATCTAGGGGGAGAAGAAGAAGATCATGAAGACACAAGACCACAAATTCCACACCCGAGAGTACACCAATGCGTCCAAAGAGATCACCCAATCGATAACATAATCGGTGACATCCAAAAGGTAGTAACAAATAGATCCCACATAGCTAACTTTTGTGAGCATTACTCTTTTGTGTCCTTTTTGGAACCACGTAGGATTGAGGATGCATTGAAAGATCCGGACTGCGTGGTTGTGATGCAAGAAAAACTGAACAACTTCAAACGGAACGAGGTGTGGGAACTCGTCGAAAGACCTAACGCGAACTTCGTCGATACCAAATGAGTCTTCCGCAACAAACAAGACAAACACGGGGTGGTGACAAGGAACAAGGCACGATTTGTGGCCAAAGGGTATTCACTGATTGAAGGTTTGGATTTTGATGAAACCTTTGCTCCCGTAGCTAGACTTGAATCAATTAGAATATTACTTGCATATGCTACTCACCATGATTTCAAGCTCTACCAAATGCATGTGAAAAGCGCCTTCCTCAACGGTCCAATCAAGGAGGAGGTGTACGTGGAGCAATCGCCTGGATTTGAAGACAAAGAGTTCCCCGACCACGTCTTTAAACTGCGTAAGGCTCTCTACGGCCTCAAACAAGCTCCTAGAGCTTGGTATGAGTGTCTTAGAGATTTCTTAATTGAAAATGGTTTCAAGATTGGAAAAGCATATTATACATTATTAACAAAACACTTCGATAATGATCTTTTTATCTGTCAAATCTATGTTGATGACATTATCTTTGGTTCAACTGACAAATCCTTTTGTGAAGAATTTAGTAAGATTATGACAGATAGGTTTGAGATGTTTATGATGGGAGAGCTGAAGTACTTCTTGGGATTCCAAGTGAGAGAACGAAAGGAGGGGACATTCATAAGCCAAACCAAGTACACTCAAGACATACTCAAGAAGTTTGGGATGGACAAGGCGAAGCCTATCAAGACTCCCATGGTAACAAATGGACACTTGGATCTCAATGAAGATGGACCAAGCGTGGATCAAAAGGTATATTGCTCCATGATTGGATCCTTACTCTACCAATGTGCATATAGGCCTGATATTATGTTGAGTGTATGTTTGTGTGCCAGATTTCAAGCCAATCCTAAGGAGTGTAATTTGACAGCCGTTAAAAGGATCTTGAGATATTTGGTTCATACACCCAACCTAGTCCTTTGGTACCCTAAAGGTTCCAAGTTCAATCTCATTGGATACTCCGATGCAAATTATGCTGGATGCAAAGTAGATAGAAAAAGTACCTCCAGCACCTGCCAATTCCTAGGTAGATCCCTAGTTTCTTGGTCCTCCAAGAAACAAAATTCCATTGCCTTATCCATGGCTGAAGCGGAGTATGTGGTAGCCGGGAGTTGTTGTGCACAACTCCTTTGGATGTGATAAACTCTAAGGGATTACGGTTACAATATGAGA
The DNA here is from genome assembly GCA_036927565.1 of Tuctoria greenei. Classification (NCBI taxonomy): domain Eukaryota; kingdom Viridiplantae; phylum Streptophyta; class Magnoliopsida; order Poales; family Poaceae; genus Tuctoria; species Tuctoria greenei. The sequence goes on from JAYESD010000008.1 coordinate 36,485,368, forward strand.
CATATTCCGCTCCTTTGTGATAATGAGAGTGCCATCAAAATTGCTCATAATCCAGTTGAACACTCTAGACCAAACACATAGACATCCGACATCACTTTTTGAGAGACCATTCAATGAAAGGAGACATAACCATTTCTCATGTCAACACCGAAAAGCAACTAGCCGATATGTTGAACACCATGCCTTCTCGCTCTCGCTCCTCCGTGCCCCGCACCTCCGCCACCTCCACCACCTGCCCTTGCTCGCCGCCATGGACGCGCTGATAGCCTTTAGCGCTGCTGGGGATTGGTCGACTAGCTCAACATGGGTGAGGATCGACCCCTGCCGACCAGTGGTGACTGGGATCTTCGTCCAGGCGAGATATTCCAACAAGAAGTTCACCGCTAGCTCCGCACCACGGTTCATCACCTGGGGTCTTCACCCAAGGGTTCCTTCCTCATGATTTCAGCCTTTCAAAGGTACACTTTTCGTCTCTCAGAGAGTGCCGTTGGATGGGCTCTTTGCTCGGTGCTGGATGGTTGACCTTGGGATTTTCATGTCCAACAACTGCAAGAGCGTTCATTTCGCTTCTCCGTGGCGAGCAAGCAAGTGGGACTGCTAATCAATGCAAAGCGGAGGATCACCACATCAACCTTTGATGTGTACTTTCATCTATGGTGCACGGGTGGACCGGATTGGATCTCGGAATATAAGAAGTGGGAGCAGGAACAAAAGAAAGCTGGACATTGGTTTCACGCAAGAAGGCAGCAAACAGGCGGGTCTCCTTCGCCTCCCCAATCCGACAAGGTTCTCCAGCAAAAAAGGCAACCCCAACGGTAAAAGGGTTGTGGTTGGGAAAATTTTTCTGCAATCTTCTTCAAGCCCCAACAAGTGCTGCCGGACTCTGCTTTCCGGCTAATCGGAAGATCGTCGGAGTTAATTCACCGACCACCGCGAACAAAGGTACGTGGCGCGATAAACAATACAACATTTTGAATTTACGGGTGGACAAAGGGAAGTCTGGTCCCACTCCATTCATGTCTCACTGGCCTTCGATGCAATGGAGCGCCAACAACCCGGCGCATGCACCTGATGCGACCGCTCTAAGCAGTAGCCACCCTAGGCTTAGCTCTACTAAGTGGGAGGTCGGCGAGTGTTCTCGCCCGAAGGGAGATAGAGCTTCGAAGGCCACAGTCTCGCAAGGTCCCGAGGGAACTCTTCGTCGACAAGACAGCGATCAGAGCAGGGAGCTGAGGCAGCCAAGTGATCATGGCACTTGGCAGTATGATGGGAAACGCTGCTATAAATGCCTCAGCCCATTTCATCGGAAATTCCAATGCTGCAATGAGATACGGTGTAATCTTTGCTTTAGATATGGGCATATTAGACGGAACTGCCTCTCGGCTGCCAGAGTTCCTCAGGTTTGGCGCAAGAGAAGCACGCCCCCCATTAAGGCCTCTGGCCTTTCCACGGAACCGTCATCCGCCATCATCATTCTCAAACACAACCCCCCCCCCCCTCAACTTCTCCTCTGCCGCTCCTTCTTCCTAGCTCCTACGAATCCTGCACTCCACATCCGTCTCCACCGCTCTTTCGCCGGCCAACTCTCTTAGCCTCATGGCCAACTTCCCAGTTGATCCCTCGAGGTTCCTGGCGAACCAACACTTCGACTTCACCGATGGAGGCCCAAACCGGCTGCCTGGGATGGTGGTACACCTTCCCGGTCACCATCACCTGGCTCATGAAGAATTTGATGTGGCGATGGACACTGATCTCGTGCTGCAGGAAGATCAGTACGAGGATTTCAGGCTACGGATCCGGAACTTCCTTCTGCAAGACATGGGTATCACTGTTACTCACTCCTATCTCACCCCACTGGGCATAGCTCTTTTTGTATTCCAGACCAGCTTGTTTAGAGACCTACTTGTGATGAGAGAGCCAATCGTGGTAGATGGCGTCCGTGTGTCCTTCATCAGGCACGACTTTGGCAGAAACCATCAGACTCATGAGTTTTGTCGTGTTGGTTGGTTTATGATCTTGGGCTTCCCACTGGACTACAGGACAGTTGAAACTATTGAGTTAGTAGTTTCTGGTTTTGGCAAGTTACTTCAGTGGCACACAAGCCCGAGGGCCCTGGGCTTCATCTTGGTCAAATGTCTCTACACCAATGCAAGGCTCGTCCCCAGAAGCTTAGTCCTGCGTCAAGGCACCAGGGATGGGGTCGGGTACTCTTGGTCTTGCCCAGTGTACATTCTCAACTGGATTGCCCCGAATGGCTTTGGGGAAGCTGATGGCTGGGGGGGCATCCCCCCGGAAGATGACCTGCCACTGAATGGCAACCCTCATCCTCTTCAAGAACCACCTGAGGATCAGCCGGAAGATGATGAGGAATGGCCAGCGCCTGATGAACAGCACCAGCAGCAGGCCAACGATGGCTGGGAACCATGGGGGCTGCCGCCGCCCCCACTGCACCATGAGATGGACGTCCTCTCTGACGCCCCAACTCAAGAGGAAGCTTCAAGCGCCGTGAACATGACTGAACCGGCTGTCAGAGCTCCAAGGATGGTGCAACGGAACTTCCCACTGGTCAACCCGGAGGATGTTACGCAGCAACCAGACTGGCTTCCCCCTGGACTCGGTAGGGCTGAGAAAAATGCTCCAGGTGGCCTTCCCGAACTCCCCCTCTGCGTGGTGGAACGTCCGGTTCAATGAACCCAATGGGCAAGGGGGGTTCAATAAAGTCATCACCATGTCGCTCTTTAACTCCGCTGATCAGCAGTCAAGGGAGCAGAGTTCTGGCCACCCCTCAGTGATCATCAAAGATATCACTGCTGAGCCCATCGCTGCTGCAGATAAGATAAAAGGAAAGCAAAGCAAGGCCCTGACATCGGCAGTAGCGGAGATTGTTGGACCCTCTTACTCCAACAGATCACTGGAACCCAGCAAACTAAGGAGGAGCCCTCAGCTCCAAATGCTCATGCAGGGACATCAGACCACGCCTCCACCTGCTCAGGAGAATGGCCCTGATGCTGGTACATCTGAGGATACGCCGACACTCAATCTCTTTCCAGTTCAAATCAAATTCCCCAGTCTTGACTCTCTTGACTCCTGCCGTCCCTACCCTGAACTCTCCACTAATGTGCTGCAAGCGACGGCGGTAAACGAGTGTGGCGTTCCCCGTGAGGTGGCGCGCCAGATGATGTCCCTCCCGGAGCCGAATGACGATGCAGTACATCAAGCTTGACTTGCAGGGAGTGGAAGGCACCGGGCACACTGTGGACTGCTATGTTGCTGATGGGTTCGTCTTTTGGGAAACTGCTATTTGGAATTGTAGGGTGGTTGTATTAAACAGTACTGGTTGTTGTTTTCTGGTGTGCTCTGTTCAAAACATGCGAGGTTGGGAACATTTCTGCTTTTTGATCGGCCGGTGGCCGGAACCTCAGCTTATGGCAGTTAGTCTATTTTGGATGTTTTTGGCTGTGACCTATTTCTATGCTGCTTGGCTCATCTGTCTGTCGTATTACTGGTTTGTTCGTTGGCCCTCATTGCACACTGACCTTAGTTTCATAGGCCACATCCTCATTCACTCCGTCGGGACTACTTCCCAGACTGCCCTGTCATACCTGACTAGTATTTATGGCGCACAACATAAACTGTAACTGGAATGTCTTTAACTAGAACATTCGTGGTCTTAATAACACTGCTAAGCAACAAGCAGTCAGGTCCAAAATAGAGGAGGTCCAGGAGTGCAATATCTTCTATATACAAGAGACCAAAATGGAACACATTGGCATTTCTTTCCTTAAACGACTGGCACCTAGAAGATTCAACAAATTGTCTTTGCACCATCCAGGGGTGCCTCGGGAGGTATTCTGGTAGCCTGGAATGACAGCTTGCTTCAGGGGGAAGCTCTGTATATCAGGGACTTTGCCATATTCATGCGGTTCACATCCCGACTGAATGGGGTAGTCTGGCACCTAATCTCAGTCTATGGACCTTGTCAGGGACCTCGTCGGCTGGAGTTCACCGACTGGCTCTGGAATCTCTCATTGCAACCGTAAGAGCTATGCATGATATTGGGGGACTTCAACTTTTATCGCCACGTCAGTGACCGCAACCGCACGTGAGCGAATATAGGGGACATGCAGATGTTCAATGACATCATCCAACACTTGGGACTTATTGAAATCCCTCTCCAAGGTAGGAATTACACTTGGAGCAACATGCAACAATCGCCTCTACTGGAACAACTGGATTGGTGCTTTACCTCAGCGCAATGGTCCCTATCATTTCCCAACTCCTCACTTTGGCCAATGGCCAGGGACACATCAGACCATGTCCCACTAGTAGCTCAGATATGCACCACCATACCTAAATCAAAATGCTTCCGTTTTGAAAACTACTGGCTCAGACATCCACAGTTTCTCACCATTGTCAAGGACTCGTGGGACCAGCCTCTGTCAACAGTTGGTAGTGCAAGGAGAGTTTCTGCTAAATTAAAACGTCTGAGATACAAGCTACGCAAGTGGAGCAGATCACTAGGTGGGCTGAAAAAACTGATCAAACAATGCAATGAAGTTATTCTGATCATGGACACAATGGAAGAGCAGAGGACACTATACTTGCAGGAAAGCTGTTTCAGAAACATGATCAAACATCAGCTTAGTCAGCTCTTAAAGCAACAGAATGACTACTGGAGACAATGTTATACAGAGCGTTGGGCCATGTTTGGTGATGAGCCAACAAAATTCTTCTTGGCTGCAGCAACAGAAAGATACAGGAGAAACAATATATCAGTCATTCAAGATGACCATGGAGTAGAGCTAATGGATCATGGGCAAAAAGCCTCAGCCCTTTGGAAGGAATTTTCGGAAAGGTTAGGGCAATCTGCCCCGACTCAACAATGGCCACAAATCCACCATTGGGTGCTGCCTGGACAACATTTACATACATTATGCAACCCGGTCACCAGGGAGGAAATTGATGCCACACTCAAAAACATGCCAACCGACAAAGCCCCAGGTCCAGATGGGTTCAACACAAAATTCTTTCAGGCATGCTGGCACATCATTAAGGAAGACATTTATCTGTTGTGCTTGGACTTCTTTAATGGCAACATCAGTATCCAGCCCATGAACAGTTCCTTAATCACTCTCATCCCGAAGATCAATAATCCCCATAGAGTTACAGATTACAGGCCCATATCACTGCTGAACTCCACTATCAAACTGATCACTAAGATACTCTCAATTAGACTGCAGGAAGTCATCCCAACCATTATCCACAAAAATCAATATGGTTTCATCAAAAACAGAACCATCCAGGACTGCAAGGCTTGGGTCTATGAGTACCTTTATCAATGCAAAAAAACCAACACTGGTGTCATAGTACTCAAATTGGACTTCGAAAAAGCCTTTGACAAGGTGGAACATGACTTCATTATACACATGCTGAGAGTTTTGGGTTTTCCTGAACAGTGGATCACATGGGTAACAGATATTCTATCTACTGCCACCTCCTCAGTTCTTCTCAATGGAGTGCCAGGTAAGACTTTTCACTGCAGAAGAGGTGTTTGGCAGGGGGACCCGTTATCCCCCCTGCTATTTGTACTGGCAGCAGATCTTCTACAAATTTTAATCAACAAAGCAGTGGAGCTGGGACTTCTATCTTTGCCACTGCATCAAGAAATGAACGAGGACTTCCCGGTAGTACAATATGCAGATGACACTATTCTAATCCTCAAAGCCAACCAGAGACAGCTCTCTTTCTGAAAAACATACTACAATCCTTCGGGGGAGCTACCGGGCTGAGAGTGAACTGGGCAAAATCAAGCTTAACACCAATAAACACTGATGAAGAGGAGGCCACAATTCTAGCAGCCACACTGGGTTGCACTATTGGCTCATTCCCATTTACTTACTTAGGTCTGCCAATGAGCCTCAACAGACCCAAAGCAGATGCCTTTGAAGGGCTTGTCTTAAGGGTGCAAAAAATGCTAACTGGAGCAGCAACATGGTTGTCAATGGTTGGTCGATGCACACTTATCAACAGCGTTCTGTCTGCCATCCCAATTTATGCGATGTGTACCATCAAATTGAGACAGTAAGTCATTCAAGCTATTGACAAAGCCAGAAAACAATGCTTATGGAGAGGCTCGGACATCGCTGGAAAAGGCCGGCCCTTGGTGGCCTGGAACCAAGTTACAACACCAAAGGAAAATGGAGGGCTGGGTCTGAAAAGCCTCACTGCAATGAATGGAACCTTGCTCATGAAATTCCTCTGGAAATTCTATAACAAAGCAGACATCCCCTGGGTTCACGTCATCAACCAGCGCTATTGCAGCAATGGTAAACCCCCGCACAGCACAAAAGGAAAAGGATCCTTCTGGTGGAGGGATGTTTTGAGCCTATCTGATTCTTTTCTCAGAAACTTTGAAGTCAAAATTTCCACAAGGGACAGAATTCGACTATGGCAGGATTAGTGGGAAGATCACCTACTCAGAAGGGACATGCCTCGTTTATACTCCTTCGCAAAAAGAACCAACATCTCAATGGCCCAATACCTCAGCAACTCAAACCATGGCAATCACTTTTTTCAACCACTGTCGGAGGAAGAACTGTTGGAACTGGCCAATCTGGAGGCCATGCTGGAGGAAATTTCACACAGGGAAACTTCACAGGATGAGTGGACTCCAATCGGGGGAACAAGAACTTTCAGCTCCAAGCTTATTTACAACAACTATTACAAACACATCAACCCACCAACACCCTTTAGCTGGATTTGGGCCTCAAAGGTGCTAAAGAAAATAAAGATCTTCATGTGGCTGATGTTTCGGGACCGGCTCAACTCACGCAACCTCCTGAAGAGAAAAAACATCACGATTGATGGGAACGACTACACCTGCGTACTCTGTGCTGACAATGTGGAGGAACTCACGTACCATCTCTTCTTTAACTGCTCCTTCAGCATGGCATGCTGGAATGTCCTTGGGATTCACTGGGACCATGACATCCCCTTCTTTCATACCCTGCAAAAAGCCAAGCTCAGCTGGGGTCGTAGCGCCTTCATGGAAACCTTCTCCATAGCGGCCTGGGAGATCTGGATTGCTCGTAACAATGTCATTTTCAGAAACTCTACTCCCTCTGTAAATGCTTCGAAATGATCCCTCATTGCTTCTACAAGGCTTCAGGCCTGCCGCTTTAAGCCGGAGGATAGGGCTAGTGTGCTCGTGTGGCTTCAGGGTTTGTAAAGGCTGTTCCTCCCTCTGGAACACCTACTCAAGCTCTACTGAGCTACTGTAAATCGCTGTTTCCTTGTCTCTTTTAATATATGTTTTATGGCTGCCTGGGTTCTCCCTTGCAGTTTTTCACTGGTAAAAAAAAACTAGCCGATATATTTACCAAGCCGCTAGATGAAAAACGTTTTTGCGAGCTTCCAAATGAACTCAATATCCTTGATGCTAGGAATGTGGCTTGAAAACTTGCATACCTGTATGAACTCTTCAAAATATATTGTTTGAGTTGCAAAAATCATCTTTCTCAAATTTTCTCCAAAAACCATGTCAACTACTTGATCTTGATGAATTATGGTCATTGCTTGATTGTTGTATGCTTACTGATCATATTCATCAAGATTATTTTATTTGATTTGCCCCCTATTTTCTAAATAAGTACCTTCGAATATATACGAATGGGCTAAGCACTTCTTTTTTGGTGACCACGGACTAGTCAGTGGTTACCCGGACTAGTCCGCCCCTGCAGACTAGTCCGCAGAATGACTGTTAGTCCGGACTAGTGTTGACGGCTATTATATACCAATTGCAGCCGTTAATATAACTCAATTATGTGAAGGATTGATCATTTCTTGCACACATCACCTTTCTACTTGACCTATTTCCACTTGTACTTGGAGAAATATGTGTATGCAGATATTTATACAGGAATTGAGGAAAAGTATGGGGAGCAATCCTATAAAATATCATCCCAGCCAATCAGGCGATGACATGTGGCACCACATGGATCAAATGGACCACAAACTGAAGTATCTGAGGCCATCCAATGGTGTGGCACCAATATCAATCAATGGGACCCACCTGGCAGCCACCTGGAGGAAGTACGGGCCGTTTGGAGCCCTGACCAGGTCAGCGAACCAGGGGGTCGGCCGACCTGGTCCTGGCGCCAAACGCGGTCAACTTCCACGTGTTGGCTCCTCCCGGCTCCTTGAAGTAAATGATGACTGATTTGCGCGCTTTTGATGGCAGAAGCCGACCTCAACACTAGTATAATTAGGACCCCATACCCCTCACTTCAACACACACTACTTGGGCATCATTCTATTGTATACACTATCTTACATAGTCCTTAGAGGAGATAGGATGCAGAGAGGAGAGCCTCTAGTCCCAAGTCCAAATTGGGAAAGGAGTAGAAGGAGTCTCTCTTCCCAATTCCACATTGGGAAAGGTATGTCTCATGTATTCCTTCTTGTATTTGTGACTTTATGCTCAATAAAGATATTGTCTTTGGTCTTCGTTTATACGTATACTTGGACAAAGCGTTTCTTATTTGATTGTGGAGTCCATGTAAGTGGAAGGTATAGTCTTTATGATTGTACTCTCATGACACATCTTATGGTCATAAACATTATAGACCCCTACTATAGTCTATGTAGTTATGATATGATTATGTTAATATGAATAACTATGCTATGCAATCAACATTGGTTCAACGATGATTTAGTTCATTGCCTTAGGATGGCTTGTGCTGCAGCTCTTAAGGTATTTGGTTAGTATGCTAGCATGGTGCTAGGGTATTTAAGTAGCGTTGGATGTCTCGTAGACCCACGGATTGAAGAGGTAGGCAGTAGGTGGTGACAGCCGTATTTGTCCTTTGTAATCCTCCACGTTCGGCTATGCCACAGGCTCTTGGCGGGAGTCGCCCTAGTATTGCTAGGGGTAAGCCCGTGCCCGATGTGTTGAATAGCATTGCACAGGAATTCATCATTGACATGACCATTAGTATCTACCTTAGGCTATGTATATGTATTAGGAGCATTGTAGGAGCAACTATCCAACTCTTAATCCAATCTCCCTCTAGGACCCATTTACCCTTTAGAATAGATTGCCTAGGTGTGTGTCACACTACCCTATTATCAACTTACCCCCTGTCCGGGTAATTGATTAGTATCCCATAGCTTGACCATAAGAGTAGTATATACTTTACTCCATTGCTTTCCTTTGGGATAAATACGATACCCTTGGGAATACTCATGGGTGAAATGCTACAACGATATCTTCCGTGCGCTTGCGGATCTCATCTCTTTACAGGAGATGATCTGTGGTGTTAAGAAATACCAACAAGCATTTCTGGCACCGTTGTTGGGGATGATTTGTTAGTATATCTTAGGAGTCGTCAACAACTAGTCCGGCCGACCACAGACTAGTCCAATTTAGGCTCTCGAAAAGTTTGGACTAGTCCGATTATTCTCGGACAAGTCCGATTTTTCGACTCCATAACCCTAGCCGCCACCAAACCCTAATCTTCTTCACCCTCACACTTGCCTCAAGCTCTCTCTCTCCTCGCTCAAGCTCCCAAAGGCGATTTCCTTCGTCCTCCATCAAATATCTTGGTGTTTTGGTGGAAAATGACCTCCATTGCTCAGAGATTGAAGACCATGGACTTGTCCGCACCTTCAACCCCTCCATCTCCAAGAATTGAGCAATTTCGGTAAATTTTCCTCCCCAACCCTAGAAATCGTAATTTCCTTCGTGGTTGGCCGAATAGCCTAGGTTCTTATAGTTAATAAATGCTCCCTAGCTGTGTTACATTTCTCTTAAACTTTTCTTGCATTGGGTATCACCATTTGTTGTCAAGCTAGGGTTTGAGTTGATGAACACTAGACTAGTCTGGTCCATGTACGGACAAGTCCGGTACCCCGGACTAGTCTGTACCTGTGCACCGGACAAGTCCGATTTTTCCTGAACTCAACCCTAGTTTCCCATTCCTCAATGCAATTACTTGCCATCAAATTCTCATTCATACCTTTTGTAATCCATTCTCAGGACAATGTCGAGCACCAACAATGAGAACTCCGATTTCGAGGCCGAGATGGACCAAGAAGCCTTGCTTCGGTCCTCGATGGGCCAAGGCAAGAAGCGCCAAGAGCGCCCATCCAAGCCAGCACCCTCTTCACCTCAGGCTCGACGAAAGGTGCTCGCTAAGAAGCCTGCCTCCAAGGCTTCAACAGGTGGTGGCCCTAGCTCGGCAACTACTCGCCAAGCTAAGGGCAAGGGCAAAGGGATTGCCACAGGCCCAATCGGCCCTCTCAAGATGACAGCTCCAAGGCAAGGGACCCGTGATCCCTCCGAGGAGAGTTTCAATGGCAGAGGAAGCGGCACTGCTTCCAAGTTCAAAAATGTGGACTGCTACAGCCGGCCTAAGCAAGCAGCTGATGGAAGGTTCTGGAGCAACTTCTGTCGGTGTTTGGAACCGGCAGATCTCCCGACACTACTTTTGGTAGATTGAGGAATTGTAGTTCAGTAATGGGCGCGCAGAGATTCAAGAAGGTGAAAGACACGTGTACACATGGATTTACGTGGTTTGGGCCGCCTGAGCGTAATACCCTATTCCACGGGGTGTGTTGGTGATGTATTAAGCTCGAGAGTCTAGAAGAAGCTCCAGAAGAAGAAGCTCGTCTAGCTCAGAGTGTTCAGCTGTGGTCTGGAACCATCCCTTGTGTATCGTCGACCAATCCTTTTATAGTACAAGAACTGGTCGTTACAACGTCAGCCTGGCCTGACAGATGGCCCCGGTGGTTACACACGCTTGATACACAATAAATGTGGTTAATTACCCTTAATAGCCTGGTAACGGGCCTTAATAGTGTTGTTACCAGTATTAAGAGCCATCCGATCGTGTGTCATTAATATGGCATTAATGACACTTAATCGGGTCTTGAAGTCTTTGATTGATCCTTGAAGGTCCGGAGCCATTGGGGGTCCTCCGACCTGATAGTTGAAGTTGAAGGTGGCGGTTGCCACGTGGCAGCTCCGGAGCTCATCGTCGTGGACGGGTAGGTCCGGTGCTATTGGACACATGTCAGTACCGGAGCTTCCCACTGTCTGGGGTTAGGTCCGGGGGTTCCATATTGGTATTCCGGCCGGAGCTTCCCAGGTGTGGGTGATAGCTCCGGTCTTGTGATACACGTGGCGGCCCCGGGACTAACCATGTCGGGGGAGCAGGTCCGGCTACGCCTGACATGCGGGGCTTTCGGAGGTCTTCAAATCTGGTATATGGAGTTTCCTTGTGATCTTTGCAATCCCAAGGGTTATCCCGTACGGAGGGTACCGACAGTGGCCCCCTGGACTCACCTCCGTGAGAGACCTTTTGTATGAAGTCATTTTGCCAGAGGTGGGTCCATTCTTCAGTTTCTGAACCGTGTCTTCAAGGGTCTTTGGTTATGCTTTTGGCGGTAGTTCACAGTTAAACTTGCACCGCGTGGCGTATCTTGAAGGCGGCAGGTGAGATTTTAGCGTGCAGATCTCACGCAATTGAAGGTCGCCGGTTCCCGATATGAAAATCGTATCGGTTCCGCGCGCACTGTCAGGTTGCTGACATCGGGTTTCCTGCCTTTCATGATGACAACCGTTTTCCTGGGGTATGAACCTCGACTTGATCGTCGGGGTGGCCTCGGGCCCCCTTGTCATTGGCGGGGTGAAATCTTTGATTGGTATCGTCGGCTCCTCTACGGTTTCCATCCAGGCGTTGCGGGGGCTTACTTAAGAAGGAAAGCACACACCGTTTGGGGTTCTTTACGCCTTTCAATCGATCTTGTGCTCAAACCTTCCAAAATTTTGCTTGCCTTTCCTCTCTTGCCTCGCTGTGCCGCAATGGAGTTGGGTCTCCGCCAAAGCCGACTGAAGACCGAAGATGATTTGAAGAAGGTTCGGGCCCTCATGGGATGGTCCCCTGACTTCTTCAACCACCTGGTCCGCGCCGGCAAGCTTCCGTTCGAGAAGGAGCACGCCGGCGACATGGTGTACTTCTCTGCGTACGCCATGGTGGGACTGATCCCACCTTTCTCCTCCTTCTTCTTGATGCTGCTAGACTTCTATGGTCTGCAGCTTTACCACATTGGCCCCCACTCCATTCTGTTGGTGTCCATGTTTGTCCACTTCTGCGATATGTGGGTGGGGATTTGTGACGCCCGGTTCCGAAAAATGAACCAAGCTAACGTATATGTGTGCCCAGGATGTTCATCACACATACACGAGTGCAATCACAAAAGAGTATACAGAAAATTACCACAGAACAAGATTAATTAACCAAATTTCATTACACATACCAGAATATCCTCGAATACAAACTCCAATGAATATTAATGACAAGTTCAACTAATGCAGCGGAAATAAACTAATTAAGCAAACTAAGCAACTATGCAGCATAAGCGACAGGGTATGTATGCGTAGCTCCAATCAACACCACAGGCAGAGCTGACGGTAGACACGGCCTAGAACTCCGCATTATCGCCATTAAACTCCCAATCCTGACCTGCAACTGTTGGGGTGGGGGATTGCAAGAGTGAGTACATGTCGTACTCAGCAAGTGTGGAAAGTATGACATGTAGTTGATTCAAATGACGACAATAATAGTGGCAAAGTGCTGAAAAGTACATTAAAACATTTGAAAAGCAATATATTATAATTATATGAATCAAACCCATCATAATCGTAAGTAATACCATAATACCAAACTGAATTTACTACCATCATCCATAAGTCCAGATTTCACCATTGCCAATAACCATATTCAATACCAGAAATAAATCCATAACCAACCATAACCATCACCATAACCATTACGATAACCATTACAATAACCATTACCAATACCAAATACCCTCTAATCATGGAAGTTGTCCAGGTGCTCATAACCGGGAGCACGGCTATCATGATAGTTTTATTTGACTCTGCAGAGTTTGTACCTCTTTACCCACGTGTTCGTGATTTCATCACCTTTCAGCGACTAAGAATCTCCCTTATGCCCATGACCCGTCAGTCACATTACACACTTCCGTTGGTGTGTGGCCAAGAGATTACAAAATAGCCTTTACAAAGGGATTACTAGCCTATTTAGACCCCACTGAGGTTTCACCGGTGGCGATGTCTCCTGCAGAGCACATCTTCAACCAAGGGCCCCCTCTTGAGCCATTCGGATCCCAGGGTAGTCCCACCAATCGTCAACAAACCCAATCCGACTACCCCTTCCCCGAGCATCCTCAATGGTCCAAACAGAACTAGCAAAGCCCTAATTAATCAGCTACGCCGCACCCATACTTGGCCTCGTGGTGGCACTGTAGTCCTGGCTTATTCTCGCATGAACCGGTCCTTAGATCTAAAACAAGCAAACCACCATAACATCCAACCCATCCACATATCAGGCTTGCTTAGATCATCCATTACCATACCATATTTAACCAATTCATGTTAACCATAATCTAATCCATGCATAATTAAATTGAGTGGTATAGTTATTCCCATTCCAGTTGATTAAGCGAAGCAAAAGGTAAAAAGTCCATCCTGACGCTCTACCATAAATTCCAGGTGACAAGGGTGGTTTAGCAAGTCTAATAAACTTCATACCATAAGATTCCCATCAAATTGACATAGCATGCAGTTTTACAAACAAAACATTTATTAAAAAAACAGGATCAATATGCTTCAAGGACACTTGCCTTGCTCTTGCTGTTGATTAGGGTCAAAGCCTTCAAACTCCTGGTGCTGTAGGTCCTCCGCGGTACTTTCTAGGGCAAATCCATCTAATCCATACAATAAACATACAAGACAAGAAACAAAATCAAAGAGTGCGCAAATATTACTCGATATGACATGATATGCATGATTGATGCAAATGCAAGGTAGAACTTGTTACTAGATTGCTTTTAATGATCACCAACTAGCTCTAATAGATTTTAACAAGTTTATACAGGTCTGGGGTCGATTAGATCAAATTTTAGAATTAATTCAACCCAATTTAACTAGGAAGATCGGACTAGTCCTCTAGGGACCGGACAAGTCCGCACTCCGCGAGATCAGCGGATTAGGGTTTTCTAGATCGACGTGAATTTGGAGATTAGCTATTGAATTCACGTAAGGAAAAGAGAATAGAAGGTATACCAGGTGTTTAGAACTCCAATGAACCAAGAAACTTGGAGGTAACACTTGGATCTTGATGATCTAGGGTTGGTGATGAACTTGGAGATGAATTGGTGGTGAAGGACGAAACTTGGTGGAGATCTTGATCCTCCTTCGTTTCCTCCTCTTCTTCATCTTTATTGGGATCTTCTCCTCCCTCCTTGATGGTGGCTCCCCATGAACTAGGGTTTGGGTGGGTGGAAAAGTGGCAAATAGATGTCAAACCAAGGGGTGGGGCTGTTTATATAGAGGTGGAGGCTAGGGTTAGATGGATCTCGAGTTTTGGGATGAGTAGAGGCCGGTTTAGAGTCCCACATAAGCTCTAAAAGAGTTAGGCACGACGTCCCTAGGCCCACTTAACGTGAAACCCAAGAAACAAGTCGTAAAACAAAAGATCAACTCGGAGTCGCAAAATATCGGACAAGTCCGGACAGGACCGGACTAGTCCGAAGTCGTCCAGAGAGAAAATCGGACAAGTCTGGCCAAAAATCGGACAAGTCCGAATTTGAACAGAGAGAAAAAACGGACAAGTCCGCTGGCACACCGGACTAGTCCGGAAAAGTCCAGGGACTTAGCAAGTTTCCAAGGATTCATGGAATATCGGACTAGTCCGCACAAAATCGGACAAGTCCGAAAGTTTCCAGAGCCAAAATCGGACTAGTCCGCAGCAAAAACAGACAAGTCCGTTTTTAGTCAGAGAGAAATCGGACTAGTCCTCAGTAAAATCGGACTAGTCCGCACTTTCCTGCGTTTTAAGTGCGGTTTTGCTCCAAATCAATTTTAAATGCTCCAAATCAATTTTAAACTTGTTCCTCTTGATGTGGGTTAATGTTAAACATGTATATGAGTGTATGCAAGGCATGATGCATGAAAATGAGGGTGTTACAAACCTACCCCCCTTAAAATGAATCTCGCCCTCGAGATTCGACGCGACAGAGAAGAGATAGGAAAATTCCTTCTTGAGATCATCCTCCAATTCCCACATCGCTTCTTTTTCGGTGTGGTGCTTCCATTGAACTTTACACCATCTAATGACCTTGTTACTTGTGACCCTCTCTTTAGTTTCCAAGATTTTGACCGGTTGCTCGGCATACGTCAAATCTTCCTCTAGTTCCAATTCTTCCATTGGCGCTTGTTCTTCCGGTACTCTCAAATACTTCTTGAGCTGGGAAACATGAAAGACATCATGCAGTCTGAAAGATGAGGTGGCATCTCCAACTTATACGCTACTTCTCCTCTTTTGTCCAAAATCTTGAATGGTCCAATATAGCGAGGTGCGAGCTTGCCCCTTATGTTAAACCTCTTATGACCCCTCATTGGTGACACCTTGAGGTAAACAAAATCTCCTATTTCAAAGGCTAATTTCCTTCTCCTATTATCCGCATAGCCTTTTTGCCTTGATTGGGCAGCCGTCAAGTTTTCACGAATTATTTGGACTTGCTTTTCGGCTTCTTGCAACACGTCCGGACCAAATACTTAAGTTTCTCCTGCCTCATTCCAGAATAAAGGTGTCCTACACTTCCTCCCATAAAGCGCTTCATATGGTGACATTTTCAAGCTTGCTTGGTAACTATTGTTGTATGAAAATTCTGCGTATGGCAAACTTTTGTCCCAACTTTTCCCATGCTTTAAAGCACAAGCTCTTAACATGTCCTCCAAAATCTGATTGGTCCTCTCGGTTTGTCCATCCGTTTGAGGATGATATGCTGAACTAAAATTCAACCTCGTTCCCAAAGCTTCATGCAATTTTTGCCAAAATCTGGAGGTAAATTGAGAACCTCTATCCGAGACTATCTTCTTAGGGACTCCATGTCGACACACAATATGCTCCATGTATATTTCGGCCAATCGTGCAGCTGTATACTTGGTCTTCATAGGGACAAAATGAGCTGACTTGGTTAAGCGATCCACAATTACCCAAATTGAGTCATACCCGGACTGAGTACGTGGTAACCCAACTATGAAGTCCGTTCCAATTTCTTCCCACTTCCATTCCGGAATCTTTAACGGTTGCAATAATCCGGCTGGCCCTTGATGTTCCGCCTTGACTCGTTGGCACACATCCACAATGCTACATATTCAGCTATGTCCTTTTTCATGCTATCCCACCAATAGCAAGCCTTCAAGTCCTTGTACATCTTCGTACATCCGGGGTGAATCGAGTAAGGCGAGTCATGTGCCTCCTTTAATATTGTCTCCCAAATATGCCTTACATTAGGCACAACGATCCTCTTTCCAAGCCATAAGGTACCATGTTCGTCCTCATCAAATCTGAATTCTCTCCCTTCCTCAGTCCTTTCCTTGATTTCCTTGATCTCTTCATCTGCGATTTGGGCCTCTCGAATTTCTTGCTCCAAGGTTGGGTTTAACTCCATCATCTCCGTCTCATTTACAAACCCGAGGTTCAATCGTTCAAACTCCTTACATAACTCAAATGGTAACTCTTGAACCGTGAGTTGATGACTTACTCCTTTTCTACTCAAAGCATCGGCCACTACATTCGCTTTTCCTGGATGATAGTTGATCCCCAAATCATAATCTTTGATGAGCTCCAACCATCTTCGTTGCCTCAAGTTCAGATCCGTTTGTGTGAAAATATACTTCAGACTCTTATGATTCGTGTAAATTTCACACCTATGTCCAAGAATATAGTGTCTCCAAATCTTCAATGCATGTACCACGGTTGCAAGTTCTAAATCGTGTGTTAGGTAATTCTGCTCATGTTTCTTCAATTGTCTTGACGCATAGGCGACCACTTGACCTTCTTGCATAAGCACGCATCTGAGTCCTTGTCTTGATGCATCACAATAAATATCGAAGCTCTTGCTCACATCCGACAGTACCAAAACTGGGGCTGTTGTCAGCCTCTTCTTCAACTCCTCAAAACTGTTTTGACAAGCTTCAGTCCATCCAAAAGCCTTTCCCTTCATTAGCAATTCCGTCATTGGCTTGGCTATTTTGGAGAAGTCCTTGATGAATCGACGGTAATATCCAGCCATTCCAAGAAAACTCCTTATTTCCTTGACGTTCTGTGACGGTTCCCACTTAAGCACATCTCTCACCTTCCCTGGATCAACTGATACTCCCCCTCCGGAAATAATGTGGCCTAAGAAAGAAACTTCCCGTAACCAGAATTGACATTTACTAAACTTGGCATACAATTGGTGTTCCCGTAGCTTCTGCAATGTAAGCTTCAAGTGTTCTTCATGTTCCTTCTCATCCTTCGAGTAGATCATAATATCATCAATAAACACCACAACGAACTTATCCAAGTATTCCATGAAGACTTTATTCATGTGGTACATAAGTAGGCAGGCGCATTTGTCAATCCAAATGACATCACGGTGTACTCATAAGATCCATACCGTGTCCTAAAAGCTATCTTGGGTATGTCCGATGGTCTAATCTTCATTTGAAAGTATCCCGACCTTAAATCAATCTTGGAGAAGACACAAGCACCATTCATCTGATCAAATAAGTCTTCTATGCGCGGCAAGGTGTACTTGTTCTTGATTGTTACCTTGTTGAGAGCTCGTTAATCCACGCACATCCTTTGGGATCCATCCTTCTTGTCCACGAATAGAACGGGCGCTCCCCAAGGTGAAGAGCTAGGGCGAATAAAACCCTTCTCTAATTGCTCTTGAATTTGTTTCTTGAGCTCCGCTAATTCCATAGGAGGCATCCTATACGGCCTCTTAGCTATAGGTGCAGTTCTAGGTATTAAATCAATAACAAACTCAATGTCTTGATCGGGTGGCATACCTGGCAACTCGTCCGGAAAAACATCCAAAAATTCACACACTACCGGAATCTCCTCAATTGCGGCACCGTCCATATGATTCAATTCCAATTGCTTCGGTGTGGTTTGAGATGCTTCAAATTCTATGGTGATCCCCTCTTCATTGGTCAACTTCACCGTCTTTGTGGCACACTCAATAACTCCATTGTGCTTCCTCAACCAGTCCATACCAAGTATAATATCCAACCCTTGAGAATCTAAAACAATGAGGTTGGCGGAGAAGTCTACCCCCCTTATTCTAAGGCTTACTTTTGGACATACTATATTTGTCCTCATCTCTCCTCCAGGAGACTTAACCAATAGAGTAAACTTCATATGAGAGATAGGCAAACTATACTTGGCAACATACTTCAATGTAATGAATGAATGCGATGCTCCGGAATCAAATAACATAGTCGCGGGGTTGGAGTTGGCGAGAAACATAACAATGACCACGTCATCCGCTTGTTGAGCATCCTCTGTAGAGACATGGTTCACGTTGCCACGAGCAAAATTCTGCTGTCCACGGCTTCCTTGTGGCTGTCCTCCATTAGGTCTTGGGTTTTGCCTCGGCGCATTGCTTCCTTGACCAAGGCCCGACTTAGGACATTGATGCGCAAAGTGTCCAGCTTCTCCACAAGTATAACACTTCTTAACCCCACCAGAATTGTTGGGACGAACTTGGTTTTGAGCATTGGCTCCAGGAAAATCAGCACGAGGTGCATAAGGCATCGGAGGCCTAGGTGCTTGCATAACAGGGCGCTGCTGCACAAACTGAGTTGGGCGTGGTGCATAACTAGGGCGCTGAGCAGGAATAGAGGAGCTGTAATGAGGCGCATTGGGCGGCGCAAAGCAAGGGCGCACATTACTTCCTTGTTGCTGCCCTTGATATGGTGCCTTCCTCTTGATTTCTTGCTCCATCTCACGGATCTTGTTCTCAACCACAATTGCTTTGTCCACAAGCTTCTGGAAATTGACATAATCACAGTTGAGCAATTGCACTTGGATCGTATTGTTCAATCCCCTCATGAACAAGTATTGCTTCCGGCTGTCCCGGCTAACATCCTCAGGCGCATATCTTGAGAGTTGAGTGAACTTATTGAGATATTCACTCACGCTTGATTTTCCTTGTCTCAAGTTCTCAAATTCTTGCCTCTTCAAGATCATAACACCTTCCGGCACATAATGAGAACGGAAACTCTCCTTGAATTCCGCCCAGGTAATTCTCTCTTGGTTCTCATGAGCATTGCAATAAGAATCCCACCAATCTGCAGCTGCTCCAACGAGTTGATGAGAAGCAAATAGCACCTTCTCCCGGTCACTGCATTGGACAATGGCTAGCTTCTTCTCCATGGACTTGAGCCAATCATCCGCATCCATAGGGTCTGCGGCTTGAGCAAAGGTTGGCGGCCTAGTCCTCATAAACTCTCCCAATCGGTTATGAGGAGGTGGGGGTGGCGGTGGAGGCATGTGGGGCTGATTGTTGATATTGCCAGCCTGCAGCTGTCCCATAGTCTGTATCATGGTCTGCATGAGCTGGTTTTGCATGGCCAATAGCTGCTCGATGTTGATAGCTCCCTGAGTAGATCCTTGTCCGATGTTGTTCTGAGGTACTCCATTGTTCTCCTCCTCATCATTGTCATCCCTCTGGTTGCGAGTCCTCACCATCTAAAGAAAAGCAGTAGGTAAGAATTAGAAAACGTCCCCAACTATATGCATCAAGGGATATGAAACTAAACAGCTAGCTACACTAGCCTAGGTGGACATGGCAACGCTAAAGCATCCCAAAATCCTCTATTAAGCACACAAACAAACAATATATATAGCAAACAGCACTCCAAGCAAAAACACATCGATTCCTGAGTGCTCCTATGTGCTCTAAAGTGTCCGTTCTATCTAGGCTGCATCCTACGGTCAACTTGTGGCTCTGATATCAATCTGTGACGCCCGGTTCCGAAAAATGAACCAAGCTAACGTATATATGTGCCCAGGATGTTCATCACACATACACGAGTGCAATCACAAAAGAGTATACAGAAAATTACCACAGAACAAGATTAATTAACCAAATTTCATTACACAAACCAGAATATCCTCGAATACAAACTCCAATGAATATTAATGACAAGTTCAACTAATGTAGCAGAAATAAACTAATTAAGCAAACTAAGCAACTATGCAGCATAAGCGACAGGGTATGTATGCGCAGCTCCAATCAACACCACAGGCAGAGCTGACGGTAGACACGGCCTAGAACTCCGCATTATCGCCATTAAACTCCCAATCCTGACCTGCAACTGTTGGGGTGGGGGATTGCAAGAGTGAGTACATGTCGTACTCAGCAAGTGTGGAAAGTATGACATGTAGTTGATTCAAATGACAACAATAATAGTGGCAAAGTGCTGAAAAGTACATTAAAACATTTGAAAAGCAATATATTATAATTATATGAATCAAACCCATCATAATCATAAGTAATACCATAATACCAAACTGAATTTACTACCATCATCCATAAGTCCAGATTTCACCATTGCCAATAACCATATTCAATACTAAAAATAAATCCATAACCAACCATAACCATCACCATAACCATTACGATAACCATTACAATAACCATTACCAATACCAAATACCCTCTAATCATGGAAGTTGTCCAGGTGCTCATAACTGGGAGCACGGCTATCATGATAGTTTTATTTGACTCTGCAGAGGTTGTACCTCTTTACCCACGTGTTCGTGATTTCATCACCTTCCGGCGACTAAGAATCTCCCTTATGCCCATGACCCGTCAGTCACATTACACACTTCCGTTGGTGTGTGGCCAAGAGATCACAAAATAGCCTTTACAAAGGGATTACTAGCCTATTTAGACTCCACTGAGGTTTCACCAGTGGCGATGTCTCCCGCAGAGCACATCTTCAACCAAGGGCCCCCTCTTGAGCCATTCAGATCCCAGGGTAGTCCCACCAATCATCAACAAACCCAATCCGACTACCCCTTCCCCGAGCATCCACAATGGTCCAAACAGCACTAGCAAAGCCCTAATTAATCAGCTACGCCGCACCCATACTTGGCCTCGTGGTGGCACTGTAGTCCTGGCTTATTCTCACATGAACCGGTCCTTAGATCTAAAGCAAGCAAACCACCATAACATCCAACCCATCCACATATCAGGCTTGCTTAGATCATCCATTACCATACCATATTTAACCAGTTCATGTTAACCATAATCTAATCCATGCATAATTAAATTGAGTGGTATAGTTATTCCCATTCCAGTTGATTAAGCGAAGCAAAAGGTAAAAAGTCCATCCCGACGCTCTACCATAAATTCTAGGTGACAAGGGTGGTTTAGCAAGTCTAGTAAACTTCCTACCATAGGATTCCCATCAAATTGACACAGCATGCAGTTTTACAAACAAAACATTTATTTAAAAAAAACAGGATCAATATGCTTCAAGGACACTTGCCTTGCTCTTGCTGTTGATTAGGGTCAAAGCCTTCAAACTCCTGGTGCTGTAGATGCTCCGCGGCACTTTCTAGCGCAAATCCGTCTAATCCATACAATAAACATACAAGACAAGAAACACAATCAAAGAGTGCGCAAATATTACTCAATATGACATGATATGCATGATTGATGCAAACGCAAGGTAGAACTTGTTACTAGATTGCTTTTAATGATCACTAACTAGCTCTAATAGATTTTAACAAGTTTATACAGGCTTGGGGTCGATTAGATCAAATTTTAGAATTAATTCAACACAATTTAACTAGGAAGATCGGACTAGTCCGCTAGGGACCAGACAAGTCCGCACTCTGCGAGATCAGCGGATTAGGGTTTTCTAGATCGACGTGAATTTGGAGATTAGCGGTTGAATTCACGTAAGGAAAAGAGAATAGAAGGTATACCAGGTGTTTAGAACTCCAATGAACCAAGAAACTTGGAGGTAACACTTGGATCTTGATGGTCTAGGGTTGGTGATGAACTTGGAGATGAATTGGTGGTGAAGGACGAAACTTGGTGGAGATCTTGATCCTCCTTCGTTTCCTCCTCTTCTTCCTCTTGATTGGGATCTTCTCCTCCCTCCTTGATGGTGGCTCCACACGAACTAGGGTTTGGGTGGGTGGAAAAGTGGCAAATAGATGTCAAACCAAGGGGTGGGGCTGTTTATATAGAGGTGGAGGCTAGGGTTAGATGGATCTCGAGTTTTGGGATGAGTAGAGGCCGGTTTAGAGTCCCACATGAGCTCTAAAAGAGTTAGGCACGACGTCCCTAGGCCCACTTAACGTGAAACCCAAGAAACAAGTCGTAAAACAAAAGGTCAACTCGGAGTCGCGAAATATCGGACAAGTCCGGACAGGACCGGACTAGTCCGAAGTCATCCAGAGAGAAAATCGGACAAGTCTGGCCAAAAATCGGACAAGTCCGAATTTGAACAGAGAGGAAAAACGGACAAGTCCGCTGGAACACCGGACTAGTCCGGAAAAGTCCAGGGACTTAGCAAGTTTCCAAGGATTCATGGAATATCGGACTAGTCCGCACAAAATCGGACAAGTCCGAAAGTTTCCAGAGCCAAAATCGGACTAGTCCGCAGCAAAAACGGACAAGTCCGTTTTTAGTCAGAGAGAAATCGGACTAGTCCTCAGTAAAATCGGACTAGTCCGCACTTTCCTACGTTTTAAGTGCGGTTTTGCTCCGAATCAATTTTAAACTTGTTCCTCTTGATGTGGGTTAATGTTAAACATGTATATGAGTGTATGCAAGGCATGATGCATGAAAATGAGGGTGTTATAGGATTCCCCCCTGCATTGAGCTCTTCCGCACCTTCTTCACTGTCCAGACCATAGGTCGGAGCGACGAGTACCTTGGCTTCTATTATTTCATGAAGCGCAAGAAGTGCTCGTACAAGTACTTGCGGTTGTTCCCTTCTGGGAAGTGGGACGACTAGAAGAAGGACTAGATTGTAATCAGGGTGGAAGAGCACTGTCCAGACCACTTCTAGGAAGTGGGATGACTGGAAGAAGGACTAGATTGTAATTAGGGTGGAAGAGCACGAGAAGCTAGAGCTGCCGAAAGGCCTCCCCAACATCGACACTGCAGTTTGGAGTGAAGCTCCGGTGCTGTCGGATGCCTTCGATCCTGCTCTGACTAGGATCCGCCTGTGTGTGGAAGTAGGAGTGACTCCCCAGGCGATGTTTTGCAACTTCCTGACCAATAGGTGTGCTCCGTTGAAGAGGAGGGAGAAGTTGGCTTGGGCCCTCAATAGTATGTTGGACAATGACCGGGTCGTGACCGATTTGAAGTCCAATATGGAGGGTGCAACTTTGGAGTTCCACCTGAAGAAATTCCAGCACGGCATCGATGTCGAGGGCGACAATTTGGCTGTGCCACCAGCTTTTCTCCCATTGAACATGGAGGCAGCATTCAGTAGGGAGCTCCAGCGGACGATGCCGGTGCTTGACGACCTTGGTGTCGTTGAGAGGCGCTCGACCACCGGGTTGGCAATCTCCGAAGCTCTAGAGGGTGGCTCCGTCCCCGCCCCTAAGCCAAGAACCGAAGTCATCGGCAAGGGCAAGGAATTAGCCGAGCCCTCGAGCCGTAAGAGGAAGCATGCCGACAGGAGGGCCAGCCATTCTTCTTCCGCAGCGTCCCCTTCTCCCTGGAGGGGAAGGTCTTCAACGGCGGCGTCTACTCCAATTGCGGCATCTTCTCAGGGTGCTAGCTCCAGCCAAGTGACTCTGGTCCCAGATCCAGCTGTGGGCTCCGGGTCCGGAGGTCCTTCTCGCTCAAGGAGGGCCTCGACCAGAGCAATGTCGACAGCAGTAGCAAGCTCCGGGGGCCCCTCCGGGACTACCACACCAGTGTCGGCTGGGGCCAGTCCGGAGCGTCCGGGGAAGAGGTTCCGCGGGAACTGGTGCGGAAGCCTTCTAAGGTAATTTCTGATTTTTTACCTCAGTCAGTTGTTTTATTGTTAACTATATTTTGAGTCTCTTCGTCCTTCATTCACAGCATTCCCAAGAAAAGGGCTGAAGCTTCAGCCCCTGCAGCAGCAGTTGAGGCTATGCAGGCTGAAACTCCGGCTCTGATTCCACCACCGCCCTAAGAGGTGGCAGAGGCTGCGGCAGCTCCGGCGCCGGCTGTTGTGGTATTGGACGACTCATCCCCAGAAGCTCCCGTGGTAGCGCCGGACCACGGGACTGAAGCTGTACCAGCAGCACCAGCCTCGGAGGTTGAAGCTCCGGGCTTGGATGCTGTGATGTTGGATGCTCCGGTCGCAGAGACGGAGGAAGCTGCGATTCCGGCTCTAGAGCCGGATGTTGTTGAAGCCCCAACAGTCGAGCTGGTGGTTGAGGAGGTCCCGACAGTAGAACCTGGTGTTGATGAAGCTCCAGCACTTGAGCCGGCCGTCAAGGAAGCTCTAACAGCAGAGCCGGTTGCTGCAGGAGTTTCGGCTGTGGAACAGGCTGTTGAATAGGTTTCGGGGTCCGAGCCAGTTGCTGCGGAGGCGACGGCACCTGAGTCTATGGCAGTTGAAGTGCCAGCGTCGGAGCCCATGATGGCTGAAGTGCCAGCACCCAAACCAAAGGCGGAGGAAGCGCTTGTGCCGGAGCCAGAAGTAGCTTCTGCTCCGGCCGAACCTTCAACGCCCATTTCGGAAGCAGTGATTCCGGAGATGCCTGTTGCCGAGCCAGAGTGTCGAGATGAAGTTGCTAGCCCCCTGCCGGAGGGACCAATTGTTGATGACCTAGCGGCTGGGCCTTCAGAACCAATTCCGGACGTCAGTACTTCTGCTGCAAGCACTTCCTCAGCGGCGGCCGAGGCTATCCTGGAGGACGGCCCTAGTGCTGTGGAAGCTCAGGGTACCGCTCTCATAGAGTGGGACCCAATTTTTTTTGCTGAAGATGCACTGGAGCCAGCGGAGATGACTCCGGCAGGTCCGAACCTGATCCCCCTATCATTGTCTATCGACAACGCCTGCTCCAGCCTTCACCAGGTTCAACTGGCCTTCTACCACGACAGCTAGGCCCTCGAGGAGGAGCGCCAAACCCTTAGGAGGTGGCGCAACCGACTCCATCTTGAGACCAAGCTGGCACAGTCAAGGCTGGCTGACGACAAGGAGTGGGTGCGAAGGGAGAAAGTCCGCTTGGAGTACTGGGGTAAGTTGTTGGATGAGAGGGAAAGCATGACGCAGACCCTCGACAACCAATCCCAGGCCATATATGATCAGGCCAAGGATGCCAATAGTGCAGCTAATGAACGCCAGGAAAGGCTCTCTGCCATCCACGATAGTCTCGTCAAGCGCTGGGAGGCTCTTGAAGCTCAGGAAAAATGGCTCGAAGATGAAGAGCAGAATTTCCTGGAGCTGCGAGACAACCTCGTGAAGAGGGAGGAGGAGCTTGTCCAAAAGACAGCTCTGGCTGACAAGAGTCTTGAAGAACGCACTAAGAAATTGGATGAGCGTTGCAAGGAGGAGGAGAAGAAAGCCTGGGAGCGAAGGCAGGAACTCTACAAGTAGTAGAATGCCATCGCCGCCCAGGAGAAGAAAGTGCGGGGCCGGGAGAGAGATTTGGTCAAACGCCGAAACGAGATCCACCTTCGGGAGGAAGAGCTCAGCAAGCTCGAAAGGCAAGTTGCTGAAACGATTTAGCGGAATGCCAAAGAGGTGGAGCGTCTTGCTCGGGAGAGCTCAGAGCTGGCGGCAGCCAAAAGATCCTTGGCAGAGATGCGTGGTGCAAGGGCTGTTGAGTCCCAACAAGTTTGGGACTTCCTGGGCATGGTCAACGACGTGCTGCCACCAATAGGCTTCAGTCCAACAAACTCGCCAAGGTGGGCGATGTCATCGCGGACCAATTGGAAACGGAGGGTTAGTCCTTGGCGAAGAATGTCACCGAGTATGTGCTGACGTACTACACCAACTGGGACCCTAAATTCCCTCTGGACCGGTACTTGAAGGTCCCATCGAAGGAGAGGGTGAAGCTGCCCGAGCCAATGTGTCAGAGGTGGCCCAGAAGGTTACCCAGTTCTTCCATAGGGTCTAGGATCGTCTCCCCGTATCTCCCAGTTGTACTCTCTCTTCTTCTTCTCCAATTTTGTAATCTCTTGTCTCCAAATGAATGAAATCCAAATTTTTGTGAATTTGAATTTCACTTTTGTCTTCAACACATTTGTCTCGCTTGGCCCCCTGGTAGATGTACACAATTTGATTGTGAACATGTACCAAGAGGATGTAATAGTTGTTTGAAGACTTGTGTGCTTTGAACTTGTAGAATGTAAGTCTGAAGTCTTCGATAGTGTAGGCCCCCTGAGGTTGTTGGAGCTTGGTGGCTCCAGCATTGACCATCGCCGGAGCTTAGTAGCTCAGGAGCATTGATGGTTAGTCCTCTGGGGTGTCGGAGCTTTGGCAGCTCCGGCAGTGACCTCCGTCAACACGTGTTGTGTCAACGTTAAACTCCATTTTAGAGTCTTTCCACCATCTTCACTTTGACGACTTGCCTCCTAGCTTTACCGAAACTGAGTAGCTCCAGAGATGCTCGATGTTAATGTTTGAACATTGACCACAAGCCGCCTAGAGGATGTCGGAGCTTATTTATTTTTCCTGCACACTGAAGTTAAGAAAAATAGTAAAATCCGTTTCCTATCTACAACTTCATTGTGGCTTACTGTTCTCGAGAAATTTTTAGGTCAAGCACAATCCTAAATACAATCAAGAGCACCGTCTTGCTCCCTTCGGGTCCGACTGTTTCTGGACTTGCCTTACTTCGGCCTGCCGGGGTGTAGGTAGAGTGGCGTACTTAGGGTGCAGGACTAGGCTAAGTCGATAGCACACTCCAGTCCTAGATTGGCTTGGCAGCATTCAGACAAGTAGGCCATCAACAATGTTTGAACCTGGAAGGACAGACAATGCAACTCGAATTGTACATGAACTGGTCGAGCTAAAGTTTCTTAAGAATTGCACAACTTTGTTATAAACAAGAAAGAGAAAAATAAAAAATATTGAGCCTGTACAAAGTAAATTCACGTGGATTCTGTTTTCACACAATGATGTCTTTCATTATAGGTTCGGGGTACAGGGGAAACAAGTACACTCTTAGGGTACAGAACCAGGCTAAGTGTGTTTCGTTTCTCGTTTGACCCAAGGTAGCTAGCTACACTTTTAGTTTTGAGACTGTGACAAGTGTTGCATGGGTGTTGCGGTCCTAATAGGGTAGGTCCGGCTGCCCTCCCAGAGAAGCTACCCGACTTTGTACAATGACTCTATAACATACACCATATGTAATTATAGACTCACCTCCGTGATACTAAGCGTAGAACTTACAGAGGTGCTCAATGTTCCAAGGATTTGGGAGAGGTGTTGTAACACCCTCATTTTCATGCATCATGCCTTGCATACATTCATATACATGTTTAACATTAACCCACAACAAGAGGAACGAGTTTAAAATTGATTTGGAACATTTAAAATTGATTTGGAACAAAACCGCACTTAAAAATGCAGGAAAGTGCGGACTAGTCCGATTTTGCTGAGGACTAGTCCGATTTCTCTCTGACTAAAAATAGACTTGTCCATTTTTGCTGCGGACTAATCCGATTTTGGCCCCTGGAAACTTTCGGACTTGTCCGATTCCGTGTGGACTAGTCCATTATTCCATGAATCCTTGAAAATTTGCTAAGTCCTTGGACTTCTCCGTACTAGTCCGGTGTTCCAGCGGACTTGTACGATTTCCTCTCTGTTTAAAGTCAGACTTGTCCGATGTTTGGC
Organism: Tuctoria greenei; assembly: GCA_036927565.1. Classification (NCBI taxonomy): domain Eukaryota; kingdom Viridiplantae; phylum Streptophyta; class Magnoliopsida; order Poales; family Poaceae; genus Tuctoria; species Tuctoria greenei. Next base: position 36,513,083 of record JAYESD010000008.1, read on the forward strand.
CAGACTTGTCCGATTTTCTCTCTCGACGACTTCGGACTAGTCCGGTCCTTTCCTTACTTGTCCGATATTTCGTGACTCCGAGTTGATCTTTCGTTTTACGACTTGTCTCTTGGGTTTCACATTAAGTGGGCATAGGGACGTCGTGCCTAGCTCTTTTAGAGCCCATGTGGGACTCTAAACCGGCCTCTACTCATCCCAAAACTCGAAATCCATCTAACCCTAGCCTCCACCTCTATATAAACAGCCCCACCCCTTGGATTGACATCTATTTGCTAATTTTCCACCCACCCAAACCCTAGTTCGTGGGGAGCCACCATCAAGGAGGGAGGAGAAGATCCCAAGCAAGAAGAAGAAGAGGAGGAAACGAAAGAGAATTAAGATCTCCACCAAGTTTCGTCCTTCACCACCAATTCATCTCCAAGTTCATCACCAACCCTAGATCACCAAGATCCAATTGCTACCTCCAAGTTTCTTGATTCATTAGAGTTCTAAACACCTGGTATACCTTCTATTCTCTTTTTCTTACGAGAATTCAACCCCTAATCTCCAAATTCACGTCGATCTAGAAAACCCTAATCTTCTGATCTCGCAGAGGGCGGACTTGTCCGGTCCCTAGCGGACTAGTCCGATCTTCCTGGTTAAATTGGGTTGAATTAATTCTAAAATTTGATCTAATCGAATCCAAACCTGTATAAACTTGTTAAAAGCTATTAGAACTAGTTAGTGATCATTAAAAGCAATCTAGTAACAAGTTCTACCTTGCATTTGCATCAATCATGCATGTCATGTCATATTTAGTAATATTTGTGCACTTTTTGATTGTGTTTCTTGTCTTGTATGTTTATTGTGTGGATTAGACGGATTTGCGCTAGAAAGTGCCGCGGAGGATCTACAGCACCAAGAGTTTGAAGGCTTTGACCGTAATCAACAGCAAGAGCAAGGCAAGTGTCCTTGAAGTATATTGATCCTGTTTTAAAATAAATGTTTTGTTTGCAAAATTGCATGCTTGTGTCAATTTGATGGGAATCCTATGGTAGGAAGTTTACTAGAATTGTTAAACCACCCTTGTCACCTGGAATTTATGGTAGAGAGTTGGGAAGGGCTTTTTACCTTCTGCTTCGCTTAATCAATTGGGATGAGAAAACAACTATACCACTCAATTTAATTATGCATGGATGAGATTATGGATAACATGAACTGGTTAATTATGTATTGTAATGGGTGATCTAAGCAAGCCTGCTATGTGGACGGGTTGGATGTTATGGTGGTTTGCTTGCTTTAGATCTAAGGACTGGTTCATGCAAGAATAAGCCTGGACTATAGTGTCACCACGAGGCCAAGTATGGGTGCGGCGTAGCTGATTAATTAGGGCTTTGCTAGTACTGTTTGGACCATTGTGGATGCTTGGGGAAGGGGTAGTCGGATTGGGTTTGTTGATGATTGGTGGGACTACCCTAGGATCCGAATGGCTCAAGAGGGGGCCCTTGGTTGAAGATGTGCTCTGCGGGAGACATCGCCACCGGTGAAACCTCAGTGGTGTCTAAATAGGCTAGTAATCCCTTTGTAAAGGCTATTTTGTGATCTCTTGGCCATACACCAAAGGAAGTGTAATTGGCGAAAGGAAGGTTCTTTAGTCACCGACGGGTGATGAAATCACAAACACGTGGGTAAAGAGGTACAAACTCTGCAGAGTTAAATAAAACTATCATGATAGCCGTGCTCCCGGTTATGAGCACCTGGACAACTTCCATGATTAGAAGAAACTTAGTACTGGGATGATATTTGGGATGATTATGGTTTGGTAATGGTTATGGTTGGTTATGAATTTATTTCTGGTATTGAATATGGTTATTGGCAATGGCAAAATCTGGAATTATTGATGATGGTAGTTAATTCAGACTGGTATTATGGTATTACTTATGATTATGATGGGTTTACTTCACATAAATATAATATATTGCTTTTCAAATGTTTTAATGTACTTTTCAGCACTTAGCCATTATTATTGTCAACATTTGAATAAGCCACATGTCATACTTTCCACACTTGCTGAGTACAACATGTACTCACTCTTGCAATCCCCCCCCCCCAACAGTTGCAGGTCAAGATTGGGAGTTTAATGGCGATAATGTGGAGTTCTAGGCCGTGTCTACCGTCAGCTTTCCCTGTGGTGCTATTGGAGCTGCGCTATACCCTATTGCTTATGCTGCCTAGCCGCTTAGTTTTGCTTAGTTGCTTAATTAGTTTATTTCTGCTGCATTAGTTGAACTTGTCGTTAATATTCGTTAGGGCTGGTATTCGAGGATAATCTGGTTTGTGTAATAAAACTTGGTTAATTAATCTTGTTCTGTGGTAATTTTTTGTATACTCTTTTGTGATTGCACTCGTGTATGTGTGATGAACATCCTGGGCACACATATGCGTTAGCTTGGTTCATTTTTCTGAATCGGGCGTCACAGGTGTCCCATCGTCGGTTGCCACCGGGACGGTATACTTTGATCACTCGGAAGGGTCCCTCCCAGCTGGGGGAGAGTTTGTTTAACCCTTCTCTGGATTGTATTCTCCGTAACACCAGATCGCCTTCCTCGAGCTGTCGACTGTGAACATGCTGTTGGTGATAGCGCCGAAGAGATTGGCAGTATCGGGCATTCCGAACAGCTGCTCGGCACCTTCCCTCTTCCAGCAAGTCAAGGTCTTCACGCCGGAGCTGGTCCTGCGTGGCTTCGTTGGAGGTCCGGACCCAGAGCAACCCCAAGGTGATTTCCGGAGGAAGGACTACTTCAGCTCCGCCCACGAGGAAGAAGGGTATCTCTCCAGTTGACCGGTTTGGAGTAGTCCTGTTGGCCCATAAAGTGGGCGGAAGCTCTTCAATCCAGTTGGCTTCATGCTTTTTCAGGCACTCATATGTGCGCGTCTTGAGTCCTTTCAGGATTTCTGCATTTGTCCTCTCGGCTTGTCCATTGCTTGCCGGATGAGCTATAGAGGCGTAGCTGAATTAGATGCCGAGATCTTCGCAGTATCCTTGGAAAGCAGAGCTTGTGAATTGGGTCCAATTATCTGTTATGATTTTGTTCGGGACTCCAAATCTGCATACTATGGACTGCAAGAAATTGATAGCTGATTGCTTGTTTATTGTCACAACTGGAGTTGCTTCCGACCATTTGGTAAACTTGTCGATGGCGACATACAGGAACTTGTAACCTCTGATGGCTCTTGGGAAAGGTCCCAAGATGTCCATCCCCCACACGGTGAAAGGCCATGTAGGAGGTATCATTTGTAGAGGCTGAGCCGGTGTATGAATTTGCTTTGCATGGAACTGGCATGATTTGCATTTCTTCACCAGCTCAGTTGCATCCTGGAGCGATGTAGGCCAGTAGAAGCCATGCCGGAAGGCTTTACCGACCAGCGTGCGGGAAGACGCGTGGTTCCCACACTCGCCTCCATGGATTTCTGCGAGGAGCTCGCAGCCTTCTTCCCTTGTGATGAACCATATTAGGACGCCGTTGGCACCACGCCGGTAGAGATCCCCTTCTACCAATGTGTATCTTTTAGCCAATCTGACTATCCGGTTGGCGGATACATCATCGTCAGGAAGGATATTGTCTTTCAAGTAGCTCCGGATCTCCGAGATCCGTGCATCGGAGCTTGCTTGAGCATTTGAGTCTTGCGTGCTGGGTTGCTCAGAGCTTCCTGCAGCACCTATGACCCTTGATGGCTGCCATGGTAACAGGGCCATCGGGACCGCCAGCTTCGGGATCCTGGTCTCGCCCCCTTCGCTCAATTCGGCAGGCTCAGCTGTGGGTTTTGACAACCTCCAGACGAAGGTTCCGTCAGGAGCCGGAGCTCCGGTTGACGCTTTCGTCGAGAGTTCGTCAGCTTTAGCGTTATGGACATGGTGGAGATCCAGGACTTCGAAGTCCTTGTGAAGCCTTTGGACTTCAAGGAGATAAGCAGCTAATTGAGGATTGTTATAGGAGCATTCACCCTTCACCTGTTTAATGATGAGCTGCGAATCTCCCTTGACCAACAGCTGCTTGACACCGTATGCTAGTGCCGCCTTTAATCCATAAATGAGTGCTTCATACTCCGCCATGTTGTTGGTCACCTTGAAGTCAAGGTGGACCATGTATTTTACCTTCTCCCCGGTTGGAGCGAGGAGAAGGACTCCAGCTCCAGCCCCTTGCTTTTGCATGGAGCCATCGAAGTAGAGGGTCCAATGAGGTTCGGTGAAGACCGGAGCCTTAAGTTCTGACTTCTGCTCACTAGGGCCCCCAGGGTTTGATGGAGAGGGGGTCCATTCCGCCACAAAATCTGCCAATGCTTGACTCTTAATCGCTTGCCGTGGGACGAATTCAAGATCGAATTCGGCCAATTCCGCTACCCACTTTGCAATGTTCCCATTAGAGTTGGGACTATGCAAGATCGCATGCATTGGGTTAGAGGTCACCACTGATATCTTGTGAGCTTGGAAGTAGTGGCGAAGCTTCCTAGAGGTAATGAGAACTGCATAGAGCAGCTTGTGTAAATCTAGGTATCGAGTCTTGGCATCATGTAGTACTTCGCTGATGAAGTACACTGGGCGTTGGACTGTCTGGACCCTCCCGGAGGGGCCCGGAGCTTCCTCCGCATCGACCCGGACCCTCCCGGAGGGGTCCGGACCTGCTTCGGGGACCTCCGGGTTCCTGCTAGAGGAACCCGGAGCTTCTGTTAGAGTGACCCGGATCCTCCCGGAAGGGTCCAAGTCTTCTGGGATAACTCCCTGTTGATCCAAGTCTGGGGGCTGGGACCCAGACTCTCCTTTAGGAACCTCCGGACCCTCCCGGAGGGGTCTGGATTCCTGAGCTTGTGATGGTTCTGGTCTCTCCGCGACCAGGACCATGCTGACAACCTCGTCGGTTGCTGAAATGTAAAGCAGTAAGGGCTCACCAAGGTTCGGAGCTACCAAGGTTGGTAGAGTGGTGAGGAGCTGCTTTAGCTCCTGGAACGCCTTTTCTGCTTCTTCAGACCATTGAAATGGTCCGAACTTCCTCAATAGCTTGAAGAAGGGTAGCGCTTGTTCCGCCAGTCTTGAGATGAACCTGCTGAGGGCGGCTAGACATCCAGTCAATTTCTGGACATCTTTGATGCGGGCTGGTGGCTACATCTCCTCTATAGCCTTAATCTTCGCCTGATTTGCCTCTATGCCCTGGTGGTTTACAAGGAAACCGAGAATCTTTCCGGAGCTAACCCCGAAGATGCACTTGTCTGGGTTCAGCTTCGTGCAGGTGACCCGCAGCTTGTCGAAGACAGCTTGCAAGGTGTCAAGGAGTGACTCCTTATCCTTGATCTTGACTACGATGTCATCAGCATACACTTCCACTACGTCTCTGATGAGCTCTCCAAAGGTTTTGTACATAGCTCGTACAAATGTTGAAGCTGCATTCTTGAGACCAAATGGCATGGTTGTATAACAGTACAATCAATCTACTGTAATAAAAGAAGTATGTTCTTCATCTTCCCAAGACATTCTGATTTGATGGTACCCAGAATATGCGTCTAGGAAACACAGTAATTCACACCCGGAGGTGGAATCCACTATCTGATCTATTCTAGGTAGTGGGAATGGATCTTTTGGGCATGCCTTATTTAGTGTTGTGTAGTCGATGCACATCCGAAGCTTCCCGCCGGCCTTGGGTACAACGACTGGGTTTGCCAGCCATTTTGGATGGAAGACTTCTCGTATGAATCCAGCTTCGAGCAACTTCTTCACTTCTTGTCATATGAAGTTTTGTTGCTCTACGGATTGCTTCTGAGGCTTCTGATGTACATGCCGAGCGTCAGGATAGATCTTCAGATTATGCTCGATCACTTCCCTAGGGATCCCAGGTATTTGTGACAGTTGCCAGGCAAACACGTTGACGTTAGCCCGGAGGAAAGTGATGAGCGCGAGTTCCTATTTGTCATTCAGACCTCCCGATATACGAGTGGTCTGAGCAGCATTGGAACCGATTTGGACGACTTTGACGGGGATGTCGGCGTCGCCGCTTGGTTGCACGCGAGGTGCGGAGGTTGAGCCTCGCTGACGAATGCTCGGGGGTTTTGGAGTTTGCTCCTTCCTGGATTCTTCCTCCTGTGTTGTAGCAAGCGCATGGAGTTCCTCCAGAGCAGTCACTCCGGCAGTACGGTCTCTGAGGATATAGAGAACGCCAACTGGTGTTGGCATCTTCAACACCAGGTAGCCATAATGAGCAGCAGCCATGAATTTGTACAAGGCAGGCCTGCCCAGAATGGCGTTGAAGGGCAAGTTGATCTGAGCAGCGACAAAGATCAACTTCTCAGTGCGATAATTCTCCTGAGTCCCGAAGGTCACAGGGAGAGTAATGGCACCAAGCGGAGTTATGGCCCCCGGACCTACTCCGGAGAAAGGTCGGGAAGGGCGAAGTTCCAAAGGTCGGAGCTGAAGCTTGACAAAAGCCTCGAAGCTTATGAGGTTCAGCCCCGAACCTCCGTCCACCATTACATGGTGGAGTTGAATGTTGTTGATGGTAGGTGATACCATCAGAGGTAGCTGGCCAGCTCCGATCATGTTCCGAGGGCAGTCCGAAGCATCAAAAGTGATGGTAGTGTCCATCCACTTTCGATGAGGTTCCGCCCTGGCTGTAGGAGCTATTGAGGCCATGTCTCGCCGCATGGTCTTGAGGATACGGCGGTTGGTGATGTCCCATGAACCACAAAAGATGGTGTTCATGGTCTTTCGACGCTCATTGTCGGAGACGTCGAAGTCGTCATCGACGGAGGTGTACACAGCCTTCAGGACCTTTTTAGGGTCCTGGAAGCCCAACTCCTTTTCAGCCGGAGCTTCATTGACTTTCTGCTTTCCTTCCCTTTGACGGAAAGGAACTTCTTCCCGGCGCTTGTGGTAGCGCTCAGCAAGGTTTTGGACCTCCCGGCAGTCCTCCAAGTTGTGGTTGTTCTACTTGTGGATAGGACACCACATTTTGGAGTTGCCATCGTCTTCAAGGGACGGCCGAGGTCGTTTCTCAGGGCGTGGCCCCCGGCCACCTGGAGCTACAGCAGCTGCAGCGGTGGATGTGCCGGCCGACGGCTTCTTTTTGCTGTTGGACTTTTTCTTCTTTTTGTCACTCCCGGGGGTAGTGGCTTCGCCTTTGGAGGATTTTTTGCCATCCTCCAGAGGTGGTTTGGAGTGCATCTCACGGCCCTCCGTAGCTTTGGCACACTTGTCTTCCAAGCTGAAGAGCTCCGTGATGCTTGTGATCTCCTTGACCGCCAGCTTCTCCAGCATCTTCTTATCTCGCACGCCCTGTCTAAATGCCACGATGACAGAAGCGCTAGAGATAGAAGGAATGGTGTTTCGTACCTGGGAGAACCTCTGGATGGATGAGCGCAGGGATTCTCCCCCCTTTTGCACCACTGCAAAAAGGTCCAGTTCGGTGCTTGGTCGGGTGTATGAACTCCCGAAATTGGCAGTGAACTGTTAGCACAATTCCTCCCAACTATTGATAGAGTTGTGAGGAAGGCTCATGAACCAGGACCTGGCGGTCCCAGTCAAAGCTACTGGGAAGTAGTTGGCCATTACAGCCTCGTTACCTCCGGCAGCAAGGATTGCGGTAGTGTAAATTTGGAGAAACTCGGCGGGGTTAACAGTCCCGTCAAACTTCTCTGGCAAGTGTGGTCGGAACTTTTGTGGCCATCTGACCATGCGTAGGTGCATGGCCAGTGCAGAACAACCTCCTCCTACTCCCTCGAGAGCAGGGCTGTCCTGAACTTCTTGCCTTTCGCAAGCGCGCTCGATATGGACACGACCATCCTATTGACGGTAACGGCGATCAAGCTCCGCCCAGAGGTCATGAGTTGACATCCTGGTTACCGTATGAGTACGTCGCGCCCCAGAGGGTAGCGATGTAACTTGATGTGATGCAGCACGCCTCCTATTCTAGGAAGCATGCGGATCAAATCTGCCAGACACAGTCCGACGCTGCGATGGGGCCCACCCCGAAGGAGGAGGACCTTGATTGCTGATGCGGTCGGCTGCTGCTGCAACCAGATGTTCCACATCAGCTCTCAACTTCTCCATTGCACCCTGGGATGCACCTGGAGGTGGTGGACGTTGGAGGAGAGCATGTGCTGCATGAAGTGCGTGTTCAGGGTTGTTGTTGTTTGCCGATGCAGTGACTGATGCCGATGCACTGTCAAGTTGCTCAGCTTGACGTGCTGGTGCAGGCGGTGGTGGTGAAGCCACGACTCCTGCTGGAGCCACAGCACCTGCTGGATGTTGTGTGTTGGAGGGATTGCCTCCAACGGGTTGAACAGCAGGGTTGCCATTGGATGATCCAGCAGCTGAGTTTACCATACTCGAAATCTCGGGCGCCCCTACCTGGCGCGCCAACTGTCGATGTTTGGAACCGGCAGATCTCCCGACACTACTTTTGGTAGGTCGAGGTATTGTAGTTTGGTAATGGGCGCGCAAAGATTCAAGAAGGTGAAAGACACGTGTACACAAGGATTTATGTGGTTTGGTCCGCCTGAGTGTAATACCCTACTCCACGGGGTGTGTTGGTGATGTATTAAGCTCGGGAGTCTAGAAGAAGCTCCAGAAGAAAAAGCTCGTCTAGCTCAGAGTGTTTAGCAGTGGTCTGGAACCGTCCCTTGTGTATCGTCGACCAGTCCTTTTATAGTACAAGAACTGGTCATTACAACGTCAGCCTGGCCCGACAGATGGCCCCAGCGGTTACACACGCTTGATACAAAATAAATGGGGTTAATTACTCTTAATAGCCTGGTAACAGGCTTTAATTGTGCCATTACCAGTATTAAGGGTCATCCGATCGTGTGTCATTAATATGGTATTAATGACACTTAATCGGGTCTTGAAGTCTTTGATTGATCCTTGAAGGTCCGGAGCCGTTAGGGGTCCTCCTGTCTGATAGTTGAAGTTGAAGGTCCGACAGTTGCCATGTGGCAGCTCTGGAGCTCACCATCGTGGACGGGTAGGTCCGGTGCTGTTGGACACGTGTCAGTACCGGAGCTTCCCACTGTCTGGGGTTAGGTCTGGGGGTGCCATACTGATATTATGGTCGGAGCTTCCCAGGTGTGGGTGATAGCTCCGGTCTTGTGATACACGTGGCGGCCCCAGGACTAACCATGTCGGGGGAGCAGGTCCGGCTACGCCTGACATGTGGGGCCTTCGAAGGTCTTCAAATCTGGTATATGGAGTTTCCTTGTGATCTTTGCAATCCCAAGGGATATCCGGTACGGAGGGTACCGACAACTTCCATGCGGACTTCTATAAGTCCGTCTACCTCACGATGAAGACTCCAGTGGTGCGCAACCAATGGATTGATTGGGCACACTTTGAAAGGAAGAGCTGCTCGGCCTTTGATGAAGTAGTTCAAGCAGTTGAAAGGCATGGCTTGAAGGATCTCTTTGCCTTCCGAAACAACTGGAACGACGAAGTCATTGCTCGATTCTATGCTACATGCCACTTTGCAAGTGATGAGGAAGAGCGGGTGACTTGGATGACTCATGGATCCAAGTACACCATCACCTATGACGAGTTTGCAAGGTTGCTACATCTTGATAGCTCAAGCAACGACAACTTGTTCATTCACAACATTGGTGTCCTTGAGAAGGACAAGATGAAGTTTCTTTTTGACACTCGTTCAACTTTCAACCCTCCTTCCACCAAGAATATGAAGCTATTCTTTGTGGTCCTCAACAGGGTTCTGAGGAAGACTATCGCCCCAAAGGATGGGGATGCAGGAAGTATCCAAGGCTATCTTAGGACACTGATGAAAGTGATTAGCAAAGATGGGAAGTTTGATGTCTTTGATTACATATGGAATGACATGGGGAACATCTCCTGCACTCCTAATAGGTCCTGTGGCTACGCACCTTACTTGATGTTCATGATTGAGAAGGTCACAGGGATAGAATTTGTGAAGGATGTGGAGCACACTCCATTGAGGCCACAAAAGCCTCCTCAAGCAACAATCCAAGCTGCTCCTTCTCCAGTGTCTAGTGAAGAGGCACCAAGGAGAGCTAGAGGTGATGCAAGGGCTGATCCCACCACAAGGGCCCCTCCGCAAAAAGGGTCCCCTAGTGGCATCTTGAAGTACTTGGCAGCTATTTTTGCCTCTTGCAAGAAGGATGAAGTGAACACGCACAAGCTGAACAAGGCAAGACAGGCCGATATGTGGTACGTCAAAGAGAATGTGAAGCACATTTGCCAGAAGCTGGAGATCGAGCCCATTGGATCTCCAGTCATTTCTGATGATTCAGCCTCAGATTTCACCGAACTCGGGCCTTTGACTCCCTCCGAGCTTGCTTATTTTGGCATTGGGGGCTCGAGTGGATCCGCTCCTCCTCCCCCCCTCCTTCTCCTCGGCCCGAGAATGAAGACGAAGATGATAAGAGGACCGATAATGAGTACTGAAGATCTTAGATCCCTCCTCTCCTTCTTTTTGGTGTCTTGATGCCAAAGGGGGTGAGATTGAGGGGGAGTCATCAATAGATCTTAGCTGTAGGTTGAGAGATTGAAGGGGGGGGGGGGTGAATAGGCCTTTTTGATTTTTGTCCAGTAAAGTGCGGACTAGTCCGGTGTGTACAGACTAGATCGATTAAGTTTGATTGATTAATTTGATTCTTCAATATATGCAGCGGAAATATACGATCAAATAAAGTGTTACAAGGTTATGAATCAGGTTATATCACAATTCAATCTTATACTTGATATTTCAACATAAAGTAATCAAGATCAATTGAAACCCTAGATTGATATAATGTAAAGGACAATGAACACAAAATAAGAACATAAGAGATTTATCCCGTGGTTCGGTTCCCACAGAGGCAACCTACATCCACGTTGAGGAGTCCACAAAAGGACCGGGTCTTCTCCAACCCTACCCTCGTCGGATCGCCACGAAGTCCAATCCTCTTCCACTTATCACAAAGGGGTGAATAACCGAATTCAAGGGGCCTTCTCACACGTTGAGAGCTCCCTTGGATTACAACACGAAATACCACCAAGAACACACTCAAAAGATTACAATTAAATCGCAGGTGTGTGTTAGAGAATCAAACCAAGAGCTCAATGTGGTGTGGAACATGTCTCTCCAATGAACTAGAGTGAATCCTCAAAGGATTGATCTTTGTTGCACTTAATTTCATGGAGATATGTGGTTTTTGAGGCTCTTGGGAGGTGTGGGTTCGAGAGTGTATGAAGTATGGCCGTCCAACTCTATTTATATGGGTTTCTAAAAGTGACTGTTAGGGTTCAGAAAATCGGACTAGTCCGTGGTGGTCACCGGACTAGTCCGGTGTGTTGTGTGTAGCAAACCCTATGTGTCCCGAAATATCGGACTAGTCCGACTAGGAACGGACTTGTCCAATTTCGCTTCTGGAAATCTTCGGACTAGTCCGATAGACATCGGCCTTGTCGGGACATGTGAAACCCTAAGTGTATTGGATGACAAGTCCGCACTTGGAGGACTTGTCTGATTTAGTTCAGAGGGTTTTTCGGACTAGTGCGTGCAAATATAGGACTTGTCTGATTGGGACCAGAGAGAATATCGAACTAGTCTGGTTGATGTCGGACTTGTCCAATTTTGTGTGACTTGTGAAGTGTTTTGATGACTAGTCCGCACTAGGGAGGACTAGTCCGATTCTAGTCAGAGAGATATCGGACTAGTCTGATGGATATCAGACTTGTCCGATTTTGTGCAGAGAGGTTCTCGGACTAGTCCAGTGTCAGTCGGACTAGTCCGGTGTAACACCCTCATTTTCATGCATCATGCCCTACATGCACTCATATACATGTTTAACATTAACCCACATAAAGAGTAACAAGTTTAAAATTGATTTGGAGCAAAACCGCACTTAAAATGCAGGAAAGTGCAGACTAGTCCGATTTTACTGAGGACTAGTCCGATTTCTCTCTGTCTAAAAACGGACTTGTCCGTTTTTGCTGCAGACTAGTCCAATTTTTGGCACTGAAAACTTTCGGACTTGTCCGATTTTGTGCGGACTAGTCTGATATTCCAAGAATCCTTGAAAATTTTCTAAGTCCTTGTACTTTTCCGGACTAGTCCGGTGTTCCAGTGGACTTGTCCGATTTCCCCTCTGTTTAAAGTCGGACTTGTCTGATTCTTGGCCAGACTTGTCCGATTTTCTCTCTGGACGACTTCGGACTAGTCCGATCCTTTCCGGACTTGTCCGATATTTCGCGACTCCGAGTTGATCTTTTGTTTTACGACTTGTTTCTTGGGTTTCACGTTAAGTGGGACTTGGGTCGTCGTGCCTAACTCTTTTAGAGCCCATGTGGGACTCTAAACCGGCCTCTACTCATCCCAAACTCGAAATCCATCTAACCCTAGCCTCCACCTCTATATAAACAGCCCTGTCCCTTGGATTGACATCTATTTGCCACTTTTCCGCCCACCCAAACCTTAGTTCGTGGGGAGCCACCATCAAGGAGGGGGGGAAAGATCCCAAGCAAGAAGAAGAAGAGGAGGAAATGAAGGAGGATCAAGATCTCCACCAAGCTTTCGTTCTTCATCACCAATTCATCTCCAAGTTCATCACCAACCCTAGATCACCAAGATCCAAGTGCTACCTCCAAGTTTATTTATTCATTGGAGTCCTAAAAACCTGGTATAGCTTCTATTCTCTTTTCCTTATGAGAATTCAACCCCTAATCTCTGAATTTACGTCGATCTAGAAAACCCTAATCAGCTGATCTCGTAAAGTGCAGACTTGTCCGGTCCCTAGCGGACTAGTCCGATCTTTCTTGTTAAATTGTGTTGAATTAATTTTAAAATTTGATCTAATCGAATCCAAACCTGTATAAACTTGTTAAAAGCTATTAGAACTAGTTAGTGATCATTAAAAGCAATCTAGTAACAAGTTCTACCTTGCATTTGCATCAATCATGCATGTCATGTCATATTGAGTAATATTTGTGCACTCTTTGATTGTGTTTCTTGTCTTGTATGTTTATTGTGTGGATTAGACGGATTTGCGCTAGAGAGTGTCGCGGAGGATCTACAGCACCAAGAGTTTGAAGGCTTTGACCCTAATCAACAGCAAGAGCAAGGCAAGTGTCCTTGAAGCATATTGATCCTGTTTTTTAAAATAAAATGTTTTGTTTGTAAATTGCATGCTTGTGTCAATTTGATGGGAATCCTATGATAGGAAGTTGACTAGAATTGTTTAACCACCCTTGTCACCTGGAATTTATGGTAGAGAGTCGGGAAGGGCTTTTACCTTTTTGCTTCGCTTGATTAATTGGGATGGGAAACAACACTACACATTTAATTATGTATTAATGATATTCTGGTTAATGTGAACTGGTCGATACGGTATGGTAATGGGTGATCTAAGCAAGCCTGGTATGTGGATGGGTTGGATGTTATGGTGGTTTGCTTGTTTTAGATCTAAGGACCGGTTCATGCGAGAATAAGCCAGGACTACAGTGCCACCACGAGGCCAAGTATGGGTGTGGCGTAGCTGATTAATTAGGGCTTTGCCAGTGCTATTTGGACCATTGTGGATGCTCGGGGAAGGGGTAGTCGGATTGGGTTTGTTGATGATTGGTGGGACTACTCTGGGATCTGAATGGCTCAAGAGGGGGCCCTTGGTTGAAGATGTGCTCTGCGGGAGACATCGCTACCGGTGAAACCTCAGTGGGGTCTAAATAGGCTAGTAATCCCTTTGTAAAGGCTATTTTGTGATCTCTTGGCCACACACCGATGGAAGTGTGAGACGACATAATAGAGGTTTTAGTCATTGAAAGGTGATGAAATCACAAACACGTGGGTAAAGTGGTACAAACTCTGCAGAGTTAAATAAAACTATCAGATAGCCGTGCTCCCGGTTATGAGCACCTGGAAAACTTCCATGATTAGAGGGTACTCGGTATTGGGATGGTATTTGGGATGGTTATGGTTGGTATTATGGTTATGGATTAATTTCTAGTATTGAATATGGTTATTGGCAAATGGTGAAATCTGGAATTATTGATGAGGATGGTGAATTGTGGACTGGTATTATGATATTACTTATGATTATGATGGGTTTATTTCACATACATGTAATATATTGCTTTTCAAATGTTTTAATGCACTTTTCAGTACTTTGCTATTATTATTGTCGTCATTTGAATCAGCCACATGTCATACTTTCCACACTTGCTGAGTACGACATGTACTCACTCTTGCAATCCCCCACCCAACAGTTGCAGGTCAGGATTGGGAGTTTAATGGTGAGAATGCGGAGTTCTAGGCCGTGTCTACCATCAGCTTTGCCTGTGGTGTTGATTGGAGCTGCACTATCCCTTATACTTAGTTGCTTAGTTGCTTAATTAGTTTATTTCTGCTGCATTAGTTGAACTTGTCATAAATATTCATTAGAGCTTGTATTCGAGGATAATATGGTTTATGTAATAAAAGTTGGTTAATTAATCTTGTTCTGTGGTAATTTTCTGTATACTCTTTTGTGATTGCACTCGTGTATGTGTGATGAACATCTTGGGCACACATATGCATTAGCTTGGTTCATTTTTCGGAACCGGGCGTCACGGATTGGTATCAAAGCCAGGTTGACCATAGGATGCAGCTAAATAGAATGGACACTTTAGAGCACATAGGAGCACTCAGGAATCGATGTGTTTTTGCTTGGAGTGTTGTTTGCTATATATATTGTTTGCTTGTGTGCTTAATAGAGGATTTTGGGATGCCTTAGCATTGCCATGTCCACCTAGGCTAGTGTAGCTAGCTGGTTAACTTCATATCCCTTGATGCATATAGTTGGGGACGTTCTCTAATTCTTACCTATTGCTTTTCTTTAGATGGTGAGGACTCGCAATCAGAGGGATGGCAATGATGAGGAGGAGAACAATGGAGTGCCTCAGAACAACATTGGATAAGGATCTACTCAGGGAGCTATCAACATTGAGCAGCTATTGGCTATGCAAAACCAGCTCATGCAGACCATGATATAAACTATGGGACAGCTACAGGCTGGCAATATCAACAATCAGCCCCACATGCCTCCACCGCCACCCCCACCTCCTCATCACCGGTTGGGAGAGTTTATGAGGACTAGGCCGCCAACCTTTGCTCAAGCTGCTGACCCTATGGATGCGGACGATTGGCTCAAGTCCGTGGAGAAGAAGCTAGCTGTTGTCCAATGCAGTGACCGGGAGAAGGTCTTGTTTGCTTCTCATCAACTAGTTGGAGCAGCTGCGGATTGGTGGGATTCTTATTGCAATGCTCACGAGAACCAAGAGAGAATCACTTGTTCCGAATTCAAGTAGAATTTTCGTTCCCATTATGTGTCAGAGCGTGTTATGGTCTTGAAGAGGCAAGAATTTGAGAATTTAAGGCAAGGAAGATTAAGCGTGAGTGAATATCTCGATAAGTTCACTCAACTCTCAAGGTATGCGCCTGAGGATGTTAGTCGGGACAGCCAGAAACAATACTTGTTCATGAGGGGCCTCAACAATGAGATCCAAGTGCAAATACTCAACTGCGATTATGCAAATTTTCAGAAGCTTGTGAACAAAGCAATTGTGGTTGAGAACAAGATCCGTGAGATGGAGCAAGAAATCAAGAGGAAGGCGCCAGATCAAGGACAGCAACAAGGAAGTAATGTGCGCCCTCGCCTTGCACCACCCAATGCGCCCTATTACAGCTCCTCTATTCCTGCTCAGCGCCCTGGTTATGCACCACGCCCAACTCAGTTTGTGCAGCAGCGCCCTGTTATGCAAGCACCTAGGCCTCCAATGCCTTATGCACCTCGTGCTAATTTTCCTGCTGCAAATGTTCAAAACCAAGGTCGTCCCAATAATTCTGGTGGAGTTAAGAAGTGTTATACTTGTGGAGAAGCTGGACACTTTGCACATCAATGTCCTAAGTCAGGCCTTGGTCAAGGAAGCGGTGCGCTAAGGCAAAACCCAAGACCCAATGGAGGACAACTACAAGGGAACCATGGACAGCATAATTTTGCTCGTGGCAACGTGAACCATGTCTCTACGGAGGATGCTCAACAAGCGGATGACATGGTCATTGGTATGTTTCTCGCCAACTCCAACCCCGCGACTACGTTATTTGATTCTGGAGCATCGAATTCATTCATTGCATCGAAGTATGTTTCCAAGTACAGTTTGCTCATCCCTCATATGAAGTTTACTCTATTGGTTAAGTCTCCTGGAGGAGAGATGAGGACAAATATAGTATGTCCAAAAGTAAGCCTTAGAATAAGGGGGGTAGACTTCTCTGCCAACCTCATTGTTTTGGATTCTCAAGGATTGGACATTATACTTGGTATGGACTGGTTGAGGAAGCACAATGGAGTTATTGAGTGTGCCACAAAGACGGTGAAGTTGACCCATGAAGAAGGGATCACCGTAGAATTTGAAGCATCTCAAACCGCACCGAAGCAATTGGAGCTGAATCATATGGACGGTGCCGCCATTGAGGAGATTCCGGTGGTGTGTGAATTTTTGGATGTTTTTCCGAACGAGTTGTCAGGTATGCCACCTGATCGAGACATTGAGTTTGTTATTGATTTAATACCTGGAACTGCACCTATAGCTAAGAGGTCGTATAGGATGCCTTCTATGGAATTAGCGGAGCTCAAGAAGCAAATTCAAGAGCAATTAGAGAAGGGTTTTATTTTCCCTAGCTCTTCACCTTGGGGAGCGCCCGTGCTGTTCGTGGACAAGAAGGATGAAACCCAAAGGATGTGTGTAGATTACCGAGCTCTCAACGAGGTAACAATCAAGAACAAGTACACCTTGCCACGCATAGAATACTTGTTTGATCAGATGAAGGGTGCTTGTGTCTTCTCTAAGATTTGTTTGAGGTCGAGATATTTTCAAATGAAGATTAGACCATTGGCCATACCCAAGACAACTTTTAGGACACGGTATGGATCTTATGAGTACACCGTGATGTCTTTTGGATTGACAAATGCGCCTGCCTACTTTATGTACCTCACAAATAAGGTCTTCATGGAGTACTTGGATAAGTTTGTTGTCGTGTTTATCGATGAAATTATGATCTACTCGAAGGATGAGAAGGAACATGAGGAACACTTGAGGCTTACGTTGCAGAAATTGAGGGAGCATCAATTGTATGCCATGTTCAACAAGTGTCAGTTTTGGTTGAGAGAGGTGTCATTTTTGGTCATATAATATCAGGAGGAGGAGTATCGGTTGACCCCGGAAAAGTGAGAGACGTGCTAAAGTGGGAGCCCCCGCAAAATGTCAAGGAAACAAGAAGATTTCTTGGGATGGCTGGATATTACCGTAGGTTCATCAAGGACTTTTCCAAGATAGCCAAGCCCATGACGGAGTTGCTAATGAAGGGAAAGGCTTTCCAATGGACTCAAGCTTGTCAAAATAGTTTTGAGGAGTTGAAGAAGAGGTTGACAACAGCTCCAGTTTTGGTATTGCCGGATGTAAGCAAGAGTTTTGATATTTATTGCGACGCATCGAGACAAGTACTTGGATGTGTATTGATGCAAGAAGGTCAAGTGGGCCTATGCATCAAGACAATTGAAGAAACATGAGCAGGATTACCCAACACATAATTTAGAACTTGCAGCCGTGGTACATGCATTGAATATTTGGAGACACTATATCCTTGGACATAGGTTTGAAATTTATACGAATCATAAGAGTTTGAAGTATATTTTCACACAAACGGATCTGAACTTGAGGCAACGGAGATGGTTGGAGCTCATCAAAGATTATGATTTGGGGATCAACTATCATCTGGGAAAAGCCAATGTAGTGGCCGATGCTTTGAGTAGAAAGGGAGTAAGTCATCAACTCAAAGTTCGAGAGTTACTATCCGAGTTATGCGAGGAGTTTGAACGGTTGAACCTCGGGTTTGTAAATGATATGGAGATGATGAAGTTAAACCCAACCTTGGAGCAAGAAATTCGAGAGGCACAAACCGCAGATGAGGAGATCAAGGAAATCAAGGAAAGGATCGAGGAAGGGAAATAATTCAGATTTGATGAACACGAACATGGTACCTTATGGCTTGGAAAGAGGATCGTTGTGCCTAATATAAAGCATATTCGGGAGACAATATTAAAGGAGGCACATGACTCATCTTACTCGATTCACCCCGGTTGTATGAAGATGTACAAAGACTTGAAGGATTGCTATTGGTGGGATAGCATGAAAAAGGACATAGCTGAATATGTAGCATTGTGTGATGTGTGCCAACGAGTCAAGGCGGAACATCAAAGGCCAGCTGGATTATTGCAACCGTTGAAGATTCTAGAATGGAAGTGGGAAGAAATTGGAATGGACTTCATAGTTGGGTTACCACGTACTCAGTCTGGGTATGACTCAATTTGGGTAATTGTGGATCGCTTAACCAAGTCAGCTCATTTTGTCCCTGTGAAGACCAAATATACAGCTGCACGATTGGCTGAAATATATGTGGAGCATATTGTGTGTCGACATGGAGTCCCTAAGAAGATAGTCTCGGATAGAGGTTCTTAATTTACCTCCAGATTTTAGCAAAAATTGCATGAAGCTTTGGGAACGAGGTTGAATTTTAGTTCAGCATATCATCCTCAAATGAATGGACGAACCGAGAGGAGCAATCAGATTTTGGAGGACATGTTAAGAGCTTGTGCTTTGAAGCATGGGAAGAGTTGGAACAAAAGCTTACCATACGCAGAATTTTCATACAACAATAGTTACCAAGCAAGCTTGAAGATGTCACCATATGAAGCGCTTTATGGGAGGAAGTGTAGGACACCTTTATTCTGGAATGAGGCAGGAGAAACTCAAGTATTTGGTACAGATGTGTTGCAAGAAGCCGAAAAGCAAGTCCAAATAATTCGTGAAAAATTGAGGGCTGCCCAATCAAGGCAAAAGGGCTATGCGGACAATAGGAGAATGAAATTAGCCCTTGAAATAGGAGATTTTGTTTACCTCAAGGTGTCACCAATGAGAGGTCATAAGAGGTTTAATATAAGGGGCAAGCTCGCACCTCGCTATATTGGACCGTTCAAGATTTTGGACAAAAGAGGAGAAGTAGCATATAAGTTGGAGATGCCAGCTCATCTTTTAGACGTACATGATGTCTTTCATGTTTCCCAACTCAAGAAGTGCTTGAGAGTACCGGAAGAACAAGTGCCAATGGAAGGATTGAGGAAGATTTGACTTATGCCGATCAACCGATCAAAATCTTGGAAACCAAGGAGAGGGTCACAAGGAAAAAGGTCATTAGATGGTGTAAAGTTCAATGGAAGCACCACACAGAAAAAGAAGCGACGTGGGAATTGGAGGATGATCTCAAGAAGGAATTTCGCTATCTCTTCTCTTCCGCGTCGAATCTCGAGGGCGAGATTCATTTTAAGCGGGGTAGGTTTGTAACACCCTCATTTTCATGCATCATGCCCTACATGCACTCATATACATGTTTAACATTAACCCACATAAAGAGGAATGAGTTTAAAATTGATTTGGAGCAAAACCGCACTTAAAACGCAGGAAAGTGCGGACTAGTCCGATTTTACTGAGGACTAGTCCAATTTCTCTCTGTCTAAAAACGGACTTGTCTGTTTTTGCTGCGGACTAGTCCGATTTTTGGCACTAGAAACTTTTGGACTTGTCCAATTTTGTGCGGACTAGTCCGATATTCCAAGAATCCTTGAAAATTTGCTAAGTCCTTAGACTTTTTTGGACTAGTCCGGTGTTCCACCGGACTTGTCCGATTTCCCCTCTGTTTAAAGTCAGACTTGTCCGATTTTTGGCCAGACTTGTTCGATTTTCTCTCTGGACGACTTCGGACTAGTCCGATCCTTTCCGGACTTGTCCGATATTTCGCGACTCGGAGTTGATCTTTTGTTTTACGACTTGTTTCTTGGGTTTCACGTTAAGTGGGCCTAGGGACGTCGTGCCTAACTCTTTTAGAGCCCATGTGGGACTCTAAACTGCCCTCTACTCATCCCAAACTCGAAATCCATCTAACCCTAGCCTCCACCTCTATATAAACAGCCCCACCCCTTGGATTGACATCTATTTGCCACTTTTCCACCCATCCAAACCCTAGTTCGTGGGGAGCCACCATCAAGGAGGGAGGAGAAGATCCCAAGCAAGAAGAATAAGAGGAGGAAACGAAGTAGGATTAAGATCTCCACCAAGCTTTCGTTCTTCATCACCAATTCATCTCCAAGTTCATCACCAACCCTAGATCACCAAGATCCAAGTGCTACCTCCAAGTTTCTTGATTCATTGGAGTCCTAAACACCTGGTATACCTTCTATTCTCTTTTCCTTATGAGAATTCAACCCCTAATCTCTGAATTTACATCGATCTAGAAAACCCTAATCTGCTAATCTCGTAAAGTGCGGACTTGTCCGGTCCCTAGCGGACTAGTCCGATCTTTCTGGTTAAATTGTGTTGAATTAATTCTAAAATTTGATCTAATCGAATCCAAACCTGTATAAACTTGTTAAAAGCTATTAGAACTAGTTAGTGATCATTAAAAGCAATCTAGTAACAAGTTCTACCTTGCATTTGCATCAATCATGCATGTCATGTCATATTGAGTAATATTTTTGCACTCTTTGATTGTGTTTCTTGTCTTGTATGTTTATTGTGTGGATTAGACGGATTTGTGCTAGAGAGTGTCGCGGAGGATCTACAGCACCAAGAGTTTGAAGGCTTTGACCCTAATCAACAGCAAGAGCAAGGCAAGTGTCCTTGAAGCATATTGATCCTGTTTTTTAAAATAAAATGTTTTGTTTGTAAATTGCATGCTTGTGTCAATTTGACTGGAATCCTATGATAGGAAGTTTACTAGAATTGTTTAACCACCCTTGTCACCTGGAATTTATGGTAGAGAGTCAGGAAGGGCTTTTACCTTTTTGCTTCGCTTGATTAATTGGGATGGGAAACAACACTACACATTTAATTATGTATTAATGATATTCTGGTTAATGTGAACTGGTCGATACGGTATGGTAATGGGTGATCTAAGCAAGCCTGGTATGTGAATGGGTTGGATGTTATGGTGGTTTGCTTGCTTTAGATCTAAGGACCGGTTCATGCGAGAATAAGCCAGGACTATAGTGCCACCACGAGGCCAAGTATGGGTGCGGCGTAGCTGATTAATTAGGGCTTTGCCAGTGCTATTTGGACCATTGTGGATGCTCGGGGAAGGGGTAGTCGGATTGGGTTTGTTGATGATTGGTGGGACTACCCTGGGATCCGAATGGCTCAAGAGGGGGCCCTTGGTTGAAGATGTGCTCTGCGGGAGACATCGCCACCGGTGAAACCTCAGTGGGGTCTAAATAGGCTAGTAATCCCTTTATAAAGGCTATTTTGTGATCTCTTGGCCACACACCGATGGAAGTGTGAGACGGCATAATAGAGGTTTTAGTCATCGAAAGGTGATGAAATCACGAACACGTGGGTAAAGTGGTACAAACTCTGCAGAGTTAAATAAAACTATCATGATAGCCATGCTCCCGGTTATGAGCACCTGGACAACTTCCATGATTAGAGGGTACTCGGTATTGGGATGGTATTTGTGATGGTTATGGTTGGTATTATGGTTATGGATTAATTTCTGGTATTGAATATGGTTATTGGCAAATGGTGAAATCTGGAATTATTGATGAGGATGGTGAATTGTGGACTGGTATTATGATATTACTTATGATTATGATGGGTTTATTTCACATACATGTAATATATTTCTTTTCAAATGTTTTAATGTACTTTTCAGCACTTTGCTATTATTATTGTCGTTATTTGAATCAGCCACATGTCATACTTTCCACACTTGCTGAGTACGACATGTACTCACTCTTGCAATCCCCCACCCAACAGTTGCAGGTCAGGATTGGGAGTTTAATGGTGAGAATGCGGAGTTCTAGGCCGTGTCTACCGTCATCTTTGCCTGTGGTGTTGATTGGAGCTGTGCTATCCCTTATGCTTAGTTGTTTAGTTGCTTAGTTGCTTAATTAGTTTATTTCGGCTGCATTAGTTGAACTTGTCATAAATATTCATTAGAGCTTGTATTCGAGGATAATATAGTTTGTGTAATAAAATTTGGTTTATTAATCTTGTTCTGTGGTAATTTTCTATATACTCTTTTGTGATTGTACTCGTGTATGTGTGATGAACATCCTGGGCACACATATGCGTTATCTTGGTTCATTTTTCGGAATCGGGCGTCACATCCGGTCCTGTGTAACTTTGTGCAATGTGTGTGTTTAATTGTGATTGAGCTATTGGGGTCTGTTTCTTTAACACACTCCATACACAAGGATCTACTATTCTTCTTTCTTGAGCTCATTTCCACTTTGGTCCTCATTCTTTTTTCTTTTTGGCACTTTGCTCATTTTTCTATTAAAAACTTGCGCTCATCTCAACAAAGAGGTTAGGATCCCAATTGCTTGTCATAAATCATCCAAAACCCACAAGGGAGTCCTAGATGCACTTTCAATCTCCCTGTTTTTGGTGATTGATGACAACCAATTGAGATTTCACAAAATATGATAAAAATTGAGATTTTCATAAAGTTTGCACATATGAGTCCAAAATACATCAAACAGTTAAAACATAATCCATATGTGCATTCTTTATGGTGGGATGCAAAACTAAGTGCACTAAAACATTGAGAATAACATAATTGACATTAATCAACCAATAGCAAGCATATATGTCATTCTAGAGCAAAATCACAGTTTTCAACAAATACTACTCAAAGGATCAAATCATTGCATCACAGAACCATAATTAACTTAAGATCATTGTTAAAATTTTACAAACCACAAAATAGGAAAATAAATAGCATAGAGCTCTCTCCTCGCAACCTACAGCTAAGACTAAGACTCCCCCTCAATATCTCCCCCTTTTGCATCAAGACACCAAAAAGAAGGAGAGGAGGGTCCTAAGGTCTTCACTTTTCGCTGTCGGTCCTCTCATCGTCGTCTTCATCATCTTCATCTTCAGCTTGATGAGGAGGAGGAGGAGGAGGAGGAGGAGGAGGAGGAGGTGTGGAGCTACTCGAGCCCCCGATGCCAAAGTAGGCAAGCTCGGAGGGGGACAAGGGCCTGAGCTCGGTGAAGTCAGAATTTGAGTCTTCAGAGATTACTGGAGACCCAATTGGCTCAATCTCCAGTTTCTGGCAAATTTGCTTCACATTTGCCTTGATATACTTCATGTCCTCCTTTCTTTTCTTGTTGAGCTTATGGGCCTTCACTTCGGCCTTTTTGCAGGAGGCAAAGATTGCAGTCAGATACTTGAGAATTCCACTGGATGAACCTTTTTGAGGGGCAGTCCTGGCTTCTTCTCTTGTTCTTGCCAATGCCTCGGGACTGGAGGTCGGCGAGGGAGCAGCCTGCACACTCGGCTTTTGGGGCATCTGAGTCCTCAAGGGGAGATGCTCCACATCTTTCACAAACTCAATCCCGGTGACTTTCTCAATCACAAACATTAGGTAAGGAGCATATCCACATGACCTGTTGGGAGTGCATGATATGTTCACCATGTCATTCCCAATGTATTCCGCCACATCAAACTGGCAGTTCTTTCTTATGACCCTCATCAGAGTCCGGAGGTATCCTTGCACACTCCCAGCATCTCCATCTTTGGGAGCAATCGTCTTCCGCAAAACTCTGTTCAGCACCACAAAGAATGGCTTCATGTTTTTGGTGTAGGGAGGGTTGAACTTTGAGTTTGGCTCATATAGGAACTTCATCTTATCCTTCTCAATGACACCTATGTTGTGTATGATCAAGCAGTCAGACCTTGAGGTGTCAAGGTGAAGCAGGCTAGCAAAATCTTCTTGAGTAATACTGTACTTGGATCCATGAGTCATCCAAGTGACACTCTCCTCATCTTCACTAGAGAAGTGACAGGTTGCAAAGAACTGCACAATCACTTCATCATTCTAGTTATTCCTGAAGGCGAAAAGATCCCTCAGGCCATGCCTCTCAATGGCTTCCACTACCTCAGTGAATGGTGAACAACCCTTCTTCTCAAAATGTGCCCAGTCAATCCACTGACTGCACACAACTGGTATCTTCATTGGGAGATATATTGATTTGTAGAAATCAGCATGGAAGTTGCACCAGAATCTTCCATCAACAGCTTGCTTCGGTCGGCCATACCAATCGATGCTTCTGAATTTTGCCGCCGAATCACTGCCCTTCCCATTGAACTTCTCTTCAGTGGGGTCACGGACCCCTTCCCTCAGAGCATGCAGTTTCAACGGGCCAACTGGACCTCTAGCAATCCCTTTGCCCTTGCCCTTTGCTTGGCGAGGGCCACTTGATGATGCAACTGCCTTGGAGACTGGCTTCTTTGCCAACACCTTCCTCCGAGCCTGAGGAGGGGATGGAGCTGGCTTGGAGGTTCTTTCTTGGCGCTTCTTGCCAAGACCCGTCGAGGTCCAAGGTGCCACCTCGTGATCCATCTCGGCCTCAAAGTCAGAGACATCATTGTCCGAGCTCGACATGACCTGAGAATGAGAGGCATGAATGATACAAGGCATAGGTATGGAATGATAGCAAGGAATTGCATCGAGGAATTGAGAAGTTAGGTTTTGAGTTCAGATAAATCGGACTTGTTCGGTGTACAGGCACGAACTAGTCCGGGGATATCGGACTTGTCCGTGCATGGACCAAACTAGTCTGGTATTCAAACTAAAAAACCTAGGAAACTAGACAAATGGTGATTCCTAGTGCACAACAACCTTAGCATAAACGTAATACATCAAGAAAGCATGTATATAGCAAGGAATGCTAGGCTATTCGATCAACAATGAAGAAATTTGGAATTTCTAGGGTTTGAGTGAAAATTACCGAAGAATTCGATTGATGCTCGAAGAGAAGGGTGTTGAAGTCCGGACTTGTCTGTGAACCTCAATCTTCGAGCAAGGATGCTTGATCTCCATCCAAATGCGGAGCTTTTTGGTGGAGGGGACGCAAAATTGCCTTGGGAGCTCGAGTGGAAGAGAGAGAGCGCGTGAGGCAAGAGTGGAGGTGAGTGAATTAGGGTTTGGCGGCGGCTAGGGTTATGGACACAAAAAATCAGACAAGCCCGGAGACGACCGGACTAGTCCAAACTTTTCCAGAGGACTATATCGGACTAGTCCGTTGTATGCCGGACTAGTCCGGCCTAACCGGCACTCTGCGGACCAGTCTGCACGGGCGGACTAGTCTGGCTAACCACAGACTAGTCCGTGGTCACTAGGAGAGAATTGCTTAGCCCACTCATATATATTTGAAGGTACATATTTAGAGAATAGAGAGGCAAATAAAATCAAATAATCTTGATGAATATGACCAGTAAGCATACAACAATCTAGCAATGATCATAATTCATCAAGATTTAGTAATTGACATAGTTTTTCGGAGAAAATTGAGAGAGATGATTTTCATAATCCAATCAACATATTTGAAGAATTCATACAAGTATGCAACATTTCAAACCACACACCGAGCATCAAGGATATTTAGTTCATTTCGGAGTTCACAAAAACGCTTTTCATCAAGTGGCTTGGTGAATATGTCGGCCAATTGCTTTTGAGTGTTGACATGTGAAATGGCTATGTCTCCTTGCATGGCATGATCTCTCAAAAAGTGATGTCTTATATCTATGTGTTTAGTTCTGGAGTGCTCAACTGGGTTGTGGGCAATTTTGATGGCACTTTCATTGTCACAAAGGAGTGGAATATGGTTCATATTGTAACCATAGTCCCTTAGAGTTTGTCGCATCCAAAGGAGTCGTGCACAGCAACTCCCGGCTGCAACATACACCGCTTCGGCTGTGGATAAGGCAATGGAATTTTGTTTCTTGGAGGACCAAGAAACTAAGGATCTCCCTAGGAATTGGCATGTATCGGAGGTGCTTTTTCTATCTACTTTGCACCCGGCATAATCTGCATCGTAGTAACCAATGAGATTGTATTTTGAGCCTTTTGGGTACCAAAGACCAAGGTTGGGTGTATGAACTAAATATCTCAAGATCCTTTTTACAGCTGTCAGGTGACATTCCTTAGGATTGGATTGAAATCTTGCACACAAACATACACTCAGCATAATATCTGGCCTAGATGCACATAAATAGAGTAGAGATCCAATCATGGAGCGATATACCTTTTGGTCGACGCTAGGTCCATCTTCATTGAGATCCAAGTGGCCATTCGTTGCCATGGGGGTTTTTATGGGTATCACCTTGTCCATGCCAAACTTCTTAAGTATGTCCTATGTGTATTTGGTTTGTCTTATGAACGTTCCTTCCTTTTGTTTCCGCACTTGAAACCCCAAGAAGTACTTTAATTCTCCCATCATTGACATTTCAAACCTGTCTGACATGATTTTGCTAAATTCCTCACAAAAGGATTGATTAGTTGACCCAAAGATTATATCGTCAACATAAATTTGACAAATAAAAAGATCATTGTCAAAATTCTTTGTAAATAGTGTATAATCTACTTTGTCAATCTTAAAGCCATTTTCAATTAAGAAATCTCTAATACACTCATACCAAGCTCTAGGATCTTGTTTGAGGCCGTAGAGAGCCTTACATAATTTAAATACGTGGTTGCGAAACTCTTCGTCTTCAAACCCAAGAGGTTGATCCACGTACACTTCTTCCTTGATTGGTCCGTTGAGGAAGGCGCTTTTCACATCCATTTGATACAGCTTGAAATCATGGTGAGTAGCATATGCAAGTAATATTGTAATAGATTCAAGCCTAGCTACTAGAGCAAAGGTCTCATCGAAATCCAAACCTTCGGCTTGTGAATACCCTTTGGCCACAAGTCATTCCTTGTTCCTTGTCACCACCCCGTGTTCGTCTTGTTTGTTGCGGAAGACCCACTTGGTGCCGATGATGTTTGCATTGGGTCTTGCCACAAGTTCCCACACCTCGTTCCGCTTGAAGTTGTTCAATTCTTCTTGCATTGCCACCACCTAGTCTGGATCCTTCAATGCATCCTCAACCCTGCGTGGTTCCAAAAAGGATACAAACGAATAGTGCTCACAAAAGTTAGCTATGCGAGATCTAGTGGTTACTCCCTTTTGGATGTCACCGATGATATTGTCGATTGGGTGATCCCTTTGGACACATTGGTGTACTCTTGGGTTAGACACTTGAGGAGTTGTATCTTCATGATCATCTGCTTCTCCCCCTAAGTGATTGCCTTCGTTGACTTGTTGATTATCTTCGTATTCTTGTGGTTGATCTTGTGCTGAAGCTTCCCCTTATTTGTTGGTCTCCTCTTGTGATTCGTCTTCCTCAAGTACGTGTGGAGGTGGCCCTTGTGGTCGAACTTCACCTAGAGCCATTCTTTTCAATGCTTGACAAGGAGCTTCTTCTTTACCTAGTTCACATGGATCAACTTGCTCCTTTTGGGAGCCATTAGTCTCATCGAACACTACGTCACGTGCTACTTCAACAAGTCCGGAGGTCTTGTTGAAAACATGATAGGCGTAAGTGTTCGAATCATAACCAAACGAAAAACCTTCATCAGACTTTAAAGCGAACTTTGAAGTCCTAGGCTTCTTGTTCAAGATATAACATGGAAAACTGAAAACTCGAAAATATGAAATATTTGGTTTGTTACCGGTGAGTATCTCATAGGATGTCTTCTTGAGTAGTCGATGAAGATAAAGTCGATTTACGGCATGGCAAGCGGTGTTAATCACTTCCGCCCAAAATCGATCCGATGTCTTGTACTCATCGAGCATTGTTCTTGCCATCTCTATGAGTGTTCGATTCTTTCTTTCTGCAACTCCGTTTTGTTGTGGGGAGTACTGTAACACCCTAAATTTTCGCATCATGCATCGCATTGCATATATATTCATTCATTAAACATTAATAGAGGAAAAGAAATAAAAATAGCCTAAAACTGGTAATAAGGAATAAGTATAAAAATAATAAAAATATATATAAATAATATATATAAAAATATATATAAATAATATATATAACAATATATAAAAATAGATAAAATATTAATATTAATAATATATGTTATAAAATAATAAATAATAAATAATATATATAATATAAATAATATATATATAATATAATATAATAAATTATATAATAAAAGAAAGTATAAAAAAGTAAAATAAATAAATATAAATAATAAAATAATAATAATACTAAATAAAAAAAAAAAGAAAAAAAGGGGAACCGCCGGCCAGGCCGCCGAACGGCCCAGCCAGCGTCCCACCCCGCCAGCCGCTCGGCCTCGCCTGGCCCCGCACCCAAGGCCGCTCGCGCCGACTCTCGCCCCGACCCCGCGCCCGATCGAGCGCGCGACCCCCGCCCCGGCTCGGCCGCCGCTCCCCGCGTGGCCTCCCCGACCCCCGATTCCCTCCCGCGTACGCGCCCACCCGGCCGAACTCCCGCTCCCGATTCCCGCGCCAGAACTCACGAAACCGAGCGGGACTCCCTATCGAGTCCTCCCGCCGCGTCTATAAAAAAGCCCCGTAGACTTCACGATACCGACGCCAGAGCCCCAGGGAAAAACCTAGCCGCCGGGAAAAAGCACCAGGGACCAAAGGGCTGCGCCCAGGGAAGAAAAAGGAGGAAAAGAAGGGGAAGAAGAGGAAGAAAAAGAGGAGGGCGCCGCGTCCGCCGGAGATCGTCGTCGACATCGCGCCGCCATCATCGTGCCGCCGAAGAACGCATCTACTTCATCTACGCATTGTCCCCATCCCGCGATCATCGAAGCCATCGCATCTACGGTAGGCCATGTTCCCGATGCGAATTTTAGCGATCATATTGAACCTAATAGGCGTAACTTGATCGTAGTTGTGTCATAATTTTATTTTCAGCAGCATTAATCCACCCTATAACCCCCGTAAACTCATATGAACACGTATGAACTACTTGCATCTACTTAATAAACAACCCTAGTAAATTAATAATTGATCTTTGCATGCATGCATATCATCGCATGTTGATTAATGTGTGTGCATCATGTTAATTGTATATGCTTTCTTGTATGTATGATCACGCGTAGAGGAACGTGCTCAAGAGGCTGCATACGAGGATTTCCAGAACCAAGACTTCGAAGCGCTTGAGCAACCCTATCCGTCAGAACAAGGCAAGTGTCCTTGAAGCATATTGATCCTGTTTTATTAAATGTTTTGTTTGTGAACTTGCATGCTTGTGTGAAATTGATGGGAATCCTATGGTAGGAAGTTTACTAGTTTTGTTTGACCACCCTTGTCACCTGGGATATATGGTAGAGAGTCGGGAAGGGTTTTTACCTTTTTGCTTCGCTTAATTAATTGGGATGGCAAACAACACTACACATTTAATTATGCATCAATGATATTCTGGTTAATGTGAACTGGTCAATACGATGGGTGATCTAAGCAAGCCTGGTATGTGGATGGGTTGGATGTTATGGTGGTTTGCTTGCTTTAGATCTAAGGACCGGTTCATGCGAGAATATGCCAGGTCAACAGTGCCACCACAAGGCCAAGTATGGGTGCAGCGTAGCTGAATAATTAGGAGCACTGCTAGTATTGTATGGACCATTGGATGGCGCGGGGAATGGGAGTCGAGGAGGACTGCCCTGGGATCCGCATGGCACACGAGGGGGCCCGTGGGTGGGAGAATAGAGATTCAAGCCTGCCGGTGAAACCTTAGTGGGCACGTACATACTAGTAGTCCCTTTTGAAAGGCTATTTTGTGATCTCTTGGCCACACACCTACGGAAGTGTGAGATGGCATAATGGAGGTTTCTTAGTCATCGAAAGGTGATGAAATCATAGACATGTGGGTAAAGTGGTACAACCTCTGCAGAGTGTTTAAAAATATCATGATAGCCGTGCTCCCGGTTATGAGCGCCTGGATGACCTACATGATTAGAGTGAAATTGGGATTTGGGATGGTTATGGTTAACATTATGGTTATGGGTTGGTAATGGTTATGGTTTATGGATTATGGTCATGGATATGAATTTGAGTTATGGTAATTGGACATGGATAATGGTGATGTTGGCAATAATTGGACATGGTTTATATTTTGTTAATATGATGGTTATGATGGGATTGTTTCACATAGACATAGTATAATGCTTTTCAAATGTTTTATTGTACTTTTCAGCACTTAGCCGTTATTACATTCATCATTTGAATTAGCCACATGTCATACTTTCCACACTTGCTGAGTACGACATGTACTCACCCTTGCAATCCCCCCCCCCCCCCAACAGCTACTGGAGACAATTGGGAGTACCCTGAGGATCACGTGGAGTACTAGGTTGCATACCGCCGTCAATTGCATGTGGATTGGAGTCGTGCTGCTTAGTTTATTTTCCGCTGCATTATCTAGAGTTTTATCATTCGTGAACTATTGGATTATTGTAATAAAGTACTTATTTATTAGTTAAGATGTTGTTAAATTCTGTATATCGTTTGTGATGCAATCGTATATGTGTGATGAACTTCCTGGGCACACATATGCGTTACGCTTGGTTCATATTCGGAACCGGGTGTCATAAATTGGTATCAGAGCCGCGTTGACCGTAGGACGCAAGCCTAGGTAGAATGGACACTCTATAGCACTTAGGAACACTCTTCTAATCTGCTATTTTCGAAAAATTTTGCTGCTGTTTTGTTCCCTTATTTTCAGCTGCAAAAAGTATTGATCGCTGCTGCGTTTTTGATAAAAATTTTCAGAAGTGAGCAATATTAAGTGCTGTTGTTTTGCTGCTTAAATTTTCGCGAAAAAGTGTGTTTTGCTGCTGTTATGTGTGGGTAAAATTATTGTGTTGGCTGCTGCATTTTTTCTCTCTATTTTTCGTTCTTTTGGAACCGCTGCACCGCTCTTTTTCCGCCATTTTAGCTGCTGAAATTTTCAGATTTGTATTTTGTTATTTCCTTTTTTCTCTAATGTATTCTTGTTTTCTGTAGATGGCCCGCACCAAGACAACCCCCCGTAAGTCGACCGGTGGACTTGTGCCCCCGCGTAGGTTGGCCAGTCGCTCTCCGGCCGTCGACCCCCGTCACCCCGTGGTGATCCGTTCTGACGGCAGGGCCGCAGGACAACTGCGACATCGTCTCCGTGCCCTACTCCGCGAGGCTGGCTACCGTCACCACAACCTCTCGCTCTCCTACCACACCACTGGAGTGCAGCGCCCCGGCAGGAAGGAGTGGAGCTGCAAGATCTATATCTACTATGGTGATGAGTTGGTGAAGACCCACAGTAGCCCTGCTTGGAGGAGCTCCCGCCGATCTGCGGAGCAGGATGCTAGCTGGGAAGCAGCCACCTTTTGGAGTCACACCCGCCGTTTCTGTCTGGAGGACACGGTGGACGCCTTCGTTCCGCAGCGTCCCAGTGGCACTGCGCGCTTCGTCTCCAGGCACGTGGAGGGACCCCTGGACCTCCCGCAGTCTCGTCAAACTGTTGACGACGTGGCCCAGCTCAGTGCCCGACTTCAGAGGCTGCAGCAGGAGATTCAGGATGGACGTGACCTCGCCCAGCGCCACGAGGCGATAATCAGGAGGTATCGTCGAATCACCGACGAGGACCCGGACGACTACGCGTCCGATACCCCGACGTGGACCCCAGACTCTCCAGACCATCGCAATGGCCAGCGCGAGTCGTCTTCTGAGGAGTCCTCTGATGAGGAGCCTTCCAGTGTGGCGTCTACCGCACCGCCGCCGCCTGCTGCCTCACCACCACAGGACCCCGAGGACCCCGACGACGACGACGACGAGGACCCGGATGAGTTCCCACTTGACGACGAGTAGTCCTCGACCTATGCCACGACTCAAGGATAGGCACACCCCCATTAGTTAAATAAGAGCGACGTAGACATACTTGTGTGACCTTGAGTTGTGTTACTTCTTTTAGGATCTTTGTCAATTTTGTTTGGTGCTTGTTTGAGTGCTTGTGTGCTTAGTAGAGAGTTGTGGGATGCTTCGGCACTTGTCCACATCCTCATAATATAGGTCTATATTAATAAAGGATTATTTAGTGTCACATACCTTGATGCATATAGTTGGGACGTTTCTTTCCAAATTCTAAATCCTTCTGTCCCCACCCTTCTTTCGCCAACAGATGGTGAGAACTCGTAACCAGAGGGATGCCAACGATGAGGAGGAGCGCAATGAAGTACCTCAGAACAACCAAGGACATGCTCATGGAGCTATCAATATTGAACAATTGTTAGCTATGCAGAACCAGCTCATGCAGACCATGATACAGACCATGGGACAGCTGCAAGCTGGCAACAACAATCAGCCTCATATACCGCCCCCGCCACCACCCCCGCCACATCAAACCGTTTGGGAGAGTTTATGAGGACCAGACCACCTAACTTTGCACAAGCTGCAGACCCAATGGAAGCTGATGATTGGCTGAAGTCCGTTGAAAAGAAACTTGCTATTGTCCAGTGCACTGATAGGGAGAAGGTTCTCTTTGCATCACATCAACTAGTTGGAGCAGCCGCTGACTGGTGGCAAGCTCTTGGCAACGCTCATGATAATCAGGAGACAATCACTTGGGCTGAGTTTAAGCAGAGTTTCCGTTCCCACTATGTACCTGAAGGAGTTATGATACTGAGAAGACAAGATTTTGAAAATCTCAGGCAAGGAAGGATGAGCATGAGTATCTCAACAAATTCACTCAATTATCAAGATATGCTCCAGAAGACATCAAAACTGATAGTAGGAAGCAGTATTTGTTTATGAGGGGTCTCAACAATGAAATTCAAGTCCAGTTGCTCAATACTGATTATCCAAACTTCCAAAAGCTGGTTGGCAAGACTATTGTGGTTGAGAACAAAATTCGTGAGATGGAGCAGGACAACAAGAGGAAGATGCCACATCATGGACCGCAGCAAGGAAGCAATGTTTGCCCCCTCTATGCACCACCTACTGCACCACACTACAACCCATCTGCTCCTGCATACCGTGCTGCTTATCCGCCCCGCCCAAATCAGCCACCGCAGCAACGCCCCGCCATGCAAGCGCCTCGCTATCCTATGCCACCTGCGCCGCATCCTAACATGGCGGCAAATGCTCAAAACCAGTTGCGCCCAAACCTCCCTAATGCTACGGGTGGTAAGACATGCTATGTGTGTGGAGAACCCGGATACTTTGCAAGTCAATGCCCCAAGAGAAACTATGGACCTATGAACAATGCACCAAGGCCAAATCACCCGCGACCAAATGGAGGAGCACCACAAGGCAACCGTGGACAGCAGAATTTTGCTCGTGGCAATGTGAATCATGTCTCTACTGAGGAAGCCCAGAACGCTGATGACGTCGTGATTGGTATGTTTCTCGCCAACTCCAACCCCGCGACTGGTTTATTTGATTCAGGAGCATCTCATTCATTCATCTTGTCAAAGTATGTTGCCAAGTACAATTTGCCTATATCTCATATGAAGCAAACTATGCTAGTAAGTTCTCCTGGCGGAGAGATGAGGACAAATATAGTATGTCCGAAAGTAAGCATTAAAATAAGGGGGGTAGACTTTCTCGCAAACCTCATAGTCTTGGACTCCCAAGGAATAGACATAATACTTGGAATGGACTGGCTGAGCAAGCATAATGGAGTCATTCAATGTGCCGAGAGGATTGTGCAGTTGACAAGTGAATATGGTACACGCAGAGGCAGCCCAACCTGCAAGAGAGAAAGCGGTACTGAATCACGTGTAAGAAGTGACATTGGAAAGCATTCCGATCGTTCGCGAGTACCCGGACGTGTTTCCAGATGAGTTGCCAGGTATGCCACCTGATCGTGACATAGAATTCGCCATTGAGTTGATACCCGGAACTGCACCTATAGCTAAGAGGCCGTATAGGATGCCTCCTAAGGAATTAGCAGAGCTCAAGAAGCAAATTCAAGAGCAGCTAGAGAAGGGTTTTATACACCCAAGTTCATCCCCATGGGGAGCCCCAGTGCTCTTCGTAGATAAGAAGGATGGAACTCAGAGGATGTGTGTGGACTATAGGTCTCTCAATGAAGTGACAATTAAGAACAAGTACTCACTGCCCCGTATAGAGGATTTGTTCGACCAAATGAAGGGTGCCTGTATCTTCTCCAAGATCGACTTGCGGTCAGGATACTTCCAAATGAAGATTAGACCATCGGATATACCCAAGACAGCATTTCAGACACAATATGGATCTTATGAGTACACCGTCATGTCATTTGGATTGACGAACGTGCCTGCGTACTTTATGTATCTCATGAATAAGGTCTTCATGGAATATCTGGATAAGTTCGTTGTAGTGTTCATCGATGACATTATGATATACTCGAGGAGTGAGAAGGAACACGAGGAACACTTGAGGCTTACGCTGCAGAAATTGAGGGAGCATCAATTGTATGCCAAGTTCAGTAAATGTCAATTTTGGTTACGGGAAGTTTCTTTCTTAGGCCATATTATTTCCGGAGGAGGAGTATCAGTTGACCCAGGGAAGGTGAGAGATGTGATTAAGTGGGAACCGCCACAGAATGTCAAGGAAATTCGGAGTTTCCTTGGAATGGCTGGATATTACCGCCGATTCATAAAGGATTTCTCCAAAATAGCCAAGCCTATGACCGAATTACTCATGAAAGGTAAGGCATTCCGATGGACTCAAGCTTGTTAGGATAGCTTTGAGGAGTTAAAGAAAAGGTTGACAACCGCGCCGGTGTTAGTGTTACCGGACGTGAGCAAGAGTTTTGATATATATTGTGATGCATCAAGACAAGGATTAAGTTGTGTGCTCATGCAAGAAGGCCAAGTGGTAGCTTATGCATCGAGGCAACTAAAGAAGCATGAGTCGAATTATCCTACACACGACCTTGAACTCGCAGCCGTAGTACACGCCTTGAAGATATGGAGACACTATGTTTTTGGTCACCGATGTGAGATTTATACGGATCACAAGAGTCTCAAGTACATATTTACGCAAACGGATCTGAATCTGAGGCAATGCCGATGGTTGGAGCTCATCAAGGATTATGACGTGGGAATCAACTATCACCCAGGGAAGGCCAATGTAGTGGCCGATGCTTTGAGCCGAAAAGGAGTAAGTCATCAACTCACAGTACGAGAGCTGCCATCTGAGTTATGCAAGGAGTTTGAATGGTTGAACCTTGGATTCATAAATGAGATGGGAACGATGGAAGTCAACCCAACATTAGAGCAAGAAATACGGGAAGGACAGACAAAGGACAAGGAAATACAGGAAATCAAGGAAAGGACCCAAGAAGGAAAAGAATTCAGATTTGATGAGGACGAACAGGGTACCTTATGGCTTGGAAAGAGGATTGTGGTACCTAATGTTAGGCATATTCGAGAGACAATATTAAAGGAGGCACATGACTCGCCTTACTCAATTCATCCTGGCTGTACGAAGATGTACAAGGACTTAAAGACATGCTATTGGTGGGCCAGCATGAAAAAGGACATAGCCGAATATGTTGCACTTTGTGATGTGTGCCAACGAGTTAAAGCTGAACATCAAAAGCCAGCCGGATTGTTACAACCATTATAAATCCCGGAGTGGAAGTGGGAAGAGATTGGTATGGACTTTATAGTTGGATTACCGCGAACTCAGTCTGGCTATGATTCAATATAGGTTATTGTGGATCGATTGACAAAATCAGCTCACTTCATCCCTGTCAAGACCACATATACCACCGCGAAGCTAGTAGAATTGTATATGGAGCGGATTGTGTGTCGACACGGAGTACCGAAGAAGATAGTCTCGGATAGAGGTTCTCAGTTTACCTCTAGATTTTGGAAGAAATTGCATGAAGCAATGGGAACAAGGTTGAACTTCAGTTCGGCGTATCACCCTCAAACAGATGGACAAACCGAGAGGACCAACCAAATTTTGGAAGACATGTTAAGAGCTTGTGCTTTAAAGCATGGGAAAAGTTGGGATAAGAGCTTGCCATATGCAGAATTCTCGTACAACAATAGCTACCAAGCAAGTTTGAAAATATCACCCTATGAAGCATTATATGGAAGGAAGTGTAGGACTCCCTTGTTTTGGAATGAAACCGGAGAGAATCAAGTGTTTGGTCCCGACGTGTTACAAGACGCTGAAAGGCAAGTCCAAATAATACGGGAAAACTTAAAGGCTGCCCAGTCTCGACAGAAAGGTTATGCTGATAATAGGCGAAGGAGTTTGACTTTTGAAGTTGGAGATTTTGTATACCTCAAAGTGTCACCTATCAGAGGTTAGCGGCGGTTTAACGTCAAAGGAAAACTGGCACCACGTTACATCGGACCGTTCAAGATTTTGGACAAACGAGGAGAAGTGGCATATCGACTTGAGCTGCCGACGTATCTCTCCGATGTACATGACGTATTTCACGTCTCTCAACTCAAGAAGTGTCTCAGGGTACCGGAAGAACAAGTGCTGATGGACGAGTTAGAGCTTCAGGAGGATTTGTCCTATGTCGAGCAACCTATCAAGATTTTGGACATGAAGGAAAGGGTCACGAGAAATAAGAGGATCCGTTGGTGCAAAGTGCAATGGAAACACCATACGGAAGCCGAAGCTACATGGGAACGTGAAGAAGACTTGAAGGCAGAATTCCCTCATCTTTTCTCCACGCTATCAAATCTCGAGGGCGAGATTCACTTTAAGGGGGGTAGGTTTGTAACACCCTAAATTTTCGCATCATGCATCGCATTGCATATATATTCATTCATTAAACATTAATAGAGGAAAAGAAATAAAAATAGCCTAAAACTGGTAATAAGGAATAAGTATAAAAATATATATAAATATATATATAAATAATATATATAACAATATATAAAAATAGATAAAATATTAATATTAATAATATATGTTATAAAAATAATAAATAATAAATAATAAATAATATATATAATATAAATAATATATATATAAAAAAATATATAATAAATTATATAATAAATTAAATAATAAAAGAAAGTATAAAAAATAAAATAAATAAATATAAATAATAAAATAATAATAATACTAAATAAAAAAAAGGGAACTGCCGGCCAGGCCGCCGAACGGCCCAGCCAGCGTCCTACCCCGCCAGCCGCTCGGCCTCGCCCGGCCCCGCACCCAAGGCCGCTCGCGCCGACTCCCGCCCCGACCCCGCGCCCGATCGAGCGCGCGACCCCGCCCCGGCTCGGCCGCCGCTCCCGCGTGCCCCCCCCCCCCCCCCCGACCCCCGATTCCCTCCCGCGTACGCGCCCACCCGGCCGATCTCCCGCTCCCGATTCCCGCGCCGGAACTCACGAAACCGAGCGGAACTCCCTATTGAGTCTTCCCGCCACGTCTATAAAAAAGCCCCGTAGACTTCACGATACCGACGCCAGAGCCCCAGGGAAAAACCTAGCCGCCGAGAAAAAGCACCAGGGACCAGAGGGCTGCGCCCAGGGAAGAAAAAGGAGGAAAAGAAGGGGAAGAAGAGGAAGAAAAAGAGGAGGGCGCCGCCGTCCGTCGGAGATCGTCGTTGACATCGCGCCGCCGTCGTCGTGCCGCCGGAGAATGCATCTACTTCGTCTACGCATTGTCCCCATCACGCGATCATCGAAGCCATCGCATCTACGGTAGGCCATGTTCCCGATGCGAATTCTAGCGATCATATTGAACCTAATAGGCGTAACTTGATCGTAGTTGTGTCATAATTTTATTTTCAGCAGCATTAATCCACCCTAAAACCCCCGTAAACTCATATGAACACGTATGAACTACTTGCATCTACTTAATAAACAACCGTAGTAAATTAATAATTGATCTTTGCATGCATGCATATCATCGCATGTTGATTAATGTGTGTGCATCATGTTGATTGTATATTCTTTCTTGTATGTATGATCACGCGTAGAGGAACGTGCTCAAGAGGCTGCATACGAGGATTTCCAGAACCAAGACTTCGAAGCACTTGAGCAACCCTATCCGTCAGAACAAGGCAAGTGTCCTTGAAGCATATTGATCCTGTTTTATTAAATGTTTTGTTTGCGAACTTGCATGCTTGTGTCAAATTGATGGGAATCCTATGGTAGGAAGTTTACTAGTTTTGTTTGACCACCCTTGTCACCTGGGATATATGGTAGAGAGTCGGGAAGGGTTTTTACCTTTTTGCTTCGCTTAATTAATTGGGATGGCAAACAACACTACACATTTAATTATGCATCAATGATATTCTGTTTAATGTGAACTGGTCAATACGATGGGTGATCTAAGCAAGCCTGGTATGTGGATGGGTTGGATGTTATGCTGGTTTGCTTGCTTTAGATCTAAGGACCGGTTCATGCGAGAATATGCCAGGTCAACAGTGCCACCACAAGGCCAAGTATGGGTGCGGTGTAGCTGAATAATTAGGAGCGCTGCTAGTATTGTATGGACCATTGGATGGCGCGGGGAATGGGAGTCGAGGAGGACTGCCCTGGGATCCGCATGGCACACGAGGGGGCCCGTGGGTGGGAGAATAGAGATTCAAGCCTGCCGGTGAAACCTTAGTGGGCCCGTACATACTAGTAGTCCCTTTTGAAAGGCTATTTTGTGATCTCTTGGCCACACACCTACGGAAGTGTGATATGGCATAATGGAGGTTTCTTAGTCATCAAAAGGTGATGAAATCACAGACATGTGGGTAAAGTGGTACAACCTCTGCAGAGTGTTTAAAACTATCATGATAGCTGTGCTCCCGGTTATGAACGCCTGGATGACCTACATGATTAGATTGAAATTGGGATTTGGGATGGTTATGGTTAACATTATGGTTATGGTTGGTTTATGGTTATGGGTTGGTAATGGTTATGGTTTATGGATTATGGTCATGGATATGAATTTGAGTTATGGTAATTGGACATGGATAATGGTGATGTTGGCAATAATTGGACATGGTTTATATTTTGTTAATATGATGGTTATGATGGGATTGTTTCACATAGACATAGTATAATGTTTTTCAAATGTTTTACTATACTTTTCAGCACTTAGCCGTTATTACATTCGTCATTTGAATTACCAACATGTCATACTTTCCACACTTGCTGAGTACGACATGTACTCACCCTTGCAATCCCCCCCAACAGCTACTGGAGACAATTGGGAGTACCCTGAGGATCACGTGGAGTACTAGGTTGCGTACCGCCGTCAATTGCCTGTGGATTGGAGTCGTGCTGCTTAGTTTATTTTCCGCTGCATTATCTAGAGTTTTATCATTCGTGAACTATTGGATTATTGTAATAAAGTACTTATTTATTAGTTAAGACGTG
The DNA here is from genome assembly GCA_036927565.1 of Tuctoria greenei. NCBI lineage: Eukaryota > Viridiplantae > Streptophyta > Magnoliopsida > Poales > Poaceae > Tuctoria > Tuctoria greenei. The sequence continues at coordinate 36,552,316 of JAYESD010000008.1, forward strand.
GTTAAATTCTGTATATCGTTTGTGATACAATCGTATATGTGTGATGAACTTCCTGGGCACACATATGCGTTACGCTTGGTTCATATTCGGAACCGGGTGTCACAAGTACGGTGCTGAAAATTCGTGCTTTATGCCTTCTTCATCAAGGTACTCCTCTACTTGTGTGTTCTTGAACTCTGTGCCGTTGTCGCTTCGAAAATTCTTGATTGTCAATGAGAATTCATTTTGAGCTCGCTTGAAGAACTTCTTGAGTATTCCTTGTGTTTCTGACTTATCATGCAAAAAGAAAACCCAAGTAAAGCAAGAAAAAACATCAACGACATCTAAACCATATTTGTTACCGCCGATGCTAATGTAGGCAATTGGACCAAATAAGTCCATATGTAGTAGCTCGAGTGGTCTCGTTGTAGTCATGACGTTTTTGGCGGGGTGAGGTGCTCCAACTTGCTTCCCAGCTTGGCACGCGCTACAAGGCCTGTCTTTCTCAAATACAACATCCTTTAAACCTCGTATGTGATCGCCTTTGAGGAGTTTTTGAAGGTTCCTCATACCAACATGCGCTAGCCGTCTATACCACAGCCAACCCATGTTGGTCTTTGCAATCAAGCATGTGTCAAGTTCAGCTTTATCCTTATTGAAGTCAATAAAATAAAGCTTTCCCTTTAACATAACCTTGAATGCAACGGAACCATCACTTCTCCTAGAAACGGTCACACCCTCGTTAGTGAACAAACAATTATAACCTTTGTCGCATAATTGAGATATGGACAGCAGGTTATAATCTAAGGATTCAACATGTAAAACATGAGAAAGTGTGTGTTTAGAGGATATTTCAATTTTACCAGTACCGAGCACCTTTCCTTGACTATTATCTCCAATGTAGATGCCCTCGTTTGGGTCCTCATTCTCTTCATATTCCACGAACATTCTTCTTTCCCCGGTCATATGGTTGGTGCAGCCACTGTCTAGCACCCATTTAGATCCACCGGAGGAATAGGCCTACAAAAATAAATCATGCTTTGATTTTAGGTACCCAAGCTTGCTTGGGTCCTTGGAGGTTAGTTACAATACATTTGGGTACCCACACATGAGACTTGGTGTTCCCATGGCGTGGCCCAACATAATGAGCATAAACCTTGCCAAAATTATTTCTCCTTAACACATAGGAGGCATCAAAAGTATTAAACAATAACTGTTGTTGTTTATGTACATGACTAGTCTGGGGGGGGGCGGACTTGTCCGGAGAACCGGACTTGTCCGGACACGGACCGGACTAGTCCAGTGTTCATGTGTAGTTACTGTTTTAATCTGTGACTTTCCAATTTGAGAGAGCCTTCCTTTTACAAAGGTAATCCTCTCCTTGTTATTCTTATGGCTGCTAGCATGTTGCTTTTCACCATAAGAATAACCAATGCCATATTTGACATTTGGAGGTCTTTTGACCAAGTATGCACTACATGAATATTTGATCTTCTCCTTGTCAAATATGCCACTTTGGGCAGGATGTTTATCCTTTGTAGAGGTTGGCTTATCCTTCAAACTGGTGTCACCTTTCTTACATGTGCAAGCATGAGCAAAATCAGTTTTAGTGGGTTGAGAAGGTGAGCTTGAAGAGGAGGAAGGTTCACTTAGCTTGAGTGACTCAACTTGCACTTCAAGGATCTTGTTAACCTTGATCAGGTCAGCAAGTTGGTCCTTGATTGTGGCATTTGAGTCGGTTAACTCCAGGCAAGTTTCCTTGCTCAAAGCTAACTCAAGCTCTAGTGATTTGCTTCGTTCCTTTTCAAGTTCTAGAAGCTTGTCAAGTTCGACATATTCCTCCTTTTGGGAGATGATCATGTCCTCTTGACGATGTATTAACCTCTCCTTCTCAACAAGTTGATCAAGCAAAATTTTCATTTTTGTGGTTGTTTTCCTATCTAGTCCAATAAGCATGTCCTCATTATCACTATTGAGTTCAGCATCGCTAGAATAGGAATGCACAGAGGGGGGTTTAATGGTTACCTTGCGTTTACCTTTCTTTGCCATAAGGCAAGTGCCATCTCCCTTCCATGCGCCAAGTGTAGGGAAAAGGGTAGACTTCTTGGATGTCTTCTCGATGGCTATGCTAGCCATCTCTTCTTCTTCGGACGATGAGGACTCATCATTTGAGTCCCACTCTTTCCCAATGTGCGCTTGTTCGGCTTGTTTCTTCTTCTTGAAGAATTTCTTGGATTGAGGCTTGGCTTCTTTGGTCTTCTTCTTGTTCTCCTCATATGGGAAATCAACTATAAAGTGGTTGTACTCACCACAATTATAGCATGCCCGCCTCAACTTTGGCTCCGTTCTTTCCTTGTACTTTCCTTCGCTTGACTTTGTACCTTGTCTCTTTTTCATCATCCTCTTGAATTTCTTCATGAAAAATATCATGTCTTCTTCACCTAAGTCACTGCTCTCGTCATCACTATCTTCCTCTAGTTGTGCTTCTCTAGCTTCTTTGGATAGGGGCTTGAGGGTGGACTTCAAAGCAATCCCTTTCTTATTTTTTGAGGTGAGGTCGGCAATCTCCTTGAAATGTTTTGCTTGTTTTTCCATCATCTCGAAGTTGATGATCTTTCCAAGCAGTTCATCTGGAGTCATCATTTTGTATCTGGGGCTTTCTCTGATCATAGAGCATAGTGTGACGTTACGAGGCATAAAAGCTCTAAGGATGAGCTTTACCACCTTGTGATCATTCCACTTCTTACTTTCGTATGATCTGACCTTGTTGACGAGTGTCTTTAATCGATTGTACATGTCTTGGGGTGACTCGTCTTCTTCAATTGCAAATCTTCCTAACTCGCCTTCAATCATTTCGATTTTTGCTTCACGCACATGTCGGTCACCTTCATGTGCAGTTTGTAGTGTGTGCCATATCTCCTTAGCAATTTCGAGTCCATCCACCTTGGTGAACTCATCTCGACTGAGTGAAGAGGTAATTACGGCCGCGGCTTGAGCATTTCGGTGAATTGCCTACTCTTGGCTGGGGATGAGCTCTTCGTCGTCGTCCGGGATATCTATCCCTGTGCACACAATATGCCATAAACTTGGATTGAGGGAAATTAGATGCATTTTCATATTTTGCCTCCACATTGAGTAATCACTTCCATCGAAGTGTGGGGCTTTTCCAAGTGGAATAGATAAATAATGATTATTATTGGAATTAAGATGATCAGAGTTAAAAGGATATTGGGAGTAGTCGGTGTGACTACTCCCCTTCTTTTTCTCTTCAACTTTTACTTTCCCTTTGGAAAGTGTCTTCTTTCTTAGGAGTGCCTTTATCTCCAGTGTCTCCTCATCGTCATCCTCAAAGTATTGAATGGCTTCGAGGAGCTTCTTGTAAGACCTATGTGTGCTGAATACATTGGCTTGTAGTGAATACACTTGCTTTGACGATAAAAGTTTTGAATATCACCAAAACACCTTTTTATTAAGGCCCGACTAGTTTTTGTTAGCTCTGGTGAGTTTTTTGTTTAGCTCCGGCGTGTTTTTGCTAAGCTCCGAGTTGATTTTTATAGCTCCGGCTTTTGGGTTTACTAGCTTTTGTTAGCTCCGGCTCAAGGTCCGGGTTGCTCTGGCAAGGTCCAAAACTTGACCGCAATGCTTCTGTTTTTCATTTGCAATGTTTCGTACTTGCTTTACATCTCTGGAAAGATTGCTTAGTATTCATTTGCTAAGTATTTGGTGCGTTTTTGGTTGACATGGATGATATCATGTTACTGTGGTTTTGCAACATGCTTATGTGAGGTTCTCACGTAAGGTGTTGTGTTCGGAACTAACTTGAGTCAAGTCGAGGACTTGGGCTCGTATGGATTGGTTGTTTATTCATGTGCAGGTGTTGCTTGAGTTCAAGTCATGACTGGTGACAGGATCCTTTGGACTAGTCTCAGGGAGGAGACGAGGTTCAAACAATCAAATTTAGGAGGAATTGTGGTTGAGCGGGTCAGGAGGTCGGGCAGGATTATTGAATCAAGAGCAGTGCATATGAAGGTTATTGGACATCGAAGGAAGGTGTTTGCGCGTATGCATGTGATGCATGACGTGGCAACATGGTTCCGAAGATGGTTTATGGATGGGAAGATCTGGTTGGAAGGATCGGATTGTATTGGTTGATGACTTTGGCTGCGGCGGAGTCGGTTATGGCTCGATATGGAAAGTATCGAGTTGGTTATGATAGTATTTCGTGCGGGTCACGAATTTGAGTTGTTTTAGGAATGTGGGATACGTTTCTAAGGTGTTTGGAAGTCTTAAGATTGCTTCTATCTGTGCATAGAAGAGTCCTAAGCAGTTATGGAAAGTTTCGATTCGTGAACGGAGGAGGATTAGAGTCCTGATTTGGTTTGAGTTGGCTTTCGAGCTGGTTATATAAGCAAGGGAGGCCAGAGCTCGTGGTGGACGACTTTGGGGCTGTTCCTCTTGTGTTCTATTGAATAAAATTCGTAGTTTGAAGGAACTTTTGTGCCTTGTTCGTCCGACTTGTTCCAGACAAGTTTTACTCGTCGAGTTTCTGGACAGCACTACCTTTCGTCGGTGGTTTTATCATAACTCGAGTTTTACAGATCCAATTGACGTGATTATTTTTGGTTTGTCTTCCAAACTTGATTATATATCATCTGTCGAAATTTCACGGTCATTGGATTTGTGTTATATGATCTACACGAGTTTCTTTGCAGCGTTCCAGAACTGTTTTTCTCGGGTAGGATAGATTGACCTTTTTTTTATCTTTCGATCATAACTTGAGTTTTTCTCGACAGATTTGAGTGATTCTTGTTGTGTTGTCTTCGTGACTTGATTCTCTCTGATATCTATCACTTTTGTCACGGTGAGACACGTTTAGATTAGTCTCACACACGATTTCTTTAACAGATCGTTTTTCTGCCGAAGGGGTTGAGGTTTAATTGTTTTCGCTGCGTAAGATTTTTAAATCTACCATTCACCCCCCCTCTGGTAGCTTTTCACGTGCTCTTCGATCCTACAATTGGTATCAGAGCCACGATGCTCTAATCTTTGTGATTTGCACGTGTTTTGACTAATCATCATGGAGAAGTACTCCGCCAAACCTTGTGTGTTTGCTGGTATTGATTTTCAGGTTTGGAAGGCACGCATGGAGGCTTTCATCCAGGCACAAGGCTTTGCAATATGGGAGAAGGTATACAAGCCTTACTAAGTGCCATCAAACGATCAAGTTACAGCTACAAATCTGAGAGATGTCGACAACAACAACAAGGCTCGGAACTTGATCATACAAGGATTAACACAAAGTGACTTCGACTGTGTTGCACACCTCCGATCTGCATACGATGTGTGGAAAGCACTTTGTGACTACCACGAAGGATCCAACATGATCAAAGAGGTAAGGCAAGACATGTTCAAGAAAGAATACATGCGCTTCGAGATGCAACCCGGTGAGTCTATTGATGACCTTTTTGCTCGCTTTAATAAGATTCTTAGCAACTTGCATAGTTTCAATGTTAATTTTTCAGATGCTGAAAATGCTAGGCAATTGTTAAGTGCATTAGATATGTCAATTTGGGAGATGAAAGTCACATCTATTCGTGAATCTACTGTCATGAGTTCACTTACTTTAGATGTGCTATATTCCAAGTTAAAAATTCATGAAATTGACATAATCTCACGTAAGAACCCCAACAAGTCTATTGCTTTTGTGTCTCAACGTGACATGCCTAGTTCCGATCAATCTTCATCTTGTGGTACACTTGCTTTGTTGTCCTCTCTAACCCTTGAACAGATTGAGGAGTTTCCAGTGGAGGAGCTAGCACTTTTCTCTACGAGGTTCTCAAAAGCATTGTAAAATGTGAGAACTAGAAGGAGAGGAAGCTCCGGACCTCAACGATGCTTCGAATGTGGTAAGACAGGACACTTTCGTACAGATTGTCCTAACCTTTGAGGTCCTACCTCCCGGGAAGAAAAACAATCAAGGATAAAGCACTCCTCAACAAACGATAAGAAGAAAAAGAAGGGCTTTACAGGTCGCCAACTGGTGAACAGTTTTATCTCGGCACTCCAGGAACTTGGCTCAAGCGACGAGGACATTGGAAGTGATGAAGATGAAGATGATTTGGCAAACTTGTGCTTCATGGCGGGCAAGTCAAGATCAAGTATGGAGGAGGCAGAACACAACAGCGATAATGAAGAGGTATGTCCTACTTGCGAAGAAATGTGTGATGCTATTTCTCGTGCCACTATTATTGTTAAGAAAAAGGACAAAAATCTTAGGGACAATGATGTTAAATTGAGTCACTAGAATTTGAAATTAATCGTTTGAAATCCTTGATTCCTAGTGATGATTCTTGCTCCTCATGTGACTTAATATATGAACAATTGTCCTCCCTAAGAAGTGCACATACCTCCACACTTGATAAACTTGAACTTGAAATTGAAAAGAACAAAAAGCTTGCTGCACTTAATATTGGAAACTTAAAAGATGCTTCTTATTCTACAATTGATTTGCATTGTTCTAGTTGTGATGATCTTGATAAAAAACTTCAAGATGCTATGAAGAAAATTTCTATATTGAACAATGCTTTACCTTCTCATGAAGTTAAATATTGCTCTAATTGCAAACTAAAAGGAAAAACTTCATGTGCAAACTGCCTAGACTTGTCTAAGAGACTTGATGACATGAATAGGACACTAGATCGGTTTTGTAATGGGAATAAGAACCTAAACTTGCTGCTGAATTCTTCCAAGTCTTGCAAAGATAAAACTGGTTTATGTTTTGATTCTCATGCTCATGCTAAGGCACATCCACCTAAAATTGTAAAGTCATTAGGAAGTGGTTTGATTCAAACAGTTCCTAAACAAAAAGAAGTGGTTTTCAAATCTGCAGGAGTATTGTCTCATTCGGTTTCAAATAAAAATGTTGTTTGCTCATCTAGACATGAACACAAAGTTAAATTTCATTGTACCTACTGTGGTAGAGATGGTCATGTCATAGATTTTTGTTATAGACTAGCTAAACAACAGAAAAGGGAAAGAATGGTTGCTAGATCTCATAACTTTCATGGAAAATTTGTTGCACATATTGAACCGAATGTACAACCTGCTGTTTTGAGTCAAAAACATTCAAAATTTACCTCCAAACCTTCTGTTTTTGCCTCCGTAGCTACTGATTTTTGTGCTACACAAGTAACACCTTATAGGTCAGTAGTTAAGAATAAAAAATCTCAAACTTTGACGCATAAACCTGCTGTTTTGTCTCAGCTTTCACGTGTTTTTCCTGCTACACGTCGCGTGACTCAGTACTAGATTTCTAAATGCCTTTTGACTAACCCCAGTATTGAGTCATCGACGTATTGTGCTTCTATGTAGGTTACACGTTTGAGGAAGGAGAACATTTGGATTGTGGATTCAGGTTGCTCATGCCACATGACCGGTAACAAAGATTGGTTCTCCTCCCTCTCTTTTGGGTCATGTGTAGAGAATGTTACTTTTGCCGATAATTCTTCAACTCCTATAATTGCTAAGGGTTCGGTTAGAGTAAATGATCACTACACTTTGAAGGATGTGGCACTTGTCAAAAATTTGAAATACAACTTGCTTTCTGTTTCACAATTGCTAGATGAAAATCCGGAAATTATTTTCAATAAAAACTGCTGCAAAGTTGTAAGTTCAAATAGTGAGCTTATTTTTAACATGTCTCAGTTTGGAAGAGTTTTTAAAGCTGATTTTGATATGTCTTCCTCTAAGCATCGGTGTCTAGTTGCTAATGATTCAAAGGACCTATATTTTTGGCATCGTAGACTTGGTCATGTAGGCTTTGATCACCTAATGCGTGTTAGTGCTCTTGATCGCATACGTGGGCTGCCTAAGCTTAAAGGGGACAAATAAATTGTGTGCTCTTCTCGTAGACATGCTAAGATGGTTGCAGGTTCACATACTCCTCTCACAATGATCATGACAACTGAATCATGTCATCTTTTGCATCTTGACACCGTAGGACCTTCACGTGTTCAATCCTTCGGAGGTAAATGGTATGTACTTGTCATTGTTGATGATTATTCTAGATACTCTTGGGTTTACTTTATAGCGTCTAAGAATGAAGTTTTTAGTCACTTTAGAACTTTATTTCTTAGATTATCAATTGATTACCCAGGATCTTTAAAAGCAATTAGAAGTGATAATGGAACTGAATTTAAAAATTAATCTTTTGATCACTTTTGTGCTAAAAATAGAATAGATCATCAATTTTCTTCACCATATGTACCTCAACAAAACGGTGTTGTAGAAAGAAAGAACAGAACCTTAGTTGATATGGCTAGGACTATGCTTGATGAATATCAAACTCCTAGGAAATTTTGGGCTGATGCGTTAGCAACCGCTTGTTATGTCTCAAATCGTGTTTTTTTGCGTGCCAAGCTAGGTAAAACACCATATGAGCTCCGGTTTGGACATAGGCCTAGTGTTACACACTTTCGGGTCTTTGGTTGCAAATGCTTTGTTAAGAAACATGGTAATCATGATAAATTTGAACCTAGATCCATTGATGGCATGTTTCTTGGTTATCCATCTCATACTAGAGGCTACCGTGTGCTTTTACTTGACACTAACAAAATTGTGGAGACTTGTGAAGTGTCTTTTGATGAAGCTAGCCCAGGTACTAGTTCAAACATTGCAGGTCCAGATCCATATCCGCAGGGGGGAGCATTTTCGTTGAAGATGAGGAAGAATTGGAGCTGCTGCCCGAAAATTCAGCAGCTAAAGACTTTGGCTCAGCTCCGGATGTTAATTCTCAACCAGCACCGACAACCATCAATGCTGATTCAAATCATCCTCAAGTCACAAGCGCATCGATTTGTGATGAACATGAAGAAGAAGAAGCTTGTGAGACATCTGTTCCTCTACGGTTTTACAAAGATCATCCCCCACAACATATGATTGGAAGCTTGCACAAACGAGTCACATGGTCCAGGTTTTGCGATCCAAACTCTTATGCTCATTCTGCTTTTGTTGCTTCTTTTGAACCCAAATATATATCACACGCACTCACTAATGAATCTTGGATTATTGCCATGCAAGAAGAGTTAGAAAATTTTGAAAGAGATAATGTTTGGAAACTTGTACCTCCACCTCAAGGTCACACTTTAATTGGAACTAAATGGGTATTTAAAAATAAACAAAGTGAGGATGGGGTTGTGGTTGGGAATAAGGCTAGGTTGGTTGCTCAAGGTTTCACTCAAGTTGAAGGTCTAGATTTTGATGAAACTTTTGCTCCTGATGCTAGATTAGAAGCCATAAGAATTTTGTTAGCTTTTGCTGCATCTATTGGTTTTAAGCTATATCAAATGGATGTTAAAAGTGCTTTTCTTAATGGCTACATAGATGAGGAGGTTTATGTGAAACAACCACCGGGTTTTGGAAAATCCAGATTTTCCTAATCATGTTTACAAACTGTCCAATGCCTTGTACGGTCTCAAACAAGCCCCTAGAGCATGGTATGATAGGTTAAAAACATTCTTACTTGAAAAGGGGTTTACCATGGGCAAGGTTGATACAACTCTTTTTGTGCTTAAACATGGCAATGACTCATTATTCATTCAAGTGTATGTGGATGATATTATCTTTGGTTGTGCTTCTCATGATCTTGTGTCCAAGTTTTCAGCAATGATGAGTTCCGAACTTGAAATGAGTATGATGGGTGAACTCACTTACTTTTTGGGGGTGCAAATCAAGCAAACAAAGGAGGGTACCTTTGTGCATCAGACAAAGTATACAAAATACCTCCTAAGGTGCTTCAACATGGACAAAAGCAAGCCTCTTCGGACACCAATGGGAACAGCAACAACACTTGAACTTGATGAAGATGGTGAACCTATTAATCAAAAAGAATATAGAAGCATGATTGGATCACTTTTGTACCTCACGGCATCAAGACCAGGCATACAATTCAGCGTATGTCTTTGTGCACAGTTTCAAGCCTCTCCATGTGCTTCACATCATCAAGCCGTCAAAAGGATTCTCAGGTACTTACATGGAACTCAAGAATTTGGCATTTTTCTTCCTTCTTCCTCAACCGTTACTTTGAAAGCTTTTTCGGATGCTGATTTTGGGGGTTGTAGGATTGATAGGAAAAGTACTTCCAGTACTTGTCATTTTCTTAGTAATTCACTTGTTGCTTGGTCCTCTAGAAAACAAAATTCAGTTGCACAATCCACAGCCGAATCTGATTATGTAGCTGCTGCTAGTGCTTGCTCACAAATTCTTTGGATTGTTCAAACACTTAAGGACTATGGGGTTGATCTAGATAGTGTTCCACTGTTTTGTGATAACACTAGTGCCATTTGCATTGCTAAAAACCCTGTGCAACATTCTAGAACTAAGCACATTGACATTAGGTATCACTCTCTCCGAGATAATGTTGAAAAAGGAAACATTGTGCTTCACCATGTAGATACCGAACAACAATTGGCTGACATTTTTACAAAACCTTTGGATTTCACTCGTTTTTGTTACATTCGTAGTGAAATAGGGGTTATGCATCCTCATGGCTTAAATTGAGGGGGAGTTTTGAAACTTGGGAAGTCTATGTGTGAATCTGAAATTAAAATAATATGAGCATAGTATTTCATATATATATGACTTTGTGATTCCTTTTACATGCTGAAAGTTCTTACTACATTACTCGTGTTATACATTTTGTAGTTTTTGCCATGTCTAGTAATTGGAATCATTACTTACACTAAAACTGGTCATGGTCGAACTTTCTTACTATTTTGAACTTGTTACATGTTCACAAGTGCTTTTAATCATTAAGAATTAATCAAGTAATCAACTCACATGTTGAGTTTTTATGAACAAATATAAATTGAGAAAAGATCAAGAGAATATGCATCCATCGCCCTTCTTCTTTTGAGATGGCTTATCATTGCACTTAGATATGAACTTGGAAGAAGTTGTGTATGACTAAAACCATGTCCTTAAGCTTCTGATTGTCAAATGACATAGGCTTGGCTTGGTTGGTTAGAATAAGGCAGATGCGCATATAATATCTTGCAAATATCATATGATCTAAATTTATGCTTTGAAAAATAATAAAATGCAGCAACAAGTGTCATGCTTTCAGGTTTTGAAATAGTTAAGTTTGTGAGATCATGACTTGCTTGAATTGAAAATTACATTTGATCTCTAGCATGTCTTACACTACTTTATGTATCTCATTGATGTGATAATGTAAGGTACCTGATAGTATGACTTGGATGAGCTTTGTTTATATGTATATGTTATAATATGCTCATAACAACTAAAGTTGGAGAGATAATTTGTTTATATGCTCATGACTTGCTGAATACATTATCAAAGGGGGAGAGATAAACATGAAGAGAAAGAGAATATTAGGAGAGATCATAAAGGGGGAGAGATAATATGGGATAATTTTTGGATTTTCTTCTCATTTTACTTTTGATTTACAAAGGGGGAGAAATTGCCTTCAAAACTTTTATGTGAATAAGCCAATTTTCGGATTTTAAATGGTGTTGCCAATGCATTCATCAAGGGGAAGATTGTAAGACCTATGTGTGCTGAATACATTGGCTTTGATGATAAAAGTTTTGAATATCACCAAAACACCTTTTTATTAAGGCCCGACTAGTTTTGGTTAGCTCCGGTGAGTTTTGTGTTCAGCTCCGGCGTGTTTTTGCTAAGCTCCGAGTTAATTTTTCTAGCTCCGGCTTTTGGGTTTACTAGCTTTTGTTAGCTCCAGCTCAAGGTCCGGATTGCTCTGGCAAGGTCCGGAACTTGACCGCAATGCTTCTGTTTTTCATTTGCAATGTTTTGTACTTGCTTTACATCTCTAGAAAGATTGCTTAGTATTCATTTGCTAAGTCTTTGGTGCGTTTTTGGTTGACATGGATGATATCGTGTTACTGTGGTTTTGCAACATGCTTATGTGAGGTTCTCACGTAAAGTGTTGTGTTCGGAACTAACTTGAGTCAAGTCGAGGACTTGGGCTCGTATGGATTGGTTGTTTATTCATGTGCAGGTGTTGCTTGAGTTCAAGTCATGGCTGGTGACAGGATCCTTTGGACTAGTCTCAGGGAGGAGACGAGGTTCCAACAATCAAATTCAGGAGGATTTGTGGTTGAGCGGGTCAGGAGGTCACGCAGGATGATTGAATCAAGGGCAGTGCATATGAAGGTTACTGGACGTCGAAGGAAGGTGTTTGCACGTATGCATGCGGTGCATGAAGTGGCAACATGGTTCCGAAGATGGTTTATGGATGGGAAGATCTGGTTGGAAGGATCGGATCGTATCGGTTGATGACTTTGATTGCGACGGAGTCGGTCATGGCTCGGTATGGAAAGTATCGAGTTGGTTATGATAGTATTTCGTGTGGGTCACGAATTTGAGTTGTTTTAGGAATGTGGGATACGTTTCTAAGGTGTTTGGAAGTCTTAAGATTGCTTCTATCTGCGCATAGAAGAGTCCTAAGCAGTTATGAAAAGTTTCGATTCGTGAACGGAGTAGGATTAGGGTCCTGATTTGGTTTGAGTTGGCTTTCGAGCTGGTTATATAAGCAAGGCAGGCCAGAGCTCGTGGTGGACGACTTTGGGGTTGTTCCTCTTGTGTTCTATTGAATAAAATTCATAGTTTGAAGGAACTTTTGTGCCTTGTTCGTCCGACTTGTTCCAGACAAGTTTTACTCGTCGAGTTTCTGGACAGCACTACCTTTCGTCAGTGGTTTTATCATAACTCGAGTTTTACAGATCCAATTGAAATTATTGTTGTTGGGTTGTCTTCACAACTTTATTATCTATCATCTGTCGAAATTTCACGGTCATTGGATTTGTGGTCTATGATCTACACGAGTTTCTTTGCAGCGTTCCAGAACTGTTTTTCTCGGATAGGACAGATTGACCTTTGTTTGATCTTTCGATCATAACTTGAGTTTTTCTTGACGGATTTGAGTGATTCTTGTTGTGTTGTCTTCGTGACTTGATTCTCTCTGATATCTATCCCTTTTGTCACGGTGAAACACGTTTAAATTAGTCTCACAGACGATTTCTTTAACAGATCGTTTTTCTGCCGAAGGGGTTGAGGTTTAATTGTTTTCGCTGCGTAAGATTTTTAAATCTACCATTCACACCCCCCCCCTCTGGTAGCTTTTCATGTGCTCTTCGATCCTATACTTCTCCACCTTGAGGTTCTTTTCATCATCAACCTTCTCTTGGTTGTTGCTCTTGTGGGTGTCCTTCATGTCCGACATGATCTTCTTCGAGCGATTAATCTCTTTCTTGAAGAACCTGCTCTGATACTAACTGAATGTGGCCTAGAGGGGGGGCGAATAGGACTTTTTGATTTTTGTCGGAACCTGCAACACTTAACAACCAGTTCAAAACCAGAGATATCGGACTAGTCCGGTAAAGTGCGGACTAGTCCGGTGTGTACGGACTAGATTGATTAAGTTTGATCGATTAATTTGATTCTTCAATATATGCAGTGGAAATATATGATCAAATACAGTGTTACATGTTTATGAACCAGGTTATATCACAATTCAATCTTATACTTGATATTTCAACGTAAAGTAATCAAGATCAATTGAAACCCTAGATTGATATAATGTAAAGGACAATGAACACAAAATAAGAACACAAGAGATTTATCCCGTGGTTCGGTTTCCACAGAGGCAACCTACATCCACGTTGAGGAGTCAACGAAAGGACCGGGTCTTCTCCAACCCTACCCTCGTCAAATCACCACGAAGGCCAATCCTCTTCCACTTATCACAAAGGGGTGAATAACCGAATTCAAGGGGCCTTCTCACACGCTGAGAGCTCCCTTGGATTACAACATGAAATACCAACAAGAACACACTCAAAAGATTACAATTAAATTGCAGGAGTGTGTTAGAGAATCAAACCAAGAGCTCAATGTGGTGTGGAACGTGTCTCTCCAATGAACTAGAGTGAATCCTCAAAGGATTGATCTTTGTTGCACTTAATTTCGTGGAGAGATATGGTTTTTGAGGCTCTTGGGAGGTGTGACGGCGCTAGGGTTCGAGAGTGTATGAAGTATGGCTGTGAAACTCTATTTATATGGGTTTCTAAAAGTGACCGTTAGGGTTCACAAAGATCGGACTAGTCCGTGGTGGTCACCGGACTAGTCCGGTGTGCTGTGTGTAGCAAACCCTTAGTGTCCCGAAATATCAGACTAGTCTGGCTAGGAACGGACTTGTCCGATTTCGCTTCTGGAAATCTTCGGACTAGTCCAATAGACATTGGACTTGTCCAGACATATGAAACCCTAAGTGTATTGGGTGACAAGTCTACACTTGGAGGACTTGTCCGATTTAGTTCAGAGGGTTTTTCGGACTAGTTCGTGCAAATATCAGACTTTTCTGATTTGGACCAGAGAGAATATCGGACTAGTCCGGTTGAGGTCGGACTTGTCTGATTTTGTGTGACTTGTGAAGTGTTTTGATGACTAGTCCGCACTGGGGAGGACTAGTCCGATTCTAGTCAGAGAGATATCGGACTAGTCCGATGGATATCGGACTTGTCCGATTTTGTGCAGAGAGGTTCTCGGACTAGTCCGGTGTCAGTCAGACTAGTCCGATCCTGTGTAACTATGTGCAATGTGTGTGTTTAATTGTGATTGAGCTCTTGGGGTGTGTTTCTTTAACACACTCCATACACAAGGATCTACTATTCTTCTTTCTTGAGCTCATTTCCACTTTGCTCCTCATTCTTCCTTCTTTTTGGCTTTTTGCTCATTTTTCTATTAAAAACCTGCGCTCATCTCAACAAAGAGGTTAGAATCCCAATTGCTTGTCATAAATCATCCAAAACCCACAAGGGAGTCCTAGATGCACTTTCACTTAATATAATGCTCTTTTGTTACTTTTAATCATGTGATGAAATGATATGAATGATTTATGCTCATATTCATGAAATCTGTGATTTTGCTCGGTAATTGACATATATGCTTGTTGTTGATATATTGATGTCAATTACTTCACTGTCATCATGATTACTGTTTTTATCTACTTAGTGTTGCATCCCACCATAAAAAGTGCACATATATCTTATATTGTCATTGCTAAATAAGTTTCAAGCTCATACGTGCACACTTTATGAAAATCTCAATTATTATCATATTTTGTGAAATCTCAATTTGTTGTCATCAATCACCAAAAAGGGGGTGATTGAAAGTGCATCTAGACATCCCTTGTGGGTTTTGGTTGATTTATGACAAACAAATGAGATCCTAACCATATTATTGAGATGAGCGCAGGTTTTAATGAAAGAATGAAGAAAGTGCCTATTTTAATGAAAGAATGAAGAAAGCTCCAAAAAGAAAGGAGAATGAGGATACATTCGGAAAAGAGATCAAAAACTAAATAGAACACATCATTGTGTAGGGAGTGTGGTGGTGTATCACATCCCAAGAGATCAAACATAAAAATCCTCACACACTTCACATTTCACAGGAAAAACGGACTAGTCCGATATACACCGGACTAGTACGATATCCTCTCTGGACAGGTTCAGACAAGTCCAGCCAATGCGGACTTGTCCGCACCGGACTAGTCCGAAAAAGTCTAGACTAGTCCGATAATGCCTCTGACTAAAATCGGAAAAGTCCTCCAAGTGCGGACTTGTTCTATATTCACTAAGGGCATCACCACACCGGACAAGTCCGATATCAGCACAGACATGTCTGAAAACCATTCTGACTAAAATCGGACAAGTCCGCTCCTAGCCGGACAAGTCCGATATTTTTGGACACTTAGGGTTTCCTGCACGCCGCACACCGGACTAGTCCGGACTCCACCACGGACTAGTCCGGACCCTCGAAACCCTAATGGTAACTTTTGAAAACCCTAATATAAATAGATGTGCACGGCCCAACTATCATCTCTCTCGACCCCCTGCACCGTCACACCCTCCAAGAGCCTAGAAAACACATCTCTCCGCACAATCCAATGCAAGAAAGATCAATCCCTTGAGGATTCACTTTGGATCAAAGGAGAGACATGATTCCACATGTTTGAGAACTGGTCGGCTCCCCACGGAGGACCTGAGGGTTGAGCTTGACCATCGTCAAGCTCACATGGACGGTCAAGTCATCATCAAGCGGCAGCGAGAGAGGTGGCGCAACCTTCACGCCGAATATGGCGCCCAATGCCCAGTTCATGAGGCGTCATCCGTCCAAGGTGCACCGTAGGTAAACCCTCTGCCACCTAACCAGGAGTATGTCAGCTCATTAGCCCCCTTGTAGTATTCGATGCAGCAGGACATCCAGCAGCAGTACTTAGCGCAGCCAGTACTGCTGCAGCAACACATGGCTCAGCCGGTGTCACAACCACAAGTCCAGCAGGTGCCGCACGTCGCGCAGCAGACCCCCCTGGGGTATGCTACCCCGTATGCCTCTCCGATGAAGCCCATCGGAGGTTGCGTAGCGTTGGCTCCGTACCTCCGCATCGCGACGTGGCCATGCAAGTTCTGGCCGCATATGCCAGAGAAGTTTGATGGAAGCATCAACCCGGCCGAGTTCCTGCAGATATACACCACGATGCTCCTTGCTGCAGGAGCAGATGACACCATCCCGGCGAACTACTTCCCTGTCGCCTTGACTGGATCAGCCCACTCGTGGTTGACGAACCTGCCCGAGGGGTCTATAACCTCTTGGGATGAGTTGTGCCGGCAGTTCACGGCGAACTTCGACAGCTCCTACACGCGCCTTAGCACCGAGCTCGACCTCCATGTCGTGCGACAGCAACCCAAGGAGATGCTGCAATCATTTATCCAGTGTTTCTTCCAGGTACGCAACTCCATCCCCAACTTCTCGAGTGCCTATGTCATAGTGGCATTCTACCAGGGTGTGCGTGACCACAAGATGCTCGAGAAGTTAGCCATGCACAACGTGTAAGACGTCTCTGAGCTCTTCTCCATCGCCGACTGGTGCGCGAGGGCGACACAAGGCTGCGACTGGCATGCTCAGCCCGCCCCTGGGGCGAGTGGGGCCGGTCAGACCGAACAAGGATTCGTTACCCCTGGTAGCGGCAAAAAGAAGAACAAGAACTGGGGTGGCAGCCAGAACAAGCCGCTGCATGGGTCCCCTATTGCAGCAGCTGCCGCGACCGGTGGTGGCGAACCATCACGCCCTGAGAAGCACCCGCGTCATCCACCTGCCGCTGACTATAGCGTCGATCCCTGCCCGCTGCACAATACTCGCGACCACACCGCGAGCGAGTGCCAGGAGATCAAGAGATGCGCCTCACGCTACCAAGAGCGGGAGGGCAAGCAGAAGGTTGACCCCAAGGTCAACGATGACAAGGAGATGGAGTACCAGATGTAAGAGCGGGCTGTCAAAGTGGTCCACCAAGACGAGGACTCCGACGCCAGCAGCGACCACGAGCGTCGCAAGACACTCCACGTCAACTTCGGAGGGTCTTGGGATCCCTCGTCCCAGAACGCGGTCAAGACCCTTCGCTGTGCAGTGGCTTCGATAGCCCCTGCCCCCACTCCGGCACTGCACCACCGATGGAAGGAGATGCAGATCAGCTTTGATGCCTCAGACTGCCCTGAAAACATGGTTGGGGCAGGGATTTTTGAAAGTGTATCTAGGCATCCCTTGTGGGTTTTAGTTGATTTATGACAAACAAATGAGATCCTAACCACATTATTGAGATGAGCGCAGGTTTTAATGAAAGAATGAAGAAAGCGCTCGTTTTAATGAAAGAATGAAGAAAGCTCCAAAAAGAAAGGAGACTGAGGATACATTCGAAAAAGAGCTCAAGAACTAAATAGAAAACATCATTGTGTAGGGAGCGTGGTGGTGTATCACATCCCAAGAGCTCAAACATAAAAATCCTCACACACTTCACATTTCACAGGAAAAACGGACTAGTCCGATATACACTGGACTAGTCTGATATCCTCTCTGGACAGGTTCGGACAAGTCCAGCCAATGCGGACTTGTCCGCACCGGACTCGTCCGATAATGCCTCTGACTAAAATTGGACAAGTCCTCCAAGTGCGGACTTGACCTATATTCACTAAGGGCGTCACCACACCGGACAAGTCTGATATCAGCACAGACATGTCCGAAAACCTTTCTGACTAAAATCGGACAAGTCCGCTCCTAGCCGAACAAGTCCGATATTTCTGGACACTTAGGGTTTCCTGCATGCCGCACACCGGACTAGTCCGGACTCCACCACGGACTAGTCCAGACCCTCGAAACCCTAACAGTAACTTTTGAAAACCCTAATATAAATAGATATGCACGGCCCAACTATCATCTCTCTCGACCCCCTGCGCCGTCACACCCTCCAAGAGCCTAGAAAACACATCTCTCCATGCAATCCAATGCAAGAAAGATCAATCCCTTGAGGATTCACTTTGGATCAAAGGAGAGACACGATTCCACATGTTTGAGCTCTTGGGTTTGATCTTTAACACACTCCTGTTGTTTTATTGTCGATCTTACGAGTGTATTTTTGGTGGTGTTTGAATTGTAATCTTTGGGAGCCCTCAACTTGTGAGAAGGCCCCTTGAACTTGGTGATTTGCCCCTTTGTGATAGTGGAAAGAGAATTGGCCTTCGTGGCAATTCGACGAGGTTAGGATCAGTGAAGACCCGGTCCTTTCGTGGGCTCCTCAACGTGGATGTAGGTTGCCTCTGTGGGAACTGAACCACGGGATAAAATCGTGTGTCAAACTTGTTCTTAAAGTTTCTCATATCATATTCTAGGGTTTAATTGATTTTGTCCATCTTACGTTTGAACATTCATATCAAAGCTAATTTGCACTACACTTAACTTCATTGACTCAATACTTGCAAGTTACATACTATTTTTCGCTGCATACTGTGCTTGAATTGAAGTCATTGATCGAACTTGATTAATCTAGTCCGCACGCACCGGACTAGTCCGCACTCTACCGGACTAGTTCGATATCTTAGGATTTGATCAGTTTGTTAAGCATTGCAGGTTCCGACTAAAATTCAAAAAGGCCTATTCACCCCCCTCTAGGCCACATTCAATTCTACCTCTCCTGGTCACCCCCACTATTGCCAACGTCAAGCTCCACTATGTCTTGATAGATGGCGGGGCCGAACTCAACCTCCTCAACCGCGCAGCCTTCAAGCAGCTGCAGATCCCAGTGTCCGAGATCACCCCCTCGAGCCCATTCTCGGGGGTGGGACCAGAGAGCATCATCCCATACGGTAACATCCATCTCCGGGTGACCTTCGGGACACCCGACAACTATATGACAGAGAGCATCCTCTTCGACGTTGCGGATGTCAGCTTCCCCTTCAATGCCATCATCGGCAGGCCCACCCTGTATCGATTCATGGATGTAGCCCACTATGGCTACCTTGTCCTGAATATGCCAACCCCACCCCCTCGGCGTCCTTAGGATCCACGGAGATCGCACTGCAGCGGTGTTAGCCTTGGAGCAGCTCCAAATCCTTACAGTAGATCCAACACCCGTCCCGGGCGGTGCTGGATCAAGTCAGCCTGTGCCAAGCTCACGTCAGCGTGGAGCACCCGTTGCGCCCCGCCTGCAGCCCTCCGGCAGCACTGACACCCTCGTGAAAGCTGTCGAGCTTAGTCCCAGCTCTGCTCATACCACTCGTAGGTCGGGCGGCAAAGGTAGGAAGTAGGGACGCTTGCTCATCGCCCCTCTAGCAGCTATAGACAACAAGGTTGCCCCACAACTATCACAGCTACCCTTGGAGCCTTGGGCACCCCTATTGTAAATATTAAGCTTAGTAGGACAGTGTAAAAGTTTTCATAGGACCTAGGAGCAGCATTAAGGACAACCGAGCTCCGGGAGGGTGAGGTCCAATGAGTGCAGTCAGCTTAGCTTGGTCCCGAACCCAAAGCCTATACACCCTGCCTCCCTCATCATCTGGAAACAAGCCGTTGCCCTCTTCTGTAAAAAGCCCATCTCCCCCTATAAATGTTGATAAAAAGAATCATTATTTTACTTCATGTTTTCTGAAAAACATTATTCATTTAATTACGTGTTAATTTTATGATCATACCATAATAGACTCGTTTATTGTATATTACCTTTATATGCACGGTTGTACACTTTGTAACTCACCCATGCAGGAGTCATGCAGTCCTGATGTAGGCGGATTCACTTGAGGTACCTGCAGTGTGTGAGGGGTTCTTCTAGCTGCTCTCATCATTAGGGTCCTGTGGTGCCAGAAGGCTTCCCAGGAAAGGCCTGTGCCGAGCAGGAGGTCCAGGGGGTGTGAACTGCTTAGCCTGGTCCTGTACCCTAAGTATACACACCCTACCTCCAAGTGCTACAGCCGAGTACTGGGGACAGAAAGCTCACACCCTGAGGATGGCGGGAGCCGGACCCCAGAACACCAACGCGTTGGATTACCCAAGCCCCATGCATCAGTCCAGGATAATAAGACATGACAAATCTAAGAGAGAGGAATAGGTAAATCGGTGAGCAGACTAGTCCCCCCTCTTTCTATCATATCTGCAGGACAGCCAGCTTCGACACCTCCCAAGGGGTCTGCCGTCGACGTACCTACGAAGATTGTGGACGAGGTCGGAGCATCCAGCTCCAGCACCTCCCAAGGGGCCTGCCGTCGACGTCTCTACAACGATGGTGGGCGATGCTGGGACAGCCAGCTTTGGCACTTCCCAAGGGGCCTGCCGTCGACGTCTCCACGACGATGGTGGGCGACGCCAGAGAAGCCAGCTCCGGCACCTCCCAAGGGGCCTGCCGTCGACGTCTCTACGATGATGGTGGGCGATGCTAGAGCAGCCAGCTCTGGCACCTCCCAAGGGGCTTGCCGTCGACGTACCAATGAAGATGGTGGACGCCACCGGAGAATCTAGCTTCGGCACCTCCCAAGGGGCCTGCCGTCAATGTCTCTATGATGATGGTGGGTGACGCTGGAGCAGCCAGCTCCGGCACCTCCAAAGGGGCCTGTCGTTGACGTACCTACGAAGATGGTGGATGATACCAAAGCAACCATCTCCAGCACCTCCCAAGGGTCCTACCATCGATGTCTCTACGACGATGGTGGGCAATGTTGGAACAGCCAACTCCGGCACCTCCCAATAGGCCTGCCGTCAATGTCCTAGCACAATGACGATAGCAACAAGCGCGGATAAGTGAGTAAACTCTCTTGCGTCGCTCTTGTTGCTAACAGGGTTCTCTTGTGATAGCCTGTAAACTAGGGGCCTGCCGTTGACGCTCCTACGAAGATGGTGGACGACGCCGGAGCATCCAACTTCGGCACCTCCCAAGGGGCCTACCGTCGACGTCCCAACGCGGCGACAATGGTAACAAGCGTGGAGAAGTGAGTAAACTCTCCTGCCCCGCTCTTGTTGCTAAGATGGTTCTCTTGTGATAGCATGTACACCAGGGGCCTGTCGTCGACGTATCTATGAAGATGGTGGGTGACACCGGAGCAGCCAGCTCTGGCACCTCCTGTAACACCCTCATTTTCATGCAGCATGCCCTACATCCATCATTAAACATGTCTAACATTAATCCACATAAAAAGGAATAAGTTTAAAATGAATTTAGAGTTTAACCGCACTTAAGAATTCTGGAAAGTGCGGACTAGTCTGATTTCTCTCTGACTTCGAATGGACTTGTCCATTTTTCTGCGGACTAGTCTGTTTTTTCCCTCTAGACACTTTGTACTTGCTCGGTCCAGTGCATACTAGTCCGATGTTCCAAGAATCTTTGAAAATTTGCTAAGTCCCTGGACTTGTCCGGACTAGTTCGGTGTTCCATCGGACTTGTCCGTTTTTCCCTCTGACTAAAGTTGGACTTGTCCAATTTTGAGGCAGACTTGTCTATTTCTCCCCTCTGGATAAGTTTGGACTTGTCCGATGTCCAGTCCGGACTTGTCCGATTTCCCTCTATCCAACTTCGGACTAGTCCGGCCCTCTTCGAACTTGTCTAATAAATCGCGACTCTGAGTTGATCTTTTGTTTCATGACTTGTTTTCGAGTTTTACCTTAAGTGGGCCTAGGTACGTCGTGCCTAACGCTTTTAGAGCCCATGTGGGACTCCAAACAGACCCCTACTCATCTCAAAACTAGAAATCCATCAAACCCTAGCCTCCACGTCTTTATAAACAACCCCACCCCTTGACTTGACATCTATTTGACACTTTTCAACCACACCCAAACCCTAGCTCGTGATTAGCCGCCACCAAGGCGGGAGAAAGAGGTCTAGAACAAGAAGAAGAAGAGGAGGAAATGAAAGAGGATCAAAATCTCCATCAACTTCGCATTCTTCGTCAACAATTCACCATCAAGTTCTTCATCAACCCTAGATCACCAAGATCCAAGTGTTGCCTCCAAGATACTTGATTTATTGGAGTTCTAAATACATGGTATACCTTCTATTCTATTTTCCTTGCGTGAATTCAACCCTAAATCTCCAAATTCACGTCCATCTAGAAAACCCTAATCTGATGTTCTTGAGCAGTGCGGACCTGTCTGGTTCCTAGCGGACTAGTCCAATTTTCCTGGTTAATTTCTATTGAATTAATTCTAAACTAGATCGAATCAAATCCAAACCTATATAAACTTGTTAAAATCTATTATAACTAGTTAGTGATCATTAAAAGCAACTCATTAACAAGTTCCACCTTGCATTTGCATTAATCATGCATGTCATGTCATATTAAGTAATATATGTGCATCTATTGATTGTAATTCTTATTTGTATGTTTATTGTGCGGATTAGAAGGATTTGCACTAGAGAGTGCCGCAAAGGATCTCCAGTACTAAGAGTTTGAAGTCTTTGATCCTAATCAAGCCCAAGAGCAAGGCAAATGTCCTTGAAGTATATTGATCCTGCTTTAAAATAAATGTTTTGTTTGCAAACTACATGATCGTGTCAATTTCATGGGAAATCCTATGATAGAAGTTTACTAGTTTTGTTTAACCACCCTTGTCACCCGGTATTTATGGTAGAGAGTCCAGAAGGGCTTTTTACCTTTTTGCTTTACTTAATTAATTGGAATGGGAAAACAACACTACACATTTAATTATGCATTAATGAGATTATGATTAATATGAACTGGTTAATATGATATGGTAATGGGTGATATAAGCAAGCCTGGTATGTGGATGGGTTGGATGTTATGGTGGTTTGCTTACTTTAGATCTAAGGATCGGTTCATGCGAGAATAAGCCAGGACTACAGTGCCACCATGAGGTCAAGTATGGGTGCAACATAGCAGATTAATTAGGGCTTTGCCAGTGCTATTTGGACCATTAAGGATGCTCAGGGAAGGGGTAGTCGGATTGGGTTTGTTGATGATTGGTGGGACTACCCTGAGATCCGAATGGCTCAAGAGGGGGCCCTTGGTTGAAGATGTGCTCAGTTGGAGGCATCGCCACTGGTGAAATATCAGTGGAGTCTAAATAGGCTAGTAATCCCTTTGTAAAGGCTATTTTGTGATCTCTTTTCCATACACCAAAGGAAGTGTAATTGGTGTAAGGGAGGTTCTTTAGTCGCTGACAGGTGACGAAATCATAAACACGTGGGTAAAGTGGTACAAACTCTGCAGAGTCTAATAAACTATCATGATAGCCGTGCTCCCGGTTATGAGCACCTGGACAACTTGCATGATTAGAGGGAACTTGGTATTCAGATGGTTATCAGGATGGTTATGGTTTGGTTATGGTTATGGTTAATAACATGGTTATGGCTGGTTATGAATTAAATTTTGATATTTGATTATGGTTTTTGGTAATGAGAATCTGGAATATGGTTGATCGATATGGAATATGGACTGGTATTATGATAATTGTATGGATTATGATGGGTTTACTTCACATACATATAATATATTGCTTTTCAAATGTGTTAATGTACTTTTCAGCACTTAGCCATAATTATATTCATCATTTAAATCAGCTACATGTCATACTTTCCACACTTGTTGAGTACGACATGTACTCACCCTTGCAATTCCCCCACCAACAGTTGCAGGTCAGGATTGGGAGTTTAACGATGATAATGCGGAGTTCTAGGCCATGTCTACCGTCAGCTTTGCCTGTGGAGTGTTGGAGCTGTGCTATACCCTTTGCCTAGCTGCATAGTTGCTTTAATTAGTTTATTTTTACTGCATTAGTTGAACTTGTCATTAATATTCATTAGAGCTTGTATTCGAGGATCATATGGTTGTGGAATAAAATTTCTTAATTAATCTTGTTCTGTGGTAATTTTCTGTATATTCTTTTGTGAATGCACTCGTGTATGTGTGTTGAACGTCATGGGCACACATATGCGTTCACTTGGTTCATTTTCGGAACCGGGTGTCAGAAATTGGTATCAGAGCCACAAGTTGACCGTAGGACGCAGCCTAGATAGAATGGAAACTTTAGAGCACATAGGAACACACAGGAATCAATGTGCTTTTGCTTGGTGTGCTGGTTGCTATATATTGTTTGCTTGTGTGCTTAATAGAGGATTTTGGGATGCTTTAGCATTGCCATATCCACGTAGGCTAGTGTAGCTAGTTACTTAGTTTCATATCCCTTGATGCATGTAGTTGGGGACATTTCTAAATTCTTATCTCTTGCTTTCTTCAGATGGTGAGGACTCGCAACCAGAGGGATGACAATGATGAGGGGGAGAACAATGGAGCACCTCAGAACAATGGTGGACAAGGACCTGCTCATGGAGTTATCAATAGTGAGCAGCTATTAGCCATGCAAAATAAGCTCATGTAGACCATGATACAAACTATGGGACAACTGCATGATGGTAACATCAACAATCAGCCCCACATACCTCCACCGCCACCCCCGCCTCCCCATAACCGATTGGGAGAGTTCATGAGGACTAGGCCGCCAACCTTTGCTCAAGCCGTTGACCCTATGGATGCGGATGATTGGTTCAAATCTGTGGAGAAGAAGCTTGCTATTGTTCAATATAGTGACCGGGAGAAGGTCCTATTTGCATCTGATCAACTTGTTGGACCAGCTGCGGATTGGTGGGATGCTTATTGCAATGCTCATGAGAACCAAGAGAGGATTTCATAAGCCAAATTCAAGGAGAGCTTCCGTTCTTATTATGTGCTGGAAGGAGTTATGATTTTGAAGAGGCAAGAATTTGATAACTTGAGGCAAAGAAGGTCAAGCGTGGGTGAATATCTCTACAACTTCACTCAACTCTCAAGGTATGCGCCTGAGGATGTTAGTCGGGACAGCCGGAAGCAATACTTGTCCATGAGAGGCTTGAACAATGAAATCCAAGTGCAATTATTGAATTGTGACCATGCCAACTTCTAGAAGCTTGTGGACAAAGCAATTGTTGTCGAGAATAAGGTCCACGAGATGGAACAAGACAACAAGAGGAAGGCGCCATATCAAGGACAACAACAAGGAAGTAATGTGCACCCTCGCTTTGCACCACCCGATGTGCCTAATTTCAACTCTTCTGTGCCTACTCATCGCCCTGGTTATGCACCGTGCCCGACTCAATTTGTGCAGCAACGCCCTGTTATGCAAGCACTTAGGCCTCCAATGCCTTTTGCACCTCGTGCCAACTTTCCTGGTGCAAACGTTCAGAATCAAGTCCGTCCAAATTCTGGTGGAGTGAAGAAGTGTTATACTTGTGGAGAAGCTGGAAACTTTGTACATCAATGTCCTAAGTGAGGCCTTGGTCAGGGAAGCAATGCGCCGAGGCAAAACCCAAGACCCAATGGAGGAGCGCCGCAAGGGAACCGTGGACAGCAGAATTTTGCTCGCGGCAACGTGAACCATGTCTCTACGGAGGATGCTCAACAAGCGGATGACGTGATTGGTATGTTTCTTGCAAACTCCCACTCGGCGACTATGTTATTTGATTCTGGAGTATCGCATTCATTCATTGCCTCGAAATATGTTTCCAAGTATAGTTTGCCTATCTCTCATATGAAGTTTACTCTATTGGTTAAATCTCCTGGAGGAGAGATGAGGACAAATATAGTATGTCCAAAAGTAAGCCTTAGAATAAGGGGGTAGACTTCTTCGCCGACCTCATTGTCTTTGATTCTCAAGTATTGGACATTATACTTGGTATGGACTGGTGAAGGAAGCACAATGGAGTTATTGAGTGTGCCATGAAGACGGTGGAGTTGACCAATGAAGAAGGGATCACCGTAGAATTTGAAGCATCTCAACACGCACCAAAGCAATTGGAGATGAATCACATGGATGGTGCTGCAATTGAGGAGATTCCGGTGGTGTGTGAATTTTTGGATGTGTTCTCGGATGAGTTGCCAGGTATGCCACCTGACCGAGACATTGAGTTCGTTATTGATTTAATACCTGGAACTGCGCCTATAGCTAAGAGGTCGTATAGGATGCCTCCTAAGGAATTAGCAAAGTTCAAGAAGCAGATTCAAGAGCAACTAGAGAAGGGATTTATTCGCCCCAGTTCTTCGCCTTGGGGAACGCCCGTTATATTTGTGGATAAGAAGGATGGATCACATAGGATGTGTGTATATTACCGAGCTCTCAACGAGGTGACCATCAAGAACAAGTACACCTTGCCACACATAGAAGACTTGTTTGATCAGATGAAGGGTGCTTGTGTTTTCTCCAAGATTGATTTGAGGTCGGGGTACTTCCAAATGAAGATTAGACCATCGGACATACCCAAGACAGCTTTTAGGACACGGTATGAATCTTATGAGTATACTGTGATGTCCTTTGGATTGACAAATGTGCCTGCCTACTTTATGTACCTCATGAATAAGGTCTTCATGGAGTACTTGGATAAGTTTGTTGTGGTGTTCATTGATGACATTATGATCTACTCGAAGGATGAGAAGGAGAATGAGGAACACTTGAGGCTTACGTTGCAGAAATTGAGGGAGCATCAATTGTATGCCAAGTTCAGCAAGTGCCAGTTTTGGTTGAAGGAGGTGTCGTTTTTGGGTCATATCATCTCGGGGGGAGGAGTATCGGTGGACCCAGGAAAGGTGAGGGACGTGCTAAAGTGGGAGGCACCACAAAACGTAAAGGAAATAAGGAGTTTTCTTAGAATGGCTGGATATTACCGTCGATTCATCAAGGACTTTTCTAAGATAGACAAGCCAATGATGGAATTGCTAATGAAGGGAAAGGCTTTCCGATGGACTGAAGCTTGTCAAAACAGTTTTGAGGAGCTAAAGAAGAGGTTAACCACAACCCCAGTTTTGGTATTGCAAGATGTAAGCAAGAGTTTCGACATATATTGTGATGCATCGAGACAAGGACTTGGATGCGTGCTCATGCAAGAAGGCCAAGTGGTTGCCTACGCATCAAGGCAATTGAAGAAACATGAGAAAAATTATCCAACGCATGATTTGGAACTTGCGGCCGTGGTACACGCATTGAAGATTTGGAGACATTACATCCTTGGATAAAGGTGTGAAATTTACATGGATCATAAGAGTCTCAAGTACATATTCACACAAACGGACCTGAATTTGAGGCAACGAAGATGGTTGGAGCTCATCAAGGATTATGATTTGGAAATAAACTATCATCCAGGGAAGGCTAATGTAGTGGCCGATGCTTTGAGTAGAAAAGGAGTAAGTCACCAACTCATGGTGCGAGTTGCCATCCGCATTATGTAAGGAGTTTGAATGGTTGAACCTTGGATTTGTAATAATGGAGTTAAATCTGACTTTGGAGCAAGAAATTCGAGATGGTCAAACAAAGGATGAGGAAATTCAGGAGATCAAGGAAAGGACCCAAGATGGGAGGGAATTTAGATTTGATGAAGACGAACATGGTAGGCTATGGCTTGGTAAGAGGATTGTCGTGCCTAATGTGAAGCATATTTGGGAGACAATACTAAAGGAGGCACATGACTCACCATACTTGATTTACCTAGGTTGTACGAAGATGTACAAGGACTTGAAGACATGTTACTAGTGGGCTAGCATGAAAAAGGACATAGCTGAATATGTAGCTTTGTATTATGTGTGCCAACGAGTTAAGGCGGAACATCAAAGGCCAGCTAGATTACTGCAACCATTGAATATTTTGGAATGGAAGTGGGAATAAATTGGTATGGACTTCATAGTTGGTTTACCATGAACCCAGTACGGTTACGATTCAATTTTGGTAATTGTGGACCGGTTGACCAAATCAGCTAATCAGCTCATTTTATTCCTGTCAAGACCAAGTATACAGCTGCACAATTGGCTGAAATATACATGGAATATATTGTGTGTCAACATGGAGTACCAAAGGAGGTAGTATCGGATAGAGGTTCTCAATTTACCTCCAGGTTCTGGCAGAAATTGCATGAAGCATTGGGAACAAGGTTTAATTTCAATTCAACATATCACCCCCAAACGGATGGACAGACTGAGAGAACCAATCTGATTTTAGAGGATATGTTAAGAGCTTGTGCTTTAAAGCATGGGAAAAGTTAGGACAAGAGCTTGTCATATGCAGATTTCTCATACAACAATAGTTACCAAGCAAGTTTGAAGATGTCACCATACGAAGCACTATATGGAAGGAAGTGTAGGACGCCCTTGTTTTGGAGTGAGATAGGGGAGAATCAAGTATTTGGTCTGGATGTGTTGCTAGAATCTGAAAAGCAAGTTCAGGTGATTCATGAAAACTTGAGGGCTGCTCAATCAAGACAAAAGGGCTATGCAGACAACAGGAGTGGAAAAGCTAGCACCTGAAGGTGTCACCAATGAGAGGTCATAAGAGGTTTAACATAAAAGGAAAGCTAGCACCTCGATACATTGGACCGTTCATGATTTTGGACAAAAGAGGAGAAGTAGCATATAAGTTGGAGATGCCAGCTCACTTAGTGGATGTTCATGATGTGTTTCATGTTTCCCAGCTCAAGAATTGCTTGAGAGTACTGGAAGAACAAGTGCCAATGAAATAATTGGAACTAGAGACCGACTTGACTTATGCCGAACAACCGATCAAAATCTTGGAATTTAAGGAGAGAGTCACAAGAAACAAGGTTATCAGATGGTGTAAAGTGCAATGGAAGCATCACACAGAATCAGAGGCAACATGGGAGTTGGAGGATGATCTCAAGAAAGAATTTCCCTATCTTTTCTCTTCCGCATTGAATCTCGAGGGCAAGATTAATTTTAAGGGGGGTTAGGTTTGTAACACCCTCATTTTCATGCATCATGTCCTGCATCCATCATTAAATATGTCTAACATTCATCCACATAAAAGGAATAAGTTTAAAATGAATTTAGAGTTTAACCGCACTTAAGAATTATAGAAAGTGCGGATTAGTCCGATTTTGGTGCGGACTAGTCCGATTTCTCTCTGACTTCGAACGGACTTCTTCATTTTTCTGCAGACTAGTCTGTTTTTCCCTCTGGACACTTTTGAACTTGTACGGTCCAGTGCGGACAAGTTCGGTGTTCCAAGAATCCTTAAAAATTTGCTAAGTCCCTGGACTTGTCCAGACTAGTCCGGTGTTCCAGCGGACTTGTCCGTTTTCCCTCTGACTAAAGTCGGAATTGTCCAATTTTTGGGCAGACTTATCTTTTTTTCCCCTCTAGATAAGTTCGGACTTGTCCGATGTCCGGTCTGGACTTGTCCGATTTCCCTCTGTTCAACTTCAGACTAGTCCGGCCCTCTTCGGACTTGTCCGATAAATCGCGACTCTGAGTTGATCTTTTGTTTCACGACTTGTTTTCGAGTTTTACCTTAAGTGGGTCTAGGGACGTCGTGGCTAACTCTTTTAGAGCATGTAACATCCGCAATTTTCAAAATTTGGCTAATTCAAATTTAATTAAGAACTCCAGTTTTACTTCAAAATCTTTTTTGCGATCCACTCGAATCTTGAGGGCAAGATTCATGTTAAGGGGAGTAGAATTGTAACATCCCAATTTTCAAACTTTGGCGAATTAAAATTTGAATAGAAAGTTAGAATTTAATAATAGAAAGAAATTGTTTTTATAAGCAAAAATATAAAATATATACATATCATCTTGCATTTGCATTCATCCTCCGGTATTAAAATTCATTTATTGAGATAAATACATTAAAACCAATTAAATTGCCATAACGAATATAAAAGGAAAAAATAAATAAATAAAAAGAAAAAATATGTAAATCACAAATAACAGGAAAATAACATATAATAATGATACAAATAATAAGAATATAAAAAAGATAAATATAAATAATAAACAAATTTAATATAATAATTAAGAAGAAATAAAAGAAAAATAAATAATATAAATAAATAAAGAAGTAAAAAAACAAACAAATAAAAAAAGTCAACTATTGCCAGGACCGTGGCCGCACGGACAGCCATGGCCGCACACCAAGAGAAAAAAAATGGTAAATAAAACAGCCAAAAGAAAAAAAAGAAAAAAAAGGGTGAAGTCAAAGCCTGGCCGCACTTGCGTGGGCTGAAACCCAGCGTGAGTCCCATCAGGAGTAACCAGGACACATTCCTACCAGTAAAGGAAAAAAAAAGGGTCTACTGGCCAAGGTCTGGTTGTACTTGCGCCGGCCGAGAGTCCAGCTGAGTCCGTCAGGACTCCTCCGCACGCGCGCGCCTATAAAAAGGGCCGCCGCCCCTGCCTGTTGCAGTAGAAAAAAAATATAGCCTAAAGCTTTGGCACCGTAAGCCCTAGCCGCCAGGAGGAGCCAAGGCAGAGGAAAAAACAAAGAAGAGGAAAGAAGAGCAGAAGAAAAGGGAGATGCCGTCAAGGATCGTCGCATCGTCGCTGTTCTTCGTGGGAGATCGCTACGTCGCCGATGTCGTCATACCGCTGGAGGAGCGCATCGTTGTCTCCTTCATCTACGTCATGCTTTCGTCCTCTTCGTCTACGTCAGACCACCGTCATCTTCATCAACGAACTCTAGATCCCGGAGACACATGTCGCGGCTCCCCTCCACGACCGTCCAGACTAGATGCACGCACGGTAGGTATTACAATCTAGATCTAGACTATTATTTTGGTTCTATTACTTGAATTAAATCACGTGTAGGACGTGTTTTATTTGAGCGACCGTTAATCATCGTCAAATCGTTATAAATCAACATAAAACTTGCAAGTTAGATTAAATCAAACAAGATCAATCTGTTATTTTAAATTTGACTAAAATTATATTTTCAAAATTAATTAATCTGTTTTTCAGATTTATTAAATAAGATTAAAGCCTAGTCAATTCATAAAATATCAAATTAAATCCAGAAAAATTATAGAAAATTTAGAATAAATTCTAGTAAGTTATTAATAATATTTTCATTATATTTAATGTTCTGTAATAAATATTTTGCCTCTGAATTTATTTTAATTAATTCCAAGATTTCTCAAATAAATAGTAAATCATTAGGGAAAATTATTTAAAAGCTGTAGAAAATTCAGAATAAATTATAGAAAGTATTTTATGATATTTTCTACATAATTCTTATTCCAGAATAATTATTTCAATTCTGAGTTAATAGTGATTAATCCGAAAACTTGCTTAAATAATATGTAATAAATATGAAACCCATATAATAAGTTATCAATCATAATAACAAATTATTCGTGTGCATTCATGTCATTGCATATTTGTTAGTGTTGATTGCAATGCATTTATTATGTATGTTTGCTTGTGTATGTGGTTGATTGCGAGTAGACGGTTTGCTCAAGAGGTTATGATTGAGAAGCGATTATCCGAGGATCTTCATGTGCGAGACTTTGATTGCTTGAGCCATCGAATTGCGGAGTATAAGGCAAGTGTCCTTGACCATATTGATCCTGTTTTTAAATGTTTTGTTTGCAAAATTGCATGCTTGTGTCAAAATTGATGGGAAACCCATGATAGGTGTTTACTAGACTTGTATGACCACCCTTGTCGCTTGGGATATATTGTAGAGAGTCGGGAAGGGCTCTTTACCTTTTTGCTTCGGTTTAATTAATTGGAATTGGGAAAATAACCAAATGTCTTATTTGTGACTTAATGAAGTTATGGATGATGAGAATTGATGAACATGGTTAATTGGTAATATAGAATTTGGGTGATCTAAGCAAGCATGGTTTTGTAGATTGGTTGGATGATATGGTGGTTTGCTTGCTTTAGATCTAAGGACCGATTCATGCGAGAATATGTCAGGACAATAGTGCCACCACAAGGTAAAGTATGGGTGCGTCTTAGCTGAATAATTAGGAGCGATGCTAGTGTTGTATGGACCATTGGATGGCGTGGGGAATGGGAGTCAAGGAGGGCTACCCTGGGATCCGCATGGCACACGAGGGGGCCCGTGGGTGGGAGAATGGAGATTCAAGTATGCCAGTGAAACCTTAGTGGGCCCGTACATACTAGTAGTCCCTTTTGAAAGGCTATTTTGTGATCTCTTGGCCACACACCTACGCAAGTGTGATAAGGCATAATAGAGGTTCTTAGTCACCGAAAGGTGATGAAATCACGAACATGTGGGTAAAGTGGTACAACATCTACAGAGTGTTAAAAACTATCATGATAGTCGTGCTCCCGGTCACGGGCACCTGGATGACCTACATGATTAGAATTGGACTTGGAATTTTGGGATGGTTGGTATGGTTTGGTTTGTCACTTGAGTACAGCCGGTTTATGGATGAATATTGAATTGGCACATGGTATTAAATTAACTATTGGCTGGTATTAAATAGACGGTAATCGGGAATGTTGGATTAATGATATGATAATTACTTGGGTTACGAAGGGAAATAAACTTACATAGACATGATAGTATGCTTTTACATGTTTATGAAATGTACTTTTCTGCAATTAGCCATTTTATTCTAGTCATTTGAATCAGCTACATGTCATACTTTCCACACTTGCTAAGTACGACATGTACTCACCCTTGCAATCCCCCCACCAACAGTTTCAGGAGATGTTTGGAAGTATCTTGTGGATATTATGGAGTACTTGGCATGTGTACCGCCGTCGATTGCCTGTGGAGTTGGAGTCGCCTACACTAGATTATTTTCCGCTGCACTAGAATAAAGGTATTTATATTATTCATGACATGGTTAAATTCTTATTTCCGTTTGCAATGATTTGTGTATGTGTGATGAACATCCTGGGCACACATACACTGCACTTGGTTCATTTTTCAGAACCGGGTGTCACAGAGCCCATGTGGGACTCCAAACTGACCCCTACTCATTTCAAAACTCAAAATCCATCAAACCCTAGCCTCCACCTCTATATAAACAATCCCACCCATTGACTTGACATATATTTGCCACTTTTCAACCACACCCAAACCCTAGCTCGTGATTAGCCGCCACTAAGGAGGGAGAAAGAGGTCTAGAACAAGAAGAAGAGGAGGAGGAAATGAAAAGAGGATCAAGATCTCCATCAACTTCACATTCTTTGTCAACAATTCACCATCAAGTTCTTCATCAACCCTAGATCGCCAAGATCCAAGTGTTGCCTCCAAGATCCTTGATTTATTGGAGTTCTAAACACCTGGTATACCTTCTATTCTCTTTTCCTTGCGTGAATTCAATCCCAAATCTCCAAATTCACGTCGATCTAGAAAACCCTAATCTGCTGTTCTTGAGCAGTGCGGACTTGTCCGGTCCCTAGCGAACTAGTTCAATTTTCCTAGTTAATTTCTGTTGAATTAATTCTAAATTAGATCGAATCAAATCCAAACCTATATAAACTTGTTAAAATCTATTAGAACTAGTTAGTGATCATTAAAAGCAACTCATTAACAAGGTCCACCTTGCATTTGCATTAATCATGCATGTCATGTCATATTGAGATATGTGCATCTATTGATTGTAATTCTTGTTTGTATGTTTATTGTGCAGATTAGACGGATTTGCACTAGAGAGTGCCGCGGAGGATCTCCAGCACCAAGAGTTTGAAGTCTTTGATCCTAATCAAGCCCAAGAGCAAGGCAAGTGTCCTTGAAGCATATTGATCCTGTTTTAAAATAAATGTTTTGTTTGCAAACTGCATCCTCGTGTCAATTTGATGGGAAATCCTATGATAGGAATTTTACTAGTTATGTTTAACCACCCTTGTCACCCGGTATTTATGGTAGAGAGTTGAGAAGGGCTTTTTACCTTTTTGCTTCACTTAATTAATTGGGATGGGAAAACAATACTACACATTTAATTATGAATTAATGAGATTATGATTAATATGAATGATCTAATCAAGCCTGGTATGTGGATGGGTTGAATGTTATGGTGGTTTGCTTCCTTTAGATCTAAGGACCGGTATATGCGATAATAAGTCAGGACTACAGTGCCACCACGAGGCCAAGTATGGGTGCGGCGTAGCTGATTAATTAGAGCTTTGCCAGTGCTATTTGGACCATTAAGGATGCTTGGGGAGGGATAGTCGGATTGGGTTTGTTGATGATTGGTGGGACTACCCTACGATCCGAATGGCTCAAGAGGGGGCCCTTGGTTGAAGATGTGCTCAGTTGGAGGCATCGCCACCGATGAAACCTCAGTGGGGTCTAAATAGGCTAGTAATCCCTTTGTAAAGGCTATTTTGTGATCTCTTGACCATACACCAAAGGAAGTGTAATTGGCATAAGGGAGGTTCTTTAGTCGCCGACAGGTGACGAAATCACAAACACGTGGGTAAAGTGGTACAAACTCTGCAGAGTCTAATAAACTATTATGATAGCCATGCTCCCGGTTATGAGCACCTGGACAACTTCCATGATTAGAGGGAACTTGGTATTGGGATGGTTATTGGGATTGTTATGGTTTGGTTATGGTTAATAATATGGTTATGACTGGTTATGAATTAAATTTTGATATTTGATTATGGTTTTTGGTAATGAGAAATCTGGAATATTGTTTATAGATATGGAATCTGGACTAGTATTATGATAATTGTATGGATTATGATGGGTTCACTGCACATACATGTAATATACTGCTTTTCAAATGTGTTAATGTACCTTTCAGCACTTAGCCATTATTATATTCATCATTTGAATCAGCTACATGTCATACTTTCCACACTTGTTGAGTACGACATGTACTCACCCTTGCAATTCCCCCACCAAGAGTTGCAGGTCAGGATTGGGAGTTTAACGATGATAATGTGGAGGTCTAGGCCGTGTCTACCGTCAGCTTTGCCTGTGGAGTGTTGGAGCTGCGCTATACCCTTTGCCTCGCTGTATAGTTGCTTTAATTAGTTTATTTTCGCTGCATTAGTTGAACTTGTCATTAATATTCATTAGAGCTTGTATTCGAGGATAATATGGTTGTTTAATAAAATTTCTTAATTAATCTTGTTTTGTGGTAATTTTCTGTATATCCTTTTGTGAATGCACTCATATATGTGTATTGAACGTCCTGGGCACACATATGCGTTCACTTGGTT
Source organism: Tuctoria greenei (assembly GCA_036927565.1). Classification (NCBI taxonomy): domain Eukaryota; kingdom Viridiplantae; phylum Streptophyta; class Magnoliopsida; order Poales; family Poaceae; genus Tuctoria; species Tuctoria greenei. Next base: position 36,587,625 of record JAYESD010000008.1, read on the forward strand.
CATTTTCGGAACCGGGTGTCACACCTGCCAAGGGGTCTGCCGTCGACATCTCTACAACGATGGTGGGCGACGCCAGAGCAGCCAGCTCTGATACCTCCCAAGGGACCTGTCGTCGACGTCTCTACGATGATGGTGGACGACGCCAGAGCAGCCACCTCCGGCACCTCCCAAGGGGCCTGCCGTTGACGTCCCAGCACGGCGACGAAAGCAACAAGCATGAATAAGTGAGTAAAACTCTCCTGCCTCACTCTTGTTGCTAATAGGGTTCTCTTGTGATAGCCTGTAAACCAGGGGCCTGCCGTCAATGTCTCTACGACGATGGTGGGCGACGTCGGGACAACCAGCTTTGGCACTTCCCAAGGAGCCTGCGGTCGACATCTCTACGACGATGGTGGGTGACACCAAAGCAGCCAGCCCTGACACGTCCCGAGGGGCCAGCCATCGATATCTCTACGATGATGGTGGGCAACGCCGAAGCAGCCAGCTCTGGCACCTCCCATGGGGCCTGTCGTCGACATACCTACGAAGATGTTGGACGACACCAGAGCATCCAGCTCCAGCACCTCCCAAGGGGCCTGCCATCAATGTCTCTATGACGATGGTGGGCTACGCTGGAGTAGCCAGCTCTAACACCTCCCAAGGGGCCTGCCGTCGACGTCCCAGCGCGGCGATGATAGCAACAAGCGTGTATAAGTGAGTAAACTCTCTTGCCCCGCTCTTGTTGCTAATAGGGTTCTCTTGTGATAGCCTATACACTAGGGGTCTGCCATCGACATCTCTACGAAGATGGTGGACGATGCCGGAGCATCCATCTCCGGCACCACCCAAGGGGTCTACCGTCAACATCTCTACGGCGATGGTGGGCAACGCTGGAGCAGCCAGCTCTGGCACCCCCACAAGGGGTCTGTCGTCGACAATGGTGGACGACACTGAAGAAGTCCACTCCAACTTCCCTGCTCTGCTGGAGGCCCGTCGAAGACGTCCTGTGATCAAGTGGTATTTGTGCCCAGCCAACTAACCACATCTACCAAGGGGCCTCTAAGGGGGTTCCATAGGCAAGAAGTCAACGGACAACACTTCGGCCATATCAATTGTGCAATCATTGGTCCTCAAAAACAAACGAGTCGGCAAAGTTTTTGCAAACCTGTACGCATATAAGGACTCAGAACAACAGTTGAGAAGCGTAAAGACAAGCCAAGAAGTCAAACACAAATTCAGATTCATTAAGGAATATTTACAAAGGAGCGAACTCCGGATACAAAGACGGGCTGCCAGCCTCAGTCTCTCGCAAATTGCACAACGACATGTTTGGTGGCATTCTTGACCTCTGCCACTGCCGTCTCCTCGCTCTCTTCAACGGGACCTTCAAAAACTGGCTCCAGTGGCAGATCAGGGTACCGTCTCCGGTAGCACACCAGGACATGGGATGCCACCATCTCTGCCGCCACCCTACCCTCAACTTCCAGACGCTAAGCCAGCTGACGCTCCTACAGATCTAGCTCCCGGGCGCGGTGCTCCGTCGTGAGCTCCCGGGCTTGGACATCGAGATCATGCAGGAGAAGTTTTTGATGGTCAGCTGAGTGTTGTGCCTGATCTCGTGCCAAGTCCCTCTCCCAGAGCTCAACATCTTCAAGGTGGGACTGCATCCTGTCTTGATCTGCCTCAGCTCGAGCAATCATCACCTGGGCCGCCACCTCTTGCTTAGTGGCAGCATCCTCCCGCTTAGCAACAACATCTTTGCAGCGATCCAGGGCCTCTCGATCCTCCTCAAGGCCGAGCAGGCGGGTGTCAGCTGTGTCATTGGCCACCTTGGCATCGGCCAAGATCTTCTGGGACACTGCGTCCATGGCCTTCGCCAAGTGGTGCCTTAGCTCTGGCTCCTTGCTCTCCTTCTGGTACTTCGCCTTCGCCTCGGTGATCCTGGACCTTAGAAGGTCCTCCCAGCCTTGGAGGCGCTCGCCCTCCGCGCACAGCTTCTCCCATTTCACGGCGAGAGCCCCCTGCGCCCGATGGAGGTTGGATTGCACCAAGAGGATGTTGGACCACGTCGAGTACATGATGTCAGACAGGCACTCTAGCTACTCCAAAGTTATGGAAGGTCGCCCGATGATCATCACGGGGACCTCTTCCTCCCGAAGCGTTGAAGGCAAGGCCACCAGTACCGAAGACCTTGTCCCCAAAGACTGAGCAGGAGTGGCGGTGCAGCCTAAAGTGGCAACATCACCATCAACCAAGGAGCCGCCCGCCGGATCAGCAGCAGCGGGGGCCAAGCCCTCGGCCCCCTAAGCCAGCTCCGACATTACCTCTGGCGCAACAGTCGAAGGTGCCTCCGGCACGACAGTCAGAGATGCAGCCGATTTGCTCCACTTCCCGCGCGTGGTGCGGATGCCAGAGCAGCGCTCTCCTAAGTAGGCTTGGTTGTCTACTCTGCCGGTACAGCCATAGCCTCCTGGTCCGACTTCGAAGCGCTCTTGGCACTACCCCCGGCGGTAAGAATGTCACAACAGCTGACCTGGCCCTGCAAATCAAAACCAAGGCCTGAACAATCAACAAAATCAGGCGAGATAACGAAGCAAGCATTGGTAAGAATGTCTTACCTCATCCCCTGAAACTCCAGCGGGCCTCCACCTTCGGTGGCCCAAAAACTGCGGGCCCTAACGACAGCGTTGAATGTGGCCTAGAGGGGGGGTGAATAGGCCTTTTTGAATTTTGTCGGAACCTGCAACACTTAACAACCAGATCAAAACTCGAGATATCGGACTAGTCCGGTCAAGTGCGGACTAGTCCGGTGTGTACCGACTAGGTTAGTCAAGTTTGATCGATTAATTTGATTTTAGGGTGTATGCATCGGAAATATACTTGTAATTTAAGTGTTACACGATTATGAACTAGGGTATACCACAAGTCAATCTTATATTTAATGTTTCAACGTAAAGTAAGTGAGATTAATTGAAACCCTAGATTGATATGATGTATAAGAACGATGAATGCAAAGTAAGAACACAAGCAATTTATCCCATGGTTCGGTTCCTACAGAGGCAACCTACATCCACATTGAGGAGTCCACAAAAGGACCGGGTCTACTCCAAACCTACCCTCGTCGGATCGCCACAAAGGCCAATCCTCTTCACTTATCACAAAGGGTAAATAAAAAAATTCAAGGGTCCTTCTCACATGTTGAGGGCTCCCCGAAATTACAACAAGAACTCCACCAAGAACACACTTGAAAGATTATAATGAAAATCACAATAGTGTGTTAGGGAATCAAACCAAGAACTCAATGAGTGATGAACCGTGTCTCTCCAATGTTCCAAAGTGTATCCTCAAGGGATTGATCTTTGTTGCTTTTGATTTCGTGGAGAGATGTGTTTTGAGTCTCTTGGGAGGTGTGACGGCGCAGGGGGTCGAGAGTTATGAAAGATGGGCCGTGTACACCTATTTATATGGGGTTTCTAAAAGTGGACGTTAGGGTTTAGGACGATTGGACTAGTCTGTGGTGGACACCGGACTAGTCCGGTGTGCTGTGTGTAGCAAACCCTAGGTGTCCCGAAATTTTGGACTAGTCCCGCTAGAAGGGGACTTGTCCGATTTCGTTTCTGGAAATCTTCAGACTAGTATGATAATCATCGGACTTGTCCGGATCAGTGAAACGCTAAGTGAATTGGGTGACAAGTCTGCACTTGGAGGATTTGTCCGATTTAGGTCAGAGGCTTTTCGGACTAGTCCGTGCCAATATCAGACTTGTCCGATTTTTACCAGAATGATATCGGACTAGTCCGTTGTGAAGTCGGACTTGTCCGATTTTGTGCAACTTGTGAAGTGTTTTGAGGACTAGTCCGCACTGGGGAGGACTAGTCCGATTCTAGTCAGAGAGATATCGGACTAGTCTGTGGTGATATCGGACTTGTCCGATCTTGTGCAGAAAGATATCAGACTAGTCTGGTGTTAGTCGGACTAGTCCGGTCCTATATAAACTTGTGCAATGTGTGTGATTATTTGTGCTTGAGCTCTTGGGGTGTGTTTCCTTAACACACTCCATACACAATGATCTACTACACTTGTTCCTTGAGCTCTTTTCCACATTGCTCCTCATTCTCCCTTCTTTTTGGCTCTTTGCTCATTTTCTCATTGAAACATGTTCTCATCTCAACAAAGTGGTTAGGATATCATTTGCTTGTCATAAATCATCCAAAACCCACAAGGGATTCCTAGATGCACTCTAAATCTCCCCCTTTTTGGTGATTGATGACAACCAATTGAGAATTCACAAAATATGATAAAAAGTTGAGATTTTCATAAAGTATGCACATGTGAGTCTAAAATACATCAAGCAATTAAAACATGATCCATATGTGCATTCTTTATGGTGGTATGCAAACCTAAGTGCATTGAAACAATTAGAATGACATAATTGACATTAACACACCAACAACAAGCATATATGTCATTCTAGGAGAGAAATCACAAATTTCATCAATTACTTCATAAGTAGTTCAAAGCATTGCATCACAGGACCATAAGTAACATAAGAGCATATTAAAAGTTTTACAACCCACAAAATAGACAAAAAGCATAAAAGGAAGCTATCCTCGCATTCTACAGCTAAGACCTAGGACCTCAGACTCCCCCTCAATCTCTCCCCCTTTGGCATCAAGACACCAAAAAGAAGGAGAGGAGGGACCTAGTCTTCAAGCCTCGCTGTCGGCCTTCTCATTGTCTTCATCTTCATCTTCGGGCTGATGATGATGAGGAGGAGGAACGGAGCCACTCGAGCCCCCGATGCCAAAATAGGCAAGCTCAGAGGGAGTCAAGGGCCCGAGCTCGGTTTAGTCAGAGTCGGAATCTTCAGAAATTACTGGAGATCCTATGGGCTCGATCTCCATTTTTTGACAAATCTGCTTCACATTCTCTTTGTTATACTTCATGTCAGCCTTTATTCTCTTGTTAAGCTTGTGGGCCTTTACCTCGGCCTTTTTGCAGGAGGAAAAAATAGCAGCCAAGTACTTGAAGATGCCACTTGCAGATCCCTTTTGAGGAGCTGCCCTAGTGGCAGGGGCAGCCCTGGCATCTCCACTTGCTCTCGCTGGAGCCTCTGCACTAGAAGTAGGAGAGGGAGCAGCTTGAACATTTGCTTGTTGAGGCTTCTGAGGCCTCGGTGGTGTGTGCTCCACATCTTTGACAAATTCGATGCATGTGACCTTCTCAATTATGAACATGAGGTAGGGGGCATAGCCACAGGATCTGTTGGGGGTGCTAGAGATGTTGACCATATCGTTCCGGATATAGTCACACACATCAAACTTGTGGTCCTTGCTTATGACCTTCATCAAGGTCCAGAGATAGCCCTGTACACTCCCTGCATCCCCATCCTTCAAGGCAATTGTCTTCCTCAGCACTCTGTTAAGCACCACAAAGAAGGTCTTCATGTTCTTTGTGGGGGGAGGGATGAACTTGGAGTTGGGCTCATAGAGGAACTTCATCCTATCCTTTTCCAAGACCCCAAGGTTGTGAATCACTAGCAAGTCATTGTCGGTGTTCTCCAGGTGGAGGAGACTGGCGAACTCGTCGTAGGTAATGGTGTACTTGGACCCGTGAGTCATCCAAGTCACACGCTCCTCCTCATCACTGGCAAAGTGACAAGTAGCATAGAAATGAGCTATCACTTCGTCATTCCAGTTGTACTTGAGGGCGAAGAGGTCCTTCAAGCCATGTCTCTCAGCTGCCTCGATCACCTCATCAAAGGCTGTGACGCCCGGTTCCGAAAACTGAACCAAGCTAACGCATATGTGTGCCTAGAATGTTCAACACACATACACGAGTGCAATCACAAAAGAGTATACAGAAAATTACCACAGAACGAGATTAATTATCCAATTTTATTACACAAACCATATTATCCTCGAATACAAGCTCAAATGAATATTAATGACAAGTTCAACTAATGCAGCGGAAATAAACTAATTAAGCAACTAAGCAAACTAAGCAAAAGGGATAGCGCAGCTCCATGCAACACCACAGGCAAAGCTGACGGTAGACACGGCCTAGAACTCCGCATTATTGCCATTAAACTTGTAACACCCTAAATCTTCGCATCATGCATTGCATACATGGTCATGCATTAAACACTAGTAGAATAAAAGAAAAATAATAAAACATATACATATACAAATATGGGTAGCAAAAGAAGAAAAAGAAAACAATAAATATAGCCCAAAACTTGTAATAGGGAATAAGTATAAAAATAATAATAATAATATATATAAATATATATATAAATAATATATATAACAATATATAAAAATAGAAAAAAAATATTAATAATATATGTTATAAAAATAATAAATAATAAATATATAGTATTAATAATAAAATATATATATATATATAAAAAGAAAAAAAAAGAAAAAAAAAAGAAAAAGGGCAACCCGGCGGCCAGGCCAGCGGCCCAGCCGGCCGAGTCGCCCCAGCGCGCCCCACGCCCGAGGCGATGGCCCCGCCGCCACGCACCCGCAGCCGGGCCCCATCGCCGCCAGCTTCCGCGCGCGTCGCCCGAGCGAGCCGGCCCCGCCCGACCGAACCCCGCAGCCGCCTGGCTCCCCGCCGCCTCGCGCCGCAGCCGGACCCCACCCCTGACGCGACGCAACGCCCAGCCCCACGCCGCCCCGCCGCCCGCGTGGCCCCCACCCCGGTCTTCCCGTGCGAGCGCGCCTGCACGCGCGCGATTCCCGCCCCCGCGATTTTTCCCGCCAGCGGCCGACGCTCCCGCCTCCGAAATTTTTTCCGGACTCCCGCCGCCGTACGCCTTCCGTGACGCGCGATTCCCGCCACCGACGCGGTTACGATTTTTCCCGATTCCGCCGGCTCCGCAACAGATTCCCCCGATGACTCCCGCCGCCTCTATAAAAGGAACTGAAGGCCCCGATTCCAGCCGCCAGAAAGCGCCGCCTTCGGAAGAAAAGCCGCCGGAACCAAGGTCCGAGCTGCGCCCAGGGAAGGAAAAAAAAGAGAAAAAGAAGGGGAAGAAGAGGAAGAAAAAGAGGAGGGCACCACCGTTCGCCGGAGATCTTCGCCGACATCGCGCCGCCATCGTCGTGCCGCCGAAGGACTGCTGCACCACCTATTTCGTCTACGCGTCGCATTTGTTCCGCGACCATCAAGCCGTCAGATCTACGGTAGGATTCGTTCCCGATGCGAATTTTAGCGACCGTATTGAATCTAATAGGCGTAAATTAAATTTAGTTGCACCATGATTTTATTTTCAGCAGCATTAATCCACCCTAAAACCCCCGTAAACTCATATGAACACGTATGAACTAGTCGCATCTAATTAATAAACGACCATAGTAAATTAATTATTAAACTGTGCATGCATGCATGTCATTGCATGTTGATTATTTTGTGTGCATTATGTTGAATTGTATATGTTTTCTTGTATGTATGATCACGTGTAGAGGAACGTGCTCAAGAGGCCGCATACGAGGATTTCCAAAACCAAGACTTCGAAGCGCTTGAGCAACCCCATCCGCCGGAGCAAGGCAAGTGTCCTTGAAGCATATTGATCCTATTTTAAATTAAATGTTTTGTTTGCGAACTTGCATGCTTGTGTCAAATTGATGGGAATCCTATGGTAGGAAGTTTACTAGTTTTGTTTGACCACCCTTGTCACCTGGAATTGTGGTAGAGAGTCGGGAAGGATTTTTACCTTTTTGCTTCGTTTAATTAATTGGGATGGCAAACAACACTACACAATTAATTATACGTCAATGATGTTCTAGTTAATGTGAACTGGTCAATACGATGGGTGATCTAAGCAAGCATGGTTATGTGGATGGGTTGGTTGTCATGGTGGTTTGCTTGCCTTAGATCTAAGGACCGGTTCATGCGAGAATATGCCAGGTCAACAGTGCCACCACAAGGCCAAGTATGGGTGCGGCGTAGCTGAATAATTAGGAGCGCTGCTAGTATTGTATGGACCATTGGATGGCGCGGGGAATGGGAGTCGAGGAGGACTGCCCTGGGATCCGCATGGCACACGAGGGGGCCCGTGGGTGGGAGAATAGAGATTCAAGCCTGCCGGTGAAACCTTAGTGGGCCCGTACATACTAGTAGTCCCTTTTGAAAGGCTATTTTGTGATCTCTTGGCCACACACCTACGGAAGTGTGAGATGGCACAATGGAGGTTTCTTAGTCATCGAAAGGTGATAAAATCACAAACATGTGGGTAAAGTGGTACAACCTCTGCAGAGTGTTTAAAAACTATCATGATAGCCGTGCTCCCGGTTATGAGCGCCTGGATGACCTACATGATTAGAGTTGGAATTGGGATTTGGGATGGTTATGGTCTGGAATTGGGTTATGGTTGGTTTATGGTTATGGTTTGGTAATGGTCATGGTTTATGGATTATGGTCATGAATATGAATTTGAGTTATGGTAATTGGACATGGATAATGGTAATGTTGGCAATAATTGGATATGGTTTATGTTATGTTAATATGATGGTTATGATGGGATTGTGTCACATAGACATAGTATAATGCTTTTCAAATGTTTTACTGTACTTATCAGCACTTAGCCATTATTATTGTCGTCATTTGAATTAGCCACATGTCATACTTTCCACACTTGCTGAGTACGACATGTACTCACTCTTGCAATCCCCCCCCAACAGCTACTGGAGACAATTGGGAGTACCCTGAGGATCACGTGGAGTACTAGGTTGCGTACCGCCGTCAATTGCCTGTGGATTGGAGTCGTGCTGTTTAGTTTATTTTCTGCTGCAATTATTTAGAGTTTTATTATTCGTGAACTATTGGATTATTGTAATAAAGTACTTATTTATTAGTTAAGACGTGGTTAAATTCTGTTTATCATTTGTGAATCATTCGTGTATGTGTGTTGAACATCCTGGGCACACATATGCGTTACGCTTGGTTCATATTCGGAACCGGGTGTCACAAAACTCACAATCCTGACCAGCAACTGTTGGGGGGATTGCAAGAGTGAGTACATGTCGTACTCAGCAAATGTGGAAAGTATGACATGTGGATGATTCAAATGACGACAATAACAATGGCTAAGTGCTGAAAAGTACATTAAAACCATTTGGAAAAGCAATAAATCATATTTATGTGAAGTAAACCCATCATAAACCATGTAACCACCATAATACCAGTCCACAATTTACCATTTCCAATAACCATAACCATTGTCATAAACCATGATTCCATCCCATAACCATAACCATAACCATAACCATAATATCAACCATAACCATTACCAAACCATAACCATCCCAAATCCCAATTTCCCTCTAATCATGTAGGTCATCCAGGCGCTCATAACCGGGAGCACGGCTATCATGATAGTTTTAATACTCTGCAGAGTTTGTACAACTTTACCCACGTGTTTGTGATTTCGTCACCCGTCGGCGACTAAAGAACCTCCCTTATGCCAATTACACTTCCTTTGGTGTATGACCAAGAGATCACAAAATAGCCTTTACAAAGGGATTACTAGCCTATTTAGACCCCACTGAGATTTCACCGGTGGCGATGCCTCCAACTGAGCACATCTTCAACCAAGGGCCCCCTCTTGAGCCATTCGGATCCCAGGGTAGTCCCACCAATCATCAACAAACCCAATCCGACTACCCCTTCCCCGAGCATCCACAATGGTCCAAACAGCACTAGCAAAGCCCTAATTAATCAGCTATGCCGCACCCATACTTGGCCTCGTGGTGGCACTGTAGTCCTGGCCTATTCTTGCATGAACCGGTCCTTAGATCTAAAGCAAGCAAACCACCATAACATCCAACCCATCCACATACCAGGCTTGCTTAGATCACCCATCGTATTGACCAGTTCACATTAACCAGAATATCATTGATGCATAATTAAATGTGTAGTGTTGTTTGCCATCCCAATTAATTAAGCGAAGCAAAAAGGTAAAAACCCTTCCCGACTCTCTACCATATATTCCAGGTGACAAGGGTGGTTAAACAATTCTAGTAAACTTCCTACCATAGGACTTCCCATCAAATTGACACAGCATGCAGTTTTGCAAACAAAAACATTTATTTTAAAAATAGTATCAATATGCTTCAAGGACACTTGCCTTGTTCCAGCGGATAGGGTTGCTCAAGCGCTTCGAAGTCTTGGTTCTGGAAATCCTCGTACACGACCTCTTGAGCACTTCCCTCTACTCGTGATCACACATACAAGAATATACATACAAATCAACATGATGCACACACATTAATCAATATGCGATGATATGCATGCATGCAAGGTTCAATTATTAATTAACTATGGTTGTTTATTAATTAAATGCAAGTAGTTCATACGTGTTCATATGAGTTTACGGGGGTTTTAACATGGATTAATGCTGCTGAAAATAAAAAGACGATGCAACAAAAATCAATTTACGTCTATTAGATCTAATATGGTCGCTAAAATTCGCATCGGGAATGAATCCTACCGTATATGTGACGGCTTCGAAGATCGCGGGATGAATGCGACGTGTAGACGAAGTGGATGGCGCAGCAGTCCCTCGGCGGCACGACGACGGCGACGATCTCCGGTAGATGACGGCACCCTCCTCTTTTTCTTCCTCTTCTTCCCCTCTTTTTTTCTTCCTTTTCTTCCCCTGGCGGCGGCTCTGGTGGCGGCTGATTTTCTGGCGTCGAGAAACACGAAAAGCTACGGCTTTTATAGGCGCCAGGCTAGGGACGGCGCGGTATCCAGGGACCGAGTCGGTTACGATGCGAGCGCTGCGGGACTTCAGGGCGCGCGCGGGAGCGGGATCGAGCAGGACGGCGCGCTGCGCGGGAATCAGGCTGCGGGGCGTGGGGCCCGGGCGGGTGTGCGCGTGCGGCACGGCGTGGGAGGCACGGCGGGGCCAGCGGGGTTCGCGCTGGGAGCAGGCGGCGGGCGGCGCGGGGTGGGGCCCAGGAGCAGGCGGCGGGGCGCGTGGGCGAGGCCGGGGGCGGGTGAGCGCGGGGCGCGCTGCGGGTAGGCGCGGGGTGCGTGGGAGGCGAGGTGAGGTCGCGCTGCATCGGGGCGCTAGTGCATGGGAATCGGTGCGGGTGGGGCCCAGCGCGGTTCGGCGGGGCGCGTGGCTGGCTGGGCCGGTACGGTCTGGCCGGCGGGAGGTTGGTTTTTGTTTTTTTTCTTTTTCTTTTTTTTTCTTTTATTTTTTTATAAATATATTACTATTTATTTATTTTTTTATATTATTTATTTATTATTATTTTTTATATATATAGTTATTATATATATTATTACTATTATTTTTTTATACTTATTCCCTAATACAAGTTTTAGGCTATAATTATTATTTTCTTTTTCTTCTTTTTGCTACACCATATATGTATGGTTTATCATTTTTCTTTTATTCTATTAATACTTAATGCATGAGCATGTATGCAATGCATGGTGCGAAAATTTAGGGTGTTACAAACCTACCCCCATTAAAGTGAATCTCGCCCTCAAGATTCGATAGCGTGGAGAAAAGATGCGGGAATTCTGCCTTCAGGTCTTCTTCACGTTCCCACGTAGCTTCGGCTTCTGTATGGTGTTTCCATTGCACTTTGCACCAACGGATCCTCTTATTTCTCGTGACCCTTTCCTTTACGTCCAAGATCTTGATAGGTTGCTCGACATAAGAAAAATCCTCTTGAAGTTCTAATTCGTCCATCGGCACTTGTTCTTTCGGTAACCTGAGACACTTCTTGAGCTGAGACACGTGAAACACGTCATGTACATCGGAGAGATACGCCGGCAGCTCAAGTCGATATGCTACTTCTCCTCGCTTGTCTAAAATCTTGAACGGTCCGATGTAACGTGGTGCCAGTTTTCCTTTGATGTTAAACCGTCGTTGACCTCTGATAGGTGACACTTTGAGGTATACAAAATCTCCAATTTCAAAGGCTAATTTCCTTCTCCTATTGTCTGCATAGCCTTTTTGTCTTGATTGGCAGCCCTCAAGTTTTCACGAATTATCTGGACTTGCTTTTCGGCTTCTTGCAACACATCCGGACCAAATACTTGAGTTTCTCTTGCCTCATTCCAGAATAAAGGTGTCCTACACTTCCTCCCATAAAGTGCTTCATATGGTGACATCTTCAAACTTGCTTGGTAACTATTGTTGTATGAAAATTCCGCGTATGGCAAGCTTTTGTCCCAACTTTTCCCATGCTTTAAAGCACAAGCTCTTAACATGTCCTCCAAAATCTTATTGGTCCTCTCGGTTTGTCCATCCGTTTGAGGATGATATGCTGAACTAAAATTCAACCTCGTTCCCAAAGCTTCATGCAATTTTTGCCAAAATCTGGAGGTAAATTGAGAACCTCTATTCGAGACTATCTTCTTTGGTACTCCGTGTCGACACACAATATGCTCCATATATATTTCGGCCAATCGTGCAGCTGTATACTTGGTCTTCACAGGGACAAAATGAGCTGACTTGGTTAAGCAATCCACAATTACCCAAATTGAGTCATACCCGGACTGAGTACATGGTAACCCAACTATGAAGTCCATTCCAATTTCTTCCCACTTCCATTCCGGAATCTTCAACGGTTGCAATAATTCAGCTGGCCTTTGATGTTCCGCCTTGACTCGTTGGCACACATCACACAATGCTACGTATTCAGCTATGTCCTTCTTCATGCTATCCCACCAATAGCAAGTCTTCAAGTCTTTGTACATATTTGTACAACTAGGGTGAATTGAGTAAGGCGAGTCATGTGCCTCCTTTAATATTGTCTCCCGAATATGCTTTACATTAGGCACAACAATTCTCTTTCCAAGCCATAAGGTACCATGTTCGTCTTCATCAAATCTGAATTCTCTCCCTTCCTCAGTCCTTTCCTTGATTTCCTTGATCTCTTCATCTGCGGTTTGGGCCTCTCGAATTTCTTGCTCCAAGGTTGGGTTTAACTCCATCATCTCCATCTCATTTACAAACCCGAGGTTCAACCGTTCAAACTCCTTACATAACTCGAATGGTAACTCTCGAACCATGAGTTGATGACTTACTCCTTTTCTACTCAAAGCATCGGCCACTACATTGGCTTTTCCCGGATGATAGTTGATCCCCAAATCATAATATTTGATGAGCTCCAACCATCTTTGTTGCCTTAAGTTCAGATCCATTTGTGTGAAAATATACTTCAAACTCTTATGATCCGTGTAAATTTCACACCTATGTCCAAGAATATAGTGTCTCCAAATCTTCAATGCATGTACCACAGCTGCAAGTTCTAAATCATGTGTTGGGTAATTCTGCTCATGTTTCTTCAATTGTCTTGATGCATAGGCGACCACTTGACCTTCTTGCATCAATACACACCCAAGTCCTTGTCTTGATGCATCACAATAGATGTCGAAACTCTTGCTTACATCCCGCAATACCAAAACTGGGGCTGTTGTCAACCTCTTCTTCAACTCCTCGAAACTATTCTGACAAGCTTCAGTCCATTGGAACGCATTTCCCTTCATTAGCAACTCCGTCATAGGCTTGGCTATCTTGGAAATGTCCTTGATGAAACGACGGTAATATCCAGCCATCCCAAGAGAACTCCTTATTTCCTTGACATTTTGCGGCAGTTCCCACTTCAACACATCCCTCACTTTACCGGGGTCAACCGATACTCCTCCTCCTGAGATGATATGACCCAAAAATGGCACCTCTTTCAACCAAAACTGACACTTGTTGAACTTGGCATACAATTGATGCTCCCTCAATTTCTGCAACGTAAGCCTCAAGTGTTCCTCATGTTCCTTCTCATCCTTCGAGTGGATCATAATATCATCAATAAACACCACAACGAACTTGTCCAAGTACTCCATGAAGACTTTATTCATGAGGTACATAAAGTAGGCAGGCGCATTTGTCAATCCAAAAGACATCACGGTGTACTCATAAGATTCATACCGTGTCCTAAAAGCTGTCTTGGGTATGTTCGATGGTCTAATCTTCATTTGGAAGTATCCTGATCTCAAATCAATCTTAGAGAAGACACAAGCACCCTTCATCTGATCAAACAAGTCCTCTATGCGGGGCAAGGTGTACTTGTTCTTGATGGTCACCTCGTTGAGAGCTCGGTAATCCACACACATCCTTTGCGTTCCATCCTTCTTGTCCACAAACAGAACGGGTGCTCCCCAAGGTGAAGAGCTAGGGCAAATAAAACCCTTCTCTAATTGCTCTTGAATTTGTTTCTTGAGCTCGGCTAATTCCATAGGAGGCATCCTATACGGCCTCTTAGCATAGGTGCAGTTCCAGGTATTAAATCGATAACAAACTCAATGTCTCGATCAGACGGCATACCTGGCAACTCATCCGGAAAAACATCCAAAAATTCACACACTACCGGAATCTCCTCAATTGCGGCACTGTCCACATGATTCAGCTCCAATTGCTTCGGTGTGGTTTGAGATGCTTCAAATTCTATGGTGATCCCTTCTTCATTGGTCAACTTCACCGTCTTAGTGGCACACTCAATAACTCCATTGTGCTTCCTCAACCAGTCCATACCAAGTATAATGTCCAATCCTTGAGAATCCAAAACTATGAGGTTGGCGGAGAAGTCTACCCCCCTTATTCTAAGGCTTACTTTTGGACATACTATATTTGTCCTCATCTCTCCTCCAGGAGACTTAACCAATAGAGTAAACTTCATATGAGAGATAGGCAAACTATACTTGGCAACATACTTCGATGCAATGAATGAATGCGATGCTCCAGAATCAAATAACATAGTCGCGGGATTGGAGTTGGCGAGAAACATACCAAGGACCACGTCCTCAGCTTGCTGAGCATCCTCCGTAGAGACATGGTTCACGTTGCCACGAGCAAAATTCTGCTGTCCACGGCTTCCTTGTGGCTGTCCTCCATTAGGTCTTGGGTTTTGCCTCGGTGCATTGCTTCATTGACCAAGGCTTGACTTAGGACATTGATGCGCAAAGTGTCCAGCTTCTCCACAATTATAACACTTCTTAACTCCACCAGAATTATTGGGACGAGCTTGGTTTTGAGCATTTGCATTTGGGAAATTAGCATGAGGTGCATAAGGCATTGGAGGCCTAGGTGCTTGCATGACAGGGCGTTGCTGCACAAACTGAGCTGGGCGCGGTGCAAAGCGAGGGCGCACATTACTTCCTTGTTGTTGTCCTTGATGTGGCGCCTTCCACTTGTTGTCTTGTTCCATCTAACAAATCTTGTTCTCAACCACAATTGCTTTGTCCACAAGCTTCTGAAAATTGGCATAATCGCAGTTGAGTAGTTGCACTTGGATTTCATTGTTCAAGCCTCTCATGAACAAATATTGCTTCTGGCTGTCCCGACTAACAACCTCAGGCGCATATCTTGAGAGTTGAGTGAACTTATTGAGATATTCACTCACGCTTGATTTTCCTTGTCTCAAGTTCTCAAATTCTTGCCTCTTCAAGATCATAACACCTTCCGGCACATAATGAGAACGGAAACTCTCCTTGAATTCCACCCAAGTGATCTTCTCTTGATCCTCATGAGCACTACAATAAGCATCCCACCAATCCGCAGCTGCTCCAACGAGTTGATGAGAAGCGAACAGGACCTTCTCCCGGTCACTGCATTGGACAATGGCTAGCTTCTTCTCCACGGACTTCAGCCAATCATCGGCATCCATTGGGTCTGCGGCTTGAGCAAAGGTTGGCGGTCTAGTCCTCATAAACTCACCCAATCGGTTATGAGGAGGTGGGGGTGGCGGTGGAGGCATGTGGGGCTGATTGTTGTTGTTATTGCCAGCCTGCAGCTGTCCCATTGTCTGTATCATGGTCTGCATGAGCTGGTTTTGCATGGCCAGTAGCTGCTCGATGTTGATGGCTCCATGAGCAGGTCCTTGTCCGTTGTTGTTCTGAGGTACTCCATGGTTCTCCTCCTCACCATTGACATCCCTCTGATTGTGAGTCGTCACCATCTGAAGGAGAGCAATAGGTAAGAATTTAGAAATGTCCCCAAGTATATGCATCAAGGGATATGAAACTAAACAACTAGCTATACTAGCCTAGGTGGACAGGGCAATGCTAAAGCATCCCAAAATCCTCTATTAAGCACACAAGCAAATAATATATATATCAACAGCACACTTAAGCAAAAACACATCGATTCCTGAGTGCTCCTATGTGCTCTAAAGTGTCCATTCTGTCTAGGCTGCGTCCTACGGTCAACCTGTGGCTCTGATACCAATCTGTGACGCCCGGTTCCGAAAAATGAACTAAGCTAACGCATATGTGTGCCCAGGATGTTCAACACACATACACGAGTGCAATCACAAAAGAGTATACAGAAAATTACCACAGAACGAGATTAATTATCCAATTTTATTACACAAACCATATTATCCTCGAATACAAGCTCTAATGAATATTAATGACAAGTTCAACTAATGCAGCGGAAATAAACTAATTAAGCAACTAAGCAAAGTAAGCAAAAGGGATAGCGCAGCTCCATGCAACACCACAGGCAAAGCTGACGATAGACACCGCCTAGAACTCCGCATTATTGCCATTAAACTCACAATCCTGACCTGCAACTATTGGGGGGGGGGATTGCAAGAGTGAGTACATGTCGTACTCAGCAAGTGTGGAAAGTATGACATGTGGCTGATTCAAATGACGACAATAATAATGGCTAAGTGCTGAAAAGTACAGCAAAACCATTTGGAAAAGCAATAAATCATATTTATGTGAAGTAAACCCATCATAAACCATGTAACCACCATAATACCAGTCCACAATTTACCATTTCCAATAACCATAACCATTGTCATAAACCATGATTCCATCCCATAATCATAACCATAACCATAACCATAATATCAACCATAACCATTACCAAACCATAACCATCCCAAATCCCAATTTCCCTCTAATCATGTAGGTCATTCAGGCGCTCATAACCGAGAGCACGGCTATCATGATAGTTTTAATACTCTGCAGAGTTTGTACCCCCACGTGTTTGTGATTTCATCACCCGTCGGCAACTAAAGAACCTCTCTTATGCCAATTACACTTCCTTTGGTGTATGGCCAAGAGATCACAAAATAGCCTTTACAAAGGGATTACTAGCCTATTTAGACCCCACTGAGGTTTCACCGGTGGCGATGCCTCCAACTGAGGACATCTTCAACCAAGGGCCCCCTCTTGAGCCATTCGGATCCTAGGGTAGTACCACCAATCATCAACAAACCCAATCCGACTACCCCTTCCCCGAGCATCCACAATGGTCCAAACAGCACTAGCAAAGCCCTAATTAATCAGCTATGCCGCACCCATACTTGGCCTCGTGGTGGCACTGTAGTCCTGGCCTATTCTCGCATGAATCAGTCCTTAGATCTAAAGCAAGCAAACCACCATAACATCCAACCCATCCATATACCAGGCTTGCTTAGATCACCCATCGTATTGACCAGTTCACATTAACCAGAATATCATTGATGCATAATTAAATGTGTAGTGTTGTTTGCCATCCCAATTAATTAAGCGAAGCAAAAAGGTAAAAACCCTTCCCGACTCTCTACCATATATTCCAGGTGACAAGGGTGGTTAAACAATTCTAATAAACTTCCTACCATAGGATTTCCCATCAAATTGACATAGCATGCAGTTTTGCAAACAAAAACATTTATTTTAAAAATAGGATCAATGTGCTTCAAGGACACTTGCCTTGTTCCGGCGGATAGGGTTGCTCAAGCGCTTCGAAGTCTTGGTTCTGGAAATCCTCGTACACGACCTCTTGAGCACTTCCATCTACTCGTGATCACACAAACAAGAATATACATACAAATCAACATGATGCACACACATTAATCAACATGCGATGATATGCATGCATGCAAGGTTCAATTATTAATTAACTACGGTTGTTTATTAATTAAATGCAAGTAGTTCATACATGTTCATATGAGTTTACGGGGGTTTTAACGTGGATTAATGCTGCTGAAAATAAAAAGACGATGCAACAAAAATCAATTTACGTCTATTAGATCTAATATGGTCGCTAAAATTCGCATCGGGAACGAATCCTACTGTATATGGGACGGCTTCGAAGATCGCGCGATGAATGCGACGCGTAGATGAAGTGGATGGCGCAGCAGTCCCTCGGCGGCACGACGACGACGACGATCTCCGGTAGACGATGGCACCGTCCTCTTTTTCTTCCTCTTCTTCCCCTCTTTTTTTCTTCCTTTTCTTCCCCTGGCGGCGGCTCTGGTGGCGGCTGATTTTCTGGCATCGGGAAACACGAAAAGCTACGGCTTTTATAGGCGCCAGGCTAGGGCTGGCGCGGTATCCAGGGACCGAGTCGGTTACAATGCGAGCGCTGCGGTACTTCGGGGCGCGCGCGGGAGCGGGATCGAGCGGGACGGCGCGCTGCGCGGGAATCAGGCTGCGGGGCGTGGGGCCCGGGCGGGTGTGCGCGTGCGGCAGGGTGTGGAAGGCGCGGCGGGGCCAGCGGGGTTCACGCTGGGAGCAGGCGGCGGGCGGCGTGGGGTGGGGCCCGGGAGCAGGCGGCAGGGCGCGTGGGCGAGGCCGGGGGCGGGTGAGCGCGGGGCGCGCTGCGGGTCGGCGCGGGGTGCGTGGGAGGCGGGGTGAGGTCGCGCTGCATCGGGGCACTGGTGCGTGGGAATCGGTGTGGGGCTCGGTGCGGGTGGGGCCCAGCGCGGTTCGGCGGGGCGCGTGGCTGGCTGGGCCGGTACGGCCTGGCCGGCGGGAGGTTGGTTTTTGCTTTTATTTTCTTTTTTTTTTCTTTTCTTTTTTTATAAATATATTACTATTTATTTATTTTTTATATTATTTATTTATTATTATTATTTTTTATATACAGTTTTTATATATATTATTACTATTATTTTTTTATACTTATTCCCTAATACAAGTTTTAGGCTATAATTATTATTTTCTTTTTCTTCTTTTTGCTATTCATATATGTATGGTTTATCATTTTTCTTTTATTCTATTAATACTTAATGCATGAGCATGTATGCAATGCATGGTGCGAAAATTTAGGGTGTTACAAAGGCGGAGCATCTTTTCCTCTCAAGATGTGCTCAATCTATCCACTGACTGCGCACCACTAGGGTCTTCATCTGGAGGTAGACAGACTTGTAAAAGTCTGCATGGAAGTTGCTTCAGAATCTTCCGTCTGCATCCTGCCTAGATTGGCTGTAGCAATCCACATTCTTGAACTTTGCAGTTGAGTCGCTGCCCTTCCCGTCGAACCTTTCCTCTGTGGGATCCCGAGTCCCTTGCTTCGGGGCTGACATCTTTAGAGGGCCAATTGGGCCTGTTGCGATCGCTTTGCCTTTCCCTTTTGCTTGGCGAGCACTTGTCGAGCTAGGGCCACCACAAGTAGAAGCCCTGGAAGGATCGTGCATTGACCGGACTAGTCCAGTATTCATCTTCAAGAACCCTAACTATGAGACAAATGGAGTTGCTCAATGCAAATCTAGCCTAATAGCAATGTAATACATCAAGGACACTAGTATTAGGTGAAAGAAGCTAGGCTATTCGATCAACAATGAAGAAAATGGAGATTTCTAGGGTTTGGGGGAAAAGTTACCGAAAAATCGCTTGAAACTCGGAGAGGAGGGTGTTGAAGGGCGGACAATTCCGTGGACTTCAATCCCTAAGCAAAGGAGCTTGATTTCCACCCAAACTTGGAGCTTTTTGATGGAGGAGTTGTCAAATCGCCTTGGGGATCTCGAGCGTGGAGAGAGAAAGCTTGAGGTAAGTGTGGGGTGAGGAAATTAGGGTTTGGCGGTGGCTAGGGTTATGGACACGAAAAATCAGACAAGTCCGAAAATGATCGGACTAGTCCGAACTTTTCCAGGGGCTATATCGGACTAGTCCGTGGTCTGTCGGACTAGTCCGGCCTAATCAGCACTCTGCGGACTAGTCTGCAAGGGCGAACTAGTCCGGGTAACCACGGACTAGTCTGTGGTCACCAGGGAAGAAATTCCTAGCCCATTCGTATATATTTGAAGGTACTTATTTAGAATA
Organism: Tuctoria greenei; assembly: GCA_036927565.1. Classification (NCBI taxonomy): domain Eukaryota; kingdom Viridiplantae; phylum Streptophyta; class Magnoliopsida; order Poales; family Poaceae; genus Tuctoria; species Tuctoria greenei. The sequence goes on from JAYESD010000008.1 coordinate 36,607,668, forward strand.
TAGGGAGGCAAATAAAATCAAATAATCTTGATGAATATGATCGGTAAGCATACAAAAATCAAGGAGTGACCATAATTCACCAAGATCTAGTAATTGACATAGTTTTTCGGAGAAAATTGAGAGAGATGATTTTCACAATCCAATCAACATATTTTGAAGAATTCATACAGATATGCAAATTTTCAAGCCACATTCCTAGCATCAAGGATATTTAGTTCATTTCGAAGCTCGCAAAAGCGTTTTTCATCAAGTGGCTTGGTGAATATGTCGGCTAATTGCTTTTTGGTGTTGACATGGGAAATGGCTATATCTCCTTTCATGGAGTGGTCTCTCAAGAAGTGATGTCGAGTGTCTATGTGTTTGGTTCTAGAGTGCTCAACTGGATTATGGGCAATTTTAATGGCACTCTCATTATCACAAAGGAGTGGAATACAGTTCATATTGTAATCGTAATCCCTTAGAGTTTGTCGCATCCAAAGTATTTGTGCACAACAACTCCCAACTGCAACATACTCTGCTTCGGCTGTGGATAGGGCAATGGAGTTTTGTTTCTTGGAGGGCCAAGAAACTAGGGACCTACCTAGGAATTGGCATGTACCGGAGGTACTTTTTCTATCTACTTTGCATTCGGCATAATCTGCATCGGAGTAACCAATGAGATTGAATTCGGAACCTTTTGGATACCAGATACCAAGGTTGGGTGTATGAACTAAATATCTCAAGATCCTTTTTACGGCTGTCAAGTGATACTCCTTAGGATTGGCTTGAAATCTTGCACACAAACATACAGTCAACATAATGTCTAGCCTAGATGCACATAAATAGAGTAGAGATCCAATCATGGAGCGATATACCTTTTGATCGACGCTAGGTACATATTCATTGAGATCCAAGTGGCCATTCGTTGCCATGGGAGTCTTTATGGGCTTCGCCTTGTCCATTTCGAACTTGTTGAGTATGTCTTGAGTGTACTTAGTTTGACTTATGAACGTCCCTTCCTTTTGTTGCCTCACTTGGAATCCCAAGAACTACTTTAGCTCTTCCATCATAGACATCTCAAACCTACCTATCATAATTTTACTAAACTCCTCACAAAAAGATTTGTTAGTTGAACTAAACATTATATCATCAACATAGATTTGACAAACAAAGAGATCATTGTCAAAGTTCTTTGTAAACAGTGTATAATCTACTTTGTCGATCTTAAAGCCATTTTTAATTAAGAGATCTCTAAGACACTCATACCAAGCTCTAGGAGCTTGTTTGAGGCCGTAGAGAGCCTTACGCAATTTAAATACGTGGTCGGGGAATTCTTCATCTTCAAACCCGGGGGGTTGCTCCACATACACCTCCTCCTTGATTGGTCCGTTGAGGAAGGCGCTTTTCACATCCATTTGATAGAGCTTGAAATCATGGTGAGTAGCATATGCAAGTAATATTCTAATGGACTCAAGTCTAGCTACAGGAGCAAAGGTCTCATCAAAATCCAAACCCTCGACTTGTGAATACCCTTTGGACACAAGTCATGCCTTGTTCCTTGTCACCACCCCGTGTTCGTCTTGTTTGTTGCGAAAGACCCATTTGGCGCCAACAACGTTGGATTTGGGTCTTTCTACTAGTTCCCGCACCTCGTTTCTTTTGAAATTGTTGAGTTCTTCTTGCATGGCCACTACCCAATTCGGATCCTTCAATGCATCCTCAACCCTGCGTGGTTCCAAAAAGGACACAAACGAGTAATGCTCACAAAAATTAGCTATGCGAGATCTAGTAGTTACTCTCTTTTGGATATCACTAATGATGTTGTCGATTGGGTGATCCCTTTGGACGCATTGGTGTGGTACTTGTTGTCTTGAATCTTCATGATCATCTTCTTCTCTCCCTAAGTGGTTGCCCTCATTGACTTGTTGATCATCTTCACTTTCTTGAGGTTGATCTTGTATGAAAGCTCCCCCTTGATCATTGATCTCCTCTTGTGGTTCGTTTTCCTCATGCATATGTAGAGGTGGTTCTTGTGGTCGAACTTCACCTAACGCCATTCTTCTCAATGCTTGACAAGGAGCTTCTTATTTATCTAGCACACATGGATCAACTTGTTCCTTTTGGGAGCCATCAGTTTCATCGAACACTACGTCATGTGCTACTTCAACAAGTCCGGAAGTCTTGTTGTAGACACGATAGGCGTAAGTGTTCGAATCATAACCAAGCAAGAAACCTTCATCGGACTTCAAAGCGAACTTTGAAGTCCTAGGCTTCTTGTTCAAAATATAGCATTTGGAACCGAAAACTCGAAAATATGAAATATTAGGCTTGTTACCGGTGAGTAGCTCATAGGATGTCTTCTTGAGTAGTCGATGAAGATAAAGTAGATTTATCGTGTGGCAAGCGGTGTTGACCGCTTCTGCCCAAAATCGATCCGAGGTCTTGTACTCATCAAGTATTGTTCTTGCCATCTCTATGAGGGTTCGGTTTTTTCTTTTGGCAACTCCATTTTTTTTAGGGGAGTATGGAGCTGAAAACTCGTGCTTTATGCCTTCTTCATCTAGGTACTCCTCCACTTGTGTGTTCTTGAACTACGTGCCATTGTCGCTTCGAATGTTCTTGATTGTCAATGAGAATTCATTTTGAGCTCGCTTGAAGAACTTCTTGAGTATTACTTGTGTTTCTGACTTATCATGTAAAAAGAAAACTCAAGTGAAGCGAGAAAAATCATCAACAACTACTAAACCATATTTGTTACCGCTAATGCTTATGTAGGCAATTGGACTGAATAAGTCCATGTGAAGTAGCTTGAGCGGTCTTGTTGTAGTCATGATGTTCTTCGCGGGATGGGGTGCTCCAACTTGCTTCCCGGCTTAGCACGCGCTACAAGGTCTGTCTTTCTCAAAAACAACATCCTTCAAACCTCGGATGTGATCGCCCTTGAGAAGTTTTTGAAGATTCCTTATACCAACATGTGCTAGCCGTCTATGTTACAGCCAACCCATGTTGGTCTTTGCAATCAAGCATGTGTCAAGTTCGGCTTTATCCTTGTTGAAGTCAACAAGATAAAGCTTTCCCTTTAACATACCCTTGAAGGCAATGGAACCATCACTCCTCCTAGAGACGGTCACACCCTCGTTAGTGAACAAGCAATTATAACCTTTGTCACATAATTGAGATATGGACAGTAGGTTATAATCTAAGGAATCAACATGTAATACGTGAGAAAGAGTGTGTTCAGATGATATGACAATTTTACCGGTACCGAGCACCTTTCCTTGGCTATTGTCTCCAAAATAGATGTCCTCGTTTGGATCCTCATTTTCTTCATACTCAACGAACATTCTTCTTTCTCCGGTCATATGGTTGGTGCAGCCACTTTCTAGCACCCATTTGGATCCACCGAAGGAATAGGCCTGCAAAAACAAATTATGCCTTGGTTTTAGGTACCCAAGCTTGCTTGGGTCCTTTTAGGTTAGTCACAAGGGATTTGGGCACCCACACATGAGACTTGGTGTTCCCATGGCGTGGCCCAACATAATGAGCATAAACTTTACCAAAATTAATTCTCATTAAGACATAAGATGCATCGAAAGTTCTAAATAGCAACTGTTGTTGTTTATACACAGGACTAGTCTGGGAGATCGGACTTGTCCGGAAGACCGGACTTGTCTGGATCCCGACCGGACTAGTCTGGTGATCATGCGTGTTGGATTCATTAATTTTGGATTTTTCCGGTTTGAGAGAGTCTTCCCTTTACAAATACATTGATCTCCTTGTTATTCTTATGGCTTCTAGCATGTTGCTTTTCACCATAAGAGTAACCAATGACATATTTGACATTTGGAGGTCTTGTGACCAAGTATGCACTACGTGCATATTTGATCTTCTCCTTGTCAAATATGCCATTTTGTGAAGGATGCTTGTCCTTTGTAGAGGTTGACTTGTCTTTCAAACTGGTGTCAACCTTACCACATGTATAAGTAGAAGCAAATTCAGTTTTAATGGGTTGAGAAGGTGAACTTGAAGAGGATGAAGGGTCACCTTGCTTGAGTGACTCAACTTGCACTTCAAGATCTTGTTAACCTTGATTAGGTTAGCAAGTTCTTCCTTGATTGTAGCATTTGAGTCTTTTAACTCCAAGCAAGCTTCCTTGCTTGAAGCTAATTCAAGCTCTAGTGACTTGCTTCGCTGCTTTTCAAGTTCTAGAAGCTTGTCAAGTTCAACATACTCCTCCTTTTGGGAGACAATCATGTCTTCTTGACGATGTCTCAACCACTCCTTCTCAACAAGTTGATCAAGTAAAAATTTCATTTTAGTGGCTGTTTTCTTATCTAGTCCAATGAGCATATCTTCATTATCACTATTAGTTTCACTATCACTGGAATAGGAATGCATGGAAGAGGGTTTTGTTGTTACCTTGCGTTTACCTTCCTTTGCCATGAGGCAAGTACCGTTCCCCTTCCATGCACCGAGAGTAGGGAAGAGAGTGGACTTTTTGGATGTCTTCTCGATGGCTATGCTAGCCATCTCTTCTTCTTCTAATGATGAGGACTCATCATTTGAGTCCCACTCTTTCCCTATATGCGCTTGTTCGGCTTGTTTCTTCTTTTTGAAGAATTTCTTGGGTTGAGGCTTGGCTTCTTTGGTCTTCTTCTTGTTCTCTTCATATGGGCAATCAACTATAAAGTGGCTATACTCACCACAATTATAGCATGCCCGCCTCAACTTTGGCTTTGATCTTTCCTTGTATTTTCCTTCACTTGATTTAGCATCTTGTCTCTTCTTCATCATCTTCTTGAATTTCTTCATGAATAGTATCATGTCATCTTCATCCAAGTCACTGCTTTCATCATCATTGTCTTCTTCTTGATGAGTTTCTCGAGCTTCTTTAGATAAGGGCTTGAGGGTGGACTTCAAAGCAACCCCTTTCTTCTTTGCTGAAGTGAGATCGACAATCTCCTTAACGTGTTTGGCCTGCTTTTCCATCATCTCAAAGTTGATGATTTTTCCAAGTAGCTCATCTGGGTCACCTTCTTGTATTTGGGGCTTTCTCGTATCATTGAGCATAAAGTGACATTGCGAGGCATGAAGGCTCTAAGTATGAGCTTCACAACCTCGTGGTTGTTCCACTTCTTGCTTCCATATGCTCGCACCTTGTTGATGAGCGTCTTTAATCGGTTGTACATGTCTTGTGGCGACTCATCTTCTTCGACTGCGAACCTTCCTATCTCGCCTTCAATCATCTCGATCTTCGCTTCTGCACATGACGATCACCTTCATGTGCAGTTTGCAATGTATCCCATATTTCTTTTGCGATCTCGAGTCCATCTACTTTTGTAAACTCATCACGACTGAGCGATGAGGTGATAACTGCAGCAGCTTGAGCATTTCGATGGATCGCTTGCTCTTGGCTAGGTGTGAGCTCCTCATCATCATCAGGGATATCTATTCCTGTGCATACTATGTGCCACAAACTTGGATTGAGAGAAATCAAATGCATTTTCATGTTTTGCCTCCACATTGAGTAGTCATTGCCATCGAAATGTGGGGCTTTTCCAAGTGGAATGGATAGATAATAATTATTGTTAAAATTTAGGCGATCATTGTTGAAAGGATATCGGGAGTAGTCGGTGTGACTACTCCCCTTCTTTCTCTTCTCATCTTCGATCTTCACCTTTCCCTTGGAAAGGGTTTTCTTCCTTAGGAGTGCCTTGAGTTCCAGCGTCTCCTCATCGTCATCCTCGAAGTCTTGAATAGCGTCGAGGAGCTTTTCCAATTTTTGGTTCTTGTCTTCATCAACCTTCTCTTGGTTGTTGCTCTTGTGTACGTCTTTCATGTCTGACATGATCTCTTTGAGTGATTAGTCTCCTTCTTGAAGAACCTGCTCTGATACCAATTGAATGTGGCCTAGAGGGGGGTGAATAGGCCGTTTTGAATTTTGTCAAAACCTGCAACACTTAACAACCAGATCAAAACTCGAGATATCGGACTAGTCCGGTCAAGTACGGACTAGTCTAGTGTGTACCGACTAGGTTAATCAAGTTTGATCGATTAATTTGATTCTATGATGTTTGCAGCGGAAATATACTTGTAATTTAAGTGTTACACGATTATGAACTAGTGTATATCACAAGTCAATCTTATATTTAATGTTTCAACAGAAAGTAAGCGAGATTGATTAAAACCCTAGATTGATATGATGTATAAGAACGATGAACGCAAAGTAAGAACACAAGCAATCTATCACGTGGTTCAGTTCCCACAGAGGCAACCTACATCCACGTTGAGGAGTCCACAAAAGGACCGGGTCTACTCCAACCCTACCCTCGTCAGATCGCCACGAAGGCCAATCTTCTTCACTTATCACAAAGGGTAAATAACCAAATTCAAGGGGCCTTCTCACACGTTGAGGGCTCCCCAAGATTACAACAAGAACTCCACCAAGAACACACTCGAAAGATTACAATGAAAATCACAAGAGTGTGTTAGGGAATCAAACCAAGAGCTCAATGAGTTATGAATTGTGTCTCTCCAATGTTCCAAAGTGTATCCTCAAGGGATTGATCTTTGTTGCTTTTGATTTCGTGGAGAGATGTGTTTTTGAGGCTCTTGGGAGGTGTGACGGCGCAGGGGGTCGAGAGTTATGAAAGATGGTTCGTGTACACCTATTTATATGGGGTTTCTAAAAGTGACCGTTAGGGTTTAGGAATATCGGACTAGTCTGTGGTGGACACCGGACTAGTCCAGTGTGTTGTGTGTAGCAAACCCTAGGTGTCCTGAAATATCGAACTAGTATGTAACACCCTCATTTTCATACATCATGCCCTACATACACTCATATACATGTTTAACATTAACCCACATAAAGAGGAACGAGTTTAACATCGATTCGGAGCATTTAAAATTGATTTGGAGCAAAACCACACTTAAAATGCAGGAAAGTGCGGACTAGTACGATTTTACTGAGGACTAGTCCGATTTCTCTCTGACTAAAAATGGACTTGTCCGTTTTTGCTGCGGACTAGTCCGATTTGGGCTCTGGAAACTTTTGGACTTGTCCGATTTTGTGCGGACTAGTCCGATATTCCATGAATCCTTGAAAATTTGCTAAGTCCCTGGACTTTTCCGGACTAGTCCGGTGTTCCAGCGGACTTGTCCGTTTTTCCTCTCTGTTCAAATTCGTACTTGTCCAATTTTTTGCCAGACTTGTCCGATTTTCTCTCTGGACGACTTCGGACTAGTCCGGTCCTTTCCGGACTTGTCCGATATTTCATGACTCCGAGTTGATCTTTTGTTTTACGACTTGTTTCTTGGGTTTCACGTTAAGCGGGCCTAGGTACGTCGTGCCTAACTCTTTTAGATCCCATGTGGGACTCTAAACCGGCCTCTACTCATCCCAAAACTCGAAATCCATCTAACCCTAGCCTCCACCTCTATATAAACAGCCCCACCCCTTGGTTTGACATCTATTTGCCACTTTTCCACCCACCCAAACCCTAGTTCATGGGGAGCCACCATCAAGGAGGGAGGAGAAGATCCCAAGAAAGAGGAAGAAGAGGAGGAAACGAAGGAGGATCAAGATCTCCACCAAGTTTCGTCCTTCACCACCAATTCATCTCCAAGTTCATCACCAACCCTAGATCATCAAGATCCAAGTGCTACCTCCAAGTTTCTTGACTCATTGGAGTTTTAAACACCTGGTATACCTTCTATTCTATTTTCCTTACGTGAATTCAACCCCTAATCTCCAAATTCACGTCGATCTAGAAAACCCTAATCTGCTGATCTCGTCAAGTGCGGACTTGTCCGGTCCCTAGCGGACTAGTCCGATCTTCCTGGTTAAATTGTGTTGAATTGACTCTAAAATTTGATCTAATCGACCCCAAACCTGTATAAACTCGTTAAAATCTATTAGAGCTAGTTAGTGATCATTAAAAGCAATCTAGTAACAAGTTATACCTTGCATTTGCATCAATAATGCATGTCATGTCATATTGAGTAATATTTGTGCACTCTTTGATTGTGTTTCTTGTCTTGTATGTTTATTCTGTGGATTAGACGGATTTGCGCTAGAAAGTGCCGCGGAAGATCTACAGCACCAGGAGTTTGAAGGCTTTGATCCTAATCAACAGCAAGAACAAGGCAAGTGTCCTTGAAGCATATTGATCCTGTTTTTAAAATAAATGTTTTGTTTGTAAAATTGCATGCTGTGTCAATTTGATGGGAATCCTATGGTAGGAAGTTTACTATACCTGCTAAACCACCCTTGTCACCTGGAATTTATGGTAGAGCGTCGGGATGGACTTTTTACCTTTTGCTTCGCTTAATCAACTGGGATGGGAATAACTATACCACTCAATTTAATTACGTATGGATGAGATTATGGTTAACATGAACTGGTTAAATATGGTATGGTAATGGGTGATCTAAGCAAGTCTGGTATGTGGATGGGTTGGATGTTATGGTGGTTTGCTTGCTTTAGATCTAAGGACCGGTTCATGCGAGAATAAGCCAGGACTACAGTGCCACCACGAGGCCAAGTATGGGTGCGGCGTAGCTGATTAATTAGGGCTTTGTTAGTGCTGTTTGGACCATTGTGGATGCTCGGGGAAGGGGTAGTCGGATTGGGTTTGTTGATGATTGGTGGGACTACCCTGGGATCCGAATGGCTCAAGAGGGGGCCCTTGGTTGAAGATGTGCTCTGCGGGAGACATCGCCACCGGTGAAACCTCAGTGGGGTCTGAATAGACTAGTAATCCCTTTGTAAAGGCTATTTTGTGATCTCTTGGCCATACACCAAAGGAAGTGTAATTGGCATAAGAGAGGTTCTTTAGTCGCCGACGGGTGATGAAATCACAAACACGTGGGTAAAGTGGTACAAACTCTGCAGAGTTAATTAAAACTATCATGATAGCCGTGCTCCCGGTTATGAGCACCTGGACAACTTCCATGATTAGAGGGTATTTGGTATTGGTAATGGTTATTAAAATGGTTATGGTAATGGTTATGGTGATGGTTATGGATGGTTATGGATTTATTTATGGTATTGAATATGGTTATTGGCAATGGTGAAATCTGGAATTATTGATGGGGCTGGTGAATTATGGACTGGTATTATGATATTATTTATGATTATGATGGGTTTACTTCACACACATATACTATATTGCTTTTCAAATGTTTTTATGTACTTTTCAGCACTTTGCTATTATTATTATCGTCATTTGAATCAGCCACATGTCATATTTTCCACACTTGCTGAGTACGACATGTACTCACTCTTGCAATCCCCCCCCCAACAGTTGCAGGTCAGGATTGAGAGTTTAATGGTGATAATGCGGAGTTCTAGGCCGTGTCTACCGTCAGCTTTGCCTGTGGTGTTGCATGGAGTTGCGCTATCCCTTTTGCTTAGTTTGCTTAGTTGCTTAATTAGTTTATTTCCGCTGCATTAGTCGAACTTGTCATAAATATTCATTAGAGCTTGTATTCGAGGATAATCTGGTTTGTGTAATAAAATTTGATAATTAATCTTGTTTTGTGGTAATTATCTGTATACTCTTTTGTGATTGCACTCGTGTATGTGTGATGAACATCCTTGGCACACATATGCGTTAGCTTGGTTCAGTTTTCGGAACCGGGCGTCACAGATTGGTATCAGAGCCACAGGTTGACCGTAGGATGCAGCCTAGATAGAATGGACACTTTAGAGCACATAGGAGCACTCAGGAATCGATGTGTTTTTGCTTAGTGTGTTGTTTGCTATATATATATATATATATATATATATATATATATATATATATATATATATATATATATATTGGTTGCTTGTGTGCTTAATAGAGGATTTTGAGATGCTTTAGCATTGCCATGTCCACGTAGGCTAGCTAGTTGGTTAGCTTCATATCCCTTGATGCATATAGTTGGAGACATTTTCTAATTCTTACCTATTGCTTTTCTTCAGATGGTGAGGACTCGCAACAGGAGGGATGTCAATGATGAGGAGGAGAACCATGGAGTACCTCAGAACAACAATGGACAAGGACCTGCTCATGGAGCTATCGATATTGAGCAGCTATTGGCTATGCAAAACCAGCTCATGCAGACCATGATACAAACTATGGGACAGCTGCAGGATGGCAATATCAACAATCAACCCCACATGCCTCCACCGCCACCCCCGCCTCCTCATAACCGATTGGGAGAGTACATGAGGACTAGGCCGCCAACCTTTGCTCAAGCCGCTAACCCTATGGATGCGGATGATTGGCTCAAGTCCGTGGAGAAGAAGCTAGCTATTGTCCAATGCAGTGACCGGGAGAAGGTCCTATTTGCTTCTCATCAACTCGTTGGAGCAGCTGCGGATTGGTGGGATGCTTATTGCAGTGCTCATGAGAACCAAGAAAGAATCACTTGGGCCGAATTCAAGGAGAATTTTTGTTCTCATTATGTGCCCGAGGGTGTTATGATCTTGAAGAGGCAAGAATTTGAGAATTTGACGCAAGGAAGATCAAGCGTGAGTGAATATCTCAATAAATTCACTCAACTCTCAAGGTATGCGCCTGAGGATGTTAGTCGGGACAGCCGGAAGCAATACTTGTTCATGAGGGGCTTGAACAATGAGATCCAAGTGCAACTACTCAACTGTGATTATGCCAATTTTCAGAAACTTGTGGACAAAGCAATTGTGGTTGAGAACAAGATTCGTGAGATGGAGCAAGATAATAAGAGAAAGGCGCCATATCAAGGACAGCAACAAGGAAGTAATGTGCGCCCTCACTCTGCGCCGCCCAATGTGCCTCATTACAGCTCCTCTATTCCTGCTCAGCGCCCTGGTTATGCACCGCGCCCAACTCAGTTTGTGCAGCAGCGCCCTGTTATGCAAGCACCTAGGCTTCCAATGCCTTATGCGCCTCATGCTAATTTTCCTGCTGCAAGTGTTCAAAACCAAGCCCGTCCCAATAATTCTGGTGGAGTTAAGAAGTGTTATACTTGTGGAGAAGCTGGACACTTTGCGCATCAATGTCCTAAGTCGGGCCTTGGTCAAGGAAGCAATGCACTGAGGCAAAACCCAAGACCTAATGGAGGACAGCCACAAGGAAGCCGTGGACAGTAGAATTTTGCTCGTGGCAACGTGAACCATGTCTCTACGGAGGATGCTCAACAAGCGGATGACGTGGTCATTGGTATGTTTCTCGCCAACTCCAACCCCGCGACTATGTTATTTGATTCTGGAGCATCGCATTCATTCATTGCATCGAAGTATGTTGCCAAGTATAATTTGCCTATCTCTCATATGAAGTTTACTCTATTAGTTAAGTCTCCTGGAGGAGAGATGAGGACAAATATAGTATGTCCAAAAATAAGCCTTAGAATAAGGGGGGTAGACTTCTCCGCCAACCTCATTGTTTTGGACTCTCAAGGGCTGGACATTATACTTGGTATGGGCTGGTTGAGGAAGCACAATGGAGTTATTGAGTGTGCCACGAAGACGGTGAAGTTGACCAATAAAGAAGGGATCACTGTAGAATTTGAGGCATCTCAAACCGCACCTAAGCAACTGGAGTTGAATCATATAGACGGTGCCGCAATCGAGGAGATTCCGGTGGTGTGTGAATTTTTGGATGTTTTTCCGGACGAGTTGCCAGGTATGCCACCCGATCGAGACATTGAGTTTGTTATTGATTTAATACCTGGAACTGCACCTATAGCTAAGAGGCCGTATAGGATGCCTCTATGGAATTAGCGGAGCTCAAGAAGTAGATTCAAAAGCAATTAGAGAAGGGTTTCATTCGCCCAAGTTCTTCACCTTGGGGAGCGCCCGTTCTATTTGTGGACAAGAAGGATGGATCCCAAAGGATGTGCGTGAATTACCGATCTCTCAACGAGGTAACAATGAAGAACAAGTATACCTTGCCCCGTATAGAGGATTTTTTTGATCAGATGAAAGGTGCCTGTGTGTTTTCCAAGATTGATTTGAGGTCGGGATACTTTCAAATGAAGATTAGAGCATCGGACATACCCAATACAGCTTTTAGGACACGGTATGGATCTTATGAGTACACTATGATGTCTTTTGGATTGACAAATGCGCCTGCCTACTTTATGTACCTCATGAATAAGGTCTTCTTGGAGTACTTGGATAAGTTCGTTGTGGTGTTCATTGATGACATTATGATCTACTCGAAGGATGAGAAGGAACATGAGGAACACTTGAGGCTTACGTTGCAGAAATTGAGGGAGCATAAGTTGTATGCCAAGTTCAACAAGTGTCAGTTTTGGTTGAGAGAGGTGCCATTTTTGGGCCATATCATCTCAGGAGGAGGAGTATCAGTTGACCTTGGTAAAGTGAGGGACGTGTTGAAATGGGAACCGCCGCAAAATGTCAAGGAATTAAGGAGTTTTCCTAGGATGGCTGGATATTACTGTAGATTCATCAAGGACTTTTCCAAGATAGCCAAGCCTATGACGGAGTTGCTAATGAAGGGAAAGGTGTTCCAATGGACTGAAGCTTGTCAGAACAGTTTTGAGGAGTTGAAGAAGAGGTTAACAACAGCCCCAGTTTCGGTATTGCCGGATGTAAGCAAGAGTTTTGATATTTATTGTGACGCATCAAGACAAGGACTCGGATGCGTGCTTATGCAAGAAGGTCAAGTGGTCGCCTATGCGTCAAGACAATTGAATAAACATGAGCAGAATTACCCAACACATGATTTAGAACTTGCAGCCGTGGTACATGCATTGAAGATTTGGAGACACTATATTCTTGGACATAGGTGTGAAATTTACACGGATCATAAGAGTTTGAAGTATATTTTCACACAAACGGATCTGAACTTGAGGCAACGAAGATGGTTGGAGCTCATCAAAGATTATGATTTGGGGATCAACTATCATCCAGGAAAAGCCAATGTAGTGGCCGATGCTTTGAGTAGAAAAGGAGTAAGTCATCAACTCACAGTTCGAGAGTTACCATTCGAGTTATGTAAGGAGTTTGAACGGTTGAACCTCGGATTTGTAAATGAGACGGAGATGATGGAGTTAAACCCAACCTTGGAGCAAGAAATTCAAGAGGCCCAAACCGCAGATGAAGAGATCAAGGAAATCAAGGAAAGGACTGAGGAAGGGAGAGAATTCAGATTTGATGAGGATGAACATGGTACCTTATGGCTTGGAAAGAGAATCGTTGTGCCTAATGTAAAACATATTCGGGAGACAATATTAAAGGAGGCACATGACTCGCCTTACTCGATTCACCCCGGTTGTACGAAGATGTACAAGGACTTGAAGACTTGCTATTGGTGGGATAGCATGAAAAAGGACATAGCCGAATATGTTGCATTGTGTGATGTGTGTCAACGAGTCAAGGCGGAACATAAAAGGCCAGCCGGATTATTGCAACCGTTGAAGATTCCGGAATGGAAGTGGGAAGAAATTGGTATGGACTTCATAGTTGGGTTACCACGTATTCAGTCCGGGTATGACTCAATTTGCGTAATTGTGGATCGCTTAACCAAGTCGGCTCATTTTGTCCTTGTGAAGACCAAATATACAGCTGCACGATTGGCCGAAATATACATGGAGCATATTGTGTGTCGGCATGGAGTCCCTAAGAATATAGTCTCGGATAGAGGTTCTCAATTTACCTCCAGATTTTGGCAAAAATTGCATGAAGCTTTGGGAACGAGGTTGAATTTTAGTTCAGCATATCATCCTCAAACGGATGGACAAACCAAGAGGACCAATCAGATTTTGGAGGACATGTTAAGAGCTTGTGCGTTAAAGCATGGGAAAAGTTGGGACAAAAGCTTGCCATACGCGGAGTTTTCATACAACAATAGTTACCAAGCAAGTTTGAAAATGTCACCATATGAAGCACTTTATGGGAGGAAGTGTAGGACACCTTTATTCTGGAATGAGGCAGGAGAAACTCAAGTATTTGGTCTGGATGTGTTGCAAGAAGCCGAAAAGCAAGTCCAGATAATTCGTGAAAACTTGAGGGCTGCCCAATCAAGGCAAAAAGGCTATGCGGATAATAGGAGAAGGAAATTAGACTTTGAAGTGGGAGATTTTGTTTACCTCAAGGTGTCACCAATGAGGGGTCATAAGAGGTTTAACATAAAAGGAAAGCTAGCACCTCGTTATATCAGACCATTCAAGATTTTGGACAAAAGAGGAGAAGTAGCATATAAGTTGGAGATGCCAGCTCATCTTTCAGATGTACATGATGTATTTCATGTTTCCCATCTCAAGAAGTGCTTGAGAGTACCGGAAGAACAAGTGCCAATGGAAGAATTGGAACTAGAGGAAGGTTTGACTTATGCCGAGCAACCGGTCAAAATCTTGGAAACCAAGGAGAGAGTCACAAGGAACAAGGTTATTAGATGGTGTAAAGTTCAATGGAAGCACCACACAGAAAAAGAAGCGACGTGGGAATTGGAGGATGATCTCAAGAAGGAATTTCCCTATCTTTTCTCTTCCGCGTCGAATCTCGAGGGCGAGATTCATTTTAAGGGGGGTAGGTTTGTAACACCCTCATTTTCATGCATCATGCCCTACATACACTCATATACATGTTTAACATTAACCCACATAAAGAGGAACGAGTTTAACATCGATTCAGAGCATTTAAAATTGATTTGGAGCAAAACTGCACTTAAAATGCAGGAAAGTGCGGACTAGTCCGATTTTATTGAGGACTAGTCTGATTTCTCTCTGACTAAAAACGGACTTGTCCATTTTTTCTGCGGACTAGTCCGATTTGGGATCTGGAAACTTTCGGACTTGTCCGATTTTGTGCGGACTAGTCCGATATTCCATGAATCCTTGAAAATTTGCTAAGTCCCTGGACTTTTCCGGACTAGTCCGGTGTTCCAGCAGACTTGTCCGTTTTTCCTCTCTGTTCAAATTCGGACTTGTCCGATTTTTGGCCAGATTTGTCCGATTTTCTCTCTGGACGACTTCGGACTAGTCCGGTCCTTTCCGGACTTGTCCGATATTTCATGACTCCGAGTTGATCTTTTGTTTTACAACTTGTTTCTTGGGTTTCACATTAAGTGGGCCTAGGTACATCGTGCCTAACTCTTTTAGAGCCCATGTGGGACTCTAAACCGGCCTCTACTCATCCCAAAACTCGAAACCCATCTAACCCTAGCCTCCACCTCTATATAAACAGCCCCACCCCTTGGTTTGACATCTATTTGCCACTTTTCCACCCACCCAAACCCTAGTTCATCAAGATCCAAGTGCTACCTCCAAGTTTCTTGACTCATTGGAGTTCTAAACACCTGTTATACCTTCTATTCTCTTTTCCTTACGTGAATTCAACCCCTAATCTCCAAATTCACGTCGATCTAGAAAACCCTAATCTGCTGATCTCGTCAAGTGCGGACTTGTCCGGTCCCTAGTGGACTAGTCCGATCTTCCTGGTTAAATTGTGTTGAATTGATTCTAAAATTTGATCTAATCGACCCCAAACCTGTATAAACTCGTTAAAATCTATTAGAGCTAGTTAGTGATCATTAAAAGCAATCTAGTAACAAGTTCTACCTTGCATTTGCATCAATCATGCATGTCATGTCATATTGAGTAATATTTGTGCACTCTTTGATTGTGTTTCTTGTCTTGTATGTTTATTCTGTGGATTAGACGGATTTGCGCTAGAAAGTTCCGCGGAGGATCTACAGCACCAGGAGTTTGAAGGCTTTGATCCTAATCAACAGCAAGAACAAGGCAAGTGTCCTTGAAGCATATTGATCCTGTTTTTAAAATAAATGTTTTGTTTGTAAAACTGCATGATGTGTCAATTTGATGGGAATCCTATGGTATGAAGTTTACTAGACTTGCTAAACCACCCTTGTCACCTGGAATTTATGGTAGAGCGTCGGGATGGACTTTTTACCTTTTGCTTCGCTTAATCAACTAGGACGGGAATAACTATACCACTCAATTTAATTATGTATGGATGAGATTATGGTTAACATGAACTGGTTAAATATGGTATGGTAATGGGTGATCTAAGCAAGCCTGGTATGTGGATGGGTTGGATGTTATGGTGGTTTGCTTGCTTTAGATCTAAGGACCGGTTCATGCGAGAATAAGCCAGGACTACAGTGCCACCACGAGGCCAAGTATGGGTGCGGCGTAGCTGATTAATTAGGGCTTTGCTAGTGCTGTTTGGACCATTGTGGATGCTCGGGGAAGGGGTAGTCGGATTGGGTTTGTTGATGATTGGTGGGACTACCCTGGGATCCGAATGGCTCAAGAGGGGGCCCTTGGTTGAAGATGTGCTCTGCGGGAGACATCGCCACCGGTGAAACCTCAGTGGGGTCTGAATAGACTAGTAATCCCTTTGTAAAGGCTATTTTGTGATCTCTTGGCCATACACCAAAGGAAGTGTAATTGACATAAGAGAGGTTATTTAGTCACCGACGGGTGATGAAATTACAAACACGTGGGTAAAGTGGTACAAACTCTGCAGAGTTAATTAAAACTATCATGATAGCCGTGCTCCCGGTTATGAGCACCTGGACAACTTCCATGATTAGAGGGTATTTGGTATTGGTAATGGTTATTGTAATGGTTATGGTAATGGTTATGGTGATGGTTATGGATGGTTATGGATTTATTTCTGGTATTGAATATGGTTATTGGCAATTGTCAAATCTGGAATTATTGATGAGGATGGTGAATTATGGACTGGTATTATGATATTATTTATGATTATGATGGGTTTACTTCACACACATATACTATATTGCTTTTCAAATGTTTTTATGTACTTTTCAGCACTTTGCTATTATTATTGTCGTCATTTGAATCAGCCACATGTCATATTTTCCACACTTGCTGAGTACGACATGTACTCACTCTTGCAATCCCCCCAACAGTTGCAGGTCAGGATTGGGAGTTTAATGGTGATAATGCGGAGTTCTAGGCCGTGTCTACCATCAGCTTTGCCTGTGGTGTTGCATGGAGCTGCGCTATCCCTTTTGCTTAGTTTGCTTAGTTGCTTAATTAGTTTATTTCCGCTGCATTAGTCGAACTTGTCATAAATATTCATTAGAGCTTGTATTCGAGGATAATCTGGTTTGTGTAATAAAATTTGATAATTAATCTTGTTCTGTGGTAATTATCTGTATACTCTTTTGTGATTGCACTCGTGTATGTGTGATGAACATCCTGGGCACACATATGCGTTAGCTTGGTTCAGTTTTTGGAACCGGGCGTCACATAGTCCGGCTAGAAGCGGACTTGTCCGATTTCGCTTTTGGAAATCTTCGGACTAGTCCGATAATCATCGTACTTGTCTAGATTAGTGAAACCCTAAGTGAATTGGGTGACAAGTCCGCACTTGGAGGACTTGTTCAATTTAGGTCAGAGGGTATTCGGACTAGTCCGTCCCAATATCGGACTTGTCCGATTTTCACCAGAATGATATCGGACTAGTCCGTTGTGAAGTCAGAGTTGTCCAATTTTGTGCAACTTGTGAAGTGTTTTGAGGACTAGTCCACACTGGGAAGGACTAGTCTGATCCTAGTCAGAGAGATACCGGACTAGTTCGTGGTGATATCGAACTTGTCCGATCTTGTGCAGAAAGATATCAGACTAGTCCGGTGTTTGTCGGACTAGTCCGTTCCTGTATAAACTTGTGCAATGTGTGTTATTATTTGTACTTGAGCTCTTGGGGTATGTTTCCTTAACACACTCCATACACAATGATCTACTACACTTGTTCCTTGAGCTCTTTTCCACATTGCTCCTCATTTTACCTTCTTTTTAGCTCTTTGCTCATTTTCTCATTGAAACCTGTGCTCATCTCAACAAAGTGGTTAGGATCTCATTTGCTTGTCATAAATCATCCAAAACCCACAAGGGATTCCTAGATGCACTTTCAGGCGTGGCAGGCGAGGTCGCCCCAATTGGGCCTCCACCAAAACCACCAGCGATGCTGCCACCCTGCATCGGCGTATCTCCATTGACTCCAACGGAGCCACTGCAAGAGCCTCCACCCGAGCTACCGCTGATGTTGGCCCGATGCCTCTTGGCCTGAGGCTCCATAGGCGTAACGGCCCTAGAGCCCCCTGTGGCACCTTGGATTGCGCCGGTGGCAGGGATACTGAACAATGTGCTGACCACAGACATTGGCGGAGCCACCGCTTGATGGACTGAGCCGCCCCCTAAAGAGCTGCTGACACGCAATGCTGAGGAGGGGCGTGCGGGAGGACGTTGACTTGGAGCGAAGGCCACCTGTGTTGGCTCCTTCGGCGGCGATCGAGGGCGCTTCTCCTTCACAACCTCAACCACCGGCGACTTCCCCTTCCCCACGTTAGGGATAGGTGCCTTCCCCTTGCCTACGACAGGGACCGGCACCTTGCCCTTCCCTCCAACAGAGAGTGTGTCCTCCGCCCTTGAAGCTTTGGAGCCTGGAGCAGGTGCGGACTCCTGTGGAGGGTCGATGATGAACATCCCACGACTCTCGTCACCTACCTGCCGTGGCGCAAGACTGAGTGCGTCCATGTTTGGCATCTCCTACAGAATCTTTGTCCGAAGGTCCCGATCCATACAAAGTAGTGGGCAAGACTGCAGGAAGACGAAGACGTCGTGTGACAGAAGGTCGCTGCATGCCTTGGACATTGCATCGAGCAACTCTTGCGGGGTCGTCTCTGTATCACGACCCCGCACCAGCTGGGTGCCATCCTGTCGCCCGAAGTAAAGCCATGCAGGACATCAACGATGTTGGAGGGGAGCTAAGCATCGACGAGCGAAGTCTGCCATCACCGTCAGCTCCGATAGGCCATGATCCGCCAATAATTGTATTCTCTCCATCACCGGGGTGTAGGCCTGCTCCAACTCTGGCCGATCCTCCCAGGTCTCCTTCCTGAGTATCACCCATCTAGTGGGCATGACCAAGCAATCGTGGGCATCAACTTGTATGATCACCCAGTCCCTCCTCCAATCGGCCCACTTCGCTTAGGAGAGCGGGGTGATGTACTTGAAGGGGATGTTGGTCCGATGCTGGAAGCAGTAGCCGCCGAGGAAGTTGGTATTGTTCTTCTTCCCGGTCTGCCTCAACACGAAGAACTACCGTAACACCAGCACGGACAGGAATACCCCGACGAACATCTCGCAGAAGTGCGAGAACACCACCGCCACCACCACCAGGGAGTTCGGCGACAAGTGGTGAAGCTGGATCCCGAGGACCACCAGGAGTGTCACCAGGAAGGAGGAAACGGGAGGAACGAACTTGGAGTATGCATACGCCTGGAAGAAGACTCCTTCTCCCCCAACTCCAGAGGCAGGGTGCCCAGGCGGATCAGATCCCACCGCGCCTCATCCTCCCAGCCGAACAGGCACCTCACAGGCGCTATGTCAACTATGCGAGAAGGAGGCAAGGCTGAGTCCACTAGGGCAGGAGTCAAGAACCACGAAGGTGGGAAGAGAGTGGGTGCACAAGGTGGAAGATGAAGGCTCAGACTTGGAGAGTGTAGGATCGAAGAGCACGTGAAAAGATACCATAGGGGGGTGAATGGTAGATTAAAAAATCTTATGATGCGAAAACAATTAAATTCCAACCCCTTCGATAGAAAAACGATCTATTAAAGATATCATGTGTGAAACTAATCTAAACATGTTTCACCATGAAAAAAGTGATAGATATCATAGAGAATCAAGTCACGAAGACGACACGACAAGAATCACTCAAATCCGTCGAGAGAAACTCAAGTTATGATTGAAAGATCGAACAAAGGTCAATCTGTCCTACCCGAGAAAAACAGTTCTGGAACACCGCAAAGAAACTCGTGTAGATCAGAAACCAAAAATCCAATGACCGTGAAATTTTGAAAGATGATACATAATTAAGTTGTGAAGACAACCCAAAAATAATCACGTCAATTGGATCTGTAAAACTTGAGTTATGATAAAACCACCAAACAAGGTAGTGTTGTGCAGAAAACTCGACGAGAAAAACTTGTCTGGAACAAGTCGGATGAACAAGGCACAAAATTTCCTTTCAACTATGAATTTTATTCAATAGAACACAAGAGGAACAGCCCAAAAGTTGTGCACCATGAGCTCTGGCCTCCCTTGCTTATATAACCATCCCTTAGGCCAATCCAATCTCAACTAGGACTCTAATCCTACTCATATCATGAATCAAAACTTTCCATAATTGCTTAGGACTCTTCTATACGCAGTTAGAAGCAATATTAAGACTTCCAAACACCTTAGGAACGTATCCACATTCCTAAAACAACTCAAATTCGTGACTAACACGAAATCCTATCATAACCAACTCAAATATTTCTATATTTGAGTCAAACACGACTCAGGCGCAGCCTGAGTCCATAACCTAGTCGGTTGGACCTTTCCGACCAATTCTTTTCGTCCACATCTCTTCATCACGCATCGGAACCATGTAGCTACGTCCATGCACTCCTTGCATACGTGCAAACATCTTCCAATGACGTCCACGATACCTTCATATGCATTGTTCTTGATTCAAACATGCTTCGCAACCTCCCGATCAACTCAACCATAATTTCTCCCGAACTTGGTTGTTGAACCTCATCTTCTCCCTAATACTAGTTCAATGGATCCCGCCACCAGCCATGTCTTGAACTCAAGCAACACATGCACATGAATAAACAACCAAACCGTACGAGCCCAAGTCCGTGACTTGACTCAAATTAGTTCCAAACACAACACCTTATGTGAGCACCTCACATAAGCATGTTGTAAACCATAGCAAAAACGATATCATCCATATCAACGAAAACGCATCAAAAACTTAGCAAATGAATACGAAGCAATCTTTCCAACAATGTAAAGGAAGTTCGAGACAATTCAAAGTAAAAGCAGGAACATTGCGATCAAGCTCCGAACCTTGCCAAAGCTAACCGGAGCTTGAGCCAGAGCTTACCGAAGCTAGTACAACCTAGCGCCAGAGCTTACCAAAGCTAGTACAACCTAGCGTCGGAGCTTGCCAAAGCTATTCGGAACTAGTCAACCCAAAAGTCAGAGCTAGAAAAACATGTCGGAGCTAACCAACATAAGTCAGACATATCAAAACGTATCGGAGCTTAACAACGACATGCAGGAGCTATCAAAGACATGCCGGAGCTAAACACAAGGCTCACTGGAGCTACCCAAAAACATGTCGGACCTAGACAAAGAAAGTCGGACCTATTGTCGGACCTTGCAGAAGCTCGGAGCTAGAGTTCGACCTTACTAAAAAGATGTTATGGCAGCATTCAAAACTTTTATTGTCAAAGCCAATGTATTCAGCACACATGGATCTCACAATCTCCCCCTTGATGAATGCATTGGCAACACCATTTAAAATCCGAACATTGGCATGAAAAGATTTGAGAACAATTTCTCCCCCTTTTTGAAAATAAAATGAGATAGAAATAAATTTCTCCCTCTATACATATTTCCCCCCCTTGCATACTTATCTTTAAAATTCACCATATTATCTCTCCCCCTTTGACAATGTATTCAACAAGGTTGAAAAGAGAAATTTTATTTGTTATGAGCATATTATAACATATACATATAAAACGAAGCTCATCCAAGTCATACTATCAAGTAACTTACACTATCACATAAATGAGGTATATAAAGTAGTGTAAGTCATGCTAGAGATCAAATGTAATTTTCAATTTAAGCAAGTCATGATCTCACAAACTTAACTATTTCAAGACCTGAAAGCATGACACTTGTTGCTGCATTTTATTATTATTCAAATGTAACACCCTCAATTTTTGCATCATGCATTGCATACATGTTCAAGCATTAAACATTAGTAGAATAAAGGAAAGATAATAAAATATAAAACATACATATACAAAATATGTGTAGCAAAGGAGAAAAGAAAATAATAATATAAAATGTATATTAGAGAACAAATATAATAATAATATATATAGGAAAAAAATATGAAACCTGAAGAAAGAAAGAAAAAAAAAGATTTTGGAAACTTCTGGAAGTTTCTGGGGGAAGCTTTGCTTCACCCCCGGAAGATTCCGGGCAAACAGTGCCCCAACCGGCACCGAGCTGGTACCAGGCCGCCGCCCACGCCCGTAGCCGAGCCGACCTGGCCGAGCTGCCGCGCTGGCCAAGCACACCCTCACGCCCGAGTGGCCCTCCGCGTGGCCACGCACGCCAGGGGCCGTGGCCGAGTCGGTCGTGCCACAGAGCCGGCCCTGGCTCTCGCGCCCCGCCTATAAAAAGCGTCGGGTACCACGTTCCAGCGCCACCACAAAGAGAGAAAAAGAAAACCCTAGCTGCCAGAAGCCCTACCGTCGATAGAGAAAAAAAGAAAAGACCAGAGGCGCCGCCAGGAGAAGAAAAAAGGAGAAGAAAACAGGAAGAAGAAGAGGAGGGTGACGTCATCCGCCGGAGATCGTCGTCGACGTCGTGCCATCAGAGGACCGCTGCGCCATCCACTTCGTCTACGCTTCATCTTCGTCCCGCGATCTTCGAAGTCGTCGCATCTACAGTAAGACTCGTTTTTCCGATGCAAATTTTAGTGACGTATTAGATCTAATAGACGTAATTTGATCGTAGTCGCACCATCTTTTTATTTTCAGCAGCATTAATTCTTGCTAAAAACCCCTGCAAACTCGCATAAACATGCATGAACTAGTTGCATCCAATCAATAAACAACCATAGTTAATTAATAATTGCACTTTGCATGCATGCATGTCATCGCATGTTGATTAGTATGTGTGCATCATGTTGATTTGTATGTATTTTCTTGTATGTGTGATCACGAGTAGAGGGAAGTGCTCAAGAGGTCGTGTACGAGGATTTCTAGAACCAAGACTTTGAAGCGCTTGAGTAACCCTATCCGTCGGAGCAAGGCAAGTGTCCTTGAAGCATATTGATCCTGTTTTAAAATAAATGTTTTGTTTGCAAAATTGCATGCTTGTGTCAATTTGATGGGAACCCTATGATAGGAAGTTGACTAGCTTTGTTTAACCACCCTTGTCGCATGGAATTTATGGTAGAGAGTCGGGATGAGCTTTTTACCTTTTTGCTTCGCTTAATTAATTGGGATGGAAAACAACACTACACATTTAATTATGCATTAATGATATTCTGGTTGATGTGAACTGGTCAATATGATATGGTAATGGGTGATCTAAGCAAGCTTGGTATGTGGATGGGTTGGATGTCATGGTGGTTTGTTTGCTTTAGATCTAAGGATCAGTTAATGCGAGAATAAGCCAGGACTACAGTGCCACCACGAGGCCAAGTATGGGTGCGGCATAGCTGATTAATTAGGGCTTTGCCAGTGCTATTTGGACCATTAAGGATGCTCGGGGAAGGGGTAGTCGGATTGGGTTTGTTGATGATTGGTGGGACTACCCTGGGATCCGAATGGCTCAAGAGGGGGCCCTTGGTTGAAGATGTGATTTGTAGGATACATCGCCACCGGTGAAACCTCAGTGGGGTCTAAATAGGCTAGTAATCCCTTTGTAAAGGCTATTTTGTGATCTCTTGGCCACACACCAACGGAAGTGTGTAATGTGACCAACGAGTCATGGGCATAAGGGAGGTTCTTAGTCACCGAAAGGTGATGAAATCACAAACACGTGGATAAAGTAGTACAACCTCTGTAGAGTGTTACAAACTATCATGATAGTCGTACTCCTAGTTATGAGCACCTAGACAACTTCCATGATTAGAGGGAAATTAGGATTTGGTATGGTTATGGTTTGGTACTGGTTATGACTGGTTATGGATTAAACTATGGAATTGAATATGGTTAATGGTATGGTGGTGATGGATATGGAATATGGATTGGTGCTATGTTAGTAATTATGGTTTATGATGGGTTTATTTCATATACATATAATATATTGATTTTTCAAATGTTTTAATGTACTTTTCAGCACTTAGCCTTTATTACATTTCGTCATTTGTATCAGCTGTTGACGGCTCCTAAGATATACTAACAAATCATTCCTGGTAATAGTGTCAGAAATGCTTGTTGGTACTACTTACGCACCATTAACTAAACATCTCCAACTGATGTGTCAGAAATGCTTGTTAATGGTTCTATTGGATCACAGAGTGAATTCCGCAAGCGCACGGAGGTATCATTGTAGCATTTCCCCTTAAGAGTACTCCCAAGGGTGTCATTTATTTGATCCCAAAGGAAGGCAGGGAAGAGATATAACAATCATCAAGTGGAAAGGGTAGAAAGGTCTAGGTAAGAATCTAGTAAGGATGGATAAAATAATAGTGGAGGTAGTGTGACACACACAAAAGCTTTCAAGTCTAAGGGGGATAAGAGGATCCTAGAGGTTAGTTAAGGTTGAGAGTTATGGAGGTACTCCTACTATGCTCTATTGTACATATACATAGTCTAAACTAATTATTCATAAGCTAGATCAATAGTGAATACTTATGTTATGTGGTTCAACACATCGAGCATGGGCTTACCCCTAGCAATACTAGGGCGACTCCCGCCAAGAGCCTGTGGCATAGCCGAACGTGGAGGATTATAAAGGACAGATAGGGTGTCACCACCTACTGCCTACCTCTTCAATTTGTGGGTCTACGAGACATCCAATGCTACTTAGCTATCCTAGCACCATGCTAGCATATTAAGTAATTACCTTAAGAGCCTAGGCACTATCCATCCTAAGGCAATGAATTGAATCAACATTGAACCAATGTTGATACACAACATAATTATCCATACTAACCTAGTTATGTTATAATTAACTAGACTATAGTGGGGGTCTATAGGTTCTATGATAATGAGATATGTTCATGATGAAACAGTCATAGAAGCTATACCTTCCACATACATGGACTCCACAATCAAACAAGAAATGCTTTGCCCAAGTATATGTATAAGTAGAGACTAAAGATACTATCCTTATTATGCATAAAGTCACAAATACAAGAAAGAATACATGAGCCATACCTTTCCCAATGTAGGATTGGGAAGAGAGAGACTCCTTACTCCTTTCCCAATTTGGACTTGGGACTAGAGACTCTCCTCTCTACAGCCTAACTCCTCTAAGACTATGGATGATAGTGTATACAATAGAAATGAAGCTCAAGTGGTGTGTGTTGAAGTGAGGGGTAGGGGGTCCTATTTATACTAGTGTTGAGGTCGGTTCCCGCCACCAACAGCGCGTGAATCAGTCACCATTGACTCCAGGAAGCCGGGAGGAGCCAACACGTGGAGGTTGACCGAGTTTGGTGCAGAGACCAGGTCGGCCGACCCCCTGGTTCGGCCGACCTGGTCATTGCACCAATTCTCATGTGCTTTCTCCAAGTGGCTGCCAGGTGGGTCCCATTGATGTATATGGGTGATACACCATTGGGTCTACTCGGATACTTCTGTTTGTGGGCCATTTGATCCATGGGATGCCACATGTCATCGCCTAATTGGCTGGGATGATATTTTATAGGATTGGTCCCTCTATATTTCCTCATTTCCTACATAAAATGCTGCATACACATATTTATCCGAGTCCAAGTGGAATTGGGTTAGACAGAAAGGTGATGTGTGCAAGAAATGACAAATCCTTCACATAATTGAGTTAAATTGGCGAATGAAATTGGTATATAACACCCGTCAACATCAGCTACATGTCATACTTTCCACACTTGTTGAGCACGACATGTACTCACTCTTGCAATCCCCCCACCAACAGATGCAGGTCAGAATTGGGAGTATTCATTAATAATGCGGAGTTCTAGGCCGTGTCTACCGTCAGCTTTGCCTGTGGTGTTGCTTGGAGCGCGCTACCCTATTTGCTTAGTTTGCATAGTTGCTTTCTTAGATGATTCCGCTGCATTAGTTCAAACTTGTCATTAATATTCATTAGAGCTTGTATTCGAGGATAATATGAATTGGGTAATAGAATTTGGTTAATTAATCTTGCTCTATGGTAATTTTGTATACTCTTTTGTGATTGCACTTGTGTATGTGTGTTGAACGTCCTGGGCACACATATGGTTCATTTTCGGAACCGGGTGTCACAAATTGATATCAGAGCCACAGGTTGACCGTAGGATGCAAACTAAATAGAATGGACACTTTAGAGCACATAGGAGCACTTAGGAATCAATGTGTTTTTGTTTGGTGTGCTGTTTGCTATATATATTGTTTGCTTGTGTGCTTAATAGAGGATTTTGGAATGCTTTAGCATTGCCATGTCCACCTAGGCTAGTATAGCTAGTTGTTTAGTTTCATATCCCTTGATGCATTTAGTTGGGGACGTTTCTAAATTCTTACCTATTGCTGTTCTTTAGATAGTGAGGACTCGCAACCAGAGGGATGTCAATGACAAGAAGGAGAACCATGGAGTACCTCGGAACAACAATGGACAAGGACCTGCTCATGGAGCCATCAATATTGAGCAGCTACTGGCTATGCAGAACCAGCTCATGCAGACCATGATACAGACTATGGGACAGCTGCAGGCTGGCAACATCAATAATCAGCCTCGCATGCCTCTACCGCCCCCCTGCCTCCTCATAACCGATTGGGAGAGTTTATGAGGACTAGGCCGCAAACCTTTGCTGAAGCCACTGACTCTTTGGATGCAGATGATTGGCTCAAGTCCGTGGAGAAGAAGCTAGCTATTGTCCAATGCAGTGACCGAGAGAAGGTCCTATTTGCTTCTCATCAACTAGTTGGAGCAGCTACAGATTATGGGATTCCATATGCAATGCTCATGAGAACCAAGAGAGAATTACTTGGGCCGAATTCAAAGAGAGCTTTCGTTCTCATTATGTGTCGGAAGGAGTTATGATTTTGAAGAGGCAAGAATTTGAGAACTTGAGGCAAGGGAGATCAAATGTGGGTGAATATCTCAATAAGTTCACTCAAATTTCAAGGTATGCCCCTGAAGATGTGAGTCGGGACAGCCGGAAAAAATACTTGTTCATGAGAGGCCTCAACAATGAAATTCAAGTGCAATTGCTCAATTGTGACTATGCCAATTTTCAGAAGCTTGTGGACAAAGCAATTGTGGTTGAGAACAAGATTCGTGAGATGGAACAGGATAACAAGAGGAAGGCGCCATATCAAGGACAGCAACAAGGAAGTAGTGTGCGCACCATCTTTTTAACAAGATCTAATAGACGTAATTTGATCGTAGTCGCACCATCTTTTTATTTTCAGCAGCATTAATTCTTGCTAAAAACCCCTGCAAACTCACATAAACATGCATGAACTAGTTGCATCCAATCAATAAACAACCATAGTTAATTAATAATTGAACTTTGCATGCATGCATGTCATCGCATGTTGATTAGTATGTGTGCATCATGTTGATTTGTATGTATTTTCTTGTATGTGTGATCATGAGTAGAGGGAAGTGCTCAAGAGGTCGTGTAAGAGGATTTCCAGAACCAAGACTTCGAAGCGCTTAAGCAACCCTATCCGTCAGAGCAAGGCAAGTGTCCTTGAAGCATATTGATCTTGTTTTAAAATAAATGTTTGTTTGCAAAATTGCATGCTTGTGTCAATTTTATGGGAATCCTATGATAAGAAGTTGACTAGCTTTGTTTAACCACCCTTGTCGTCTGGAATTTATGGTAGAGAGTCGGGATGGGATTTTTACCATTTTGCTTCGCTTAATTAATTGGGATGGGAAAACAACACTACACATTTAATTATGCATTAATGATATTCTGGTTAATGTGAACTGGTCAATATGATATGGTAATGGGTGATCTAAGCAAGCCTGGTATGTGGATGGGTTGGATGTCATGGTGGTTTGCTTGCTTTAGATCTAAGGACCAGTTCATGCAAGAATAAGCCAGGACTACAGTGCCACCACGAGGTCAAGTATGGGTGCGGCATAGCTGATTAATTAGGTATTTGTCAGTGCTATTTGGACTATTAAAGATGCTCGGGGAAGGGGTAGTCGGATTGGGTTTGTTGATGATTGGTGGGACTACCCTGGGATCCGAATGGCTCAAGAGGGGGCCCTTGGTTGAAGATGTGATTTGTAGGATACATCGCCACCGGTGAAACCTCAGTGGGGTCTAAATAGGCTAGTAATCCCTTTGTAAAGGCTATTTTGTGATCTCTTGGCCACACACCAACGGAAGTGTGTAATGTGACCGATGGGTCATGAGCATAAGGGAGGTTCTTAGTCACCGAAAGGTGATGAAATCACAAACACGTGGGTAAAGTGGTACAACCTCTGCAGAGTGTTAAAAACTATCATGATAGTCGTGCTCCCGATTATGAGCACCTGGACAACTTCCATGATTAGAGGGAAATTAGGATTTGGTATGGTTATGGTTTGGTACTGGTTATGGATTAAACTATGGAATTGAATATGGTTAATGGTATGGTGGTGATGGATATGGAATATGGATTGGTGCTATGTTATTAATTATGGTATATGATGGGTTTATTTCATATACATATAATATATTGCTTTTTCAAATGTTTTAATGTACTTTTCAGCACTTAGCCTTTATTACATTTCGTCATTTGTATTAGCTACATATCATACTTTCCACACTTGCTGATTACGACATGTACTCACTCTTGCAATCCCCCCACCAACAGTTGTAGGTCAGGATTTGGAATATTATGTTAATAATGTGGAGTTCTAGGCCGTGTCTACTGTCAGCTTTGCCTGTGGTGTTGCTTGGTGCCGCGCTACCCTATTTGCTTAGTTTGCATAGTTGCTTTCTTAGATGATTCCGCTGCATTAGTTCAAACTTGTCATTAATATTCATTAGAGCTTGTATTCGAGGATAATATGAATTGTGTAATAGAATTCGGTTAATTAATCTTACTCTGTGGTAATTTTATGTATACTCTTTTGTGATTGCACTCGTGTATGTGTGTTGAACGTCCTGGACACACATATGCGTTCACTTGGTTCATTTTCGGAACCGGGTGTCACATCAAAGCACAAATTTTGATTATATGATATTTGCAAGAGATTATATGTTCATCTGCCTTATTCTAACCAACCAAGCCAAGCCTATGTCATTTAACAATCAGAAGCTTAAGGACATGGTTTTAGTTATACACAACTTCTTTCAAGTTCATATCTAAGTGCAATGATAAGCCATCTCAAAAGAAGAAGTGTGATGCATGCATATTCTCTTGATCTTTTCTCAATTTATATTTGTTCATAAAAACTCAACAGGTGAGTTGATTACTTGATTAATTCTTTATGATTAAAAGCACTTGTGAGCATGCAACAAGTTCAAAACAGCAAGAAAGTTCGACCATGACCAGATTTAGTGTGAGTAATTATTCCAATTACTAGACATGGAAAAAACTACAAAATGTATAACACGAGTAATGTAGTAAGAACTTTCAGCATATAAAGGGAATACAAATTCATATATGTATGAAATAATATGCTCATATTATTTTAAGTTCAGATTCACACATAGACTTCTCAAGTTTGAAAACTCCCCCTCAATGTAAGCCATGAGGATGCATATCCCCTATTTCACTATGAATGAAACAAAAACGAGTGAAATCCAAAGGTTTTATAAAAATGTTAGCCAATTGTTGTTCGGTACCTACATGGTGAAGCACAGTATTTCCTTTTTCAATATTATCACGGAGAAAGTGATACCTAATGTCAATGTGCTTAGCTCTAGAATGTTACACTGGGTTTTTAGCAATGCAAATGGCACTAGTGTTATCACAAAATAGTGGAACACTATTTAGATCAACCCCATAGTCCTTAAGTGTTTGAACAATCCAAAGAATTTGTGAGCAAGCACTAGAAGCAGCTACATATTCAGATTCAGCTGTGGATTGTGCAACTGAGTTTTGTTTTCTAGAGGACCAAGCAACAAGTGAATTACCAAGAAAGTGACAAGCACCGGAAGTACTTTTCCTATCAATCCTACAACCCCCAAAATCAGCATCCGAAAAAGCTTTCAAAGCAACGGTTGAGGAAGAAGGAAGAAAATTATCAAATTCTTGACTTCCATGTAAGTACCTGAGAATCCTTTTGACGGTTTGAAGATGTGAAGCACGTGGGGAGACTTGAAACCGTGCACAAAGACATACGCTGAATTGTATGTCTGATCTTGATGTCGTGAGGTACAAAAGTGATCCATTCATGCTTCGATATTCTTTTTGATCAACCGGTTCACCATCTTCATCAAGCTCATGTGTCGATGTTGTTCCCATTGGTGTCCGAAGAGGCTTGCTTTTGTCCATGTTGAAGTGCTTGAGAAGGTCCCTTGTATACTTTGTTTGATGCACAAAGTTACCTTCCTTGGTTTGCTTGATTTGGAGCCCCCAAAAAAATGTGAGTTCTCCCATCATATTCATCTCAAATTCTGAATTCATCATAGCTGAAAACTTGGACACAAGATAATGAGAAGCACAAGCAAAGATAATATCATCCACATACACTTGAACGAATAATGAGTCATTGTCATGCTTAAGAACAAAAAGAGTTTTATAAACCTTGCCCATGGTAAACCCCTTTTCAAGTAAGAATGTTTTTAACCTATCATACCATGCTCTAGGGGCTTGTTTGAGACCGTACAAGGCTTTGGACAGTTTGTAAGCATGATTAGGAAAATCTGGATTTTCAAAACCCGGTGGTTGTTTGACATAAACCTCCTCATCTATATAGACATTAAGAAAAGCACTTTTAACATCCATTTGATATAGATTGAAACATTTAGATGCAGCAAAAGCTAACAAAATTCTTATAGCTTCTAATCTAGCAACAGGAGCAAAAGTTTCATCAAAATCTAGACCTTCAACTTGAGTGAAACCTTGAGCAACCAACCTAGCCTTATTCCTAACCACAACTCCATCCTCACTTTGTTTATTTTTGAACACCCATTTAGTTCCAGTTAAAGTGTGACCTTGAGGTGGAGGTACAAGTTTCCAAACATTATTTCTTTCAAAATTTTCTAACTCTTCTTGCATGGCAATAATCCAAGATTCATTAGTGAGTGCGTGTGATATATCTTTGGGTTCAAAAGAAGCAACAAAAGCAGAATGAGCATGAGAGTTTGGATCGCAAAACCTGGACCATGTGACTCGTTCGTGCAAGCTTCCAATAATTTGTTGTGGAGGATGACTTTTGAGAACCCGGAGGGGAGTGGACACTTCACAAGCTTCTTCTTCATCATGTTCATCACAAATCGATGAGCTTGTGACTTGAGGAGGATCTGGACCAGCAATGGTGGTCATCGGTGCTGGCTATGAATCAAAATCAGGAGCTGGAACAATGTCATTAGCTGTTGAATTTTCGGGCAGCAACTCCACCTCTTCCTCATCTTCAACGAAAATGATCCCCCCTGCAGATATGGATCTGGACCTACAACGTTTGAGCTAGTACCTGAGTTAGCTTCATCAAAAGACACCTCACAAGTATCTACAATTTTGTTAGTGTCAAATAAAAGCACACGGTAGCCTCTAGTATGAGATGGATAACCAAGAAACATGCCATCAACGGATCTAGATTCAAATTTATCAAGATTACCATGTTTCTTAACAAAGCATTTGCAACCAAAGACCCGAAAGTGTGTAACACTAGGCCTACGTCCAAACCGGAGCTCATATGATGTTTTACCTAGCTTAGCGTGCAAGAAAACACGATTTGAGACATAACAAGCAGTTGCAATCGCATGAGCCCAAAATTTCCTAGGAGTTTGATATTCATCAAGCATAGTCCTAGCCATCTCAACTAAGGTTTTGTTCTTTCTTTCTACAACAACGTTTTGTTGAGGTACATATGGTGAAGAAAATTGATGATCTATTTCATTTTCAGCACAAAAGTGATCAAAAGATTGATTTTTAAATTCGGTTCCGTTATCACTTCTAATTGCTTTTAAAGATGTTGGGTGATCAATTGATAATCTAAGAAACAGAGTTCTAAAGTGACTAAAAGCTTCATTCTTAGATGCCATAAAGTAAACTCAAGAGTATCTAGAATAATCATCAATAATCACAAGAACATACCATTTACCTCTGAAGGATTGAACGTGTGAAGGTCTTACGGTGTCAAGGTGCAAAAGTTGACCCGGTTCAGTTATCATGATCATTGTGAGGGGAGTATGTGAACCTGCAACCATCTTAGCATGTCTACACGAAGATCACACAATTTCTTTGTCCCCTTTAAGCTTAGGCAGCCCACGTATGCGATCAAGAGCACTAACACGCGTGAGTTGATCAAAGCCTACGTGATCAAGTATAATGCCAAAAATATAAATCTTTGGAATCATTAGCAACTATACACCTCTGCTTAGAGGAAGACATATCAAAATCAGCTTTAAAAACTCTTCC
This sequence comes from Tuctoria greenei, assembly GCA_036927565.1. Classification (NCBI taxonomy): domain Eukaryota; kingdom Viridiplantae; phylum Streptophyta; class Magnoliopsida; order Poales; family Poaceae; genus Tuctoria; species Tuctoria greenei. The sequence goes on from JAYESD010000008.1 coordinate 36,639,932, forward strand.
AAACCGTGACATGTTAAAAATAAGCTCACTATTTGAACCTACAACTTTGCAGCAGTTTTTATTGAAAATAATTTCTAGATTTTCATCTAGCAATTGTGAAACAGAAAGCAAGTTGTATTTCAAATTTTTGACAAGTGCCACATCCTTCAAAGTGTAGTGATCAAGTACTCTAACTGAACCTTAGCAATTATAGGAGTTCAAGAATTATCGGCAAAAGTAACATTCTCTACACGTGACACAAAAGAGAGGGAGGAGAACCATTCTTTGTTACCGGTCATGTGGTGTGAGCAACCTGAATCCACAATCCAAATGTTCTCCTTCCTCAAGCGTGTAACCTACATAGAAGCACAATACGTCGATGACTCAATACTGGGTTAGTCAAAAGGCATTTAGGAATCTAGTATTGAGTCACATGACATCCAGCAGGAATAACTCGCGAAAGCTGAGACACAATAGCAGGTTTATGAGCCAAAGTTTGAGGATTTTTGTACCCAACTACTGACTTATCCGATGTTACATGTGTAGCACGAAACACAGTAGGTTTGGGAGCAAACTTTGCATGTTTTTGACTCATTACAGCAGGTTGCATATTCCTATCATTCGGTTTAACATGTGCAGCAAATTTTGCATGAAAGTTATGAGATCTAGCAATCATTCTTTCTTTTTTGTGTTTTTTAGCTAGTCTATAACAAAAATCTATGACATGACCATCTCTACCACAGTAGGTACAATGAAATTTAACTTTGTGCTCATTTCTAGATGAGCAAACAACATTTTTGTTTGCCACCGAATGAGACAACACTCCTGCAGATTTGAAAACCACTTTTTTTGTTTAGGTACTGTTTGAATCAAACCACTTCCTAATGTTCTTACAATTTTAGGTGGATGTGCCCTAGCATGAGCATGAGAATCAAAACCTAAACAAGTTTTATCATTGCAAGACTTGGAGGAATTCAGTAGCAAGTTAAGATTCTTATTCCCATTACAAAACCGATCTAATGTCCTATGCATCTCATCAAGTTTATTAGACAGATCAAGGCAATTTTCACATGAAGTTTTTCCTTTTAATTTGCAATTGGAACAATATTTAACTTCATGAGAACGTAAAGCATTGCTCAATATAGAAATTTCATTCATAGCATATTGTAGTTTCTTATCAAGATCATCACAAGTAGAACAATGCAAATCAATTGTAGAATAGCTAGCATCATTCGAGTTTTTATCATTAAGTGCAGCAAGCTCTTTGTTCTTTTCAATTTCTAACTCAAGTTTATCAAGTGTGGAGGTGTGCGCACTTCTTAATGAGGACAATTGTTCATATATTAATTCACATGAGGAACAGAAATCATCACTAGGAATCAAAGATTCCAAACGATTAATTTCAGATTCTAGTGAACCAATTTTAACAGCATTGTCCCTAAGATTTTTGTCCTTTTTCTTAACTATAACAGTGGCACGAGAAATAGCATCACACATTTCTTCGCAAGTAGGACATACCTCTCCATTGTCGCTGTTGTGTTCAGCCTCCTCCATACTTGATCTTGACTTGCCCGCCATGAAGCACAAGTTTGCCAAATCATCTTCAGCTTCGTCACTTCCAATGTCCACATTGCTTGAGCCAAGTTCTTGAAGTGCGGAGATAAAACTGCTCACCAATTGGCGTCCTGTAAAACCCTTCTTTTTCTTTGTGTCTTTTGCAGAGGAGTACTTCGTCCTTGTTTGCTTTTCATCCCGGGAAGTAGTACTTGAAAGGTTAGGGCAATCTGAACAAAAATGTCATGTCTTACCACATTCGAAACATCGTTGAGGTCCGGGGCTTCCTCTCCTTCTAGTTCTCACATTTTGCAATGCTTTTGAGAACCTAGTAGAGAGAAGTACTAGCTCCTCCTCTGGAAACTCCTCAATCTGTTCAAGGCTTAGAGAGTACAACAAATAAAGTGTACCACAAGATGAAGATTGGTCGGAGCTAGGCATGTCACATTGAGAAACAAAAGCAATAGACTTGTTGGGGTTCTTACATGATATTATGTCAATTTCATGAGTTTTTAACTTGTAATATAGCACATCTAAAGTAAGTGTACTCATGACAGTATATTCACGAATAGATATAACTTTCATCTCTCAAATTGACATATCTAATGCACTTAACAATTGTCTAGCATTTTCAGCATCTGAAAAATAACATTGACACTACGCAAGTTGCTGAGGATTTTATTAAAGCGAGCAAAAAGGTCATCAATAGACTCACAGAGTTGCATCTCGAAGCGCGTGTATTATTTCTTGAACATGTCTTGCCTTACCTCCTTGATCATGTTGGATCCTTCTTGGTAGTCACAAAGTGCTTTCCACACATCGTATGCAGATCGGAGGTGTGCAACACGGTTGAAGTCGCTTTGATTTAATCCTTGTATGATCAAGTTCTGATCCTTGTTGTTGTTGTCGACATCTCTCAGATTTTTAGTTGTAACTTGATCGTTTGATGGCACTTCGTAAGGCTTGTATACCTTCTCCCATATTGCGAAGCCTTGAGCCTGGATGAAGGCTTCCATACGTGCCTTCCAAACCTGAAAATCAATACCACTAAACACATAAGGTTTGGCAGAGTATTTCTTCATGATGATTAGTCAAAAACATGTGCAAATCACAAAGATTAGAGCACCGTGGCTCTGATACCAATTGTAGGATCGAAGAGCACGTGAAAATCTACCAGAGGGGGGTGAATGGTAGATTAAAAAATCTTACGCAGTAGAAACAATTAAATCCCAACCCCTTCGGCAGAAAAATGATCCGTTAAAGAAATTGTGTGTGAGACTAATCTAAACGTATTCACCATGACAAAAGTGATAGATATCAGAGAGAATCAAGTCACGAAGATGACACAACAAGAATCACTCAAATCCGTTGAGAGAAACTCAAGTTACGATTCAAAGATCGAACAAAGGTCAATCTGTCCTACCCGAGAAAAACAATTCTGGAATGCTGCAAAGAAACTCGTGTAGATCAGAAACCTCAAATCTAATGACCGTGAAATTTTGACAGATGATAGATAATTAAGTTGTGAAGACAACCCAAATAGAATCACGTCAATTGGATCTGTAAAACTCGAGTTATGATAAAACCACCGAAACATGGTAGTGCTGTGCAGAAAATTCAACGAGAAAAACTTGTCTGGAACAAGTCGGACGAACAAGGCACAAAAGTTCCTTTCAACTATGAATTTTATTCAATATAACACAAGAGGAACAGCCCAAAAGTCGTGCGCCACGAGCTCTGGCCTCCCTTGCTTATATAACCAGTCCTTAGGCCAATCCAATCTCAACTAGGACTCTAATCCTACTCAAATCACGAATCGAAACTTTCCATAACTGCTTAGGACTCTTCTATACGCAGATAGAAGCAATATTAAGACTTCCAAACACCTTAGGAATGTATCCCACATTCCTAAAACAACTCAAATTCGTGACCCACACGAAATCCTATCATAACCAACTTAAATCTTTCCATATTTGAGTCAAACACGACTCAACCGCGGCCTGAGTCCAGAACCTAGTCAGTTGGACCTTTCCGACCAATTCTTTACATCCACATCTCTTCATCACGCCTCGGAACCATGTAGCCATGTCCATGCACTCCTTGCATGCGTGCAAACATCTTCCAATGACGTCCACGATACCTTCATATGCATTGTTCTTGATTCAAACATGTTGTGCAACCTCCCGATCAACTCAACCACAATCCCTCCCGAACTTGGTTGTTGAACCTCATCTTCTCCCTAAGACTAGTTCAATGGATCCCATCACCAGCCATGTCTTGAACTCAAGCAACACCTGCAGATAAATAAACAACCAATCCATACGAGCCCAAGTCCGTGACTTGACTCAAAATAGTTCCGAACACAAAACCTTACGTGAGCACATCACATAAGCATGTTGCAAACCATAGCAAAAATGATATCATCCATATCAACCAAAACGCATCAAAAACTTAGCAAATGAATACTAAGCAATCTTTCCAACAATGTAAAGCAAGTTCGAGACAATTCACAGTAAAAGCAGGAACATTACAATCAAGCTCCGAACCTTGCCAAAGCTAATCGGAGCTTGAGATGAAGCTTACCAAAGCTATTACAACCTAGCACCGGAGCTTACCAAAGCTAGTACAACCTAGCGCCGGAGCTTGCCAAATCTAGTCGGAACTAGTCAACCCAAAAGTCAGAGCTAGAAAAACATGTCAGAGCTAACCAACATAAGTCGGACCTATGAAAACATATCGGAGCTTAACAACGACATGCAGGAGCTATCAAAGAAATGTCGGATTTAAAGACAAAGCTCACCGAAGCTACCCAAAAACATGCCGGACCTAGACAAAGAAAGTAAGACCTATTGTCAGACCTTGCAAAAGCTCAGAGCTAGAGTCAGACCTTGCTAAAAATATGTTATGGCAGCATTCAAAACTTTTATTGTCAAAGCCAATGTATTTAGCACACATAGGTCTCACAGAGAGTGCGTAAGGAAGAACCACCTTTGCTCCTAAAGGTTTCCTTTTAACTCCCCGTTAGGCGTTCGAGCGCACCGAGCAGATTGCTTGGGGTCGAACCCGCCGCTCAACCCATAGCGTCTCTGATGGTGGGGCCCAGGACCCCTGTCAGAGAGATTGGCCTGAAGGGGCATCGACCCAAGAAGGCAACCCGGCGGTTCCCATAAAGACGGGAGTAGAAGGAGCAGGAGTGCAGCAGCTGCATTGGGAACCGTCGCAGTAAAGAAACTGCATCAAGCAAAGATCTCGTCACCACAAGCCCTCAATCAGAGAGGGATGCGTGGTCACAACAGCAGAGGCACGCACCGCTTCAGCTGATCAAGACAAAATTAAAAGGTCACACGAGAAAGCATGATAAGGCTCCACCCTCAGGCTCGTCGCCTCCCCCCAAGGTGGACCTAGGGGCCACTATCGGTACCTGGCATATCGAGTACTCTCGCGCACAATCAAGAGCCACCTAGGTACCCCGCCTTCCGCAGAGGCAGGGTTCAAGGGTGCCACGTGTTTAGAAGACCAGGACCCATCAGCCTCAGATACGGGGTCTGGAGTACCCGCAAGAGACCCCGAAGAAGAGTTCAGCTCTCCCTCGGAGACGAGCTCCCAAGCAACCATGTGTCCAGCAGGTAAGTATCCCTCTTCCCCGTTAGAAAGGGCTCTGGATCTACCATGTGGCCCGAGGCATCAAATGGGTCACCTCCCGTATAGGTGGGCTCCGCCACTCTCGCGTGTCCCACGGCCCTAGAGTCCCCTCTCTACTTAGGAGTGGGTTCCAGGGCTGCCACCTAGTTCGTAAGGCGGGACTAGGCCTCCTCCATGGAGGTGATCTCCCGAGCCGCCATGTGGTTTGTAAGATGGTACCTGGCCTCCTCCACAGAGAAGAGCTCCCAAGCTGTCACATAGACCGGCCACTTGCCCTAGAGAGAGATGCGGGAGTTAAGAGGGTGGTGCGCCTTGTCCCTGTCAAGGATTGAAGATACGCGGCTTCCCCAGACGCATGGCGCGACGCAACATAATGGCAGGTACCGCTATGACCAATCGCATCGCAGTGAAGACGTCGCAGGCCTACCCCACTCCGCCAAGTGGGTACCTTACCGCAGCAGAGACAATTGGACGTAACATCCACTGCCATTGTCAGAAATGGTGCATGGGCTACTAACGACTCAAGTGGCAAGACGGCGAGTCTTCAAAGCCACAGTAAGAGCAAGCTTATGCGAGAAGCCTTAGATCTTTAGGATAAGATCGCCCCAGGACCACCTGTCAGGCCCCAGACCCCACTTGTAAGGTGTCCGGCCTTGTATATAAAAGGACCGGACCGCCACCGTTACAAAGGACCCAACATTGAATCCCCAATACACACACACGCATACACACCCACTAGCAATACAAACCACCGTGGAGTAGGGTGTTACGCTCCTTGCGGCCCAAACCACGTAAAAACCATTGTCTCATACTCTCTCATACGCGCATACACTTGATTGAGTCCTAAGCCCCGCTGAACAAGAACCTCCACGGGCTGCTCCTTAGCAGATCCGGGGGAAGTGTCACATAAACACTTCGACAGTAAGAATTCAGCTTCATCTGTCATCTTTGGTATGGTAAATTTATTGAGTCAACGTGAAAAATAAATTTACTATGTTTTTAAGTTTATTATGATCTTTCGTATTAGTGTATCAACATTATGTTGAGTAACCAATGTGAGAAAAAATCCTACTTTCGTGTCGTGTTTTTTCAAGTAACCTACGCTAAAGACAGAACACATATTTTAGTATTTTAAGAAATTTTTAGTTCGTAAAGAATTTCGTTGAGTAACCAACGTGGAAAACGAAATTTAGTACTTTTTGGATGTCTTGTTTTTGTCAAGTAAGTAACGTGAAAAAGAAAACACATATTTTAGTTGTTTAAGTAATTTTTAGTTCATAACGAATTTTGTTGAGTAACCTACATGAAAATCGAAGTTTGTTATGTTATGAATTTTATGTGTTTTATCAAGTAACTATGTGAAAGACAAAATACAACTGTTGTAGTTTATTAAGAAAATTAAGTTATTGTATATTTTGTTGAGTAACCAGCGTGAAAGACAAAATATTCTATGTTGATTAAGATGTATTAAATATTATATTTTGTTGAGTAGCCAATGTGAAAGATAAGATACAATATTCTATTTAGTCGGGTATGCTTCATTAAGACTATGATCTAAATCTTGCATACACTTAGTAAATGAGACCACCTTCGTTAAAGTAATTAAGTTTACGATTAATTTGGTTTTTATTTCTGAATATATATTGTTTCGAATATTAAAAGGATTTCTCATGCCTTAAGTTTTATTCTAATAAATAAGTTGCTTCATAGGGAATTATCTCGTGTGATGAAAGAATTAGGTATGTCGTTTGTATGCTATTCCGCTTCTTTTTAATAAGTATTTCATGGCGATAAAATGTTAAGTAAATTAGTAATTTTATGAGAGCATTCCCATTGTATCGGTAGTACTAAAATAATTATTAAGAATTGAAGATCCCGTTAAATGTATCTTCAAATACATATTTTAGCACTTGTTAGAATTGTTGTTTTATGGTTGATTTAGTAGTGGTATATCATGATAGCACATTCTTGAAAATGTGCAACACTGCTATTAAAATTAAGTTATTTGACATGAAATTCAAGAGTAAGAAATTAAATTTTCACATTTTGACATCGTCAAATATGTTAAGCATATCGTTTAGAATCATTCAACCATTAGATGATGGCATAGAGAAAACTTTTGTACTCCAGAAATATGTTATGTACTCCCATTAGTATTAAGTGATGTTATTAGGATATGAAGTAAGTAATATAATTATCTTCTCATAATAAGTATTGAAAATTGTCTTAAAAATTATATCACTATTGTATAGGCTATATTTTGAGGGGGGGGGGGGGGGGTTGTAGGTTTGTCACTAAGATGATGAGTGAGATCATTAAGTAATAAATTTTCCACTTTTTAGTTTTTATATAATGCTTTTGTGTGCATTGTAATAAGAATGATCTATACAATAAGGGGGGGTATAATTTATAATATCGTCTAATACCACGAATTAGAAATGTATGACTATTTGTTTATATTTTATTAAGTTTGCAAGGAAATATAACATAATTAAAGGAGTGATCTGGTAAGATGAGACTTTTGTATTTTCACTATGTCTTTCCTTAATCAGTCTCTTTTTTAATTAAGTTGATGCTTATAATAATTGTATAAATTATATAATTGAAATTACCAAAATAATTATAAATATGATATTAAGAATATAATATTATTATTAAGAAAATAACTTCTGATTTTGTTGGCTTTTCGATAAGATTGAAGATCCTCATTTTGAAATGAGGTATTATAGTCTTCTTAACGATAACTAAATCAGTGGAAGTTTAACATTTAAAGATACGGATCTTGAAAATAAGTGGTTTGTGTAAGCACTTTTATTTTCAAGATTGATTCTTTATGATGCCTTACCGATATTGTGTTAACAATACTAGACATCGTTCTCACAATATCTGCTATTGATTTTTCATCATTAGTGATCAATAATGATGAAGAGTGAAAACAGCCTCATTTAAGATCAGAAATAGGCCAACAAATGTGTTAAGAAATTCCACTAATGATGATCACACTTCATATGAATAAGTCGGGAGTGATTGTCACTCATCTGAATGACTTAATAATTTTAGTTTTCTAATGGAGTCAAATTAGTAGATTGTAATGAGTCTATAAAAGCTAACGTGACTCTAATAGAATGATAAATGCATTTGAAGTAAGTGTCGTCGTAAGAAGATAATAAGTAAGACATTTTTGAATGGAATACATTTGAGAGTGTTTTAGATGTTTTGAACCACGAGTTATATCATGTAAGATAGTGAAGTGGGGTATCTTTAAAGTAAATCCATTCATGGATCGATATAAGAGGATCTAAGTTAATAATATCTCACATTCAATTAAAATACAATAGAATTTGGGTACTATAAGATATTAAGGGGGACAATTCTATTTATTTCAAGTTTAAGACATATAAAATTAAGCTTGTATCAGAGGATGATGTCCTACATTAAGAAATAATGTTGATCAACCATTAATGAGTAAATATGTATTGTTCTCGCCATTATTAAGTTAAGAATTAAGATCTTAGTGACATTTCTTATTTGTTAATATGTAAGTTTCAGCAAGATAAAATAAGAGGGTATTTAGACTATGAGATAATGCATATCTACTTTAATCATAAGAATATGTAGTATGAATAGATTAAGTTCACATCTGCTCTTATGGTCAAGGGTTATAAGTAAAGAAACCAATCAGAGATTAATCGAATAAAATTGGTTCAATTTACTTCTGCTATCGGAAGTTTTTAAGTTTGCTCAATTAATGATACACTCTAACATAGTTTAAGTAACCGGGATATTTTGGTATAAGTAAATTCAATCCAGTTATACATCACTGGTTTAGAAATAAGGAAAGTTTTGAAGTTCTATAAGTGACTCATGCCTCATGATAAGATGAGTAAGAAATAATGTCAAATAGATGAAGTTTTAGTAAGATTTAGTTTTACAAGATGTGTAGTAAAATTCTCAATCAATTGCTAACACTCGTATTTTGGATTTTATTGTGGAAAAGCTCCAATTGAGTGGTCACTACATTATGAGTGATGTATACTGAATGTTCTTTAAGTATGAGGCCATCGAGCAGACACTATAATTATTTTACCAGTTTTAAGAGTGGTCGACAGCATCAAACCACTTAATTTACTTTATATCAAGTGCGACAAGTCAAGTGTGTTGTCAAACACATTGATATTAGGTTGCAAACGATAAAATCCAGGATCATACTATTGTTTTGAGCAAATCAGTGATAAGTGATTGCTTGCGGTACAACTTACAAAAGGTCTTCCACCCAAGTGTTCAGTGAACACAAAGTCGACATATGTTTAAAGAGAAGTCTATGATCAACTTGATACTAAGGAGTCATTAAAAATAAGGTTACTTCTAAATGTGAAATGTATCATGGTCGTTCGAGTCAGATAGCACGTAGCTGGCTATTCTTGATGTAACGTTCCCTATATGTCTAACATGAAGAAGCTAACACTAAGTTCAGAATTAAGTGTGTAAGTATTTTATAAATAAATATTAAGTTAGTCTTGATCTATGGAGATCAAGGGGGAGAATGTTGGAGTTTTGATCTCCATAAGAATCGGTCTCTGGACCATTTCTCTCCATGTAACGCCCTGATCGGGGGCGTCCAGCCACGTTCTGGTTGTGAACCCCCTCTCACATCATGTCACATATAGGGAGGAGGATTAAGGGGCTGATGGTCTCTGATGTTTTTCCTAACCACCTAATAATTCGATCAAGAAGGACACGGGAGTGAGAGGAAGGTTCTCCAACGGCGATCATGTCGCAGTCGCACGTGTTCACCGAACCGTCGTTGTTGCCTCTGCAGCGCCACCGTCTCCCCTCGTCGTCGGCCCTCTCAACAATAAAGGTACACACAGCTAAGATGTGTCGAATCTTCTTCTCTCTTGTTCATTTTCTGTTTCATGTTGTGATTAGAGGTAGGTACTTGATTGTTTATCACATGATTTGCTTAGGCCGGTCACTAGTATAATAAGCCTTATCGCAGGCGGCTCCAAACCTATTATCACACACGGTTTTTAAAACCGCCTGAAACGAAGAGCCTGTGATAATCCGCAATTTCACAGGCGGGGAAGTGATACCGCCTGTGAAGAAACATTATCACAGGCGGTTTTTACTTATGCTAGCCACCTGTGAAGATAAGTTATCACAGGCGGGTCGTGTAGCATATATACCCGCCTGTGATAATTGTCTTATCACAGGCGGGTCTTGCAGCATATCTAACTGCCAGTGATAATGGTGTTATCACAGGCGGATGTTGACCTACATCAAGCCGCCTGTGAAGACTTTTTACCGCAGTCGGTTTCTACCATAACAGTAATCGCATGTAATAATTAGGTTATCACAGATGGTTCTTTACCTATATCTAGCCACCTGTGATAATTGTTTTTCACAGGCATGCCTAGCCGTTGGTAAATAACCGCCTGTGATAAGGTATAACCTATTCAATACTACTGTTGTTATTTCTAATTTCCAGGTCAATTCAATATAATCACAGAACAGAAGTCATCAATATCATCACAGAACAGAAGTCAACAATATTATCATCACAGAAGTCATCTCACAGAAGTCAATTTCACTAAAACAATATACATATGTACAAGTTACACATACAATTCATCTCATAGTTTACAAGTTTTCACTAAAAACTATTTCTATTGGCATAGTCGCAAAGTTCTGGCACATCAGCTATTGCACCATTCTCATCAAAGAACTCCCCTCTTTTGTGCAAAATTTCACAACGAATGAATTGACAGAGTTCAGCAGTAATCTTGTCGGCTCCTCCACCAGGAATACTTCTACAAACCAGCCATTCTTCGTTTAGATTCTTTGTGTGCTGCAATATAACACATAACAAGGTTTAGAATGTGTTAGTTTGAACAATCTCAAAGTATAGATCAAAGTGAGAGTATACAGGAATTTAGTTGGTATTTTTGGAGCAGTGGTACTATGAGCAATTCAATTTTGAAGATGGAATCAAAATATGAAAATAATGTTTCTGGTAATATTGAACAGCAGAGAATATAGGTATTAAACTATGCTAGTTACGATGAAAATAAAACTCAAAAGTAAGAAAATAAGGTATCAACATTAAGGATAACTTATATCCTCACAATTCACTCTATATATGCCGGCGGTCCGAAGATGCTCGCATACATAATACCCGCATAAGACACTCCCAGCAGGCTGCTTCGGACAAGCAAAATATGTTTTAATGTCTAATGCATTCGTATTGGAAGGTCTCCCACTGCCAAGTCGTTCCGCGTAAAACCGCCAAGCGCTGTAATACAAGAAATGTCATATAAAACTTGTCAACACAATCTAAATGTGTGTAAATTAAAATTATTGAATAAACGTACAGTTTCAAAATGGAAAGGAAATCTTTGTAACGATCTGGTGGGAAATCGGCGGAGTTCAAGACTGTTGTCATTCCCAGCGTTGGCTTGATGAAGATCATTATGTAGTGATCACTGCAAACATACAAACACACGTGTTAACAATTACCAATAATTGCTATTTCAATGTCATGTGTCGAACTTACTCGAAGTGGCATGGATCCTTTACGAGGTCCTTGCCATCTCTGACAAAGTTAAACATTGCATGTCCTATGTAAGCTGCAACTTATGTCCTTCTATCCTTCTTAAGTTTTGCGATTGCTTTTTCAAAATCTTTTTTTTCATGTGTTTGAACTTTGTTGAGTCTCGATTCGCCTTGACGTCGAATAGCGCCTTTGCAATCCTAGTAGGGTCAAGGATACCTGTCTTACGCTCCTACTTTTCATTATCCATGTACTGCATCCTATTAAAGAAGTCTAAAATTGTTATAATTTCATGAAATGCGTATGCGTGTAGTAAGAAAAGCAAATACAAAATATAAGAGGCACTTACAAGCACCAGACGAGCAGTAGGTTGATTTTGAGCATGCCTCGATGGAAAAGGGGATGCAGCTCTTCAAATAAAATGACTCGTCTATCTTCTCCAGTGCTCCAGAATGCTTCTTTTGGAATACGAAATGTGACGCAAGAAAGACCATATTTTGTGCTGGCAAGGATGTACCACTCATGCATTCTTTTGAGTAGGACGGGTTGTTTGCTAAGTTGTATGGATGTCATGAACGGCTTCCCATTCTCAAATTCAGGAGGAACATCCTCAAGCTTGTATATTGGAACTCCTGGTTTAACTAAAGTCATCCGCCAATTATACATGACACTGTCTTCTTCCCACTTCTCGATATCTCCTAATGCTGGCTCATGAGAAGAACGAGATGCACTCGATTTTATAATATTTTCCTTCATAGTTTCCAAATACTTTGACACTTCTGATGAAGATTTCTTATTTTCATATGAGCTAACTTTGATAGGCACTGAAGATTGAGGAGTAGTCGTCAGAAGTTGGACACTGGCTTGTTGTTGAACCTGTTGTTCAACTGATTGCTTTTTACTCCCAGCAGCTGGCTCTAGTACTACTTCAAGTTGTTCCTCAACTGGTTGCTCTTTACTAGCAACAGCTTACTCTAGTACTGCTTGAAGCTGTTGTCCAACTTGTTGCTCTTGGATATCTTTACTAGCAAGGTTACTATCATCCTTGCTGGGACATAGGGGGAGTGGATCTTCCTAGACTGGGATTGAATCTTCATGCACTTCCGCCTTAGAAGTTGGGGTTGCGGTATTTCAAGATGCGACGGGGCTAGAAATTGGCTCATCGTCCAACACGATATTGCGTCGGTGCCAAAGGATTAATCGGTTGACATCCTGCCCCAGAGTCGCGATCCCATCAGGTGTGACGTGGTCCATTTCATAATCTTCATAATCATTATCAATGATCTGAAGAACTTGCACCACAGCATAATACAACGGAAGTGGATTCCCGTTGAAGTCACGATTAGGCTTTGCCATAGCAGTGGCAACCTGTTTGGTTTTGTTCCCTGCTCTGCCGATCGGGACAAGAAAACAACAAGATTTGTCATTAGCAATATCATCGACAGGGAACTTATGGGTTGACCCTGAGCCTGGGACAGAACCAACGTTGCTAGGGTAGGCAGTTGGAGATACTAATTGCTACTTTTGCACCGGAACCATCGCTGTACTCGGTGCCACTAATTGTCCCGATTGTCTAAGTTGTTCCATTATTTCTTGCATATTTTCTTTGACCTTTTGAGCAATCGTTTCATCAAGTGTTTTCTTAAACTTCTCACGTCTTCTATATGTGTCTTTATCTTTAAGGAAACCATCTAGCCAAGACATTTGAGAAGATACTGCTCGAACCCGTCCGTTGTGTTTAGGGTTTCTTAAGATAGCGGTAAGTTGGTCATTCTCCCTCTTCGGCTTGAAGAGACCCTTCTGTTGCTTTTAAATTACTTCTTTCATTTTATCCTCTACTTCATTCACAGAGTCGGGCTTTTCAAGTTTGCCCTCGCTGGTCAAACCTGACCGGGCAAAGACCCACCGCTGAGTTCGCTCATCGCAGCCTTCTAATGGGTGAGGATTGCCCTTACTGGTAATTTCATCTAATATCTTATTCCATTTCTGGACTTTGAGGGCATATCTGGCAGACTCCAAGCGATGATGGTATTTGTTCTTTTTTGCAAGCTCTGACCTAGTTGCACTTAGAGCTTTAGCATCAGGTGTGGTCTTTTGATAAACAAACTCTTGCCACTGAGCTTGTGTGATTTTTCCCATCTTCCTCGGGCTAGGGACCTTATCGGCCTTAACATAAGCATTCATTTCGCTCTTCCAGCCCCGAAACTTCTTACCTCAAGAGACCAATGTTGCTTTCTTTACAGCTTCTTTCGTGCCTTTCGAGACTTGAATTGTTTCTTTATTTTTTCCCACAACTCATTCTTGGTCTACTCGGGTAATTTCCTCCAATTCTCGGTTGTGATCAGCACGAGCTCCCTAACAAGAAAACCGCATGCATTACAGTACTTGGTAACTGAATCCAGTGGTTCTTGGGGGAAGCCCACCTGGACCGACCCTTGTTATGTACATGATGCGGTCCAATGGACCCTTATTGGGACATCGTTGCCCTCGTTTTCGCTTTAGTGAAGCCGAGGATTCATCCATTGGAGAACCTTCTGCGGTTTTAGGAGCCAAAGTCACCTCGTTGTCTTCGCGATTAATCTAGGTAGAAAAGAATTATAAGACTTCGTATGCTTGACAACCAACATTAACTTGAACTGCTGAAGTTAAGATTCGTGATCCATACCTCGTCGGTAGGATCATATTCCAGGTTGAGATCCTCTGAAGTCTTTTTAGTTTTTATATTAGGAAAAGGATCCGATGGACTGTGAAAGGGGCCTAAACTGCTAGAGTCAGTAAACTCCATATTGTCTTCTTTATTGTTACTACCAGCACCAGTCTTCTTAGGGCTTTCCATACTAGAACTAATAATACAAAAAATATAATAAATGGCATATTAACTCTACATGAAGTGTTGCATGAAGAAAAAAATGTAAGCATTCTAAGATTCGATAAGGCATTCTAGGGTTTAAGGCAACTGACCAAAAGGTTCCTATATATTGCGAGGGTGACAAGCATGTTAAAGTTGGTCACCAGCAATGGCAATTTTATCTTTTTATTCTAAATAGGCAGTTACTTGTATCTATTTTCTGAGCACAAGCGATGTTCAACAGCCGTATGCGACCACATTGCTTTATTTGGCAAAAGGATAGTGACACCATAGTGACACCGATCTCGAAGGAGCACAACCCTGTGAGATGAAGTGCGGGACGGCTACACTCTATTTTCAGTACAGATGCTACTATTCACTCATGTTACCACCAAGTTCCCAGATTTTGAACTGAAATTTGGCATAGCTTCCTTTGTATGTTGCTGATTTTGTCCACAATTTTCAAATAGAGAACATTGATATTTGCATAAACAATATATTGCAAACTTGTTAC
Source organism: Tuctoria greenei (assembly GCA_036927565.1). Lineage (NCBI taxonomy): Eukaryota > Viridiplantae > Streptophyta > Magnoliopsida > Poales > Poaceae > Tuctoria > Tuctoria greenei. The sequence continues at coordinate 36,655,019 of JAYESD010000008.1, forward strand.
ACACATCCTCAGAATTTCATAAATATAAATTATGAAGTCTTTTGATGATCCTACTAGAAATTACGATCCAAACAGTAACTGAATACATAACTGTCCAAATTTTGGACTGTTACGACACCTTAAATGGTACTTCAATTTAGACCTGGTTATTGTGTGTTTTAGCCTTAGTGTTGAATAGGAAATTGATAGAGGACTCTTTAAGATTTCCATACATGTATAGATATGCATAGGTTGCTTTTCTAATTTAAGAATTATGGCTGTTCAAAGTTCAGAAATTTTGTGGTTGTTTCGGATAACACTGTACATAGGTACTAACTTCAACTCTAGTTTCTAATTAGTTCTAAACCGAATTTGAGGTAAAAATGAATAGAAAATTTGTAGAATAGATCTTCCACTTTCAAAAAATGTATCACAATAGACTAGAAGAGCTTTCTACAGATAATTATGGCAAAAATTGAGATGCTTGTTCATACAATTTCAATACAGTTACATCACAACTTGACAGTTTTTCGAATTCCACCGAACCCTAACCAAGGATGCCTACCCTTTTCGAATACACGAACCCTAACCAAGGATATGCAAGGCGGCGGTGAGGGCGGGGAGGGAGGCGGCACGGCGATGGAGGATGGAAGGTTGAAGGGTTTAGGGTTTACCGTGAAGCTCAGCAGCGATGGCAATGGCTTCGCTCGGCGTACCTGGAAGTGACGAGGGCGAAGCTCGGCAGCGACGGCGAAGCTCGGTGATGACAGCGGCGAACACTTGGCGGCAAACGAAATTTTGGCAGCCTAACGGCGTCTAAGTGTTTCGCCCGGGTTAGGTTTTACCAATGCTGCCGAGGGGTATATATAGACTCCTATTTTCTCAAGCGGATTTTAAGTACCGATCGCTTGAGAAGATGGTTACCTCAGGCGGGTTTTACTTACCAACCGCCTGAGAAGATACAATTATCTCAAGCAGTTGGTAAGTAAAACCCGTCTGAGATAATAATCTTCTCAAACGGTTATTAAGTACCAACCGCATGTGAAGATCTTTACTTCATCTTAATTAAAATTATTGATTAAATGTGGGTTCTTTAAAAAGGTAAAATTCCACTTTCTTATAATATTATTGATAAGTAAAGGTTACCATTAAATTTCACTCCATAAATCCTTTGAAATTGGTCAGAACATAAAAACATATAACAATTGCTATTTTTTATTTTTTTATCTTGATGAATATAATGTTTTTCTCATTTATTTTTTCAGTGGAAACTTTTATTCATCATACCAACCTTTATGAATTTTTTCAGATTTTTTTTAATTTTTTTTGAATCAATGTGTGTTCATAATTTGATGAATGCCTCATATGTATATGAGCATTCAGTTAGAATGATGGATAATTTGAAGTTTCACATGTTGGAATGCTTTTAAAAAATTAACAAAATTCATACATGTATAAATAATACAAATATATTCATACAAACAAATTTAAGTGAAGGATCCTTTTTTTATGAGATACACAAATGTGAATAATATGTGAGTAGAAATTAATTTGATATTTACCAAAACATTACAATGTCAGCTATACAAGTTTTAAAATATTTGGTTCAGGTGGTAGATGTTAATTTTATACAAATATAGAAGAAAGAATCATTGAATTTGGACACAATTTGCATAATATAAACATGTTTGAGTATTTATATTGGAATCTAAATAAAAAATAAGCAAGGGAAAATGAAACTGAAGAACAGTATCGGGCATTATCTCATGCGGTTGGTAAGTAAAACCCGCCTGAGATAATCATCTTCTCAGGTGGTTATTAAACTCAAACCGCTTGTGAAGATCTTTACTTCTTCTTAATTAATATTCTTGATTAAATGTGGGGCCTTTAAAAAGGCAAAATTCCACTATCTTGTAATATTATTGATAAGTAAAAGTTAACATTAAATTTCACTTCATATATCCTTTGAAATTGATCAGAACATAAAAAACATATAACAATTACTATTTTTCATTTTTCTATCTTGATGAATATAATACTTTTTTCATTTATTTTTTGAGTGGATATTTTTATTCATCATCATACCAACCTCTATAAATCTTTTTCAGATTTTTTTAAATTTTTTTGAATCAATGTGTGTTGATAGTTTGATAAATGCCTCATATGTATATGAATATTTAGTTAGAATGATGGATAATTTGAAGTTTGACATGTTGGAATGCTTTTAAAAAAAATTAACAAAATTCATATATGTATAAATAATACAAATATGTACATACAAACAAATTTAAGTGAAGGATCCTTTTTTTTATGAGATACACAAATGTGAATAATATGTGAGTAGAAATTAATTTTGATATTTACTAAAACAATACAATGTCAGCTATACAAGTTTTAAGATATTTGGTTCAGGTGGTAGATGTTAATTTTATACAAATATAGAAGAAAGAATCATCGAATTTGGACATAATTTGCAGAATCTAAACATGTTTGAGTATTTATATTGGAATCTAAATAAAAAAGAAACAAGGGAAAATGAAACTGAAGAACAGTATCGGGCATTATCTCAGACGGTTGGTAAGTAAAACCTGCCTGAGATAATCATCTTCTCAGGTGGTTATTAAACTCCAACCGCCTATGAAGATCTTTACTTCTTCTTGATTAATATTCTTGAATGTGGGGCCTTTGAAAAGGCAAAATTCCACTTTCGTGTAATATTATTGATAAGTAAAGGTTACCATTAAATTTCACTTCATAAATCCTTTGAAATTGGTCAGAACATAAAAAAACATATAACGATTGCTATTTTTCATTTTTCTATCTTGATGAATATAATGCTTTTTTCATTTATTTTTCTAGTGGACATTTTTATTCATCATACCAACCTCTATGATTTTTTTCAGATTTTTAAAAATTTTTTGAATCATTGTGTGTTCATAATTTGATGAATGCCTCATATGTATATGAGCATATAGTTAGAATGATGGATAATTTGAAGTTTGACATGTTGGAATGCTTTTAAAAAATTAACAAAATTCATACATGTATAAATAAAAATATTTACCAAAACATTACAATGTTAGCTATACAAGTTTTAAAATATTTGGTTCAGGTGGTAGATGTTAATTTTATACAAATATAGAAGAAAGAATCATCGAATTTGGACTCAATTTGCAGAATCTAAACATGTTTGAGTATTTATATTGGAATCTAAATAAAAAAGAAGCAAGGGATAAGAAAACTGAAGAGCCTCGGGCATTATCTCAGGTGGTTTGTAATGAATAACCGCCAGAGATAATCGTTTTCTCATGCGGTTATTAATCACCAACCGCCTGTGAAAAATTTAAAAACCACCCGTGAAAAACTGATGCCTATATAAAGACCCCTCGCCACAGCCGAAACGTAACCCTGGAGAATTTTCCACCGCCGCAAGGCTGCCGAAATTTCCCACCGCCGCGCTGCCGCCCAGCCTGCACTGTCGCGCCGCCGCTCAGCCCGCACTGTCGTGTCGCCACTCAGCCCGCACTGTCGCGCCGCCGCCCAGCCTGCACTGCCGCTCCGCCGCCCAGCACCGCGGAGGCATGCCTCTGCCCAGTCCCACATCGCGCCACAAGGTACCTAAGTAAATTTTCATAGTTTTCTTACTATGCATTGCATGCTACCTTTTTCTTTGTATATTTTCATAAGCTGCTAGTTTTGTGTGTTGGTATATGGATTGTGTCCTTTTGCATGTGTGTACATATGCGTTTGGACTCAATAATTTGGAAGTTTGGTCTTTTAGATATTCATGTATAGACTATATTATACTAATCTTATTGTAGTTTGTACCTATTTTGTGACATGAATATGATGTTTAATTAACAGATGATATTGTAATATATGTAAGATGCATGAAGTTTACCCGAACTTGTGATTGTAGTTTTTTGTGTTTTCTTTTTCAATATGTTACTTGTGTGTGCGTACCTCCTGCTTGCATATATTTCAAAGGAGTGATTAGGGTTAGCTTTCTAGGGAGATGGTTTTATAACTCACCACTTTAGTTACCATCGTTGGATGGGATCCGACGTCAAGATATAATGGACCAGATCCCACCCAGACCTAGCCCATGCTATTGGGCCTGTTTGCCCCACGACTTCAATCCTTCACCCCTGCTTGCTGCTCCCGATGCCTTCGACTCCGTCCGCCTCAAGACGTCGCCCGTCTCCTCTAGTCTCCGCTCGACGCTGCCGCCTCCCGTCCGCCACGCTTTCTGTTCGTCGCCGATCTTAGAGTCTTATTTGACGTTGTTGCCGCTCTCCTACGTGCCACCTCTCTTTACAACTCTGTATCGACTTGGTATTACTGTAAAAACCTTGAGGATGACTAGACATCAATTAGCCATCGACTAGGGTCGATTAGTCGCCCTAATGAACAGACCTACATTAGTCGCCCTAATCATACTTGTCATGTCTCTGTAAATTCATTTAATAGAAGACCTTTAGGGAATATTTGTGGCCAAATTTTGTAAATGTGACAAAAATTCTATTATTGAAGCATGGATCGTCGAGCGTGGATGTATAACATGCCAAGATCCGATCCTATGTACATTCATAATGTGTAAATTTTATTGAAGCATCCAAGAGACATGCGAAGTTGCAAAAGATAGATGACATATTATGTCCATGTATCGACTGCGAAAATAAGATTACTTGGACGGATACTATAGTAATCCAATCTCATTTGGTGAAAAGAGGTTTCAAAAAAAACTACACAATATGGACAGAGTATGGTTAGTTAGATACACATGATGTGGATAAAGATGATGAGAGAGATTCAGATGATGATAATGTTCATATCGATTATGGTAGTGACAATCAAGATAGTGATGATGATGATGAGTTCGATTGTGAGGAGATGTTGCGTCATATTGAACCATATGTATTGACTTCTATGGGAGCAAGCAAAGGTTTAAGTAAAATGGAGACATTGCAGAATACGGCGATGGAGCTTTTATATGATGAATCAAACGGTTGTGATAAAAGGTTTACTACATTGTGTGCAGTCTTAAAACTACTAAAGTTGAAGGCTATGCACGGATGGTCCGATTGTAGTTTCTTTGATCTTTTGAATCTTATGGCAGAAATTCTTCCAAATCCAAATAAACTACCCAGAAGCACTTATAAAGTGAAGAAACTTCTTTTCCCGATGGCACTAGGTGTGACAAAAATACACGCTTGTGTGAACCATTGTATTCAGTATCGCAAAGAGCATGAGCTCGCAACTAGATGCCCCATTTGTGGTGTCAGTAGATATAAGAAGGACTATAGTCACCAGTATGTTACCAACATGAAAAATTCTCAGAAGAATAAGAAGTTTATTATTGGTCCTAAAGGTGACGATGACGATACTTCTGGCGATGCAGACGGGAAGAATAAGAGAAAAATTCCTGCCTTGGTGATGTGGTACCCTCCGGTAATTGATCGCTTGAAGCGTTTGTTCTCAAACCCTAGGGAGGCTGAACTTATGCGTTGGCATTCTGAGCAACGCAAGAAGAATGAAAAACATATACGACACCCTGGTGATGCAACGCAGTGGAAAAATTTTGATATTTAGTATCTAGAATTTGCAAAGGAAATCAGAAATGTGAGGTTTGCCTTGGGTACAGACGGAATGAATCCGTTTGGTGAAAAAAGGAGCATACAGAGCACATGGCCCGTGGTCTTAACGATGTACAACCTACCGACGTGGTTGTGTCACAAAAGGAAATATATCTTGTTATTTGTTCTTATCCAAGGTCCGAAACAACTCGGCATCAAAATTGATGTGTTCTTGGAACCTTTAATGGAAGATATGGTGAAATTGTGGAATCAAGGGGTACGTACATGGGATGAGTACAAGCGGGAGTATTTCACACTAAGAGCAATGATATTCGTTACCGTGCATGATTATCATAGACTGTTTATATTATAGGGACAAATGAAAGGGAAGAAAGGTTGTGTAAGGTACGTGGATAGAACTGGATTATATACCTCACTTCATCCAGAAAGACGGTGTACATGAGACACCGACGGTTCTTGACAGATACACACAAGTATAGAAAGATGAAATAACAATTTGATAACAAAATCAAAAAAGATACTGCACCAAAACCTTACAGTGGAAAACTTGTGTTTGAAATGGTCAAGAACATTCATATTGCTTTCATTAAGGGCAAAATTGTAAAGGAATTAAGAGAAAGAAAAATACATCTTCGGATGATACAACTGACATGGCTTTCAAGAAACAATCAATTTTTTTCAAGTATCTTCCGTATTGGAAGAATCTGGAATTTTTCCATAGTATTGATTTGATGCACGTTACAAAGAATATATTTGACAGCATCATTGGGACCTTGCTAGACATGCCAAGGAAAACAAAGGACGGATTAAATTCACGTATGGACCTAGTAAATCTTGATTTGAGACCAGGGATTCATCCAGTAGAAAAGGCGAACGGGAAGAATTACCTTCCCCCAGCTAGCTACAACTTGATGCTAGAAGAGAAAAAAGCAATTTGTGAATGCTTGCGTGGGATCAAAGTGCCCACGAGTTTCTCATCCAATATCCGCAAACTAGTCTCGATGAAAGACTTGTCTTTATTCGGTTATAATTCTCACGACTGTCACATGATGATGACAGTTTTCCTTGCCATTGCAATAAGAGTCATCAAACCTGAGCATATAAAAGTTGTCATCACACGTTTGTGTTACTTCTTCAATGCAGTATCACAAAAGGTGATAGCACGTGAAGATTTAGACTATCTGAAAACATATAATGTCGAGACTATGTGTAAGCTTGAGATGTGTTTCCCACCATCCTTTTTTGATATGCAAGTACACCTAATCATACATCTTGTTGATTAGATAAAAGGATTGGGGCCACTATATTTACATCATATGTTTTCATTGGAGAGATATTTAGGGGTATTAAAAGGTTATGTGCAGAACCGTGCTCACCCAGAGAGTTCAATTATGGAAGGATACATCACTGAAGAAGTGATTGAGAGTTGTGTTGATTACATCAAAGATGGAAAATTGATAGGTGTGTATATACCAGTACATGAGGGTAGACTACGTGGGAGAGGCAAAGTGGGTAAGAAAACTTTTATCATTCAAGATTACAAGAATGTACACCGTGCACATTTTGGTGTACTACAACAGCTCGCAATAGCTGAGTCGTACATCGAGGAACACCAAATTGAGCTTCGTGATAAAAACCAAAACCACACAGAGGACTGGATCATGAAAGAGCATAGAAGATGTTTCACTGAATGGTTAATGGAGAAAAATATACCATACGGAAACACTATAGAAGAGACAACAATGAAGAAGTTAGCTTTTGGCCCATCTACTTTGGTGACATCATGGCAAGTATATGACATCAATGGTTACACATTTTACACTAAAGAAAAAGACGGTAAGAGTGTTGCACAAAATAGTGATGTTTGTATTGAGGCTTATGATTCACAAGGGCAAAAGACCACATACTTCGGGTTCATAGAGGAAATATGGGAACTCGATTATGGCGAAAGAATGGTAATGCCCGTATTTAAGTGCCAGTGGGTCAAACATCCTGATGGTGTGAAAGTGGACAATTACGGGCTGACATTAGTAGACTTGAATAAAGTGGGTTATAAAGATGACCTGTGGGTTCTCGCCAATAGTGTTGCACAAGTTTTTTATGTTCAAGATCCAGAAACTGAGAAGATGCACGTAGTTGTTTCTAGAAAGCAAAATATTGTTGGGGTTGAGAATGTGAGAGATAATGAAGAGGAATATAATCAGTATGAAGAGATGTAGCTTTTCACCAAACCAGAAAACATCAAGCGCGTAGAGAGAAGCATTAAAAAGAATTTGAAACCCTATATGCGAGAAGATGTCAATGCTGGAAAAAATATATATAACAATGCAAGATGATATATATTGTATATATTTGTATCTTCTGAAATCAACTTAGAACAATGCTCTATTTCAGCTTTAGATAGCATATTTCGAACATTATTAAATTCAGCTTCTGTTTCGAACATTATTAAATTCAGTATGTGTATATAAATTTCTACTGACCTATGATGATCAGGCTTGCCTTCCAACAGCTCGGCTCCAAACAACATCTAAAAGCACAACTCTTGAAGCTCCTGTCAAGCTAATCCCTTCACAGCAAGCTATTGTAGATGCAAGTAACACCCGAGACTCATCATTTGGATTGTTAAAAGCTTCAATTGAAGTCTGACGATACTTCCCGTCCATTTGAGGGCTTGTTTGGATAGGAGTGGATCCACTTCAATATAAGTGGTTTGAGGTGGATTGAGGAGAAAATTAGTTCATTCTTCACTTCAATCCAATTAGATTGAGTACACCCAAAGAAGTCCTACAAGATTTCTTTCTCTTCTCTCCATTTTGAAAACTTACGAAGATGCTACTTTATCAGTTCTAATGGCTGAATATATTGACTACAAATCAGTATCATCTCTCTTAGTGCTTTACACAAGCGATGAAGCGTACAACTTCAATCACAAATCTTGTTTTTACCATTTTCATAGAAATTTGACCTTAATCTTTCAAGCATAGATTTATCAATAATTGAAGCTTCTTCATCAGACATGTTAATGGCAGTTACAAGTGAAGGGTGTGTCGAAGCTAACGAAATATCAATGGGACTGAAGACAAAGAGAGGTTGCATATGAGTGACAATGTCCAGGTTAGACAGCATGAAGCTATGATGACAACATTCAACAACATGAAAAGTGATGCCAAGGTTATGCTTGCATCAACCAAGACATGTTTTGAGGGTATAACACTTTTTGAGGCAAGCATAACCTTGGCCAAAATCAGAAATCACACCACCGTGGATTACTCTGAAGCCGTCATGGATTACTCTGAAGTTTACCGAGCACGCACGGAGAAAACTTCAGAGTAATCCATGGCGGTTTCAGAGTAATCCACAGTGGTGTGATTCCTGATTTTGGCCAAGGTTATGCTTGCCCCAACAAGTGTTATACCCTCACAACATGTCTTGGTTGATGCAAGCATAACCTTGGCATCACTTTTCATATTGTTGAAGGTTGTCATCATAGCTTCACGCTGTTTAACCTGGACATTGCCACTCATATGCAGGATCTCTTTATCTTCAGTCCGATTCAGATTTTGTTAGCTTCGACACATCCTTTACTTATAACTGTCATTAACTTGTGTGATAAGAAAGCTTCACTTATTTGATAAATCTATACTTGAAAGATTAAGGTTAAATCCCTATGAAAGTGTAAAAAACAAGATTTGTGATTGAAGTTGTTCGCTTACTCGCTTGTGTGAAGCACTAAGAAAGTAGGTACTGATTTTTAGTCAATATATTTAGGTATTAAAACTGAGAAAAGAGCATCTTCATAAGTTTTCAAATGGACATGAGGGAAAGAAATCGTTCAAATGGATGGGAAAATCCTTCCAAGGATCGTCAGGCTTCAAATTGATGCTTTCAACAATTCAAATGATGAGCCATGGGTGTTACTTGCATCTACAAGAGCTTGCTGTGCAGGTGTCGACTGTTGGAGTCGGCAGATCCCCTGACACTACGAAAGTGTTGAAGGAGTTTGTGGTTCGGTTTGGGCGCGCGGAGACCCAAGAAGGTGAAACGCGATTGGACACGAGTGACATAGTAGTTTACGTGGTTCGGGCCGCCTGAGCGTAATACCCTACTCCACGGGTGTGTGTGTGTTGTATTAACTTGTCAGCTTCAGAGTGTTCGAGAGTTTTTTCGAGTCCTCCCCCGTGTATCGTCGGTTTGTCCTTTTATAGTACAAGGACAAACCGTTACAAGTCAGCCTGGCCCGACATGTGGCCCTGGCGGTTATTAGTATTGATACACGAGATTAATTGTTGTTAATAACCCTGTAACGGCTCCGACAGTGCCGTTACAGGTGTTAAGATCGTCCGATTAAATATCATTAACGTGGAATTAATGATAATTAATCGGGTCTTGAAGTCCGCGGCTGTCCTTTGGAGATCCGGAGCCGTTACAACGTCTCCCGGGGGTTTGAAGCGGCAAGCTCCGACGTATGGACACGTGGCAGCTCCGGAGCTTGCTGGGAGAAGCGGGAAGCTCCGGGGTGGCCTGGCACGTGTCAGGTCCGGAGCTTCTCTCGGGCAGGGGTTACCTCCGGAGGTGCCGTTTCAGTACCTAGCCCGGAGCTTCACCCTTGCGGGTAATAGCTCTGGTCTGACAGTACACGTGGCAACCTAGGGGCTAACCATGTTGGAGAAGCGGGTCCGGTTACGTTTGGCGAGTGGGCCCCCGAGGGTCTTCAATTTGAGTATAAGTCCTTCCCTTGAGATCTTTGTATCCTCAGGGGGTGTATGGTTTTTAGGGTACCGACAGTGGCCCCCTGGACCTACCTCCGGGGAAGGCCAACGGGATGAAGTCATTCCGCCGGAGGTGGGTCCACACTTGCGACTCTTGAACTGGGTCTTCAAGGGTCTTCGGAGGTGCCTTTGGCGGGGCTTTACGGTTAAGTGCCGACGCGTGGCACACCTCAGGCGGCAGATAAGATCTTTGACGTGCGGATCTCTCGCAATTGAAGGTTGTCGGTTCCCGATACGAAAACCGTATCGGTTCCGCGCGCCTTGTCAGTCCGCCGCCTTTGGGTTTCCCGCCTCGTGATGACAACTGTTCGCCTGGGTAAGAACCTCGACTTGATCGTCAGGGTGGTCCTGGGCCCTCTTGTCATCGGCTGGGTTGAATTCTTGAGTAGTATCCTTGACTCCCCTGCAGTTTCCATCCAAGCGTTGTGAGGGCTTACTTAAGAAGGAAAGCGCACCGTCGGGAGTTCTTTACGCTTTCCATCTGTTCTTGCGCTCAAACTCCCAACTCGTGCTTTGCTCTTCTCCTCTTGCCTAGCTGTGCTGCGATGGAGTTGGGTCTGCGTGAGAGTCGTTTGAAGACGGAGAGCGATCTGAAGAAGGTTCGAGCCCTCATGGGGTGGTCGTCGGACTTCTTCAACCGTTCAGTTCGCGCCAGCGGAGATCTTCCCTTTAAAAAGGAGCACTCCGGCGAAATGGTGTACTTTTCATCGTACGCCATGGTGGGGCTGATCCCACCGTTTTCTTCCTTCTTCTTGATGCTGCTGGACTTCTATGGTCTGCAGCTATACCACCTTGGCCCTCACTCCATCCTCCTTGTGTCCATCTTTGTCCACTTCTGCGAGATGTGGGTGGGCATCCCTCCCTGCATCGAGCTTTTCCGAACCTTCTTCACCGTCCAAACCACCGGCCGAAGCGACGATTACCTTGGCTTCTACTACTTTGTGAAGCGCAAGAAGTGCCCGTTCAAGTACCTCCGGTCATTCCCTTCCGGGAAGTGGGATGACTGGAAGAAAGATTGGGTAGTCGTCCGGGTGGAGGAGCACGAGCGGTTGGAGTTGCCAGACGGTCTGCCCGGCATTGACACGTCGGTGTGGAGCGAAGTTCCGGTGCTGGCGGCAGCTTTCGACCCCATCCTGTCCAGGATCCGCCAATGTGTGGAGGGAGGATTGACTCCCCAGGCGGTGTTCTGCAACTTCCTGTCCAACAGGTGGGCACCGCTGAAGAGGAGGGAGAAGCTCGCCTGGGCCCTCAACAGCGTGATGGACGAGGACCGGGTCGAGACCGGGTTGAAGTCCAGCATGGTGGGGAAGTCCTTGGAGTTTCACCTCAAGAAATTCCAGCACAGCATCGATGTTGACGGAGAGTACTTGACTCCGCCGCCAGCTTTCCTCCCCCTGAACGTGGAAGTGGAGTTCAGTAGGGAGCTCCGGCGGAAGATGCCCGCGCTTGACGACCTTGGTGTCGTCGAGAGAAGATCAACCGCCCGGTTGGCGATCCCCGGGTTGTCGGAAGGTGGCTCCGCCCCTGTCTCTCAGCCAAGAGCTGAGGTCACCGGCAAGGGCAAGGAGCTGGCGGAGGAGCCGGAGAGCCGGAAGAGGAAGCTGCGACATGCTGACGGAAGGTCCGTCGGGCTTGCTACTTCCCCCCCAGTTCCCCATCCTCAGGAAGGAAGATCCTCCGCCGCCGTGGCGGCTGTCCCCGTGGTGGGGTCTTTTCGGAGCGCTACTGTTCCGGCGGTGGGATCCTCCCGGAGTGCGGCTGTCCCCGTGGTGGGTCCCTCCGGAGGTGCCAGCTCCGGACAGGCGACTCCGGTTCGAGAAGCGGTGAGGGCCTCCAGGTCCAGGAGTTCCTCCCGATCAAGGAGAGCTCCGACCCGGGAAACGCCCGCGGCCCCGGCAAGTCCTGGGAGTCCTCCCGGAGCTCCTAAGCCGACCGTGGCCAGCCCGGAACGTCCGGGAAAGAGGTTCCGCGCAAGCTGGTGCGTGAGCCTCCCAAGGTAATTTTTATTGCTTATCTTAATTAACTTTTAATTATAGCATCTGTTTGCTCAATTTCTTCGTTCTTTATCTGCAGCGTTCCCAAGAAGGGGAGTGAAGCTCCGCCCTCGGCCACAGTGTCTGAGGCTGCGGGGGCTTCTGCTCCAGCTCCGGTGCCGCCCCAAGCGGAGGCTGCGACAGCTCCGGCGCCGGCTGTCGTGGTCATGGACCTCGACTCGTCTCCAGAAGTTCCCGTGGTAGCGCCGGACCACAGGATTGAAGATGCGCCAGCGGCACCCGTTCCGGAGGTTGAAGCTCCGGGTCCTGGTGCTGCAGAAGTAGAAGCTCCGGCTGTTGAGTCGGAGGAAGTAGCGGTCCCGGCTTCAGAGCCGGAAAGTGCTGAAGCCCCGGCGGTTGAGCCGGAGGTAGCTGAAGCTCCGGCATGCGAGCCGGAAGTTGAAGTGGTTCCGGCAATTGAGCCGGTTACTTCCGAAGCTCCAGTCGCAGAGCCGGTAACTATTGGAGCACCGGCTGCAGTGCCGGTGATTGCTGGAGCGCCGGCCACAGAGCCGGTGGTCGAAGAGGCGAGGGAGCTCGAGCCTCCCTCAGGAGAAGTGTCCCGGCCGGAGCCATTGGAGACGACGACGTCGATGGTACCCGTGGCGGAGCCAGAGTGCCTGAATGAAGTCGCCGGCCCCCAGCCTGAGGGGGCAAACGAAGACTTGGTGGCGGGACCTTCTTCGGTGGCGACTGAGGCCATCCCGGAGGAGTGCCCTAGTGCTTTGGAAGCTCGGGGTTCCACTCTTGTAGAGTGGGACCCAATTTTTGTAAGTGAAGACCCGCTGGAACCAGCGGAGGAGACCCCAGAAGGTCCGGAGCCCATCTCGCTGTCGATGTCCATCGACAACGCTTGCTCCAGTCTACGTCAAGTCCAACTAGCCTTCTTCCACGACAGCAAGGCTCTTGAAGAGGAGCGCCAAACCCTTAGGAGGTGGCGTAATCGACTCCAATTCGAGACCAAGTTGGCACAGTCGAGGATTGCGGATGACAAGGAATGGATCAGGCGGGAGAAGGTCCGCCTGGAGCTCTGGGGTGAGATGCTGGACGAGAGGGAGAGCATGACTCACAACCTCGACGCCCAATCCCGGGAGTACCATGACCAAGCTAAGGCTGCTAACGACGCGGCCAACGCTCGGTTTGATCAACTCGAGGCCATCAGCACCGCACTCATCAAGCGCCGAGAGGCACTTGAGGGAAGGGAAAAGCGGCTCGAGGATGAGGAGCAAAAACTCCTGGAGCTACGGGATGACGTCTTGCGACGTGAAGAAGAGCTCGTCGAGAAGACAGCTCTGGCGGACAAGGGTATCGAGGAGCGCACTAAAAAATTGGAAGAGCGCTGCCTCGAGGAAGAGGAGAAGACCTGGGTGCGGGGGCAGGAACTCTACGAGTACGAGTGTGCCCTTGTCGCCCGGGAGAAGAAAATAGAGGCTAGGGAGAAGGACCTGGTCGACCGCCGGAACAAGATCCACCTCCGGGAGGAGGAGCTCGGAAGACTTGAGAAGCGGGTTGCTGCGAAGATTCAGCAGAACGCCAAAGAAGTCGAGCGTCTTTCCCGCGAGAATTCGGAGCTGGCGGCGACCCGGAGGTCCCTGGAAGAGATGAAGGGCCTGAGGAAGATGGACTCCCTGCAAATTTGGGAGTTCCTGAGCAAGGCCGACGATGCGCTAGCGCCGATGGGTTTCAGCCCCGTACTCCCAGATGATCCGGAGCCAGAGCCGGACCTTGCGTTGCAAGCGTTGAGCGCCGCGGGCAGCAAGCTCTCCAAGGTGGGCGACGTCATCGCGGACCAGCTGGAAGTCGAGGGGCAATCCCTGGCTAGGAACGTCACAGAGTATGTGTTGACGTGCTATACTAGCCGGAACCCTCGGTTCCCTCTGGACCCGGTGCTTGAAGGCCCCGTCGAAGGAGAAAGCGAAGCTACCCGAGCCAGCGTGTTGGAGGTCGCCCAGAAGGTCGCCGAGTTCTTCCATAGGGTCTAGGACCATCTCTCTTAGCCTTTACTTGTATCTTCTCTTCTTTCTCAATTTTGTAATCTCTTGTCTCCAGATGTAATCTCCGGTCTTTTGATGAAATGAAATCCCCAATTTTTCATGAATTTCATTTTTTTGTCTTCAACATCTTTGTCTTCACTTGGCCCCCTGGTAGATGTGCACAATTTGATTGTGGACATGTACCAAAAGGATGTTGAGTTTTGTTGAAGACAGATTTTCTTCGAACTCGTATAATTTAGGTCCGAAGTTTTATATAGTAAAGGTCCCTTGAAGTCGTCGGAGCTTAGAAGCTCCGGCACTGTCCATCGCCGGAGCTTATTAGCTCCGGCAATAGCCTCTACCAACACGTTGAGCGTCGATAGTTAATACTTCAAGGTGTCGGAGCTTAGTAGCTCCGGCAGTGACCCTTGCCACGCCTGGTTTGTTGGCAACAGACTCTAGTGATAGAGTCTTCTCACCATCTTTAAGTCAATGCCGACGGTTGACGCCCTGGTGGGAGTCAGAGCTTGGTTAGCTCCGGTTTTCTCCATTAACATAGGGTTCATTTTTCCTGCACACTTAAGCCAAGAAAAATAGTAAAATTCGTTCCTTATCTATAACTTCGTCGCGGCTTACGGTTCTCAAGAGAATTTCAAGTTGAACACGATTTTTAGTACAATTGGATGAATTGTCTTTTCTTTTAGATCCAATTGTCCATGGACCCACCTTACTTTGGCCTGCCGGGATGTAGGTAGAGTGGCGTACTTAGGGTGCTTGACCAGGCTAAGTCGATAGCGCACTCCGGCCCTAGAATGGCTTGGCGGCTTTCAGGCGAGTTGGCCACAGACGACATTTAAATCTAAAAAATCCGACAATTCAACTCAAATCGTACATAAACCGGTTAAACTAGAACTTCTTAAGAATTGCACGTTTCTGTTATAGACAAGAAAGAGAAAAATAAAAATGTCGAGCCTTATGCAAAAATGAATGCACGTGGAGTCTATTTCACATGAAGATGTCTTTCATTATAGGTCCGGGGTACATGGGAAACGAGTACACTCTTAGGGTATGGAACCAGGCTAAGTGTGTTTGGTTTCTCGTTTGACCCTGGGTAGTTAGCCACACTTCTAGTCCGGAGACTGTATCAAGTGTTGCATGAGCTCTTCAAACCTTTCGGGAAAGGTCCGGCTGCTCTCCCGGAGGAACTACCCGACTCTGTACAATGACTCTATAACATACACTTCAAGTTACTTAAGACTCACCTCCGTGGAATTAAGTGTAGAACTTATGGAGGTGCTCGATGTTCCAAGGATTTGGGAGAGGTGTCCCATCCTCGGTAGCCAAGCGAACGCTTCCGGGACGGGATACTTTGATCACTCGGAAGGGCCCTTCCCAGCCGGGAGAAAGTTTGTTTTGCCCTTCTCTGGATAGTATTCTCCGTAGCACCAGATCGCCTTCCTCGAGCTGTCGTTTGTGTACATGCCGCTGGTGATAACGCCGTAGAGCTTGGCGGTATCGGGCATTCCGAACAGCTGCTTGGCACCTTCCCTCCTCGAGGAGATCTAGGTCTTCACGCCGGAGCTGGTCCTGCGCGGCTTCGTCGAAGGTCCGGACTCGGAGGGAACCCAAGGTGATTTCCGGAGGAAGGATCGCTTCAGCTCCGTACACCAGGAAGAAGGGTGTTTCTCCGGTTGCCCGACTTGGAGAAGTCCTGTTAGCCCATAGAGTGGGCGGAAGCTCTTCGATCCAATTAGCTCCGTGCTTTTTCAAACGCTCATAAGTGCGCGTTTTGAGTCCTTTAAGGATCTCTGCGTTTGCTCTCTCGGCTTGCCCATTGCTGGCAGGATGAGCTACGGAAGCGTAGCAAACTTGTATGCCGAGGTCTTCGCAATATCCTTGAAATGTGTAGCTTGTGAACTGAGTCCCATTATCAGTGATGATCTTATTTGGGACTCTGAATCTGCTCACGATAGATTGTAGAAAATTGATTGCAGATTGTTTGTTGATCGTCACAACAGGAGTAGCTTCCGGCCACTTGGTGAACTTGTCGATGGCGACGTACAGGAACTTGTAACCTCCGACGGCTCTTGGGAAGGGTCCCAAGATGTCCATCCCCCACACAGTGAAAGGCCATGTAGGAGGTATCATTTGTAAGGACTGAGCAGGTGTATGAATTTGCTTTGCATGAAATTGGCATGCTTTGCATTTCTTCACTAGCTCAGTAGCATCCTGGAGCGCTGTAGGCCAGTAGAAGCCGTGCCGAAAGGCTTTTCCGACCAGCGCGCGGGAAGATGCGTGGTTCCCACACTCACCTCCATGGATTTCTGCGAGGAGCTCGCAGCCTTCTTCCCTTGTGATGCACCGCATTAGGATGCCGTTGGCACCGCGCCGGTAGAGATCCCCTTCTACCAACGTGTATCTTTTAGCCAATCTGACTACCCGGTCAGCGGATACATCATCGTCAGGAAGGATGTTGTCTTTCAAGTAGTTCCGGATCTCCGAGATCCATGCATCGGAACTGACTTGAGCATTTGAGTCTTGCGTGCTAGGTTGCTCGGAGCTTCCGGCAGCACCTACGACCCTTGATGGCTATCATGGTAACAGGGCCATCGGGACCGTCAGCTTCGGGATGCTGATCTCGCCCCCTTCGTTCAGTTCAGCAGGCTGAACTGTGGGTTTTGACAATCTCCGGACAAAGGTTCCGTCAGGAGCCGGAGCTCTGGTTGACGCCTTGGTCGAGAGTTCGTCAGCTTCAGCGTTGTGAGCCCGCTGAACATGGTGGAGGTCCAGGACTTCGAAGTCCTTCTGAAGCCTCTGGACTTCAAGGAGATAAGCAGCCAGCTGGAGATTATTGCAGGAGCATTCACCCTTCACCTGTTTGATGACAAGTTGTGAATCTCCTTTGACCAGCAACTGCTTGACACCATATGATAGTGCCACCTTTAAGCCATAGATGAGTGCTTCGTACTCCGCCATGTTGTTGGTTGCCTTGAAGTCAAGGTGCACCATGTATTTCACCTTCTCCCCGGTTGGTGCGAGGAGAAGGATTCCAGCTCCGGCTCCCTGCTTCTGCATGGAGCCGTCGAAGTAAAGGGTCCAGTGAGGCTTAGTGAAGGCTGGAACTTGTGGTTCCGTCTTCTGCTCGCTGGGGCCCCCAGGGTTTAATGGAGAGGGAGTCCATTCTGCCACGAAATCTGCCAACGCTTGACTCTTGATTGCTTGTCTTGGAATGAATTCAAGGTCAAATTCAGCCAGTTCCGCTGCCCACTTTGCAATATTCCCAGTTGAATTGGGATTATGCAGGATAGCTCGAAGTGGATATGAAGTCACCACTGAGACTTTGTGAGCTTGGAAATAATGTCGAAGCTTCCTTGAGGCAATAAGAACTGCATAGAGCAGTTTATGCACCTCTAGGTATCGAGTCTTGGCATCATGTAACACTTCACTAATGAAGTATACTGGGCGTTGAATGGTCCGGACCCTCCCGGAGGGGTCCGGAGCTTCCTCTTCATTGATCCGGACCCTGTCGGAGGGGTCCAGACTATCTTCGGGGACCTCCGGGTTCTGGGTGGAGGAACCCGGAGCTTCTTCAGGAATGACCTGGATCCTATCGGAAGGATCCGGGTCCTCTGAAGTGGCTTCTTGTGGGTTCAAGTCTGGGAGCTGGGACCCAGACCCGCTTTCAGGAACCTCTGGATCCTCCCGAAGGAATCTGGATTCCTGAGTATTTGGTAGTTCCGGTCTCTCCGCAACCATAACCATACTGACGACTTCGTCAGCTGCTGAAATGTAAAGCAATAAAGGCTCACCAGGGTTCGGAGCTACCAAGACTGGTAGGGTGGTGAGGAACTGTTTCAGCTCCTGGAATGCCTTCTCTGCTTCTTCAGACCATTGGAATGGTCCGGACTTCCTCAGTAACTTGAAGAAGGGAAGTGCCCTTTCCGCCAGTCTTGAAATTAACCGGCTGAGGGCTGCTAGACATCCAGTTAATTTTTGGACGTCTTTGATGCGGGTTGGTGGCCGCATGTCTTCAATGGCTTTTATCTTCGCCGGATTAGCCTCTATGCCCCGGTGACTTACCAGGAAACCAAGAAGCTTTCCGGAACTAACCCCGAAGACGCACTTGTCTGGGTTTAGCTTCGTGCGGGTGGCCCGCAGCTTATCGAAGACAGCCTGCAAGGTGTCCAAGAGGGATTCCTTGTTTTTGACTTTAACCACGATGTCATCAACGTACACTTCCACTATGTCTCTGATGAGTTCTTCGAAAGTTTTGTACATATCTCGTACAAAAGTTGAAGCTGCATTCTTGAGACCAAAAGGCATGGCTGTGTAACAATACAATCCATCCACTGTGATGAATGAAGTATGTTCTTCATCTTCCCTAGACATCCTGATTTGATGATATCCAGAATATGCGTCTAGAAAACACAGTAACTCACACCCGGAGGTGGAATCCACTATCTGGTCTATTCTAGGTAGTGGGAATGGATCTTTTGGACATGCCTTATTCAGTGTGGTGTAGTCGATGCACATCCGAAGTTTCCCGCCGGCCTTAGGCACAACGACTGGGTTTGCCAGCCATTTTGGATGGTAGACTTCTCGGATGAATCCGGCTTCGAGCAACTTCTTCACTTCTTGTCGGATGAAGTTCTGTCGCTCTACAGATTGCTTCCGAGGTTTCTGATGCACAGGCCGAGCGTCGGGGTAAATCTTCAGATTGTGCTCAATCACTTCCCTGGGGATCCCAGGCATTTGTGACGGTTGCCAAGCAAACACGTCAACGTTAGCCCGGAGGAAAGTGATGAGCGCGAGTTCCTATTTGTCGTTCAAGCCACCCGATATGCGGGTAGTTTGAGTGACATCGGAACCAATTTGGACGACTTTGACGGGAATGTCGGTGTCGCCGCTTGGCTACACACGGGGTGCAGAGGTCGAGCCTCGTTGACGAATGCTCGGAGGTTGTGGAGCTTGCTTCTGTCTGGAGTCCTCTTCTTGCGCTGTGGTGAGCGCGTGAAGTTCCTCCAGAGCAGTTACTCCGGCAGTGCGATCTCCGCGGATCCGGAGAACGCCTACTGGTGTTGGCATCTTCAACACCAGGTATCCATAATGAGCAGCTGCCATGAATTTGTACAAGGCAGGTCTACCCAAGATGGCGTTGAATGGTAAGTTGATCTGAGCGACGTCGAAGATCAACTTCTCGGTGCGATACTTCTCCCGAGTCCCGAAGGTAACGGGGAGAGTAATAGCTCCGAGTGGAGTGATGGCCCCCGGACCTACTCCGGAGAAAGGTCGAGAGGGCTGGAGGTCTGAGGGTCGGAGCTGAAGCTTAGTGAAAGCTTCAAAGCTGATGAGGTTAAGCCCCGATCCTCCGTCTACCAGGACATGATGGAGCTGGATGTTGTTGATGGTGGGAGATACCATCAAGGGTAACTGACCAGCTCCGACCATGCTTTGAGGACAGTCCGAAGCATCAAAAGTGATGGGTGTGTCCATCCACTTTCGATGTGGCTCCGGTCTAGCTGTAGGAGCTACAGCAGCCATATCCCGTCGCATAGTCTTGATGACACGACGAGAAGTGATGTCCCATGATCCACCAAAGATGGTGTTCATGGTTTTTCGACGCTCGTTGTCGGAGACGTCGGAGTCATCATCGACGGAGGTGTAGACGGCTTTCAAGACCTTTTTGGGGTCCTGAAACCCTAACTCCTCTTCAGCCGGAGCTTCATCGACCTTTTGTTTTTCCTCCCTCTGTCGGAAGGGAGACCCTTCCCGGCGCTTGTGGTAGCGCTCGGCAAGGTTTTGGACCTCCCGGCAGTCCTCCAGTCTGTGGCTGCTCGTTTTGTGAATGGGGCACCACATCTTGGATTTGCCACCGTCTTCAGAAGACGGTCGAGGTCGCTTCTCGGGGCGTGGCCCCCGGCCACCAGGAGTTGCAGTGGCTGCAACGTTGGATGTGCCGGCCGACGGCTTCTTCTTGCCGTTGGTCTTCTTTTTCTTCTTGCCACTCCCGGAGGTAGCGGCTTCTTCTTTGGAGGATTTTTTATGATCCTCCAGGGTTGGTTTGGAGTGCATTTCACGGCCCTCCGCAGCTCTGGCACATTTGTCAGCCAGGCTGAAGAGCTCCGTGACGCTGGTGATCTCTTTGATCGCCAGCTTCTCCAACATCTTCTTGTCTCGTACACCCTGTCTGAATGCCACAATGACAGAAGCGCTTGAGATAGAAGGGATTGTGTTACGTACCTGAGAAAATCTCTGGATGAACGACCGCAAAGATTCTCCTCCTTTTTGCACGACCGCAAAAAGGTCCAGTTCAGTGCCCGGACGGGTGTATGAACTCCCGAAATTGGCGGTGAACTGACGGCACAGCTCCTCCCAACTGTCGATAGAGTTGGGTGGAAGGCTCATAAACCAGGACCTGGCGGTCCCAGTTAAGGCCACTGGAAAGTAATTGGCCATTACGGCCTCGTTTCCTCCAGCTGCTAGAATCGCAGTGGAGTATATCTGCAGAAATTCTACGGGATTAACAGTCCCGTCGAATTTTTCCGGCAAGTGTGGCCGGAACTTCTGTGGCCATCTAACCATGCGCAGGTGCATGGCTAGGGCGGAACAGCCTCCTCCTACTCCTTCCAGAGTAGAAAGGTCTTGAGCATCTCGTCTTTCTCGAGCTCGCTCGATGTGAACACGGCCATCCTGTTGGCGGTATCGGTGATCAAGCTCCGCCCGGAGGTCGTGTGTCGAAAGCCGAGATGCAGTATGGGCACGTCGTGCCCCAGAGGGCAACGACGTCACTTGCTGTGACGCAGCTCTTCTCCGGTTGTTGGAGACATGTGGGCCAAGTCTTCCAGACAACGTTCGTCGCTGCGACGGGGCCCGCCCTGAAGGAGGTGGACCCTGGTTGTTGAGGCGTTCGGCCGCTGCTGCGACCAAATGCTCAACATCAGCTCTCCATTGCTCCATGGCACCTTGAGATGCATCCGGAGGTGGTGGTCGCTGGAGGAGAGCACGCGCTGCATGGAGCGCGTGTTCTGGGTTGTCACGACTTGCCGGCGCAGAATGTGACGCTGGTGCACCATCATGTCGTCCGGCATGTCTTGCCGGAGAAGATGGTGGTGGTGGGAGTGTGACTACTGCTGGAACTGAGGCTCCTGCCGGTGGCTGCATGTTGGAGGGATTGCCTCCGTCAGCCTGAACAACAGGTTGCCCGTTGGATGATCCAGCCGCAGAATTCACCATTCTTGAAGATCTCAGGCGCCCCCTACCTGGCGCGCCAACTGTCGACTGTTGGAGTCGGCAGATCCCCTGACACTACGAAAGTGTTGAAGGAGTTTGTGGTTCGGTTTGGGCGCGCGGAGACCCAAGAAGGTGAAACGCGATTGGACACGAGTGACACAGTAGTTTACGTGGTTCGGGCCGCCTGAGCGTAATACCCTACTCCACGGGTGTGTGTGTGTTGTATTAACTTGTCAGCTTCAGAGTGTTCGAGAGTTTTTTTCGAGTCCTCCCCCGTGTATCGTCGGTTTGTCCTTTTATAGTACAAGGACAAACCGTTACAAGTCAGCCTGGCCCGACATGTGGCCCTGGCGGTTATTAGTATTGATACACGAGATTAATTGTTGTTAATAACCCTGTAACGGCTCCGACAGTGCCGTTACAGGTGTTAAGATCGTCCGATTAAATATCATTAACGTGGAATTAATGATAATTAATCGGGTCTTGAAGTCCGCGGCTGTCCTTTGGAGATCCGGAGCCGTTACAACGTCTCCCGGGGGTTTGAAGCGGCTAGCTCTGACGTATGGACACGTGGCAGCTCCGGAGCTTGCTGGGAGAAGCGGGAAGCTCCGGGGTGGCCTGGCATGTGTCAGGTCCGGAGCTTCTCTCGATCAGGGGTTACCTCCGGAGGTGCCGTTTCAGTACCTAGCCCGGAGCTTCACCCTTGCGGGTAATAGCTCTGGTCTGACAGTACACGTGGCAACCTAGGGGCTAACCATGTTGGAGAAGCGGGTCCGGTTACGTTTGGCGAGTGGGCCCCCGAGGGTCTTCAATTTGAGTAGAAGTCCTTCCCTTGAGATCTTTGTATCCTCAGGGGGTGTATGGTTTTTAGGATACCGACAGCAGGGATTAGCTTGACAGGAGCTTAGCAGCATCACAGGCGGTTCTTAAACAACAACGGCCCGTGGAAATCATGTATTTTCTCAGGCGTTGGTTAATTAAGAACCGCCTGTGATGTTAGCTACATCACAGACGGTT
Source organism: Tuctoria greenei (assembly GCA_036927565.1). Classification (NCBI taxonomy): domain Eukaryota; kingdom Viridiplantae; phylum Streptophyta; class Magnoliopsida; order Poales; family Poaceae; genus Tuctoria; species Tuctoria greenei. The sequence goes on from JAYESD010000008.1 coordinate 36,677,620, forward strand.
CTTAATTAATAATCGTCTGAGAAAATACATGATTTCTACGGGCGGTTGTTGTTTAAGAACCGTCTGTGATGTTCTGTTATCACAGACGGTTATGTATCATTTGTCATCACAGACGCATTTTTTTATGGACCGCCTGTGTTTGAAAAATCCAGGCGTCTGTAAAAATGCTTTTTGTAGTAGTGGATAGATCTAACCGCTAGAGGACATCAGCATATTCCAGTAGGCTCTGCTCCAAGTTTCTTGGACCCGGCAGTAACACTGCAGCCGTGGGTCTGCAGTGTGGATCATAGATTCTTAGCGACCGCATACGGCCTCGCCACTGCTAATTAAATTAGGTCACCGCCGTGTGAAGAACCATATTTAATTAGCAGATGTAAATTGTGTCCGTTTCACTCTCTCGCTTAGCAAAGTCATCACGACACATGTTAATGGTACTGCCTATGGCAGTAATGTACTGTGTTAAACTTAGCACGGAGTACATTCAACGTGGCTGTGCGCTACCAAATAATTAATTGTAGTGCTTATAAAAGTTACTAGTCTAATACGGACTACTTAGTACTGATGATCGCCTGCCACGCCGATCTAGCGTTAGCTCCGTCGTCAGCTTCGACCGGCGCGTAAAGCCAAGAAACGACTACATATACTCGCTGGGAACTCCGGCTACGCCACGCCACGCCATATCAACACGTCCATTGGTCCATCCACACGATCGACGCTAGCTACTCGACCACCAGCCACCCACGACCATGGGCGCCAGAGCAGGAACCACCCGTTCTCTCCTCCTCCTCGCCCTCTCCTCGCTTCTCCTTCCCGCCCGAGTCGTCGTCGTCGGGCAGTGCCCTGATGTGCCGCCGATAACCGCGGAGGGCGCCTGCGGCGCGATCTGCGGCACGCCGCGCATGCGCGACCTCTGCCTCGGCACGCTCCTCGCGTCGACCGCGGCGGTGGGGGCGGCGTTGCCTGCCACCGGGCTGGCCACGGCGGCCGTGCGCAGCGCGCTCGACTCGTACGCCGCGACGACGGCCGCGGCAATGTCGCTGATCGACTCCGGCGCGGTCGAGATGGCCGCCTACGGCAGCTGCATGGTGGGCTACGGCCGCGCGCACATCTCCATGTCCCGCGTCGCCGACGACCTGGCCGCCGGCTGCGACGGGGTCGCGGGCATCAAGCCCTACTACACGGCCGCCCTCCGCGGCATGGACATGTGCGGCACGAGCCTGTTGGATCACCCGGCGACGCCGCTGTACAGCATGAACCTCGCCGACCGGAACAAGACCCTGCTCGCCGCCTTGCTCTGTAGCCTCATCGCGCAGCCGCTCGGGCCATAGCCAGTCACTAGATACTTACTAGCCATGAAACATTTAGCTGTACTTCTGGTTACCATGCATGCAAAGGCATTATAAAAAGTGTCTAGATTTGTATCACAAAATTCACAATGTCTCCTTTGTTAATGATAGGTTTTTGTCGTTTCCGTTGTCGGTTCTTTATCTCAGATTGTAGGAGTATATGCTATTTTATACATCTCAAAATACTTGTCATTTAGAATAAGCAATTTAGTTCAAAATGAATTAAATTTTTTATCCTAAGTAACAAAAAATTTGTTATGAAGTATCGAACAAGGGTCACGTTGTAGGACTATTTGCTATTTCTAATCTGCATACGCAGGGAAAAGCAGGTGGGAGAGGCTGATTTTTAGGATGTATCGTTTCTAGTTTCAGTGCAACTGAAGAAGCTTACCCCGAAAAATCAGCGTGGACGACGGGAGCACCGGGCCCTGGACCAACGACACCCTCGTCCTGGGCGTGGACGAAGGGAGCTCTAGGCGTGGGGCCCAAAGAATCTCGTCCCAGGTGTGTATGGCGGTAGTTGGTATCACGCGACGATCTACTCTGGTACCAGCTGCTGACGTGTCGCATCGTTGTGGACGACTGTCGACCGACGCGATGATCCAAATAAATTGTCGTCCATAGCGCTGGTAATGGACCGGGCCGGCCCTCACGCTTATAGGGCTTAAGACCGGTTAAATTTTCTTGGGCCGAGCTTTTTGCGACCAGGTTTAAAACTCGGCCCGGGATTGAATAGATTTTGGTTATCGAATACTATACGGACGGTCCGTGTGAAGCTCGACTCCAGCCCACCCGCACACCGCGTCCTCCTCCTCCTGCAAATCGAGCTCGTCTCGTGCATAGGACCGGATCTGCTCCTCTCCTCGCCGCCCGCGTGCGTCTCATCGCCTGTCACCTCCTCGTCCGTGTCGTCGGCTGCTGTCACGACCTCGACATCGTCGGTCGTCGGAAGTGGCGGAGGGAACGAGAGTGGAAGAAGGCTCGAGAAGGTCAAGGAGAATGAAGACGCACCGACGGAGGCGTAGGTGTGAGTGGGTGTGAATGCGGGTAGCTAAGTGGGCCCCGTCTGTAAGACAGCGTCGTGTGAGGTGTGTGTGTGTGGGGTAGGTGGGCCGTGCTGGACCGGCGGTCTCACCAGGGTGCCCCGGGGTTGTTATAAACCGAACCCAAGTCTTGATGAAAAAGTAAGAAGAGAAACCGAAACAAATCACCGTCCTACCTGTATCGTCGTTCATCTCCCAGCGAGGTCATCCGCGGCGATCTCACGCCGGCGTCGCGACGAAGCGCCGGCCACGGGATCGTCACAGTGGTATCAGAGCCTTATCTCTCTGGGAATCTCGTCGTTTTTTTTTGGGGACCGGGTCACAAGGGGAAAGGGTGATCGGAGCTTTTCTGTTGGAAGTTTTCACCACGGCGCCGGTTCCTAAACCCTCTGTGCAGACGCGATTCGTTCTGCAGGCCATGGATGATTCGCAGCGTGTAGAGGAGGAGAGATGGAAGAAGGTGTTTGGGTTGTTGGAGGAACTCACTCAGGGGCAACGCGACTTGCAGGGCCAGCAAGCGCTTACAGTATCCGTTGCAGAACAGGCGGCGAAGGAGCGGGAGTTGTTGTCTCAACGTTTGGACCAGGCAGGCAAGCAACTGGAGGCGCTGAGTTTGGAGAGAATGGGAGGTCGGAGTGATCTGGTGGAAGGTAGTCAGACCGGGGAACGAAGGGGAGTAGGTAGGAATGAAGGAGGAAGGTATAGAGTTGGAGATGATCAGGAGCGTGGAGGATGGGGCGGTGATGCCCTTGGAGGCCGCACAGGAGTGTCCCGCTGTTTTCAAGGAGGCAGGTGGCCGTCTGGGGGTAGGAGAGAGGTTGGAGGTGGAGATCCCATACTGCATCATAGTAGGACAGATGAGCATCAGGGAGATAGAGGTGGTGACAAAAATCTCATGAAGTTGTCGTTCCCGAAGTTTTCAGGAGAACAGCCGAGTATTTGGTTGGATAAGTGTGAAGATTATTTTGCTCTTTATAATGTCACAACATCATTTTGGGTGCGAGCTGCTTCAATTCATATGGAAGGCAACGCGGCTAAGTGGTTGCAGGTGTTTAAGGCCACTGAAGGATTGAGCTCGTGGTCCAGATTCTCTGAGGCAGTTCGGGAGAAATTTGGAGCGTATGATTATCCTCAGGCAATGCATGATCTCTTACACCTAAGACAAACGGGGACATTGGAGGAGTATATAGCGGAGTTTGAGGGGGCTCGCTATACTACAGCAATGTATAACCCTGATATGGATGAGGTCTTTTATGTGCAACAGTTCATGAAGGGTTTGAAACCGGAATTGCAGGGGCCTGTGCAGTCTCAGTTGCCAGGATCGGTGACGCGAGCAGCCATTCTAGCTCGGGTGCAGCGTGACATATTGGAGAAAGGGAAGTTTAGGTCGCTAAAAGGTCCAGGAGGCCTGAAAGCAAATTGGGGAATGCGAGGTGATCCAAGAGGGAGTGCTGCACTGACTGAGTTGTCGAAGGAGAGGCAGCTCAGGGATTTCAGGCGGTTGCACGGGTTATGTTTCACTTGTGGAGAGAAATATGAGCCTGGGCATATGCAAAGGTGTGTTAAGAGGGGCCAACAACAGTTGAATGCTCTGGAGGTGGCTGAGGATACAGTCTTGTCGGATGAGGTGTTGTTGCAGCTAGAGAAGGAAGACTTGCAGCAAGAGGATTGTTTTACTATATCCGCTCATGCTCTGTCTGGCACTCAAGGGCTCAATTGTATGAGGCTGCGGGGGCTTGTCCATAATAAGGTGTTCTTGATGCTTGTGGATTCTGGGAGCTCCCAATCTTTTGTAAACAAAGCTTTTGTGGACCAGATTGGTCTAGTGACTTCACAGGTCGATAAAGTGAGAGTTAGAACAGCTAATGGGGAAGAGATGATTTCCCACACCATGGTGAAGGGTTTGGAGTGGTGGTGTAAGGGCTACACTTTTAATATGGATATGAGGGTTCTTCCCTTGGGAGCTTATGATGCAATCCTGGGTTATGATTGGTTGTCCAAGCACAGTCCAATGAAATGTGATTGGGTGACTAAGACACTGGAGTTTTCTATGAAGGGAGTGTCAGTACTGTTGCAAGGAGATAAAGGGGAAGAGGTGTCAAACTTGCAGCAGATGTCTGCACAGCAACTCGGCAAGTGTGTGGCTGGGAATGATATCTGGGCCCTGGCGGTGGTTGAAGGAGTAGCTGGGGATCAGGCATGTAGGCCTTCCAGGGAGCCGGAGTTAGTTCAACAACTGTTACATGATTACAAGGATGTTTTTGCAGATCCTAAGTGTCTGCCTCCTGCCAGACCTTTTGACCATGTCATTTCATTGGTTCCTGGAGCTATCCCTGTTAATTCTAGACCCTACAGGTATTCTCCTTTGCATAAGACTGAGATTGAGAATCAAGTGGCGGCATTGTTTGAGGCTGGCTTGATTGAGCATAGTGTTAGTCCTTTTGCTTCACCAGTTCTCTTAGTGCAAAAGAAGGATGGCTCTTGGCGTTTTTGCATTGATTATAGAAAATTAAATGATCTCACTATAAAGAATCGTTTTCCTATGCCACTGGTGGATGAGATAATTGATGAATTGGCTGGAGCTAAGTTTTTCTCGAGTCTAGACATGAGAGCTGGGTATCATCAGATCCGAATGAAGACAGGGGAAGAGCATAAAACAGCTTTCAAGACTCATTCTGGTCATTACCAGTTTAAAGTGATGCCTTTTGGGCTGACTAATGCCCCTGCTACCTTTCAATGTGCTATGAATTCAATTCTAGCTCCTTTTCTCAGGAAATTTGTGCTAGTTTTCATTGATGATATTCTGATCTATAGTCCTTCTCTCGAACTACATTGTGAGCATCTCAGGCTAGTTTTGGAGACTCTAAGGACTAATCAGTTTTATGTGAAACTCTCTAAATGTCAGTTTGCCCAGACGCAGTTGATTTATTTGGGACATGTGATATCTGGGGAGGGTGTTCAGACAGACCCTGCAAAAACTCAGGTGATGTTGGCTTGGCCTGAACCTACTTCATTCACTGAGCTGAGGGCTTTTCTTGGCCTTACAGGGTATTACAGGAAGTTTGTGCAAGGGTATGGGCAGATTGCTAAGCCTTTGACCTCTCTATTGAAGAAGAAACAGTTTGCCTGGAGTGAGGAGGCTGGGAAGGCTTTCTTAAAATTGAAAAAGGCTATGTCTTCTACTCCTGTGTTGGCTCTACCCAATTTTGATGAGACTTTTGTGATTGAAACTGATGCCTGTGACTCTGGTCTAGGGGCTGTGCTAATGCAACATGGGAGACCCATTGCTTTTCTCAGTAAAGCCTTATCTCCTCAGCACAAGGATTGGTCTATATATGAGAAGGAGTTTCTTGCTTTGATATTGGCTGTGGATAAGTGGCGCCCTTATTTACAGAGATCACAGTTTGTGATTAGAACGGACCACAAAAGTTTATGTTTCCTTGAGGATCAACAACTCCACTCCCCTCTTCAAAGGAAAGCTATGACCAAACTCATGGGTCTCAATTATAAGATTGTATACAAACAAGGGAAAGATAATGTGGCTGCAGATGCTTTGTCGAGGACTGGGCACCTGATGCAGTTGCAACTGGTTTCTGAGGTCCAACCCTTATGGCTCCAGGAGATTGTCAATTCTTATGTTACTGATGGGGAAGCTCAGCTATTGCTAAGCAGATTGGCCGTACATAGCCCTGATGAAGAAGGATTTTCCTTGCACAAAGGGATTATCAGGAAAGGGGGTCTGATCTGGGTTGGACACAATTCAGCCGTTAGAACAAGGCTTATTGCAGCTATGCATGATAGTGCGGTAGGAGGACATTCTGGGACTCAGGCTACTTATCATCGTCTTAGAAGGTCTTTTGCTTGGACAGGGCTCAAGTCTGATGTGGAGGATTTTGTTAAACAATGTTCCATTTGTCAACAAGCAAAAGGGGAGAAAACTGGTCCTGGAGGTCTTTTACAGCCTCTACCTATTCCTGAGGGTCTTTGGCAGGATATAACTATGGACTTTATAGAAAAATTGCCCAAGTCTGAAGGCTATGATACTATTATGGTTATTGTGGATAGATTATCTAAATATGCTCATTTTCTTCCCCTGAAGCACCCCTTTTCAGCTGCTCAGGTGGCTACTATACTTCTGGACCAGGTATTCAAACTGCATGGCTTGCCCAGATCTATGCTCTCTGATAGAGACAAGATTTTTACGAGTGCTCTGTGGAAGAATCTATTCCAGACCTTAAATATCAAATTACTACTATCCACTGCTTATCATCCTGAGACAGATGGGCAATCAGAACGCGTGAATCAATGTGTTGAAGCTTACCTGCGCTGTGCGGTTCAATCCAACCCTCGCAAGTGGAAGTCTTGGCTTGCACTGGCCGAACTCTGGTACAACACATCCTTTCACTCTTCCATCGGCTGCACACCATTTCGGGCACTGTATGGCTATGATCCGGTGGCCTTCGCGGCGCCATTATTACCTCGCACAGAAAATACAGAAGCGGATGAGATGCTCAGGGATCGGGCTCAACAGATTCAACTTTTGAAACAACATTTGGCCGTGGCTCAGAACAGGATGAAGCAACAAGCCGATAAACACAGGAAAGATCGCAACTTTCAAGTGGGGGAACATGTGCTACTACGGCTGCAACCCTACGCCCAATCCACGGTCGTCAATCGACCATGCCCGAAGCTCGCATACAAATTTTTTGGACCTTATCGCATCATCGAGAGGATTGGACAAGCGGCTTACCGATTGGAGTTGCCGGCCGACGCTCAGATCCATCCGGTATTTCACACATCCCAGCTGAAACCCTATGTGCCTAAATACTCTCCGGTGTTTGCAGATCTGCCTCAGTTGGTGGATTTGAGCGTCCAGCAGCTGCAGCCCGAGCAAATCTTGGACCGCCGTCTCGCCAAGAAGGGCAATCGTGCGATTGTCCAAGTCTTGGTCAAATGGGCTTCGATTCCGATGGAGTCGGCGACTTGGGAAGATTGGGAAGTGCTCGTCAAGATCTTTCCTATGGTGGCGGCTTGGGGCCAAGCCGATTTTGGAGGGGGGGAAGATGTCACGACCTCGACATCGTCGGTCGTCGGAAGTGGCGGAGGGAACGAGAGTGGAAGAAGGCTCGAGAAGGTCAAGGAGAATGAAGACGCACCGACGGAGGCGTAGGTGTGAGTGGGTGTGAATGCGGGTAGCTAAGTGGGCCCCGTCTGTAAGACAGCGTCGTGTGAGGTGTGTGTGTGTGGGGTAGGTGGGCCGTGCTGGACCGGCGGTCTCACCAGGGTGCCCCGGGGTTGTTATAAACCGAACCCAAGTCTTGATGAAAAAGTAAGAAGAGAAACCGAAACAAATCACCGTCCTACCTGTATCGTCGTTCATCTCCCAGCGAGGTCATCCGCGGCGATCTCACGCCGGCGTCGCGACGAAGCGCCGGCCACGGGATCGTCACAGCTGCTTGGTACCCTCCGACGAGGTAGGCTTCTATCTCTCTCCTCCGCTCCCTCCCCTCCCCCCTATCGCGTCTTTCCCTCCACGTACTAGGGGCATCTGCAGGGAGGCGGATCCTGCCGACCTCGTCCATGCACTAGGGACTCTTACGAACAAATCAAGCTCGTGGCCGGACCAACTCTGTCAAAGAGATCGAGTTTTGTTCAGAAAACGGTTGGATCCCATGCCGGCGATCACCGCAGGAGACCAGTGGCAGGGAACCACCCCGGGAAACAGTCTGAACCGGCGGCGGTCGAGCCTAGAAAAATGCATTTTTTCATCGGACTGAGCACCGCTCAGCTCCTGCTGGCAGCTGCAACACCCTGGGCCTTCGATTTGGGAGGCTTCTGGTGCGAATCCAACGAGATTAGCATTTTGTGTGGTGACCAGCTGGAGGATATTCCCCCTCGTGTTTTCAGATCTCTGTTTTTTTAGAGAGAGAAACAAAGAAGATGTAGAGGGATTATTGTTAGTTCTGATGATATGCAGTAAGGATACTCCTATGATATGCAGTAAGGCTCTGGGCTTGATTATTGATTGTAAGACTGTAAGACACTTTTTATTCATGTACACAATACTTTGTAGCTGAACTTCTTTGTCGAGCAGCCAAAGAGAATGGTCAGGTCTGCATTCATATATTTTAGCAGTACCAAGATTTAAATGATTAAAAAGATTATCACTGTAGTCAGACCACATACCCTAGTTTGGAGCTTTGTGTACCTGAGTATATTCAAATCGTACATAGCAGTCAGATACTGCATGTTTAACTACTTAAACTTGATGTTACCATTTTGAAAGTTTTGTTGCGGTGTTGCTCATAGCATATGTAGTCACCCCTTTTTGCTGCTAGGAACACTAGAATTGATAACTTCTCGGTGTTTGGCCTAATGTAGTTTGCTTCTTTTTTCCTATGTTTGTACTAGATCATAATTGCTTCATGAATGTACAGATCATTAGAGCTGGCGAAGATGAGGTAAAGTGGATCTATTGCAAGAATGGTTGTTTCTCTGTTAAGTCCTTGTACCAAAACTTACATCAAATACAGTAGGAAATTATGACAGGCGAATGTGGAATGCAAAAATCCCTCAAAAAATCAAAACCTTTTTATGGTTAGTGCAAAATCAGGCCATTCCAAGTAAATATATCATGAAGAGAAGAAAGTGGTCAAGAGATACAACTTGTCGTTTTTGTAATGAGGAGAAAACAATAGATCACTTATTCTTTTCCTGCAATAGTATGAAACTGGTCTGGGGGATTTTGGCTAGATGCTTGGGGGGCAGCAATAGACCAAAAAATCTTGCCCAGTACTGGACCTGGATCTCTGAAGTTCTTCCAGGTGGCGTAAGTGTTTATCCCCTAGGTATTGCCGCTATTTGTTGGGCTTCTTGGAAGCTCAGGAATAGAGCATGCTTTGAGGGTAAAAGTATCAAACATCCATGTGAAATTTTACTGTTTGCATGCTCTCAGATTTTGTATTGGACAGGTTTCTATTCACAGGAAATTCAAGAATTAATCAAGGCAAGCACAGAGAGAATTGTGCAAGAGACTCCGAGGATGATGCAAGTACAAGGAAGAATTGTGATGCTGCCAGACTCAGATCAGGGGGCAAGGCGACTTTGATGATAAGTCAAGCGAACCTGGATGTGACGGTGATGATCAAGATTGAAGCTGTTAACGGAAGGATGAGAATTTTTAAGTAGTCGTAACATTTTGATGCATGCTTGCATAGAAAAAAGAATTACCTAGTATTATCACTATTGCAGAAAAACGTAAACTGTGATTTGATAAAAAGGTTTTGATCAGCCATGTTTTGGTAGCTCAAATAGAGGTAAGAGCTAGGAAATATGGACTGATTGAACACAGATGTACTTTTGATCTCTGTTTCGATAATAGAAATGGAGGTGGTGTTACCGTTTCAAAAAAAAATGAATGTCTTAGTTGTGTTATAATAGTGTTTAACTTCAGATGTTTCACTGTCATATAATAGTGTTCTTTCATTGTGTGTGGGTAATTAGGGTTTAATATGCCAACTTTGTGCTTGTCATTTGTTTATTTATTGTATATATTTGCTTTTCAGGTAGACAATGTATGTGAATGCATTATTGTAAAAGTGTTCCAAGATGTATTTGACTTGATATGGGAGAACATATTGATTACTTCATTGTTGTATGTGATCATTTTTATGCTTACATAACTAGTGTTCTTGGTCATTGTTGTACCTGATGGTGAAGTGAACTGGGATTGATTGCATTGATAATTGGATCGTGGATAATAAGCTGCTTGAGAGGATGAGGATCAGTTTGTGCATCGTGCCTTTGTTGTGCACCTGGTCGAAGATGAGAGTTAATTAAGCTTCACTTCAGAGTTAGGAGACAAGTTTTTTATATGAACAAATGTATGCCACTTAATTAATATTTGCATGTTAGGGTCACTGCTATTTACCTATTGTTATATCTATTTCCACTTCAAAGTTTCAGTCTCTTGATTGTTACTCTTATTCCCTCCTCTTGTGCTCTTGATGATCATGTGCTAATTAACGATGGTCGTATCTGATATTCTGATTATGAGATCCTTCTAAATTGCATCTGCAAGTTTCATTGGTGCCATGAAATTTCCTGTTGCCATGAAGTAATGTGTGATTGGGTACTTTATGTATTTCATGTTGCAGCCTGCATAATAGCAAACAGCGTGCAAATATAAGGCTTGTGCAAGATTGCTTTATATATGTATCAGATCATCACACGAAATAAGAGAAGAGTGATTAATAAAATTAAAATAAGAGCAAATAGAACTTGAGCCTGGGTATTATGAGAAAATCGATCGAGTAGCCCATTTGACTGTACTGACCAAAGCTCAAAACCGATAAGTCGAGCCTGCCCATTTGACCGTACTGACCGAAGCCCAAAACAGATAAGTCGACTGTGAGCAAAGCTCGTACACGTGAATCGAGCTGCGGGCGGGTTCGAGCCGGACTCGAGCTTTAACGATGTCAAAAGGGACGATCTGATCACATGGGCTATAATCCTCATAGCAGGGTCGATCCGAGTACTGAGCCCGAACTCGCCCATTACCAGCGCTGGTCGTCCACGACCTGTGGGTTAAATGTGTAATTTGTACACTTCGCCGTTTATTAATAAAAAATCAATTTTTAATATGTATGCCTTCTTATGGTTCAAAATATTGGTCACCTGCCGCCGATTAGTTTATTTTTAAATTAACTGGTTATAAATATTTCAAACTAGAGTGAATATTAAATAAAAGTCGATTCTTTGATTCTGTTTGAAGTGGTGAGAAAGATCGAAATGTTTACGAGCTAAGTATGTTTCAGGAATAAATTAAAGAATATCAAATCATAAACGTGACCGCATGTATTTTTGAGTCAGCCATGGCCACCGTCCTTGTAATATTACTAGCTTCCCTGGCCTGGCCACCTTATTCTGCATGGGGGAGAGCACATGTGACAGGGCTCCCACCTTGACACGGTCGTCCGAGGCATGCCTCAATGTAAGCCTCTCACTGCCATCACACAGTACAACCTATGCGTGGGACCCTGCAGGAATCACCGGCCTGAAACCACCCGGCCCGGCGACTGTCCACGCGCGCGTGGCGGCGAAGCTCGCCGAGCGGTCTTACGAGGCCACGTGCGGCGGGGGCGGCGAAGCGGCATGCAGCTCATGAAAGCGGCGTCGCGCGCTGCCTGCCGGCCGGCGACGACGTGCGGGCGCGCGGCGTACGTACAAGTACTGCATCGGCAAGTAGGACGTGGCGCGGAAGAGCGAATACGGGTTCGGTGCTCTCAACTTTTGTGCTTCCGAGTGTACTCATGTGGCGTGATTCTATTAGTTCACTATGAAGTAATTGAATCCTACATAAAAAAGTTAAACCAATAAAAAGGTGCCACCTAATGGGAGTATCTAAGAGAGCACTGAACGGGAAGACAGAAACCGCATTCCGGAAGAGCATGCGCAGGTACGACGTACGCCTGCGTGTTCAAGCAGACCACCATTTTGGTACGACGTGTACTCTGCGACACTCTTCTCCCCATGTGGAAGTGCGTAGATGTGCCCGGCCTGTCGTCGACGCTGAGGGACTCGCCGCTGATGAAGATGAACGCGGCTGTGATCGTGATCCGGCCGTTGTTGTTGCGCGTTATTTCATTATTTCGGCGGCTCATTGGTTGTCGGAATAACGTATAGCTAGAGTCGTCGTCGGGTGAGGTTGTTGTTGATCTAGCTACACGTTTAGCTATAAATCCAATGGATTTAAACAGTTGGAATTATGAGGTGCGTACGTGTCGTACGTGTGCAGATAACAAACCGTGTACATGTAGCGCAGTAGCTGTGTATATGTTGTTAGTCACTAATCGACAACCTGCATGATAATACAATCCAAGTTATCTGGATGTACTGCACTGCGTAAAGCTCCATTAATATTACTGGGCACATGCATGCCGTGCGCCGTGAGCCGCTCATCACTCATGCATGCGCCCGACGCGCGACACACAAACGAAACGCACGCACTGAGACTCATCACCCGGAACGGAACGGAACGCACCACCAAGAAGGTCAGGATTACAGGATGATTATCTATCCACAGCAAAAATCACCATCACCCCATGCAGCTCTAGGCTTCCCTTAATTTCCCGGCCCTCTTCGAAAGAAAAAATCACCATCACCCCAACAAAAGGATCGACGACGATGGCATTATGGATCCATCACCACCTTACAAATAACATGAAGAGGAGTCGTAGTGCAGCAGCAGCAGCCATGGTGGCCACCACCTCGGTCGTCGTGCTCTCGCAACGACAACGCTGATGATGGTCTCCCTGCTGACGGCCGTGTCCGTCGTCACCGCCGCCGGGGACGACGTCATGCGACGACAACGTCCCCACGACGGCGTGGTCGGAAGCGTGCCTCGATCAACTTCAGCGCCGCGCCGGCGACGTGTACAACTGTGCCAGGAGACGCTATAGCTGCAGCAGCCAGTGCGCGCCGGACGTACACGGCCAGGGCGACGATGTACGCGCTCGGTACATCCTCGCGTACGCGCGCGCGGGCGCATGGCGGCCGCGATGGAGGACACGAACTTGTGCGGGTTCAGCAGGCGCGCCGCCCGGGACGCCATAAACGCCGCCGATCGGGACCTCACCGCGGTGGCGCTTCGTCTGGGCGCCTGATTGTTCCCGGCGACGCGAGCGGGTCGACGTCGTCACAAACAACACCTAATAACCTATAGCGTGATGATGCTATTGCTACCTTGGTTAGTCGCGTATGAACTGGATCGTTGGCACGTAGTAGCTGGCCAGAAGAAGAGCAGGCAGGCAGCTGACCCGAGCTGTTCCTTCGTTATTATTGGCCTATGCTTGATGAGTCGTCAGCATCGTCAGTTTATAGTAGGCGCATCGAATTTGGTGAGGTGTATGAATATGAATGCTGCTGTTCTCAGCTGTGCTATGGTTGCCATTTTGTCATATTCAAATAAATGGTATGAACGACAGTGGCACGCGGGCCGCTCCCGCCTAACGAATTCTTTTCACCATTTTAACAACTTTTTTAATTATTTAATATTACTAACCTGCAAATAATTTTTCTTTGCCAAAATAACCATATAACCGTGACATGTCACGTCAGCCAAGCACTGAACGGTTCGATTGCAATTTTGATAAAAAAATATTCGCGAGCTATTAATATTAATTAATTAAAAATGATGTTAAAATGAAAAAAATCCGGCCTCACGACGACAAGCCGGGCACGTCATAAACGAAATGGGCCGCGGTTCGACCTGGGCCCGATCTATCGATGTTGACCGACACGGACACGGACGGACGGAGACAGCGCGACCGATTTCGGTCGCCACCAACCGGGAGCCTCCGCCGCCGCCGCACATGTTGGAGCCGCCGCCGCCGACGTCAAACCAAATCGTCTGGAGATGCGCTGGTACAATTCGGTGGCTGGCTGGCTTCCCACCATGGGATTCGTCGTCCGTCCGCCAACCACACCGACACGGCACCAGACCTCGTCCTCTCCGTCTTCACCATTCATCTTCTTCTTGGGACGCAAGCCAAGCCATGCCGTGCAATAATGAAAAAACGCCGCCCGCACATGCGACGGTGGCTGGAGCACGCCGACCACGTGTTCGCCCTCGCGCTGGCTGGACCAGAAAAGTCGCTTCTTTTCTTTGCACACCCGCCGGCCAGCTCCCCCAACTGACAGCGCGGCACGGCGGCGGAGCGAAAAGGAGAGGCGCCCTGCAAGTTGGAGCATAGCAGGAAGCTGCTGGCCGCGTCGCTCATCTGCAACTTTGTATAAATAAATACAAGAGCAGGTTCCCACCGTGACGTCGCGGCCAGCCCATTTTCTCCTCCTCTCCTCTGCCTCTGCTTTCCTTGCCGCGTACGGTAGGGTGCTGTTGGTTCCGAGATCACCGGAGGAACATAACAGAGCAGAGCAGAGCAACCAAGAGAGAACAAGCCATGAGGTGGGCCGCGTTGTTCTCCGGCAACCGCGGCGGCGTCTCCAATCTCGTCCTCGTCGTCGCCGCAGCAAGGTGCGTCGTCTGCCTTTTTCGTCTCTGCCCTGCCCTGCCCTGCGTTGGTTTCGTCTCAAAAAAAGGAGGGAATGAAATGAAATAAAATAAAAAGAGTCTCGTTAGTTTCGATTTGCACCGTTCTCCGCCTTCCTCTTCCCTCCCTGCTGCCTTCGCGGGACGATACGTGGTGCTCGCCGCCGTTGCCATGCGGCAGGATCACACCCAATCCTGCCTTCCCGCTGGGCAGGCTTCTCTCTCGCGCGCTGGATTCCGCGAGGTGAGGATAGTACGTCCCGTTGTGATCCCATGTCGGCCTATACTTCCGATCTCCCAGATCTCGTCGGCCACAACATCTGCTCCCATGACGACGGTGCGGAAATGAGAACTCCAACAAGATTTCACATGTGGACCTACCTACCTACCCTCTCTTTCCCTTCCCAGTTGTTGTGGACTCTGCATATCAACATTCCACGGTGCTCCATGAATGGGGCCAACAACAAAAACTTTTTTTTTCATTTTCTCAATTGTTTATTGCGTACAGTACAGCCTACAGGTGGTGGTTCTTGTGCTGTCCAAAATTTGAAGGCAAGCTAATCATGCTGCCACGACCAATTTTCTAAAGAACAAAAAAAAAAAGGCCAACATTAAACATTTGTAGGTTGCAGTTGTTGCTGAGCTGGCGTTGTAGCGCCTTAAGATACAAATCAAGTGAGAGAATACATATTATTCTTAGCTATTGGTTCATGTATACCGTGTTATTATTTCCTTTTCTTCATAATCTGGTGACAGAAACACACCTCTATGTCAATTCCATACTGGGAAATGCCCCAGCTTTCTTATTCGGTCCCCATTTGTTGTGATTTGTCCAAGGAAACAAACAGTATATCAACTGCTAATTGTTATTTGCTGAAATTGCAGTAGTGGAGGCCTCGTCGCATACGCGGACTCCAGATCAGATGATGCTGTTGAGAAGCCCCAGCTTCTGCCGAGAAAGAAAGTTGTTGTCCTTGGCACTGGCTGGGGTGGCACCACGTTCCTGAGGAACCTCGATAGCAGATTGTATGATGTGCAGGTCATATCACCTAGGAACTACTTTGCGTTCACGCCGTTGCTTCCGAGTGTCACATCTGGAACAGTTGAGCCACGGAGCATCGTTGAACCCATTCGTAGGATATTGGCAAAGGTATGATGATCTTCTGAATATTTTTTTGAGAACTTATGATTTTCTGAATATGTGGAGCTCTCATATAGAAACCTATGCTAAATCGATTGATTAATATTGAGGTGCATTCTTCCTTAATGTACAATTGATTAGTAATTTGACCCATGACTATGCAATAAAGCAGGGGAAATTCCTATCAACCATTGAAGTACTAGTGCTGTGTATATCCGTACACTAGATTACTAGTAAAGCTTTGTACAGTGAAGGCTTCGACTAATTTTGTTAAACCAGTTAAAAGCCAACCATCTAAGCATTAGAGTATTTTCTTTCCAATAACGAGTTCTGGATTTTCGTCACCAAAGAAGTCCTGGACATCAATATTTTTCTCGCTCACTAATGGAGCCCCTAAAATGCAATAAAGTGCATGCTTTCATTAGAAATTGGGAGCAATTAAAACCACATATCATGTTTGAAACTTCCCTAAAATGATTAACACTACGTGCACCCAAACCTAAATTTGATGACTACTGTAGTTCCTGACGGAATAAAATTCCTGTTGTTATCTCTTATGTTTTCAGAAAGGTGGAGAAGTCAAGTTTTCGGAAGCAGAATGCTTCAAGATCGATCCAGAAAATAAAAAGATTCATTGCCGCTCAAGTGTTGGGACAAATCTTGATGGAAATGGCGAGTTCTTGGTTGACTATGACTTTCTTGTGATAGCAGTAGGAGCACGGACGAATACATTCAATACCCCTGGTGTGGTCGAGAATTGCCACTTTTTGAAGGTAATATTTTATTATGAGTTTATGACATGATTTGTGTAATTATCTGGACCGCTAGGTTACATAGAGTACATTGCCATCTAGTATATGCTCATCTAAAGAGAATGAACTTTATGACATATTATAAAATAATAGTAATAATAATAACTTGTGCTTCATTTACATTTTTTCTGCACTTCAAGGTATTTCTTCTTATATTATCCATATACGATAACAGGAAGTAGAGGATGCTCAGAAGATCCGACGGAGTGTGATGGACTGCTTTGAGAAGGCAAGCCTACCTTTCCTGGATGAGGAAGAGAGGAAGAAGAATCTTCATTTTGTTGTTGTGGGTGGTGGACCTACTGGTGTGGAATTTGCGGCATCATTGCGTGACTTTGTTACTGAAGATTTATCCAAGCTTTATCCTTCTGTTCAGCACCTTGTCAAGATATCATTGATTGAAGCTGCAGATCACATACTAACCATGTAAGCCATACCCCCATCCAGAGGATTGTCCTACAGTTTCTGCCTGTTGATAACTATTCACCGTTTAATGGTTGTAACATCACATTTGTCTCCAAAAATTTGTGTCCTCATTAGTTCCTAGATTAATTGTCTGCCTGCTTCTATTAAAGGTTTGATAAGAGGATAACAAACTTTGCTGAGGATAAGTTTGGAAGGGATGGCATTGATGTGAAAACTGGATACAAAGTTGTGAAGGTTTCTAAGGATGCTATTACAATGCAAAATCCTGCCGTTGGAGACATCTCAGTCCCTTATGGAATGGCGGTCTGGTCCACTGGTATTGGAACTCGTCCATTCATTGTAGAATTTATGAAACAAATTGGTCAGGTAAATATAATTGCACTGGTTATTCATTATTCTTCCGCAGTTAGGTTAGCCGACTAATCATTTCTCGACATATGCAGGCCAACCGGCGTGTCTTAGCCACCGACGAATGGCTAAGGGTTGGTGAATGCGATGGTGTCTATGCCATAGGTGACTGTGCTACAATAAACCAGAGGAAAGTTATGGTATGTAATGCTGACATTGCAGCCTTGTTTACTCACAAATCCATATGCTGATATGTAGACTTCCACTAACATTCGTGAGATTTTGTCTAGTGATTTCCCGTAGACACAAAAAAAAAACATATAAGAAAGCACATATACGTCTCAAGAGTTGTTCTCATGAATGACATCAGTTCACTTGATATGTATCACCTACAGTTGATACTTTGTTAGGAAACTTGATTTGGCATCTTGGCTTGCATTTTTTTCTCGATGGAAAATATGGTTGCAGTTGGCCATTGTTGAATACATATCTGAAACACAGGATCGAGTCCACAATAGTGAACTTTATTACTTTTTTATTTACATGTAGGAATTTATGGTATTAATGTGTAATGTTTGCAGGAAGACGTTTCAGAAATATTCAGAGTTGCCGATAAAGATAAGTCTGGAACCTTGACTGTGAAAGAAATTCAAGATATATTGGATGATATCTATGTGAGATATCCTCAAGTACAGCTTTATCTTAAGAGCAAGCAAATGAATGGTATTGCTGACTTATTAAGGACTGCCAAAGGAGACGCGGAAAAGGAATCTATGGAGCTGAACATTGAAGAATTTAAGAAGGCCCTTTCACTTGTTGATTCACAAGTAAAATTTCTACCTGCAACTGCTCAGGTGGTATTCCATATTTGGAATTTGAACTGTATTACCAGCATCCTAGAAACTACTGGGATTAAGGAACATAGACTTGTTCTTGTGCTAATTGGCTTGCTTCTCTCTGTCAGGTTGCTTCGCAGCAAGGGCAATATCTTGCCAGGTGCTTTAATAAGATAAAAGATGCTGAAGAACATCCTGAAGGTCCAATCCGCATTAGGGCAGAAGGCCGTCACCGCTTCCGTCCCTTCAGGTTTTTATCTTTTCCATCACTTTTTTTGCATGTTGTTTCCTGAGTTGGCTGGTTCCAGTTCCTGATCCTCACTCTGATCAGCATGTACTGATGCATGATTCGCTGCAACAAATAGATTAGACAATATAGGATATTTAGTTGGGTTTAGTCTATCTTTCAAGGAATCGATACACATTGTTGGAATCGTTAACAATAACCCTGTTAGAGGAAACAGCATACAGTATTACATCTTCTAGAAGGTAATAACTATGGACCGCATGGATGTTAAACGGTTCTTTTCTGTATATATCCAGCTTTTCCTTTCAGCATATCATGCTATCACTTTGCTCTCTTCCAGGTATAGGCATCTCGGCCAATTTGCCCCACTAGGAGGGGAGCAAACTGCTGCACAGCTCCCGGGTGACTGGATCTCCATTGGCCACAGTACACAGTGGCTCTGGTACTCCGTCTATGCGACGTAAGTTTTTCTTTTCATTATGACGAAGTAGATTGTGCTTCCACACTTGTGCTCTCATATACTCCCTTTGTATCAAAAAGATTGTCGTTTTGTAGTTCAAAAATGAACTACAAAACGACAAACTTTTTAAGATGGAGGGAGTACGTGTATTCATGGTTCATTACTAATGTGTATAATGTGCTTTTTTCCTCTGATGTGTTTCATAAATTCAGCAAACAAATAAGCTGGCGCACGAGGGCCTTGGTGGTTTCTGACTGGACGCGTCGCTTCATCTTCGGAAGAGACTCGAGCTGCATATAGTCAAGGAGGAAAGATTTGGTTAAGGCCAGGATGAAGCGTGCAGTTGATTTTGGTTTTCTGATAAAAAAATTTTGTTATAAGGGAATAATAAGAGTTCCCTGGCACTTGCATAGCATGCCACAAAGAAATTCCTTTGTATTATTCTTGAGAGTTGTACTTATTGCAGCACGAGAAGACTCGGATTCTTCTTTACCTTTTTTGAGTCTGAGCAGACTCGGATTCTTTGATAACTTCTTTACCACTAAAATGGTTGAAAAGAGGTCTGTTTGGGCCTAATTTTGTTCTGTGGTTTTTTTTTCTGCCAATCGATGCTGTGGTTTTGATAGTGGTGGTAGTCAGTAGTGAAGGAACAAACACTAAAATGGCCTGAATTCTTGACCACTCTGGATCCAGTTTGTTTGAAATTGCAAGTACGGAGAATGTGGGACTCCAGGGCATGTAAATTGTTTTCATTTTGGGTTTGTGGGCGATTCTTTTTTAGCTGTGTAAATGGAGCCATCGTTGGAGATGGTTTTTGTTTGCTAGTCGTTACAAAACAACTTCCTGGAAACGTGGTTTGGGGGCGGCTATTTGACATCCTGAAAAACACCACCAGTAGTGGGGCATGCAGTTCCCTCACAGATGGCAAGATGTAAAACTTTGATGTGGAAATGGGCAAAATATGTTACTCATGACCAGGAAAAGATGTGGATTGACCAATAAACATATTCAAAATATATATTCAAGTTTATGTAAGCATGTAGACTTCCATTTTAACGTCTCAAAAAGTTAAAGCATATAGACTTCCTGTTACAGTGCAAGAATAGCTCAAAAAAACAATTTGGTCAGAACTAGAACTTGTCAGAATAACCAAGTAATTCGCCCCCTTCTTGGAGGTTATGAATCCTTGGTTTATTTCTGCTTGCTTTATTTAATAGGACCGACTCCTTTTTATAGAGGCAACTCCATAAAGTATTAACAGACTAGGACTCTGACAATGGAGACTATATTCTGGATAGGACTCCCCTGGTGCAGCAGGGTTTCTATAGCTTATTCATGACTCTACTAGGACTCTGACTGGACTCTTAATTGAGTGACAGACCCTGTGTCCAACTTGGGCTCTGACTGACTATTGACTGACAGACCTTGTGCCTTACTTGGACTCTGATTGAACACTTTCCTGCTTGGACTCTGACTGGTGGTTTCCTTGTTTGCCCCTGCCGTAATATTTCTGGCCAAAGAAAGAATCCACAACACTTCCCCCGGTCTTGAGAAACACATCGTCCTCGAGATGAAAGTCCGGATAATCCTTCTTGAAGTCCTCAATGTTTACCCATGTAGTCTCTGTTGGAAGCTTCCCTTGCCATTTGACCAAAAGATCCCAAGAATCCTTTGTTGTTGCTGCCCTCAGGACTTTGTCTGGCTGTGGTACTGCTCTACCTCTCACAATAAGAGGAAGAGGCATTACTGCTGTTGGTGGTGATCCTTCAAACTTCTTTAAAAATATCACATGGAACATGTTATGTATCCGCGCCTTGGGGGGGGAGATTGAGCCGATAAGAGACTTGTCCAATACGTTCCACCACTTGATATGGGCCAAAGTATTTTGGGCTAAGTTTAGAACGTGCTTCTTCCCTCATGGATGCTGAAGCTCTCTGATTTAATCGTAACCATACCCAATCTCCTTTCTGAAATTCCACAGCCCTATGTTTCTCATCATAATTTAATTTCATATGGTCTTGTGCTTGTAGTAATCGATCACGAATTTCTGCTAGAAATATATCTCTCTCCTGCATTTGCTTTTCTACTGCAACCACGTGTGCTGATCCTGGTTGATATGGCACCAATTGCGGCGGTTCCCTTCCATAGACTACCTGGAATGGAGTAGTCTTTAAAGCTGATTGATAAGAGGTATTAAAACAATATTCAGCCCATGGTAACCAACGTATCCAACTCTTAGGTCGGTCTCCTGCTAAACAACGTAGATATACTCCCAACACTCTATTAGTGACTTCAGATTGACCATCAGTTTGAGGATGAAATGCAGAACTGAGCCTCAGTTTAGAACCTGTCAATTTAAATAGCTCTTGCCAGAAATTACTTGTGAAAACCGGATCCCTATCACTGACAATAGAATTGGGAATCCCATGGAGCCGCACGATGTGGTCAAAGAAAATCTGGGCAACAGAGCTAGCGGTATATGGATGACTTAAAGCAAGAAAATGGACATACTTTGAAAATCTGTCCACCACGGTTAACACCACAGATTTTCCACCGATTTTAGGAAATCCTTCCACAAAATCCATTGCAATATCAGCCCAAACTATATGTGGCACATCCAATAGTTGAAGTAATCCAGCTGGATGAAGATGTTCAGTCTTGTTGCATTGGCAGACCTCACAACCTTTTATGAAATCTCTTACTAATTTATTATCATGTGGCACATAGAATGGAGAACGAAGACGTATCAGGGTCTTTTGGATCCCTTCATGACCTATACCATGGGCATGAGACATGATTTGTGGCCAAATTGTAGAAGATGTAGGCGCAAATATTTTCCCTTCGTACAGTACCATATCATCAATAATTTTCCATTCTCTAGCAACTTTTCCAGCTTGAATATCAGTTTTCTTTGCTATGATTTCAGGTAATGAATCCGCCTCTCTTCTGAACTGATTAATTAAATCAAATTCCGGCATTGTCAAAGCATGAACAGCCATAACTTCCTCATCACAGTGAGATAATGCATCAGCAATCGTGTTTTGATGCCCTGGTCTGAATTCCACCGAAAACTGATATCCAATTAATTTACTCACCCAAGCGTGTTGAGGAATTGTTGAGAGACGCTGGTCTAGCAGAAATTTCAGACTGTAATGATCCGTTCGAATTATAAAAGGACGTACCCATAGGTATGGTCGCCAATGTTTCACTGCCTTTACTAAACCAATCAATTCCCGTTCATATGCCGCCAATTTAGCATGATGTGGAGGTACAACCCTGCTGTAGAATGCAATTGGTCCTTTACCTTGATGTAAAACTGCTCCAACACCTGTCCCAGATGCATCACAATCCATCACGAATGTTGCAGTAAAATCAGAAAGTTGTAAGACGGGTGCTGTAGTCAAGCCCATCTTGAGTTGAGAGAAGGCAGCTTCAACATCTGGTGTCTAGCGAAACATTTCACGTTTACATAATTTAGTGAGAGGTGTTGCTATCTCACCATAACTCCGTATAAAATTCCTATAATATCCAGTTAGACCTAAAAAACCCCGTACTCCTTTAACTGATCTTGGAGTCGGCCAATCTTGAACAACCCCTGAATTTTTTCTGTATCCATGGCAACACCATGTTCTGAAACTATATGTCCCAAATAGGCTAATGACCGAGCTCCAAAAGAACACTTTGATCTTTTCAATGCCAGTTTATGTTCCCTTAATCTTTGAAATACTCTTTGAACATGTTGTAAGTGAGAGCTCCAAGAATCACTGTAGATTAATATATCATCAAAGAAAACCAAAACAAATTTCCTTATATAGTCTTTCAATACATCATTCATGAGAGCTTGAAATGTGGCTGGGGCATTAGTTAATCCAAAGGGCATCACCAAGAATTCGAAGTGTCCATAATGTGTCCGAAAGGCTGTTTTCTCCGCATCATTAGTGAACATTAGCACTTGATGGTAACCACTTCGTAAGTCCAATTTTGTGAAGAATTTCGCACCACAGAGTTCATCTAATAGCTCATCCACCACAGGTATGGGAAACATATCCCTAATAGTTTTTGAGTTCAAAGCACGATAGTCCATGCAGAATCGCCATGTCCCATCGTGTTTCTGGACCAATAATACCGGTGATGAGAAAGCCGATGTGCTGATTCGAATAATCCCTTGCTGCAACATCTCCTGGCACTGTCTTTTAATTTCGTCTTTGAGGAGTTGTGGGTATCGGTATGGCCGGACAGCAACTGGGGTCGTATCAGGGAGGAGATGAATTTTATGGTCATATACTCTAGATGGAGGAAGCCCTGTTGGTGAAACAAATAAATCTTCAAATTCTCCCACCAAGACATTCATCAGATCTGGTCCTGCAATTGTGTGAGAGGCTGCACTGCGTGGTCTGGTTTTAATGCCATTCCAGTTGACTCGGTGATCATCTCGCCAACAGCTCATGCGTCCTCGTTCAAAATCCCACATTATTGGACCCAATGCTCTTAGCCACTGTATTCCTAAAACCATATCATAGCCTTTGAGCGGAATTACAAATAAGTCCAGTATAAATTCTTCTTTATCAATAAGAACATGAGTTGACTGACAAACTCCTAAGCTCTGGACACAGTCCCCATTTGCCACTCTCACCATTAGACCAGGACGTTGTATTGTCTGAAGGTCCAACCTTTGTGTTGTACCCATTGATATGAAAGAATGTGTAGAGCCCAAGTCTACCAAGGCTCAGATTACATGGTCCCCAATTTTGACTTGAAGTTGCATTGTTTCCGAAGCCGTGATTCCAGTTATAGCATGAAGAGATATTTCCAATTCTTCGTCATCTTCGTCAACAACCATATTATCATCCAACTATAATAAGTAGACCCCTTTCATTGGACAGATCTTAAGATGCTCTTTGGAAAATTTTGCAGGGCAATTATAGCATTCCTCTTTTTCCCTTTTTGCTGCCATCTCCACGGCAGTAAGTCTCTTAAATTGTGTACCCGTAGGTGGTGCTGATGGGGCCACCTCTTTTGGAGGTGGTGAAGGATTAGAAGTCGGCTGCAGACGGGAAGGTACTGGAGGTGGGGCACTCCGAGTATATGAATATGATGATCTTTTCTGTGATGCAACAGTGTTGTCCTGGTCGTCTTCAGTCAACATTAAGCGACCTTCAAAAGCTCTAGCTAAAGCCATGACGTCCTCCAAGGTTGGAGGATCCTGCAGCTCTACGTCGGTCTTCAGCGGGTTTCTGAGGCCGACTGTGAATATAGCAATTTGGTGTTTTTCAGACACTTCATCACAACGGGCCAAAAGTGATAAGAATTTGGTCTGGTAGTCGGCCACAGATCCCTCTTGGGGTAAATGTATTAATTCTCCTAGTGGGTTGCTGCGTGTAGGGGGGGCAAATCTCTGATTTATCAGTTTGACGAACTGATCCCAAGAAGGAACGCCCTGGTTGCGCTCCAACCTATAGTACCATTGTTGTGCATCACCGTTCATATAAAAGGTTGCCAGCCAAACTTTACCTTCGTTTGGTGTCTCTTTGGCACGAAAGAATAGCTCACAACGATTTATCCATGGTAGTGGGTCTTCTGAACCGTCATAGGCAGGAAAGACGAGTTTGTGGAGTCGCTGAGCTGCAATTGGAATGGCGGTGTTGCCAGCAGAAGTGCTGGACTTGACATCTTTGCCGCTAGTGTCCTTGTTAGATGACTGAAGATGATTAACGGCTGCTGTTATCTCACAGTAGATAACTCATATTGAAAAGACGCTATATACTTTTCATCGATGACATCTCCTTTAACAAGGCAGCCATGGTGTCTCTGATCTCTGAAATTTTGTCACCTGGAGCAGCCATTGTTGCACCTGATCTTCAGAATTGGGCGGTTGGGAGGGCTCAATTAAACCTTGGCTGTGAGTACCAAAGTTGTGACGGTGCAAGAATAGCTCAAAAAAACAATTTGGTCGGAACTAGAACTTGGCAGAATAACCAGGTAATTCTCCCCCTTCTTGGAGGTTATGAATCATTGGTTTATTTCTGCTTGCTTTATTCAATAGGGCCGGCTCCTTTTTATAGAGGCAGCCCCATAAATTTTTAATAGACTAGGACTCTGACAATAGAGACTCTATTCTGGATAGGACTCCACTGGCACAGCAGGGTTCCATGACTCATTCATGACTCTACTAGGACTCTGACTGGACTCTTAATTGACTGACAAACCCTGAGTCCAACTTGGACTCTGACTGACTATTGACTGACAGACCTTGTGCCCTACTTGGACTCTGATTGAACACTTTCCTGCTTGGACTCTGACTGGTGATTTCCTTGTTTGCCCCTGCGGTAATATTTCTGGCCAAAGAAGGAATCCACAACACTTTCATCCGGTCATACTCTGTTTTCTCATTCAGTAAGAAATACAATTCAGCAGTAATTCAGCAAACAGAATAACAGGGAGGTGAAATTGCATCCAAACTGATCAAATCTTATGAAAAGAGTAAGGGTGACGTTCCACAATTTCTTTTAAACTCAGCTTCAAAAAAACATTTTTTTAAACAATTTGTCTACTAAAATGAAAGAATATTATAGATGCAACTTGAGCCCTTTCTGGTTCAAAAGCCAGAACGCATGATTGTATCTATTTGGCTATGAAATGGGTGTTGGGATATGACTCTATCTCTTGTACGTTTTATTGGGATATGATTGTATCTCTATCTGTTGTACGCCTATAAATATAGGTCACCCCTGTACTTGTACCTGAACCCTAAATAATAGATATGTTTCCCGTGGTTTTTTTCTCCTCCACCTTGGGGGAGTTTTTCCACGTTAAATCTCGTGTCCCCTGTTAACCCTAACAAGTGGTATCAGAGCCGTAATATCAGATCTATTTTTCCCGGGGTCACCACCGCCATCGCGCTCGTTCCTATCAGGCGCGCCGTCAGACTTGTGTCTCGTCCCCGGCAGCAGCTAGTTGTTTCGATCCACGAGTCCTCAGTGGGGTTGTGTCCTCCGTGCATCATCCCAGCGCTAAACAGCTCACGTGAGATCTCGTGATTCCTGCAAAGGAAGTGCCTGCTACTGCTCCCGTGACAGCAAATTCAGAGTTAGCCTGCTCCTAGTTGTCTCATCGTGAAGCGTACCTGTCTGGCATTTGCTCCCATCAAGAGCCACGATCTGGTGATAAAGATTCTTCTCAAATCTTTGCTACGTGCACACCAGAGTCTACCAGATCTCTTCTTAAGTTGGATATTTGCTAAGTCCACACGTGAAGGTTACTAGACAGCGTGCTGGTTTCTAGATTTCTGCTACATCTACACAGGGAGTCTACCAGATTTATTTTTCCCTGTGTTATTTACCACACGCCATGTCTACTAAATTAGATATTCCAAAATTTGATGGAAAAATCAGTTTTTCCATATGGCAGATTCAGATGAAGGCCGTTCTTACTCAGTTGGGTGTGCGCAAGGCTTTAAATGATAAGCCTAATGATATGTCAGCTGATAAATGGGAGGAACTCGATGAAAAAGCTTTGTCCGCCTTGCAGCTCAGTTTGTCTACAGATGTTTTGCGTGAAGTCTTGAACGCAAAATCAGCCGCAGAATTGTGGAAGAAATTGGAGGAGCTTTATATGACTAAAAGTCTTGCAAATAAGCTCCGTCTTAAGGAACGTCTGTACACTATTCGCATGGCGGAAGGTACCTCTATTCAATCATATTTTGCTGAATTTAATTCAATTTGTGTTGATATTGCAAGTTTGGACGTGAAAATTGATGATGAGGATAAGGCAATTTTGTTGGTTGTTTCTTTGCCCGCTTCGTTTAAGCATTTTAAAGAAATTGTGCTTTATGGAAATAATACCTCACCCAGTTTTGAGAATGTTAAGTCAAATTTGTTGTCTAAGGAGAAATTTGATTGTGATTCTCGTTCTGAGTCAAAGGGTGAGGGTTTTATTGTTCGAGGTCGAACTCAACAAGCGGACAATTCTAGTAAATCAAGATCAAGATCTAAGTCTAGGAGTCGTAAATCCAACACTTTTTGCCGATATTGTAAAGCTGATAATCATGAGATCTCCCAATGTTTTAAACTGAAAAGTAAGGAAGAAAGAAAGAAAAAGAAAAGTTGGATAAATCTTCTGCTGAAGCTAGTATTGCTGAGAATTTGGATAGTGGAGAGTCACTTATGGTCACCTCTAATGTTGAAAAGCGTATGTCTTGGGTTCTTGATTCGGCTTGCTCTTTTCACATTTGCTCGCATAGAGAGTGGTTTTCTGATTATTCTAATATTCATGATGGTGATGTTATTATTGGTGATGAATCTTCACTTGAAATTATTGGAATTGGTTCTATTCAAATTAAAGTTCATGATGGCACTTTCAAGACCCTTACCAATGTTCGTTATGTTCCAAAAATGAAGAGAAACCTTATTTCTTTGGGCACTTTAGAAGCAATGGGATTCAAATTTTCTGCTGATAATGGCGTTCTTAAGGTCTCTCAAGGTAACCGTGTGGTTTTAAAAGCAAATCGTATGAATAATCTCTATTATTTGCAAGGATCCACAGTTACAGGTACTGCAGCTGTTTCTATTGCATCCAACACATCAAACACGAAGCTATGGCATATGCGACTTGGTCATATGAGTGAAAAAGGTATGCATCTCTTGCATAAGAGAGGTTATTTGGACGATATTGTTAAATTGGAATTTTGTGAACATTGTGTTTTTGGTAAACAAAAGAGGGTCAATTTCTCTTTATCAACTCATTGCACTAAAGGAATACTTGATTATATTCATTCTGATCTTTGGGGTCCTGCTCCACATTGTTCAATTAGAGGTCGTGAGTATATGATCACGTTTATTGATGATTTTTCTCGCAAAGTTTGGGCTTATTTCTTGAAGTATAAAAATGAAGCTTTTCTTACGTTCAAGTTGTGGAAAGCTTTAGTTGAAAATCAGACTGGCAGAAAAATCAAGAAATTAAGGACCGATAATGGATTGGAATTTTGCAGTGGTGAGTTTGATTCATTCTGTGCTGATCATGGTATTGCTAGACATAGAACTATTCCAGGTACTCAGCAAAATGGTGTTGCAGAAAGGATGAATCGTACTATTCTAGAAAGGTCCCGTTGTATGCTTTCTAATGCAGGATTATGGGAAAAACAATTTTTATGGGCTGAAACTGCTTCTACAGCATGTTATTTGATTAATCGCGCTCCTAATTCAGCGATTGATTTCAAAATTCCAGAAGAAGTATGGACAGGTAAACCTGTTGATTATTCCAACCTTAAGATTTTCGGTTGCACCGCTTATGCTCATGTTAACAATGGAAAGTTTATGCCAAGAGCTCAAAAATGCATTTTTGTTGGCTATGGTTGTGGTGTCAAAGTATATCGTGTATATTGTCCAGATTCTAGAAAGGTGATTGTCAGTCGTGATGTTACTTTTGATGAAAGTACATTTAAATCTGCTGGAGGTATTACTACTAGTTCTTCATCCACGCCTATACCTGAAACTACTGTTCAGAATCTTGAGGTAGATGTACCTGTTAATGATGATTCTGTTGCTTCCTCTACTACACAGTCAGTTTCTACTCCTGCACCTCCTGTTATTGATAATCACAGTATTGCAATTGATAGACCTAGAAGGAATATCATTTTGCCACAACGATATCGTGACACTGATAGTATGGCTCATTATGCTTTTATTATTGCTCAAGATACTAATGGTGCATTTGAACCTTCTTCTTATTTGGAAGCTATCTCATGTGATAATTCATCCCAATGGTTAGTTGCTATGAATGATGAATTTGAGAGCCTTCAAAAGAATTCTACATGGGATTTGGTTGAGCTTCCTGTAGGTAAAAGACCTTTAAAGTGCAAGTGGATTTATAAAAGGAAGGAGGGTGTACCTGGAGTTGAACCATCAAGATTTAAAGCTCGTCTAGTTGTGAGAGGTTTTGAACAAAAGGAAGGTATTGATTTTAATGAGGTTTTCTCTCCTGTTGTTCGTCACTCTTCTATTCGAGTTATGCTTGCAATTGTTGCTATGTTTGATTTGGAGCTAGAGCAACTTGATGTCAAAACTGCTTTTCTTCATGGAGATTTAGATGAGGAGATTTATATGACAAAACCTGAGGGTTTTTCTGCTCCTGGACAAGAGCACTTAGTATGTCACTTGAAGAAATCTCTTTATGGTTTGAAACAAGCTCCTAGGCAGTGGTATAAAAGGTTTAACTCGTTTATGCTTGCACATGATTATTCTAGAAGCAATTATGATCATTGCATTTACTTGAAGCAGTTCTCCAATGGATCTTTCGTGTATTTACTGCTCTATGTTGATGATATGCTTATTGCTTCTCATGAAAAGTCACTAATTGATGAATTGAAGGCTCAACTTAGTGATGAATTTGATATGAAAGATCTTGGACCAGCCAAAAAGATTCTTGGGATGGAAATTAAACGTGACCGTTGTGCTGGTACTCTATTTCTATCTCAGAAAAGTTACATTGAGAAAGTGGTTGAAAGGTACAATCTCAATAATTGCAAATCTGTTCCTACATCGTTTGCTTCACATTTTAAGTTGTCATCTTTGCAATGTCCTGATAATGAAGAAGATAGAGAGTACATGTCTCGTATTCCATATTCTAGTGCTGTTGGAAATCTCATGTATGTTATGATCTGTACAAGACCCGATTTGGCTCATGCTGTTAGTGTGGTTAGCAGATTTATGCATAATCCAGGCAAAGAACATTGGAATGCAGTGAAGTGGATTCTTCGTTATTTGAAAGGTACTTCTAACTTTGGATTATTATTTGACAAGAATTCAGTGAAGTCAAATGATGTTATTGGATTTGTTGATTCTGATTATGCTGGTGATCTTGATAAAAGACGCTCCATCTCTGACTATGTATTTTCTTTATGTGGTTCTGCGGTGAGTTGGAAGGCTTCCCTTCAATCTATAACTGCTCTTGCTCTCTCTACTACTGAAGCGGAGTATGTTGCTGCTACTGAAGGGGTTAAAGAAGCTATTTGGATGCGTGGTCTTGTGTCTGAACTCGGTGTTCCTCAGGATGTCATAAAGGTTAATTGTGACAGCCATAGTGCTATTTGTTTGACCAAGAATGACATGTATCAATTCAAGACCAAGCACATTGATATCAAGTATCATTTCATTCGTGATGTTGTCGCAGAAGGCAAGATTGTGGTTGAAAAGATACATACAGATGAAAATCCCGCATACATGCTTACAAATCCATTATCTAATACCAAGTTCAAGCATTGTCTTGACTTGGTAGGCATTCGTGGAGCTTAGCACCGTAGTGGTGTTTGGGAAACAGATTTCTATAGATTTAGAGTCAGGGGGAGATTTGTTGGGATATGACTCTATCTCTTGTACGTTTTATTGGGATAGGATTGTATCTCTATCTGTTGTACGCCTATAAATATAGGCCACCCCTGTACTTGTACCTGAACCCTAAATAATAGATCTGTTTCCCGTGGTTTTTTTCTCCTCCACCTTGGGGGAGTTTTTTCCACGTTAAATCTCGTGTCCCCTGTTAACCCTAACAATGGGAATAAATACTTAACTAATCATCCAATATGTATTCCAAGAAAGCAACAGCTTGCCGGAATCACAAAGGGCTAAACAATGTTCCATTATATATCATCCACCCTCTTTGGTTGGTGGGTTAGGTATTGGTGTACTTGCACATAATTCTTCCAGCTCAACAGTTGCATTGGTGCAGATCATATGAACAAAAGAACAAGAACAATTATGTAAGTACAGATAAACATCAAAATAAAGGAACAAACGAACATGATGCTTGAGCTCAGGACTGTTGCATTAGTACATATCACATTGCTTGATGATTGGATTTTGAGATTACATGACACTTTTGTTGGAAAACCGGCCACAAAATTCCTGGTCTTGCTCTGATCAAAGTTCTGATCTGTTCAGATTGGACAGAATAGCAACCAGTTGCAGAACAGAGAAGAGCAAAGAGGTTCCTGTGGGGGGGGGGGAACAGAGAGGACAGGGGAATAGTAGGAGGAATAGGGCTTCCTGGTGCTGTACTGTACAAGAACAACAGAGAATAGGGTCTTCCTGCTTTGGAACAGGAAGAACAGATGTGCTTTGCACAGGAATAGAGATTGATCTATTAGGCTGCCGTGAGGGCTATTTCAGGTGAAATATTTTATTGATCTGATTTGATTTACGGTGTGTTTACAGGGGGGCGCAGCCCTGTTTATATAGGGGTTTTTGGGAGAGTCCCAACCCCTTACAACTCTTATTCTATCTCTAAACTAAATAGGACTTTAAATAGAATTTCTAATTTCTTGGACTCTATCTTAACTGACCGCACCAGAGAGGTAGGCCCCGCCTGGGCACGCGCGCCCCTGGTGGGCTCAGCCGCACCAGGCCGCCCCAAGCCCAGGCCCAGGGTCACCCGACATTCTCCTCCTGACCCTGGACCTGCAGTATGTCCAGAACGCCAATTCTTCTTCTCATCTCGATGAACTTCTGTCTTCCAAGCGCCTTGGTCAAGATGTCCGCCATCTGGTCCTTCGTAGAGATTTGCTCAAGCACTATAACATCATTGTCTACACACTCCCGTATGTAGTGATATTTGGTGTCGATGTGCTTGCTCCTGTCATGGTGTACCGGATTTTTGCTCAAGTCTATGGCAGACTTGTTGTCAACCCGTAGCACTGGCGTCTTCACCTTTTCAGCCAAGTCTTCTATCAGCCGTGTCATCCATGCACCTTGACATGCCCCTTGAGCTGCTGCAATATATTCTGCTTCACACAAGAACAAGGCCACCACCTTCTGCTTGCTGGACTGCCACAAAACGAGGATGTTTCCTAGACAAAACAGCACCCCGCTTGTGCTCTTGCGGTCCTCCACGTCTCCCGCATAGTCGCTATCCGAGTAGCCAATCAACTCCATGTTGCCTCCCTTTGTATAGAAGACTCCAAAGTGGATCGTACCCGCTATATAGCGTACGATGCGCTTGACTGTAGCGTAGTGTTCTTCCCTTGGCTCCTCCAAGAACCGACTCACGTACCCAACCGAGTAGGCGAGGTCGGGGCGTGTGTTCACCAAATATTGCATCCCTCCCACCAAACTCCTGTAATCCGTTGCGTGCACCAACGGACTGTCACTTGTCTTGTAAAGCTTCATGCCTTGCTCCATGGGGAATGCACAAGGGTTGCACTCCTCCAAGCCAGCTTCTGAGACAAGCTTGGAAGCGTAGGCCGCCTGCCCAACACTTATCCCTGCTTCAGACTGCCGCACCTCCAGACCAAGATAATATGACAGGAGGCCCAAGTCGCTCATCTTGAACCGCTTCATCATCTCCTCCTTGAACTTCTTGATGTCGCCCCCTCCTGTGATCACGAGATCGTCGACGTACACGCCGATGATGAGCTTCTCCTTTCCAGCTCCACGGAAGTAAATCACGTGCTCGCTCGTACTCTTCTGGAAACCAAGCGATAGCAAGCTATCGTTGAGCTAGGCATTCCAGGCCCTGGGCGCTTGACGAAGTTCGTACAAAGCCTTCTTGAGCCGATACACTTTGTGTTCGGCTCCGTCGACGATGAAGCCAGCGGGCTGAGAGGCGTACACCTCCTCCATCAGATTGTCGTTCAGGAAGGCGCTCTTCACATCCATGTGGTGTACCTCCCATCCCTTGTGCGCAGCTACTGCAAGGAGCAAGCGAACAGACTCTAGACGAGCTACAGGAGCGAATACCTCGTCAAAGTCTATTCCTTGCCGCTGGACATAGCCTTTGGCCACCAAACGAGCCTTGTGTTTCACCACCTCTCCATGCTCGTCCCTCTTCACCTTGAACACCCACTTGAGACCAATGGGCTTGTGTCCTGCAGGAAGATCAACAAGTCGCTACGTCTTGTTCTCTTCTATGGACTCCATCTCCTCGAGCATGGGTTGTCTCCAGCACGGGTGTTCCTCGGCATCGGCGAAGGACGTGGGCTCCTCCGCGGTGGTGAACATGAGCTCCCCCTCCTCCAGGCTCGGTGGGCGTGGTGCGCGCCCAAGAGGGGTGAGGGTTCCCAGCACGTTGCGCATCGTGCGGAACCGAAGTGCAACATTGTCGTTGTGGTAGGCGTCGACATTGCTGCCGACATCCGTCAGCGGCGTGGCGAAGCGGATGGGCCGTGGAGGGTGTCGGGGCGTGACAAAGGTGCTGGAATCTTCAGTCTCGGATCCTCCAGCTGATGCTGACTCCTGTAGCGGGCTATCTCAGGTCTGTTCTAGACTGGACAGCCCCTGTAGAAGCCTGCGGGGTGTTGCAGGGGGTGCTGGTCGCCTACCAACAGCCCTGGTGTGCCCCACCGGGGCCCCTGGGGTCTGGACAGACCCTGCTGCACCCCTACTGGGTGCTGCAGGGGTGCTGTTTGGCCCCTTCGAGTCCTGCAACACCTTGCTAGGTGCTGGAACAGCAGGTTCAGCATGTGCTAAACCCATGGAGTCGACGTAGAACGCGCCGTAGTCCTCTTCTTCAGCTCCTTCACCATAGTCCCACTTGGCCGCCTCGTCGAATATCACGTCACGTGATATGTGTGTGCGCCCATCGGCCGGATTGTACATCCGGTAGCCCTTCGTCCCTGCAACATAGCCAAGAAACACCATTGGCGTACTTCGGTCTTCCAACTTTCTCAGGTGGGGGCTTGTATTTTTGACATGTCCCACGCACCCAAAAGTTCGGAAGTAGTTGACGGTTGGTCGCTCCCCGTGCCAAGCTTCATATGGCGTCCTCCTGTAGAGGCCGCGGGTGGGGGATCTATTCAAGATGTAGACGGCTGTCAGGACCGCCTCACCCCAAAAGAACCCGGGCATACCCTTCGCCTTCAACATGCTTCTCGCCATCCCGACCACCGTCTGATTGCGCCGCTCCACAACCCCGTTTTGTTGCGGCGTGTATGGGGCTGTGAGCTGACGCTGTACGCCATGCTGAGCGCAGTACTCGTCGAACTCCCGTGAGGTGAACTCCCCTCCGCGATCAGTACGAAGTAGCTTCAGCCTCCTCCCGGACTCTAATTCAGCTATCGCCTGGAATTTCTAAATTAAGTCGGGCACCTTGTCCTTGCTTACTAGGAGATAGAGCCACATATAGCGGCTCATGTCATCCACTAGCAACAAGAACATCTTGTTGCTGCTTGGAGTCGTCGGCGTGATCGGCCCGCAGATGTCGCCGTGGACGAGGTCGAGTGCGCCCTCCGCGCGCCGACGAGCTTGCGTGGGGAAGCTGGAGCGCCTCTGCTTCCCGGCCAAGCAAGCCTTGCACAATTGATCGACATGATCGATTTGCGGAAGCCCGAGCACCATCTCCTCCTTTGCCAGCTTCCGAAGCGCCTGGAAGCCGATGTGTCCGTAACGTTCATGCCAACGCCATGCGACGTCACCACGTCGTGCGGTTAGGCTAGAGGTGGGACTGGGGCCATGCTCGGGCCGGCCCGGCACGACCCGTTCGTGCTTCGGGCCGAAATGGCCCGGGCCCGAAAGCACGTCGGGCCGGCTCGGGCTGGGCCGGCCGAGCCGACGGTCGAAAATTGAGGCACAGGCACGGCCCGGGGCCCGGCGGGCCGCCTTCGGGTCGGGCCAGGCCCGAGCACGGCCCAGTTCAATGATTTCAGCCCAAAATCAATTAAAATTTAAAAAAAATTAAGTTTTTAATGAAATAAATGGACAAAAAATGCAAAAAAAATATGTAAAAATACTGAAGTGATAGAGAACATTTTTTGAATAATTTAGGAAAAAAATCATCGAATTTGGACCAAATTTGAAGAAACTATACAAGTTTGAACTTTCAAGTTTGGATAAAAATGAAAAAACAACATCAGCCCAACAGCAGCCCAGCACTATTGGGCTGGCCCAACAACATTTAAAAATTGAATTGAGCAGAAATTTTTTTAAATACATATCCAAAAAGCCTTCAAAAAATATGAAAAAATTTGTGAAGATTGAAAGAGTTGAATTACATGTTCTTAAAAAAATCACATTCAAAATAATAATATATTGCAGAGAATAAAAAAACAAAGAAAATTGAATTTTGAGTTTTTTATGCAATACATGGACAAAAAAATTCAAAAAAATCTGAAAAAAATACTAGAGTCTAAGGATGTTGTATTTCATGTGTCCTATGAACTTGAGTTTGAGAAACATAAAAAATTGATCAGAACAAAAAAACAAATAAAAAAGGGATTTGTGGACTTTTTGTCATTTTTATATCTTGAATAATACATCGATTTAGTGAGTGAATTTTTTTGTGAGGCTTTTTAATGATGACACCAACCTCCATGATTTTTTAAAGAATTTTTGAACTTTGTTTGAATGAAAGTATGTTTAAATTTGAAGATTGACTCATATGCTTATTATCTTTTGAGTGAGAAGAGAGAAAATGTGAATATTCACATGTTGAAGTACCTCAAAAAATTATAAAAAAAATTCATACATGTAGAATATAGAACATACACATACAAAACAAAATTTGATACAAATATCTTCATTCTTTGTAGATCTACAAAATAGTGAAGAATATGTACATATGATTTATTTTTGGTTGTTTATAAAAAGTACAAATATATCTATATAAGTTTAAAAATAATTGTTCCAAGTGGTAGAGAGTATTTTTTTAAGAATATAGAAAAAAGAATCATCGAATTTGAACTTAATTTGCGGAATCTATACAAGTTTGAATATTTAAATAGGAATCAAAATAAAAAAACCCCTGCAAACAGACGTGTCGGGCCGTCGGGCCAGTTCGGGCCGTCGGGCCGGTTTGGGCCGTCGGGCCGGTTCGGGCCTTTGGGCCATTTTTGGGCCGGGCACGGCCCACTTCGTCGTGCCGAGCCGTGCCGCCCGCCGTGCCCAAAAATCAGGCCCGACACGGCCCGAACCGCCTCCGTGCCGGGCCGGGCCGAGCCTCGGGCCGCTGCGTCGTGCTTTGGGCCGCCCGGGTTTGGCCCGGCCCAATTCCCACCTCTAGGTCAGGCAAACTGGACGCGTGATGTTGAGTCTGACGGGGTACAACTTGCCGTCGTCGCGCCGCACTCTTGTGATGAGACGATTCTGCTCGTCTCGAATGTGCATCACCCCTGCATGCATGGTGACGCTGTAGCCATCCTCATCCAGCTGCCCGAAGCTGATGAGGTTGGTGGTGAGACGCGGGATGAGGTAGACACCAGTGAGCCGCCGATGCTCACCCGTGTCACAGGCGAACAGGACCGTGCCCTTCCCCTCGATCCGCACGACCGAGTTGTCGCCGAACTTGATGGTTCCGACGACATTCTCGTCGAGCTCGAAGAAGACGGTGTGCGAACCAATCATGTGGTTGGTTGCGCCCGTGTCGAGGTACCAAAGGGCGTCGTCGGAGTCGTCGTCGTCGTGGTGGCCACGATGTGCGAAGATGCGTCCCTCCACTATCTCCAGTGGACGCGTGGAACGCTCGCGTACAGGCTCCTCCTGTACTGAGGCCGCCCTTGTCATGAACAAGGCGCCCTCCTCCTCCGCCTTCGCCACGTACGCCTGCTGCTGCGGCTCCTGCTGCTGCTTCTTCTTTGAACGACACTCCTTGGCCCAATGGCCCTTCTTGCCGCACTTCCTGCACTGGTCCCGCGGAATGTCTTTTGCGGAACCCTTCTTCTTCTTGGGTGCCCCCTTGCGGCCACCCTTTTTCAAAGAGCCCTCATCTCCTCGCGCCTCATTCCGCCGTGCCTCCCACTCCTCCTGAGTGAGGTACAGCTGGCCGTCGTGCACTCCTCCCTTGCGCCGCGTCGTGTCGAAGGCGTTTTCGGCAGCCCTCAGCCGCCCCGTCACATTCGACAATGTGAGAGTCAACACGTCCAGCAGGGTCGAGATCGCCACCACGATCTGCTCGAAGCGTTCTGGAACGCTCCGAAGGAGCTTCTCCACCGCCACATCTTCGTCGATGTGCTCCCCTAGCGTCTCGAGACGGGCTATGATGCCGCTCAGACGAAGGGAGAAGTCCTACACGCTCTCACCGTCCTTGAACGTGGCGGCATCAAACTCCCGCCTGAGTTGACGCGCCGTGGTCTTCTTCATGAGATCGTCCCCCACCCGCATGAGGGCGATCATGTCCCAAGCCTCCTTTGTCATCTTCTTCCCGATCGTCGTGATCATCTCCGACGGGATGGCGCTGACTAGGATGTCGAGCGCCAACATGTCCTCCTGCTGCGTCACGTTGCCTTCTTCCACCGCCTTCCAAAGTAGCCGCGCCTTCAGCTTGATCTCCATCATGACGGCCCACTCCGCATAGTTGGTCTTGGTGAGCAGCGGAAACCCGGTTCCCGTGTTCACCTCACGAACTACCGGAGAGGTCGTCGCCGTGATCTTGCCGCCGTTGCCGGTGGCGCTGCCGCTGCTTGGGGGAGAGGTCGACATGGCTCTGATGCCATGATTGTTGGAAACCCGGCCACAAAATTCCTGGTCTTTCTCTAATCAAAGTTCTGATCTGTTCAGATTGGACAGAACAACAACCAGATATAGAACAGAGAGGACAGGGGAATAGTAGGAGGAATAGGGCTTCCTGGTGTTGTACTGTACAAGAACAGCAGAGAATAGGGTCTTCCTGCTTTGGAACAGGAAGAACAGATGTGCCTTGCGCAGGAATAGAGATTGATCTATTAGGCTGCCATGAGGGCTATTTCAGGTAGAATATTTTATTGATCTGGTTTGATTTTCGGTGTGTTTACAGGGGGGGCGCAGCCCTGTTTATATAGGGGTTTTTGGGAGAGTCCCAACCCCTTACAACTCTTATTCTATCTCTAAACTAAATAGGACTTTAAACAGAATTTCTAATTTCTTGGACTCTATCTTAACTGACCGCACCAGAGAGGTGGGCCCCGCCTGGGCGCGCGCGCCCCTGGTGGGCTCAGCCGCACCAGGCCCAGGGTCACCCGACAACTTTTAATATTGAGAGGACAGAAGCTAGTGAATGTATCACATTCATGCATCGACTTCACAACACAGTGCATTACTTGAACAGAAGATACTCCTATCAAGCAGTGATTCATTATCCACAAGCAGATCCAAGAAAAATAACTGCAGCACCAAGCCCAAGTTCTAATTACACAAAGCCTCATTCTTGTCCCCAGCCGAACTTCCACAAAAGGCACCAAAACCATTGAACAAATGGGCATGTCGAAGAAACCAATGGTTTGCAAGATATATAGCACCGTTCCTACACTGAATCAGCCCCTTCGATCTGCTGACAAGCAAGGTACCTCTCTCTTCGTTCCTTCTGAAATATAGAAAAACACAAAACAAGGTATGGTGATCACACGAGGCAGAGCTACTACATCTCAAGCATTAGTAAAAGACTCGGCTGTCATCGAAAACAACTCAACCGTGATCTTACCCATTCATCAATCACAAGGCCTTCACCAACAATACGGGTACCGCTGTCCTCTGGAGGTTTCTTGCGTGCCTCAAGGGCTGCTTCTGCTTCAGCTAGTTGGCGCTTGAGTTTATCCATTTGCTTCAAAGATATTGCCGAAACGTATAAGCCGAACTTGCTATTTACCAAAATTTCACAATGTAGCAAGAAAGAAACTAAGATGAGGCTCGGCTCAGACTTACTGGACTCGGACGCACAGCATTTAAGAATACTACTCGCAAAATTTGCTCGACGGCAACCTGGTCCTTCTGCTCATCAAACTGCAACATAAATTTAATACGTCAGCTCACGCGATGGTTTGCTGTGGAGAAGAGTGCGTGGAGATTTCCAACAATTGAACTGAATACATTGAGCCTGTCAGGAATGCAGGCGAGAGAGCATTACCAATTCAGGAACATACTCCATAGGCTCTTTTACTTTCAGACTAACAATCTTGAATTTGACCTTGCATTTCTGATCCATCGGCTTCTCGTTATTCTCTGGATGCTCCACGAACTTGAAAACTGTCATTCAAGTAAAGAGGACGGCACAAGGTCAGGCCATTATGATAGGTGGTATCCACAATTATCAATGACATTCATCACCTCAAACTGAATTATTTACCTGTCGCTATAACGCTTTCTCCTGGGGCAAGTATGCCGCCCGGAGGCCTCATGAAGCAACTCTTTGGTGCTGTCGTTTGGAACTGGAACAGAAAACATGCATAAATTAGTTGTTTTGCGGCTAAGCTACCCAGAAACGGATTGCTTGGGAAGTTGCAGATCGAACCATCAGAACATAAACTTGCACGGCCAACTAAGAGAAAAAAAGTGTTTGTTACCTTGAAGGCCACATGGGACTTGCTGATGTTCTTGATCCTAACCGCGCTCCGGACTTGCTTCCCCGGTTCATCTTTACCGATCAAAATTAAAGGCTGAATTAGGTGAAAATTTGGATGTATGATCAAGTTCCTTCCTATCAATTTAATCACTGGGATATACGCGTTAGTTTACCGGTAGTACAGAAATTCATTTATTTAGAAATCATTTTTTTATAAAAGGAAACAGGAGGTTTCATAGAACAAACAAGAGGTACAGGGGCAGTAAAAATTTGAACAGCAATAGAACCAAGAAATTGATAGAACAAGAGAAAGAGCGGAAGAAGAGCTCCGGTGCTGCGAGCGTGCGTACATGGGAAGTAGAGCTTGGTGGGCGGGTCGAGCCGCAGGCGGCGCCGGGTGGGCAGGAGCGACCGGATCACCTTGACGCCGCCGCCGCCACCGGACCCGGACGGCGCGCGGGCGCTGTCGCCCTCGGCAGCCGGCAGCGCGGACGCGGTCCTCCAGAGAGGCATGTGGCACGACCCCGGCAGGCAGCGTCCTCCTGCCGCCGGTCCTGGTACCGCTCCTCTCCTGGCACCAAAAGCGGGTCGCCGCTGTCTTCCTCGGGCGCCGGGGAGCGCGCACGGCACTTTGTTTGCTTATCTTCATATCGAAGGAAGGAGAATAAAGTAGTATATGATTGGGCCGGAGCAGGTCTAAGCTGCTGCTGCTGCCGTCGGCGCTGTGGAAACGTCAGTTCACTTGCGATGATGATGACGACGGAGTGGGCCCTCTCTCTCGTCTCTCTCATTTATGCTTAATGGGTAACTGAGCAGTGGACCCTCACCAATCTTATATGCTGATTTGGCATGATTGTCCTTCTGCAACTGCAACCATTCCGAGTTGAACCGTTCTCTACAAAATTTAATTCATACCCAATCAATCACAAGATATATCGTCAGTCGCTGCAATTTTATTAGGTATACTCCCTTCGTTCCAAATTACTCGTCACTCTTTAGTTTATTTTTTAAACTAAAAAGTGACAAGTAATTTGGTATGCGTATGCCTAGTTACAACCTGTCCAAATATCATCACCCACTTTTTTATTGTAGTGTGCGTATGCGTTGACATACTCTATTCCTGCATACACTTTCGAGGTGGGTTGAGTCGAGTGCGTTGACCTGACCACTTGAGCTAGACAAATTTTGTATGCTTCTGGTGCTTTTGAGGAACAACTTTAAGTACCTTGGTGGATGATACGCTGATTTGACCCAACATACTTTTTTGGTTTCCAAAAGAATGTCGTTTTGAACACGATTTCACATATTTGAGTGATTAATTTTGCCACGATTTAGTATTTTTGCCCATAATAAATACAATAACTATTGTTGGTTGATTAGTTGAAACACAATAATCCAAGTGCAAGGTGTAAGTAGTGTATGGAACGATGCAAACCAAGTAGAGGCAAACTCGATCAAAAACATTCAAAAGTAAAAAAGTGACATTTTTTAGAAAACTTTGAATACAAGATCAAAACAACATTTTTTTTTGAAACGGTGATAATAGTGTGCATCATCTTATCAGTACTCCCTCTATTCCTAAATACTTATCGTTTTGTAGTTCAAAAATAAACTAAAAACGATAAGTATTTAGAGAGATGGTATTTTATTAACATTATCGTGGGCCATCCATGCATGCATGGCTTCAAATTTTTTTTGTCGCAGGTTCTTTATTAGCTCCAAGGCATAGGCAAGTTGGGGTGGCAGGAGAGTCGGGCCGCTGGGCTAGTGTATGTGGGCCTAGGTTGGCCCAACACAGATCACGCAGGGGAGCTGTTCGTGCTCCTCTGTTCACGTTCGACATGGACGGGTTTCGGGAAGCTCAGATCAGCACGGCGGAGAAAGGCGGCTGCTGCGGTGAAGACAAGAAGCTCATAAAAATGTGAACACACAAGAAGTTCGCTAAATGTAGTAAATAAAGAAACCTGAATGTAAATCATATACTCGCTTCATCTCCTGAAGTTTGTACTTAGCTTTCTAGCCCATTTTTGACTAAAAAACGATAAAATTTTGGGACGGGGAAGTACGCAGTACTTCGGCATCTGAAAATATGGACCGTAGAAACAGAATACGGGGAGAGAGAGATAGCAAGACCAGCCGAACAGTGACATTGGAAACTTGATCAGTCAGTTCTTGAGGCGCACGAGTGGCGAGGGTGTTGACGAAGCCCAGCTCCGAGCTCCCACGAGCCACGAGCGATAGTGACGTCCTTTCCTGGTCACGGGCACCATAGATTTTCCATGACGACGTTGAACACGAATCGGAATCACCAGTGACGTTTTCGCCTTCATTCTCGACAATTAAGGAAAGAATGCATGTAGTAATTAAAGGAGGTACTAGCATCCAGAGGAAAGAGACAGAGAAATAAAAAGGGCACGTAGCATCAGAGCTTTATTAGCTTTTGCATACGACTTGTGTATAATATATGAACTGCATGCATCGGTCGTCGAAAGCGTCAAACGCCGCAATTGTTCCAACGTTATCGCGTAAAAAGAACGTGCTTGGGATATTATATACTGTGGCGATCAGGTCAGCAATTGACTAGTTCACGAGTCGACGGCGGAAGTTACTGTCCTAAGTTCTAAGTACCCAAGTAATAAAGAGTATGTAACATG
Source organism: Tuctoria greenei (assembly GCA_036927565.1). Taxonomy (NCBI): domain Eukaryota; kingdom Viridiplantae; phylum Streptophyta; class Magnoliopsida; order Poales; family Poaceae; genus Tuctoria; species Tuctoria greenei. Next base: position 36,719,214 of record JAYESD010000008.1, read on the forward strand.
AACTATATATTTCGCTCCCTATACCCATGAACTATAATATTCAATTTAGTTTAAATAAAACTAGATTTTTTGTTTCTGGAAGTTATTCATTTCAGAACTAATGGAGAGTAATACTTGGCGGTCCATGCATTGACTTAATCATATTGTATCAATTAAAATGTAAAAGGTAAAATCACTCTGCTGTATCGATTTATGTTGATCATCAAGTTCTAGATTGCGCGGTGAAGATAAGTTTGACGCGGTAATATATTGGAAACACGGAAGGACACGGTCAATAATTCAACTTGACGGTTGAATGTATACGTGGCCAACGGGCCATGCCGGGCCGGCCCGACATGAACCCGGTTGGGCTCGGGCCTTAGAAGCCTTGGCCCGGAAAAAATCGTGTTGTGCCAGGTTGGCCCGCGGGTCGGAGGCCAAGGCTCAAGTACGGCCCAACTTTATGTTGTGCGTGCCGGTCGTGTTGGGCCATAAACAGGTCGTGTCGGGCCGGGCTGACCCGCAGACCGTTTCAGTTAAAAATACATTAAAAAAGAAAAAATTATTATTCGAGTATAAACGGACCGGGCCGGACCGGCCTGCTGGCCGATCGTGCCGGCGAACCTGACGGGCCGGAGGTAAAGGCTCGGGCACGGCCCGCACCGGGTCACGGGCCGGCACGGGCCCTTTTTTCAGGTCGTGTCACGCTTGGACCGTGCCTTTTTTTTGCGGGCCTCGGGCCGGCCCATCTGGCCCGGCACATATAGCCACCTATAGTTGAATGTTACTGGAGGCTAGTAGTAAAGCTGTACACAGCAATACAGCATCGTAAGTCTGTGAGACTGGTTAATGGAGATGTCTGCTGGCCGGTGCACGACGACTTGACTCCGATCCGGCAACAAAAGCGCATGCATGCAGCTGCCTTCTTCGCATCCATGCATGCTCGCCACACAGCACTACCATGCATCGATGCATCTATTAACGGGCGTATGTTGGTGGCGAGCACCCGGATCCGATTGAACTGCATGCATGCGACGCAGCTGACCGCTTAATTGACCTCTGTTGGCCTTGACAAGTCGCCGCGGCCGGCGCTGTTACCTCGTAGCTTATGCACGCGTTTGCCTACCAACCTCGTGTGGACCTATGCAACGCCCTCCTCGCCACGCCGCTTCACAGGCTTGCCTTGGCTCTCACTAGGCTACTATATAACCAATGCCCTAGCACTCCATTGCCTCCTCATCAAGCAACACACCAAATACCTCTTCTGTCTTCGTTCTCTTCTCCGGCCAGCTGCAGCTTCTTGCTCCCTGTCTCAATCTCTTTAGATCTAGCCTTGTGTTTTTTTGTGCACAAGCACATCACTGACACAACTCTCAACAAGCTTATTAAAAGCCTAGCTAAGAGATCGACATGGGTAGCTTGGACACAAACCCGACCGCCTTCTCCGCGTTCGGCGACGAGGCCGGCTTCCAGCCGCTCAACCCCGAGGACGTCCGCTCCTACCTCCACAAGGCCGTCGACTTCATCTCCGACTATTACAAGTCCGTCGAATCCATGTCCGTGCTCCCAGACGTCAAGCCAGGGTACCTGCAGGACGAGCTCCAGGCCGCGCCGCCGACCTACTCGGCGCCGTTCGACGTCACCATGAAGGAGCTCAAGGCCTCTGTGGTCCCCGGCATGACGCACTGGGCCAGCCCTAACTTCTTCGCCTTCTTCCCGTCCACCAACAGCGCCGCAGCCATCGCCGGTGACCTCATCGCGTCCGCGATGAACACCGTTGGGTTCACGTGGCAGGCGTCACCCGCGGCCACCGAGATGGAGGTGCTCGCGCTCGACTGGCTCGCGCAACTCCTCCGCCTGCCGACCAGCTTCATGAACCGCACCGGCAGCACTGGTCGCGGCACCGGCGGTGGCGTCATCCTCGGCACCACCAGCGAGGCCATGCTGGTCACGCTGGTCGCCGCCCGAGACGCCGCCCTGCGTCGGAGCGGGTCTGATGGTGTGGCCGGGATCACTCGCCTCACCGTATACGCCGCCGACCAGACCCACTCCACATTCTTTAAGGCGTGCCGTCTCGCCGGATTCGACCCTGCTAACATCCGGTCGATCCCCACGGGGGCAGAGACCAACTACGGGCTCGACCCGGCGACGCTGCTCGAGATCATGCAAGCTGACGTTGACGCCGGTCTCGTGCCGACTTACATCTGCGCCACGGTCGGCACCACCTCGTCCAACGCGGTCGACCCGGTGGGCGCCGTCACAGACGTTGCCTCCCGGTTCAATGCGTGGGTGCACGTCGACGCCGCCTACGCCGGCAGCGCGTGCATATGCCCGGAGTTTCGGCACCACCTTGACGGCGTGGAGCGCGTGGACTCCATCAGCTTGAGCCCGCACAAGTGGCTCATGACGTGCCTGGACTGCACCTGCTTGTGGGTGCGGGACGCGCACCGCCTGACGGGCTCGCTGGAGACGAACCCAGAGTACCTTAAGAACGACGCCAGCGAGTCCGGCGCCGTCACCGACCTCAAGGACATGCAGGTCGGCGTCGGCCGCCGCTTCCGCGGTCTCAAGCTCTGGATGGTCATGCGCACCTACGGCGCCGCCAAGCTCCAGGAGCACATCCGCAGCGACGTCGCCATGGCCAAGATGTTCGAGGACTCCGTGCGCGCCGACGACCGGTTCGAGGTCGTCGTGCCGCGGAACTTCGCGCTCGTCTGCTTCAGGATCAAGCCCAGCGGCGACGGCGCCATGACGGAGGAGGACGCTGACGAGGCCAACCGGGAGCTCATGGAGCGCCTCAACAGGACGGGGAAGGCGTACCTGGCGCATACGGTGGTCGGCGGCAAGTTCGTGCTGCGGTTCGCGGTGGGGTCGTCGTTGCAGGAGGAGAGGCACGTGCGAAGCGCGTGGGAGCTCATCAAAAAGACAACCGCGGAGATCATCAACGCTTAGAAGTAGAGTTCTAAATTAATTCTATTAAATTATATGTTGTATTCTCTCCATCCCTAAATATTTGTCGCTTTATAGTTTATTTTTAAATTACAAAGCGACAAGTACTTAGGGACGGAAGGAGTTTTAGTTTTTGTTATGCAACAAGAAAATTTTCACTTTATTATTTAAGAATAAATATATAAATTGTATTAACATGCTAATGATATATTTCCTCCATCTCAAATTACTTGTCACTCTCTAATTCGAAAATGAACTAGAAAGTGACAAGTAATTTGGAATGGAGGGAGTAATAATTTAAGAATGAAAGAAGTAATAAATATGTGTACTTAGTGTTAGCAGAACATTCTTCTGCCACGACCCCCTCAACGCAAAGATCTCCCTCAACAGACTCGATGGCTCCTCCACGCCACGATCTCCTCAACAGATTTAACAGCTCTAGACGTGGTCCAACTCCGGCGTTGCCGTTATCCCCATCAGGATAGTGCGTGTGTGGTGTCCTCTCTAGATTATAGGATCGTAGGTTACATCTACTATGTATATATTGAACATTCCATGGATAACACGACCAGTGATACGGCCTCCGCACTCTATCATGGTATCAGTGTTCCATTGATCTTCGCTTCTGCCAATGGAATTCAATCCAACCTTCTCACCATTCAACAGATCCTCTTCTTCCTCTTCTACCATCGATCACTCTGATGGCTGCCACCCTCTTTCCTCCTCCATTGCAGAAGTCATTCAAATGGTAAACATCAAGTCTCATGTTCCCATCACCCTGGATCTCAATGATCCAAACTACTCTGATTGGCGACTATTCTTCGACACTATGTTGGGGAAATTTGGTATTGAAAATCACTTTACAGTCTCTACGCCCATCACTGATCATGACACCGACTGGTACCGGATAGATCACTGCATCGTCAACTGGCTTTATGCGACCTGTTCTGCGGAGGTGCTAAAGATTGTTCGGCGTCAAAAAATGATGCATTCTCCTTGTGGACAGAGATACACAATCTGTTCCACGATAATCAACTGCAGCGAGCAGTGTTCTACGAGGCGGAATTTCAGAATCTTCAGCAAGGCGACATGTCTGTAAGTGATTACTGCGCCAAACTCAAAAAAATTGGCTGACAGATTGCGTGATGTAGGTCATCCTGTTTCTGAATCAAGTCAAGTCCTCAATCTCTAACAAGGGCTCAATCCAAAGGTTCATCATGCTATATCGACCATCACCTCGCGCCAACCACCGCACACGTTCTTGAGTGTGCGGTCTCACTTATTGATGGAAGAGTTGTTTGGTACACAGTGTGCTGCCTTGATGGCCTCTCGGGCGCTCTTCGCCAGCAATACATCTACCACAGGGGGCCAACCATCGAGCAACTCTGAGTTCTTCTCTTCTCAGGGTGGCCGCGGCGGCGGTCGGGACCGCAGACGCGGTCGTGGACAAGCACCCAGCCAGAATGCCAACAACTCGGCACCACAACCACCTTCTGCACAATGGTGGCCTGGCTTCAATCCTTAGACCGGCATGGTCCAAGCTTGGCCAATGTCGTTCCAGTCACCTCAGGCTGGGGTGCTTGATCCTCGTCCCGGTGTCAACCCTCATCAGGCGTTGTACACCAGACCACAGGCTGTCTTCCCTCCAGGTGCAACGGCCAACATGAAACCAGTGCCTCCTTCGGCTTGGGACAATCAAGCACTTATGAGTGCACTATAGAGCGCTGCCACAACTCCGTCCAACGCATCCGACTGGTTCGTCGATTCCGGTGCATCATCTCACATGGATGGTACACGCACTACTTCTTTACCCTCTCGCCCCTTCCCGTTTAATGCCACTGTCACTGTTGGTAATGGTGCCAAGTTACCACTAACTCACACTGCTCATTCTATAATACCAACCAATACACATAATCTTTTGCTTTGGTGCATTTTGATGTCTCCTTCTCTTGTTCAGAATTTAATCACTGTTCGCCAGTTAACTCTTGATAACAATCTGTCTATTGAATTTGACCCTTTCGGTTTTTCAATCAAGGATCTTCAAACCTGAATGGTGATTCTCCACAGTGACAGTGATGGTGACATTTATCCTCTTCGCTTGAAGTCTTCCACTGCTCTTCATGCGTCGACAACTTCTCTTGATTTTGGCACCAACGTCTGGGACATCCAGGACTTAGCGCCCTCCTACAAGCACTGAGTGGCTTTGGTTTCCCATGTAATAAGATTTCTCCTCATGTGTGTCAAGCTTGTCAACAGGGAAAACACACTCGCCTTCCTTTCCAACCCTCGAGTTCTGTCACTTATTTCCCCTTTCAAGTCTTACACGCGGATGTATGGACTTCACCAGTATTGAGTTGCTTTGGGTATCAATATTGCTTGGTACTCCTTGATGATTATTCACATTATGTTTGGACTTTTCCTTTGCGCAATAAGAGTGAAGTTTTCCCACTTATTGTCTCCTTTCATTCGTATGTTGCCACCCAGTTTCGCATGTCCATTGTCGCCATACAAACTGATAATGGAAGGGAGTTTGATAACTACGCCCTTTGCTCTTTGTTTGCACAAGATGGCATCCACCTCTGCCTCTCATGTACCCACACATCGCCACAAAATGGTAAGGCTGAGTGAATCCTTCGCACAATTAACAACTCAGTGCGCACCTTACTGCTCCATTCCTCCGCACCTCCTCGGTTTTGGGCAGAAGCCTTGAGCACCACAACATACTTACTCAATCGCATTCCTTGCTGTGCTACTGGATGTGTCACACCGTATGAAATTTTATTTGGCACCAAACCATCCTATGCTCATCTTCACGTGTTTGGATGTTTGTGCTTTCCGAATATGGCCGCAACAGCTTCGCATAAACTCATTCCTCATTCTCCGCCTTGTGCCTCTCTTGGATACCCGGACGATCATAAGGGCTATCAATATTTTGATTTGATTTCTCAGAAAGTTCTTACATCAAGGCATGTTATTTTTGACGAGCATTCATTTTCATCTGCTTCCTCTCCAGAGCCCTTATTATCCTCTGGGTGTTCTTATCCGAACGGTGACACTGATCCACTTCCTAATGCACGTCGCCAACATCCCTCATGCAGCCATGAAAAACCATGTTTGCCAGACCTATCTGCAGCCTCCACCCAGCCGCCACTACCGAATAACACAACACCAAGCACGAGGATGATTCCCAGTACGCCACCCCAGCAACCACCATTAATTCCTCCCAACCGTCGCTCGATTTTAATGCAGTGTCATCATCACCTCATTCATCACCTGCGCCAGAGACATCATCCTCGGATCCAGCTCCAACTATTCACCAACCCGCTGAATCCGCCTCAGATCCAACACATTCCATCCCTGCCCAACCACAGCGCACCACGTCACCTACCTTGCATGCCGACTACAACCAACGCACACATCCCATGTTAACGCGTTCCAAAGCGGGGATTTTTCGGCCCAACCCCCGATATGCCATGGTGACAGCAACTCAACCAATTTCACCTATCCCAAAATCTGTTCGAGCTGCTAAGGATGCTAATTGGTTCCAGGCCATGCAGGAGGAGTTCAAAGCTGAGAAGTAGAGTTCTAATTGTATCTATTGATTCTTACATATATGTTGTATTAGTTTTTGTTATGCATACAAGAATTCATTTTATTATTTAAGAATAAATATATAAATTGTATTATCATGCTAATGATAATAATTTAAGAATGAAAGAAGTAATAAATATGTGTACTTAGCTTAACACTACTACTTTGACATTGTTTGTATTTGTCAATCTTCGTGTATTTTCTTTATACTTGGTTCATTTTTTAACTAACCAACGTCAAATAAAAATAAAACGGAGGGAGTACATGACTGGCCCTGAGCAATGTCCAAGGGGCGACCTCCCCGTGTCCTCGAAAATTATATACTTAATCTAGATCTGTTCTGTATATTTAACCACACTACACAACCACACAAGCGACCATGATAACTAACAATATATTAATGAATCAAGAATAACAACCACAGTGACAGTGAATTTAGCCTATAGATTTTGCTCAGGCGGTCATCCCATCTTAGAATCAGAGCCTCCAACAATATCCATGAGATGCCAATGGATATCCATTACCTGCATATTTGTGAATATCCGACCCGACGGGTACGAATTTGGGTTGGATTTTGTACCCACGTATACGGGTTCGAGTAGCGGATAAAACTCAATAGATAATGCTTATCGGGTAAGAAAAAATCATATCCATATCCGCATACCCGAACCCGAATAATCACATACGGGTTTCATTTAATATTCTATAAATATTTGTGTAATGGTTAATAAAAAGCAAAATTTTATTATCATAGGGAAAAAGAAACTATTTTCATGGACATTGATTTTTGCAATTTCAGAGCTAGCAAGATGTTTGGTCATTTTTGAATAAAATATATGAGTAAAGACCGTGAATTATACGAATGTACTCCCTCCGTCCCAAAAAGCTTGTCACTTTGTAGTTCAAAAATGAACTACAAAGCGACAAGGTTTTTGAGATGGAGGGAGTATGTTTTATCAACTGTTTGTTCGTTATGAACTCGAGATTAATTTAGTTAATCATGTGATTAATTAATTAGACATGTGTCCTAATCAAAAGGGCACATCCCAACCGAATAGACGTGTCTCTGATCGGGGAACACATCCATTCCCAATGGTTGTAGGCCCCCACTTGCATCCTTAGGCAAAGTATAAGTATGGATTAATAGTGTGATTAACAAAAACACAGACGAACACCCTAATTAATCAATGATCGATCACTCGCCTTAGGAAAAAGCAAGGGGAATGCCTTCATTTCTCTACAGCCCCGTTTTTTGGCTTGATGGTGTGACGCCCGGTTCCGAAAAATGAACCAAGCTAACGCATATGTGTGCCCAGGATGTTCATCACACATACACGAGTGCAATCACAAAAGAGTATACAGAAAATTACCACAAGACAAGATTAATTAACCAAGTTTTATTACACAAACCATATTATCCTCGATTACAAGCTCTAATGAATATTTATGACAAATTCAACTAATGCAGCGGAAATACTCTAATGAAGCAAACTAAACAGCTAGGCAGCATAAGCAATAGGGTATACCGCAGCTCCAATCAACACCACACGCAAAGCTGACGGTAGACACGGCCTAGAACTCTGCATTATCACCATTAAACTCCCAATCCTGATCTGCAACCGTGGGGGGATTGCAAGAGTGAGTACATGTCGTACTCAGCAAGTGTGGAAAGTATGACATGTGGCTGATTCAAATGACGACAATAATAATGGTTGAGTGCTGAAAAGTACATTAAAACATTTGAAAAGTAATATATTACATGTATGTGAAGTAAACCCATCATAATCATAAGTAATATCACAATACCAGTCCACAATTCACCATCCTCATCAATATTCTAGATTTCACCATTTGCCAATAACCATATTCAATACCAGAAATTAATCTATAACCATCCATAACCATTACCAAACCATAACCATCCCAAATACCATACCAATACCGAGTTCCCTCTAATCATGGAAGTTGTCCAGGTGCTCATAACCGGGAGCACGACTATCATGATAGTTTATTAGACACACTCTGCAGAGGTTGTACCGCTTTACCCACGTGTTTGTGATTTCATCACCTTTCGATGACTAGAACCTCTATTATGCCGTCTCACACTTCCATCGGTGTGTGGCCAAGAGATCACAAAATAGCCTTTACGAAGGGATTACTAGTCTATTTAGACCCCACTAAGGTTTCACCGGTGGCGATGTCTCCTACAGAGCACATCTTCAACCAAGGGCCCTCTCTTGAGCCATTCGGATCCCAGGGTAGTCCCACCAATCATCAACAAACCCAATCCGACTACCCCTTCCCCGAGCATCCATAATGGTCCAAATAGAACTGGCAAACCCTAATTAATCAGCTATGCTGCACCCATACTTGGCCTCGTGGTGGCACTGTAGTCCTGGCTTATTCTTGCATGAACCGGTCCTTAGATCTAAAACAAGCAAAACCACCATAACATCCAACCCATCCACATACCAGGCTTGCTTAGATCACCCATTACCCTATCATATTAACCAGTTCATGTTAACCGAAATATCATTAATGTTTAATTAAGTATGTAGTGTTATTTTTCTCATCCCAATTAATTAAGCGAAGCAAAAGGTAAAAACCCTTCCCGACTCTCTATCATATATCCCAGGTGGCAAGGGTGGGTAAACAAAGCTAGTAAAATTCCTATCATAGGATTTCCCATCAAATTGACACAAGCATGCAATTTTGCAAACAAAACATTTATTTTAAAATAGGATCAATATGCTTCAAGGACACTTGCCTTGCTCTTGCTGTTGATTAGGATCAAAGCCTTCAAACTCTTGGTGCTGAAGATCCTCCGCGGCACTCTCTAGCGCAAATCCGTCTAATCTGCACAATAAACATACAAGACAAGAAACACAATCAAAGAGTACACAAATATTACTCAATATGACATGACATGCATGATTAATGCAAATGCAAGGTAGAACTTGTCAATAGATTGTTTTTAATGGTCAATAACTAGTTCTAATAGATTTTAACAAGTTTATACAGGTTTGGATGTGATTAGATCAAACTTTAGAATCAGTTCAACCCAATTTAACCAGGAAGATCGGACTAGTCCGCTAGGGACCGGACAAGTCCGCCCTCTGCGAGATCAGCAGATTAGGGTTTTCTAGATCGACGTAAATCTTGAGATTTGGGATTGAATTCTTGTAAGGAAAAGAGAATAGAAGGTATACCAGGTGTTTCGAACTCCAATGAATCAAGAAACTTGGAGGTAGCACTTGGATCTTGGTGATCTAGGGTTGGTGATGAACTTGGAGATGAATTGATGATGAAGGACGAAACTTGGTGGAGATCTTGATCCTCCTTCGTTTCCTCCTCTTCTTCTTGCTTGAGATCTTCTCCCCCCTCCTTGGTGGTGGCTCTCCACGAACTAGGGTTTGGGTGGGGTGGAAAAGTGGCAAATATATGTCAAACCAAGGGGTGGGGTTGTTTATTGTAGGATCGAAGAGCACGTGAAAAGCTACCAGAGGGGGGGGGGGTGAATGGTAGATTTAAAAATCTTACGCAGCGGAAACAATTAAAACCCCAAACCCTTTCGGCAGAAAAACGATCTATTAAAGAAATCGTATATGAGACTAATCTAAACGTGTTTCACCGTGAAGAAAGTGATAGATATCAGAGAGAATCAAGTCACGAAGACAACACAAAAAGAATTACTCAAATCCGTCGAGAAAAACTCAAGTTATGATCAAAAGATCAGACTATGGTCAATCTGACTTACTCGAGAAAAACAGTTCTGGAGTGCTGCAATGCAACTCGTGTAGATCATAGACCACAAATCCAATGACTGTGAAATTTTGACAGATGATAGACAATCAAGTTGAGAAGATAACCCAGAAATAATCGCATCAATTGGATGAGTAAAACTCGAGTTATGATAAAACCACCGACGAAAGGTAGTGCTGTCCAGAAACTCGACGAGTAAAACTTGTCTGGAACAAGTCGGACGAACAAGGCACAAAAGTTCCTTTAAACTACGAATTTTATTCAATAGAACACAAGAGGAACAGCCCCAAAGTCGTCTCCCTCGAGCTCTGGCCTTCCCTTGCTTATATAACCAGCCCTTAGGCCATCTCAATCTCAACTAGGACTCCAATCCTAATCCGATCACAATCGGAACTTTCCATAACTGCTCAAGATTCTTCTATACGCAAATAGAATCAATCTTAAGACTTCCAAACACCTTAGGAACGTATCCCGCATTCTTAAACAACTCAAATACGTGACACACATGAAATCCTAACATAACCAATTCGATACTTTTCATACCGAGCCATAACCGACTCAGCTAGCAGCCTAAGTCTTCAACCGATACGATTCGATCCTTCCGATCAGATCTTCCTTCCATAATCCATCTCTAGAAGCATATTGCCACATCATGCACCTCATGCATACGTGCGAACACCTTCCTTCAACCTTCATATGCACTGCCCTTGATTCAATCATCCTGCGCGACCTCCTGACCCGCTCAACCACAGTTCCTCCCGAACTTGGTTGTTGGAACCTCATCTCCTCCTGAGACTAGTCCAATGGATCCTGTCACCAGCCATGACTTGAACTCAAGCAACACCTGCACATGAACAAACAAACAATCCATACGAGCCCAAGTCCTCGACTTGACTCAAGTTAGTTCCGAACACAACACCTTACGTGAGAACCTCACATAAGCATGTTGCAAAACCATAGTGGAAACGATATCATCCATATCATCCAAAACGCACCAAAAAATTAGCAAATGAATACTAAGCAATCTTTCCAATCATGTAGAGCAAGTACGAAACATTGCAAAAGAAAAGTAGAAGCACTTTGGTCAAGTTCCGGACCTTGCTAGAGCAACCCGGAGCTTGAGCCGGAGCTAACAAGAGCTAGTAGAACCTAGCGCCGGAGCTTACCAAAACTAGCACACCCAAGCTCCCGCCGGAGCTTACAAAAGCTAGTAGATCCTAGCACCAGAGCTTACCAAAACTAGTCGGAACTAGTCAACCCAAAAACCGGAGCTAGACAAAGTACATCGAAGCTTAGCAAAAGCATGTCGGAGCTATCAAATATATGCCGGAGCTATCAAATATATGCCGGAGCTATCAAAGACATGCCGGAGCTAAACATAAAGCTCACCGGAGCTAACCAAAGCTAGTCGGACCTTACCAAGAAGTCGGACCTAGCATCGAATGTAACTGGAGCTACCCAAATCAAGCTGGACCTATCGTCGGACCTTGCTGTAGCTCGGAGCTAGAGTCGGACCTTGATAAAAAGGTGTTTTGGTGATATTTAAAACTTTTATCATCAAAGCCAAGTGTATTCACTACAAGCCAATGTATTCAGCACACATAAGTCTTACAATCTCCCCCTTGATGAATGCATTGGCAACACCATTTAAAATTCCGAACATTGGCTTATTTTCAATAAAAGTTTTGAAAATAATTTCTCCCTATTTTCTCCCTATTTGTAAATCAAAAGTAAAAAGAGAAGAAAATGAAAATCTCCCCCCCTTTTGAAAATAAAAATCTCTCCCCCTTTATTTTCTCTCCTTATACCCATATTTTCTTTCTCTTCATGCTTATCTCTCCCCCTTTGACAATGAATTCAGCAAGTCATGAGCATATAAACAAATTTTCTCTCCAACTAGAGTTGTTATGAGCATATTATAACATATACATACAAACAAAGCTCATCCAAGTCATACTATCAAGTAACTTACACTATCACATCAATGAGATACATAAAGTAGTGTAAGCCATGCTAGAGATCAAGTGTGATTTTCAATTTTAGCAGGTCATGATCTCACAAACTCAACTATTTCAAAACCTGAAAGCATGACACTAGTTGCTGCATTTTATTATTTATCAAAGCATAAATTTAGATCGTATGATATTTGCAAGAGATTATATGCGCATCTGCCTTATTCTAACCAACCAAGCCAAGCCTATGTCATTTGACAATCAGAAGCTTAAAGACATGGTTTTAGTCATACACAACTTCTTCCAAGTTCATATCTAAGTGCAATGATAAGCCATCTCAAAAGAAGAAGTGCGATGCATGCATATTCTCTTGATCTTTTCTCAATTTATATTAGTTCATAAAAACTCAACATGTGAGTTGATTTCTTGATTAATTCTTTATGATTAAAAGCATTTGTGAGCATGCAACAAGTTCAAAACAGCAAGAAAGTTCGACCATGACAAGATTTAGTATAAGTAATTATTCCAATTACTAGACATGGCAAAAACTACAATATGTATAACACGAGTAATGTAGCAAGAACTTTCAATATGTAAAAGGAATCACAAAGTCATATATGTATGAAATACTATGGTCATATTATTTTAATTTCAGATTCACACATAGACTTCCCAAGTTTAAAAAAGAACTCCCCCTCAATTTAAGCCATGAGGGTGCATAACCCCTATTTCACTACGAATGTAACAAAAACGAGTGAAATCCAAAGGTTTTGTAAAATGTTAGCCAATTGATGTTCGGTATCTACATGGTGAAGCACAATGTTTCCTTTTTCAACGTTATCTCGGAGAAAGTGATACCTAATATCAATGTGCTTAGTTCTAGAATGTTGCACAGGGTTTTTGGCAATGCAAATAGCACTAGTGTTATCACAAAACAGTGGAACACTATCTAGATCAACCCCATAGTCCTTAAGTGTTTGGACAATCTAAAGAATTTGTGAGCAAGCACTAGCAGCAGCTACATATTCAGATTCGGCTGTGGATTGTGCAACTGAACTTTGTTTTCTAGAGGACCAAGCAACAAGAGAATTACCAAGAAAATGACAAGCACCGGAAGTACTTTTCCTATCAATCCTACAACCCCCAAAATCAGCATCCGAAAACGCTTTCAAAGTAACGGTTGAGGAAGAAGAAAGAAAAATGCCAAATTCTTGGGTTCCATGTAAGTACCTGAGAATCCTTTTGACGGCTTGACGATGTGAGACACGTGGGGAAGCTTGAAATCGTGCACAAAGACATACGCTGAATTGTATGTCTGGTCTTGACGCCGTGAGATACAAAAGTGATCCGATCATACTTCTATATTCTTTTTGATTCACAGATTCACCATCTTCATCAAGTTCAAGTGTTGTTGCTGTTCCCATTGGTGTCCGAAGAGGCTTGCTTTTGTCCATGTTGAAGCGCCTTAGGAGATCTTTGGTATACTTCGTTTGATGCACAAAGGTACCCTCCTTGGTTTGTTTGATTTGCAGCCCCAAAAAGTAAGTGAGTTCACCCATCATACTCATTTCAAATTCGGAACTCATCATTGCTGGACCGTGTGACTCGTTCGTGGAAGCTTCCAATCATCTGTTGTGGGGGATGATCTTTGTAAAAACGTAGGGGAACAGATGTCTCACAAGCTTCTTCTTCATCAGGTTCATTGTAGATTGATGAGCTTGTGACTTGTGGACGATCAGGACCAGCATAGGTGATAGCCGGAGCTTGTTCAATGTCCGGAGCTGGACCCGTGTCAACTTCGGAACTACCAGGCAGTATCACCGGCTCTTCTTCATCTTCGAAAATACCCTCCCCCTGAGGATACGGATCTGGTCCTGCAACACCGGAGCTAGTACCTGGGCTAGCTTCATCAAAAGACACTTCACAAGTCTCCACAATTTTGTTAGTGTCAAGTAAAAGCACACGGTAGCCTCTAGTATGAGATGGATAACCAAGAAACATGCCATCAATAGATCTAGGTTCAAATTTATCAAGATTACCATGTTTCTTAACAAAGCATTTGCAACCAAAGACCCGAAAGTGTGTAATACTAGGCCTATGTCCAAACCGGAGCTCATATGGTGTTTTACCTAGCTTAGCACGCAAGAAAACACGATTTGAGACATAACAAGCGGTTGCTAACGCATCAGCCCAAAATTTCCTAGGAGTTTGATATTCATCAAGCATAGTCCTAGCCATCTCAACTAGGGTTCTGTTCTTTCTTTCTACAACACCATTTTGTTGAGGTACATATGGTGAAGAAAATTGATGATCTATTCTATTTTCAGCACAAAAGTGATCAAAAGATTGATTTTTAAATTCAGTTCCATTATCACATCTAATTGCTTTTAATGATCCTGGGTGATCAATTGATAATCTAAGAAATAAAGTTCTAAAGTGACTAAAAACTTCATTCTTAGACGCCATAAAATACACCCAAGAATATCTAGAATAATCATCAACAATAACAAGAGCATACCATTTACCTCCGAAGGATTGAACACGTGAAGGTCCTACGGTGTCAAGATGCAAAAGTTGACATGGTTCAGTTGTCATGATCATTGTGAGAGGAGTATGTGAACCTGCAACCATCTTAGAATGTCTACAAGAAGAGCACACAATTTATTTGTCCCCTTTAAGCTTAGGCAGCCCACGTATGCGATCAAGAGCACTAACATGCGTTAGGTGATCAAAGCCTACGTGACCAAGTCTACGATGCCAAAAATATAAGTCCTTTGAATCATTAGCAACTAGACACCTATGCTTAGAGGAAGACATATCAAAATCAGCTTTAAAAACTCTTCCAAACCGAGACATGTTAAAAATAAGCTCACTATTTGAACTTACAACTTTGCAGCAATTTTTATTGAAAATAATTTCTAGATTTTCATCTAGCAATTGTGCAACAGAAAGCAAGTTGTATTTCAAATTTTTGACAAGTGCCACATCCTTCAAAGTGTAGTGATCATTTACTCTAACCGAACCCTTAGCAATTATAGGAGTTAAAGAATTATCGGCAAAAGTAACATTCTCTACACGTGACACAAAAGAGAGGGAGGAGAACCAATCTTTGTTACCGGTCATGTGGCGTGAGCAACCTGAATCCACAATCCAAATGTTCTCCTTCCTCAAACGTGTAACCTACATAAAGGCACAATACGTCGATGACTCAATACTGGGGTTAGTCAAAAGGCATTTAGGAATCCAGTATTGAGTCACGCGACGTGCAACAGGAAAAACACGCGAAAGCTGAGACAAATCAGCAGGTTTATGAGTCAAAGATTGAGGTTTTCTGTTCTTAACAGTTGATTTAGAAGTTGTTACTTGTTTAGAGTGAAAACCAGTAGCTCCGGAGGTAAAAACCGAAGGTCCGGAGGCAAAAACTGAAGCTCCGGAGGGAACAACAGAAGATCTGGTAGCTCTCGGAGCTATCATAACTAGCGGAGCTGCCTTTGTAGATTTCTTACCAGAAGGTCCGGAAGCTACCTTTTCAAAATTCTGACTCACTAAAGCAGGTTGTGTTTTTCTAATTGCATGAAAGTTATAAGATCTAGCAATTTTTCTTTCCTTTTTCTGTTGTTTAGCTAGTCTATAACAAAAATCTATGACATGACCATCTCTACTACAGGAGGTACAATGAAATTTAACTTTGTGTTCATGTCTAGATGATCAAGCAATATTTTTGTTTGAAACCTAATGAGGCAACATTCTTGTAGATTTGAAAACCACTCCTTTTTGTTTAGGAACTGTTTGAATCAAACCACTTCCTAATGACTTTATAATTTTAGGTGGATGTGCCTTAGCATGAGAATGAGAATCAAAACCTAAACCAGTTTTATCTTTGCAAGACTTAGAAGAGTTCAACAGCAAGTTTAGATTCTTATTCCCATTACAAAACCGACCTAGTGTCCTATTCATGTCATCAAGTTTCTTAGACAAGTCTAGGCAGTTTGCACATAAAGTTTTTCCTTTTAGTTTGCAATTGTAATAATTTTTAACTTCATGAGATCGTAAAGCATTGTTCAGAATGGAAATTTCATTCATTGCATCTTTTAGTTTCTTATCAAGATTTTCACATGCAGAACAATGCAAATCATCTGTAGAACAAGAAGCATCTTTTAAGTTTTTATCATTAAGTGCAGCAAGCTTTTTGTTCTTTTCAATTTCTTCATCAAGTCTGTCTAGAGTGGAGGAGTGTGCACTTCTTAGGGAGGACAATTGTTCATATATTAAGTCAGATGAGGAACAAGAATCATCACTAGGAATTAAGGATTTCAAACGATTAATTTCAGATTCTAGTGACTCAATTTTAGCAGCATTGTCCCTAAGCTTTTTGTCCTTTTTCTTGACAATAACAGTGGCACGGGAAATAGCATCACACATTTCATTACAGGTTGAACATACCTCATCATCGTCACTGTTGTGTTCTGCTTCCTCCTGACTTGATCTTGATTTTGCTTTGCCCGCCATGAAACATATGTTGGCTAGGTCATCATTCTCTTCATCACTTTCAAAGTCTATGTCACTTGAACTGAGCTCTTGAAGTGCGGTGATGAAGCTATTAATCATCTTGCATCCTATACTACCCTTCTTTTTCTTGTTGGAATTTCCAGAGGAGGTCCGGACCTTGCATTGTTTTTCTTCCCGGGTGGTCGGACCTGAAAGTTTAGGGCATTCTGTACGAAAGTGTCCTGTTTTACCACATTCAAAACAGCGTTGAGGTCCGGAGCTTCCTCTCCTTCTAGTTCTCACATTTTGCAATGATTTTGAGAATCTAGTAGAGATGAGTGCCAACTCCTCTTCTGGAAATTCTTCGATCTGCTCCAGGGTTAGCGAGGACAACAAAGCAAGAGTATTGCAAGATGATGATTGGCCGGAGCTAGACGTATCACGTTGTGAGACAAATGCAATAGACTTGTTTGGGTTCTTACGTGCTAGGATGTCAATTTCATGAGTTTTTAGTTTAGAATAAAGTACATCTAATGTAAGAGAACTCATGACAGTTGATTCACGAATGGATGTTACTTTCATCTCCCAAACTGACATGTCTAATGCACTAAGAAGTTGTCTAGCATTCTCAGCATCAGAAAAATTAACATTGACACTACGTAAGTTGCTGAGAATTTTATTGAAACGAGCAAAGAGGTCATCGATAGACTCACCGGGTTGCATCTCAAAACGCATATATTCCTTTTTGAACATATCTTGTTTTACCTCCTTGATTGTGTTGGAGCCTTCATGGTAATCACAGAGAGCTCTCCAAACATCGTACGCTGACCGGATGTGTGCGACACGATCAAAGTCGCTCTGAGTGAGTCCTTGGATGATCAAGTTTCGGGCTTTGTTGTTGTTGTCGACGTTCCGTAGGTTTGTGGCCGTGACTTGATCATTGGGTGGCACTTCATAAGGCTTATACACCTTCTCCCATATTGCAAAGCCTTGTGCCTGGATGAACGCCTCCATGTGTGCCTTCCAAACCTGGAAATCAATACCAGAAAACACACAAGGTTTGGCGGAGTACTTCTCCATGATGATTAGTCAAAAACACGTGATAATCTCAAAGATTAGAGCACCGTGGCTCTGATACCAATTGTAGGATCGAAGACCACGTGAAAAGCTACCAGAGGGGGGTGAATGGTAGATTTAAAAATCTTACGCAGCGGAAACAATTAAATCCCCAAACCCTTTTGGTAGAAAAACGATCTGTTAAAGAAATCGTATATGAGACTAATCTAAACGTGTTTCACTGTGACAAAAGTGATAGATATCAGAGAGAATCAAGTCACGAAGACAACACAAAAAGAATTACTCAAATCCGTCGAGAAAAACTCAAGTTATGATCAAAAGATCAGACTATGGTCAATCTGACTTACTCGAGAAAAACAGTTCTGGAGTGCTGCAATGAAACTCGTGTAGATCATAGACCACAAATCCAATGACTGTGAAATTTTGATAGATGATAGACAATCAAGTTGAGAAGATAACCCAAAAAGAATCGCATCAATTGGATCAGTAAAACTCAAGTTATGATAAAACCACCAACGAAAGATGGTGCTGTCCAGAAACTCGACGAGTAAAACTTGTCTGGAACAAGTCGGACGAACAAGGCACAAAAGTTCCTTCAAACTACGAATTTTATTCAATAGAACACAAGAGGAACAGCCCCAAAGTACGTCTCCCTCGAGCTTTGGCCTTCCCTTGCTTATATAACCAGCCCTTAGACCATCCCAATCTCAACTAGGACTCCAATCCTAATCCGATCACAATCAGAACTTTCCATAACTGCTCAAGATTCTTCTATACGCAGATAGAAGCAATCTTAAGACTTCCAAACACCTTAGGAACGTATCCCACATTCCTAAACAACTCAAATACGTGACACACACGAAATCCTAACATAACCAACTCGATACTTTCCATACCGAGCCATAACCGACTCAGCTAGCAGCCTAAGTCTTCAACCGATACGATCCAATCCTTCCGATCAGATCATCCTTCCATAATCCGTCTCTAGAAGCATATTGCCACGTCATGCACCTCATGCATACGTGCGAACACCTTCCTTCGACCTTCAATTGCACTGCCCTTGATTCAATCATCCTGCGCGACCTCCTGACCCGCTCAACCACAGTTCCTCCCGAACTTGGTTGTTGGAACCTCATCCCCTCCTGAGACTAGTCCAATGGATCCTGTCACCAGCCATGACTTGAACTCAAGCAACACCTGCACATGAACAAACAAACAATCCATACGAGCCCAAGTCCTCGACTTGACTCAAGTTAGTTCCGAACACAACACCTTACGTGAGAACCTCACATAAGCATGTTGCAAAACCATAGTGGAAACGATATCATCCATATCATCCAAAACGCACCAAAAACTTAGCAAATGAATACTAAGCAATCTTTCCAATCATGTAGAGCAAGTACGAAACATTGCTAAAGAAAAGTAGAAGCACTTTGGTCAAGTTCCGGACCTTGCCAGAGCAACCCGGAGCTTGAGCCGGAGCTAACAAGAGCTAGTAGAACCTAGCACCGGAGCTTACCAAAACTAGCACACCCAAGCTCTCGCCGGAGCTTACAAAAGCTAGTAGATCCTAGCACCGGAGCCTACCAAAACTAGTTGGAACTAGTCAACCCAAAAACCGGAGCTAGACAAAGTACATCGGAGCTTAGCAAAAGCATGTCGGAGCTATCAAATATATGCCGGAGCTATCAACTATATGCTGGAGCTATCAAAGACATGCCGGAGCTAAACATAAAGCTCACCGGAGCTAACCAAAGCTAGTCGGACCTTACCAAGAAGTCGGACCTAGCATCGAACGTAACCGGAGCTACCCAAATCAAGCCGGACCTATCGTCGGACCTTGCTATAGCTCGGAGCTAGAGTCGAACCTTGATAAAAAGGTGTTTTGGTGATATTTAAAACTTTTATCATCAAAGCCAAGTGTATTCACTACAAGCCAATGTATTCAGCACACATAAGTCTTACATTTATATAGAGGTGGAGGCTAGGGTTAGATGGATTTCGAGTTTGGGATGAGTAGAGGCCGGTTTAGAGTCCCTCATGGGCTCTAAAAGAGTTGGGCACGACGTCCCTAGGCCCACTTAACGTGAAACCAAAGAAACAAGTCGTAAAACGAAAGATCAATTCAGAGTCACAAAATATCGGACAAGTCTGAAAAGGACCGGACTAGTACGAAGTCGTCCAGAGAGAAAATCGGACAAGTCTGGCCAAAAATCGGACAAGTTCGACTTTAAACAGAGAGGAAAACGGACAAGTCCGCTGAAACACCTGACTAGTTCGGAAAATTCCAAGGACTTAGCAATTTTTCAAGGATTCTTGGAATATCGGACTAGTCTGTACAAAATCGGACAAGTCTGAAAGTTTCTAGAGGCAAAATCGGACTAGTCCGCAGCAAAACGGACAAGTCCATTTTTAGTCAAAGAGAAATCAGACTAGTCCTCAGTAAAATTGGACTAGTCCGCACTTTCCTGCGTTTTAAGTGCGGTTTTGCTCCAAATCAATTTTAAACTCGTTCCTCTTGTTGTGGGTTAATGTTAAACATGTATATGAGTGCATGTAGGGCATGATGCATGAAAATGAGGGTGTTACAGATGGCTTCTACATCTAACAACAACCGACGAGAGGAAGGAGGAGAAGGTGGGATTTGTGTTGAAGTGCTAATCAAATGAGATTAGCACTAATTGGTGTTTATTCAGATTTGTATTCGGATTTTCTTTTGTACCCGAAATAATTTTAAGTGTGTCGGTACCCTGCGTACCGTATACCCCTTGGGACTACAAAAAAACCAAAGGGACTTCATCTGTCTGAGTTGAAGACCTGCGAAGGCCCCACATGGCATACGAGACTGGACATGCCTCCCATCTATGGTTAGCTTCGGTACTGCCACATGTACATAGTAGCCGGAGCTATACCCCACTCATGGTATAGCTCTGGGCTAAACACTTGAGCAGCACCTCCAGACCTAACCTCCGACAGAGGGAAGCTCTAGTATTGACACGTGTGCATCTATACCGGACCTACCTGCCCGAGACGAATAGCTCCAAAGCTGCCACGTGTTCGAACCGCCGGACCTTCAACCTTGGTAGACAAGCTGGTGAACCCCCAACGACTCGGACCTCCAAGGGGCAATCAAAGACTTCAAGACCTGCTTAAGTGTCATTAATACCATATTAATGACACACGATCGGCAGGCCCTTAATACTGGTAACGGCACTGTCAAGCCCCATTACCACGCTATTAAGGATAATTAATCTCGTTGATTATGTATTAAACATTAGTAACCGCCAGGACCACATGTCGGGCCAGGCTAATTGTGTAATGACTAGTCCTTGTACTATAAAAGGACTGGTCGACGACAGACTCTCGGACGCCCTCAGACACACACAATCTCCGACTGAAAGCTCTTAGACACTCAATACAACAGCTACACACCCCGTGGAGTAGGGTATTACGCTCAGGCGGTCCAAACCACGCAAACCCTTGTGTCCACTAGCAATATTCTTCGAAATCTCTGCGCACCCAATACTGAACTATAACTCCTTGAGCTACCAACGGTAGTATTGGGAAAATTGCCGGAAAAACACTCTGACAGTTGGCGCGCCACGTAGGGGGGCGCCCGAGATTTCAAGAATGGTGAACTCAGCTGCTGGATCATCCAACAACAACCTCGCTGCGCAACTTGCTGGAGGCAATACCTCCAACATGCAACAACCAGCGGGTGCCGCGGCTCCAGCAGGAGTCATGCCTCCGTCGCCACCGTCTGCACCAGCAAATCAAGCTGGAAAATGGGACAGAGCATCCGCGTTGGTCACGGTGTCAGCGAATAACAACAATCCTGAACACGCGCTCCATGCAACACGTGCTCTCCTCCAACGCCCACCACCTCAGGGTGCATCCCAGGGTGCAATGGAGCAGTGGAGGGCTGACGTGGAACATTTGGTTGCAGTAGCAGCCGATCACATCAGCAACCAAGGTTCTCCCCCCTCGGGGCGAGCCCCAACACAGCATCAGACTTTGTTGGGCAAACTTGGTCCACACGCTTCCCAGAATAGGAGGTGTGATGCGTCTCAACAAGCGACGTCGCTACCTGCTGGGGCGCGACGCACCCATACAGTAACCAGGCTTTCAACTCATGACCTCCGGGCGGAGCTTGATCACCGTTACCGTCAGCAGGACGACCGCATCCATATCGAGCGTGCTTGCGAAAGGCGAGAGGCTCAAGACAATCCTGTTCCTGAGGGTAGGATGAGGCTGTTCTGCCCTGGCCATGCACTTGCGCATAGTCAAATGGCCACAAAAGTTCCGGCCGCACCTTCTGAAGAAATTTGACGGGACTGTCAACCCCGCTGAGTTTCTCCAGATTTACTCCACTATAATCCTTGCAACCGGAGGTAACGAGGCCGTAATGTCCAACTACTTACCTGTTGCTTTAACTGGGACCGCCAGGTCCTGGTTCATGAGCCTCCCGCCCAACCCCATCAATAGTTGGAAAGAATTGTGCCAATAGTTCACCGCCAATTTCAGGAGTTCATACACCTGAACAGGCACTGAACTGGACCTTTTTGCTATAACACAGAAGGGGGGAGAATCCTTGTGTTCCTTCATCCAGAGGTTCTCCCAGGTACGAAACACTATTCCTTCTATCTCTAGCGCCTATGTTATTGTGGCATTTAGACAGGGCATAGGAGACAAGAAGATGCTGGAGAAGCTGGCGATCAAGGAGATCACCAGCGTCACGGAGCTCTTCAGCTTGGCAGACAAGTGTGCTAAAGCTGTGAAGGGTCGCGAAATGCACTCCAAACCACCTCCGAAGGATAACAAAAAATCCTCCAAGGGCGAAGCCACTACCTCCGGGAGTGGCAAAAAGAAGAAAAAGTCCAACGGCAAGAAAAAGTTGTCGGCTGGCACACCTACTGCTGCAGGTGCTGCAGCTCTGGGTGGCCGGGGGCCACGCCCTGAGAAACAACCTTGACCTTCATCTGAAGATGGCGGCAACTCCAAAATGTGGTGTCCTATTCATAAGTCAAACATCCAAAATTTGGAAGACTGCCGAGAGGGCCAGAACCTTGCCGAGCGCTACAACAAGCGCTAGGAAGAAGTTCCTTTCCGACAAAGGGAAGGAAAACAGAAAGTCAACGAAGCTCCGGGTGAAGAGGAGTTAGGCTTTCAGGACCCTAAAAAAGTTTTGAAGGCCGTTTACACCTCCGTCGACGATGACTCTGACATCTCCGACAATGAACATCGGAAAACCATGAACACCA
Source organism: Tuctoria greenei (assembly GCA_036927565.1). Lineage (NCBI taxonomy): Eukaryota > Viridiplantae > Streptophyta > Magnoliopsida > Poales > Poaceae > Tuctoria > Tuctoria greenei. Next base: position 36,742,273 of record JAYESD010000008.1, read on the forward strand.
TTTTTGGTGGTTCATGGGACATCACCACCCGCTGTGTCCTCAAGACCATGCGGCATGACATGGCTTCAGTGGCTCCCACCGCCAGGGCGGAGCCGCATCGGAAGTGGATGGATACTGCCATCACATTCGACGCGTCAGACTGCCCTCGGAATATGATCGGAGCTGGTCAACTCCCATTGATGGTATCTCCAACCATCAACAATATTCAACTCCACCATGTAATGGTGGACGGAGGTTCGGGGCTGAACCTCATAAGCTTCGAAGCTTTCGTCAAGCTTCAACTCCGACCTTCAGATCTTCGCCCCTCTCGACCTTTCTCTGGAGTAGGTCCGGGGGCCATAAACCCACTTGGTGCCATTACTCTCCCCGTGACCTTCGGGACTCGAGAGAACTATCGCACTGAGAAGTTGGTCTTTGACGTTGCTCAGATCAACTTACCCTTCAACGCCACTCTGGGCAGGCCAGCCTTGTACAAGTTCATGGCTGCTGCTCATTATGGCTACTTGGTGTTGAAAATGCCAACACCAGCTGGTGTTCTCCGGATCCGTGGAGACCGCACTGCTGGAGTAATTGCACTGGAAGAACTTCACGCGCTTGCTACAGCGTAGGAGGAAGAGTCCACGCAGCAGGAAGCTCCGAAACACCCGAGCATTCGTCATCGAGGCTCAACCTCCGCACCTTGCGTGCAACCAAGCGGAAACACCGACATTCCCGTCAAAGTCGTCCAAATCGGTTCATACGCCGCTCAGACCACCCGTATATCGGGAGGTCTGAATGATAAATAGGAACTCACGCTCATCACTTTCCTCCGGGCTAATGTTGATGTGTTTGCCTGGCAACAGTCACAAATGCCTGGGATCCCTAGGGAAGTGATCGAGCATAATCTGAAGATCTATCCCGATGCTCGGCCTGTACACCAGAATCCTCGGAAGCAATCAGTAGAGCGATATAACTTCATACAAAAAGAAGTGAAGAAGTTGCTCGAAGTTGGATTCATCCGAGAAGTCTTCCACCCAAAATGGCTGGCAAACCCAGTTGTTGTACCCAAGGCCGGAGGGAATCTTCGGATGTGTATCGACTACACAACGCTGAATAAGGCATGTCCAAAAGATCCATCCCCACTACTTAGAATAGATCAGATTGTGGATTCCACCTCCAGGTGTGAATTACTGTGTTTCCTAGACGCATATTCTGGGTACCATCAAATCAGAATGTCTAGGGAAGATGAAGAGCATACTTCTTTCATCACAGTAGATGGATTGTATTGTTATACTGCCATGCCATTTGGTCTCAAGAATGCAGCTTCAACATTTGTACGTGCTATGTACAAAACCTTTGGAGAGCTTATCAGAGACGTAGTGGAATTGTATGTCGATGACATCGTTGTCAAAATTAAGGACAAGGAGTCACTTCTTGACACCTTGCAAGCTGTCTTTGACAAGTTGCGAGTCACTCGCATGAAGCTGAACCCGGACAAATGTGTCTTCGGGGTTAGCTCCGGAAAACTTCTCGGTTTCTTGGTAAACCGCCGAGGCATAGAGGCAAATCTAGCGAAGATTAAAGCCATTGAAGATATACGGCCACCAGCCCGCATCAAGGATGTCCAGAAGCTGACTGGATGTCAAGCTGCCCTCAGCCGATTCATCTCAAGATTGGCGGAACGGGCACTACCCTTCTTCAAGCTATTGAGGAAGTACGGACCATTCCAATGGTATGAAGAAGCAGAAAAGACATTCGAGGAGCTGAAGTAGCTCCTCACCACTCTACTAACCTTGGTAGCTCCGAACCCTGGTGAGCCTTTACTGCTTTACATTTCGGCAACTGACGAAGTTGTTAGCATGGTCCTGGTTGCGGAGAGGCCAGAACCATTACAAGCTCAGGAATCCAGACCCCTTCGAGAGAGTCAGGAGGTTCCTGAAGGCGAGTCTGGGTCCCAGCTCCCAGACTCTAATCAACAAGGAGTTACTCTTGTTGAGCTAGAAGAGCCGACCCCCTTGGGAGGGTCCAGGTCACTCCTGAAGGAGCTCTGAGTTCCTCCAACAAGGACCTGACGATCCCTGAAGAAGGTCCAAACCCCTCTGGGAGGGTTCGGGTCAATGAGGAAGAAGCTCCAGGCCCCTCCGGGAGGGTACGGACAGTCCAACGCCCAGTGTACTTCATCAGTGAAGTACTCCACGACACCAAAACTCGGTACCTGGAAGTACATAAACTGTTATATGCAGTTCTTATTGCTTCCAGGAAGCTCTGACACTATTTCCATGCTCACAAGATTTTAGTGGTGACTTCATATCCACTGCGAGCAATTTTGCATAATCCCAACTCCACTGGGAACATTGCAAAGTGGGCAGCGGAATTGGCCAAGTTTGACCTTGAATTCGTCCCAAGACAAGCAATCAAAAGTCAAGCATTGGCGAACTTTGTGGCTGAATGGAACCCCTCTCCATCAAACCCCGGGGGCCCCCAGTGAGCAGAAGCTGGAACTCAAGGCTCCGGTCTTCACTGAGCCTCACCGGACTCTCTACTTCGACGGCTCCATACAGAAGCAGGGGTCAGAGCTGGAATCCTTCTCCTCGCTCCGACCGGGGAGAAGGTTAAATACATGGTGCACCTTGACTTCAAGGCGACCAACAACATGGCGGAGTATGAAGCAGTCATTTATGGACTAAAGGTGGCACTATCATATGTTGTCAAGCAGCTGTTGGTCAAGGGAGATTCGCAACTCATCATTAAACAGGTGAAGGGTGAATGCTCCTATAACAATCCCCAACTAGATGCTTATCTCCTTGAAGTCCTGAGGCTTCAGAAGGACTTCAAAGTCTTGGACCTCCACCATGTATAGCGTCTCCATAACGCTGAAGTTGACGAACTCTCGACGAAAACGTCAACCGGAGCTCTGGCTCCCGACGGAACATTCGTCCGGAGGTTGTCTAAACCGACACCTCAGCCTGCCGAGCTGAGGGAAGGGGGCGAGATCAGCATCCTGAAGCTGGCGGTCCCGATGGCCCTGTTACCATGGCAGCCATCAAGGGTCGTAGGTGCTGCCGGAAGCTCCGAGCAACCCAGCACGCTAGACTCGAATGCTCAAGCTAGCTCCGATGCATGGATCTCGGAGATCCGGAGCTACTTGAAAGACAAATTCCTTCCTGAAGATGATGTATCCGCTGACCTGATAGTTAGATTGGCTAAAAGATACACGTTGGTAGAAGGGGATCTCTACCGGCGCGGTGCCAACGTCGTCCTAATGTGGTGCATCACAAAGGAAAAAGGATGCGAGCTCCTTGTAGAAATCCATAAAGGCGAGTGTGGGAACCACGCGTCTTCCCGCACGTTGGTCGGTAAAGCATTTCAGCATGGCTTTTACTGGCCTACAGCGCTGGTGAAGAAATGTGAAGCATGCCAGTATCATGCTAAACAAATTCACACACCAGCCCAGCCTCTACAAATGATACCTTCTACATGGCCTTTCGCTATGTGGGGGATGGATATCTTGGGACCTTTCCCAAGAGCTGTCGGAGGTTACAAGTTCTTGTAAGTCGCCATTGACAAATTCACCAAATGGCCGGAAGCAACTCCAGTTGCGACAATAAACAAGCAATCTTCAATCAACTTCTTACAGTCCATCGTATGCAGATTTGGAGTCCCAAACAAAATACTAACCGATAATGGGACTCAATTTACAATCTATGCATTCCAAGGATATTGCGAAGACCTCGACATTCAAGTTAGCTACGCTTCCGTAGCTCACCCGGCAAGCAATGGCCAAGCCGAGAGAGCAAATGCAGAAATCCTAAAAGGACTCAAGACGCACACATATGAGTGTCTGAAAAAACATGGAGCCACCTGGATTGAAGAGCTTCCGCCCACTCTATGGGCCAACAGGACAACTCCAAACCGGTCAACTGGAGAGACACCCTTCTTCCTGGTGTATGAAGCTGAAGCAGTCCTTCCTCCAAAAGTCACCTTGGGGTCGCTCCGGGTCCAGTCCTTCGACGATGCTGCGCAGGACCAGCTCCGGCGTGAAGACCTTGACCTCCTTGAAGAGGGAAGGTGTCGAGCAGCTGTTCGGAATGCCCGATACCGCCAAGATCTCTGGCGCTATCATCAAAGGCATGTTCACAACCAACAGCTTGAGGAAGGCGATCTGGTGCTACGGAGAATACAATCCAGAGAGGGGTTAAACAAACTCTCCCCCAGCTGGGAAGGACCCTTCCGAGTGATTAAAGTATCCCGTCCCGGATGCGTTCGCTTGGCAACCGACGATGGGACACCTCTCCCTAATCCTTAGAATATTGAGCACCTCCATAAGTTTTACGCTTAATATCACGGAGGTGAGTCTGTAGTTACACATGATGTATGTTATAGAGTCATTGTACAGAGTCGGGTAGCTCCTCCGGGAGAACAGTCGGACCTTCCCCGGAAGGTCCACAGAGTTCAGGCAACACTTGTCACAGTCTAAGAACTAAAAGTGTAGCTAGCTACCTTGGGTCAAACAAGAAACAAAGCACACTTAGCCTGTTTCCGTACCCTAAGGGTGTACTTGTTTCCCCTGTACCTCGGACCTATAATGAAAGACATCTTTATGTGAAAACAGACTCCACGTGCATCTACTTTGTACAAGATCAATATTTTTTATTTTTCTCTTTCTTGTCTATAACAAAATTGTGCAATTCTCAAGAATTTTTTAGATCGACTAATTCACAACTCGGGTCACATTGTTAATTCCTTCGGGTTTTCACATTGTTGAATGGTTCACTTGGCTGAATGCCGCCAGCCAATCTAGGTCCGGAGTGTGCTATCGACTTAGCCTGGTCCTGCACCCTAAGTACGCCAATCTACCTACACCATGGCAGGCCGAAGTAAGGCATGTCCTGAAAACAATTGGACCTAGAGAAAACGACTCAGTGCACTCGATTGTATGAAGAGTTGCGCTCGGCCTAAAAGTTTCTTACGAGAATAATAAGACGCAACTGAGTTATAGATAAGAAACAAATTTTACTATTTTTCTTGACTTCATTGTGCAGGAAAAATAAAGATCCCATGATTATGGTGAATTCTGCCGGAGCTACTAAAGCTCTGACATTCCCTAGAAGGCTTGTAGTCGATGTTCTAAACATTGATAGCAAGCATCGAGCTACTCAACTCCGGTAAAACCAGGGAGCTAGCCATCAAAGTGAACAAAAGATGGTGGGAAGACTTCAGGAGACTAACTGTCGACGCTCTACGCGTTGATGGAGACCACTGCTGGAGCTACCAAGCTCCGATGATGGTCAAAGTCGTAGCCCTTAAGATCCGACAACCTCAAGAAGCCTTCACTACTGAAGACTTCGGACCTACGGTCTACAAGTCTAAAGCACACAAGTCTTCAACAGCAGTTACATCCTCATGGTACATGTTCACAATCAAATTGTGTACATCTACCAGGGGGCCAAGTGAGACAAAAGTGTTGAAGTCAAAAAATGAAATTCATAAAAAACTTGGATTTCATTCATCTGGAGACAAGAGATTGCAAAATTGGAGAAGAAGAAGAGAGAATACAAGCGGGAGCTATAAAGACATGGTCCTAGACCCTATGGAAGAATGAGGCGACCTTCTGGGCAACCTCAGAAACGTTGGCCTGGGCAGCTTCTCCCTCTCCGATGATGGGGCCTTGGAGCACCGGGTCCAGGGGGAATTGGGGGTCCCAGCTTGTGTAGCACGACAAAATAAATTCCAGCTGGTCCGCAATGACATCTCCTATCTTGGTGAGCTTGTTGCCCGCCAAACTCAGCGCCTGCAATGCCTAGTCCAGCTCCGGTTTTGGATCATCCGGACGCACAAGGCTAAAACCCATTGGCGTCAGCGCGTCGTTGGCTTTGCCCAGGAAGTCCCAAACTTGTTGGGACTCCGTAACCCTGCCACTTCGCATATCCTCCAAGGATCTTTTGGCTGCTGCAAGCTTCGAGTTCTCCCGAGCAAGACGCTCCACCTCTTTGGTGTTCTGCTGAATCTTTTCAGCAACCTGCCTTTCGAGATTACTGAGATCTTCCTCCCGGAGGTGGATCTCGTTCCAGCGGTTGACCAGGTCCTTCTCTCGGCCCTGCACCTTCTTCTCCCTGGCAGCAACGACAATTTCCATCCTGTGTAGTTCATGTCCTTGCTGCCAGGCCTTCTTCTCCTCTCTCTCGCAGCGCTCATCCAATTTCTTGGTGTGCTCCTCGAGACTCTTGTCACCCAGAGTTAGCCTCTGAGTAAGATCTTCTTCCCTCCTCACGACGTCATCCCGCAGCTCTAGGAGTTTTTGCTCTTCATCCTCGAGGTTTCTCTCCCGCACCTCAAGAGCCTCTCGGCGCTTGACGAGACTGGCGTGGATGGCGTCGAGCCTCTCTTGGCGATCATCTGCTGCGCTATTAGCAGCTTTGGCCTGTTTGTAAATGGACCGGGACTAGTTGTCAAGGGATCGCGTCATGCTTTCCCTCTCATCCAACAGCTTACCCCAATACTCCAGGCGAATCTTCTCCTTCCTCACCCACTCTTTGTCTTCAGCCAGCCTCGACTGCGCCAGCTTGGTCTCGAAGTGGAGTCGGTTGCGCCACCTCCTAAGAGTTTGATGCTCCTCCTCGAGAGCCTTGCTGTCGTGGTAAAAAGCCAGCTGAACCTGGCGAAGACTGGAGCAGGCGTTGTAAATAGACAACGACAAAGGAATCGGGTCCGGACCTGCCGGCGTCATCTCCTCCGGTTCTAGTGGGTTCTCTATGACAAAAATTGGGTCCCACTCTACAAGAGCGATTCCCTAAGCTTTTGCGGCACTAGGGCCACCCTCCAGAATAGCCTCGATCGCCGTCGAGGAAGGTCCTGCTACAGAAGCTTCAACCTCCAACGTTGGCTCCGAAGGCCTCGCCGCCAAGTCGTCAACAGCTGGTCCCTCAAGCGGGGGGCCAGCAACTTCATCTCGGCACCCTGGCTCGGGCGCGGGCACCTTCGGGACCACCACCTCCAGAGCAGGTGTTGAAGGTTCGGTTGGAGCTGAAGCCACTTCCGGCTCCGATGCTGGCACCTCCTCCACCATCGGCCCAGGCGCTGATGCTTCGAACATCATAGGCTCGGGCGCCGACACCTCTGCAGAAGTTGGTTCAGGCGCCGGAACCTTTTCGATGATCGGCTCTATCGCCGGAGCTTCTGCAGCAACCGGCTCTATCGCCGGAACTTCTTCGATAACCGGCTCAGGCACCGGAGTTTCATCAACCACCGTCTCTACCGCCGAGGCATTATCAACCACCGGCTCCACCTCCAGGGCTTCGACAACATCTGGCTCTAGGGCCGGAATCACAAACATCTCTGGTTCTGAGACCGGAGCGTCCACCATATCAGCGTCCAAACCCGGAGCTTCAACCTTCGGGACAGGCGCCGCTGGTACATCTTCATTCTCGTGGCCCGGCACTACCACAGGAGCTTCTGGGGATGAATCAAGGCCAAGACCATGACAGCTGGCGCCAGAGTTGTTGTAGCCTCAGCCACCCCTTGGGGCAGCACTGGAATTGGAGCCGGAGCTTCCGTCTCCACAGCATCAGTTGCTGTCGTAGGAGCCGGAGCTTTAGTCCTTTTCTTGGGGACACTGCAGATGAAGGACGAAGAAACTCAAAACACAGTTACAGCACAAAACAACTAACTGAGGTAAAAAATAAAAATTACCTCGGAAGGTTTCCGCACCAGTTAGCACGGAACCTCTTCTCCGGACGCTCAGGACTGGATCCAGGCGCCACTGGCATATCTGTTTCGGAAGGTTCCCCGGAGCTCGCCGCAACCGTCAGCGCTGCTTTGGTCGAGGCCCCCTTCGATCCGGAAGAACTTCCAGACCCAGAGCCTTCAGTTGGTCCTGGTACCGTAGCCATACGGCCGGAACTGGCACCCCGAGGAGATGCCGATGCTCGAGTAGATGCCGCTGTTGAAGACCTCCCCCTCCGGGGAGAAGGAGCCGCTGGGGAAGGAGCAGGTCTGATGGACCTTCTGTCAGAGTGCTTTAGCTTCCTTTTCCGGCTCGAGGGCTCGGCCAACTCTTTTCCCTTGCCAAGACTTCAACCCTTTGTTTCGGGACAGAGGGGGTACCACCCTCGGAGACCCCGGAGATCACCAACCTGGTGGTCGAACGCCCCTCGATGACACCAAGGTCATAAAGCACCGACATCTTACGCCGAAGCTCCGTGCTGAACTCTGCCTCCATGTTTGGAGGGAGGAAAGCTGCCGGCAGAGACAAGTAGTCACCTTCGATGTCGATGCCGTGCTGTAACTTCTTGAGGTGAAGCTCCAAGGTTGCGCCTTCCAGATTGGACTTCAAACCAGTTTCTATCTGGTCATCGTCCATCACGCTGTTGAGGGCCCAAGCAAGCTTCTCCCTCTTCTTCAGCGGAGCCCACCTGTTGGCCAGGAAATAGCAAAATACCGCCTGAGGAGTCACACCTCCTTCCACGCACTGGTGGATCCAGGTCAGAGCAGGGTTGAAGGCGTCCGACAACACCGAAGTTTCACTCCAAGCTTCGGTGTCAATGTTGGGGAGGCCTACAGGCAACTCCAGCCTCTCATGCTCCTCTGCCCTGATGACGATCCAATCCTTCTTCCAATCGTCCCACTCGACGGAAGGGAACGACCGTAAGTACTTGTACGGGCTTCTTGCGCTTCACGAAGTAGTATAAGCCAAGGTACTCGTCACTCTTGTCGGTGGTGTGGATGGTGAAGAAGGTGCGGAAGAGCTCGACGCAGGGAGGAATACCCACCCACATCTCGCAGAATTGGACAAAGATCGACACCAAAATAATGGAGTGGGGGCCGAGGTGGTACAGCTGCAGACCATAGAAGTCTAGTAGCATCAAGACAAAAGAAGAAAAGGGTGGGATCAGTCCCACCATGGCGTACGCGGAGAAGTACACCATTTCGTCGGCGTGCTCCTTCTCAAACGGAAGCTTGCCGGCGCGGACCTGGTGATCGAAGAAGGTACTGGACCACCCCATGAGGTTTCGGACCTTCTTCAAGTTGCCGTCAGTCTTGAGGCAGCTCTCGCGGAGACCCAACTCCATCGCAGCACAAGCGGGGCTAGAGACGAAAAGCAAGCGAAAGTTTGGAAGGTTTGAGCGCAAGATCGAATGAAGGCGTAAAGAACCCCCAAACGGTGCCTGCTTTCCTTCTTGAGTAAGCCCCCACAACGCTTGGATAGAAATCGCGGAGGAGCCGACGTTACAAGTCAAAAACTTCAGCCTGCCAATGACAAGGGGGCCCGGGGCCACCCCGACGATCAAGTCGAGGTCCTTGCCCAGGCGAATGGTTGTCATCATGAAAGGCGGGAAACCCGAAGGCGGCGTCCTGACAAGGCGCGCGGAACCGATACAATTTTTGTATCGAGAACCGGCGACCTTCAATTGCGTGAGGTCCGCATGCTAAGATCTCACCTGTCGCATCCAGGATATGCCACGCGGCGGTGGCTTAACTACGAACTACTGCCAATGGCACATCCGAAGATCCTTGAAGACACGACACAAAAATCGGAGGATGGACCCACCTCCGACAAAACGACTCCTTCCGAAAGGTCTCTCCCGGAGGTGGGCCCAGGGGGCCACTGTCGGTACCCTACGTACCGTATACCCCTTGGGACTACAAAAAAAACCAAAGGGACTTCACCTGTCTGAGTTGAAGACCTGCAAAGGCCCCACATGTCGTACGAGACTGGACATGCCTCCCATCTATGGTTAGCTCCAGTACTATCACGTGTACATAGCAGCCGGAGCTATACCCCACTCATGGGATAGCTCTGGGCTAAACACTTGAGCAACGCCTCTGGACCTAACCTCCGACAGAGGGAAGCTCCAGTATTGACACGTGTGCATCTATACCGGACCTACCCGCCCCAAACGAATAGCTCCGAAGTTGCCACATGTCTGAACCGCCAGACCTTCAACCTTGGCAGACAAGCTAGTGAACCCCCAATGGCTCGGACCTCCAAGGGGCAATCAAAGATTCAAGACCTGATTAAGTGTCAATAATACCATATTAATGACACACGATCGGCAGACCCTTAATACTGGTAACAGCACTATCAAGCCCAATTACCATGCTATTAAGGGTAATTAATCTCGTTGATTATGTATTAAACATTAGTAACCACCGAGACCACATGTCGGGCCAGGCTAATTGTGTAACGACCAACCCTTGTACTATAAAAGGACTGGTCGACGACGGACTCTCAGACGCCCTCAGACACACACAGTCTCCGACTGAAAGCTCTTAGACACTCAATACAACAGCTACACACCCCGTGGAGTAGGGTATTACGCTCAGGCGGCCCGAACCACGTAAACCCTTGTGTCCATTCGCAATATTCTTTGAAATCTCTGCACACCCAATACCGAACTATAACTCCTTGAGCTACCAACGGTAGTATCGGGAGAATTGCCGGAAAAACAATCCGACAAAGTGGCTAAGTGATTTTATTTGGATCTCTGTTATCTATCAACGATATCTTGAGCTGACTAGTCGCTAATTATTTTCAAGATTTGATTAAATATGATTTTATAGTACTCCTTTCGAATCTTTTTATTTGTCACTGGCTAGTTTATTTTTGTACTAATAAGTGACAAATAAAAAGATCCGGAGGAAGTATTAAGCAAGTAAGAAGGAGTGTAACCCCTAAGATCTCAGATTTAAGAATATAAGAAAGGGATTTTTGAATCCAATCACGTACCTAGATTAAAATTGAAGGGTAAGGGCGGAATAACTTACGTTGAGACCGTTTCTTGAAGTAGCCACCATGGGCTTTGGGAAGTTGATGAGTCTCGAGGTCATTTGATTCCTGGGGTAAGGACACCACCGACGCCTCTCAACGGCGACGCGCTCACTCATAGGGGCGTGCACGCCGACGAGAGGAGTGGTGCCGACGCCAAGGTAAATCCGGCGGCGCTTTGGCCCTCACAAACCCTAACCCTAGCCCTGGTGGCGGTTCTTGACGGCGGCCGAACGATGCTGTTTGTGCTCCTTATTGGAATTGTGATTGGGAAATCATTGAACCATTGGCCTCGGGCCGCCAGTTTATTTATACTTAAATCAAATCACTTGACCTGTGGTTTTACATGGTAGTCTAGATATGTTTACATAAAAGGTTACAACCAAATATTACTTGCCTAACAGTTGAATATTACTTGCCGAACAAACTCAACATATACTAGGTAACCAATACAATCAAGGATATATTACTTAGTCTAACATCCCCCCTTAATCACAACTTTCTTAAGTTGAGATTACGCCTGAATTCGAGCAGCCCTCTTGTTGTTAATGCCTTTGTAAAACCATCAGCTAATTGGTCTTCAGAATGAACAAACTGGATCTTCAATTGTTTTCTTGCAACCCTCTCTCTGACAAAATGGTAATCTATCTCTATATGCTTTGTTCTAGCATGAAACATTGGATTGGATGATAAATAGGTTGAACCAAGATTGTCACACCAAAGGCTCGACACTTTATCTTCTTTGATTCCCAGCTCACCAAGTATGGATTGTATCCACACAATCTCAGAGGTGGCATTGGCTAATGCTTTGTACTCGGCTTCGGTGCTCGATCGAGAGACAGTTGGTTGTTTCTTGGCGCACCAGGAAATGGATTGGGTCCAAGAAATATTGCGAACCCTCCTGTTGAGCGTCGATCATCCAAGCTTCCAGCCCAGTCGGCATTAGAAAATGTGCTTACTGCAGTAGAGGATGACTTGTTGTAAAATAATACAGTACTAAGTGTACCATGTACATACCTCAAGATGCGCTTGACGGCTGTCCAGTGAACCGTAGTTGGCGCATGTAAGAATTGACTCAACTTATTTACAGAGAAGGAGATGTCCGGTCTAGTGATTGTTAGTAGTGCCCCCACTATGCCTCAAAATTTTGGCTATCCTCTAGTCCAAGAAATTCACCTTCATACGCCGAGAGTTTTTCAGAACTTGAGAGAGGAGTTGATGAAGGCTTACACCGTTTCATGCCGGCCTTGACTAAAAGGTCAGTAGCATACTTTTCTTGAGTGAGAGCAATTCCATCTCGGGTTCTTTTGACTTGGATGCCCAAAAAGTAGTGTAACTCGCCTAGGTCTTTGAGAGCAAAGTGAGCACTTAAAACATTTAGCAAATCTGCAACTTCAAGAGAAGACCCAGTAACAATGATATCATCTACATAAATGACCGTGAATATAGTCACACTTTGTTTGTTGTAGATAAATAGAGAAGTATCAGAGTTTGATGATTTGAAGCCAAGATCAATAAGTTTAGTGCTTAATCGAGAATATCATGCCCTTGGAGCTTGTTTTAGTCTATAGATTGCCTTGTCAAGCTTGCACACATGTGTTGGCATACTTTTGCTTTCAAATCCGGGTGGTTGCTTCATGTATATTTCCTCCTCTAGGATGCCATGCAAAAATGCATTTTGCACATCTAGTTGCTTCAAATTCCAGACCTTGGATATGACAATAGAGATAACCAAGCGAATAGTTGCATACTTTACTACTGGGTTGAATGTATCTTCATAGTCTATACCATACCGTTGTTTAAAACCCTTGGCTACGAGTCGAGCTTTGTACCTCTCAACAGTCCCATCAGATTTCCTTTTAATCTTGTATACCCACTTGTAATCAATTAGATTTCTTCCTTCACTTGGTGAAACAAGGTGTCACGTCTTGTTCTTAATTAGTGCTGAGTAATCTTCTTCCATAGCCTTTTTCCCAACTAGTGTCTTTTAGGGCTTCTTCTACGCTCTACGGTTCACCGGTTATGCTAACCTTATCATATCAGGAAAAGGTTTTGATGGATTGCTAATTCCCCTTTGTAATCTGGTCATTGCTCGGTTGGGCTCAGGGTGTTGCTGCATAGAAGAAATGACTTGAGCATGTGATCTGGAACCAATCGGCATTGAATGGGTGCACTGCTTTGTGATTGGCTCCCATGCGTAGACGCAGGCGACATGTGCATTGATGCCGGCGCTGGCTGATCTGCTCCGGCGCTTCCTCTCAGCGGAGACAGCTGATGTGACTGCTCGCCATTCGAGGGAGATGCGGCGCGCGATCACACGAGCTGCTGATCTGATGCTTGGACAGAATCATCTTCATGATCTGTGCCTGCCATATTTGCTTGAGCTCATCATTTCTTGCTCCATTCTGCACGGAATTTTCACCATTTTCTACAGAAAAATTTCCTTCACCTGCATTAATATTCTCAGCCGCAATCTCATTAGATGGGTTAGTCACTAATTGATCACCACTATGCATCACCCCCTTGATCAAATAATGATACGTGCACATGTGCAGAAAGTACCAGAATTTCTTTCTGAAGCAAAGATCCAGCATTTTTATGCAGTTTTTTGAAGGGAAATTGTGTCTCGTCAAAGACCACATCCCTTGAAATGTACACCTGGCCGGTTTTTGGATCAAGACATTTTACACCCTTTTGATGAGAGATATACCCTAAAAATACACATTGGGTAGATCGGAAGGCTAGTTTGTTGGTGTTGTAGGGACGAAGGTTGGGCCAACAGGCCCAACCAAAAAAAACGAATATTGGAGTAGATCGGTTTTGTGCTGATGAGCTTTTCAAAAGGTGTAACAAAATTCAAGACTTTGCAAGGAAGAATATTGATTAGAAATGTAGTCGTAAGGAAAGCCTCGTCCCAAAATTTCAAGGGCATGACGACATTAGCTAATAGTTTTAATACCATTTCTACTATGTGACGATGTTTTCGCTCTGTGGAGCCATTTTGTTGGTGTGCATGTGGGCATGATACATGATGAGAAATGCCTTTGTTGGCTAAAATGGTGTTGAGCTTTTCATACTCACCACCCCAATCAGATTGAAGGGCAAGGATTTTCTTCCCTAATTGCCTCTCAACAAATGTTTGAAATTTTTGAAAGACATTCACCACATCAGATTTTTTTTCTTGATAAGGTAAATCCATATGTATTTACTAAAATCGTCAATAAAACTCATAGTATTCAAAACGTCGAACAGAAGTAGGAGCTCTACCCCAAACATCAAAAAATATCAATTGAAGTGCCATAGTGGCACACTTGTGGAAATTTGATAGGGTAGTTGATGACTCTTACCACACTGACATGAGTCACACACGGGATTAACACTTGATTTGTCTAAGGAAACAAGCTTATTATTTCTAAGAACCTTCTCAACGATAGATGTGGACAGATGTCCCAAGCTACAGTGCCATCTCATCCAAGGCACTTTAATGGTACTGAGACTGTGTTTGTTGGGTCTCCAGTAGCTGGGAACGAAAGAGTAGAGGGCACATGTCGGTACCCTGGATACTAGGTACCCCCTGATACTGTGGATAAAGTCATGGAGTTTCGCCCTCCATTGTTGAAGACTTTTGAAGGCAACACATGTCCAGCAGTACTTGGCCCGCATCCCTCGTTTTGGTAGCTCTGGAGCTACCACGTGTCCTACAGGGACGGACCTACCTCCCTTCACATGGAAGCTCCAGTGCTGCCACATGTATAGTAGCTCCGAACCTAACCTCTAGTAGAGGGAAGCTTCGATGTTGCCACATGTCAAGTAGCTCCGGACCTGCCTCCCCGCAGAGGGAAGCTCCAGAGCTGCCACGTGTCAGGCCTCAAGAACTAAGCCTGCAACAGGAAGACCTGGTTAACGCGTCAATAATGTTGTATTAATAACGCACGATCAGAGGGCGATCAAGACTGATAACACCACCATTAAGTCATGTTATCACACTGTTAATCACCCATAACACCAGTAGATCATGTATAGGGTGTTTATGACAGCCGGGGCCACTTGTCGGGCTAGGCGTACACTTTAATGGCCAGTCCTTAGCATGTAAAAGGGTTGCACCGTACGGTAGAGGGCAAGCTCAGAAGAAAAATAATCTGAGACACTCGCTACGCAGACACACTCATGTAATCAATAACCACCCCATGGAGTAGGGTATTATGCTCAGGCGGCCTGAACCATGTAAAAACTCGTAGTGTTCACCTCTTGTACTTGATCTTACGTGTGTCCCACCTAAATATGAACATCTATGGACTACGCTTTAGTAGTACCGGGGGAAGTGTTGTTGCTACACTTCGACATTTGGCATGCCAGGAAGGGGGGCCTAAGATCTCAAGATGGTGAATTCCGCCGCTACTTCGTCCAACGGTTTGGCTGAGCAGCCCGCTCGAGGAAATCCCTCCAACGTACAACAGCTAGCCAACACTGTTGTTTCGGCGGGTGTTGCCGCACCACTACCACCACCTCCACCATCTCAACAAGATGGTGTGTTCGTGTCGGTCACTGCATCGACCAACAACCCTGAGAACGCACTGAACGCAGCACAAACTCTTCTCCAACGTCCACCAGCGCAGGGAGCTCCTCCCGCCGTGCTGGAATAGTGGAGTGCTGATGTGGAGCATTGGTTGTAGCTGTAGCCAATGCCATCAGCAACCAAGGTCCGCCCCATGTTGGGCAGGCACCTTCAAGGAACAGGACCATGTCTGAGAGACTTGGTCCTCAGGCGTGAGAGCACAGGAGACATGTGCCCTCCCAGCAAGTGATGTCACTGCCCTCCGGGGCTCGCCGCACTCATACGACGTTGAGGCTCCCGACGCAGGACCTCCGATCGGAGCTCGACCACCGATACATGAGGCAGGACGACCGCGTCCATATCAAGCGCGCCCGTGAGAGGCTAGAGGAAACCCTTCTCCACTGGGAGTGGAAGGCGGTTGTTTGGCCCTTGCTATGCATCTTCGCATGGCAGATTGGCCACCTAAGTTCTGGCTTCACCTGCTGAAGAAATACGACGGAACAGTCAACCCCATCAAATTTCTCAGATTTACTCTACTTCTATCCTCGCAGCTGGAGGCAATGAGGTTGTGATGGCCAATTACTTCCCTGTGGCATTAACTGGGACAACAACATCCTGGTTCATGAGTCTAACTCCTGTCTCCTTTTACAATTGGGAGGAACTCTGTCGCTAGTTCATCGCCAACTTCGGGAGCTCCTACACCTGGCCTAGCATTGAGATGGACGTATTCGCCGCACAGCAGAAATTGGGAGAGTCACTGCGATCATTCATCTAGCAGTTTTCTCAGGTACGGAGTACAATTCCTTCTATCTCCAACACCTCTGTCGTTGTTGCATTCCGACAGGGAGTTAGATACAAGAAGATGCTGGAGAAGTTGGCAACCAAAGATGTCAACAGGGTCACGGAACTCTTCAGCCTAGCAGACAAATGCGCTATAGTTGCGGAGGGGCTGTGAGAAGCACTCCAAACTAACTGCGGAGGTTGGTAAACCCTCCTACTGGGTGAAGCTACTGCCACAGGCAGTGGAAAAAAAATAATTCCAAAGGTAAGAAGAAGTCATTGGTCGGCACACCAACTGCTGCTACTGCTGCAGCTCCTGGTGGTCGGGGGCCACGCCTCGAAAAACGACCCCGATCATCGTCTGAGGACGGCGATGGTGAGAAGATGTGGTGTCCGATTCATAAATCAAACACCCATAACCTTGAAGACTGTCATGAAGTCAAGTGGCTTATTGAACGCAACAACAAGCACCAAGAAGAAACCCCTTTCCGCCAACGGGAGGGGAAACAGAAAGTCAGTGAAGATTCGTTTGATTAGGAGCTAGGCTTCTAGGACGCCAAGAAGTCAATAAAGGTGGTCTACAACACCGTCGACGACGACTCTGACATCTCTGACAACTAGCGTCAGATAACCCTTCATATGATATATGGAGGGTTCTGGGATATTACCTCCCGGTGTATCATCAAGACAATGCATCAGGAGATGGCTACCACAGCTCCAACCGCCAAGGCAGAACCTCATCAGAAGTGGATGGATACTGCCATCACCTTTGATGCTTCAGATTGCCCGAAGGACATGACCAGAGCTGGTCAGTTGCCTTTGATGGTCTCTCCTACTATCAACAACATCCAGTTCTGCCATGTCCTGGTGAACAAAGGTGCGACACTCAACCTCCTCAGCTTCGCAGCTTCTGTGAAGCTCCAGCTCAGCTTATCGGACCTTAGGCCCTCATGTCCTTTCTCTGGAGTAGGTCCGAGAGCCATCACTCCTCTCAAATCAGTAACACTCCCGGTGACCTTCGGGACTCGGGACAACTATAGGTCTGAGAAGCTTGTGTTTGATGTGGCACACATAAGCCTTCCCTTCAACGCTATCCTAGGCAGGCCAACCTTGTATAGGTTCATGACCGTAGCCCATTACGGCTATCTGGTGTTGAAGATTCCGACTCCTTCAGGCGTCCTACGGATCCATGGGGATCGCACTACTGGAGTCACTGCGCTGGGAGAACTTCATGCACTCGCAACAGCGCAAGAAGAAGAATCTGGCAAGGAGAGACCAACTCAACAACCTTCGAGCTCACGTCAGCGTGGATCAACATCTGCACCTCGTGTGCAACCAAGCGGTGACACCGACATCCCCGTCAAAGTCATCCAAATTGGTTCCGATGGTGCCCATACCACTCGTATATCGGGAGGTCTGGACGACAAATAGGAACTCGCGCTCGTCACTTTCGCCCGGGCGAATGTTGACGTGTTTGCATGGCAACCGTCACAGATGCCTAGGATCCCTAGAGAGAATATCGAGCACAGCCTGAAGATATACCCCGATGCGCGGCCAGTACATCAGAAGCCCCGGAAGCAATTTGTCAAGGGGAAAAACTTCATCAGACAAGAAATCAAGAAGTTATTCGACGCTGGTTTCATCCGAGAGGTTCACTATCCTCGATGGCTGGCAAATCCAGTTGTTGTACCAAAGGTCGGCGAGAAGCTTCGGATGTGCATCGACTACATCATCTTGAAAAAGGCATGCCCAAAAGACCCATTTCCACTTCCTATAATAGATCAGATAGTGGATTCTACCTCCAGGTGTGAATTACTGTGTTTCCTAGACGCATACTCTGGATATCATCAGATTCAAATGTCTAGGGAAGATGAAGAGCATACTGCCTTCATTACAGTAGTTGGGTTGTACTGTTACACTGTTATGACTTTCGGTCTCAAAATGCCGCTTCAACTTTTATGCGAGCCATGCACAAAACATTTGGAGAGCTCATAAGGGACTTGGTGGAGGTCTACATCGATGACATCGTCGTCAAGGTGAAGAACAAGGAATGACTCCTTGAAAATCTACAAGCCTTCTTTGACAAGTTGTGCTTGACGTGTACGAAGATCAACCCAAACAAGTGCATCTTTGGGGTTAACTTCGGAAAGCTCCTTGGTTTCTTGGTGACTCACTGAGGATTGAGGCAAATTCGACCAAAATCAAGGCCATTGAAGTTATGCGGCCTCCAGCCCGCGTCAAGGACGTCCAGAAGCTAACTGGATGTCTAGCTGTGCTCAGCCGGTTCATTTCAAGGCTAGTAGGGTGGGTTCTTCTCTTATTCAAATTATTGAGAAAGTCTGGACCATTCCCGTGGTTTGAATAAGCGGAGAAGGCATTCCGGGAGATCAAGCAGCTCCTCACCACAGTACCAGTTTTGGTAGCACCAAAACCTGGTGAGGCTCTTCTGCTTTATATTTCGACAACTACGAAGTTATCAGCATGGTACTAGTTGCGGAGAGACTAGAGCCATCATCAGCTCACGAGCCTAGACCCCTCTGGGAGGGTCCGGAGCTACCTGAAGGCGAGTCTGAGTCCCAGCTCCTAGGCACAGATCCTAAAGGCAAGATGCATGTGGATCAACCTCTCTCAAATGAGAGAGTTCCTGCAGTTCAAGAAGAAGGTATGAACTCCTCCAGGAAGGTCCGGGCTAGACAAGAAGAAGTTTCGGACCCTTCTGAGAGGGTCCGGGTTGATGAAGAGGAAGCTTCAGGCCCCTTAAAAAAATTTAGGAATGTCCAGCGGCTGGTGTACTTCATCAGCGAAGTACTCCATAACACAAAGACTCGGTACATTGAGATGCATAAGCTGTTATATGCAGTTCTTATTGCCTCAAGGAAGCTTCATCACTACTTCCAAGCCCACAAGATATCAGTGGTAACCTATTGTCCACTGCGCGCTATTTTACACAATCCCAATTCTACAGGAAATGTCGCCAAGAGGGCAGCACTATTGGCAGAATTCAATCTCGAATTTCTACCGCGACATGCGATAAAGAGTCAAGCGCTAGCGAACTTCATGGCAGAATGGACTCCATCTTCATCAAGTCTGGAGGGTTACAGAGAGCAGAAGTCGGAACCCAAGGTCCCGGTCTTCACTGAGCCTCACTTGACTCTCTACTTTGATGGCTTCGTGCAGAAGCAGGGGGTCGGAGCTGGAATACCTCTCCTTGCTCCAACCGGGTAGAAGGTCAAGTACATGGTGTGTCTTGACTTCAAGGCAACCAACAACATGGCATAGTACGAAACTCTTATCTTCGGACTCAAGATGGCGCTATCCTATGGCGTACGGTAGCTGTTGGTCAAGGGTGACTCGCAACTCATCATCAAACAAGTCAAAGGTGAATGTTGTTGCAACAACCCTCAACTCGCTACTTATTTACTTGAAGTCCAGAAGCTGCAGAAGGACTTCCATGTCTTGGTTCTCTGTCATGTCCAGTGTATCAACAATGCTGAAGCTGACGATCTCTCAACGAAAGCTTCAACAAGAGCTCAAGCACCCGATGAAGTTTTTGTTAGGAGATTGTCAGGATATGTCGCTCAGCGTGCCGAACTGAGTGATGGGGGCGAGACCAGCATCTCAAAGCTAGTGGTCTCGGTGGCCCTATTACCATAGTGCCCACCAAGGATAGTAGACGTTGTAGGAAGCTCCGAGCAACCCATCGCGCAAGATCCAGAGGCTCAAGTTAGCTCTGATGCATGGATCTTGGAAATCTAGAGCTACTTGAAGAATAACATCCTTCCTGAAGACGGTGCTTCTACTGAGCGAGTCGTCAGATTGAATAAAAGATACATGTTGGTAGAAGGGGATATCTATCGACGTGGTGCCAACGGTGTTCTAATGCGGTGCATTTTCCAGAAAGAAGGCTATGAGCTACTCACAGAGATCCATGGAGGCGAGTGTGGGAATCATGCATCATCCCACACGTTGGTCAGTAAGGCCTTTCGGCATGGTTTTTATTGGCCTACAGCACTCCAGGATGCAGCCAAGTTGGTAAAGAAGTGCGGAGCGTGCCAGTTTCATGCAAAGCAGATTCACACACCACCTCAGTCACTAAAGATGATACCTCCCCCGTGGCCATTCGCTGTGTGGGGGATCGACATTTTGGGACCTTTCCCAAAAGCCGTCGGAGTTACATGTTCCTGTATGTCTCTATTGACAAGTTCACAAAGCGGGCGGAAGCTACTCCAGTTGTGACAATTAACAAGCAATCTGCGATCAAGTTCTTGATGTCCATCATCTGTAGACTTGGAGTTCCCAACAGGGTCATTGCTGACAATAGAACCCAATTCACATGTGCAGCCTTTCAAGAGTACCGTGAAGATCTCAGCATACAAGTAAGCTATGCATCAGTAGCTCACCCGACAAGCAATGGCCAAGCTGAGAGAGCAAATGCAGAGATACTAAAGGGACTCAAGACATGCACATACGAGCACTTGAAGAAACATGGCGCCAACTAGATTGAAGAACTTTCGTCTGCTCCGTGGGCAAGCAGGACAACACCTAGTCGGGCTACTGGAGAGACACCTTTCTTTTTGGTGTACGGAGCTGAAGCAGTCCTTCCTCCGGAGATCACCATGGGTTACTCCAAGTACGAACCTTCAACGAAGCCGCACAGGACAAGCTCCAGCGTGAAGACCTGGACCTCATCGTTGAGGGAAGGTTCCAAGCAGCTGTTCGGAATGCACGATACCGCCAGGCGCTCCGACGCTATCACCAAAGGCATTTGCGCAACCGACAACTAGAAGAAGGTGATCTGATGCTGCGGAGAATATTAACTCGTGAAGGGATGAACAAACCCTCCCCCAACATGGAAGGTCCTTTCCGAGTGATTAACTTTTCCCGTCCCAGATGCGTCCACTTGATAACAAAGGATGGGACCCCGCTTGCCAATACATGGAACATCGAGCACCTCCTTAAGTTTTAAGCTTAGTTTAATGGAGGTGAGTCCGTATTTACACATAATATACCTTATAGAGTCTATGAACAGAGTCGGGTAGGTCTAGTTAAAAAGCACACTTAACTTGGTCATTGTACTTTAAGTGTGTCTTTACCTTCCCTGGGTTAGAACAAGATGAATAGCACACTTAACTTGGTTTCGTACTTTAAGTGTGTTCTTGTCTCCTCTGTTATTCGGACCTATAATGAAATATTTTTGTGTGAAATCAGACTCCACGTGCATTACTTTTGTGCAAGCTTGTTACTTTTATCATCTTTTCCTTCTTGTCACAGTCCCTTTGAAATTTAGTCTTGGATATTCGTGTGATATATAAGTTGAAATGGTAATCTCCTTTTGGATCCAAGTACTGCTAGATGGTCTACTCGCTTGAAAACCAAAAGTCAATGACAGGTCCGGAGTGCGCTATCGACTTAGTCTGGTCAGGTACCCTAAGTACGCCGCTCTACTTATATCTTGGCAGGTCTCGGTAGGGCGGGTTCGGAAGGCGTTCGGACCTAAAAGGATTTAACCAATACACTTATGTTATTACATTGGGTTCCTTAGGACCTAAATTTCAAAGAAAGATAATAAGCCACAAATAAGTTATACACAAGAGGACGAATCCTATTGTTTTTCATGTTTCTTATGCTTAGGAAAAATGAATATTCGATGGTGATTTGCTCGGTGATGGTGGATGATGTCGGAGCACTTAGCTCCGACAACTCCCAGGGGGCCCGCCGTCGACGTTCCAAGCATTGACAGTGGGCACCATCGAAGCTACCAAGCTTCGACAACCCCCAGGGGCCAGTCGTCGATGTTCTAAGCGTTGAAAGTGGACGTTGTTGAAGCTACCAAGCTCCGACAACCCCCAGGGGGCCTGTCGTCGATGTTCTAAGCGTTGACAGTGAGCGTCGCCCAAGTTACAAAGCTCAAACAACTCCGAGGGGGCCCATTGTCGACGTTCCAAGCATTGAAAGTGGGCGCCGTCGAAGTTTCCAAGCTCCGATAACCCCCAGGGGGGTCGCCGTCGACATTCCAAGCATTGATAGTGGGTGCCGTCGAAGATACCAAGCTCCAACAACCCCAGGGGGCCCGCCGTCAATGTTCTAAGTGTTACTGTGGGCGTCGTCGTAGTTACGAAGCTCCGATAACTCCCAGGGGGCCCGCCGTCGATGTAACAAAGGGTCCTTGGAGCTGTCGGAGATAAAATTCAGACCTTGGAGCAATCATTTTGGCTACGAGTTCGAAGTCAAGTCTTCAAGATATTGTCAAATCCTTTTGGTACATGTTCACAATCAAATTGTGCACATCTACCAGGGGCCAACAAGACAAAGGGCAATGCATTGAAGACACAAAAAAATGGAATTCAAAAGGATTTCATTCATTCAAAATTAGAGGATTACAAGATGAAGACAAAAAGGAGAGGTCCTAACTACTAGAGTTCCTATTGAAGAATGAGGCAACTATCTGGGCAGCTTCTTGAATGCTGGCCCTGGCGGCCTATTCCTCCTCGGCAATGGGTCCTTCGAACACTGGAGTTAAAGATATCTGGGGGTCCCAGCTCCTGAAACATGTCAGCACATACTCGACAACGTTATTGGCCAGGGACCTTCCTTCCGTCTCTAGTTGGTCGACGATCACGTCTCCCATATCATCTAGCTTGTTGCCGACGGAGTTCAATGCCGTCACTACCTTGTCCATCTCCGTCTCCGGATCAGTCGGACGTACCGGGCTGAAACAAAATGGCACCAGAGCTTCATTGGCTTGCCCCAAAAAATCACATACTTGGTGGGACTCGGTTGCTCTAAAGCTCTTAAGCTCCTCCAGTGATCTCCAGGCAGCTGAGAGCTCCACAGAACCCTCCTTGGAGAAGCGCTCAACTTCCTTAGCATGTTGTTGGATAATTTCACTAACTTGCTTCTCTTGGTCACTGAGCTCCCTCTCTCGGAGGTGAATGTAGTTCCTCCGTTCTGCCAAATCCGTCTCCTTGGCCTTCACTTTCTCCTCCCTGGTGGAGATGTCAGTTTCTCTTTTGGAGACGTTACCCCCACCAACCATATCCGGTCTTTCTCCTGTTCGCATCACAAATTGACTTGTTTCGTGTGATCATCCAAGCTTTGCTCCCCCAGGGACAATTTCTGGGAGAGGTCATCCTCCCTCTTCACTAGGTCTTCCTCCTTATCTAGGAGTTTATCCTTTCTTATGTCGAGGGCTTCCTGACGCTTGAGGAGTTGTTCCCTCAATTCATTGAGAGTCTTTGAGCGCCTGTCAGCCCATTCACTGGCCTTCTGAGCATGCTCGTAGACCTCCCGGGTCTTCTCATCGAGGGCCTTGATAATGGCCTCTCTCTCAATGAGCGCGCGGTCTAACCGCACCAGTTGGGCCTTCTCCTTCTCCACCCACTCCCACTGGTCCACAAGCCTTGATTGTGTCAGCCTCGTCTCGAAGTGAAGCCTACTGCGCCAACCCCTCAGGGTGTTGTGCTCTTCTTCGAGAGTCTTGCTTTCGTAGTTGAAGGCGAGCTGGACTTGACGAAGACTTGAGCAGGCATTGTCAATTGACAATGCCAAGGGAATTGGCTCTAGACCTGCTTGAGTTTCCTCACCAGTTCCAAAGGATCCTCCAGAATAACTGAAGGAGCCCACCGCGCGAGCTCATTCTCCAGCAGCTCAACGTCAGCAGGGCTGATCTCCAGGAGCTCGTCCACCTCCATGGCTGCCGAGGAAGGTACCGTAACTGGAACTTCTACCTCCGGAGCTGATGTGGAGGGTCCCTCAGCCGGATCTTCAATCATCGGCCCAGAAGGCGGAGGACCTATGGTCGGATCTTATGGTTGCGCCAGCTCGAACATGGTCACCTCGGGAGGTGTCGCCTGCGGGGCTGCACTGAAGCTTCTGCTGGAGCTTCAGCCACTTCTGGCACTGATGCTAGAGCTTCTGCCGCCGACTCCAAAACCGTCTGAGCTTCCTCAAGTACTTCTTCCACATGTTCCGGTGCTACCACAAGATCTTCTAGCATCGACACTGGACTTGTCTCCACGACAGCTGGCGCTAGAGCTATCGTGTCGTCCGCCACCACCACTCAGGGAGAGGCAGGAGCCGGGGCGGGAACTTCAGCCTGCGCAGCCTCTGATGCTGCAGCTGGTGCCAGAGCTGCAGCCACCTTTTTCGACACTGTGGAAGCAGAATATGCTAATTCAAGAAACAGCAAAAAGCAAATATTATAACACAAGTTAAGGAGATGGTCCTTACCTTGGGACAATGCCGCTCCAGACGGCACATAATTTCTTCTTCTAGCGACCGGATCCAGAGCCCACCATAGATGGTGAGGTAGAGGCTCCAGATTTTGGCCCGGAGATCGCCATATCCATCGGTGCCGCCTCAGCTGGGACCTCCCTCGGCTGAGAAGGACCTCCAGACCTAGAGCCCGCAGCCGGCACTGGGGCCGGGGTCGACTTGTCGGAGCCAGCACGCTTCATGGACGCCGGGTCCGAAGATGATCTATCTACTGAAGTTGGACTTGGTCGAGGTGGGGGCACCACTGGCATTGGAGTTGATCTGATGGAGCTCCCGTCAGAATGTCTCAGCTTCCTCTTCCAGCTGGAATATTTGGCAGACTCCTTGCCCTTTCCCTTGCTAGTATCATCCTCCTTCTGGCTTGGAGCAGTAGGGGTCCTTCTCTTCGAAGCTCCGAGAATGTAGAGCCCTACATTTCCTCGCTTCTCCACCACGCCCAGGTCATCAAGATCTGACAGCCCCCTCCGCAATTCCCTCCTGAACTCTGGAACCATGTTCAGAGGGAGAAATTCTGCTGGGGGGTCAGGTCGTTCGAATTGGTGGCTCTGTGATGTAGCTTTTGAAGATGAAGCCTCAAAGCCTTTTCATCCAAATTAGACCGGAGACCAGTTTCAATCCGGTTGGTGTCCATCACTCCACTAAAAGCCCATGCAGGCCAATCCCTCTTCTTCAGCGGAGCTCACCGATTGATCAGGAAGTTGCCAATCATCATCTGAGGAGTCACTCCTCCCTCCACGCATTGTCAGATCCTTGTCAGGATGGGTTTGTACGCCCCAGATAGCTCCGGGACTACTTCCCAAGCGTCGGTGTAAATGTTGGGGAGGCCTTCAGGCAGCTCTAGCATGTCATGATGATCCATGCTAACAATCACTCAGTCCTTCTTCCAGCCACCCCACTTCCCGGGGGGGAATGTATTCAAGTACTTGAAGGGAGAATTCTTGCGCTTCACGAAGTAGTAGAAGCCAAGTAACTTGTTCCCCTTCCCGGTGGCGTGGACCGTGAAGAAGGTCTTGAAGAGATCGATGCAGAGCGGCACACCCACCCACATCTTGCAAAAGTGGACTAAAGTCACCACTAGCAAGAAGGAGTGGGGGCCGAGGTGATGAAGCTGTAGACCATAGAAGTCCAGGGGCATCAGTAGGAAGCTAGAGAAGGGTGGGATGAGCCCCACCATGGCGAGCGTCGTGATGTAGACGATCTCGCCGGCGTGTTCCTTCTTGAAGGGGAGCTTGCCGAGGCGAATTGAGTTGTTGAAAGATTCGCTTCACCACCCCATGTAGGTGCAGACCCGCGACAAATCATCATCTTTCTTGATCCGGCTGCGAGGAAGACCCAACTCCATCGCCACAAAGTGGAGTAGAAGGGTAAGAAAGGTTGCAAGGGTGGAGAGCTATAAGCGCAAGATTAGATGAAGGCGTAAAGAGTTCTCTTCCCATGCAGACTTTCTGCCTTTAGTAAGCCTTCGCAACGCTTGTATGGAAACTACCTCCGGACCCGAATCTCGAATGATCTCATCAATGACAAGGGGGCTCGGGTCCACTTTGTTAAAAAAGTCACACCAGGCGAACTGCTGTCATGATGGGATGTTGGAAGCCCAAGAGCGGCAGCCTGATAGGGCTACAAAGATTATGCTAGAAACTAATACGAATTTCGTATTGGAAACCGGCAACCTTCAATTGCGTGAAATCCGCACGCCAGGATCCCACTCACCATATCAAGAAGGTCCACGTGGCGACGACATAAGTGCGTGTTGCTGTCCCAACTGCCCAGGAAAAGTCCTTTGAAGCAACAACGCGGGAATCGATGATAGCCCCACCTCTATTAGTGAGACCTCTCCCAAAGTTGTGCCCGAGGACCACTATCGGTACCCTGGATACCAGGTACCCCCTGATATTGTGGATAAAGTCATGGATTGCCCTCCAATGTTGAAAACTTCCAAAGGCAACACGTGTCCCGTAGTATTGGGCCCACATCCCTCGTTTGGGTAGCTCTGGAGCTACCATGTGTCCTATAGGGCCGGACCTAACTCCCTTCACACGGAAGCTCCAGTGCTGCCATGTGTCCAGTAGCTCTGGACCTAACCCCCAGTAGAGGGAAGTTCCGATGCTGCCACGTGTCAAGTACCTCCGGACCTGCCTCCCCGTAGAGGGAAGCTCCAGAGCTGCCACATGTCAGACCTCCGGAACTAGGTCTGCAACAGGAAAATAGTTGGATCTCCAACTGCACGGACATTCAAGAAGCTATTGAACAACCATTACAACACCTGATTAATGTGTCATTAATGTTGTATTAATAACGCACGATCAGAGGGCTATCAAGACTGATAACACCGCCATTAAGTCATGTTATCACACTATTAATCATCCATAACAGCAGTAGATCATTTATAGGGTGTTTATGACAGCCGGGGCCACCTGTCGTGCCAGACGTACATTGTAATGGCTAGTCCTTAGCATATAAAAGGGTCGCGCCATACGGTAAAGGGCAATCTCAGAAGAAAAACAATCTGAGACACTCGCTACGCAGACACACTCATACAATCAACAACCACCCCGTGGAGTAGGGTATTACGCTCAGACAGCTAGATCCACGTAAAAAACCCGCAATGTTCACCTCTTGGTCTTGATCTTACGCGCGCCCTACCTAAATACGAACATCTACGTACTACGCTTTAGTAGTACCGGGGAAAGTGTCGTTGCTACACTCCGGAGCTTTAGTAGCCCTCCTTCTAGCATCGGGGAGGCCTTCGGGCAGCTCCATCCTGTCATGATGATCCACACTGACAATCACCCAGTCCTTCTTCCAGTCGTCCCACTTTTTAGAGGGGAATGTCTTCAAGTACTTGAAAGGAGAATTCTTGCGCTTCACGAAGTAGTAGAAGCCAAGTAACTCGTTCCCCTTTCCGGTGGCGTGGACTATGAAGAAGGTCCGGGAGAGCTCGATGCAGAATGGCACACCCACCCACATCTCGCAAAAGTGGATGAAAGTCGCCACTAGCAAGAAGGAGTGGGGTTCGAGGTGATAAAGTTGTAGACCGTAGAAGTCCAGCAGCACCAGCAGGAAGCTAGAGAAGGGTGGGATGAGCCCCACCATGGCGAACATCATAAAGTAGACGATCTCGTCAGCACGTTCCTTCTTGAAGGGGAGCTTGCCGAGGCAAATTTATTTGTTGAGGGAGTCTCTTGACCACCCCATGTAGGTGCGGACCCTTGACAAATCTTCATCTTTCTTGATCCGGCTACGAGGAAGACCCAACTCCATCGCTGCAAAGTAGAACAGAAGAGGAAGAAAGATTGCAAGGGCGGATACCTATAAGCGCAAGATCAGATGAAGGCGTAAAGAGTTCTCTCCCCGTGCGGACTTTCTCCCTTTAGTAAGCCTCCGCAACGCTTGGATGGAAACTACTTCCAGACCCAAATTTCGAATGACCTTGTCAATGAAAAGGGAGCCCGGGTCCACTTTGTTAAAAAAATCGCACCAGGCGAACCGTTGTCATGATGGAAAGTTGGAAGACCGAGGGCGGTAGCCTGACAGGACTACAAAGATAATGCTGGAAATCAATACGAATTTCGTATTGGGAACTGGCGACCTTCAATTGTGTGAGATCTGCACGCCAAGATCTCACTCACCATATCAAGAAGGGCCACGCGGTGACGGCATAATTGCGTGTCGCCGTCCCAACTGCCTAGGAAAAGACGTTTGAAGCAGCAACGTGGAAATTGATAATGGCCCTACCTCTGTTAGCGAGACCTCTCCCAGTGGTGTGCCCGGGGCCACTGTCGGTACCCTGGATACCAAGTACCCCCTGATACTGTGGATAAAGTCATGGAGTTCCGCCCTCCAATGTTGAAGACTTTCAAAGGAAACACGTGTCCCTCAATATTGGGCCCACATCCCTCGTTTGGGTAGCTCTGGAGCTACCACATGTCCTGCAGACCGGACCTACCTCCCTTCACAGGGAAGCTCCGCTGCTGCCACATGTCCAATAGCTTTGGACCTAACCCCCAGTAGAGGAAAGCTCTAGTGTTGCCACATGTCAAGTAGCTCCGAACATGCCTCCCCGCAGAGGGAAGCTCCAGAGCTGCCACGTGTCACACCTCTGGAACTAAGGGCCCATTTGGATGGATGAAACGTTTCTGATTCCGGGTAGAATCACTTGAAACTGATCCAAACGGCAAAAAAGAGAAACGTTTCAAGGGAGAAACACTCTAAAGTGATTCACTTTTTTGAACTGTGGAAGTGAAACACCTGAAAAGGTGTTCCACACCTTGGAACGCTTTGGTCAACCGTAACTCGAGTCCAAGTTCTAGAAAAATTACGATGATTTGCCACCACTTTAGAATGCTTCAGATTAGTGGCCAAAATTTTCTATCTTCGTTTTTTTAACTCGTCAATTTGATAATAAAAATAAAATAAAAACTTTCAGAAATGTTACAACATTCTCACTAGGGATCAACATTACGACCGGAGGCTATTTTTTGTATTGTCAATATCATTACATAATCACAAACATAAATGAAGAACAATAACAAACCAGACAGGGTTAAATGGGTCAATTTAAAATTTCTCTCCTCTCTCCTAAAACTAAAACAAATATGCTAGCCAAACGGTTTCTAAAGTGATTCTATTCCAGAGTCTGAATCCGTTTTTGCATTGGCACTGAAATGTTTCTGATTCTCTGTGAATCTGGAACCGTACCAAACGGGGCCTAAGCCTACAACAAGAAGATAGTTGGATCTCCAATCGCATGGACATTTAAGAGACTATTAAACAATTGTTACAAGACCTGGTCAGCACGTCATTAATATTGTATTAATAACGCACGATCAGAGGGCTATCAAGACTTAGAACACCACCAGTAAGTCATGTTATCACACTGTTAATCACCCATAACACTAGTAGATCGTGTATAGGGTGTTTATTACAGTCGGGACCACTTGTTGGGCCAAGCGTACACTGTAACGGTCAGTCCTTAGCATATAAAAGGGTTGCGCTATACGGTAGAGGGCAAGCTCAGAAGAAAAAGCAATCTGAGACACTCGCTATGTAGACACACTCATACAATCAACAAGCACCCCGTGGAGTAGGGTATTACGCTCAAGCAGCCCGAACCACGTAAAAACCTGCAGTGTTCACCTCTTGTTGTTGATCTTACGCGCACCCTGCCTAAATATGAACATCTGCGGACTACGCTTTAGTAGTATTGGGGAAAGTGTCATTGCTACACTCCTGAGCTTTAGTAGCCCTCCTTCTAGCGCCGGGGAGGCCTTCGGGCAGCTCCAGCCTGTCATGATGATCCACGCTGACAATCACCCAGTCCTTCTTCCGGTCGTCCCACTTCCCGGAGGGGAATGTCTTCAAGTACTTGAAAGGAGAATTCTCGCGCTTCACGAAGTAGTAGAAACCAAGTAACTCGTTCCCCTTCCCAGGGACCTTTTCTTCCGACTTGACGGTTGTTCCATCCAAATAACCATAAAGGCGTGCTCCTTTAATCGGTGGGAGCATTCGAGCCTTCTAGAGAAGATAATTCTCTCTCGTGAGCTTTTTGCTGACGGAGGAACTCAACAACATTGTTGTCGAGTTAGTTGAAGTCGCCATGCGCTAACTTGATAGATATACTCACGCTCAAAGAAATCGGCAAGGCCTGGCTCTGGTACCATATTGGAATTGTGATTGGGAAAGCGTTGAACCCTTTGCTTCGAGCCACCAGTTTATTTATACTTGGATCAAATCACATGACCTGTGGTTTTACATGGTAGTCTAGATATGTTTACATAAAAGGTTACAACCAAATATTACTTGCCTAACAAACTCAACGGCTACAAGGTAACCAATACAATCAAGGATATATTACTTAGTCTAACACTCCTTTGAACACAGACGACCTTCACTCAATGTAGCAAATATAAGACAGTCCGCGGTGGCACACTGTAAAGCATACTGGATACACTGTATCGCAGTGTAATTTAGAGTACGTACTGTAAAAGTAGAAGAAGAATAGTGTATAAATTATACTTTAGAGGGCGCTGGTGTGGATAGCCTAATAAAACTTGAATATAAACCAGCATACAAGTCTGACATTACTCCGGCAGCTGAAAACATGGACCATAGAAATGGAATTCGGAGAGAGAGACATAGCAAGACCGGATGAACAGTGACATTGGAAACTCGATCAGTCAGTTCCTGAGGCGCACGAGTGGTGAGGGTGTTGACGAAACCCAGCTCCGAGCTCCCACAGACGACAGTGACGTTCTTTCTTGGTCATGCGAACCATAGATTTTCCATGACGTACGTTGAACACGAACGGATCACCAGTGACGTTTTCACTTTCACCTTCTCGACAATTAAGGAAAGAATGCATGTAAAGGACGCTCTGAAAAGGGCACGCGACCTTTCTAGATACTATAAATACACGTATATATACCAGTGGCGTAGCTAGCTGGGTTGCCAGGTATGCTTGTGCATACCTAGAATTTGTAGGATCCAATGAAGATTTTTATATGTCTAAATGTCATATAGTTTAGTACTTTAAGTAATGCTTAGGTGTGCATACTCTGTATGAATCATCTAGCTACGCCACTGATATATACCATGCAAGCTCTGACCAGGTTGCTCACGTAATCAACAAATACGATTAATCACATAAAGTTTGAGACATCAAATAATCTTACCAGAGCTTTATTTATTAGCTTTTGCATACGACTAGCTTGTGTATGATATGAGTTGCATGCGTCGGTCGTCGAAAGTGTCAAACGCCGCAATTGTTCCAACGTTGTCGCAGGTATGTGGTCTAGTGGCTAGCTGCGTAAAAAGAACGTGCTTGGGATATTATGTACTGTGGCGATCATGTCAGCAATTGACTAGTTCAAGAATCAACGGCCGAAGTCACTGTCCTAAGTAGCCAAGTAATAGAGAGTATATGTAACATGAACTATATATTACACTCTATGTTCTGAAATTAATAATTTACTTTATGAAAACTTTGAATACAAGATCAAAACAACTTTTTTTTTTGAAACGGTGATAATAGTGTGCATCATCTTATCAGTACTCCCTCTATTCCTAAATACTTATCGTTTTGTAGTTCAAAAATAAACTAAAAACGACAAGTATTTAGAGAGATGGTATTTTATTAACATTATCGTGGGCCATCCATGCATGCATGGCTTCAAATTTTTTTTGTCGCAGGTTCTTTATTAGCTCCAAGGCATAGGCAAGTTGGGGTGGCAGGAGAGTCGGGCCGCTGGGCTAGTGTATGTGGGCCTAGGTTGGCCCAACACAGATCACGCAGGGGAGCTGTTCGTGCTCCTCTGTTCACGTTCGACATGGACGGGTTTCGGGAAGCTCAGATCAGCACGGCGGAGAAAGGCGGCTGCTGCGGTGAAGACAAGAAGCTCATAAAAATGTGAACACACAAGAAGTTCGCTAAATGTAGTAAATAAAGAAACCTGAATGTAAATCATATACTCGCTTCATCTCCTGAAGTTTGTACTTAGCTTTCTAGCCCATTTTTGACTAAAAAACGATAAAATTTTGGGACGGGGAAGTACGCAGTACTTCGGCATCTGAAAATATGGACCGTAGAAACAGAATACGGGGAGAGAGAGATAGCAAGACCAGCCGAACAGTGACATTGGAAACTTGATCAGTCAGTTCTTGAGGCGCACGAGTGGCGAGGGTGTTGACGAAGCCCAGCTCCGAGCTCCCACGAGCCACGAGCGATAGTGACGTCCTTTCCTGGTCACGGGCACCATAGATTTTCCATGACGACGTTGAACACGAATCGGAATCACCAGTGACGTTTTCGCCTTCATTCTCGACAATTAAGGAAAGAATGCATGTAGTAATTAAAGGAGGTACTAGCATCCAGAGGAAAGAGACAGAGAAATAAAAAGGGCACGTAGCATCAGAGCTTTATTAGCTTTTGCATACGACTTGTGTATAATATATGAACTGCATGCATCGGTCGTCGAAAGCGTCAAACGCCGCAATTGTTCCAACGTTATCGCGTAAAAAGAACGTGCTTGGGATATTATATACTGTGGCGATCAGGTCAGCAATTGACTAGTTCACGAGTCGACGGCGGAAGTTACTGTCCTAAGTTCTAAGTACCCAAGTAATAAAGAGTATGTAACATGAACTATATATTTCGCTCCCTATACCCATGAACTATAATATTCAATTTAGTTTAAATAAAACTAGATTTTTTGTTTCTGGAAGTTATTCATTTCAGAACTAATGGAGAGTAATACTTGGCGGTCCATGCATTGACTTAATCATATTGTATCAATTAAAATGTAAAAGGTAAAATCACTCTGCTGTATCGATTTATGTTGATCATCAAGTTCTAGATTGCGCGGTGAAGATAAGTTTGACGCGGTAATATATTGGAAACACGGAAGGACACGGTCAATAATTCAACTTGACGGTTGAATGTATACGTGGCCAACGGGCCATGCCGGGCCGGCCCGACATGAACCCGGTTGGGCTCGGGCCTTAGAAGCCTTGGCCCGGAAAAAATCGTGTTGTGCCAGGTTGGCCCGCGGGTCGGAGGCCAAGGCTCAAGTACGGCCCAACTTTATGTTGTGCGTGCCGGTCGTGTTGGGCCATAAACAGGTCGTGTCGGGCCGGGCTGACCCGCAGACCGTTTCAGTTAAAAATACATTAAAAAAGAAAAAATTATTATTCGAGTATAAACGGACCGGGCCGGACCGGCCTGCTGGCCGATCGTGCCGGCGAACCTGACGGGCCGGAGGTAAAGGCTCGGGCACGGCCCGCACCGGGTCACGGGCCGGCACGGGCCCTTTTTTCAGGTCGTGTCACGCTTGGACCGTGCCTTTTTTTTGCGGGCCTCGGGCCGGCCCATCTGGCCCGGCACATATAGCCACCTATAGTTGAATGTTACTGGAGGCTAGTAGTAAAGCTGTACACAGCAATACAGCATCGTAAGTCTGTGAGACTGGTTAATGGAGATGTCTGCTGGCCGGTGCACGACGACTTGACTCCGATCCGGCAACAAAAGCGCATGCATGCAGCTGCCTTCTTCGCATCCATGCATGCTCGCCACACAGCACTACCATGCATCGATGCATCTATTAACGGGCGTATGTTGGTGGCGAGCACCCGGATCCGATTGAACTGCATGCATGCGACGCAGCTGACCGCTTAATTGACCTCTGTTGGCCTTGACAAGTCGCCGCGGCCGGCGCTGTTACCTCGTAGCTTATGCACGCGTTTGCCTACCAACCTCGTGTGGACCTATGCAACGCCCTCCTCGCCACGCCGCTTCACAGGCTTGCCTTGGCTCTCACTAGGCTACTATATAACCAATGCCCTAGCACTCCATTGCCTCCTCATCAAGCAACACACCAAATACCTCTTCTGTCTTCGTTCTCTTCTCCGGCCAGCTGCAGCTTCTTGCTCCCTGTCTCAATCTCTTTAGATCTAGCCTTGTGTTTTTTTGTGCACAAGCACATCACTGACACAACTCTCAACAAGCTTATTAAAAGCCTAGCTAAGAGATCGACATGGGTAGCTTGGACACAAACCCGACCGCCTTCTCCGCGTTCGGCGACGAGGCCGGCTTCCAGCCGCTCAACCCCGAGGACGTCCGCTCCTACCTCCACAAGGCCGTCGACTTCATCTCCGACTATTACAAGTCCGTCGAATCCATGTCCGTGCTCCCAGACGTCAAGCCAGGGTACCTGCAGGACGAGCTCCAGGCCGCGCCGCCGACCTACTCGGCGCCGTTCGACGTCACCATGAAGGAGCTCAAGGCCTCTGTGGTCCCCGGCATGACGCACTGGGCCAGCCCTAACTTCTTCGCCTTCTTCCCGTCCACCAACAGCGCCGCAGCCATCGCCGGTGACCTCATCGCGTCCGCGATGAACACCGTTGGGTTCACGTGGCAGGCGTCACCCGCGGCCACCGAGATGGAGGTGCTCGCGCTCGACTGGCTCGCGCAACTCCTCCGCCTGCCGACCAGCTTCATGAACCGCACCGGCAGCACTGGTCGCGGCACCGGCGGTGGCGTCATCCTCGGCACCACCAGCGAGGCCATGCTGGTCACGCTGGTCGCCGCCCGAGACGCCGCCCTGCGTCGGAGCGGGTCTGATGGTGTGGCCGGGATCACTCGCCTCACCGTATACGCCGCCGACCAGACCCACTCCACATTCTTTAAGGCGTGCCGTCTCGCCGGATTCGACCCTGCTAACATCCGGTCGATCCCCACGGGGGCAGAGACCAACTACGGGCTCGACCCGGCGACGCTGCTCGAGATCATGCAAGCTGACGTTGACGCCGGTCTCGTGCCGACTTACATCTGCGCCACGGTCGGCACCACCTCGTCCAACGCGGTCGACCCGGTGGGCGCCGTCACAGACGTTGCCTCCCGGTTCAATGCGTGGGTGCACGTCGACGCCGCCTACGCCGGCAGCGCGTGCATATGCCCGGAGTTTCGGCACCACCTTGACGGCGTGGAGCGCGTGGACTCCATCAGCTTGAGCCCGCACAAGTGGCTCATGACGTGCCTGGACTGCACCTGCTTGTGGGTGCGGGACGCGCACCGCCTGACGGGCTCGCTGGAGACGAACCCAGAGTACCTTAAGAACGACGCCAGCGAGTCCGGCGCCGTCACCGACCTCAAGGACATGCAGGTCGGCGTCGGCCGCCGCTTCCGCGGTCTCAAGCTCTGGATGGTCATGCGCACCTACGGCGCCGCCAAGCTCCAGGAGCACATCCGCAGCGACGTCGCCATGGCCAAGATGTTCGAGGACTCCGTGCGCGCCGACGACCGGTTCGAGGTCGTCGTGCCGCGGAACTTCGCGCTCGTCTGCTTCAGGATCAAGCCCAGCGGCGACGGCGCCATGACGGAGGAGGACGCTGACGAGGCCAACCGGGAGCTCATGGAGCGCCTCAACAGGACGGGGAAGGCGTACCTGGCGCATACGGTGGTCGGCGGCAAGTTCGTGCTGCGGTTCGTCGCGGTGGGGTCGTCGTTGCAGGAGGAGAGGCACGTGCGAAGCGCGTGGGAGCTCATCAAAAAGACAACCGCGGAGATCATCAACGCTTAGAAGTAGAGTTCTAAATTAATTCTATTAAATTATATGTTGTATTCTCTCCATCCCTAAATATTTGTCGCTTTATAGTTTATTTTTAAATTACAAAGCGACAAGTACTTAGGGACGGAAGGAGTTTTAGTTTTTGTTATGCAACAAGAAAATTTTCACTTTATTATTTAAGAATAAATATATAAATTGTATTAACATGCTAATGATATATTTCCTCCATCTCAAATTACTTGTCACTCTCTAATTCGAAAATGAACTAGAAAGTGACAAGTAATTTGGAATGGATGGAGTAATAATTTAAGAATGAAAGAAGTAATAAATATGTGTACTTAGTGTTAGCAGAACATTCTTCTGCCACGACCCCCTCAACGCAAAGATCTCCCTCAACAGACTCGATGGCTCCTCCACGCCACGATCTCCTCAACAGATTTAACAGCTCTAGACGTGGTCCAACTCCGGCGTTGCCGTTATCCCCATCAGGATAGTGCGTGTGTGGTGTCCTCTCTAGATTATAGGATCGTAGGTTACATCTACTATGTATATATTGAACATTCCATGGATAACACGACCAGTGATACGGCCTCCGCACTCTATCATGGTATCAGTGTTCCATTGATCTTCGCTTCTGCCAATGGAATTCAATCCAACCTTCTCACCATTCAACAGATCCTCTTCTTCCTCTTCTACCATCGATCACTCTGATGGCTGCCACCCTCTTTCCTCCTCCATTGCAGAAGTCATTCAAATGGTAAACATCAAGTCTCATGTTCCCATCACCCTGGATCTCAATGATCCAAACTACTCTGATTGGCGACTATTCTTCGACACTATGTTGGGGAAATTTGGTATTGAAAATCACTTTACAGTCTCTACGCCCATCACTGATCGTGACACCGACTGGTACCGGATAGATCACTGCATCGTCAACTGGCTTTATGCGACCTGTTCTGCGGAGGTGCTAAAGATTGTTCGGCGTCAAAAAATGATGCATTCTCCTTGTGGACAGAGATACACAATCTGTTCCACGATAATCAACTGCAGCGAGCAGTGTTCTACGAGGCGGAATTTCAGAATCTTCAGCAAGGCGACATGTCTGTAAGTGATTACTGCGCCAAACTCAAAAAAATTGGCTGACAGATTGCGTGATGTAGGTCATCCTGTTTCTGAATCAAGTCAAGTCCTCAATCTCTAACAAGGGCTCAATCCAAAGGTTCATCATGCTATATCGACCATCACCTCGCGCCAACCACCGCACACGTTCTTGAGTGTGCGGTCTCACTTATTGATGGAAGAGTTGTTTGGTACACAGTGTGCTGCCTTGATGGCCTCTCGGGCGCTCTTCGCCAGCAATACATCTACCACAGGGGGCCAACCATCGAGCAACTCTGAGTTCTTCTCTTCTCAGGGTGGCCGCGGCGGCGGTCGGGACCGCAGACGCGGTCGTGGACAAGCACCCAGCCAGAATGCCAACAACTCGGCACCACAACCACCTTCTGCACAATGGTGGCCTGGCTTCAATCCTTAGACCGGCATGGTCCAAGCTTGGCCAATGTCGTTCCAGTCACCTCAGGCTGGGGTGCTTGATCCTCGTCCCGGTGTCAACCCTCATCAGGCGTTGTACACCAGACCACAGGCTGTCTTCCCTCCAGGTGCAACGGCCAACATGAAACCAGTGCCTCCTTCGGCTTGGGACAATCAAGCACTTATGAGTGCACTATAGAGCGCTGCCACAACTCCGTCCAACGCATCCGACTGGTTCGTCGATTCCGGTGAATCATCTCACATGGATGGTACACGCACTACTTCTTTACCCTCTCGCCCCTTCCCGTTTAATGCCACTGTCACTGTTGGTAATGGTGCCAAGTTACCACTAACTCACACTGCTCATTCTATAATACCAACCAATACACATAATCTTTTGCTTTGGTGCATTTTGATGTCTCCTTCTCTTGTTCAGAATTTAATCACTGTTCGCCAGTTAACTCTTGATAACAATCTGTCTATTGAATTTGACCCTTTCGGTTTTTCAATCAAGGATCTTCAAACCTGAATGGTGATTCTCCACAGTGACAGTGATGGTGACATTTATCCTCTTCGCTTGAAGTCTTCCACTGCTCTTCATGCGTCGACAACTTCTGTTGATTTTGGCACCAACGTCTGGGACATCCAGGACTTAGCGCCCTCCTACAAGCACTGAGTGGCTTTGGTTTCCCATGTAATAAGAGTTCTCCTCATGTGTGTCAAGCTTGTCAACAGGGAAAACACACTCGCCTTCCTTTCCAACCCTCGAGTTCTGTCACTTATTTCCCCTTTCAAGTCTTACACGCGGATGTATGGACTTCACCAGTATTGAGTTGCTTTGGGTATCAATATTGCTTGGTACTCCTTGATGATTATTCACATTATGTTTGGACTTTTCCTTTGCGCAATAAGAGTGAAGTTTTCCCACTTATTGTCTCCTTTCATTCGTATGTTGCCACCCAGTTTCGCATGTCCATTGTCGCCATACAAACTGATAATGGAAGGGAGTTTGATAACTACGCCCTTTGCTCTTTGTTTGCACAAGATGGCATCCACCTCTGCCTCTCATGTACCCACACATCGCCACAAAATGGTAAGGCTGAGTGAATTCTTCGCACAATTAACAACTCAGTGCGCACCTTACTGCTCCATTCCTCCGCACCTCCTCGGTTTTGGGCAGAAGCCTTGAGCACCACAACATACTTACTCAATCGCATTCCTTGCTGTGCTACTGGATGTGTCACACCGTATGAAATTTTATTTGGCACCAAACCATCCTATGCTCATCTTCACGTGTTTGGATGTTTGTGCTTTCCGAATATGGCCGCAACAGCTTCGCATAAACTCATTCCTCATTCTCCGCCTTGTGCCTCTCTTGGATACCCGGACGATCATAAGGGCTATCAATATTTTGATTTGATTTCTCAGAAAGTTCTTACATCAAGGCATGTTATTTTTGACGAGCATTCATTTTCATTCGCTGCTTCCTCTCCAGAGCCCTTATTATCCTCTGGGTGTTCTTATCCGAACGGTGACACTGATCCACTTCCTAATGCACGTCGCCAACATCCCTCATGCAGCCATGAAAAACCATGTTTGCCAGACCTATCTGCAGCCTCCACCCAGCCGCCACTACCGAATAACACAACACCAAGCACGAGGATGATTCCCAGTACGCCACCCCAGCAACCACCATTAATTCCTCCCAACCGTCGCTCGATTTTAATGCAGTGTCATCATCACCTCATTCATCACCTGCGCCAGAGACATCATCCTCGGATCCAGCTCCAACTATTCACCAACCCGCTGAATCCGCCTCAGATCCAACACATTCCATCCCTGCCCAACCACAGCGCACCACGTCACCTACCTTGCATGCCGACTACAACCAACGCACACATCCCATGTTAACGCGTTCCAAAGCGGGGATTTTTCGGCCCAACCTCCGATATGCCATGGTGACAGCAACTCAACCAATTTCACCTATCCCAAAATCTGTTCGAGCTGCTAAGGATGCTAATTGGTTCCAGGCCATGCAGGAGGAGTTCAACGCTGAGAAGTAGAGTTCTAATTGTATCTATTGATTCTTACATATATGTTGTATTAGTTTTTGTTATGCATACAAGAATTCATTTTATTATTTAAGAATAAATATATAAATTGTATTATCATGCTAATGATAATAATTTAAGAATGAAAGAAGTAATAAATATGTGTACTTAGCTTAACACTACTACTTTGACATTGTTTGTATTTGTCAATCTTCGTGTATTTTCTTTATACTTGGTTCATTTTTTAACTAACCAACGTCAAATAAAAATAAAACGGAGGGAGTACATGACTGGCCCTGAGCAATGTCCAAGGGGCGACCTCCCCGTGTCCTCGAAATTTATATACTTAATCTAGATCTGTTCTGTATATTTAACCACACTACACAACCACACAAGCGACCATGATAACTAACAATATATTAATGAATCAAGAATAACAACCACAGTGACAGTGAATTTAGCCTATAGATTTTGCTCAGGCGGTCATCCCATCTTAGAATCAGAGCCTCCAACAATATCCATGAGATGCCAATGGATATCCATTACCTGCATATTCGTGAATATCCGACCCGACGGGTACGAATTTGGGTTGGATTTTGTACCCACGTATACGGGTTCGAGTAGCGGATAAAACTCAATAGATAATGCTTATCGGGTAAGAAAAAATCATATCCATATCCGCATACCCGAACCCGAATAATCACATACGGGTTTCATTTAATATTCTATAAATATTTGTGTAATGGTTAATAAAAAGCAAAATTTTATTATCATAGGGAAAAAGAAACTATTTTCATGGACATTGATTTTTGCAATTTCAGAGCTAGCAAGATGTTTGGTCATTTTTGAATAAAATATATGAGTAAAGACCGTGAATTATACGAATGTACTCCCTCCGTCCCAAAAAGCTTGTCACTTTGTAGTTCAAAAATGAACTACAAAGCGACAAGGTTTTTGAGATGGAGGGAGTATGTTTTATCAACTGTTTGTTCGTTATGAACTCGAGATTAATTTAGTTAATCATGTGATTAATTAATTAGACATGTGTCCTAATCAAAAGGGCACATCCCAACCGAATAGACGTGTCTCTGATCGGGGAACACATCCATTCCCAATGGTTGTAGGCCCCCACTTGCATCCTTAGGCAAAGTATAAGTATGGATTAATAGTGTGATTAACAAAAACACAGACGAACACCCTAATTAATCAATGATCGATCACTCGCCTTAGGAAAAAGCAAGGGGAATGCCTTCATTTCTCTACAGCCCCGTTTTTTGGCTTGATGGTGTGACGCCCGGTTCCGAAAAATGAACCAAGCTAACGCATATGTGTGCCCAGGATGTTCATCACACATACACGAGTGCAATCACAAAAGAGTATACAGAAAATTACCACAAGACAAGATTAATTAACCAAGTTTTATTACACAAACCATATTATCCTCGATTACAAGCTCTAATGAATATTTATGACAAATTCAACTAATGCAGCGGAAATACTCTAATGAAGCAAACTAAACAGCTAGGCAGCATAAGCAATAGGGTATACCGCAGCTCCAATCAACACCACACGCAAAGCTGACGGTAGACACGGCCTAGAACTCTGCATTATCACCATTAAACTCCCAATCCTGATCTGCAACCGTGGGGGGATTGCAAGAGTGAGTACATGTCGTACTCAGCAAGTGTGGAAAGTATGACATGTGGCTGATTCAAATGACGACAATAATAATGGTTGAGTGCTGAAAAGTACATTAAAACATTTGAAAAGTAATATATTACATGTATGTGAAGTAAACCCATCATAATCATAAGTAATATCACAATACCAGTCCACAATTCACCATCCTCATCAATATTCTAGATTTCACCATTTGCCAATAACCATATTCAATACCAGAAATTAATCTATAACCATCCATAACCATTACCAAACCATAACCATCCCAAATACCATACCAATACCGAGTTCCCTCTAATCATGGAAGTTGTCCAGGTGCTCATAACCGGGAGCACGACTATCATGATAGTTTATTAGACACACTCTGCAGAGGTTGTACCGCTTTACCCACGTGTTTGTGATTTCATCACCTTTCGATGACTAGAACCTCTATTATGCCGTCTCACACTTCCATCGGTGTGTGGCCAAGAGATCACAAAATAGCCTTTACGAAGGGATTACTAGTCTATTTAGACCCCACTAAGGTTTCACCGGTGGCGATGTCTCCTACAGAGCACATCTTCAACCAAGGGCCCTCTCTTGAGCCATTCGGATCCCAGGGTAGTCCCACCAATCATCAACAAACCCAATCCGACTACCCCTTCCCCGAGCATCCATAATGGTCCAAATAGAACTGGCAAACCCTAATTAATCAGCTATGTTGCACCCATACTTGGCCTCGTGGTGGCACTGTAGTCCTGGCTTATTCTTGCATGAACCGGTCCTTAGATCTAAAGCAAGCAAAACCACCATAACA
Source organism: Tuctoria greenei (assembly GCA_036927565.1). Lineage (NCBI taxonomy): Eukaryota > Viridiplantae > Streptophyta > Magnoliopsida > Poales > Poaceae > Tuctoria > Tuctoria greenei. The sequence goes on from JAYESD010000008.1 coordinate 36,783,743, forward strand.
TCCAACCCATCCACATACCAGGCTTGCTTAGATCACCCATTACCCTATCATATTAACCAGTTCATGTTAACCGAAATATCATTAATGTTTAATTAAGTATGTAGTGTTATTTTTCTCATCCCAATTAATTAAGCGAAGCAAAAGGTAAAAACCCTTCCCGACTCTCTATCATATATCCCAGGTGGCAAGGGTGGGTAAACAAAGCTAGTAAAATTCCTATCATAGGATTTCCCATCAAATTGACACAAGCATGCAATTTTGCAAACAAAACATTTATTTTAAAATAGGATCAATATGCTTCAAGGACACTTGCCTTGCTCTTGCTGTTGATTAGGATCAAAGCCTTCAAACTCTTGGTGCTGAAGATCCTCCGCGGCACTCTCTAGCGCAAATCCGTCTAATCTGCACAATAAACATACAAGACAAGAAACACAATCAAAGAGTACACAAATATTACTCAATATGACATGACATGCATGATTAATGCAAATGCAAGGTAGAACTTGTCAATAGATTGTTTTTAATGGTCAATAACTAGTTCTAATAGATTTTAACAAGTTTATACAGGTTTGGATGTGATTAGATCAAACTTTAGAATCAGTTCAACCCAATTTAACCAGGAAGATCGGACTAGTCCGCTAGGGACCGGACAAGTCCGCCCTCTGCGAGATCAGCAGATTAGGGTTTTCTAGATCGACGTAAATCTTGAGATTTGGGATTGAATTCTTGTAAGGAAAAGAGAATAGAAGGTATACCAGGTGTTTAGAACTCCAATGAATCAAGAAACTTGGAGGTAGCACTTGGATCTTGGTGATCTAGGGTTGGTGATGAACTTGGAGATGAATTGATGATGAAGGACGAAACTTGGTGGAGATCTTGATCCTCCTTCGTTTCCTCCTCTTCTTCTTGCTTGAGATCTTCTCCCCCCTCCTTGGTGGTGGCTCTCCACGAACTAGGGTTTGGGTGGGGTGGAAAAGTGGCAAATATATGTCAAACCAAGGGGTGGGGTTGTTTATTGTAGGATCGAAGAGCACGTGAAAAGCTACCAGAGGGGGGGGGTGAATGGTAGATTTAAAAATCTTACGCAGCGGAAACAATTAAAACCCCAAACCCTTTCGGCAGAAAAACGATCTGTTAAAGAAATCGTATATGAGACTAATCTAAACGTGTTTCACCGTGAAGAAAGTGATAGATATCAGAGAGAATCAAGTCACGAAGACAACACAAAAAGAATTACTCAAATCCGTCGAGAAAAACTCAAGTTATGATCAAAAGATCAGACTATGGTCAATCTGACTTACTCGAGAAAAACAGTTCTGGAGTGCTGCAATGCAACTCGTGTAGATCATAGACCACAAATCCAATGACTGTGAAATTTTGACAGATGATAGACAATCAAGTTGAGAAGATAACCCAGAAATAATCGCATCAATTGGATGAGTAAAACTCGAGTTATGATAAAACCACCGACGAAAGGTAGTGCTGTCCAGAAACTCGACGAGTAAAACTTGTCTGGAACAAGTCGGACGAACAAGGCACAAAAGTTCCTTTAAACTACGAATTTTATTCAATAGAACACAAGAGGAACAGCCCCAAAGTCGTCTCCCTCGAGCTCTGGCCTTCCCTTGCTTATATAACCAGCCCTTAGGCCATCTCAATCTCAACTAGGACTCCAATCCTAATCCGATCACAATCGGAACTTTCCATAACTGCTCAAGATTCTTCTATACGCAAATAGAATCAATCTTAAGACTTCCAAACACCTTAGGAACGTATCCCGCATTCTTAAACAACTCAAATACGTGACACACATGAAATCCTAACATAACCAATTCGATACTTTTCATACCGAGCCATAACCGACTCAGCTAGCAGCCTAAGTCTTCAACCGATACGATTCGATCCTTCCGATCAGATCTTCCTTCCATAATCCATCTCTAGAAGCATATTGCCACATCATGCACCTCATGCATACGTGCGAACACCTTCCTTCAACCTTCATATGCACTGCCCTTGATTCAATCATCCTGCGCGACCTCCTGACCCGCTCAACCACAGTTCCTCCCGAACTTGGTTGTTGGAACCTCATCTCCTCCTGAGACTAGTCCAATGGATCCTGTCACCAGCCATGACTTGAACTCAAGCAACACCTGCACATGAACAAACAAACAATCCATACGAGCCCAAGTCCTCGACTTGACTCAAGTTAGTTCCGAACACAACACCTTACGTGAGAACCTCACATAAGCATGTTGCAAAACCATAGTGGAAACGATATCATCCATATCATCCAAAACGCACCAAAAAATTAGCAAATGAATACTAAGCAATCTTTCCAATCATGTAGAGCAAGTACGAAACATTGCAAAAGAAAAGTAGAAGCACTTTGGTCAAGTTCCGGACCTTGCTAGAGCAACCCGGAGCTTGAGCCGGAGCTAACAAGAGCTAGTAGAACCTAGCGCCGGAGCTTACCAAAACTAGCACACCCAAGCTCCCGCCGGAGCTTACAAAAGCTAGTAGATCCTAGCACCAGAGCTTACCAAAACTAGTCGGAACTAGTCAACCCAAAAACCGGAGCTAGACAAAGTACATCGAAGCTTAGCAAAAGCATGTCGGAGCTATCAAATATATGCCGGAGCTATCAAATATATGCCGGAGCTATCAAAGACATGCCGGAGCTAAACATAAAGCTCACCGGAGCTAACCAAAGCTAGTCGGACCTTACCAAGAAGTCGGACCTAGCATCGAATGTAACTGGAGCTACCCAAATCAAGCTGGACCTATCGTCGGACCTTGCTGTAGCTCGGAGCTAGAGTCGGACCTTGATAAAAAGGTGTTTTGGTGATATTTAAAACTTTTATCATCAAAGCCAAGTGTATTCACTACAAGCCAATGTATTCAGCACACATAAGTCTTACAATCTCCCCCTTGATGAATGCATTGGCAACACCATTTAAAATTCCGAACATTGGCTTATTTTCAATAAAAGTTTTGAAAATAATTTCTCCCTATTTTCTCCCTATTTGTAAATCAAAAGTAAAAAGAGAAGAAAATGAAAATCTCTCCCCCTTTTGAAAATAAAAATCTCTCCCCCTTTATTTTCTCTCCTTATACCCATATTTTCTTTCTCTTCATGCTTATCTCTCCCCCTTTGACAATGAATTCAGCAAGTCATGAGCATATAAACAAATTTTCTCTCCAACTAGAGTTGTTATGAGCATATTATAACATATACATACAAACAAAGCTCATCCAAGTCATACTATCAAGTAACTTACACTATCACATCAATGAGATACATAAAGTAGTGTAAGCCATGCTAGAGATCAAGTGTGATTTTCAATTTTAGCAGGTCATGATCTCACAAACTCAACTATTTCAAAACCTGAAAGCATGACACTAGTTGCTGCATTTTATTATTTATCAAAGCATAAATTTAGATCGTATGATATTTGCAAGAGATTATATGCGCATCTGCCTTATTCTAACCAACCAAGCCAAGCCTATGTCATTTGACAATAAGAAGCTTAAAGACATGGTTTTAGTCATACACAACTTCTTCCAAGTTCATATCTAAGTGCAATGATAAGCCATCTCAAAAGAAGAAGTGCGATGCATGCATATTCTCTTGATCTTTTCTCAATTTATATTAGTTCATAAAAACTCAACATGTGAGTTGATTTCTTGATTAATTCTTTATGATTAAAAGCATTTGTGAGCATGCAACAAGTTCAAAACAGCAAGAAAGTTCGACCATGACAAGATTTAGTATAAGTAATTATTCCAATTACTAGACATGGCAAAAACTACAATATGTATAACACGAGTAATGTAGCAAGAACTTTCAATATGTAAAAGGAATCACAAAGTCATATATGTATGAAATACTATGCTCATATTATTTTAATTTCAGATTCACACATAGACTTCCCAAGTTTAAAAAAGAACTCCCCCTCAATTTAAGCCATGAGGGTGCATAACCCCTATTTCACTACGAATGTAACAAAAACGAGTGAAATCCAAAGGTTTTGTAAAATGTTAGCCAATTGATGTTCGGTATCTACATGGTGAAGCACAATGTTTCCTTTTTCAACGTTATCTCGGAGAAAGTGATACCTAATATCAATGTGCTTAGTTCTAGAATGTTGCACAGGGTTTTTGGCAATGCAAATAGCACTAGTGTTATCACAAAACAGTGGAACACTATCTAGATCAACCCCATAGTCCTTAAGTGTTTGGACAATCTAAAGAATTTGTGAGCAAGCACTAGCAGCAGCTACATATTCAGATTCGGCTGTGGATTGTGCAACTGAACTTTGTTTTCTAGAGGACCAAGCAACAAGAGAATTACCAAGAAAATGACAAGCACCGGAAGTACTTTTCCTATCAATCCTACAACCCCCAAAATCAGCATCCGAAAACGCTTTCAAAGTAACGGTTGAGGAAGAAGAAAGAAAAATGCCAAATTCTTGGGTTCCATGTAAGTACCTGAGAATCCTTTTGACGGCTTGACGATGTGAGACACGTGGGGAAGCTTGAAACCGTGCACAAAGACATACGCTGAATTGTATGTCTGGTCTTGACGCCGTGAGATACAAAAGTGATCCGATCATACTTCTATATTCTTTTTGATTCACAGATTCACCATCTTCATCAAGTTCAAGTGTTGTTGCTGTTCCCATTGGTGTCCGAAGAGGCTTGCTTTTGTCCATGTTGAAGCGCCTTAGGAGATCTTTGGTATACTTCGTTTGATGCACAAAGGTACCCTCCTTGGTTTGTTTGATTTGCAGCCCCAAAAAGTAAGTGAGTTCACCCATCATACTCATTTCAAATTCGGAACTCATCATTGCTGGACCGTGTGACTCGTTCGTGGAAGCTTCCAATCATCTGTTGTGGGGGATGATCTTTGTAAAAACGTAGGGGAACAGATGTCTCACAAGCTTCTTCTTCATCAGGTTCATTGTAGATTGATGAGCTTGTGACTTGTGGACGATCAGGACCAGCATAGGTGATAGCCGGAGCTTGTTCAATGTCCGGAGCTGGACCCGTGTCAACTTCGGAACTACCAGGCAGTATCACCGGCTCTTCTTCATCTTCGAAAATACCCTCCCCCTGAGGATACGGATCTGGTCCTGCAACACCGGAGCTAGTACCTGGGCTAGCTTCATCAAAAGACACTTCACAAGTCTCCACAATTTTGTTAGTGTCAAGTAAAAGCACACGGTAGCCTCTAGTATGAGATGGATAACCAAGAAACATGCCATCAATAGATCTAGGTTCAAATTTATCAAGATTACCATGTTTCTTAACAAAGCATTTGCAACCAAAGACCCGAAAGTGTGTAATACTAGGCCTATGTCCAAACCGGAGCTCATATGGTGTTTTACCTAGCTTAGCACGCAAGAAAACACGATTTGAGACATAACAAGCGGTTGCTAACGCATCAGCCCAAAATTTCCTAGGAGTTTGATATTCATCAAGCATAGTCCTAGCCATCTCAACTAGGGTTCTGTTCTTTCTTTCTACAACACCATTTTGTTGAGGTACATATGGTGAAGAAAATTGATGATCTATTCTATTTTCAGCACAAAAGTGATCAAAAGATTGATTTTTAAATTCAGTTCCATTATCACATCTAATTGCTTTTAATGATCCTGGGTGATCAATTGATAATCTAAGAAATAAAGTTCTAAAGTGACTAAAAACTTCATTCTTAGACGCCATAAAATACACCCAAGAATATCTAGAATAATCATCAACAATAACAAGAGCATACCATTTACCTCCGAAGGATTGAACACGTGAAGGTCCTACGGTGTCAAGATGCAAAAGTTGACATGGTTCAGTTGTCATGATCATTGTGAGAGGAGTATGTGAACCTGCAACCATCTTAGCATGTCTACAAGAAGAGCACACAATTTATTTGTCCCCTTTAAGCTTAGGCAGCCCACGTATGCGATCAAGAGCACTAACATGCGTTAGGTGATCAAAGCCTACGTGACCAAGTCTACGATGCCAAAAATATAAGTCCTTTGAATCATTAGCAACTAGACACCTATGCTTAGAGGAAGACATATCAAAATCAGCTTTAAAAACTCTTCCAAACCGAGACATGTTAAAAATAAGCTCACTATTTGAACTTACAACTTTGCAGCAATTTTTATTGAAAATAATTTCTAGATTTTCATCTAGCAATTGTGCAACAGAAAGCAAGTTGTATTTCAAATTTTTGACAAGTGCCACATCCTTCAAAGTGTAGTGATCATTTACTCTAACCGAACCCTTAGCAATTATAGGAGTTAAAGAATTATCGGCAAAAGTAACATTCTCTACACGTGACACAAAAGAGATGGAGGAGAACCAATCTTTGTTACCGGTCATGTGGCGTGAGCAACCTGAATCCACAATCCAAATGTTCTCCTTCCTCAAACGTGTAACCTACATAAAGGCACAATACGTCGATGACTCAATACTGGGGTTAGTCAAAAGGCATTTAGGAATCCAGTATTGAGTCACGCGACGTGCAACAGGAAAAACACGCGAAAGCTGAGACAAATCAGCAGGTTTATGAGTCAAAGATTGAGGTTTTCTGTTCTTAACAGTTGATTTAGAAGTTGTTACTTGTTTAGAGTGAAAACCAGTAGCTCCGGAGGTAAAAACCGAAGGTCCGGAGGCAAAAACTGAAGCTCCGGAGGGAACAACAGAAGATCTGGTAGCTCTCGGAGCTATCATAACTAGCGGAGCTGCCTTTGTAGATTTCTTACCAGAAGGTCCGGAAGCTACCTTTTCAAAATTCTGACTCACTAAAGCAGGTTGTGTTTTTCTAATTGCATGAAAGTTATAAGATCTAGCAATTTTTCTTTCCTTTTTCTGTTGTTTAGCTAGTCTATAACAAAAATCTATGACATGACCATCTCTACTACAGGAGGTACAATGAAATTTAACTTTGTGTTCATGTCTAGATGATCAAGCAATATTTTTGTTTGAAACCTAATGAGGCAACATTCTTGTAGATTTGAAAACCACTCCTTTTTGTTTAGGAACTGTTTGAATCAAACCACTTCCTAATGACTTTATAATTTTAGGTGGATGTGCCTTAGCATGAGAATGAGAATCAAAACCTAAACCAGTTTTATCTTTGCAAGACTTAGAAGAGTTCAACAGCAAGTTTAGATTCTTATTCCCATTACAAAACCGACCTAGTGTCCTATTCATGTCATCAAGTTTCTTAGACAAGTCTAGGCAGTTTGCACATGAAGTTTTTCCTTTTAGTTTGCAATTGTAATAATTTTTAACTTCATGAGATCGTAAAGCATTGTTCAGAATGGAAATTTCATTCATTGCATCTTTTAGTTTCTTATCAAGATTTTCACATGCAGAACAATGCAAATCATCTGTAGAACAAGAAGCATCTTTTAAGTTTTTATCATTAAGTGCAGCAAGCTTTTTGTTCTTTTCAATTTCTTCATCAAGTCTGTCTAGAGTGGAGGAGTGTGCACTTCTTAGGGAGGACAATTGTTCATATATTAAGTCAGATGAGGAACAAGAATCATCACTAGGAATTAAGGATTTCAAACGATTAATTTCAGATTCTAGTGACTCAATTTTAGCAGCATTGTCCCTAAGCTTTTTGTCCTTTTTCTTGACAATAACAGTGGCACGGGAAATAGCATCACACATTTCATTACAGGTTGAACATACCTCATCATCGTCACTGTTGTGTTCTGCTTCCTCCTGACTTGATCTTGATTTTGCTTTGCCCGCCATGAAACATATGTTGGCTAGGTCATCATTCTCTTCATCACTTTCAAAGTCTATGTCACTTGAACTGAGCTCTTGAAGTGCGGTGATGAAGCTATTAATCATCTTGCATCCTATACTACCCTTCTTTTTCTTGTTGGAATTTCCAGAGGAGGTCCGGACCTTGCATTGTTTTTCTTCCCGGGTGGTCGGACCTGAAAGTTTAGGGCATTCTGTACGAAAGTGTCCTGTTTTACCACATTCAAAACAGCGTTGAGGTCCGGAGCTTCCTCTCCTTCTAGTTCTCACATTTTGCAATGATTTTGAGAATCTAGTAGAGATGAGTGCCAACTCCTCTTCTGGAAATTCTTCGATCTGCTCCAGGGTTAGCGAGGACAACAAAGCAAGAGTATTGCAAGATGATGATTGGCCGGAGCTAGACGTATCACGTTGTGAGACAAATGCAATAGACTTGTTTGGGTTCTTACGTGCTAGGATGTCAATTTCATGAGTTTTTAGTTTAGAATAAAGTACATCTAATGTAAGAGAACTCATGACAGTTGATTCACGAATGGATGTTACTTTCATCTCCCAAACTGACATGTCTAATGCACTAAGAAGTTGTCTAGCATTCTCAGCATCAGAAAAATTAACATTGACACTACGTAAGTTGCTGAGAATTTTATTGAAACAAGCAAAGAGGTCATCGATAGACTCACCGGGTTGCATCTCAAAACGCATATATTCCTTTTTGAACATATCTTGTTTTACCTCCTTGATTGTGTTGGAGCCTTCATGGTAATCACAGAGAGCTCTCCAAACATCGTACGCTGACCGGATGTGTGCGACACGATCAAAGTCGCTCTGAGTGAGTCCTTGGATGATCAAGTTTCGGGCTTTGTTGTTGTTGTCGACGTTCCGTAGGTTTGTGGCCGTGACTTGATCATTGGGTGGCACTTCATAAGGCTTATACACCTTCTCCCATATTGCAAAGCCTTGTGCCTGGATGAACGCCTCCATGTGTGCCTTCCAAACCTGGAAATCAATACCAGAAAACACACAAGGTTTGGCGGAGTACTTCTCCATGATGATTAGTCAAAAACACGTGATAATCTCAAAGATTAGAGCACCGTGGCTCTGATACCAATTGTAGGATCGAAGACCACGTGAAAAGCTACCAGAGGGGGGTGAATGGTAGATTTAAAAATCTTACGCAGCGGAAACAATTAAATCCCCAAACCCTTTTGGTAGAAAAACGATCTGTTAAAGAAATCGTATATGAGACTAATCTAAACGTGTTTCACTGTGACAAAAGTGATAGATATCAGAGAGAATCAAGTCACGAAGACAACACAAAAAGAATTACTCAAATCCGTCGAGAAAAACTCAAGTTATGATCAAAAGATCAGACTATGGTCAATCTGACTTACTCGAGAAAAACAGTTCTGGAGTGCTGCAATGAAACTCGTGTAGATCATAGACCACAAATCCAATGACTGTGAAATTTTGATAGATGATAGACAATCAAGTTGAGAAGATAACCCAAAAAGAATCGCATCAATTGGATCAGTAAAACTCAAGTTATGATAAAACCACCAACGAAAGATGGTGCTGTCCAGAAACTCGACGAGTAAAACTTGTCTGGAACAAGTCGGACGAACAAGGCACAAAAGTTCCTTCAAACTACGAATTTTATTCAATAGAACACAAGAGGAACAGCCCCAAAGTCGTCTCCCTCGAGCTTTGGCCTTCCCTTGCTTATATAACCAGCCCTTAGGCCATCCCAATCTCAACTAGGACTCCAATCCTAATCCGATCACAATCAGAACTTTCCATAACTGCTCAAGATTCTTCTATACGCAGATAGAAGCAATCTTAAGACTTCCAAACACCTTAGGAACGTATCCCACATTCCTAAACAACTCAAATACGTGACACACACGAAATCCTAACATAACCAACTCGATACTTTCCATACCGAGCCATAACCGACTCAGCTAGCAGCCTAAGTCTTCAACCGATACGATCCAATCCTTCCGATCAGATCATCCTTCCATAATCCGTCTCTAGAAGCATATTGCCACGTCATGCACCTCATGCATACGTGCGAACACCTTCCTTCGACCTTCAATTGCACTGCCCTTGATTCAATCATCCTGCGCGACCTCCTGACCCGCTCAACCACAGTTCCTCCCGAACTTGGTTGTTGGAACCTCATCCCCTCCTGAGACTAGTCCAATGGATCCTGTCACCAGCCATGACTTGAACTCAAGCAACACCTGCACATGAACAAACAAACAATCCATACGAGCCCAAGTCCTCGACTTGACTCAAGTTAGTTCCGAACACAACACCTTACGTGAGAACCTCACATAAGCATGTTGCAAAACCATAGTGGAAACGATATCATCCATATCATCCAAAACGCACCAAAAACTTAGCAAATGAATACTAAGCAATCTTTCCAATCATGTAGAGCAAGTACGAAACATTGCTAAAGAAAAGTAGAAGCACTTTGGTCAAGTTCCGGACCTTGCCAGAGCAACCCGGAGCTTGAGCCGGAGCTAACAAGAGCTAGTAGAACCTAGCACCGGAGCTTACCAAAACTAGCACACCCAAGCTCTCGCCGGAGCTTACAAAAGCTAGTAGATCCTAGCACCGGAGCCTACCAAAACTAGTTGGAACTAGTCAACCCAAAAACCGGAGCTAGACAAAGTACATCGGAGCTTAGCAAAAGCATGTCGGAGCTATCAAATATATGCCGGAGCTATCAACTATATGCTGGAGCTATCAAAGACATGCCGGAGCTAAACATAAAGCTCACCGGAGCTAACCAAAGCTAGTCGGATCTTACCAAGAAGTCGGACCTAGCATCGAACGTAACCGGAGCTACCCAAATCAAGCCGGACCTATCGTCGGACCTTGCTATAGCTCGGAGCTAGAGTCGAACCTTGATAAAAAGGTGTTTTGGTGATATTTAAAACTTTTATCATCAAAGCCAAGTGTATTCACTACAAGCCAATGTATTCAGCACACATAAGTCTTACATTTATATAGAGGTGGAGGCTAGGGTTAGATGGATTTCGAGTTTGGGATGAGTAGAGGCCGGTTTAGAGTCCCTCATGGGCTCTAAAAGAGTTGGGCACGACGTCCCTAGGCCCACTTAACGTGAAACCAAAGAAACAAGTCGTAAAACGAAAGATCAATTCAGAGTCACAAAATATCGGACAAGTCTGAAAAGGACCGGACTAGTACGAAGTCGTCCAGAGAGAAAATCGGACAAGTCTGGCCAAAAATCGGACAAGTTCGACTTTAAACAGAGAGGAAAACGGACAAGTCCGCTGAAACACCTGACTAGTTCGGAAAATTCCAAGGACTTAGCAATTTTTCAAGGATTCTTGGAATATCGGACTAGTCTGTACAAAATCGGACAAGTCCGAAAGTTTCTAGAGGCAAAATCGGACTAGTCCGCAGCAAAACGGACAAGTCCATTTTTAGTCAAAGAGAAATCAGACTAGTCCTCAGTAAAATTGGACTAGTCCGCACTTTCCTGCGTTTTAAGTGCGGTTTTGCTCCAAATCAATTTTAAACTCGTTCCTCTTGTTGTGGGTTAATGTTAAACATGTATATGAGTGCATGTAGGGCATGATGCATGAAAATGAGGGTGTTACAGATGGCTTCTACATCTAACAACAACCGGCGAGAGGAAGGAGGAGAAGGTGGGATTTGTGTTGAAGTGCTAATCAAATGAGATTAGCACTAATTGGTGTTTATTCAGATTTGTATTCGGATTTTCTTTTGTACCCGAAATAATTTTAAGTGTGTCGGTACCCTGCGTACCGTATACCCCTTGGGACTACAAAAAAACCAAAGGGACTTCATCTGTCTGAGTTGAAGACCTGCGAAGGCCCCACATGGCATACGAGACTGGACATGCCTCCCATCTATGGTTAGCTTCGGTACTGCCACATGTACATAGTAGCCGGAGCTATACCCCACTCATGGTATAGCTCTGGGCTAAACACTTGAGCAGCACCTCCAGACCTAACCTCCGACAGAGGGAAGCTCTAGTATTGACACGTGTGCATCTATACCGGACCTACCTGCCCGAGACGAATAGCTCCAAAGCTGCCACGTGTTCGAACCGCCGGACCTTCAACCTTGGTAGACAAGCTGGTGAACCCCCAACGACTCGGACCTCCAAGGGGCAATCAAAGACTTCAAGACCTGCTTAAGTGTCATTAATACCATATTAATGACACACGATCGGTAGGCCCTTAATACTGGTAACGGCACTGTCAAGCCCCATTACCACGCTATTAAGGATAATTAATCTCGTTGATTATGTATTAAACATTAGTAACCGCCAGGACCACATGTCGGGCCAGGCTAATTGTGTAATGACTAGTCCTTGTACTATAAAAGGACTGGTCGACGACAGACTCTCGGACGCCCTCAGACACACACAATCTCCGACTGAAAGCTCTTAGACACTCAATACAACAGCTACACACCCCGTGGAGTAGGGTATTACGCTCAGGCGGTCCAAACCACGTAAACCCTTGTGTCCACTAGCAATATTCTTCGAAATCTCTGCGCACCCAATACTGAACTATAACTCCTTGAGCTACCAACGGTAGTATTGGGAAAATTGCCGGAAAAACACTCTGACAGTTGGCGCGCCACGTAGGGGGGCGCCCGAGATTTCAAGAATGGTGAACTCAGCTGCTGGATCATCCAACAACAACCTCGCTGCGCAACTTGCTGGAGGCAATACCTCCAACATGCAACAACCAGCGGGTGCCGCGGCTCCAGCAGGAGTCATGCCTCCGTCGCCACCGTCTGCACCAGCAAATCAAGCTGGAAAATGGGACAGAGCATCCGCGTTGGTCACGGCGTCAGCGAATAACAACAATCCTGAACACGCGCTCCATGCAACACGTGCTCTCCTCCAACGCCCACCACCTCAGGGTGCATCCCAGGGTGCAATGGAGCAGTGGAGGGCTGACGTGGAACATTTGGTTGCAGTAGCAGCCGATCACATCAGCAACCAAGGTTCTCCCCCCTCGGGGCGAGCCCCAACACAGCATCAGACTTTGTTGGGCAAACTTGGTCCACACGCTTCCCAGAATAGGAGGTGTGATGCGTCTCAACAAGCGACGTCGCTACCTGCTGGGGCGCGACGCACCCATACAGTAACCAGGCTTTCAACTCATGACCTCCGGGCGGAGCTTGATCACCGTTACCGTCAGCAGGACGACCGCATCCATATCGAGCGTGCTTGCGAAAGGCGAGAGGCTCAAGACAATCCTGTTCCTGAGGGTAGGATGAGGCTGTTCTGCCCTGGCCATGCACTTGCGCATAGTCAAATGGCCACAAAAGTTCCGGCCGCACCTTCTGAAGAAATTTGACGGGACTGTCAACCCCGCTGAGTTTCTCCAGATTTACTCCACTATAATCCTTGCAACCGGAGGTAACGAGGCCGTAATGTCCAACTACTTACCTGTTGCTTTAACTGGGACCGCCAGGTCCTGGTTCATGAGCCTCCCGCCCAACCCCATCAATAGTTGGAAAGAATTGTGCCAATAGTTCACCGCCAATTTCAGGAGTTCATACACCTGAACAGGCACTGAACTGGACCTTTTTGCTATAACACAGAAGGGGGGAGAATCCTTGTGTTCCTTCATCCAGAGGTTCTCCCAGGTACGAAACACTATTCCTTCTATCTCTAGCGCCTATGTTATTGTGGCATTTAGACAGGGCATAGGAGACAAGAAGATGCTGGAGAAGCTGGCGATCAAGGAGATCACCAGCGTCACGGAGCTCTTCAGCTTGGCAGACAAGTGTGCTAAAGCTGTGAAGGGTCGCGAAATGCACTCCAAACCACCTCCGAAGGATAACAAAAAATCCTCCAAGGGCGAAGCCACTACCTCCGGGAGTGGCAAAAAGAAGAAAAAGTCCAACGGCAAGAAAAAGTTGTCGGCTGGCACACCTACTGCTGCAGGTGCTGCAGCTCCGGGTGGCCGGGGGCCACGCCCTGAGAAACAACCTTGACCTTCATCTGAAGATGGCGGCAACTCCAAAATGTGGTGTCCTATTCATAAGTCAAACATCCAAAATTTGGAAGACTGCCGAGAGGGCCAGAACCTTGCCGAGCGCTACAACAAGCGCTAGGAAGAAGTTCCTTTCCGACAAAGGGAAGGAAAACAGAAAGTCAACGAAGCTCCGGGTGAAGAGGAGTTAGGCTTTCAGGACCCTAAAAAAGTTTTGAAGGCCGTTTACACCTCCGTCGACGATGACTCTGACATCTCCGACAATGAACATCGGAAAACCATGAACACCATTTTTGGTGGTTCATGGGACATCACCACCCGCTGTGTCCTCAAGACCATGCGGCATGACATGGCTTCAGTGGCTCCCACCGCCAGGGCGGAGCCGCATCGGAAGTGGATGGATACTGCCATCACATTCGACGCGTCAGACTGCCCTCGGAATATGATCGGAGCTGGTCAACTCCCATTGATGGTATCTCCAACCATCAACAATATTCAACTCCACCATGTAATGGTGGACGGAGGTTCGGGGCTGAACCTCATAAGCTTCAAAGCTTTCGTCAAGCTTCAACTCCGACCTTCAGATCTTCGCCCCTCTTGACCTTTCTCTGGAGTAGGTCCGGGGGCCATAAACCCACTTGGTGCCATTACTCTCCCCGTGACCTTCGGGACTCGAGAGAACTATCGCACTGAGAAGTTGGTCTTTGACGTTGCTCAGATCAACTTACCCTTCAACGCCACTCTGGGCAGGCCAGCCTTGTACAAGTTCATGGCTGCTGCTCATTATGGCTACTTGGTGTTGAAAATGCCAACACCAGCTGGTGTTCTCCGGATCCGTGGAGACCGCACTGCTGGAGTAATTGCACTGGAAGAACTTCACGCGCTTGCTACAGCGTAGGAGGAAGAGTCCACGCAGCAGGAAGCTCCGAAACACCCGAGCATTCGTCATCGAGGCTCAACCTCCGCACCTTGCGTGCAACCAAGCGGAAACACCGACATTCCCGTCAAAGTCGTCCAAATCGGTTCATACGCCGCTCAGACCACCCGTATATCGGGAGGTCTGAATGATAAATAGGAACTCACGCTCATCACTTTCCTCCGGGCTAATGTTGATGTGTTTGCCTGGCAACAGTCACAAATGCCTGGGATCCCTAGGGAAGTGATCGAGCATAATCTGAAGATCTATCCCGATGCTCGGCCTGTACACCAGAATCCTCGGAAGCAATCAGTAGAGCGATATAACTTCATACAAAAAGAAGTGAAGAAGTTGCTCGAAGTTGGATTCATCCGAGAAGTCTTCCACCCAAAATGGCTGGCAAACCCAGTTGTTGTACCCAAGGCCGGAGGGAATCTTCGGATGTGTATCGACTACACAACGCTGAATAAGGCATGTCCAAAAGATCCATCCCCACTACTTAGAATAGATCAGATTGTGGATTCCACCTCCAGGTGTGAATTACTGTGTTTCCTAGACGCATATTCTGGGTACCATCAAATCAGAATGTCTAGGGAAGATGAAGAGCATACTTCTTTCATCACAGTAGATGGATTGTATTGTTATACTGCCATGCCATTTGGTCTCAAGAATGCAGCTTCAACATTTGTATGTGCTATGTACAAAACCTTTGGAGAGCTTATCAGAGACGTAGTGGAATTGTATGTCGATAACATCGTTGTCAAAATTAAGGACAAGGAGTCACTTCTTGACACCTTGCAAGCTGTCTTTGACAAGTTGCGAGTCACTCGCATGAAGCTGAACCCGGACAAATGTGTCTTCGGGGTTAGCTCCGGAAAACTTCTCGGTTTCTTGGTAAACCGCCGAGGCATAGAGGCAAATCTAGCGAAGATTAAAGCCATTGAAGATATACGGCCACCAGCCCGCATCAAGGATGTCCAGAAGCTGACTGGATGTCAAGCTGCCCTCAGCCGATTCATCTCAAGATTGGCGGAACGGGCACTACCCTTCTTCAGGCTATTGAGGAAGTACGGACCATTCCAATGGTATGAAGAAGCAGAAAAGACATTCGAGGAGCTGAAGTAGCTCCTCACCACTCTACTAACCTTGGTAGCTCCGAACCCTGGTGAGCCTTTACTGCTTTACATTTCGGCAACTGACGAAGTTGTCAGCATGGTCCTGGTTGCGGAGAGGCCAGAACCATTACAAGCTCAGGAATCCAGACCCCTTCGAGAGAGTCAGGAGGTTCCTGAAGGCGAGTCTGGGTCCCAGCTCCCAGACTCTAATCAACAAGGAGTTACTCTTGTTGAGCTAGAAGAGCCGACCCCCTTGGGAGGGTCCAGGTCACTCCTGAAGGAGCTCTGAGTTCCTCCAACAAGGACCTGACGATCCCTGAAGAAGGTCCGGACCCCTCTGGGAGGGTTCGGGTCAATGAGGAAGAAGCTCCAGGCCCCTCCGGGAGGGTACGGACAGTCCAACGCCCAGTGTACTTCATCAGTGAAGTACTCCACGACACCAAAACTCGGTACCTGGAAGTACATAAACTGTTATATGCAGTTCTTATTGCTTCCAGGAAGCTCTGACACTATTTCCATGCTCACAAGATTTTAGTGGTGACTTCATATCCACTGCGAGCAATTTTGCATAATCCCAACTCCACTGGGAACATTGCAAAGTGGGCAGCGGAATTGGCCAAGTTTGACCTTGAATTCGTCCCAAGACAAGCAATCAAAAGTCAAGCATTGGCGAACTTTGTGGCTGAATGGAACCCCTCTCCATCAAACCCCGGGGGCCCCCAGTGAGCAGAAGCTGGAACTCAAGGCTCCGGTCTTCACTGAGCCTCACCGGACTCTCTACTTCGACGGCTCCATACAGAAGCAGGGGTCAGAGCTGGAATCCTTCTCCTCGCTCCGACCGGGGAGAAGGTTAAATACATGGTGCACCTTGACTTCAAGGCGACCAACAACATGGCGGAGTATGAAGCAGTCATTTATGGACTAAAGGTGGCACTATCATATGGTGTCAAGCAGCTGTTGGTCAAGGGAGATTCGCAACTCATCATTAAACAGGTGAAGGGTGAATGCTCCTATAACAATCCCCAACTAGATGCTTATCTCCTTGAAGTCCTGAGGCTTCAGAAGGACTTCAAAGTCTTGGACCTCCACCATGTATAGCGTCTCCATAACGCTGAAGTTGACGAACTCTCGACGAAAACGTCAACCGGAGCTCTGGCTCCCGACGGAACATTCGTCCGGAGGTTGTCTAAACCGACACCTCAGCCTGCCGAGCTGAGGGAAGGGGGCGAGATCAGCATCCTGAAGCTGGCGGTCCCGATGGCCCTGTTACCATGGCAGCCATCAAGGGTCGTAGGTGCTGCCGGAAGCTCCGAGCAACCCAGCACGCTAGACTCGAATGCTCAAGCTAGCTCCGATGCATGGATCTCGGAGATCCGGAGCTACTTGAAAGACAAATTCCTTCCTGAAGATGATGTATCCGCTGACCTGATAGTTAGATTGGCTAAAAGATACACGTTGGTAGAAGGGGATCTCTACCGGCGCGGTGCCAACGTCGTCCTAATGTGGTGCATCACAAAGGAAAAAGGATGCGAGCTCCTTGTAGAAATCCATAAAGGCGAGTGTGGGAACCACGCGTCTTCCCGCACGTTGGTCGGTAAAGCATTTCAGCATGGCTTTTACTGGCCTACAGCGCTGGTGAAGAAATGTGAAGCATGCCAGTATCATGCTAAACAAATTCACACACCAGCCCAGCCTCTACAAATGATACCTTCTACATGGCCTTTCGCTATGTGGGGGATGGATATCTTGGGACCTTTCCCAAGAGCTGTCGGAGGTTACAAGTTCTTGTAAGTCGCCATTGACAAATTCACCAAATGGCCGGAAGCAACTCCAGTTGCGACAATAAACAAGCAATCTGCAATCAACTTCTTACAGTCCATCGTATGCAGATTTGGAGTCCCAAACAAAATACTAACCGATAATGGGACTCAATTTACAAGCTATGCATTCCAAGGATATTGCGAAGACCTCGACATTCAAGTTAGCTACGCTTCCGTAGCTCACCCGGCAAGCAATGGCCAAGCCGAGAGAGCAAATGCAGAAATCCTAAAAGGACTCAAGACGCACACATATGAGTGTCTGAAAAAACATGGAGCCACCTGGATTGAAGAGCTTCCGCCCACTCTATGGGCCAACAGGACAACTCCAAACCGGTCAACTGGAGAGACACCCTTCTTCCTGGTGTATGAAGCTGAAGCAGTCCTTCCTCCAAAAGTCACCTTGGGGTCGCTCCGGGTCCAGTCCTTCGACGATGCTGCGCAGGACCAGCTCCGGCGTGAAGACCTTGACCTCCTTGAAGAGGGAAGGTGTCGAGCAGCTGTTCGGAATGCCCGATACCGCCAAGATCTCTGGCGCTATCATCAAAGGCATGTTCACAACCAACAGCTTGAGGAAGGCGATCTGGTGCTACGGAGAATACAATCCAGAGAGGGGTTAAACAAACTCTCCCCCAGCTGGGAAGGACCCTTCCGAGTGATTAAAGTATCCCGTCCCGGATGCGTTCGCTTGGCAACCGACGATGGGACACCTCTCCCTAATCCTTAGAATATTGAGCACCTCCATAAGTTTTACGCTTAATATCACGGAGGTGAGTCTGTAGTTACACATGATGTATGTTATAGAGTCATTGTACAGAGTCGGGTAGCTCCTCCGGGAGAACAGCCGGACCTTCCCCGGAAGGTCCACAGAGTTCAGGCAACACTTGTCACAGTCTAAGAACTAAAAGTGTAGCTAGCTACCTTGGGTCAAACAAGAAACAAAGCACACTTAGCCTGTTTCCGTACCCTAAGGGTGTACTTGTTTCCCCTGTACCTCGGACCTATAATGAAAGACATCTTTATGTGAAAACAGACTCCACGTGCATCTACTTTGTACAAGATCAATATTTTTTATTTTTCTCTTTCTTGTCTATAACAAAATTGTGCAATTCTCAAGAATTTTTTAGATCGACTAATTCACAACTCGGGTCACATTGTTAATTCCTTCGGGTTTTCACATTGTTGAATGGTTCACTTGGCTGAATGCCGCCAGCCAATCTAGGTCCGGAGTGTGCTATCGACTTAGCCTGGTCCTGCACCCTAAGTACGCCAATCTACCTACACCATGGCAGGCCGAAGTAAGGCATGTCCTGAAAACAATTGGACCTGGAGAAAACGACTCAGTGCACTCGATTGTATGAAGAGTTGCGCTCGGCCTAAAAGTTTCTTACGAGAATAATAAGACGCAACTGAGTTATAGATAAGAAACAAATTTTACTATTTTTCTTGACTTCATTGTGCAGGAAAAATAAAGATCCCATGATTATGGTGAATTCTGCCGGAGCTACTAAAGCTCTGACATTCCCTAGAAGGCTTGTAGTCGATGTTCTAAACATTGATAGCAAGCATCGAGCTACTCAACTCCG
Organism: Tuctoria greenei; assembly: GCA_036927565.1. Lineage (NCBI taxonomy): Eukaryota > Viridiplantae > Streptophyta > Magnoliopsida > Poales > Poaceae > Tuctoria > Tuctoria greenei. The sequence continues at coordinate 36,802,970 of JAYESD010000008.1, forward strand.
GTAAAACCAGGGAGCTAGCCATCAAAGTGAACAAAAGATGGTGGGAAGACTTCAGGAGACTAACTGTCGACGCTCTACGCGTTGATGGAGACCACTGCTGGAGCTACCAAGCTCCGATGATGGTCAAAGTCGTAGCCCTTAAGATCCGACAACCTCAAGAAGCCTTCACTACTGAAGACTTCGGACCTACGGTCTACAAGTCTAAAGCACACAAGTCTTCAACAGCAGTTACATCCTCTTGGTACATGTTCACAATCAAATTGTGTACATCTACCAGGGGGCCAAGTGAGACAAAAGTGTTGAAGTCAAAAAATGAAATTCATAAAAAACTTGGATTTCATTCATCTGGAGACAAGAGATTGCAAAATTGGAGAAGAAGAAGAGAGAATACAAGCGGGAGCTATAAAGACATGGTCCTAGACCCTATGGAAGAATGAGGCGACCTTCTGGGCAACCTCAGAAACGTTGGCCTGGGCAGCTTCTCCCTCTCCGATGATGGGGCCTTGGAGCACCGGGTCCAGGGGGAATTGGGGGTCCCAGCTTGTGTAGCACGACAAAATAAATTATGCGACGCTCTTGGCCAGGGATTGTTCCTCGGTTTCCAGCTGGTCCGCAATGACATCTCCTATCTTGGTGAGCTTGTTGCCCGCCAAACTCAGCGCCTGCAATGCCTAGTCCAGCTCCGGTTTTGGATCATCCGGACGCACAAGGCTAAAACCCATTGGCGTCAGCGCGTCGTTGGCTTTGCCCAGGAAGTCCCAAACTTGTTGGGACTCCGTAACCCTGCCACTTCGCATATCCTCCAAGGATCTTTTGGCTGCTGCAAGCTTCGAGTTCTCCCGAGCAAGACGCTCCACCTCTTTGGTGTTCTGCTGAATCTTTTCAGCAACCTGCCTTTCGAGATTACTGAGATCTTCCTCCCGGAGGTGGATCTCGTTCCAGCGGTTGACCAGGTCCTTCTCTCGGCCCTGCACCTTCTTCTCCCTGGCAGCAACGACAATTTCCATCCTGTGTAGTTCATGTCCTCGCTGCCAGGCCTTCTTCTCCTCTCTCTCGCAGCGCTCATCCAATTTCTTGGTGTGCTCCTCGAGACTCTTGTCACCCAGAGTTAGCCTCTGAGTAAGATCTTCTTCCCTCCTCACGACGTCATCCCGCAGCTCTAGGAGTTTTTGCTCTTCATCCTCGAGGTTTCTCTCCCGCACCTCAAGAGCCTCTCGGCGCTTGACGAGACTGGCGTGGATGGCGTCGAGCCTCTCTTGGCGATCATCTGCTGCGCTATTAGCAGCTTTGGCCTGTTTGTAAATGGACCGGGACTAGTTGTCAAGGGATCGCGTCATGCTTTCCCTCTCATCCAACAGCTTACCCCAATACTCCAGGCGAATCTTCTCCTTCCTCACCCACTCTTTGTCTTCAGCCAGCCTCGACTGCGCCAGCTTGGTCTCGAAGTGGAGTCGGTTGCGCCACCTCCTAAGAGTTTGATGCTCCTCCTCGAGAGCCTTGCTGTCGTGGTAAAAAGCCAGCTGAACCTGGCGAAGACTGGAGCAGGCGTTGTAAATAGACAACGACAAAGGAATCGGGTCCGGACCTGCCGGCGTCATCTCCTCCGGTTCTAGTGGGTTCTCTGTGACAAAAATTGGGTCCCACTCTACAAGAGCGATTCCCTAAGCTTTTGCGGCACTAGGGCCACCCTCCAGAATAGCCTCGATCGCCGTCGAGGAAGGTCCTGCTACAGAAGCTTCAACCTCCAACGTTGGCTCCGAAGGCCTCGCCGCCAAGTCGTCAACAGCTGGTCCCTCAAGCGGGGGGCCAGCAACTTCATCTCGGCACCCTGGCTCGGGCGCGGGCACCTTCGGGACCACCACCTCCAGAGCAGGTGTTGAAGGTTCGGTTGGAGCTGAAGCCACTTCCGGCTCCGATGCTGGCACCTCCTCCACCACCGGCCCAGGCGCTGATGCTTCGAACATCATAGGCTCGGGCGCCGACACCTCTGCAGAAGTTGGTTCAGGCGCCGGAACCTTTTCGATGATCGGCTCTATCGCCGGAGCTTCTGCAGCAACCGGCTCTATCGCCGGAACTTCTTCGATAACCGGCTCAGGCACCGGAGTTTCATCAACCACCGTCTCTACCGTCGAGGCATTATCAACCACCGGCTCCACCTCCAGGGCTTCGACAACATCTGGCTCTAGGGCCGGAATCACAAACATCTCTGGTTCTGAGACCGGAGCGTCCACCATATCAGCGTCCAAACCCGGAGCTTCAACCTTCGGGACAGGCGCCGCTGGTACATCTTCATTCTCGTGGCCCGGCACTACCACAGGAGCTTCTGGGGATGAATCAAGGCCAAGACCATGACAGCTGGCGCCAGAGTTGTTGTAGCCTCAGCCACCCCTTGGGGCAGCACTGGAATTGGAGCCGGAGCTTCCGTCTCCACAGCATCAGTTGCTGTCGCAGGAGCCGGAGCTTTAGTCCTTTTCTTGGGGACACTGCAGATGAAGGACGAAGAAACTCAAAACACAGTTACAGCACAAAACAACTAACTGAGGTAAAAAATAAAAATTACCTCGGAAGGTTTCCGCACCAGTTAGCACGGAACCTCTTCTCCGGACGCTCAGGACTGGATCCAGGCGCCACTGGCATATCTGTTTCGGAAGGTTCCCCGGAGCTCGCCGCAACCGTCAGCGCTGCTTTGGTCGAGGCCCCCTTCGATCCGGAAGAACTTCCAGACCCAGAGCCTTCAGTTGGTCCTGGTACCGTAGCCATACGGCCGGAACTGGCACCCCGAGGAGATGCCGATGCTCGAGTAGATGCCGCTGTTGAAGACCTCCCCCTCCGGGGAGAAGGAGCCGCTGGGGAAGGAGCAGGTCTGATGGACCTTCTGTCAGAGTGCTTTAGCTTCCTTTTCCGGCTCGAGGGCTCGGCCAACTCTTTTCCCTTGCCAAGACTTCAACCCTTTGTTTCGGGACAGAGGGGGTACCACCCTCGGAGACCCCGGAGATCACCAACCTGGTGGTTGAACGCCCCTCGATGACACCAAGGTCATAAAGCACCGACATCTTACGCCGAAGCTCCGTGCTGAACTCTGCCTCCATGTTTGGAGGGAGGAAAGCCGCCGGCAGAGACAAGTAGTCACCTTCGATGTCGATGCCGTGTTGTAACTTCTTGAGGTGAAGCTCCAAGGTTGCGCCTTCCAGATTGGACTTCAAACCAGTTTCTATCTGGTCATCGTCCATCACGCTGTTGAGGGCCCAAGCAAGCTTCTCCCTCTTCTTCAGCGGAGCCCACCTGTTGGCCAGGAAATAGCAAAATACCGCCTGAGGAGTCACACCTCCTTCCACGCACTGGTGGATCCAGGTCAGAGCAGGGTTGAAGGCGTCCGACAACACCGAAGTTTCACTCCAAGCTTCGGTGTCAATGTTGGGGAGGCCTACAGGCAACTCCAGCCTCTCATGCTCCTCTGCCCTGATGACGATCCAATCCTTCTTCCAATCGTCCCACTCGACGGAAGGGAACGACCGTAAGTACTTGTACGGGCTTCTTGCGCTTCACGAAGTAGTATAAGCCAAGGTACTCGTCACTCTTGTCGGTGGTGTGGATGGTGAAGAAGGTGCGGAAGAGCTCGACGCAGGGAGGAATACCCACCCACATCTCGCAGAATTGGACAAAGATCGACACCAAAATAATGGAGTGGGGGCCGAGGTGGTACAGCTGCAGACCATAGAAGTCTAGTAGCATCAAGACAAAAGAAGAAAAGGGTGGGATCAGTCCCACCATGGCGTACGCGGAGAAGTACACCATTTCGTCGGCGTGCTCCTTCTCAAACGGAAGCTTGCCGGCGCGGACCTGGTGATCGAAGAAGGTACTGGACCACCCCATGAGGTTTCGGACCTTCTTCAAGTTGCCGTCAGTCTTGAGGCAGCTCTCGCGGAGACCCAACTCCATCGCAGCACAAGCGGGGCTAGAGACGAAAAGCAAGCGAAAGTTTGGAAGGTTTGAGCGCAAGATCGAATGAAGGCGTAAAGAACCCCCAAACGGTGCCTGCTTTCCTTCTTGAGTAAGCCCCCACAACGCTTGGATAGAAATCGCGGAGGAGCCGACGTTACAAGTCAAAAACTTCACCCTGCCAATGACAAGGGGGCCCGGGGCCACCCCGACGATCAAGTCGAGGTCCTTGCCCAGGCGAATGGTTGTCATCATGAAAGGCGGGAAACCCGAAGGCGGCGTCCTGACAAGGCGCGCGGAACCAATACAATTTTTGTATCGAGAACCGGCGACCTTCAATTGCGTGAGGTCCGCATGCTAAGATCTCACCTGTCGCATCCAGGATATGCCACGCGGCGGTGGCTTAACTACGAACTACTGCCAATGGCACATCCGAAGATCCTTGAAGACACGACACAAAAATCGGAGGATGGACCCACCTCCGACAAAACGACTCCTTCCGAAAGGTCTCTCCCGGAGGTGGGCCCAGGGGGCCACTGTCGGTACCCTATGTACCGTATACCCCTTGGGACTACAAAAAAAACCAAAGGGACTTCACCTGTCTGAGTTGAAGACCTGCAAAGGCCCCACATGTCGTACGAGACTGGACATGCCTCCCATCTATGGTTAGCTCCAGTACTATCACGTGTACATAGCAGCCGGAGCTATACCCCACTCATGGGATAGCTCTGGGCTAAACACTTGAGCAGCGCCTCTGGACCTAACCTCCGACAGAGGGAAGCTCCAGTATTGACACGTGTGCATCTATACCGGACCTACCCGCCCCAAACGAATAGCTCCGAAGTTGCCACATGTCTGAACCGCCAGACCTTCAACCTTGGCAGACAAGCTAGTGAACCCCCAATGGCTCGGACCTCCAAGGGGCAATCAAAGATTCAAGACCTGATTAAGTGTCAATAATACCATATTAATGACACACGATCGGCAGACCCTTAATACTGGTAACAGCACTATCAAGCCCAATTACCATGCTATTAAGGGTAATTAATCTCGTTGATTATGTATTAAACATTAGTAACCACCGAGACCACATGTCGGGCCAGGCTAATTGTGTAACGACCAACCCTTGTACTATAAAAGGACTGGTCGACGACGGACTCTCAGACGCCCTCAGACACACACAGTCTCCGACTGAAAGCTCTTAGACACTCAATACAACAGCTACACACCCTGTGGAGTAGGGTATTACGCTCAGGCGGCCCGAACCACGTAAACCCTTGTGTCCATTCGCAATATTCTTTGAAATCTCTGCACACCCAATACCGAACTATAACTCCTTGAGCTACCAACGGTAGTATCGGGAGAATTGCCGGAAAAACAATCCGACAAAGTGGCTAAGTGATTTTATTTGGATCTCTGTTATCTATCAACGATATCTTGAGCTGACTAGTCGCTAATTATTTTCAAGATTTGATTAAATATGATTTTATAGTACTCCTTTCGAATCTTTTTATTTGTCACTGGCTAGTTTATTTTTGTACTAATAAGTGACAAATAAAAAGATCCGGAGGAAGTATTAAGCAAGTAAGAAGGAGTGTAACCCCTAAGATCTCAGATTTAAGAATATAAGAAAGGGATTTTTGAATCCAATCACGTACCTAGATTAAAATTGAAGGGTAAGGGCGGAATAACTTACGTTGAGACCGTTTCTTGAAGTAGCCACCATGGGCTTTGGGAAGTTGATGAGTCTCGAGGTCATTTGATTCCTGGGGTAAGGACACCACCGACGCCTCTCAACGGCGACGCGCTCACTCATAGGGGCGTGCACGCCGACGAGAGGAGTGGTGCCGACGCCAAGGTAAATCCGGCGGCGCTTTGGCCCTCACAAACCCTAACCCTAGCCCTGGTGGCGGTTCTTGACGGCGGCCGAACGATGCTGTTTGTGCTCCTTATTGGAATTGTGATTGGGAAATCATTGAACCATTGGCCTCGGGCCGCCAGTTTATTTATACTTAAATCAAATCACTTGACCTGTGGTTTTACATGGTAGTCTAGATATGTTTACATAAAAGGTTACAACCAAATATTACTTGCCTAACAGTTGAATATTACTTGCCGAACAAACTCAACATATACTAGGTAACCAATACAATCAAGGATATATTACTTAGTCTAACATCCCCCCTTAATCACAACTTTCTTAAGTTGAGATTACGCCTGAATTCGAGCAGCCCTATTGTTGTTAATGCCTTTGTAAAACCATCAGCTAATTGGTCTTCAGAATGAACAAACTGGATCTTCAATTGTTTTCTTGCAACCCTCTCTCTGACAAAATGGTAATCTATCTCTATATGCTTTGTTCTAGCATGAAACATTGGATTGGATGATAAATAGGTTGAACCAAGATTGTCACACCAAAGGCTCGACACTTTATCTTCTTTGATTCCCAGCTCACCAAGTATGGATTGTATCCACACAATCTCAGAGGTGGCATTGGCTAATGCTTTGTACTCGGCTTCGGTGCTCGATCGAGAGACAGTTGGTTGTTTCTTGGCGCACCAGGAAATGGATTGGGTCCAAGAAATATTGCGAACCCTCCTGTTGAGCGTCGATCATCCAAGCTTCCAGCCCAGTCGGCATTAGAAAATGTGCTTACTGCAGTAGAGGATGACTTGTTGTAAAATAATACAGTACTAAGTGTACCATGTACATACCTCAAGATGCGCTTGACGGCTGTCCAGTGAACCGTAGTTGGCGCATGTAAGAATTGACTCAACTTATTTACAGAGAAGGAGATGTCCGGTCTAGTGATTGTTAGTAGTGCCCCCACTATGCCTCAAAATTTTGGCTATCCTCTAGTCCAAGAAATTCACCTTCATACGCCGAGAGTTTTTCAGAACTTGAGAGAGGAGTTGATGAAGGCTTACACCGTTTCATGCCGGCCTTGACTAAAAGGTCAGTAGCATACTTTTCTTGAGTGAGAGCAATTCCATCTCGGGTTCTTTTGACTTGGATGCCCAAAAAGTAGTGTAACTCGCCTAGGTCTTTGAGAGCAAAGTGAGCACTTAAAACATTTAGCAAATCTGCAACTTCAAGAGAAGACCCAGTAACAATGATATCATCTACATAAATGACCGTGAATATAGTCACACTTTGTTTGTTGTAGATAAATAGAGAAGTATCAGAGTTTGATGATTTGAAGCCAAGATCAATAAGTTTAGTGCTTAATCGAGAATATCATGCCCTTGGAGCTTGTTTTAGTCTATAGATTGCCTTGTCAAGCTTGCACACATGTGTTGGCATACTTTTGCTTTCAAATCCGGGTGGTTGCTTCATGTATATTTCCTCCTCTAGGATGCCATGCAAAAATGCATTTTGCACATCTAGTTGCTTCAAATTCCAGACCTTGGATATGACAATAGAGATAACCAAGCGAATAGTTGCATACTTTACTACTGGGTTGAATGTATCTTCATAGTCTATACCATACCGTTGTTTAAAACCCTTGGCTACGAGTCGAGCTTTGTACCTCTCAACAGTCCCATCAGATTTCCTTTTAATCTTGTATACCCACTTGTAATCAATTAGATTTCTTCCTTCACTTGGTGAAACAAGGTGTCACGTCTTGTTCTTAATTAGTGCTGAGTAATCTTCTTCCATAGCCTTTTTCCCAACTAGTGTCTTTTAGGGCTTCTTCTACGCTCTACGGTTCACCGGTTATGCTAACCTTATCATATCAGGAAAAGGTTTTGATGGATTGCTAATTCCCCTTTGTAATCTGGTCATTGCTCGGTTGGGCTCAGGGTGTTGCTGCATAGAAGAAATGACTTGAGCATGTGATCTGGAACCAATCGGCATTGAATGGGTGCACTGCTTTGTGATTGGCTCCCATGCGTAGACGCAGGCGACATGTGCATTGATGCCGGCGCTGGCTGATCTGCTCCGGCGCTTCCTCTCAGCGGAGACAGCTGATGTGACTGCTCGCCATTCGAGGGAGATGCGGCGCGCGATCACACGAGCTGCTGATCTGATGCTTGGACAGAATCATCTTCATGATCTGTGCCTGCCATATTTGCTTGAGCTCATCATTTCTTGCTCCATTCTGCACGGAATTTTCACCATTTTCTACAGAAAAATTTCCTTCACCTGCATTAATATTCTCAGCCGCAATCTCATTAGATGGGTTAGTCACTAATTGATCACCACTATGCATCACCCCCTTGATCAAATAATGATACGTGCACATGTGCAGAAAGTACCAGAATTTCTTTCTGAAGCAAAGATCCAGCATTTTTATGCAGTTTTTTGAAGGGAAATTGTGTCTCGTCAAAGACCACATCCCTTGAAATGTACACCTGGCCGGTTTTTGGATCAAGACATTTTACACCCTTTTGATGAGAGATATACCCTAAAAATACACATTGGGTAGATCGGAAGGCTAGTTTGTTGGTGTTGTAGGGACGAAGGTTGGGCCAACAGGCCCAACCAAAAACACGAATATTGGAGTAGATCGGTTTTGTGCTGATGAGCTTTTCAAAAGGTGTAACAAAATTCAAGACTTTGCAAGGAAGAATATTGATTAGAAATGTAGTCGTAAGGAAAGCCTCGTCCCAAAATTTCAAGGGCATGACGACATTAGCTAATAGTTTTAATACCATTTCTACTATGTGACGATGTTTTCGCTCTGTGGAGCCATTTTGTTGGTGTGCATGTGGGCATGATACATGATGAGAAATGCCTTTGTTGGCTAAAATGGTGTTGAGCTTTTCATACTCACCACCCCAATCAGATTGAAGGGCAAGGATTTTCTTCCCTAATTGCCTCTCAACAAATGTTTGAAATTTTTGAAAGACATTCACCACATCAGATTTTTTTTCTTGATAAGGTAAATCCATATGTATTTACTAAAATCGTCAATAAAACTCATAGTATTCAAAACGTCGAACAGAAGTAGGAGCTCTACCCCAAACATCAAAAAATATCAATTGAAGTGCCATAGTGGCACACTTGTGGAAATTTGATAGGGTAGTTGATGACTCTTACCACACTGACATGAGTCACACACGGGATTAACACTTGATTTGTCTAAGGAAACAAGCTTATTATTTCTAAGAACCTTCTCAACGATAGATGTGGACAGATGTCCCAAGCTACAGTGCCATCTCATCCAAGGCACTTTAATGGTACTGAGACTGTGTTTGTTGGGTCTCCAGTAGCTGGGAACGAAAGAGTAGAGGGCACATGTCGGTACCCTGGATACTAGGTACCCCCTGATACTGTGGATAAAGTCATGGAGTTTCGCCCTCCATTGTTGAAGACTTTTGAAGGCAACACATGTCCAGCAGTACTTGGCCCGCATCCCTCGTTTTGGTAGCTCTGGAGCTACCACGTGTCCTACAGGGACGGACCTACCTCCCTTCACATGGAAGCTCCAGTGCTGCCACATGTCTAGTAGCTCCGAACCTAACCTCTAGTAGAGGGAAGCTTCGATGTTGCCACATGTCAAGTAGCTCCGGACCTGCCTCCCCGCAGAGGGAAGCTCCAGAGCTGCCACGTGTCAGGCCTCAAGAACTAAGCCTGCAACAGGAAGACCTGGTTAACGCGTCAATAATGTTGTATTAATAACGCACGATCAGAGGGCGATCAAGACTGATAACACCACCATTAAGTCATGTTATCACACTGTTAATCACCCATAACACCAGTAGATCATGTATAGGGTGTTTATGACAGCCGGGGCCACTTGTCGGGCTAGGCGTACACTTTAATGGCCAGTCCTTAGCATGTAAAAGGGTTGCACCGTACGGTAGAGGGCAAGCTCAGAAGAAAAATAATCTGAGACACTCGCTACGCAGACACACTCATGGAGTAGGGTATTATGCTCAGGCGGCCTGAACCATGTAAAAACTCGTAGTGTTCACCTCTTGTACTTGATCTTACGTGTGTCCCACCTAAATATGAACATCTATGGACTACGCTTTAGTAGTACCGGGGGAAGTGTTGTTGCTACACTTCGACATTTGGCATGCCAGGAAGGGGGGCCTAAGATCTCAAGATGGTGAATTCCGCCGCTACTTCGTCCAACGGTTTGGCTGAGCAGCCCGCTCGAGGAAATCCCTCCAACGTACAACAGCTAGCCAACACTGTTGTTTCGGCGGGTGTTGCCGCACCACTACCACCACCTCCACCATCTCAACAAGATGGTGTGTTCGTGTCGGTCACTGCATCGACCAACAACCCTGAGAACGCACTGAACGCAGCACAAACTCTTCTCCAACGTCCACCAGCGCAGGGAGCTCCTCCCGCCGTGCTGGAATAGTGGAGTGCTGATGTGGAGCATTGGTTGTAGCTGTAGCCAATGCCATCAGCAACCAAGGTCCGCCCCATGTTGGGCAGGCACCTTCAAGGAACAGGACCATGTCTGAGAGACTTGGTCCTCAGGCGTGAGAGCACAGGAGACATGTGCCCTCCCAGCAAGTGATGTCACTGCCCTCCGGGGCTCGCCGCACTCATACGACGTTGAGGCTCCCGACGCAGGACCTCCGATCGGAGCTCGACCACCGATACATGAGGCAGGACGACCGCGTCCATATCAAGCGCGCCCGTGAGAGGCTAGAGGAAACCCTTCTCCACTGGGAGTGGAAGGCGGTTGTTTGGCCCTTGCTATGCATCTTCGCATGGCAGATTGGCCACCTAAGTTCTGGCTTCACCTGCTGAAGAAATACGACGGAACAGTCAACCCCATCAAATTTCTCAGATTTACTCTACTTCTATCCTCGCAGCTGGAGGCAATGAGGTTGTGATGGCCAATTACTTCCCTGTGGCATTAACTGGGACAACAACATCCTGGTTCATGAGTCTAACTCCTGTCTCCTTTTACAATTGGGAGGAACTCTGTCGCTAGTTCATCGCCAACTTCGGGAGCTCCTACACCTGGCCTAGCATTGAGATGGACGTATTCGCCGTACAGCAGAAATTGGGAGAGTCACTGCGATCATTCATCTAGCAGTTTTCTCAGGTACGGAGTACAATTCCTTCTATCTCCAACACCTCTGTCGTTGTTGCATTCCGACAGGGAGTTAGATACAAGAAGATGCTGGAGAAGTTGGCAACCAAAGATGTCAACAGGGTCACGGAACTCTTCAGCCTAGCAGACAAATGCGCTATAGTTGCGGAGGGGCTGTGAGAAGCACTCCAAACTAACTGCGGAGGTTGGTAAACCCTCCTACTGGGTGAAGCTACTGCCACAGGCAGTGCAAAAAAAATAATTCCAAAGGTAAGAAGAAGTCATTGGTCGGCACACCAACTGCTGCTACTGCTGCAGCTCCTGGTGGTCGGGGGCCACGCCTCGAAAAACGACCCCGATCATCGTCTGAGGACGGCGATGGTGAGAAGATGTGGTGTCCGATTCATAAATCAAACACCCATAACCTTGAAGACTGTCATGAAGTCAAGTGGCTTATTGAACGCAACAACAAGCACCAAGAAGAAACCCCTTTCCGCCAACGGGAGGGGAAACAGAAAGTCAGTGAAGATTCGTTTGATTAGGAGCTAGGCTTCTAGGACGCCAAGAAGTCAATAAAGGTGGTCTACAACACCGTCGACGACGACTCTAACATCTCTGACAACTAGCGTCAGATAACCCTTCATATGATATATGGAGGGTTCTGGGATATTACCTCCCGGTGTATCATCAAGACAATGCATCAGGAGATGGCTACCACAGCTCCAACCGCCAAGGCAGAACCTCATCAGAAGTGGATGGATACTGCCATCACCTTTGATGCTTCAGATTGCCCGAAGGACATGACCAGAGCTGGTCAGTTGCCTTTGATGGTCTCTCCTACTATCAACAACATCCAGTTCTGCCATGTCCTGGTGAACGAAGGTGCGACACTCAACCTCCTCAGCTTCGCAGCTTCTGTGAAGCTCCAGCTCAGCTTATCGGACCTTAGGCCCTCATGTCCTTTCTCCGGAGTAGGTCCGAGAGCCATCACTCCTCTCGAATCAGTAACACTCCCGGTGACCTTCGGGACTCGGGACAACTATAGGTCTGAGAAGCTTGTGTTTGATGTGGCACACATAAGCCTTCCCTTCAACGCTATCCTAGGCAGGCCAACCTTGTATAGGTTCATGACCGTAGCCCATTACGGCTATCTGGTGTTGAAGATTCCGACTCCTTCAGGCGTCCTACGGATCCATGGGGATCGCACTACTGGAGTCACTGCGCTGGGAGAACTTCATGCACTCGCAACAGCGCAAGAAGAAGAATCTGGCAAGGAGAGACCAACTCAACAACCTTCGAGCTCACGTCAGCGTGGATCAACATCTGCACCTCGTGTGCAACCAAGCGGTGACACCGACATCCCCGTCAAAGTCATCCAAATTGGTTCCGATGGTGCCCATACCACTCGTATATCGGGAGGTCTGGACGACAAATAGGAACTCGCGCTCGTCACTTTCGCCCGGGCGAATGTTGACGTGTTTGCATGGCAACCGTCACAGATGCCTAGGATCCCTAGAGAGAATATCGAGCACAGCCTGAAGATATACCCCGATGCGCGGCCAGTACATCAGAAGCCCCGGAAGCAATTTGTCAAGGGGAAAAACTTCATCAGACAAGAAATCAAGAAGTTATTCGACGCTGGTTTCATCCGAGAGGTTCACTATCCTCGATGGCTGGCAAATCCAGTTGTTGTACCAAAGGTCGGTGAGAAGCTTCGGATGTGCATCGACTACATCATCTTGAATAAGGCATGCCCAAAAGACCCATTTCCACTTCCTATAATAGATCAGATAGTGGATTCTACCTCCAGGTGTGAATTATTGTGTTTCCTAGACGCATACTCTGGATATCATCAGATTCAAATGTCTAGGGAAGATGAAGAGCATACTGCCTTCATTACAGTAGTTGGGTTGTACTGTTACACTGTTATGACTTTCGGTCTCAAAATGCCGCTTCAACTTTTATGCGAGCCATGCACAAAACATTTGGAGAGCTCATAAGGGACTTGGTGGAGGTCTACATCGATGACATCGTCGTCAAGGTGAAGAACAAGGAATGACTCCTTGAAAATCTACAAGCCTTCTTTGACAAGTTGTGCTTGACGTGTACGAAGATCAACCCAAACAAGTGCATCTTTGGGGTTAACTTCGGAAAGCTCCTTGGTTTCTTGGTGACTCACTGAGGATTGAGGCAAATTCGACCAAAATCAAGGCCATTGAAGTTATGCGGCCTCCAGCCCGCGTCAAGGACGTCCAGAAGCTAACTGGATGTCTAGCTGTGCTCAGCCGGTTCATTTCAAGGCTAGTAGGGTGGGTTCTTCTCTTATTCAAATTATTGAGAAAGTCTGGACCATTCCCGTGGTTTGAATAAGCAGAGAAGGCATTCCGGGAGATCAAGCAGCTCCTCACCACAGTACCAGTTTTGGTAGCACCAAAACCTGGTGAGGCTCTTCTGCTTTATATTTCGACAACTACGAAGTTATCAGCATGGTACTAGTTGCGGAGAGACTAGAGCCATCATCAGCTCACAAGCCTAGACCCCTCTGGGAGGGTCCGGAGCTACCTGAAGGCGAGTCTGAGTCCCAGCTCCTAGGCACAGATCCTAAAGGCAAGATGCATGTGGATCAACCTCTCTCAAATGAGAGAGTTCCTGCAGTTCAAGAAGAAGGTATGAACTCCTCCAGGAAGGTCCGGGCTAGACAAGAAGAAGTTTCGGACCCTTCTGAGAGGATCCGGGTTGATGAAGAGGAAGCTTCAGGCCCCTTAAAAAAATTTAGGAATGTCCAGCGGCTGGTGTACTTCATCAGCGAAGTACTCCATAACACAAAGACTCGGTACATTGAGATGCATAAGCTGTTATATGCAGTTCTTATTGCCTCAAGGAAGCTTCATCACTACTTCCAAGCCCACAAGATATCAGTGGTAACCTATTGTCCACTGCGCGCTATTTTACACAATCCCAATTCTACAGGAAATGTCGCCAAGAGGGCAGCACTATTGGCAGAATTCAATCTCGAATTTCTACCGCGACATGCGATAAAGAGTCAAGCGCTAGCGAACTTCATGGCAGAATGGACTCCATCTTCATCAAGTCTGGAGGGTTACAGAGAGCAGAAGTCGGAACCCAAGGTCCCGGTCTTCACTGAGCCTCACTTGACTCTCTACTTTGATGGCTTCGTGCAGAAGCAGGGGGTCGGAGCTGGAATACCTCTCCTTGCTCCAACCGGGTAGAAGGTCAAGTACATGGTGTGTCTTGACTTCAAGGCAACCAACAACATGGCATAGTACGAAACTCTTATCTTCGGACTCAAGATGGCGCTATCCTATGGCGTACGGTAGCTGTTGGTCAAGGGTGACTCGCAACTCATCATCAAACAAGTCAAAGGTGAATGTTGTTGCAACAACCCTCAACTCGCTACTTATTTACTTGAAGTCCAGAAGCTGCAGAAGGACTTCCATGTCTTGGTTCTCTGTCATGTCCAGTGTATCAACAATGCTGAAGCTGACGATCTCTCAACGAAAGCTTCAACAAGAGCTCAAGCACCCGATGAAGTTTTTGTTAGGAGATTGTCAGGATATGTCGCTCAGCGTGCCGAACTGAGTGATGGGGGCGAGACCAGCATCTCAAAGCTAGTGGTCTCGGTGGCCCTATTACCATAGTGCCCACCAAGGATAGTAGACGTTGTAGGAAGCTCCGAGCAACCCATCGCGCAAGATCCAGAGGCTCAAGTTAGCTCTGATGCATGGATCTTGGAAATCTAGAGCTACTTGAAGAATAACATCCTTCCTGAAGACGGTGCTTCTACTGAGCGAGTCGTCAGATTGAATAAAAGATACATGTTGGTAGAAGGGGATATCTATCGACGTGGTGCCAACGGTGTTCTAATGCGGTGCATTTTCCAGAAAGAAGGCTATGAGCTACTCACAGAGATCCATGGAGGCGAGTGTGGGAATCATGCATCATCCCACACGTTGGTCAGTAAGGCCTTTCGGCATGGTTTTTATTGGCCTACAGCACTCCAGGATGCAGCCAAGTTGGTAAAGAAGTGCGGAGCGTGCCAGTTTCATGCAAAGCAGATTCACACACCACCTCAGTCACTAAAGATGATACCTCCCACGTGGCCATTCGCTGTGTGGGGGATCGACATTTTGGGACCTTTCCCAAAAGCCGTCGGAGTTACATGTTCCTGTATGTCTCTATTGACAAGTTCACAAAGCGGGCGGAAGCTACTCCAGTTGTGACAATTAACAAGCAATCTGCGATCAAGTTCTTGATGTCCATCATCTGTAGACTTGGAGTTCCCAACAGGGTCATTGCTGACAATAGAACCCAATTCACAAGTGCAGCCTTTCAAGAGTACCGTGAAGATCTCGGCATACAAGTAAGCTATGCATCAGTAGCTCACCCGACAAGCAATGGCCAAGCTGAGAGAGCAAATGCAGAGATACTAAAGGGACTCAAGACATGCACATACGAGCACTTGAAGAAACATGGCGCCAACTAGATTGAAGAACTTTCGTCTGCTCCGTGGGCAAGCAGGACAACACCTAGTCGGGCTACTGGAGAGACACCTTTCTTTTTGGTGTACGGAGCTGAAGCAGTCCTTCCTCCGGAGATCACCATGGGTTACTCCAAGTACGAACCTTCAACGAAGCCGCACAGGACAAGCTCCAGCGTGAAGACCTGGACCTCATCGTTGAGGGAAGGTTCCAAGCAGCTGTTCGGAATGCACGATACCGCCAGGCGCTCCGACGCTATCACCAAAGGCATTTGCGCAACCGACAACTAGAAGAAGGTGATCTGATGCTGCGGAGAATATTAACTCGTGAAGGGATGAACAAACCCTCCCCCAACATGGAAGGTCCTTTCCGAGTGATTAACTTTTCCCGTCCTAGATGCGTCCACTTGATAACAAAGGATGGGACCCCGCTTGCCAATACATGGAACATCGAGCACCTCCTTAAGTTTTAAGCTTAGTTTAATGGAGGTGAGTCCGTATTTACACATAATATACCTTATAGAGTCTATGAACAGAGTCGGGTAGGTCTAGTTAAAAAGCACACTTAACTTGGTCATTGTACTTTAAGTGTGTCTTTACCTTCCCTGGGTTAGAACAAGATGAATAGCACACTTAACTTGGTTTCGTACTTTAAGTGTGTTCTTGTCTCCTCTGTTATTCGGACCTATAATGAAATATTTTTGTGTGAAATCAGACTCCACGTGCATTACTTTTGTGCAAGCTTGTTACTTTTATCATCTTTTCCTTCTTGTCACAGTCCCTTTGAAATTTAGTCTTGGATATTCGTGTGATATATAAGTTGAAATGGTAATCTCCTTTTGGATCCAAGTACTGCTAGATGGTCTACTCGCTTGAAAACCAAAAGTCAATGACAGGTCCGGAGTGCGCTATCGACTTAGTCTGGTCAGGTACCCTAAGTACGCCGCTCTACTTATATCTTGGCAGGTCTCGGTAGGGCGGGTTCGGAAGGCGTTCGGACCTAAAAGGATTTAACCAATACACTTATGTTATTACATTGGGTTCCTTAGGACCTAAATTTCAAAGAAAGATAATAAGCCACAAATAAGTTATACACAAGAGGACGAATCCTATTGTTTTTCATGTTTCTTATGCTTAGGAAAAATGAATATTCGATGGTGATTTGCTCGGTGATGGTGGATGATGTCGGAGCACTTAGCTCCGACAACTCCCAGGGGGCCCGCCGTCGACGTTCCAAGCATTGACAGTGGGCACCATCGAAGCTACCAAGCTTCGACAACCCCCAGGGGCCAGTCGTCGATGTTCTAAGCGTTGAAAGTGGACGTTGTTGAAGCTACCAAGCTCCGACAACCCCCAGGGGGCCTGTCGTCGATGTTCTAAGCGTTGACAGTGAGCGTCGCCCAAGTTACAAAGCTCAAACAACTCCGAGGGGGCCCATTGTCGACGTTCCAAGCATTGAAAGTGGGCGCCGTCGAAGTTTCCAAGCTCCGATAACCCCCAGGGGGGTCGCCGTCGACATTCCAAGCATTGATAGTGGGTGCCGTTGAAGATACCAAGCTCCAACAACCCCAGGGGGCCCGCCGTCAATGTTCTAAGTGTTACTGTGGGCGTCGTCGTAGTTACGAAGCTCCGATAACTCCCAGGGGGCCCGCCGTCGATGTAACAAAGGGTCCTTGGAGCTGTCGGAGATAAAATTCAGACCTTGGAGCAATCATTTTGGCTACGAGTTCGAAGTCAAGTCTTCAAGATATTGTCAAATCCTTTTGGTACATGTTCACAATCAAATTGTGCACATCTACCAGGGGCCAACAAGACAAAGGGCAATGCATTGAAGACACAAAAAAAATGGAATTCAAAAGGATTTCATTCATTCAAAATTAGAGGATTACAAGATGAAGACAAAAAGGAGAGGTCCTAACTACTAGAGTTCCTATTGAAGAATGAGGCAACTATCTGGGCAGCTTCTTGAATGCTGGCCCTGGCGGCCTATTCCTCCTCGGCAATGGGTCCTTCGAACACTGGAGTTAAAGATATCTGGGGGTCCCAGCTCCTGAAACATGTCAGCACATACTCGACAACGTTATTGGCCAGGGACCTTCCTTCCGTCTCTAGTTGGTCGACGATCACGTCTCCCATATCATCTAGCTTGTTGCCGACGGAGTTCAATGCCGTCACTACCTTGTCCATCTCCGTCTCCGGATCAGTCGGACGTACCGGGCTGAAACAAAATGGCACCAGAGCTTCATTGGCTTGCCCCAAAAAATCACAGACTTGGTGGGACTCGGTTGCTCTAAAGCTCTTAAGCTCCTCCAGTGATCTCCAGGCAGCTGAGAGCTCCGCAGAACCCTCCTTGGAGAAGCGCTCAACTTCCTTAGCATGTTGTTGGATCATTTCACTAACTTGCTTCTCTTGGTCACTGAGCTCCCTCTCTCGGAGGTGAATGTAGTTCCTCCGTTCTGCCAAATCCGTCTCCTTGGCCTTCACTTTCTCCTCCCTGGTGGAGATGTCAGTTTCTCTTTTGGAGACGTTACCCCCACCAACCATATCCGGTCTTTCTCCTGTTCGCATCACAAATTGACTTGTTTCGTGTGATCATCCAAGCTTTGCTCCCCCAGGGACAATTTCTGGGAGAGGTCATCCTCCCTCTTCACTAGGTCTTCCTCCTTATCTAGGAGTTTATCCTTTCTTATGTCGAGGGCTTCCTGACGCTTGAGGAGTTGTTCCCTCAATTCATTGAGAGTCTTTGAGCGCCTGTCAGCCCATTCACTGGCCTTCTGAGCATGCTCGTAGACCTCCCGGGTCTTCTCATCGAGGGCCTTGATAATGGCCTCTCTCTCAATGAGCGCGCGGTCTAACCGCACCAGTTGGGCCTTCTCCTTCTCCACCCACTCCCACTGGTCCACAAGCCTTGATTGTGTCAGCCTCGTCTCGAAGTGAAGCCTACTGCGCCAACCCCTCAGGGTGTTGTGCTCTTCTTCGAGAGTCTTGCTTTCGTAGTTGAAGGCGAGCTGGACTTGACGAAGACTTGAGCAGGCATTGTCAATTGACAATGCCAAGGGAATTGGCTCTAGACCTGCTTGAGTTTCCTCGCCGGTTCCAAAGGATCCTCCAGAATAACTGAAGGAGCCCACCGCGCGAGCTCATTCTCCAGCAGCTCAACGTCAGCAGGGCTGATCTCCAGGAGCTCGTCCACCTCCATGGCTGCCGAGGAAGGTACCGTAACTGGAACTTCTACCTCCGGAGCTGATGTGGAGGGTCCCTCAGCCGGATCTTCAATCATCGGCCCAGAAGGCGGAGGACCTATGGTCGGATCTTATGGTTGCGCCAGCTCGAACATGGTCACCTCGGGAGGTGTCGCCTGCGGGGCTGCACTGAAGCTTCTGCTGGAGCTTCAGCCACTTCTGGCACTGATGCTAGAGCTTCTGCCGCCGACTCCAAAACCGTCTGAGCTTCCTCAAGTACTTCTTCCACATGTTCCGGTGCTACCACAAGATCTTCTAGCATCGACACTGGACTTGTCTCCACGACAGCTGGCGCTAGAGCTATCGTGTCGTCCGCCACCACCACTCAGGGAGAGGCAGGAGCCGGGGCGGGAACTTCAGCCTGCGCAGCCTCTGATGCTGCAGCTGGTGCCAGAGCTGCAGCCACCTTTTTCGACACTGTGGAAGCAGAATATGCTAATTCAAGAAACAGCAAAAAGCAAATATTATAACACAAGTTAAGGAGATGGTCCTTACCTTGGGACAATGCCGCTCCAGACGGCACATAATTTCTTCTTCTAGCGACCGGATCCAGAGCCCACCATAGATGGTGAGGTAGAGGCTCCAGATTTTGGCCCGGAGATCGCCATATCCATCGGTGCCGCCTCAGCTGGGACCTCCCTCGGCTGAGAAGGACCTCCAGACCTAGAGCCCGCAGCCGGCACTGGGGCCGGGGTCGACTTGTCGGAGCCAGCACGCTTCATGGACGCCGGGTCCGAAGATGATCTATCTACTGAAGTTGGACTTGGTCGAGGTGGGGGCACCACTGGCATTGGAGTTGATCTGATGGAGCTCCCGTCAGAATGTCTCAGCTTCCTCTTCCAGCTGGAATATTTGGCAGACTCCTTGCCCTTTCCCTTGCTAGTATCATCCTCCTTCTGGCTTGGAGCAGTAGGGGTCCTTCTCTTCGAAGCTCCGAGAATGTAGAGCCCTACATTTCCTCGCTTCTCCACCACGCCCAGGTCATCAAGATCTGACAGCCCCCTCCGCAATTCCCTCCTGAACTCTGGAACCATGTTCAGAGGGAGAAATTCTGTTGGGGGGTCAGGTCGTTCGAATTGGTGGCTCTGTGATGTAGCTTTTGAAGATGAAGCCTCAAAGCCTTTTCATCCAAATTAGACCGGAGACCAGTTTCAATCCGGTTGGTGTCCATCACTCCACTAAAAGCCCATGCAGGCCAATCCCTCTTCTTCAGCGGAGCTCACCGATTGATCAGGAAGTTGCCAATCATCATCTGAGGAGTCACTCCTCCCTCCACGCATTGTCAGATCCTTGTCAGGATGGGTTTGTACGCCCCAGATAGCTCCGGGACTACTTCCCAAGCGTCGGTGTAAATGTTGGGGAGGCCTTCAGGCAGCTCTAGCATGTCATGATGATCCATGCTAACAATCACTCAGTCCTTCTTCCAGCCACCCCACTTCCCGGGGGGGAATGTATTCAAGTACTTGAAGGGAGAATTCTTGCGCTTCACGAAGTAGTAGAAGCCAAGTAACTTGTTCCCCTTCCCGGTGGCGTGGACCGTGAAGAAGGTCTTGAAGAGATCGATGCAGAGCGGCACACCCACCCACATCTTGCAAAAGTGGACTAAAGTCACCACTAGCAAGAAGGAGTGGGGGCCGAGGTGATGAAGCTGTAGACCATAGAAGTCCAGGGGCATCAGTAGGAAGCTAGAGAAGGGTGGGATGAGCCCCACCATGGCGAGCGTCGTGATGTAGACGATCTCGCCGGCGTGTTCCTTCTTGAAGGGGAGCTTGCCGAGGCGAATTGAGTTGTTGAAAGATTCGCTTCACCACCCCATGTAGGTGCAGACCCGCGACAAATCATCATCTTTCTTGATCCGGCTGCGAGGAAGACCCAACTCCATCGCCACAAAGTGGAGTAGAAGGGTAAGAAAGGTTGCAAGGGTGGAGAGCTATAAGCGCAAGATTAGATGAAGGCGTAAAGAGTTCTCTTCCCATGCAGACTTTCTGCCTTTAGTAAGCCTTCGCAACGCTTGTATGGAAACTACCTCCGGACCCGAATCTCGAATGATCTCATCAATGACAAGGGGGCTCGGGTCCACTTTGTTAAAAAAGTCACACCAGGCGAACTGCTGTCATGATGGGATGTTGGAAGCCCAAGAGCGGCAGCCTGATAGGGCTACAAAGATTATGCTAGAAACTAATACGAATTTCGTATTGGAAACCGGCAACCTTCAATTGCGTGAAATCCGCACGCCAGGATCCCACTCACCATATCAAGAAGGTCCACGTGGCGACGACATAAGTGCGTGTTGCTGTCCCAACTGCCCAGGAAAAGTCCTTTGAAGCAACAACGCGGGAATCGATGATAGCCCCACCTCTATTAGTGAGACCTCTCCCAAAGTTGTGCCCGAGGACCACTATCGGTACCCTGGATACCAGGTACCCCCTGATATTGTGGATAAAGTCATGGATTGCCCTCCAATGTTGAAAACTTCCAAAGGCAACACGTGTCCCGTAGTATTGGGCCCACATCCCTCGTTTGGGTAGCTCTGGAGCTACCATGTGTCCTATAGGGCCGGACCTAACTCCCTTCACACGGAAGCTCCAGTGCTGCCATGTGTCCAGTAGCTCTGGACCTAACCCCCAGTAGAGGGAAGTTCCGATGCTGCCACGTGTCAAGTACCTCCGGACCTGCCTCCCCGTAGAGGGAAGCTCCAGAGCTGCCACATGTCAGACCTCCGGAACTAGGTCTGCAACAGGAAAATAGTTGGATCTCCAACTGCACGGACATTCAAGAAGCTATTGAACAACCATTACAACACCTGATTAATGTGTCATTAATGTTGTATTAATAACGCACGATCAGAGGGCTATCAAGACTGATAACACCGCCATTGAGTCATGTTATCACACTATTAATCATCCATAACAGCAGTAGATCATTTATAGGGTGTTTATGACAGCCGGGGCCACCTGTCGTGCCAGACGTACATTGTAATGGCTAGTCCTTAGCATATAAAAGGGTCGCGCCATACGGTAAAGGGCAATCTCAGAAGAAAAACAATCTGAGACACTCGCTACGCAGACACACTCATACAATCAACAACCACCCCGTGGAGTAGGGTATTACGCTCAGACAGCTAGATCCACGTAAAAAACCCGCAATGTTCACCTCTTGGTCTTGATCTTACGCGCGCCCTACCTAAATACGAACATCTACGTACTACGCTTTAGTAGTACCGGGGAAAGTGTCGTTGCTACACTCCGGAGCTTTAGTAGCCCTCCTTCTAGCATCGGGGAGGCCTTCGGGCAGCTCCATCCTGTCATGATGATCCACACTGACAATCACCCAGTCCTTCTTCCAGTCGTCCCACTTTTTAGAGGGGAATGTCTTCAAGTACTTGAAAGGAGAATTCTTGCGCTTCACGAAGTAGTAGAAGCCAAGTAACTCGTTCCCCTTTCCGGTGGCGTGGACTATGAAGAAGGTCCGGGAGAGCTCGATGCAGAATGGCACACCCACCCACATCTCGCAAAAGTGGATGAAAGTCGCCACTAGCAAGAAGGAGTGGGGTTCGAGGTGATAAAGTTGCAGACCGTAGAAGTCCAGCAGCACCAGCAGGAAGCTAGAGAAGGGTGGGATGAGCCCCACCATGGCGAACATCATAAAGTAGACGATCTCGTCAGCACGTTCCTTCTTGAAGGGGAGCTTGCCGAGGCAAATTTATTTGTTGAGGGAGTCTCTTGACCACCCCATGTAGGTGCGGACCCTTGACAAATCTTCATCTTTCTTGATCCGGCTACGAGGAAGACCCAACTCCATCGCTGCAAAGTAGAACAGAAGAGGAAGAAAGATTGCAAGGGCGGATACCTATAAGCGCAAGATCAGATGAAGGCGTAAAGAGTTCTCTCCCCGTGCGGACTTTCTCCCTTTAGTAAGCCTCCGCAACGCTTGGATGGAAACTACTTCCAGACCCAAATTTCGAATGACCTTGTCAATGAAAAGGGAGCCCGGGTCCACTTTGTTAAAAAAATCGCACCAGGCGAACCGTTGTCATGATGGAAAGTTGGAAGACCGAGGGCGGTAGCCTGACAGGACTACAAAGATAATGCTGGAAATCAATACGAATTTCGTATTGGGAACTGGCGACCTTCAATTGTGTGAGATCTGCACGCCAAGATCTCACTCACCATATCAAGAAGGGCCACGCGGTGACGGCATAATTGCGTGTCGCCGTCCCAACTGCCTAGGAAAAGACGTTTGAAGCAGCAACGTGGAAATTGATAATGGCCCTACCTCTGTTAGCGAGACCTCTCCCAGTGGTGTGCCCGGGGCCACTGTCGGTACCCTGGATACCAAGTACCCCCTGATACTGTGGATAAAGTCATGGAGTTCCGCCCTCCAATGTTGAAGACTTTCAAAGGAAACACGTGTCCCTCAATATTGGGCCCACATCCCTCGTTTGGGTAGCTCTGGAGCTACCACATGTCCTGCAGACCGGACCTACCTCCCTTCACAGGGAAGCTCCGCTGCTGCCACATGTCCAATAGCTTTGGACCTAACCCCCAGTAGAGGAAAGCTCTAGTGTTGCCACATGTCAAGTAGCTCCGAACATGCCTCCCCGCAGAGGGAAGCTCCAGAGCTGCCACGTGTCACACCTCTGGAACTAAGGGCCCATTTGGATGGATGAAACGTTTCTGATTCCGGGTAGAATCACTTGAAACTGATCCAAACGGCAAAAAAGAGAAACGTTTCAAGGGAGAAACACTCTAAAGTGATTCACTTTTTTGAACTGTGGAAGTGAAACACCTGAAAAGGTGTTCCACACCTTGGAACGCTTTGGTCAACCGTAACTCGAGTCCAAGTTCTAGAAAAATTACGATGATTTGCCACCACTTTAGAATGCTTCAGATTAGTGGCCAAAATTTTCTATCTTCGTTTTTTTAACTCGTCAATTTGATAATAAAAATAAAATAAAAACTTTCAGAAATGTTACAACATTCTCACTAGGGATCAACATTACGACCGGAGGCTATTTTTTGTATTGTCAATATCATTACATAATCACAAACATAAATGAAGAACAATAACAAACCAGACAGGGTTAAATGGGTCAATTTAAAATTTCTCTCCTCTCTCCTAAAACTAAAACAAATATGCTAGCCAAACGGTTTCTAAAGTGATTCTATTCCAGAGTCTGAATCCGTTTTTGCATTGGCACTGAAATGTTTCTGATTCTCTGTGAATCTGGAACCGTACCAAACGGGGCCTAAGCCTACAACAAGAAGATAGTTGGATCTCCAATCGCATGGACATTTAAGAGACTATTAAACAACTGTTACAAGACCTGGTCAGCACGTCATTAATATTGTATTAATAACGCACGATCAGAGGGCTATCAAGACTTAGAACACCACCAGTAAGTCATGTTATCACACTGTTAATCACCCATAACACTAGTAGATCGTGTATAGGGTGTTTATTACAGTCGGGACCACTTGTTGGGCCAAGCGTACACTGTAACGGTCAGTCCTTAGCATATAAAAGGGTTGCGCTATACGGTAGAGGGCAAGCTCAGAAGAAAAAGCAATCTGAGACACTCGCTATGTAGACACACTCATACAATCAACAAGCACCCCGTGGAGTAGGGTATTACGCTCAGGCAGCCCGAACCACGTAAAAACCTGCAGTGTTCACCTCTTGTTGTTGATCTTACGCGCACCCTGCCTAAATATGAACATCTGCGGACTACGCTTTAGTAGTATTGGGGAAAGTGTCATTGCTACACTCCTGAGCTTTAGTAGCCCTCCTTCTAGCGCCGGGGAGGCCTTCGGGCAGCTCCAGCCTGTCATGATGATCCACGCTGACAATCACCCAGTCCTTCTTCCGGTCGTCCCACTTCCCGGAGGGGAATGTCTTCAAGTACTTGAAAGGAGAATTCTCGCGCTTCACGAAGTAGTAGAAACCAAGTAACTCGTTCCCCTTCCCAGGGACCTTTTCTTCCGACTTGACGGTTGTTCCATCCAAATAACCATAAAGGCGTGCTCCTTTAATCGGTGGGAGCATTCGAGCCTTCTAGAGAAGATAATTCTCTCTCGTGAGCTTTTTGCTGACGGAGGAACTCAACAACATTGTTGTCGAGTTAGTTGAAGTCGCCATGCGCTAACTTGATAGATATACTCACGCTCAAAGAAATCGGCAAGGCCTGGCTCTGGTACCATATTGGAATTGTGATTGGGAAAGCGTTGAACCCTTTGCTTCGAGCCACCAGTTTATTTATACTTGGATCAAATCACATGACCTGTGGTTTTACATGGTAGTCTAGATATGTTTACATAAAAGGTTACAACCAAATATTACTTGCCTAACAAACTCAACGGCTACAAGGTAACCAATACAATCAAGGATATATTACTTAGTCTAACACTCCTTTGAACACAGACGACCTTCACTCAATGTAGCAAATATAAGACAGTCCGCGGTGGCACACTGTAAAGCATACTGGATACACTGTATCGCAGTGTAATTTAGAGTACGTACTGTAAAAGTAGAAGAAGAATAGTGTATAAATTATACTTTAGAGGGCGCTGGTGTGGATAGCCTAATAAAACTTGAATATAAACCAGCATACAAGTCTGACATTACTCCGGCAGCTGAAAACATGGACCATAGAAATGGAATTCGGAGAGAGAGACATAGCAAGACCGGATGAACAGTGACATTGGAAACTCGATCAGTCAGTTCCTGAGGCGCACGAGTGGTGAGGGTGTTGACGAAACCCAGCTCCGAGCTCCCACAGACGACAGTGACGTTCTTTCTTGGTCATGCGAACCATAGATTTTCCATGACGTACGTTGAACACGAACGGATCACCAGTGACGTTTTCACTTTCACCTTCTCGACAATTAAGGAAAGAATGCATGTAAAGGACGCTCTGAAAAGGGCACGCGACCTTTCTAGATACTATAAATACACGTATATATACCAGTGGCGTAGCTAGCTGGGTTGCCAGGTATGCTTGTGCATACCTAGAATTTGTAGGATCCAATGAAGATTTTTATATGTCTAAATGTCATATAGTTTAGTACTTTAAGTAATGCTTAGGTGTGCATACTCTGTATGAATCATCTAGCTACGCCACTGATATATACCATGCAAGCTCTGACCAGGTTGCTCACGTAATCAACAAATACGATTAATCACATAAAGTTTGAGACATCAAATAATCTTACCAGAGCTTTATTTATTAGCTTTTGCATACGACTAGCTTGTGTATGATATGAGTTGCATGCGTCGGTCGTCGAAAGTGTCAAACGCCGCAATTGTTCCAACGTTGTCGCAGGTATGTGGTCTAGTGGCTAGCTGCGTAAAAAGAACGTGCTTGGGATATTATGTACTGTGGCGATCAGGTCAGCAATTGACTAGTTCAAGAATCAACGGCCGAAGTCACTGTCCTAAGTAGCCAAGTAATAGAGAGTATATGTAACATGAACTATATATTACACTCTATGTTCTGAAATTAATAATTTACTTTATGAAAACTTTGAATACAAGATCAAAACAACATTTTTTTTTGAAACGGTGATAATAGTGTGCATCATCTTATCAGTACTCCCTCTATTCCTAAATACTTATCGTTTTGTAGTTCAAAAATAAACTAAAAACGACAAGTATTTAGAGAGATGGTATTTTATTAACATTATCGTGGGCCATCCATGCATGCATGGCTTCAAATTTTTTTTGTCGCAGGTTCTTTATTAGCTCCAAGGCATAGGCAAGTTGGGGTGGCAGGAGAGTCGGGCCGCTGGGCTAGTGTATGTGGGCCTAGGTTGGCCCAACACAGATCACGCAGGGGAGCTGTTCGTGCTCCTCTGTTCACGTTCGACATGGACGGGTTTCGGGAAGCTCAGATCAGCACGGCGGAGAAAGGCGGCTGCTGCGGTGAAGACAAGAAGCTCATAAAAATGTGAACACACAAGAAGTTCGCTAAATGTAGTAAATAAAGAAACCTGAATGTAAATCATATACTCGCTTCATCTCCTGAAGTTTGTACTTAGCTTTCTAGCCCATTTTTGACTAAAAAACGATAAAATTTTGGGACGGGGAAGTACGCAGTACTTCGGCATCTGAAAATATGGACCGTAGAAACAGAATACGGGGAGAGAGAGATAGCAAGACCAGCCGAACAGTGACATTGGAAACTTGATCAGTCAGTTCTTGAGGCGCACGAGTGGCGAGGGTGTTGACGAAGCCCAGCTCCGAGCTCCCACGAGCCACGAGCGATAGTGACGTCCTTTCCTGGTCACGGGCACCATAGATTTTCCATGACGACGTTGAACACGAATCGGAATCACCAGTGACGTTTTCGCCTTCATTCTCGACAATTAAGGAAAGAATGCATGTAGTAATTAAAGGAGGTACTAGCATCCAGAGGAAAGAGACAGAGAAATAAAAAGGGCACGTAGCATCAGAGCTTTATTAGCTTTTGCATACGACTTGTGTATAATATATGAACTGCATGCATCGGTCGTCGAAAGCGTCAAACGCCGCAATTGTTCCAACGTTATCGCGTAAAAAGAACGTGCTTGGGATATTATATACTGTGGCGATCAGGTCAGCAATTGACTAGTTCACGAGTCGACGGCGGAAGTTACTGTCCTAAGTTCTAAGTACCCAAGTAATAAAGAGTATGTAACATGAACTATATATTTCGCTCCCTATACCCATGAACTATAATATTCAATTTAGTTTAAATAAAACTAGATTTTTTGTTTCTGGAAGTTATTCATTTCAGAACTAATGGAGAGTAATACTTGGCGGTCCATGCATTGACTTAATCATATTGTATCAATTAAAATGTAAAAGGTAAAATCACTCTGCTGTATCGATTTATGTTGATCATCAAGTTCTAGATTGCGCGGTGAAGATAAGTTTGACGCGGTAATATATTGGAAACACGGAAGGACACGGTCAATAATTCAACTTGACGGTTGAATGTATACGTGGCCAACGGGCCATGCCGGGCCGGCCCGACATGAACCCGGTTGGGCTCGGGCCTTAGAAGCCTTGGCCCGGAAAAAATCGTGTTGTGCCAGGTTGGCCCGCGGGTCGGAGGCCAAGGCTCAAGTACGGCCCAACTTTATGTTGTGCGTGCCGGTCGTGTTGGGCCATAAACAGGTCGTGTCGGGCCAGGCTGACCCGCAGACCGTTTCAGTTAAAAATACATTAAAAAAGAAAAAATTATTATTCGAGTATAAACGGACCGGGCCGGACCGGCCTGCTGGCCGATCGTGCCGGCGAACCTGACGGGCCGGAGGTAAAGGCTCGGGCACGGCCCGCACCGGGTCACGGGCCGGCACGGGCCCTTTTTTCAGGTCGTGTCACGCTTGGACCGTGCCTTTTTTTTGCGGGCCTCGGGCCGGCCCATCTGGCCCGGCACATATAGCCACCTATAGTTGAATGTTACTGGAGGCTAGTAGTAAAGCTGTACACAGCAATA
The DNA here is from genome assembly GCA_036927565.1 of Tuctoria greenei. Lineage (NCBI taxonomy): Eukaryota > Viridiplantae > Streptophyta > Magnoliopsida > Poales > Poaceae > Tuctoria > Tuctoria greenei. The sequence continues at coordinate 36,831,133 of JAYESD010000008.1, forward strand.
CAGCATCGTAAGTCTGTGAGACTGGTTAATGGAGATGTCTGCTGGCCGGTGCACGACGACTTGACTCCGATCCGGCAACAAAAGCGCATGCATGCAGCTGCCTTCTTCGCATCCATGCATGCTCGCCACACAGCACTACCATGCATCGATGCATCTATTAACGGGCGTATGTTGGTGGCGAGCACCCGGATCCGATTGAACTGCATGCATGCGACGCAGCTGACCGCTTAATTGACCTCTGTTGGCCTTGACAAGTCGCCGCGGCCGGCGCTGTTACCTCGTAGCTTATGCACGCGTTTGCCTACCAACCTCGTGTGGACCTATGCAACGCCCTCCTCGCCACGCCGCTTCACAGGCTTGCCTTGGCTCTCACTAGGCTACTATATAACCAATGCCCTAGCACTCCATTGCCTCCTCATCAAGCAACACACCAAATACCTCTTCTGTCTTCGTTCTCTTCTCCGGCCAGCTGCAGCTTCTTGCTCCCTGTCTCAATCTCTTTAGATCTAGCCTTGTGTTTTTTTGTGCACAAGCACATCACTGACACAACTCTCAACAAGCTTATTAAAAGCCTAGCTAAGAGATCGACATGGGTAGCTTGGACACAAACCCGACCGCCTTCTCCGCGTTCGGCGACGAGGCCGGCTTCCAGCCGCTCAACCCCGAGGACGTCCGCTCCTACCTCCACAAGGCCGTCGACTTCATCTCCGACTATTACAAGTCCGTCGAATCCATGTCCGTGCTCCCAGACGTCAAGCCAGGGTACCTGCAGGACGAGCTCCAGGCCGCGCCGCCGACCTACTCGGCGCCGTTCGACGTCACCATGAAGGAGCTCAAGGCCTCTGTGGTCCCCGGCATGACGCACTGGGCCAGCCCTAACTTCTTCGCCTTCTTCCCGTCCACCAACAGCGCCGCAGCCATCGCCGGTGACCTCATCGCGTCCGCGATGAACACCGTTGGGTTCACGTGGCAGGCGTCACCCGCGGCCACCGAGATGGAGGTGCTCGCGCTCGACTGGCTCGCGCAACTCCTCCGCCTGCCGACCAGCTTCATGAACCGCACCGGCAGCACTGGTCGCGGCACCGGCGGTGGCGTCATCCTCGGCACCACCAGCGAGGCCATGCTGGTCACGCTGGTCGCCGCCCGAGACGCCGCCCTGCGTCGGAGCGGGTCTGATGGTGTGGCCGGGATCACTCGCCTCACCGTATACGCCGCCGACCAGACCCACTCCACATTCTTTAAGGCGTGCCGTCTCGCCGGATTCGACCCTGCTAACATCCGGTCGATCCCCACGGGGGCAGAGACCAACTACGGGCTCGACCCGGCGACGCTGCTCGAGATCATGCAAGCTGACGTTGACGCCGGTCTCGTGCCGACTTACATCTGCGCCACGGTCGGCACCACCTCGTCCAACGCGGTCGACCCGGTGGGCGCCGTCACAGACGTTGCCTCCCGGTTCAATGCGTGGGTGCACGTCGACGCCGCCTACGCCGGCAGCGCGTGCATATGCCCGGAGTTCCGGCACCACCTTGACGGCGTGGAGCGCGTGGACTCCATCAGCTTGAGCCCGCACAAGTGGCTCATGACGTGCCTGGACTGCACCTGCTTGTGGGTGCGGGACGCGCACCGCCTGACGGGCTCGCTGGAGACGAACCCGGAGTACCTCAAGAACGACGCCAGCGAGTCCGGCGCCGTCACCGACCTCAAGGACATGCAGGTCGGCGTCGGCCGCCGCTTCCGCGGTCTCAAGCTCTGGATGGTCATGCGCACCTACGGCGCCGCCAAGCTCCAGGAGCACATCCGCAGCGACGTCGCCATGGCCAAGATGTTCGAGGACTCCGTGCGCGCCGACGACCGGTTCGAGGTCGTGGTGCCGAGGAACTTCGCGCTCGTCTGCTTCAGGATCAAGCCCAGCGGCGGCGGCGCCATGACGGAGGAGGACGCTGACGAGGCCAACCGGGAGCTCATGGAGCGCCTCAACAGGACGGGGAAGGCGTACCTGGCGCATACGGTGGTCGGCGGCAAGTTCGTGCTGCGGTTCGCGGTGGGGTCGTCGTTGCAGGAGGAGAGGCACGTGCAAAGCGCGTGGGAGCTCATCAAAAAGACAACCGCGGAGATCATCAACGCTGAGAACTAGAGTTCTAAATTATATCTATTGATTCTTACATATATGTTGTATTAATTTTTCTTATGCATACAAGAATTCATTTTATTATTTAAGAATAAATATATAAATTGTATTACCATGCTAATGATAATAATTTAAGAAGAAAGAAGTAATAAATATGTGTACTTAGCTTAATGCTACTACTTTGACATTGTTTGTATTTGGCAATCTTCGTGTATTTTCTTTATATTTGATACTAGTTAGTTTATTTTTTAACTAACCAACGTCAAATAAAAATAAAACGGAGGGAGTACATGACTGGTCTTGAGCAATGTCCGAGGGGCGACCTCCCCGTGTCCTCGAAAATTATATACTTAATCTAGATTTGTTCTGTATATTTAACCAAGCTACACAACCACACAAGCGACCGTGATAACTAAAAATATTTTAATGAATCAAGAATAACAACTACGGTGACAGTGAATTTAGCCTATAGATTTGGCTCAGACGGTCATCCCAACTTAGAATCAGGGCCTCCAACAATATCCATGAGATGGCAATGGATATACATTACCTTCATATTCGTGAATATCCGACCCGACGGGTACGGATTTGGGTTGGATTTTGTACCCGCGTATACAGATTCGAGTAGCGTATAAAACTCAATAGATAATGCTTATCGGGTAAGAAAAAATCATATCCATATCCGCATACCTGAACCCGAATAATCACATACGGGTTTCATGTAATATTCTATAAATATTTGTGTAATGGTTAATAAAAAAGCAAAATTTTATTATCGTAGGGAAAAAGAAACTATTTTCATGGACATTGATTTTTGCAATTTCAGAGCTAGCAAGATGTTTGGTCATTTTTGAATAAAATATATGAGTAAAGACCGTGAATTATACGAATGTACTCCCTCCGTCCCAAAAAGCTTGTCGCTTTGTAGTTCAAAAATGAACTACAAAGCGACAAGGTTTTTGAGACAGAGGGAGTATGTTTTATCAACTGTTTGTTAGTTATGAACTCGAGATTAATTTAGTTAATCATGTGATTAATTAATTAGACATGTGTTCTAATCAAAAGGGCACATCCCGACCGAATAGACGTGTCTCTGATCGGGGAACACATCCATTCCCAATGGTTGTAGGCCCCCACTTGCGTCCTTAGGCAAAGTATAAGTATGGATTAATAGTGTGATTTACAAAAACACAGACGAACACCCTAACTAATCAATGATCGATCACTCGCCTTAGGAAAAAGCAAGGGGAATGCCTTCATTTCTCTACAGCCTCGTTTTTTGGCTTGATGGCTTCTACATCTAACAACAACCGGCGAGAGGAAGGAGGAGCAGGTTGGATTTGTGTTGAAGTGCTAATCAATTGAGATTAGCACTAATTGGTGTTTATTCAGATTTGTATTCGGATTTGCTTTTGTACCCAAAATGATTTTAAGTGTGTCGGTACCCTGCGTACCATATACCCCTTGGGACTAAAAAAAACCAAAGGGACTTCACCTGTCTGAGTTGAAGACCTGCGAAGGCCCCACATGTCATACGAGACTGGACATGCCTCCCATCTGTGGTTAGCTCCGATACTGCCACGTGTACATAGCAGCCGGAGCTATACCCCACTTATGGGATAGCTCCGAGCTAAACACTTGAACAGCACCTCCAGACCTAACCTCCGATAGAGGAAAGCTCCAGTATTGACACGTGTGCATCTATACCGGACCTACCCACCCCAGACGAATAGCTCCGAAGCTGCCACGTGTCTGAATCGCTGTACCTTCAACCTTGGCAGACAAGCTGGTGAACCCCCAACGACTCGGACCTCCAAGGGGCAATCAAAGACTTCAAGACCTAATTAAGTGTCATTAATACCATATTAATGACACACGATCGCCAGGCCCTTAATACTGGTAACGGCACTGTCAAGCCCCATTACCACGCTATTAAGGGTAATTAATCTCGTTGATTATGTATTAAACATTAGTAACTGTCGAGACCACATGTTGGGCCAGGCTGATTGTGTAACGACCAGTCCTTGTACTATAAAAGTACTGGTCGACGACGGAGTCTCGGACGCCCTCAGACACACACAGTCTCCGACTGAAAGCTCTTAGACACTCAATACAACAGCTACACACCCCGTGGAGTAGGGTATTACGCTCAGGCGGCCCGAACCACATAAACCCTTGTGTCCATTCGCAATATTATTCGAAATCTCTGCGCACCCAATACTGAACTATAACTCCTTGAGCTACCAACGGTAGTATCGGGAGAATTGCCGGAAAAACACTCTGATAGTTGGCGCGCCAGGTGGGGGGAGGGCGCCCGAGATTTCAAGAATGGTGAACTCAGCTGCTGAATCATCCAACGGCAACCTCGCTGCACAACTTGCTGGAGGCAATCCCTCCAACATGCAACAACCAGCTGGTTCCGCGGCTCCAGCAGGAGTCATGCCTCCATCGCCACCGTCTGCACCAGCAAATCAAGCTGGACAACAGGACGGAGCATCTGTGTCGTTCACGGTGTCAGCAAATAACAACAATCCTGAACACGCGCTCCATTCAGCACGTGCTCTCCTCCAATGCCCACCACCTCTGGCTGCATCCCAGGGTGCAATGGAGCAGTGGAGGACTGACGTGGAACATTTGGTTGCAGCAGCAGCCGATCACATCAGCAACCAAGGTCCTCCCCCATCAGGGCGGGCCCCAACGCAGCATCGGACTTTGTCGGGCAGACTTGGTCCGCACGCTTCCCAGAATAGGAGGTGTGCTGCGTCTCAACAAGCGACGTCGCTACCTGCCGGGGCGCGACGCACCCATACAGTAACCAGAGTTTCAACTCATGACCTCCGAGTGGAGCTTGATCGCCATTATCATCAGCAGGACGACCACGTCCATATCGAGCGTGCTCGCGAAAGGCGAGAGGCTCGAGACAATCCTATTCCTGAGGGAATAGGAGGAGGCTGTTTTGCCCTGGCCATGCACTTGCGCATGGTCAAATGGCCACAAAAGTTCCGACCTCACCTTCTGGAGAAATTTGACGAGACTGTCAATCCCGCCGAGTTTTTCTAGATTTGCTCCACTGCAATCCTTGCAGCCGGAGGTAACGAGGCCGTAATGGCCAACTACTTCCCCGTGGCTTTAACTGGGACCGTCAGGTCCTCGTTCATGAGCCTCCCGCCCAACTCCATCAATAGTTAGGCAGAATTGTGCCAACAGTTCACCGCCAATTTCGGGAGTTCATACACCTGACCAGGCACTGAACTGGACCTTTTTGCTGTAATGCAGAAGGGGGGAGAATCCTTGCGTTCCTTCATTCAGAGGTTCTCCTAGGTACGAAACATTATTCCTTATATCTCTAGTGCCTCTGTTATTGTGGCATTTAGACAGGGCGTACGAGACAAGAACATGCTGGAGAAGCTGGCGATCAAGGAGATCACCAGCGTCACGGAGCTCTTCAGCTTGGCAGACAAGTGTGCTAAAGCTGCGGAGGGCCGTGAAATGCACTCCAAACCACCTCCGGAGGATAATAAAACATCCTACAAGGTCGAAGCCACTACCTCCGGGAGTGGCAAAAAGAAGAAAAAGTCCAACGGCAAGAAAAAGCCGTCGGTTGGCACACCTACTGCTGCAGCTGCTGCAGCTTCAGGTGGCCGGGGGCCACGCTCCGATAAACGACCTCGACCTTCATCTGAAGATGGTGGCAACTCCAAAATATGGTGTCCTATTCATAAGTCGAACAACCACAATTTGGAAGACTGTCGAGAACCTTGCCGAGCGCTACAACAAGCACCGGGAAGAACTTCCTTTCCGACAAAGGGAAGGAAAACAGAAAGTCGACGAAGCTCTGGCTGAAGAGGAGTTAGGCTTTCAGGACCCTAAAAAAGTCTTGAAGGCCGTTTACACCTCCGTCGACGACAACTCTGACGTCTCCGACAATGGACGTCGGAAAACCATGAACACCATTTTTGGTGGTTCATGGGACATCACCTCCCGCCGTGTACTCAAGACCATGCGGCGGTACATGGCTTCGATGGCTCCCACCGCCAGGGCGGAGCCGCATCGGAAGTGGATGGATACTGCCATCACTTTCGACGCGTCAGACTGCCCTCGGAATATGATCAGAGGTGGTCAACTCCCATTGATGGTATCTCTAACCATCAACAATATTCAACTCCACCATGTAATGGTGGACGGAGGTTCGGGGCTGAACCTCATAAGCTTCAAAGCTTTCGTCAAGCTTCAGCTCCGACCTTCAGATCTTCGCCCCTCCCGACCTTTCTCTGGAGTAGGTCCGGGGGCCATAACCCCACTTGGTGTCATTACTCTCCCCGTGACCTTCGGTACTCGGGAGAACTATCGCACTAAGAAGTTGGTCTTTGACATTTCTCAGATCAACTTACCCTTCAACGCCATTCTGGGCAGGCCAGCCTTGTACAAGTTCATGGCTGCTGCTCATTATGACAACTTGGTGTTGAAAATGCCAACACCAGCTGGTGTTCTCCGGATCCGTGGAGACCGCACTGCTGGAGTAACTGCACTAGAAGAACTTCACGCGCTTGCGACAACGCAAGAGGAAGAGTCCTGGCAGCAGCAAGCACTGAAACCCCCGAGCATTCGTCATCGATGCTCAACCTCCACACCTCGCGTGCAACCAAGCGACAACACTGACATTCCCGTCAAAGTCGTCCAAATCGGTTCCGACACCGCTCAGACCACCCGTATATCGGGAGGTCCGAATGACAAATAGGAACTCGCGCTCATCACTTTCCTTCGGGCTAATGTTGATGTGTTTGCCTAGCAACTGTCACAAATGCCTGAGATCCCTAGGGAAGTGATCGAGCATAATCTGAAGACCTATCCCGACGCTCGGCCTGTACACCAGAAGCCTCGGAAGCAATCAGTAGAGCGACAAAACTTCATACGAAAAGAAGTGAAGAAGTTGCTCGAAGCTGGATTCATCCGAGAAGTCTTCCACCCAAAATGGCTGGCAAACCCAGTTGTTGTACCCAAGGTTGAAGGGAAGCTTCGAATGTGTATCGACTACACAACACTAAATAAGGCATGTCCAAAAGATCCATTCCCACTACTTATAATAGATCAGATAGTGGATTCCACCTCCGGGTGTGAATTACTGTGTTTCCTAGATGCATATTCTGGGTACCATCAAATCAGAATGTCTAGGGAAGATGAAGAGCATACTTCTTTCATCACAGTAGATGGATTGTATTGTTATACTGCCATGCCATTTGGTCTCAAGAATGCAGCTTCAACATTTGTACGTGCTATGTACAAAACCTTTGGAGAGCTTATCAGAGACGTAGTGGAAGTATATGTCGATGACATCGTTGTCAAAATTAAGGGCAAGGAGTCACTTCTTGACACCTTGCAAGCTGTCTTCGACAAGTTGCGAGTCACTCGCACGAAGCTGAACCCGGACAAATGTGTCTTCGGGGTTAGCTCCGGAAAACTTCTTGGTTTCTTGGTAAACCACCGAGGCATAGAGGCAAATCCGGCGAAGATTAAAGCCATTGAAGATATGCGTCCACCAACCCGCATCAAGGACGTCCAGAAGCTGACTGGATGTCTAGCTGCCCTCAGCCGATTCATCTCAAGATTGGCGGAACGGGCACTACCCTTCTTCAAGCTATTGAGGAAGTCTGGACCATTCCAATGGTTTGAAGAAGCAGAAAAGGCGTTCCAGGAGCTGAAGCAGCTCCTCACCACTCTACCAACCTTGGTAGCTCCGAACCCTGGTGAGCCTTTACTGCTTTACATTTCGGCAACTGACGAAGTTGTCAGCATGGTCCTGGTTGCAGAGAGGCCAGAACCATTACAAGCTCAGGAATCCAGACCCCTCCGGGAGAGTCAGGAGGTTCCTGAAGGCGAGTCTGGGTCCTAGCCCCCAGACTCGAATGAACAAGGAGTTACTCTTGTTGAGCAAGAAGAGTCAGACCCCCTTGGAAGGGTCCAGGTCACTCCTGAAGGAGCTCCGGGTTCCTCCAACAAGGACCCGACGATCCCTGAAGAAGGTCCGAACCCCTCTGGGAGGGTCCGGGTCGATGAGGAAGAAGCTCCAGGCCCCTCCGGGAGGGTCCGGACAGTCCAACGCCCAGTGTACTTCATCAGTGAAGTACTCCACGACGCCAAAACTCGGTACCTAGAAGTACATAAACTGTTATATGCAGTTATTATTGCTTCCAGGAAGCTCCGACACTATTTCCAAGCTCACAAGATTTTAGTGGTGACTTCATATCCACTGTGAGCGATTTTACATAATCCCAACTCCACGGGAACATTGCAAAGTGGGTAGCGGAATTGGCCGAGTTTGACCTTGAATTCGTCCCAAGACAAGCAATCAAAATTCAAGCATTGGCGGACTTTGTGGCGGAATGGACCCCCTCTCCATCAAACCCTAGGGGGCCCAGTGAGCAGAAGCTGAAACTCAAGGCTCCGATCTTCACTGAGCCTCACTGGACTCTCTACTTCAACAGCTCCATACAGAAGTAGGGGGCCAGAGCTGGAATCCTTCTCCTCGCTCCGACCGGGAAGAAGGTTAAATACATGGTGCACCTTGACTTCAAGGCGACCAACAACATGGCGGAGTATGAAGCACTCATTTACGGACTAAAGGTGGCACTATCATATGGTGTCAAGCAGCTGTTGGTCAAGGGAGATTCGCAGCTCATCATTAAACAGGTGAAGGGTGAATGCTCCTGTAACAATCCCCAACTAGCTGCTTATCTCCTTGAAGTCCAGAGGCTTCAGAAGGACTTCGAAGTCCTGGACCTCCACCATGTACAGCGTCTCCATAACGCTGAAGCTGACGAACTCTCGACGAAAACGTCAACCGGAGCTCCGGCTCTTGACGAAACATTCGTTCGGAGGTTGTCTAAACCGACACCTCAGCCTGCCGAGCTGAGCGAAGGGGGCGAGATCAGCATCCCGAAGCTGGCGGTCCCGATGGCCCTGTTACCATGGAAGCCATCAAGGGTCGTAGGTGCTGTCGGAAGCTCCGAGCAACCCAACACGCAAGACTCGAATGCTCAAGCTAGCTCCGATGGATGGATCTCGGAGATCCAGAGCTACTTGAAAGACAACTTTCTTCCTGAAGATGATGTATCCGCTGACCGGATAGTCAGATTGGCTAAAAGATACACGTTGGTAGAAGGGGATCTCTACCGGCACGGTGCCAACAACGTCCTAATGCGGTGCATCACAAAGGAAGAAGGCTGCGAGCTCCTCGCAGAAATCCATGGAGGCGAGTGTGGGAACCACGCGTCTTCCCGCACGCTGGTCGGCAAAGCCTTTCGGCATGGCTTTTACTGGCCTACAGCGCTCCAGGATGCAATTGAGCTGGTGAAGAAATGTGAAGCATGCCAGTATTATGCTAAACAAATTCACACACCGGACCAGCCTCTACAAATGATACCTCCTACATGGCCTTTCGCTGTGTGGGGGATGGATATCTTGGGACCTTTCCCAAGAGCCGTCAGAGGTTACAAGTTCCTGTACGTCGCCATTGACAAATTCACCAAATGGTCGGAAACAACTCCAGTTGTGACAATAAACAAGCAATCTGCAATCAACTTCTTATAGTCCATCGTATGCAGATTTGGAGTCCCAAACAAAATCATAACCAATAATGGGACTCAATTTACAAGCTCTGCATTCCAAGGATATGGCGAAGACCTCGGCATTCAAGTCAGCTACGCTTCCGTAGCTCACCCGGCAAGCAATGGCCAAGCCGAGAGAGCAAATGCAGAAATCCTAAAAGGACTCAAGATGTGCACATATGAGCGTCTGAAAAAACATGGAGCCAACTGGATTGAAGAGCTTCCGCCCACTCTATGGGCCAACAGGACAATTCCAAACCGGTCAACTGGAGAGAAACCCTTCTTCCTGGTGTATGGAGCTGAAGCAGTCCTTCCTCCAGAAGTCACCTTGGGGTCGCTCCGGGTTCGGGCCTTCGACGATGCCACGCATGACCAGCTCTGGCGTGAAGACCTTGACCTCCTTGAAGAGGGAAGGTGCCAAACAGCTATTCGGAATGCCCGATACCGCCAAGCTCTCTGGCGCTATCACCAAAGGCATGTTCACAGCCGACAGCTCGAGGAAGGCGATCTGGTGCTACGGAGAATACAATCCAGAGAGGGGTTAAACAAACTCTCCCCCAGCTGGGAAGGACCCTTCTGAGTGATTAAAGTATCCCATCCCGGATGCGTTCGCTTGGCAACCAAGGATGGGACACCTCTCCCTAATCCTTGGAACATTGAGCACCTCCATGAGTTTTACGCTTAATATCACGGAGGTGAGTCTGTAGTTACACATGATGTATGATATAGAGTCATTGTACAGAGTCGGGTAGCTCCTCCGGTGTGACGCCCGGTTCCGAAAACTGAACCAAGCTAACGCATATGTGTGCCCAGGATGTTCAACACACATACACGAGTGCAATCACAAAAGAGTATACAAAATATTACCACAAGACAAGATTAATTAACCAAATTTTATTACACAAACCAGATTATCCTCGAATACAAGCTCTAATGAATACTATTAACAAGTTTAACTAATGCAGCGGAAATAAACTAATTAAGCAAACTAAACAGCTAGGCAGCATAAGCGACAGGGTATGTATGCGCAGCTCCAATCAACACCACAGGCAAAGCTGACGGTAGACACGGCCTAGAACTCCGCATTATCACCATTAAAATCCCAGTCCTGACCTGCAACTGTTGGGCGGGGGGGGGGGGGGGGGGATTGCAAGAGTGAGTACATGTCGTACTCAGCAAGTGTGGAGAGTATGACATGTGGCTTATTCAAATGTCGACAATAATAATGGCTAAGTGCTGAAAAGTACATTAAAATGTTTGAAAAGCAATATAGTATAGGTATGTGAAGTAAACCCATCATAATCATAAGTAATACCATAATACCAAATCTGAATTCATTACCATCATCAATAAGTCCAGATTTCACCATTGCCAATAACCATAACCATTCCAATACCAAATTCCCTCTAATCATGGGAGTTGTCCAGGTGCTCATAACCGGGAGCACGGCTATCATGATAGTTTTAATTAACTCTGCAGAGTTTGTACCTCTTTACCCACGTGTTCGTGATTTCATCACCTTTCGGCGACTAAGAATCTCCCTTATGCCTATGACCCGTCAGTCATATTACACACTTCCGTTGGTGTGTGGCCAACAGATCACAAAATAGCCTTTACAAAGAGATTACTAGCCTATTTAGACCCCACTGAGGTTTCACCGGTGGCGATGTCTCCCGCAAAGCACATCTTCAACCAAGGGCCCCCTCTTGAGCCATTCGGATCCCAGGGTAGTCCCACCAATCATCAACAAACCCAATCCGACTACCGCTTCCCCGAGCATCCACAATGGTCCAAACAGCAATAGCAAAGCCCTAATTAATCAGCTACACCGCACCCATACTTGGCCTCGTGGTGGCACTGTAGTCCTGGCTTATTCTTGCATGAACCGGTCCTTAGATCTAAAGCAAGCAAACCACCATAACATCCAACCCATCCACATACCAGGCTTGCTTAGATCACCCATTACCATATCATATTTGACCAGTTCATATTAACCATAATCTCATCCGTACATAATTAAATTGAGTGGTATAGTTATTTCCCATCCCAGTTGATTAAGCGAAGCAAAGGGTAAAACCCTTCCCGACTCTCTCTACCATAAATTCCAGGTGACAAGGGTGGTCAACAATTCTAGTAAACTTCCTACCATAGGATTCCCATCAAATTGACACAAGCATGCAATTTTGTAAACAAAACATTTATTTTAAAAACAGGATCAATATGCTTCAAGGACACTTGCCTTGCTCTTGCTGTTGATTAGGGTCAAAGCCTTCAAACTCTTGATGTTGTAGATCCTCCGCGGCACTCTCTAGCGCAAAACCGTCTAATCCACACAATAAACATACAAGACAAGAAACACAATCAACGAGTGCACAAATATTACTCAATATGATATGACATGCATGATTGATGCAAATGCAAGGTAGGACTTGTTAATTGATTGCTTTTAATGATACTAACTAGTTCTAATAGCTTTTAACAAGTTTATACAGGTTTGGATTCGATTAGATCAAATTTTAGAACCAATTCAACACAATTTAACCAGAAAGATCGGACTAGTCCGCTAGGGACCGGACAAGTCCGCCCTCTGCAAGATCAGCAGATTAGGGTTTTCTAGATCGACGTGAATTTGGAGATTCGGGGTTGAATTCGCATAAGGACAAGAGAATAGAAGGTATACCAGGTGTTTAGAACTCCAATGAATCAAGAAACTTGGAGGTAGCACTTGGATCTTGATGATCTAGGGTTGGTGATGAACTTGGGGATGAATTGGTGATGAAGAACGAAACTTGGTGGAGATCTTGATCCTCTTTCGTTTCCTCCTCTTCTTCTCCTTGCTTGGGATTTTCTCCTCCCTCCTTGGTGGTGGCTCTCCACGAACTAGGGTTTGGGTGGGTGGAAAAGTGGCAAATAGATATCAATCCAAAGGGTGGGGCTGTTTATATAGAGGTGGAGGCTAGGGTTAGATGGATTTCGAGTTTTGGGAGGAGTAGAGGCCGGTTTAGAGTCACACACGGGCTCTAAAACAGTTAGGCACGACGTCCCTAGGCCCACATAACGTGAAACCCAAGATACAAGTCGTAAAACAAAAGATCAATCCCGAAGTCACGAAATATCGGACAAGTCCGGAAAGGACCGGACTAGTCCGAAGTTGTCCAGAGAGAAAAATCGGACAAGTCTGGCCTAAAATCGGACAAGTCTGACTTTAAACAGAGAGGAAAACGGACAAGTCCGCTGGAACACCGGACTAGTCCGGAAAAGTCCAGGGACTTAGCAATTTTTCAAGGATTCTTGGAATATCGGACTAGTCCGCACAAAATCGGACAAGTCCGAAAGTTTTCAGAGCCAAAATCGGACTAGTCCGCAGCAAAAACGGACAAGTCCGTTTTTAGCCAGAGAGAAATCGGACTAGTCCTCAGTAAAATCGGACTAGTCCGCACTTTCCTGCGTTTTAAGTGCGGTTTTGTTCCAAATCAATTTTAAATGCTCCGAATCAATTTGAAACTTGTTCCTCTTTATGTGGATCAATGTTAAACATGTATATGAATGTATGCAAGGCATGATGCATGAAAATGAGGGTGTTACAAACCTACCCCCCTTAAAATGAATCTCGCCCTCGAGATTCGACGCGGAAGAGAGGAGATAGGAAAATTCCTTCTTGATATCATCCTCTAGCTCCCAAGTTGCTTCTTTTCCTGTGTGGTGCTTCCATTGAACCTTACACCATCTAATAACCTTGTTCCTTGTGACCCTCTCCTTAGTTTCCAAGATTTTGACCGGTTGTTCGGCATAAGTCAAATCTTCCTCTAGTTCCAATTCTTCCATTAGCACTTGTTCTTCCAGTACTCTCAAGCACTTCTTGAGCTGGGAAACATGAAAGACATCATGCACGTCTGAAAGATGAGCTGGCATCCCCAACTTATACGCTACCTCTCCCCTTTTGTCCAAAATCTTGAATGGTCCAATATAACGAGGTGCTAGCTTTCCTTTTATGTTAAACCTCTTATGACCTCTCATTGGTGACACCTTGAGGTAAACAAAATCACCCACTTCAAAGGCTAGTTTCCTTCTCCTATTGTTCGCATAGCCGTTTTGTCTTGATTGGGCGGCCCTCAAGTTTTCACGAATTATCTGGACTTGCTTTTCGGCTTCTTGCAACACATCCGGACCAAATACTTGAGTTTCTCCTACCTCATTCCAGAATAAAGGTGTCCTACACTTCCTCCCATAAAGCACTTCATATGGTGACATCTTCAAACTTGCTTGGTAACTATTATTGTATGAGAATTCCGCGTATGGCAAGCTTTTGTCCCAACTTTTCCCATGCTTTAAAGCACAAGCTCTTAACATGTCCTCCAAAATCTGATTGGTCCTCTCGGTTTGCCCATCCGTTTGAGGATGATATGCTGAACTAAAATTCAATCTCGTTCCCAAGGCTTCATGCAATTTTTTGCCAAAATCTGGAGGTAAATTGAGAACCTCTATCCGAAACTATCTTCTTAGGGACTCCATGTCGACACACAATACGCTCCATGTATATTTCGGCCAATTGTGCAGCTGTATATTTGGTCTTCACAGGGACAAAATGAGCTGACTTGGTTAAGCGATCCACAATTACCCAAATTGAGTCATACCCGGACTGAGTACGTGGTAACCCAACTATGAAGTCCATTCCAATTTCTTCCCACTTCCATTCCGGAATCTTCAACGGTTGCAATAATCCGGCTGGCCTTTGATGTTCCGCCTTGACTCGTTGGCACACATCACACAATGCTATGTATTCAGCTATGTCCTTTTTCATGCTATCCCACCAATAGCAAGTTTTCAAGTCTTTGTACATCTTCGTACAACCGGGATGAATCGAGTAAGGTGAGTCATGTGCCTCCTTTAATATTGTCTCCCGAATATGCTTTACATTAGGCACAACGATCCTCTTTCCAAGCCATAAGGTACCATGTTCATCCTCGTCAAATCTGAATTCTCTCCCTTCTTCGGTTCTTTCCTTGATTTCCTTGATCTCCTCATCTGTGGTTTGTGCCTCTCGAATTTCTTGCTCCAAGGTTGGGTTTAAATCCATCATCTCCATCTCATTTACAAATCCGAGGTTTAACCTTTCAAACTCCTTACATAACTCGGATGGTAACTCTCGAACTGTGAGTTGGTGACTTACTCCCTTTCTACTCAAAGCATCGGCCACTACATTGGCCTTCCCCGGATGATAGTTGATCCCCAAATCATAATCTTTGATGAGCTCCAACCATCTTCGTTGCCTCAAGTTCAGATCCGTTTGTGTGAAGATATACTTCAAACTCTTATGATCCGTATAAATTTCACACCTATGTCCAAGAATATAGTGTCTCCAAATCTTCAATGCATGTACCACGGCCGCGAGTTCCAAATCGTGCGTGGGGTAATTCTGCTCATGTTTCTTCAATTGTCTTGATGCATAGGCGACCACTTGACCTTCTTGCATCAATACACATCCAAGCCCTTGTCTTGATGCATCACAATAAATGTCAAAACTCTTGCTTACATCCGGCAATACCAAAACTGGGGCTGTTGTCAACCGCTTCTTCAACTCCTCAAAACTCTCTTGACAAGCTTGAGTCCATTGGAATGCCTTTCCCTTCATTAGCAACTCCGTCATAGGCTTGGCTATCTTGGAAAAATCCTTGATGAATCTACGGTAATATCCAGCCATTCCAAGAAAACTTCTTATTTCCTTGACATTTTGCAGTGGTTCCCACTTCAACACATCCCTCACTTCACCAGGGTCAACCGATACTCCTCCTCCTGAGATGATATGACCCAAAAATGGCACCTCTTTCAACCAAAACTGACACTTGTTGAACTTGGCATACAATTGATGCTCCCTCAATTTCTGCAACGTAAGCCTCAAGTGTTCCTCATGTTCCTTCTCATCCTTCGAGTAGATCATAATGTCATCAATAAACACCACAACGAACTTATCTAAGTACTCCATGAAGACCTTATTCATGAGGTACATAAAGTACGCAGGTGCATTTGTCAATCCAAAAGACATCACAGTGTACTCATAAGATCCATACCGTGTCCTAAAAGCTGTCTTGGGTATGTCCGATGGTCTAATCTTCATTTGAAAGTATCCCGACCTTAAATCAATCTTGGAAAACACACAGGCGCCTTTCATCTGATCAAACAAATCCTCTATACAGGGCAAGGTGTACTTGTTCTTGATTGTTACCTCGTTGAGAGCTCGGTAATCCACGCACATCCTTTGGGATCCATCCTTCTTGTCCACAAATAGAACAGGCGCTCCCCAAGGCGAAGAGCTAGGGCGAATGAAACCTTTCTCTAATTGCTCTTGAATCTGCTTCTTGAGCTCCACTAATTCCATAGGAGGCATCCTATACGGTCTCTTAGCTATAGGTGCAGTTCCAGGTATTAAATCAATAACAAACTC
Organism: Tuctoria greenei; assembly: GCA_036927565.1. Taxonomy (NCBI): domain Eukaryota; kingdom Viridiplantae; phylum Streptophyta; class Magnoliopsida; order Poales; family Poaceae; genus Tuctoria; species Tuctoria greenei. The sequence continues at coordinate 36,847,310 of JAYESD010000008.1, forward strand.
AATGTCTCGATCGGGTGGCATACCTGGCAACTCGTCCGGAAAAACATCCAAAAATTCACACACCACCGGAATCTCCTCAATTGTGGCACCGTCCATATGATTCAACTCCAATTGCTTCGGTGCGGTTTGAGATGCTTCAAATTCTACGGTGATCCCTTCCTCATTGGTAAACTTCACCGTCTTCGTGGCACACTCAATAACTCCATTGTGCTTTCTCAACCAGTCCATACCAAGTATAATGTCCAACCCTTGAGAATCCAAAACAATGAGGTTGGCGGAGAAGTCTACCCCCCTTATTCTAAGGCCTACTTTTGGACATACTATATTTGTCCTCATCTCTCCTCCAGGAGACTTAACCAATAGAGTAAACTTCATATGAGAGATAGGCAAACTATACTTGGCAACATACTTTGACGCAATGAATGAATGCGATGCTCCGGAATCAAATAACATAGTCGCGGGGTTGGAGTTGGCGAGAAACATACCAATGACTACGTCATCCGCTTGTTGAGCATCCTCCGTTGAGACATGGTTCACGTTGCCACGAGTGAAATTCTGCTGTCCACGGTTCCCTTGTGGTTGTCCCCCGTTGGGTCTTGGGTTTTGCCTCGGTGCATTGCTTCCTTGGCCAAGACCTGACTTAGGACATTGATGCGCAAAGTGTCCAGCTTCTCCACAAGTGTAGCACTTCTTAACCCCACCAGAATTATTGGGACGAGCTTGGTTTTGAACATTAGCACCAGGGAAATTAGCACGAGGTGTATAAGGCATTTGAGGCCTAGGTGCTTGCATGACAGGGCGCTGCTGCACAAACTGAGTTGGGTGTGGTGCATAACCGGGGCGCTGAGCAGGAATAGAGGAGCTGTAATAGGGTGCATTGGGTGGTGCAAGGCGAGGGCACACATTACTTCCTTGTTGCTGTCCTTGATACGGCGCCTTCCTCTTGATTTCTTGCTCCATCTCACGGATCTTGTTCTCCACCACAATTGCTTTGTCCACAAGCTTCTGGAAATTGACATAATCGCAGTTGAGTAGTTGCACTTGGATCTCATTGTTCAAGCCCCTCATGAACAAGTATTGTTTCCGGCTGTCCCGACTAACATCCTCAGGCGCATACCTTGAGAGTTGAGTGAATTTATTGAGATATTCACTCACGCTTGATCTTCGGTGCCTTAAATTCTCAAATTCTTGCCTCTTCAAGATCATAACACCCTCGGGAACATAATGAGAACGAAAATTCTCCTTGAATTGGGCCCAAGTGATTCTTTCTTGGTTCTCATGAGCACTGCAATAAGCATCCCACCAATCCGCAGCTGCTCCAACTAGTTGATGAGAAGCAAACAAGACCTTCTCCCGGTCACTGCATTGGACAATAGCCAGCTTCTTCTCCACAGACTTGAGCCAATCGTCCGCATCCATAGGGTCAGCAGCTTGAGCAAAAGGTCGGCGGCCTAGTCCTCATAAACTCTCCCAATCGGTTATGAGGAGGCGGGGGTGGCGGTGGAGGCATGTGGGGCTGATTGTTGATATTGCCAGCCTGCAGCTGTCCCATTGTTTGTATCATGGTCTGCATGAGCTGGTTTTGCATAGCCAATAGCTACTCAATGTTGATAGCTCCCTGAGTAGATCCTTGTCCGATGTTGTTCTGAGGCACTCCATTGTTCTCCTCCTCATCATTGCCATCCCTATGGTTGCGAGTCCTCACCATCTGAAGAAAAGCAATAGATGAGAATTAGAAAACGTCCCCAACTATATGCATCAAGGGATATGAACTAAACAACTAGCTACACTAGCCTAGGTGGACATGGCAATGCTAAGGCATCCCAAAAATCCTCTATTAAGCACACAAGCAAGCAATATATATAGCAAACAGAACTCCAAGCGAAAACACATCGATTCCTGAGTGCTCCTATGTGCTCTAAAGTGTCCATTCTATCTAGGCTGCATCCTACGGTCAACCTGTGGCTCTGATACCAATCTGTGACGCCCGGTTCCGAAAACTGAACCAAGCTAACGCATATGTGTGCCCAGGATGTTCAACACACATACACGAGTGCAATCACAAAAGAGTATACAGAAAATTACCACAAGACAAGATTAATTAACCAAATTTTATTACACAAACCAGATTATCCTCGAATACAAGCTCTAATGAATACTATTAACAAGTTTAACTAATGCAGTGGAAATAAACTAATTAAGCAAACTAAACAGCTAGGCAGCATAAGCGACAGGGTATGTATGCGCAGCTCCAATCAACACCACAGGCAAAGCTGACGGTAGACACGGCCTAGAACTCCGCATTATCACCATTAAAATCCCAGTCCTGACCTGCAACTGTTGGGGGGGGATTGCAAGAGTGAGTACATGTCGTACTCAGCAAGTGTGGAAAGTATGAAATGTGGATTATTCAAATGTCGACAATAATAATGGCTAAGTGCTGAAAAGTACATTAAAACGTTTGAAAAGCAATATAGTATAGGTATGTGAAGTAAACCCATCATAATCATAAGTAATACCGTAATACCAAATCTGAATTCATTACCATCATCAATAAGTCCAGATTTCACCATTGCCAATAACCATAACCATTCCAATACCAAATTCCCTCTAATCATGGAAGTTGTCCAGGTGCTCATAACCGGGAGCACGACTATCATGATAGTTTTAATTAACTCTGCAGAGTTTGTACCTCTTTACCCACGTGTTCGTGATTTCATCACCTTTCGGCGACTAAGAATCTCCCTTATGCCCATGACCCGTCAGTCATATTACACACTTCCGTTGGTGTGTGGCCAAGAGATCACAAAATAGCCTTTACAAAGGGATTACTAGCCTATTTAGACCCCACTGAGGTTTCACCGGTGGCGATGTCTCCCGCAGAGCACATCTTCAACCAAGGGCCCCCTCTTGAGCCATTCAGATCCCAGGGTAGTCCCACCAATCATCAACAAACCCAATCCGACTACCCCTTCCCCGAGCATCCACAATGGTCCAAACAGCACTAGCAAAGCCCTAATTAATTAGCTACGCCGCACCCAGACTTGGCCTCATGGTGGCACTGTAGTCCTGGCTTATTCTCGCATGAACCGGTCCTTAGATCTAAAGCAAGCAAACCACCATAACATCCAACCCATCCACATACCAGGCTTGCTTAGATCACCCATTACCATATCATATTTGACCAGTTCATATTAACCATAATCTCATCCGTACATAATTAAATTGAGTGGTATAGTTATTTCCCATCCCAGTTGATTAAGCGAAGCAAAGGGTAAAACCCTTCCCGACTCTCTCTACCATAAATTCCAGGTGACAAGAGTGGTCAACAATTCTAGTAAACTTCCTACCATAGGATTCCCATCAAATTGACACAAGCATGCAATTTTGTAAACAAAACATTTATTTTAAAAACAGGATCAATATGCTTCAAGGACACTTGCCTTGCTCTTGCTGTTGATTAGGGTCAAAGCCTTCAAACTCTTGATGTTGTAGATCCTCCGCGGCACTCTCTAGCGCAAAACCGTCTAATCCACACAATAAACATACAAGACAAGAAACACAATCAACGAGTGCACAAATATTACTCAATATGATATGACATGCATGATTGATGCAAATGCAAGGTAGGACTTGTTAATTGATTGCTTTTAATGATAACTAACTAGTTCTAATAGCTTTTAACAAGTTTATACAGGTTTGGATTCGATTAGATCAAATTTTAGAACCAATTCAACACAATTTAACCAAAAAGATCGGACTAGTCCACTAGGGATCGGACAAGTCCGCCCTCTGCGAGATCAGCAGATTAGGGTTTTCTAGATCGACGTGAATTTGGAGATTAGGGGTTGAATTCGCATAAGGACAAGAGAATAGAAGGTATACCAGGTGTTTAGAACTCCAATGAATCAAGAAACTTGGAGGTAGCACTTGGATCTTGATGATCTAGGGTTGGTGATGAACTTGGGGATGAATTGGTGATGAAGAACGAAACTTGGTGGAGATCTTGATCCTCTTTCGTTTCCTCCTCTTCTTCTCCTTGCTTGGGATCTTCTCCTCCCTCCTTGGTGGTGGCTCTCCACGAACTAGGGTTTGGGTGGGTGGAAAAGTGGCAAATAGATATCAATCCAAAGGGTGGGGCTGTTTATATAGAGGTGGAGGCTAGGGTTAGATGGATTTCGAGTTTTGGGAGGAGTAGAGGCTAGTTTAGAGTCCCACACGGGCTCTAAAAGAGTTAGGCACGACGTCCCTAGGCCCACATAACGTGAAACCCAAGATACAAGTCGTAAAACAAAAGATCAATCCCGAAGTCACGAAATATCGGACAAGTCCAGAAAGGACCGAACTAGTCCGAAGTTGTCCAGAGAGAAAAATCGGACAAGTCTGGCCTAAAATCGGACAAGTCCGACTTTAAACAGAGAGGAAAACAGACAAGTCCGCTGGAACACCGGACTAGTCCGGAAAAGTCCAGGGACTTAGCAATTTTTCAAGGATTCTTGGAATATCGGACTAGTCCGCACAAAATCGGACAAGTCCGAAAGTTTTCAGAGCCAAAATCGGACTAGTCCGCAGCAAAAACGGACAAGTCCGTTTTTAGCCAGAGAGAAATCGGACTAGTCCTCAGTAAAATCGGACTAGTCCGCACTTTCCTGCGTTTTAAGTGCGGTTTTGTTCCAAATCAATTTTAAATGCTCCGAATCAATTTTAAACTTGTTCCTCTTTATGTGGATCAATGTTAAACATGTATATGAATGTATGCAAGGCATGATGCATGAAAATGAGGGTGTTACATCCGGGAGAACAGTCGGACCTTCCTCAGAAGGTCCGCAGAGTTCAGACAACACTTGTCATAGTCTAAGAACTAAAAGTGTAGCTAGCTACCTTGGGTCAAACAAGAAACAAAACACACTTAGCCTAGTTCCGTACCCTAAGGGTGTACTTGTTTCCCCTGTACCCCAGACCTATAATGAAAGACATCTTTATGTGAAAACAGACTCCACGTGCATTTACTTTGTATAAGCTCAATATTTTTTATTTTTCTCTTTCTTGTCTATAACAAAATTGTGCGATTCTCAAGAATTTTTTAGATCGACTAATTCATGTACAACTCGAGTCGCATTGTTAATTCCTTCGGGTTTTCACATTGTTGAATGGTTCACTTGCCTGAATGCCACCAGCCAATCTAGGTCCAGAGTGTGCTATCGACTTAGCCTGGTCCTGCACCCTAAGTACGCCACTCTACCTACACCCCGACGGGCCGAAGTAAGGCACGTCCTGAAAACAATTGGACCTGGAGAAAACGACTCGGTGCACTCAATTGTATGAAGAGTTGCGCTCGACCTAAAAATTTCTTATGAGAATAATAAGCCGCAACTGAGTTATAGATAAGAAACGAATTTTACTATTTTTCTTGACTTCAGTGTGCAAGAAAAATAAAGATCCCATGGTGATGGTGAATTCAGCCGGAACTACTAAAGCTCTGACATTCCCTAGAAGGCTTGTAGTCGATGTTTTAAACATTGATAGCAAGCATCGCTGGAGCTACTCAGCTCCGGTAAAACCGGGGAGCTAGCCATCAAAGTGAACAAAAGATGGTGGGAAGACTTCAGGAGACTAACTGTCGACGCTCTACGCGTTGATGGAGACCACTGCTGGAGCTACCAAGCTCCGATGATGGTCAAAGCCGGAGCCCTTAAGCTCCGACAACCTCAGGAAGCCTTCACTACTGAAGACTTCAGACCTACGCTCTACAAGTCTGAAGTACGCAAGTCTTCAAAAGTAGTTACATCCTCTTGGTACATGTTCACAATCAAATTGTGTACATCTACCAGGGGGCCAAGTGAGACAAAAGTGTTGAAGACAAAAAATGAAATTAATAAAAAAAACTTGGATTTCATTCATCTGGAGTCAAGAGATTACAAAATTGGAGAAGAAGAAGAGAGAATACAAGCGGGAGCAACAAAGAGATGGTCCTAGACCCTATGGAAGAATGAGGCGACCTTCTGGGCAACCTCAGAAACGCTAGCCTAGGCAGCTTCTCCCTCTCCGACGATGGGGCCTTGGAGCACCGGGTCCAGGGGGAATTGGGGGTCCCGGCTTGTGTAGCACGATAGAATAAATTCTGCGACACTCTTGGCCAGGGATTGTGCCTCGGTTTCCAGCTGCTCTGCAATGACATCTCCCATCTTGGTGAGCTTGTTGCCCGCCGAACTCAGCGCCTGCAATGCCTGGTCCAGCTCTAGTTCCGAATCATCCGGACGCACGAGGCTAAAACCCATTGGCGTCAGCGCGTCGTTGGCTTTGCCCAGGAAGTCCCAAACTTGTTTCATCTCCTCCAAGGATCTTTTGGCTGTCGCAAGCTCTAGGTTCTCTCGAGCAAGACGCTCCACCTCTTTGGCATTCTGCTGAATCTTTTCAGCAACCCGCCTTTTGAGTTTACTGATCTCTTCCTCCCGGGGGTGGATCTTGTTCTGGCAGTTGACCAGGTCCTTCTCTCGGCCCCGCACCTTCTTCTCCCAGGCAGCAACATCAGTTTCCCTTCTGTGGAGTTCCTGTCCTCGCTGACAGGCCTTCTTATCCTCTCTCTCGCAGCGCTCATCCAATTTCTTGGTGCGCTCCTCGAGACTCTTGTCACCCAGAGTTAGCCTCTGAGTAAGATCTTCTTCCCTCCTCACGACACCGTCCCGTAGCTCCAGGAGTTTTTGCTCTTCATCCTCGTGCTTTCTCTCCCGCACCTCAAGAGCCTCCTAGCGCTTGAAGAGACTGGCGTGGATGGCGTCGAGCCTCTCTTGGCGATCATCTGCTGCGCTATTAGCAGCTTTGGCCTGTTCGTAAATGGATGGGGACTGGTTGTCAAGGGATCGCGTCATGCTTTCCCTCTCATCCAGTAGCTTACCCCAGTACTCCAGGCGGATCTTCTCCTTCCTCACCCACTCTTTGTCTTCAGCCAGCCTCGACTGCGCCAGCTTGGTCTCGAAGTGGAGCCGGTTGCGCCACCTCCTAAGAGTTTGACGCTCCTCTTCGAGAGCCTTGCTGTCATGGTAAAAAGCCAGCTGAACCTGGTGAAGACTGGAGCAGGCATTGTCAATAGACAACGACAGAGGGATCGGGTCCGGACCTGCCGAGGTCATCTCCTCCGATTCCAGTGGGTTCTTTGTGACAAAAATTGGGTCCCACTCTACAAGAGCGATTCCCTGAGCTTCCGCGGCACTAGGGCCGCCCTCCAGAATAGCCTCGATCGCCGTCGAGGAAGGTCCTTCAACAGAAGCTTCAACCTCTGGAGTTGGCTTCGAAGGCCCAGCCGCCAAGTCGCCAACAGCAAGTCCCCCAAGCGGGGGGCCAACAACTTCATCTTGGCACCCTGGCTCGGGCGCAGGCACCTCCGGGACCACCACCTCCGGAGCAGGTGTTGAAGGTTCGATCGGAGCTGAAGCCACTTCCGGCTCCAACGTTGGCGCCTCCTCCACCACCGGCCCAGGCGCTGACACTTCGACCATCATAGGCTCAGGCGCCGGTACCTCTACAAGGGTTTGTTCAGGGGCCGGAACCTCTCCGATGATCGGCTCTACCGTCGGAGCTTCTGCAGCAACCGGCTCTACCGCCGGAACTTCTTCGATAACCGGCTCAGGCGCCGGAGTTTCACCAACCACCGACTCTACCACCGAGGCATCATCAAACACCAGCTCCACCATCGGGGCTTCGACAACATCCGGCTCTAGGGCTGGAATAACAGACATCTCCAGTTCTGAGACCGGAGCGTCCACCATATCAGCGTCCAAACCCGGAGCTTCAACATATAGGACAGGCGCTGCTGGTACATCTTCATTCCCGTGGTCCGGCGCTACCACAGGAGCTTCTAGGGATGAATCAAGGTCCAAGACCACGACAGCCGGCGCCGGAGCTGTCGCAACCTCAGCCACCCCTTGGGGCAGCACTGGAATTGGAGCCGGAGCTTCCGTCTCCACAACATCAGTTGCTATCGCAAAAGCTGGAGCTTCAGTCCTTTTCTTGGGGACACTGCAGATGAACGACGAAGAAACTCAAAACATAGTTACAGCACAAAACAACTAACTGATGTAAAAAATAAAGATTACCTTGGAAGGTTTCCGCACCAGTTAGCACGAAACCTCTTCTCCGGACGCCCAGGACTGGATCCAGGCGCCACTGGCATATCTATTCCGGAAGGTTCCTCGGAACTCGCGGCAACCGTCGGTGCTGCTTTGGTTGAGGCCCCCCTCGATCGGGAAGAACTTCCAAACCCAGAGCCTTCAGTTGGTCCTGGTACCGTAGCCATACGGCCGGAACTAGCACCCCGAGGAGATGCCAATGCTGGAGTAGATGCCGCTGTTGAAGACCTCCCCATCCGGGGAGAAGGAGCCATTGGGGAAGGAGCAGGTCTGACGGACCTTCCATCAGAGTGCTTTAGCTTCCTTTTCTGGCTCGAGGGCTCGGCCAACTCTTTGCCCATGCCCAAGACTTCAACCCTCTGTTCCGGGACAGAGGGGGGACCACCCTCGGAGGCCCCAGAGATCACCAACCCGGTGGTCAAAGGCCTCTCGACGACACCAAGGTCATCAAGCACCGGCATCTTACGCTGGAGCTCCCTGCCAAACTCTACCTCCATGTCCAAAGGGAGGAAAGCTGCCAGCGGAGACAAGTAGTCACCTTCGACGTCGATGCCGTACTGGAACTTCTTGAGGTGAAGCTCCAAGGTTGCGCCTTCCAGGTTGGACTTCAAACTGGTTTCGATCTGATCATCGTCCATCACGCTGTTGAGGGCCCAAGCAAGCTTCTCCATCTTCTTCAGCGGAGCCCACCTGTTGGCCAGGAAATTGCAAAATACCGCCTGAGGAGTCACCCCTCCTTCCACGCACTGGCGGATCCTGGTCATAGCAGGGTTGAAGGCGTCCGACAACACTGGAACTTCGCTCCAAGCTTCGGTGTCAACGTTGGGGAGGCCTGCAGGCAACTCCAGTGTCTCATGCTCCTCTTCTTCTAGTCATCCCACTTGTCGGAAGGGAATGACCGCAAGTACTTGTACGGGCACTTCTTGCGCTTCACGAAATAGTAGAAGCCAAGGTACTCGTCACTCTTGTCGGTGGTGTGGATGGTGAAGAAGGTGTGGAAGAGCTCGACGCAGGGAGGAATACCAACCCAATTCTCGTAGAGGTGGACAAAGATCAACACCAAAAGAATGGAGTGGGGGCGGAGGTGGTACAGCTGCAGACCATAGAAGTCTAGCAGCATCAAGAGAAAAGAAGAAAAGAGTGGGATCAGTCCCACCATGGCGTACGCGGAGAAATACACCATTTCGCCGGCGTGCTCCTTCTTGAATGGAAGCTTGCTGGTGCGGACCTGGTGATCGAAGAAGGTACTGGACCACCCCATGAGGGCCCAGACCTTTTTCAAGTTGTCGTCGATCTTGAGGCGGCTCTCGCGGAGACCCAACTCCATCGCAGCACAAGCAGGGCTAGAGACGAAAAGCAAGAGAAAGTTTGGAAGGTTTGAGCGCAAGATCGAATGAAGGCGTAAAGAACCCCCAAACGGTGCCTGCTTTCCTTCTTAAGTAAGCCCTCGCAACACTTGGATGGAAACCGCGGAGGAGCTGACATTACAAGTTAAAAACTTCACCCTGCCAATGACAAGGGGGCCCGGGGCCACCCCGACGATCAAGTCGAGGTCCTTGCCCAGGCGAACGGTTGTCATCATGAAAGGCGGGAAACCCGAAGGTGGCGGCCTGACAAGACGCGCGGAACCGATATGATTTTCGTATCGGGAACCGGCGACCTTCAATTGCGTGAGATCCGCACGCTAAGATCTCACCTGCCGCATCCAGGATATGCCACACGGCGGTGGCTTAACTACGAACTACTGCCAACGGCACATCCGAAGATCCTTGAAGACACGACACAAAAATCGAAGGATGGACCCACCTCCGGCAAAACGACTCCTTCCAAAAGGTCTCTTTTGGAGGTGGGCCCAGGGGGCCACTATCGGTACCCTGCGTACCGTATACCCCTTGGGACTACAAAAAAACCAAAGGGACTTCACCTGTCTGAGTTGAAGACCAGCAAAGGCCCCACATGTCATACGAGACTGGACATGCTTCCCATCTATGGTTAGCTCCGGTACTGCCATGTGTACATAGCAGCCGGAGCTATACCCCACTCATGGGATCGCTCCGGGCTAAACACTTGAGCAGCACCTCTAGACCTAACCTCCGACAGAGGGAAGCTCCAGTATTGACACGTGTGCATCTATACCGGACCTACCCGCCCCAGATGAATAGCTCCAAAGCTATCACGTGTCCGAACCGCCAGACCTTCGACCTTGGCAGACAAGCTGGTGAACCCCCAACGGCTTGGACCTCTGTAAGACCTATGTGTGCTGAATACATTGGCTTGTAGTGAATACACTTGGCTTTGATTATAAAAGTTTTTAATATCACCAAAACACCTTTTTATCAAGGTCCGACTCTAGCTCCGAGCTACAGCAAGGTCCGACGATAGGTCCGGCTTGCTTTGGGTAGCTCCGGTTACGTTTGATGCTAGGTCCGACTTCTTGGTAAGGTCCAACCAGCTTTGGTTAGCTCCGGTGAGCTTTATTTTTAGCTCCGGCATATATTTGATAGCTCCGGCATATTTTCGTTAGCTCCGGGATGCTAAGCTTCGACGTACTTTGTCTAGCTCCGGGTTTTGGGTTGACTAGTTCCGACTAGTTTTGATAAGCTCCGGATCCAGGATCTACTAGTTTTGGTAAGCTCCGGCGCTAGGTTCTACTAGCTCTTGTTAGCTCCGGCTCAAGCTCCGGGTTGCTCTGGCAAGGTCCGGAACTTTACCGCTGTACTTCTGCTTTGCATTTGCAATGTCTTGTATTTGCCTTACTTGATTGGAAAGATTGCTTAGTTTTCATTTGCTAAGTTTTTGGTGCGTTTTGGATGATACGGTTGATATCGTTTCTACTGTGGTTTTGCAACATGCTTATGTGAGGTTCTCGCGTAAGGTGTTGTGTTCGGAACTAACGTGAGTCAAGTCGAGGACTTGGGCTCGTATAGATTGGTTGTTTATTCATGTGCAGGTGTTGCTTGAGTTCAAGTCATGGCTGGTGACGAGATCCATTGGACTAGTCTCAGGAGGAGATGAGGTTCCAACAACCAAGTTCAGGAGGAACTGTGGTTGAGCGGGTCAGGAGGTCGCGCAGGATGATTGAATCAAGGACAGTGCATATGAAGGTCGAAGGAAGGTGTTTGCACGTATGCATGAGGTGCATGACGTGGCAATATGCTTCTAGAGACGGATTATGGAAGGAAGATCTGATCGGAAGGATCAGATCGTATCGGTTGAAGACTTAGGCTGCTAGCTGAGTCGGTTATGGCTCGGTATGGAAATATCGAGTTGGTTATGTTAGGATTTCGTGTGTGTCACAAATTTGAGTTGTTTAGGAATGTGGGATACGTTCCTAAGATGTTTGGAAGTCTTAAGATTGCTTCTATCTGCGTATAGAAGAATCTTGAGCAGTTATGGAAAGTTAGGATTCGTGATCTGAGTAGGATTGGAGTCCTAGTTTTATTGGGTTGGCCTAAGGGCTGGTTATATAAGCAAGGGAAGGCCAAAGCTCGACAGGCACGACTTTGGGGCTGTTCCTCTTGTGTTCTATTGAATAAAATTCATAGTTTGAAGTAACTTTTGTGCCTTGTTCGTCCGACTTGTTCCAGACAAGTTTTACTCGTCGAGTTTCTGGACAGCACTACCTTTTGTCGGTGGTTTTATCATAACTCAAGTTTTTCTGATCCAATTGACGTGATTCTTTTTGGTTTGTCTTCACAACTTGATTGTCTATCATCTGTCAAAATTTCACGGTCATTGGATTTGTGGTTTTTGATCTACACGAGTTCCTTTGCAGCACTCCAGAAACTGTTTTTCTCGGGTAGGTCAGATTGACCAGTGTTTGATCTTTTGATCATAACTTGAGTTGTTCTCGACGGATTTGAGTAATTCTTTTTGTGTTGTCTTCGTGACTTGATTCTCTCTGATATATATCACTTTTTCACGGTGAAAAACATTTAGATTAGTCTCATACACGATTTCTTTAACAATCGTTTTTCTACTAAAGGGATTAGGGTTTTATTGTTTCCGCTGCGTAAGATTTTTAAATCTACCATTCACCCCCCCTCTGGTAGCTTTTCACGTGCTCTTCGATCCTACAATTGGTATCAGAGCCACGGTGCTCTAATCTTTGTGATTTGCACGTGTTTTTGACTAATCATCATGGAGAAGTACTCCGTCAAACATTGTGTGTTTGCTGGTATTGATTTTCAGGTTTGGAAGGCACGCATGGAGGCTTTTATCCAGGCACAAGGCTTTGCAATATGGGAGAAGGTGTATAAGCCTTATGAAGTGCCACCCAATGATCAAGTCACGGCCACGAACCTCCGGGACGTCGACAACAACAACAAAGCCCGAAACTTGATCATCCAAGGACTCACTCAAAGCGACTTTGATCGTGTCGCGCACCTCCGGTCAGCATACGACGTTTGGAGAGCTCTCTGTGATTATCATGAAGGCTCCAACACAATCAAGGAGGTAAAACAAGATATGTTCAAGAAAGAATATATGCGTTTTGAGATGCAACCAGGTGAGTCGATCGATGACCTCTTTGCTCGTTTCAATAAAATTCTCAGCAACTTACGTAGTGTCAATGTAAATTTTTCTGATGCTGAGAATGCTAGACAACTTCTTAGTGCATTAGACATGACAATTTGGGAGATGAAAGTAACATCTATTCGTGAATCAACTGTCATGAGTTCTCTTACATTAGATGTACTTTATTCTAAACTAAAAACTCATGAAATTGACATCCTAGCACGTAAGAACCCAAACAAGTCTATTGCATTTGTCTCACAACGTGATATGTCTAGCTCCGGCCAATCATCATCCTGCAATACTCTTGCTTTATTGTCCTCACTAACCCTGGAGCAGATCGAAGAAATTCCAGAAGAGGAGTCGGCACTCATCTCTACTAGATTCTCAAAAGCATTGCAAAATGTGAGAACTAGAAGGAGAGGAAGCTCCGGACCTCAACGCTGTTTTGAATGTGGTAAAACAGGACACTTTCGTACAGAATGCCCTAACCTTTCAGGTCCGACCACCCGGGAAGAAAAACAAAGCAAGATCCGGACCTCCTCTGGAAATTCCAACAAGAAGAAGAAAGGTACCATAGGACGCAAGATGATCAACAGCTTCATCACCGCGCTTCAAGAGCTCAGTTCAAGTGATGTAGATTTTGAAAGTGATGAAGATAATGATGATCTGGCCAACTTATGCTTCATGGCGGGCAAAGCAAGATCAAGATCAAGTCAGGAGGAAGCAGAACACAACAGTGACGATGATGAGGTATGTGCTACCTGCAATGAAATGTGTGATGCTATTTCTCGTGCAACTATTATTGTCAAGAAAAAGGACAAAAAGCTTAGGGATAGTGCTGCTAAAATTGAATCACTAGAATCTGAAATTAACCGTTTAAAAACTTTGATTCCTAGTGATGATGCATGTCCCTCATGTGACTTAATCTATGAACAATTGTCCACATTAAGAAGTGTACACTCCTCCACTCTAGATAAACTTGATGAAGAAATTAAAAAGAACAAAGAGCTTGCTGCACTTAATGATAAAAACTTGAAGGATGCTAGCTGTTCTACAATTGACTTGCATTGTTCTGCATGTGAAAATCTTGATAAGAAACTGCAAGATGCTATGAATGAAATTTTTATGTTGAACAATGCTTTACGTTCTCATGAAGTTAAATTTTGTTCCAATTGCAAACTAAAAGGAAAAACTTCATGTGAAAACTGCCTAGACTTGTCCAAGAAACTTGATGACATGAATAGGACACTAGGTTGGTTTTGTAATGGGGATAAGAATCTAAACTTGCTGCTGAATTCTTCCAAGTCTAGCAAAGATAAAACTGGTTTAGGTTTTGATTCTCATGTTCATGCTAAGGCACATCCACCTAAAATTGTAAGGTCATTAGGAAGTGGTTTGATTCAAACAGTTCCTAAACAAAAAGAAGTGGTTTTCAAATCTGCAGGAGTGTTGCCTCATTCGGTTTCAAATAAAAATATTGCTTGCTCATCTAGACATGAACACAAAGTTAAATTTCATTGTACCTTCTGTGGTAGAGATGGTCATGTCATAGATTTTTGTTATAGACTAGCTAAACAACAGAAAAAGGAAAGAAAAATTGCTAGATCTTATAACTTTCATGCAATTAGAAAAACACAACCTGCTCTAGTGAGTCAGAAATTTGAGAAGGTAGCTTCCAGACCTTCTGGTAAGAAATCCGCAAAAGCAGCTCCGATAGTTCCGATAGCTCCGAGAGCTACCGGATCTTCTGTTGTTCCCTCTGGAGCTTCAGTTTTTGCCTCCGGACCTTCTGCTTTTACCTCCGGAGCTACCGGTTTTCACTCTAAACAAGTAACAACTTCTAAATCAACTGTTAAGAACAGAAAACCTCAATCTTTGACTCATAAACCTGCTGTTTTATCTCAGCATTCGCGTGTTTTTCCTGGTGCACGTCGCGTGACTCAGTACTGGATTCCTAAATGCCTTTTGACTAACCCCAGTATTGAGTCATCGGCGTATTGTGCTTCTATGTAGGTTACACGCTTGAGGAAGGAGAATATTTGGATTGTGGATTCAGGTTGCTCACGCCACATGACCAGTAACAAAGATTGGTTCTCCTCCCTCACCTTTGTGTCACGTGTAGAGAATGTTACTTTTGCCGATAATTCTTCAACTCCTATAATTGCTAAGGGTTCGGTTAGAGTAAATGATCACTACACTTTGAAGGATGTGGCACTTGTCAAAAATTTGAAATATAACTTGCTTTCTGTTTCACAATTGCTAGATGAAAATCTAGAAATTACTTTCAATAAAAACTGCTGCAAAGTTGTAGATTCAAATAGTGAGCTTATTTTTAACATGTCTCGGTTTGGAAGAGTTTTTAAAGCTGATTTTGATATGTCTTCTTCTAAGCATAGGTGTCTAGTTGCTAATGATTCAAAGGACTTATATTTTTGGCATCGTAGACTTGGTCACGTAGGCTTTGATCACCTAACGCGTGTTAGTGCTCTTGATCGCATACGTGGGCTGCCTAAGCTTAAAGGGGACAAAGAAATTGTGTGCTCTTCTTGTAGACATGCTAAGATGGTTGCAGGTTCACATACTCCTCTCACAATGATCATGACAATTGAACCATGTCAACTTTTGCATCTTGACACCGTAGGACCTTCACGTGTTCAATCCTTCGGAGGTAAATGGTATGCTCTTGTTATTGTTGATGATTATTCTAGATATTCTTGGGTGTATTTTATGGCGTCTAAGAATGAAGTCTTTAGTCACTTTAGAACTTTATTTCTTAGATTATCAATTGATCACCCAGGATCATTAAAAGCAATTAGAAGTGATAATGGAACTGAATTTAAAAATCAATTCTTTGATCACTTTTGTGCTGAAAATAGAATAGATCATCAATTTTCTTCACCATATGTACCTCAACAAAACGGTGTTGTAGAAAGAAAGAACAGAACCCTAGTTGAGATGGCTAGGACTATGCTTGATGAATATCAAACCCCTAGGAAATTTTGGGCTGATGCGTTAGCAATCGCTTGTTATGTCTCAAATCGTGTTTTCTTGCGTGCTAAGCTAGGTAAAACACCATATGAGCTCCGGTTTGGACATAGGCCTAGTGTTACACACTTTCGGGTCTTTGGTTGCAAATGCTTTGTTAAGAAACATGGTAATCTTGATAAATTTGAACCTAGATCCAATGATGGCATGTTTCTTGGTTATCCATCTCATACTAGAGGCTACCGTGTGCTTTTACTTGACACTAACAAAATTGTGGAGACTTGTGAAGTGTCTTTTGATGAAGCTAGCCCAGGTACTAGCTCCGGTGTTGCAGGACCAGATTCATATTCTCAGGGGGAGGGTATTTTCAAAGATGAAGAAGAGCCGGTGATACTGCCTGGTAGTTCCGAAGTTGACACGTGTCCAGCTCCGGACATTGAACAAGCTCCGGCTGTCACCTCTGCTGGTCCTGATCGTCCACAAATCACAAGCTCATCAATCTACAATGAACCTAATGAAAAAGAAGCTTGTGAGACATCTGTTCCCCTACGTTTTTACAAAGATCATCCCCCACAACAGATGATTGGAAGCTTGCATGAACGAGTCACACGGTCCAGGTTTTGCGATCCAAACTCTCATGCTCATTCTGCTTTTGTTGCTTCTTTTGAACCCAAAGATATATCACACGCACTCACTAATGAATCTTGGATTATTGCCATGCAAGAAGAGTTAGAAAATTTTGAAAGAAATAATGTTTGGAAACTTGTACCTCCACCTCAAGGCCACACTTTAATTGGAACTAAATGGGTATATAAAAATAAACAAAGTGAGGATGGGGTTGTGATTAGGAATAAGGCTAGGTTGGTTGCTCAAGGTTTCACTCAAGTTGAAGGTCTAGATTTTGATGAAACTTTTGCTCCTGTCGCTAGATTAGAAGCCATAAGAATTTTGTTAGCTTTCGCAGCATCTAAAGGTTTTAAGCTATATCAAATGGATGTTAAAAGTGCTTTTCTTAATGGCTACATAGATGAGGAGGTTTATGTCAAACAACCACCAGGTTTTGAAAATCCAGATTTTCCTAATCATGTTTACAAACTGTCCAAAGCCTTATATGGTCTCAAACAAGCCCCTAGAGCATGGTATGATAGGTTAAAAACATTCTTACTTGAAAAGGGGTTTACAATGGGAAAGGTTGATAAAACTCTTTTTGTGCTTAATCATGGCAATGACTCATTATTCGTTCAAGTGTATGTGGATGATATTATCTTTGGTTGTGCTTCTCATGATCTTGTGTCCAAGTTTTCAGCAATGATGAGTTCCGAATTTGAAATGAGTATGATGGGTGAACTCACTTACTTTTTGGGGCTGCAAATCAAGCAAACCAAGGAGGGTACCTTTGTGCATCAAACAAAGTATACCAAAGATCTCCTAAGGCGCTTCAACATGGACAAAAGCAAGCCTCTTCGGACACCAATGGGAACAGCAACAACACTTGAACTTGATGAAGATGGTGAATCCGTGGATCAAAAAGATTATAGAAGTATGATCGGATCACTTTTGTACCTTACGACATCAAGACCGGACATACAATTCAGCGTATGTCTTTGTGCACGGTTTCAAGCTTCCCCACGTGTTTCACATCGTCAAGCCGTCAAAAGGATTCTCAAGTACTTACATGGAACTCAAGAATTTGGCATTTTTCTTCCTTCTTCCTCAATCGTTTCTTTGAAAGCTTTTTCGGATGCTGATTTTGGGGGTTGTAGGATTGATAGGAAAAGTACTTCCGGTGCTTGTCATTTTCATGGTAATTCTCTTGTTGCTTGGTCCTCTAGAAAACAAAGTTCAGTTGCACAATCCACAGCTGAATCTGAGTATGTAGCTGCTGCTAGTGCTTGTTCACAAATTCTTTGGATTGTTCAAACACTTAAGGACTATGGGGTTGATCTAGATAGTGTTCCACTGTTCTGTGATAACACTAGTGCTATTTGCATTGCTAAAAACCCCGTGCAACATTCTAGAACTAAGCACATTGACATTAGGTATCACTTTCTCCATGATAATGTTGAAAAAGGAAACATTGTGCTTCACCATGTAGATACCGAACAACAATTGGCTGACATTTTTACAAAACCTTTGGATTTCACTCGTTTTTGTTACATTCATAGTGAAATAGGGGTTATGCATCCTCATGGCTTAAATTGAGGGGGAGTTTTTGAAACTTAGGAAGTCTATGTGTGAATCTGAAATTAAAATAATATGAGCATATTATTTCATACATATATGACTTTGTGATTCCTTTTACCTGCTGAAAGTTCTTACTACATTACTCGTGTTATACTTTTTGTAGTTTTTGCCATGTCTAGTAATTGGAATAATTACTTAAACTAAATCTGGTCATGGTCGAACATTCTTGCTTTTTTGAACTTGTTGCATGCTCACAAATGCTTTTAATCATTAATAATTTATCAAGTAATCAACTCACATGTTGAGTTTTTATGAACAAATATAAATTGAGAAAAGATCAAGAGAATATGCATGCATCGCACTTCTTCTTTCGAGATGGCTTGTCATTGCACTTAGATATGAACTTGGAAGAAGTTGTGTATGACTAAAACCATGTCCTTAAGCTTCTGATTGTCAAATGACATAGGCTTGGCTTGGTTGGTTAGAATAAGGCAGATGAGCATATAATCTCTTGCAAATATCATATTATCTAAATTTATGCTTTGAAAAATAATAAGATGCAGCAACAAATGTCATGCTTTCAGGTTTTGAAATAGTTGAGTTTGTGAGATCATGACCTGCTAAAATTGAAAATCACACTTGCTTTCTAGCATGGCTTACACTACATTATGTATCTCATTGATGTGATAGTGTAAGTTACTTGATAGTATGACTTGGGTGAGCTTTGTTTATATGTATATGTTATAATATGCTCATAACAACTAAAGAAGGAGAGATAATTTGTTTATATCTCATAACAATTAAAATTTCTCTTTTACCTTGCTGAATACATTGTCAAAGGGGGAGAGATTAATCACACATTCAAAAAGGAAGAGATAAGCATGAAGAGAAATTGTGCATAAGGAAAGTTAATAAAGGGGGAGAGATAATATGGGATATTTTTTTCCTTCTCATTTTATTTTTTATTTAAACAAAAGGGGAGAAATTGTTTTCAAAACTTTTATTTGAATAAGCCAATGTTCGGAATTTTAAATGGTGTTGCCAATGCATTCATCAAGGGGGAGATTGTAAGACCTATGTGTGCTGAATACATTGGCTTGTAGTGAATACACTTGGCTTTGATGATAAAAGTTTTTAATATCACCAAAACACCTTTTTATCAAGGTCCGACTCTAGCTCCGAGCTACAGCAAGGTCCGACGATAGGTCCGGCTTGCTTTGGGTAGCTCCGGTTACGTTTGATGCTAGGTCCGACTTCTTGGTAAGGTCCGACCAGCTTTGGTTAGCTCCGGTGAGCTTTATTTTTAGCTCCGGCATATATTTGATAGCTCCGGCATATTTTCGTTAGCTCCGGGATGCTAAGCTTCGACGTACTTTGTCTAGCTCCGGGTTTTGGGTTGACTAGTTCCGACTAGTTTTGATAAGCTCCGGATCCAGGATCTACTAGTTTTGGTAAGCTCCGGCGCTAGGTTCTACTAGCTCTTGTTAGCTCCGGCTCAAGCTCCGGGTTGCTCTGGCAAGGTCCGGAACTTGACCGCAGTACTTCTGCTTTGCATTTGCAATGTCTTGTATTTGCCTTACTTGATTGGAAAGATTGCTTAGTTTTCATTTGCTAAGTTTTTGGTGCGTTTTGGATGATACGGTTGATATCGTTTCTACTGTGGTTTTGCAACATGCTTATGTGAGGTTCTCACGTAAGGTGTTGTGTTCGGAACTAACGTGAGTCAAGTCGAGGACTTGGGCTCGTATAGATTGATTGTTTATTCATGTGCAGGTGTTGCTTGAGTTCAAGTCATGGCTGGTGACGAGATCCATTGGACTAGTCTCATGAGGAGATGAGGTTCCAACAACCAAGTTCAGGAGGAACTATGGTTGAGCGGGTCAGGAGGTCGCGCAGGATGATTGAATCAAGGACAGTGCATATGAAGGTCGAAGGAAGGTGTTCGCACGTATGCATGAGGTGCATGACGTGGCAATATGCTTCTAGAGACGTATTATGGAAGGAAGATCTGATCGGAAGGATCAGATCGTATCGGTTGAAGACTTAGGCTGCTAGCTGAGTCGGTTATGGCTCGGTATGGAAATATCGAGTTGGTTATGTTAGGATTTCGTGTGTGTCACAAATTTGAGTTGTTTGGGAATGTGGGATACGTTCCTAAGATGTTTGGAAGTCTTAAGATTGCTTCTATCTGCGTATAGAAGAATCTTGAGCAGTTATGGAAAGTTAGGATTCGTGATCTGAGTAGGATTGGAGTCCTAGTTTTATTGGGTTGGCCTAAGGGCTGGTTATATAAGCAAGGGAAGGCCAAAGCTCGACAGGCACGACTTTGGGGCTGTTCCTCTTGTGTTCTATTGAATAAAATTCATAGTTTGAAGTAACTTTTGTGCCTTGTTCGTCCGACTTGTTCCAGACAAGTTTTACTCGTCGAGTTTCTGGACAGCACTACCTTTTGTCGGTGGTTTTATCATAACTCAAGTTTTTCTGATCCAATTGACGTGATTCTTTTTGGTTTGTCTTCACAACTTGATTGTCTATCATCTGTCAAAATTTCACGGTCATTGGATTTGTGGTTTTTGATCTACACGAGTTCCTTTGCAGCACTCCAGAAACTGTTTTTCTCGGGTAGGTCAGATTGACCAGTGTTTGATCTTTTGATCATAACTTGAGTTGTTCTCGACGGATTTGAGTAATTCTTTTTGTGTTGTCTTAGTGACTTGATTCTCTCTGATATATATCACTTTTTCACGGTGAAAAACGTTTAGATTAGTCTCATACACGATTTCTTTAACAGATCGTTTTTCTACTGAAGGGATTAGGGTTTTATTGTTTCCGCTGCGTAAGATTTTTAAATCTACCATTCACCCCCCCCTCTGGTAGCTTTTCACGTGCTCTTCGATCCTACAACCTCAAAGGGGCAATCAAATACATCAAGACCTGATTAAGTGTTGTTAATACCATATTAATGACACACGATCGGTAGGCCTTTAATACTGGTAACGGCACTGTCAAGCCCCATTACCACACTATTAAGGGTAATTAATCTCGTTGATTATGTATTAAATATTAGTAACCGCCGAGACCACATGTCGGTCCAGGCTAATTGTATAATGACCAGTCCTTATACTATAAAAGGATTGGTCGATGACGGACTCTCGGACGCCCTCAAACACACACAATCTCCAACTGAAAGCTCTTAGACACTCAATACAACAGCTACACACCCCGTGGAGTAGGGTATTACGCTCAGGCGGGCTGAACCACGTAAACTCTTGTGTCCATTTGCAATATTCTTCGAAATCTCTGTGCACCCAATACCGAACTATAATTCCTTGAGCTACAACCAGTAGTATCGGGAGAATCGCCGGAAAAACACTCTGACAAAGTGGCTAAGTGATTTTATTTAGATCTCTGTTATCTATCAACAATATCTTGAGCTGACTAGTCGCTAATGATTTTCAAGATTTGATTAAATATGATTTTATAGTACTCCTTAAGAATCTTTTTATTTTTCACTGGCTAGTTTATTCTTGAACTAATAAGTGACAAATAAAAATATCCGGAGGAAGTATTAAGCAAGTAAGAAGGAGTGTAACCCCTAAGATCTTAGATTTAAGAATGTAAGAAAGGGATTTTTGAATCCAATCACGTACTTAGATTAAAATTGAAGGGTAAGGGCAAAATAACTTACGTTGAGACCATTTCTTGAAGTAGCCACCATGGGCTTTGGAAGTTGATGAGTCTCGGGGTCATTTGATTCCTGGGGTAAGGACACCACCGACGCCTCTCAACGGCGACGCGCTCACTCATAGGGGCGTGCACGCCGACGATAGGAGTGGTGTCGGCGCCAAGGTAAATCCGGTGGCGCTTTGGCCCTCACAAACCCTAACCCTAGCCCTGGTGGCGGTTCTTGACAGCGGCCGGACGATGCTGTTTGTGCTCCTTATTGGAATTATGATTGGGGAAGCGTTGAACCCTTGGCCTTGGGCCGCCAGTTTATTTATACTTGGATCAAATCACTTGACCTGTGGTTTTACATGGTAGTCTAGATATGTTTACATAAAAGGTTACAACCAAATATTACTTGCCTAACAGCTGAATATTACTTGCCTAACAAACTCAACGTATACTAGGTAACCAATACAATCAAGGATATATTACTAAGTCTAACATCCCCCCTTAATCACAACTTTCTTAAGTTGAGATTACGCCTGAATTCGAGCAGCCCTCTTGTTGTTAATGCCTTTGTAAAACCATCAGCTAATTGGTCTTCAGAATGAACAAACTGGATCTTCAATTGTTTTCTTGCAACCCTCTCTCTGACAAAATGGTAATCTATCTCTATATGCTTTGTTCTAGCATGAAACATTGGATTGGACGATAAATAGGTTGCACCAAGATTGTCACACCAAAGCCTCGGCACTTTATCTTCTTTGATTCCCAGCTCACCAAGTATGGATTGTATCCACACAATCTCAGAGGTGGCATTGGCTAATGCTTTGTACTCGGCTTCGGTGCTCGATCGAGAGACCGTGGGTTGTTTCTTGGTGCACCAGGAAATGGATTGGGTCCAAGAAATATTGCGAACCCTCCCGTTGAGCATCGATCATCCAAGCTTCCAGCCCAGTCGGCATTAGAAAATGTGCTTACTGCAGTAGAGGATGACTTGTTGTAAAATAATACAGTACTAAGTGTACCATGTACATACCTCAAGATGCGCTTGACGGCTGTCCAGTGAACCGTAGTTGGCGCATGTAAGAATTGACTCATTTTATTTACAGAGAAGGAGATGTCCGGTCTAGTGATTGTTAGTAGTGCCCCCACTATGCTTCAAAATTTTGGCTATCCTCTAGTCCAAGAAATTCACCTTCATACGCCGAGAGTTTTTCAGAACTTGAGAGGGGAGTTGATGAAGGCTTACACCCTTTCATGCCGGCCTTGACTAAAAGGTCAGTAGCATACTTTTCTTGAGTGGGAGCAATTCATCTCGGGTTCTTTTGACTTGGATGCCCAAAAAGTAGTGTAACTCGCCTAGGTCTTTGAGAGCAAAGTGAGCACTTAAAACATTTAGCAAATCTGCAATAGCTTCAAGAGAAGACCCAGTAACAATGATATCATCTACATAAATGACCGTGAATATAGTCACACTTTGTTTGTTATAGATAAATAGAGAAGTATCAGAGTTTGATGATTTGAAGCCAAGATCAATAAGTTTAGTGCTTAATCGAGAATATCATGCCCTTGGAGCTTGTTTTAGTCTATAGATTGCCTTGTCAAGCTTGCACACATGTGTTGGCATACTTTTGCTTTCAAATCCAGGTGGTTGCTTCATGTATACTTCCTCGTCTAGGATACCATGCAAAAATGCATTTTGCACATCTAGTTGCTTCAAATTCCAGACCATGGATATGACAATAGAGATAACCAAGCAAATAGTTGCAGACTTTACTACTGGGTTGAATGTATCTTCATAGTATATACCATACCATTGTTTAAAACCCTTGGCTACGAGTCGAGCTTTGTACCTCTCAACAGTCCCATCAGATTTCCTTTTAATCTTGTATACCCACTTGTAATCAATTAGATTTCTTCCTTCACTTGGTGAAACAAGGTGTCACGTCTTGTTCTTAATTAGTGCTGAGTATTCTTCTTCAATAGCCTTTTTCCCAACTAGTGTCTTTTAGGGCTTCTTCTATGCTCTACGGTTCACCGGTTATGCTACCCTTATCATGCCAGGAAAAGGTTTTGATGGATTGCTAATTCCCCTTTGTAATCTGGTCATTGCTCGGTTGGGCTCAGGGTGTTGCTGCATAGAAGAAATGACTTGAACACGTGATCTGGAACTAATCGGCATTGAATGGGTGCACTGCTTTGTGATTGGCTCCCATGCGCAGACGCAGGCGACATGTGCATTGATGCCGGCGCTGGCTGATCTGCTCCGGCGCTTCCTCTCAGCGGAGACAGCTGATGTGACTGCTCGCCATTCCAGGGAGATGCGGTGCGCGATCACACGAGCTGCTGATCTGATGCTTGGACAGAATCATCTTCGTGATCTGTGCCTGCCATATTTGCTTGATCTCATCATTTCTTGCTCCATTCTGCACGGAATTTTCACCATTTTCTACAGAAAAATTTCCTTCACCTGCATTAATATTCTCAGCCACAATCTCGTCAGATGGGTTAGTCACTAATTGATCACCACTATGCATCACCCCCTTGATCAAATAATGATACGCGCACATGTGCAGAACGTACCAGAATTTCTTTCTGAAGCAAAGATCCAGCATTTTTATGCAGTTTTTTGAAGGGAAATTGTGTCTCATCAAAGACCACATCCCTTGAAATGTACACCCGGCCGGTTTTTGGATCAAGACATTTTACACCCTTGTGATGAGAGATATACCCTAAAAATACACATTGGGTAGATCGGAAGGCTAGTTTGTTGGTGTTGTAGGGACGAAGGTTGGGCCAACAGGCACGACCAAAAACACGAATATTGGAGTAGATCGGTTTTGTGCTGAAGAGCTTTTCAAAAGGTGTAACAAAATTCAAGACTTTGCCAGGAAGAATATTGATTAGAAATGTAGTCGTAAGGAAAGCCTCGTCCCAAAATTTCAAGGGCATGCCGGCATTAGCTAATAGTTTTAATACCATTTCTACTATGTGACGATGTTTTCGCTCTGTGGAGCCATTTTGTTGGTGTGCATGTGGGCATGATACATGATGAGAAATGCCTTTGTTGGCTAAAATGGTGTTGAGCTTTTCATACTCACCACCCAAGTCAGATTGAAGGGCAAGGATTTTCTTCCCTAATTGCCTCTCAACAAATGTTTGAAAGTTTTGAAAGACATTCACCACATCAGATTTTTTTCTTGATCAGGTAAATCCATATGTATTTACTAAAATCGTCAATAAAACTCATAGTATTCAAAACGTCGAACGGAAGTAGGAGCTCTACCCCAAACATCAAAAATTATCAATTGAAGTGGCATAGTGGCACACTTGTGGAAATTTGATAGGGTAGTTGATGACTCTTACCACACTGACATGAGTCACACACGGGATTAACACTTGATTTGTCTAAGGAAACAAGCTTATTATTTCTAAGAACCTTCTCAATGATAGATGTGGACATATGTCCCAAGCTACTATGCCATCTCATCCAAGGCACTTTAACGGTACTGAGACTGTGTTTGTTGGGTCTCCAGTAGCTGGGAACGAAAGAGTAGAGGGCACTTGTCGGTACCCTAGATACCAGGTACCCCCTGATACTGTGGATAAAGTCATGGAGTTCCGCCCTCCAATGTTGAATACTTTCGAAGGCAACACATGCCCCGCAATACTGGGCCCGCATCCCTCGTTTGGGTAGCTCTGGAGCTACCACGTGTCCTGCAGGGACGGACCTACCTCCCTTCACATGGAAGCTCCAGTGCTGCCACATGTCCAGTAGCTCCGAACCTAACCTCCAGTAGAGGGAAGCTTCGATGTTGCCACATGTCAAGTAGCTCCGGACCTGCCTCCCCACAGAGGGAAGCTCCGAAGCTGCCACGTGTCAGACCTCCAGAACTAAGCCTATAACAGGAAGACCTGGTTAACGCGTCAATAATGTTGTATTAATGATGAACGATCAGAGGGCTATCAAGACTGATAACACCACCATTAAGTCATGTTATCACACTGTTAATCACCCATAACACCAGTAGATCATGTATAGGGTGTTTATGACAGTCGAGGCCACTTGTCGGGCTAGGCATACACTTTAACGGCCAGTCCTTATCATGTAAAAGGGTTGCGCCATACGGTAGAGGGCAAGCTCAGAAGAAAAATAATCTGAGACACTCGCTACGCAGACACACTCATGCAATCAACAACCACCCCTTAGAGTAGAATATTATGCTCAGGCGGCCTGAACCACGTAAAAACTCGTAGTGTTCACCTCTTGTACTTGATCTTACGTGTGTCCCACCTAAATATGGACATCTACGGACTACGCTTTAGTAGTACGGGGGAAGTGTTGTTGCTACACTTTGACATTTGGCATGCCAATAAGGGGGGCCTAAGATCTCAAGATGGTGAATTCCGCCGCTACTTCATCCAACGGTTTGGTTGAGCAGCATGCTCGAGGAAATCCCTCCAACGTACAGCAGCCAGCCAACACCGTTGTTTCGGCGGGTGTTGCCGCACCACTACCACCACCTCCACCATCTCAACAAGATGGTGTGTTCGTGTCGGTCACTGCATCGACCAACAACCCTGAGAACGCGCTGAACGCAGCACAAACTCTTCTCCAACGTACACCAGCGCAGGGAGCTCCTCTCGTCGTGCTGGAATAGTGGTGTGCTGATGTGGAGCATTTGGTTGTAGCTGCAGCCAATGCCATCAGCAACTAAGGTCCGCCCCATGTTGGGCAGGCACCATCAAGGAATAGGACCATGTTTGATAGACTTGGTCCTCAGACGTTGGAGCAAAGGAGACGTGTGCCCTCCCAGCAAGTGATGTCACTGCCCTCTGGGGCTCGCTGCACTCATACAATGTCGAGGCTCCCGACGCAGGACCTCCGATCGGAGCTTAACCACCGATACATGAGGCGGGACGGTCGCGTCCATATCAAGCGCGCCCGTGAGAGGCGAGAGGCTAGAGGAAACCCTTCTCCACTGGGAGTGGAAGGCGGTTGTTTGGCCCTTGCTATGCATCTTAGCATGGAAGATTGGCCACCTAAGTTCTGGCCTCACCTGCTGGAGAAATACAACGGAACAGTCAACCCCGTCGAATTTCTCAGATTTACTCTACTGCTATCCTCGCAGCTGGAGGTAATGAGGCTGTAATGGCCAATTACTTCCCTGTGGCATTAACTTGGACAACAACATCTTGGTTCATGAGTCTACCTCCTGACTCCTTTTACAATTGGGAGGAACTCTGTCACTAGTTCATCGCCAACTTCGGGAGCTCCTACACCCGTCCTAGCACTGAGATGGACGTATTCGCTGTACAGCAGAAATCGGGAGATCACTACGATCATTCATCTAGTAGTTTTCTCAGGTACGGAGTACAATTCCTTCTATCTCCAACACCTTTGTCGTTGTTGCATTTCGACAGGGAGTTAGAGACAAGAAGATGCTGGAGAAGTTGGCAACCAAAGATGTCAGCAGGGTCACGGAACTCTTCAGCCTGGCAGACAAATGCGCTATAGCTGCGGAGGGGCCATGAGATGCACTCCAAACTAGCTGCGGAGGTTGGTAAACCCTCCTCCTGGGTGAAGCTACTGCCACAGGCAGTGGAAAAAAATAAGTCCAAAGGTAAGAAGAAGTCGTTGGTTGGCACACCAACTGCTGCTACTGCTGCAGCTCCTTGTGGTCGGGGGCCACGCCTCGAAAAACGACCCCAATCATTGTCTGAGGACGGCGATGGTGAGAAGATGTGGTGTCCGATTCATAAATCGAACACCCATAACCTTGAAGACTGTCATGAAGTCAAGTGGCTTATTGAACGCAACAACAAGCACCAAGAAGGAACCCCTTTCCGCCAACGGGAGGGGAAACAAAAAGTCGGTGAAGATCCGTTTTATCAGGAGCTAGGCTTCCAGGACGCCAAGAAGTCGTTAAATGTGGTCTACAACACCGTCAACGACAACTCTGACATCTCCGACAACGAGCGTTAGATAACCCTCCATATGATATATGGAGGGTTCTGGGATATTACCTCCCGATGTATCGTCAAAAAAATGCGTCGGGAGATGGCTACCACAGCTCCAACCGCCAAGGCAGAACCTCATCGGAAGTGGATGGATACTGCCATCACCTTTGATGCTTCAGATTGCCCGAAGAACATGACCGGAGCTGGTCAGTTGCCTTTGATGGTCTCTCCTACTAACAACAACATCCAGCTCTGCCATGTCCTGGTGAACGGAGGTGCGACACTCAACCTCCTCATCTTCGCAGCTTCTGTGAAGCTCCAGCTCAGCTTATCGGACCTTAGGCCCTCATGTCCTTTCTCCGGAGTAGGTCCAAGATCCATGACTCCTCTTGAATCAGTAACACTCCCGGTGACCTTCGGGACTCGGGACAACTATAGGTCTGAGAAGCTTGTGTTTGATGTGGCACACATAAGCCTTCCCTTCAACGCTATCCTAGGCAGGCCAACCTTGTATAGGTTCATGACCGTAGCCCATTACGGCTATCTGGTGTTGAAGATGCCGACTCCTTCAGGCGTCCTGCAGATCCATGGGGATCGCACTACTGGAGTCACTATGCTGGGAGAACTTCATGCGCTCGCAACAGCGCAAGAAGAAGAATCTGGCAAGGAGAGACCAACTCAACAACCTTCGAGCTCACGTCAGTGTGGATCAACATCTGCACCTCGTGTGCAACTAAGCGGCGACACCGACATCCCCGTCAAAGTCATCCACATTGGTTCTGATGGTGCCTAGACCACTCGTATATCAAGAGGTCTGGACGACAAATAGGAACTCGCGCTCGTCACTTTCGTCCGAGCGAATTTTGACGTGTTTGCATGGCAACCGTCACAGATGCCTAGGATCCCTAGAGAGAATATTGAGCACAGCCTAAAATATACCCCGATGCATGGCCAGTACATCAGAAGCCCCGGAAGCAATCTGTCGAGGGGCAAAACTTCATCAGACAAGAAATCAAGAAGCTGTTCGACGCTGGTTTCATCCGGGAGGTTCACCATCCTTAGTGGCTGGCAAATCCAGTTGTTGTACCAAAGGTCGGCGAGAAGCTTCGGATGTGCATCGACTACATCATCTTGAATAAGGCATGCCCAAAAGACCCATTTCCACTTCCTATAATAGATCAGATAGTGAATTCTACCTCCAGGTGTGAATTACTGTGTTTCCTAGACGCATATTCTGGATATCATCAGATTCAAATGTCTAGGGAAGATGAAGAGCATACTGCCTTCATTACAGTAGATGGGTTGTACTGTTACACTGTTATGACTTTCTATCTCAAAATGCCGCTTCAACTTTTATGCGAGCCATGCACAAAACATTTGGAGAGCTCATAAGGGACTTGGTGGAGGTCTACGTCGATGACATCGTCGTCAAGGTGAAGAACAAGGAATGACTCCTTGAAAATCTAAAAGCCTTCTTCGACAAGCTGCGCTTGACGTGTACGAAGCTCAACCCGAACAAGTGCATCTTCGGGGTTAACTTCGGAAAGCTCCTTGGTTTCTTGGTGACTCACTGAGGAATTGAGGCAAATTCGACCAAAATCAAGGCCATTGAAGAGATGCGGCCTCCAGCCCGCGTCAAGGACGTCCAGAATCTAACTGGATGTCTAGCTACGCTCAGCCAATTCATTTTAAGGCCAGCAGGGTGGGTTCTTCTCTTATTCAAATTATTGAGAAAGTCTGGACCATTCCTGTGGTTTGAAGAAGCGGAGAAGGCATTCCGGGAGCTCAAGCAGCTCCTCACCACACTACCAGTTTTGGTAGCACCAAAACCTGGTGAGGCTCTTCTGCTTTATATTTCGGCAACTACGAAGTTATCAGCATGATACTAGTTGCGGAGAGACCAGAGCTATCATCAGCTCACGAGACTAGACCCCTCTGGGAGGGTCCGAAGCTACCTGAAGGTGAGTCTAAGTCCCAGCTCCTAGGCACGGATCCTAAAGGCAAGATGCATGTGGATCAACCTCTCTCAAATGAGAGAGTTCCTGCAGTTCAAGAAGAAGGTCTGAACTCCTCTAGGAAGGTCCGGGCTAGACAAGAAGAAGTTTCGGACCCTTCCGAGAGGGTCCGGGTTGATGAAGAGGAAGCTTCGGGCCCCTTCAAAAAAGTTAGTAATGTCCAACGGCTGGTGTACTTCATCAGCGAAGTACTCCACGACGCAAAGACTCGGTACATTGAGATGCATAAGCTGCTATATGCAATTCTTATTGCCTCAAGGAAGCTTCATCACTACTTCCAAGCCCACGAGATATCAGTGGTAACCTCTTATCCACTGCGTGCTATTTTACACAATCCCAATTCTACAGGAAATGTCGCCAAGTGGGTAACACAGTTGGCAGAATTCAATCTCGAATTTCTACCGCGACATGTGATCAAGAGTCAAGCGCTAGCGGACTTCGTGGCAGAATGGACTCCATCTTCATCAAGTCTGGAGGGTTACAGAGAGCAAAAGCCAGAACCCAAGGTCCCGGTCTTCACTGAGCCTCACTTGACTCTCTACTTTGATGGCTCCGTGCAGAAGCAGGGGGCCGGAGCTGGAATACTTCTCCTTGCTCCAACCGGGGAGAAGGTCAAGTGCATGGTGTGTCTTGACTTCAAGGCAACCAACAACATGGCATAGTACGAAACTCTTATCTTCGGACTCAAGATGGCGCTATCATATGGCGTACAGTAGTTGTTGGTCAAGGGTGACTCGCAACTCATCATCAAACAAGTCAAAGGTGAATGTTGTTGCAACAACCCTCAACTCGCTGCTTATTTACTTGAAGTCCAGAAGCTGCAGAAGGACTTCCATGTCTTGGTTCTCTGTCATGTCCAGTGTCTCAACAACGCTGAAGCTGACGATCTCTCAACGAAAGCTGCAACAGGAGCTCAAGCACCCGATGAAGTTTTTGTTAGGAGATTGTCAGGATATGCCGCTCAGCCTGCCAAACTGAGTGATGGGGGCGAGACAAGCATCTCAAAGCTGGTGGTCCTGGTGGCCCTGTTACTATAGCGCCCACCAAGGATAGTAGACGCTAGAGGAAGCTCCGAGCAACCCATAGCGCAAGATCCAGAAGCTCAAGTTAGCTCTGATGCATGGATCTCGGAAATCTGGAGCTACTTGAAGAATAACATCCTTCCTGAAGACGGTGCTTCCGCTGAGCGAGTCATCAAATTGGATAAAAGATACACGTTGGTAGAAGGGGATCTCTATCGACATGGTGCCAACGGTGTTCTAATGCAGTGCATTTTCCAGAAAGAAGGCTATGAGCTACTCGCAGAAATCCATGGAGGCAAGTGTGGGAATCATGCATCATCCCACACGTTGGTCGGTAAGGCCTTTCGGCATGGTTTTTATTGGCCTACAGCACTCCAGGATGCAGTCAAGTTGGTAAAGAAGTGCGGAGCGTGCCAGTTTCATGCAAAGCAGATTCACACACCACCTCAGTCACTGAAGATGATACCTCCCACGTGGCCATTCGCTATGTGGGGGATCGACATTTTGGGACCTTTACCAAAAGTCGTCGGAGTTACATGTTCCTGTATGTCGCTATTGACAAGTTCACAAAGTGGGCGGAAGCTACTCCAATTGTGACAATTAACAAGCAATTTGCGATCAAGTTCTTGATGTCCATCATCTGTAGATTTGGAGTTCCCAACATAGTCATTACTGACAATAGAACCCAATTCACAAGTGCAGCCTTTCAAGAGTACCGTGAAGATCTCGGCATACAAGTAAGCTACGCATCAGTAGCTCACCCGACAAGCAATGGCCAAGCTGAGAGAGCAAATGCAGAGATACTCAAGGGACTCAAGACATGCACATACGAGCACTTGAAGAAACATGGAGCCAACTGGATTGAAGAACTTTCGTTTGCTCCGTGGGCAAGCAGGACAACACCTAGTCGAGCTACTGAAGAGACACCTTTCTTTTTGGTGTACGGAGCTGAAGCAGTCCTTCCTCCGGAGATCACCATGGGGTCACTCCAAGTACGAACCTTCAAGGAAGTCGCACAGGACAAGCTCCAGCGTGAAGACCTGGACCTCATCGTTGAGGGAAGGTTCCAAGCAGCTGTCGGAATGCACGATACTGCCAGGCATGTGCGCAACCGACAGCTAGAAGAAGGCGATCTGGTGCTGCGGAGAATATTTACTCATGAAGGGATGAACATACTCTCCCCCCAACATGGAAGGTCCCTTCCGAGTGATTAACGTTTCCCGTCCCAGATGCGTCCGCTTGATAACAGAGGATGGGACCCCGCTTGCCAATCCATAGAACATCGAGCACCTCCTTAAGTTTTAATCTTAGTTTAATGGAGGTGAGTCTGTATTTACACATCATGTACCTTATAGCGTCTATGAACAGAGCCGGGTAGGTCTAGTCAAAAAGCACACTTAACTTGGTCATTGTACTTTAAGTGTGTCTTTACCTTCCCTGGGATAGAACAAGATGAATAGCACACTTAACTTGGTTCCGTACTTTAAGTGTGTTCTTGTCTCCTCTATTATTCGGACCTATAATGAAATATTTTTGTGTGAAATCAGACTCCACGTGCATTACTTTTGTGCAAGCTTGTTACTTTTATCATCTTTTCCTTCTTGTCGCAGTCCATTTGAAATTTAGTCTTGGATATTCGTGTGATATATAAGTTGAAATGGTAATCTACTTTTGGGTCCAAGTACTGCTAGATGGTCTACTCGCTTGAAAACCAAAAGTCAATGACAGGTCCAGAGTGCGCTATCGACTTCGTCTGGTCAGGTACCCTAAGTACGCTGCTCTACTTATATCCTGGCAGGTCTCGGTAGGGCGGGTCCGGAAGGCGTTCGGACCTAAAAGGATTTAACCAGTACACTTATGTTGGGTTCCTTAGGACCTAAATTTCAAAGAAATATAATAAGCCGCAAATAAGTTATAGACAAGAGGACGAATCCTATTGTTTTTCATGTTTCTTATGCTCAGGAAAAATGAATATTCGATGGCGATTTGCTCGGTGATGGTGGATGATGTCGGTGCACTTAGCTCCGACAACTCCCAGGGGGCCCGCCGTCGATATTCCAAGCATTGACAGTGGGCACCGTCGAAGCTACCAAGCTCCGACAACCCCCAGGGGGCCAGTCGTCGACGTTCTAAGCGTTGACAGTGGACGCTGTTGAAGCTACCAAGCTTTGATAACCCCCAGGGGGCCTGTCGTCGATGTTCTAAGCGTTGACAGTGGGCGTCGCCCAAGTTACAAAGCTCTGACAACTCCGAGGGGGCCCGCCGTCGACGTTCCAAGCGTTAAAAGTGGGCGCCGTCGAAGTTTCCAAGCTCCGATAACCCCCAGGGGGGCCACTGTCGACATTCCAAGCATTGATAGTGGGTGCCGTCGAAGATGCCGAGCTCCAACAACCCCAGGGGGCCCGTCATTAATGTTCTAAGCATTACAGTGGGCACCGTCATAGTTACAAAGCTCCGATAACTCCCAGGGGGCCCGCCGTCGACGTAACAAAGGGTCCTTGGAGCTGTCGGAGATAAACTTCGGACCTTGGAGCAATCTTTTGGCTACGAGTTCGAAGTCAAGTCTTCAAGATATTGTCAAATCCTTTTGGTACATGTTCACAATCAAATTGTGCACATCTACCAGGGGGCCAATAAGACAAAGGGCAATGCATTGAAGACACAAAAAAATGGAATTCAAAAGGATTTCATTCATTCAAAATCAGAGGATTACAAGATGAAGGCACAAAAGGAGAGGTCCTAACTACTGGAGTTCCTATTGAAGAATGAGGCAACTATCTGGGCAGCTTCTTGAACACTGGCCCTGACGGCCTATTCCTCCTAGGCAACGGGTCCTTCGAACACCGGAGTTAAAGATATTTGGGGGGTCCCGGCTCCTGAAACACGTCAGCACATACTCGACAACGTTATTGGCCAGGGACCTTCCTTCCGTCTCTAGTTGGTCGACGATCACGTCTCCCATATCATCTAGCTTGTTGCCACGGAGTTCAATGCCGTCACTGCCTTGTCCATCTCCGGCTCCGGATCAGCCGGACGTACTGGGCTGAAACAAAATGGCACCAGAGCTTCATTGGCTTGTCCCAAAAAATCACAGACTTGGTGGGACTCGGTTGCTCTCAAGCTCTTAAGCTCCTCCAGTGATCTCCGGTCAGCTGAGAGTTCCGCAGAACCCTCCTTGGAGAAGCGCTCAACTTCCTTAGCATGTTGTTGGATCATTTCACCAACTTGCTTATCTTGGTCACTGAGCTCCCTCTCTCAGAGGTGAATGCAGTTCCTCCGTTCTGCCAAATCCGTCTCCTTGGCCTTCACTTTCTCCTCCCTGGTGGAGATGTCAGTTTCTCTTTTGGAGACGTTTACCCCCACCAACCATATCCGGTCTTTCTCCTGTTCACACCACAAATTGAATTGTTTCGTGTGATCATCCAAGCTTTTCTCCCCCAGGGACAATTTCTGGGAGAGCTCATCCTCCCTCTTCACGAGGTCTTCCTCCTTATCTAGGAGTTTATCCTTTCTTATGTCGAGGGCTTTCCGACACTTGATGAGTTGTTCCCTCAATTCATTGAGGGTCTTCGAGCGCCTGTCAGCCCATTCACTGGCCTTTTGAGCATGCTTGTAGACCTCCCGGGTCTTCTCATCGAGGGCCTTGATAATGGCCTCTCTCTCAATGAGCGCGCGGTCTAACCGCACCAGTTGGGCCTTCTCCTTCTCCACCCACTCCCGCTGGTCCGCAAGCCTTGATTGTGTCAGCCTCGTCTTGAAGTGAATCCTAATGCGCCAACCCCTCATGGTATTGTGCTCTTCTTTGAGAGTCTTGCTTTCGTAGTCGAAGGCGAGCTGGACTTGACGAAGACTTGAGCAGGCATTGTCAATTGACAATGCCAAGGGAATTGGCTCTAGACCTTCTTGAGTTTCCTCGCCGGTTCCAAAGGATCCTCCAAAATAACTGAAGGAGCCCACGACGCGAGCTCGTTCTCCAGCAGCTCAACGTCAGCAGGGCTGATCTCCAGGAGCTCGTCCACCTCCATGGCGGCCGAGGAAGGTACCATAAGTGGAACTTCTACCTCCGGAGCTGATGTGGAGGGTCTCTCAGCCAGATCTTCAATCATCAGCCCAGAAGGCGGAGGACCTATGGTCGGATCCTATGGTTGCGTCGGCTCGAACATGGTCACCTCGGGAGGTGTCGCCTCCGGGGTTGGCACTGAAGCTTCTGCCGGAGCTTCAACCACTTCTGGCACTGATGTTGGAGCTTCTGCCGCCGACTCCAAAACCGTCTGAGCTTCCTCAAGTACTTATTCCACATGTTCCGGTGCTACCACAAGATCTTCTAGCATCGACACTGGACTTGTCTCCACGACAGCCGGCGCTGGAGCTATCGTGTCGTCCGCCACCACCACTCGGGGAGAGGTAGGAGCCGGGGCGGGAGCATCAGCCTATGCATCCTCTGATGCTGCAGCTGGTGCCAGAGCTGCAACCACCTTTTTCGACACTGTGGAAGTAGAATATGCTAATTCAAGAAACAGCAAAAAGCAAATATTATAACACAAGTTAAGGAGATGGTCCTTACCTTGGGACAATGCCGCTCTAGACGGCACATAATTTCTTCTTCTAGTGACCGGAGCCAGAGCCCACCATAGATGGTGAGGTAGAGGCTCCAGATTTTGGCCCGGAGATCACCATAGCCGTCGGTGTCGCCTGAGCTGGGACCTCCCTCGGCTGAGAAGGACCTCTAGACCTAGAGCCCGCAGCCGGCACTGGGGCCGGAGTCGACTTGTCGGAGCCAGCACGCTTCGTGGATGCCGGGTCCGAAGATGATCTATCCACTGAAGCTGGACTTGGTCGAGGTGGGGGCACCACTGGCATTGGAGTTGATCTGATGGAGCTCCCGTCAGAATGTCTCAGCTTCCTCTTCCGGCTGGAATATTTGGTAGACTCCTTGACCTTTCCCTTGCTAGTATCAACCTCCTTCTGGCTTGGAGCAGCAGGGGTCCTTCTCTTCGAAGCTCCGAGAATGTAGAGCCCTAAATTTCCTCGCTTCTCCACCACGTCCAAGTCATCAAGCTCTGACAGCCCCCTCCGCAATTCCCTCCTGAACTCTGGGACCATGTTCGGAGGGAGAAATTCTGCTGGGGGGTCAGGTCGTTCGAATTGATGGCTCCGTGATGCAGCTTTTGAAGATGAAGCCTCAAAGCCTTTTCATACAAATTAGACCGGAGAACAGTTTCAATCTGGTTGGTGTCCATCACTCCACTGAAAGCCCATGCAGGCCAATCCCTCTTCTTCAGCGGAGCTCACCGATTGATCAGGAAGTTGCCGATCACCATCTGAGGAGTCACTCCTCCCACCACGCATTGTCAGATCCTTGTCAAGATGGGTGTGTACGCCTCAGATAGCTCCGGGACTACTTCCCAGGCATCGGTGTAAATGTTGGGGAGGCCTTCAGGCAGCTCTAGCATGTCATGATGATCCACGCTAACAATCACCCAATCCTTCTTCCAGCCACCCCACTTCTCGGAGAGGAATGTCTTCAAGTACCTGAAGGGAGAATTCTTGCGCTTCACGAAGTAGTAGAAGCCAAGTAACTTGTTCCCCTTCCCAGTGGCGCGGACCGTGAAGAAGGTCTTGAAGAGATCGATGCAGAGCGGCACACCCACCCACATCTCGCAAAAGTGAACGAAAGTCGCCACTAGCAAGAAGGAGTGGGGGCCGAGGTGATGAAGCTGCAGACCATAGAAGTCCAGCAGGATCAGTAGGAAGCTAGAGAAGGGTGGGATGAGCCCCACCATGGAGAGCGTCGTGATGTAGACAATCTCGCCGGCGCGTTCCTTCTTGAAGGGGAGCTTGCCGAGACGAATCGAGTTGTTGAAAGATTCGCTTGACCACCCCATGTAGGCGCGAACCCGCGACAAATCTTCATCTTTCTTGATCCGGCTGTGAGGAAGACCCAACTCCATCGCCACAAAGTGGAGTAGAAGGGGAAGAAAGGTTGCAAGGGTGGAGAGCTATAAGCACAAGATTAGATGAAGGCGTAAAGAGTTATCTCCCCATGCAGACTTTCTCCCTTTAGTAAGCCTTCGCAACACTTGTATGGAAACTACCTCCGGACCCGAATCTCGAATGATCTCGTCAATGACAAGGGGGCCCAGGTCCACTTTGTTAAAAAAGTCACACCAGGTGAACTGTTGTCATGATGGGAAGTTGGAAGCCCAAGGGTGGCAGCCTGATAGGGCTACAAAGATTACGCTAGAAACTAATACGAATTTTGTATTGGGAACCGACGACCTTCAATTGCGTGAGATCCGCACGCCAGGATCCCACTCACCATATCAAGAAGGTCCACGTGGCGACGGCATAAGTGTGTGTTGCCGTCCCAAATGCCTAGGAAAAGTCCTTTGAAGCAACAATGCGGGAATCGATGATGGCCCCACCTCTGTTAGCGAGACCTCTCCCAAAGTTGTGCCCGGGGACCACTATCGGTACCCTGGATACCAGGTACCCCCTGATATTGTGGATAAAGTCATGGATTGCCCTCCAATGTTGAAAACTTCCGAAGGCAACACGTGTCCCGTAGTACTGGGCCCGCATCCCTCGTTTGGGTACCTCTGGAGCTACCAGGTGTCCTACAGGGCCGGACCTACCTCCCTTCACACGGAAGCTCTAGTGCTGCCATGTGTCCAATAGCTCTGGACCTAACCCCCAGTAGAGGGAATTTCCAGTGCTGCCACGTGTCAAGTACCTCCGGACCTGCCTCCCCGCAGAGGGAAGCTCCAGAGCTGCCACATGTCAGACCTCCGAAACTAGGTCTGCAACAGGAAGATAGTTGGATCTCCAACTGCACGGACATTCAAGAAGCTATTGAACAGCCATTACAACACCTGATTAATGTGTCATTAATGTTGTATTAATAAGCACGATCAGAGGGCTATCAATATTGATAACACCGCCATTAAGTCACGCTATCACACTATTAATCATCCATAACACCAGTAGATCATTTATAGAGTGTTTATGACAGTCAGGGCCACCTGTCGGGCCAGACGTACATTGTAACGGCTAGTCCTTAGCATATAAAAGGGTCGCGCCATACGGTAAAGGGCAACCTCAGGAGAAAAACAATCTAAGACACTCGCTACGCAGACACATTCATACAATCAACAACCACCCCGTGGAGTAGGGTATTATGCTCAGGCGGCCCGAACCACGTAAAAACCCGCAGTGTTCACCTCTTGGTCTTGATCTTACGCACGCCCTACCTAAATACTAACATCTACATACTACGCTTTAGTAGTATCGGGGAAAGTGTCATTGCTACACTCCAGAGCTTTAGTAGCCCTCCTTCTAGCACCGGGGAGGCCTTCGGGCAGCTCCATCCTGTCATGATGATCCACGCTGACAATCACCCAGTCCTTCTTCTAGTCGTCCCACTTCCCGGAGGGGAATGTCTTCAAGTACTTGAAAGGAGAATTCTTGCGCTTCATGAAGTAGTAGAAGCCAAGTAACTCGTTCCCCTTCCCGGTGGTGTGGACTGTGAAGAAGGTCCGGGAGAGCTCGAGGCAGAATGGCACACCCACCCACATCTCGCAAAAGTGGACGAAAGTCGCCACTAGCAAGAAGGAGTGGGGTTCGAGGTGATGAAGTTGCAGACCGTAGAAGTCCAGCAGCATCAGCAAGAAGAAGGAGAAGGGTGGGATGAGCCCCACCATGGCGAACATCGTGAAGTTGACGATCTCGTCGGCACGTTCCTTCTTGAAGGGGAGCTTGCCGAGGCGAATTTATTTGTTGAAGGATTCGCTTGACGACCCCATGTAGGTGCGGACCCTCGACAAATCTTCATATTTCTTGATCTGGCTGCGAGGAAGACCCAACTCCATCGCCGCAAAGTGGAACAGAAGAGGAAGAAAGATTGCAAGGGCGGATACCTATAAGCGCAAGATCAGATGAAGGCGTAAAGAGTTCTCTCCCCGTGCGGACTTTCTCCCTTTAGTAAGCCTCTGCAACGCTTGGATGGAAACTACTTCCGGACCCGAATCTCGAATGACCTTGTCAATGACAAGGGATCCCGGGTCCACTTTGTTAAAAAAATCGCACCAGGCGAACCGTTGTCATGATGGGAAGTTGGAAGCCCGAGGGCGGCAACCTGACAGGACTACAAAGATTATGCTGGAAATCAATACGAATTTTGTATTGGGAACTGGCGACCTTCAATTGCGTGAGATCTGCACATCAGGATCTCACTCACCATATCAAGAAGGGCCACACGGTGACAGCATAACTGTGTGTCGCCGTCCCAACTGCCTAGGAAAAGACGTTTGAAGTAGCAACGTGGAAATTGATAATGGCCCCACCTTTGTTAGCGAGACCTCTCCCAGTGGTGTGTCCGGGGCCACTGTCGGTACCTTGGATACCAAGTACCCCCTGATAATGTGGATAAAGTCATGGAGTTCCGCCCTCCAATGTTGAAGACTTTCGAAGGCAACACATGTCCTGCAGTACTGGGCCCACATCCCTCGTTTGGGTAGCTCTGGAGCTACCACATGTCCTGTAGGACCGGACCTACCTCCCTTCACAGGAAAGCTCTGCTGCTGCCACATGTCCAATAGCTCTGGACCTAACCCCCAGTAGAGGAAAGCTCTGGTGTTGCCATATGTCAAGTAGCTCCGGACATGCCTCCCCGCAGAGGGAAGCTCCAGAGCTGCCACGTGTCACACCTCTGGAACTAAGCCTGCAACAGGAAGATAGCTGGATCTCCAATGGCATGGACATTTAAGAGACTATTAAACAACTGTTACAAGACCTGGTCAACATGTCATTAATATTGTATTAATAACGCACGATCCGAGGGCTATCAAGACTTAGAACACCGCCAGTAAGTCATGTTACCACATTGTTAATCACCCATAACACTAGTTGATCGTGTATAGGGTGTTTATTACAACCGGGACCACATGTCGGGCCAAGCGTACACTGTAACGGTCAGTCCTTAGCATATAAAAGGGTTGCACTATACGGTAGAGGGCAAGCTCAGAAGAAAAAGCAATCTGAGACACTCGCTACATAGACACACTCATACAATCAACAAGCACCCCTTGGAGTAGGGTATTATGCTCAGGCGGCCTGAACCACATAAAAACCTGCAGTGTTCACCTCTTGTTGTTGATCTTACGCGCACCCTACCTAAATACGAACATCCGCGGTCTATGCTTTAGTAGTATTAGGGAAAGTGTCATTGCTACACTCCTGAGCTTTAGTAGCCCTCCTTCTAGCGTCGGGGGGGCCTTCGGGCAGCTCCAGCCTGTCATGATGATCCACGCTGACAATCATCCAGTCCTTCTTCCAGTCGTCCCACTTCCCGGAGGCGAATGTCTTCAAGTACTTGAAAGGAGAATTCTTGCGCTTCACGAAGTAGTAGAAGCCAAGTAACTCGTTCCCCTTCCCAGGGACCTTTTCTTCCGACTTGACGATTGTTCCATCCAAATAACCATGAAGGCGTGCTCCTTTAATAGGTGGGAGCACTCGAGCCTTCCAGAGAAGATAATTCTCTCTCATGAGCTTTTTGCTGACAGAGGAACTCAACAACATTGTTGCCGAGTTAGTTGAAGTCGTCATGCGCTGACTTGATAGATATACTCACGCTCAAAGAACTCGGCAAGGACCTGGCTCTGGTACCATATTGGAATTGTGATTGGGAAAGCGTTGAACCCTTTGCTTCGAGCCGCCAGTTTATTTATACTTGGATCAAATCACATGACCCGTGGTTTTACATGGTAGTCTAGATATGTTTACATAAAAGGTTACAACCAAATATTACTTGCCTAACAAACTCAACGGTTACAAGGTAACCAATACAATCAAGGATATATTACTTAGTCTAACACTCCTTTGAACACAGACGACCTTCACTCAATGTAGCATATATAAGACAGTCCGCAGTGGCACACTGTAAAACATACTGGATATACTGTATCGCAGTGTAATTTAGAGTACGTACTGTAAAAGTAGAAGAAGAATAGTGTATAAATTATACTTTAGAGGGCGCTGGTGTGGATAGCTTAATAAAACTTGAATATAAACCAGCATACAAGTCTGACAGTACTCCGGCAGCTGAAAACATGGACCATAGAAATGGAATTCGGAGAGAGAGACATAGCAAGACCGGATGAACAGTGACATTGGAAACTCGATCAGTCAGTTCTTGAGGCGCACGAGTGGTGAGGGTGTTGACGAAACCCAGCTCCGAGCTCCCACGAACGACAGTGACGTTCTTTCTTGGTCATGCGAACCATAGATTTTCCATGACGTACGTTGAACACGAACGGATCACCAGTGACGTTTTCACTTTCACCTTCTCGACAATTAAGGAAAGAATGCATGTAAAGGACGCTCTGAAAAGGGCACGCGACCTTTCTAGATACTATAAATACACGTATATATACCATGCAAGCTCTGACCAGGTTGCTCACGTAATCAACAAATACGATTAATCACATAAAGTTTGAGACATCAAATAATCTTACCAGAGCTTTATTTATTAGCTTTTGCATACGACTAGCTTGTGTATGATATGAGTTGCATGCGTCGGTCGTCGAAAGTGTCAAACGCCGCAATTGTTCCAACGTTGTCGCAGGTATGTGGTCTAGTGGCTAGCTGCGTAAAAAGAACGTGCCTGGGATATTATGTACTGTGGCGATCAGGTCAGCAATTGACTAGTTCAAGAATCAACGGCCGAAGTCACTGTCCTAAGTAGCCAAGTAATAGAGAGTATATGTAACATGAACTATATATTACACTCTATGTTCTGAAATTAATAATATTTATGATAACTAATTTAGTTTAAATTGAATTTCTTTCTGAATGTTCTTTATTTTAGAATGGAGAGAGTAATATGGAGTGATCTCATTGACTCGATCATGCATATGCGTTAAACAAATTCAGTTTGCTCGGTTAAAAGGCAAAAGGTATAAATCACTCTGCTATATCAATATATGTTAATCAAGTTCTAGATTGCGCGGTAAAGATAAGTTTGACGCGGTAATATATTGGAAACACACGGAAGGACACGGTCAATAATTCAACTCGATGCATGGTTGAATGTTACTGGAGGTTTTTTCTTTTGGTAGTGGTAAAAGTTGTAAACAGCATCGTCTGTCTGTGAGACTAGTGGATGTAGATGTCTTCGTCTGGCTGGGGCACGACGACTTGACTCCGATCCGGCACCAACAACAGCATCAATGCATCATCGATGCATACTTAACGGGCGTATATGTCGGTCGCGTGCACCCGGATCCGATTGAACTGCATGCATGCCACGGAGATGACCTGCTTGACCTGTGTTCGCGTTGACAAGTCGCCGCGGACGCCGTTACCTCGCAGCTTAGAGGCACGCGCGCGGTGCATACCGACCTCGTGCGGACCTGTGCAACGCCCTCCTCGCCACGCCACTTCACAAGGCTACTATATAACCAATGCCCTAGCACTCCATTGCCTCCTCACCACACCAAGCAGCACACAGACAAGCAAGCTATTCTGTCTTCTCATCTCCGGCCAGCTAGCTGCAGCTTCTTGCAGAATTTTTTTTATTAATATACGATTTTTAAACGTTTTTAATATAAACAACACACAAAATGAAAAAATTTCAAAACTAACCCACCTTCGTATGTGTCATGGAAGAAATTCACGAAATTTGAATTTCGTATGTGGCACATACGAAATTCAAATTTCGTATATGTCAGATACGAAATTCGTTTTAAGCTGGCGCATGTACGTTTTATTGAGTTTTGAACCTCATTTTATGAAGCTTTAGAGTAAGAATTTGAAAGTGTTTCCAAAATACAAAATGTAGAGTAGATTGTGAAGTTATTTATGCAATGAGGAACATATTGTTGTAGTATTGGGAATCAAAAGTTATTGAATATTGAATTGTGTAATACGATCACAATCATTCAGTTTATGTGATCGTAATACCAAATTCGAAAATCAATATATATCAATTCAATGGACCAAATATATTGGAAATCTATTACTTGGACTCACCAAAACTAGTACTATAGTTTATGTTGTAACAATTTGGAGCAATTGTACCTATAAATATTTCAAAACTGAGGTTCAAAACTCAATAAAACATACCTACGTCAGCTTAAAACGAATTTCGTATCTGACATATACGAAATTTGAATTTCGTATGTGCCACATACGAAATTTAAATTTCGTCCATGACACATACGAAGGTGGGTTAGTTTTGAATTTTTTTCATTTTATGTGTTGTTTATATTAAAAATGTTTAAAAATCGTATATTAATAAAAAAAATTCGCTTCTTGCACCCTCTCTCTCTCTCTAGCCTTTTGTTTTTTGCACAAGCACATCACTGACACAAGTCACAACTCTCAACAAGCTTATTAACAGCCTAGTTAAGAGGTCGACATCGACATGGGCAGCTTGGACACAAACCCAACCGCCTTCTCCGCCTTCGGCGACGAGGACGCCGGCTTCCAGCCGCTCAACCCCGAGGACGTCCGCTCCTACCTCCACAAGGCTGTCGACTTCATCACCGGCTATTACAAGTCCGTCGAATCCATGCCCGTGCTCCCAGACATCAAGCCAGGGTACCTGCAGGACGAGCTCCAGGCCGCGCCGCCGACCTACTCGGCGCCGTTCGACGTCACCATGAAGGA
Source organism: Tuctoria greenei (assembly GCA_036927565.1). Lineage (NCBI taxonomy): Eukaryota > Viridiplantae > Streptophyta > Magnoliopsida > Poales > Poaceae > Tuctoria > Tuctoria greenei. Next base: position 36,890,453 of record JAYESD010000008.1, read on the forward strand.
GCTCAAGGCCTCTGTGGTCTCCGACATGACGCACTGGGCCAGCCCTAACTTCTTCGCCTTCTTCCCGTCCACCAACAGCGTCGCAGCCATCGCCGGTGACCTCATCGCGTCCGCGATGAACACCGTTGGGTTCACGTGGCAGGCGTCACCCGCGACCACCGAGATGGAGGTGCTCGCGCTCGACTGGCTCGCGCAACTCACTACAGGAAACACGAAAATAGACGACGGCTAAAGTTATAGACGACGGCTAAATTTACCCGTCGTCAATTAAGACTTAATAGACAATGGTTAGGATTAACCGTCATCTATTAGCCGTAATAGACGACGGTTCAAGGCCACTGTTGTCTATTACAGTGCGAACAGGGCCCACCCGAGTTGTAACGGACGACGGTGGTCCCTAGCCGTCGTCAATTATCAATTATTGACGACGGTGCCCAGAAGCCGTCGTCAATTAATACTTAATAGACGACGGTTTTAGGTCACCGTCGTCTATTATCAGTAATGGGCCAGAACCTAGGTCGGCCCAATCTTTGTAGACGACGGTTTCTCCACACCGTCGTCTATTAGGAGGTTTATACGCCGCGTGGCGCCCTCATTTGGCCCGTGCCTTATCTATTGCTCCAGTCGCCGCCCTCCGCCGCCCCGCGCCGTGCTCCACCGCCCTGCGCCTCCGCACCGCGCCGCGCCCCCCGCCCGCCGCACCGCGCTCCTCCTCCCGCAGCCCCGCGCCTCGCCGCGCTCCTCCTCCCGCAGCCCCGCGCCGCGCCGCGCTCCCCCGCAGCGCCGTGTCGCATCCCGGCGCCATCAGCCCGTCACCGTCGTGCCCCACCGCCGCCGCCGCGGAGGACCACCGCCGCCAAGGACCGCCGCCAAGGACCGCCGCCAAGGAGCACCGTCGCCACCGAGGTATGCCGCTCTATGTAGATTTCTGTTATTCATGTAGATTTTGGCCACTTGCTTCAAACGATGATTCGTACTTCCAAATATATTATGCATTTTTAAGGTTATCTTTGAGTATCATGTATCTAATCACCTCAGTATGAAGCTTATGCTATCAGCAATACATGTAGTTATGATATTGGATAGCATGTGTTCATTTTTGGGATATTTCCAGCCATCTTCAGTGCATATTGTTGTTTTTTTTACTGCTTCAATGTGGAAGGTTCTGTTATTTATGTAGATTTTGGAAATATTCTGGTTGGCCTGCTGCATCCCCATGGTTCAGTTCAGTGTTATCTGGAATTTAGTATAGGCAGTTTCAAACTAGAGTAGTAAAAGTCAATTCTTAACAGATTATAGAACTACAAACACATCATTATTTGCCGGTCTTTCTGGCATGCATTTACAACCACTCTTAAAATTTTGAAATGAGATTGCACACAGGGTCACCTACCCATTGGGTTTGGGACAGAGGCTTTGTTGTTGTAGATTGCACAAGGTTACATTTCACGTGTTCGGTTCTTATGCTAGTAGCTAGCTCACCAATTGGAGTGATATTATCAAATGTGGTATGAGTACCACTATGTGCTAAACCATTTTCTGGTTGGAGTTTGATATTTGGTTTCACTAACTTTTTGGATAAAGAAATCATTATGATTTAGTTTTACAAACTGAACTCCAACCTTGGAACTTTTGGCTTTTGTCATCTGTCTAATGCATGTTTCTCAGAATATAGTGATAAGGTATTATTAATAATGTATCGAAGAATTCCATTCTCGTCTTATCCTATTTTGACACTTCAATTTCTTTCGAGCTAAACAAAACCATGTGTTGCCTACCTGTTCTTAAGGTCGATAGTGGGCTGGAAAGCAGCCCATTGGGCCGAGTGCTCTTCCTCCCTCCCAGGCTCCCACATCGCAAGCAACAAACTCATCTCCCTCTTTTTCTCTCTCTCTCCTCATCCCCCTCTCCCTTTCTCTCTCCCTCTCTCCTCATCCCCCTCTCCCTTTCTCTCTCCCTCTCTCCTCATTAGTTAGTTCTGCTCCCTCTCGCCATCCGCAGCAGCCAAGGCAAGACGCCTTCTCCCCACATGCACCCGATATATTTTCCTCTCCCACCACCGATCACAACATAAACCAAGCGATCATTAGTTAGTTAGTTTATAATGTTGTTCATAAATAATTGTTTATTACCTAGTTTATTATGTTGTTCATTAATTGGTACGTATTGTTTATTGATATTTAATGTTGTTGAGTGATTACTTAATATATGTAAATAAACGGGTTTCAGGCCGGTCTGGCCCGACCCGACACGGCACGACACGCAATAAATGCGTTCATGCTACAGTGGCAAGTTGCCATGCACTACAGGAATCCCGACGATTTGCGACGGCCAGGGCCATCGCAAATAAGCTATTTGCGACGACTTTCCTTATTTGCGACAGCCAGGCTGTCGCAATTAAGGGCCTCTATTTGCGACGGCCAAGCCGTCGCAACTAAGTTCAGTGGACAGGGCCCACGTGTCCTCCTCTGAGACCCACGACGCTATTTGCGATGGCCAGGCCGTCGCAATTAATGCTTATTTGTGACGGCCTGGCCGTCGCAAATAACAGTGGTTTAATTGCGACGGCATGGGTCCTTATTTGCGACGGTACTGTATAAAAAGCCGTCGCAAATAAGGTTTTTTATTTTTTTTTAAAAAACAGAAAATGCTACCCGGCTCGATGGCCAAAATCACAACAAACACAATATACACAATATATACACAGCATACACACATCATCACAATCACAAACTAAAATTCCGATACATCTCACATCGTCATCAACAAAGTAAATAAAAGGGCTCACTCGCTCATCTGACCTCCGGAGCCACCTCCGAAGTCGAAGTCGTCGTCGTCGCGCCTCATTCCAGGCGGCGGTAGCGAATGCGGCGGCGTTTGTGCAGCCGTCGCGGATCCCTGCAATTAATAAAACTTAGAGTTAGAATATAAATGCATCAATATCTCTCTCCCTCCCTCTCCCTCTATCTTCATCTAGATCACCCTCTTCCTCTCTCTTTTCATTTCTCTCTTTGTCTCTCACTCTATCTTTCTTTCTCACTCTATCTCTCTATTGCTATCCTTTTCCCTCTATCTTCCTCCCTCTATCTCCATCTACATCTCCCTCCCTCTATCTTCCCCTCTCTCTATCTCCATCTACATCTTACTCTCTCTTCATTCCCATCCTACTCTATCTATCTTTCACTCTTTCTTGTATCTCCCTTTCTTCTATCTCTATCTTTCTTCTATCTCAATCATTTTCTTCTATCTAACTATCTCTCTCTCATCTATCTCGATCTTATTACGCTGGAGAAGAAGGATTACATAAAAACTTACCTGACCCGCTGAAGAAGGATCGCCTGGGAGGACCGGTGGTAGTACCGGTAGCTGGATTCCCAGACCCTGCGCCCGAGCGATGGCCTGTCATTGCAAACATTAAATGCTACCTATTAGTAAGTCATTTACGCTGAATTAATGAGAATTTTAGTTTTTATTTTGTTACCTCCATTGCTTCCCGCATCTGCGCCAACGCTGCTGCCTGGGTTTGGATCGTGGCCTTCATCGCCCTCCTTTCCTCCTCATGTCGCCTTTCGTTTTCTTCTACAGTTTCTCGGAGGGACTGCATCTCAATGTCCCTCTGCGATACGCGGCGACCTCCCGTGTCTGAAGCCTGCGTGGAGCTGCCTCTCGCAGGTCTCCCCGCCCTCGAGTCGACAACTCCGTCGAATATGGCGAGCCTATAAAAAAAAAGAGTCAGTAATATGAAATTGAAATATCTTGAATACTTTGAATTGAAAACGATAAAATGACTTGTAAACTCACCTTCCGTGTGCTTTTCCACCACCGGTTGCATACGCAGCTTGAGGATCGATCGGTTGACGTTCCCAATCGAAATCCTCGCCGTGTATCTTCCTAGTCTCCTCCCCGTACTTAGCCTGCAAAACAATAAAATCGTGTAAGTTCAACAATCTATATAGTTATATTTAATATGAATGATTTCTAAACTTACCAACCGCTCGGCTGCAGCCTGACTGCACCCCGTCGGCTGAGAAGGGTCCCTATGACCTCTCTTCCAAACCTCAGCAGGGGTGGGCGGCACCCCCGTCTCGCGCTCCTGTCAATACGTGTTAGTACGAACAATATATTATTAATATATAAACATAAGTTGCACACACTTACCATGCGTTTAGCTAAACGCAAGTGGTTATCTTGGCCGTGCCTTCTCTTCCCCTCCACCCCTCTGCAGTCTCGAGCCTTCCCGGACTTAGCTTTAAACTCGTCGCAAGACCAGTAGCGACAAAGGGCCTGAAATGCATCGTTCCGACCCTGCAACCAGCTCACGTGGCCCTGCACATAGTTGAAAGTCGTTAAAAGTACCATCGAGGACATTATTAGAAAAAATACTTACTACACTCCACGTACCTGCGTGTACTCCTCCTCCGTCAGGTGCCTCTCGCTCTCTTGCCGGAAGTGTAACACGTGCTGCTAGTTCGCCTTCAAGTGCTCATTAATAATTTAAACACGGGCGTTCGACAAAGCTTGTCGAAGCGCCTTGGCAGCGTTGAAGTGAAACACTCGCCTCGCATCCTCAAACATGCGATGGTCGTTCGGGTCCTCTAAAATATATCTTGCCTGCGATAAAGAATATATTGAAGAGATGTTCACTAAAAGAGTTTAAGAGTTGTAACTTAGAAACTTTTTTAACATACTTACCATAAAATATGCCCATATGGCCTCCTGAAGGTTGTCGTGCTCCTGGTGATGGACGCGTGCGTAGTCCTCCCACGAAAGAGCAGGCACCCCGTCGATGACCCTGGGATAGTGCAAACGCACTATGGACCCGAGGACACCGCTCACCGGTCTCTAGTGTTTCTCACCGGTGAAAGACAAGTCGTCCCAAGCCCCGTAAGATATTTATTCATTCATTCATTACTTAAGTAATCAAAAGAAACTAAAATTGAAAACTATAATTTTTATTACCTGTCTCCGACTGGACGAATCACGATCCTCTGTGAAGGGACCGCGGGACGACTGACAAAGTGAGTCCTCCTCGTCCTCCGCGTCTGCTGGGGCACCACGTCAGGTGACCCAGACGGCTCCTCACCAGCCGAGTCCAAGGCCTCAGGAACAAACTCATCGCCAGTCGGGGGCTGGCTGGCCGAGGGCTGGCTCGCCCAGGGCTGCCTCGCCGAGTGCTGGCTGGCCGAGGGCTGCCTCGCCGAGGGCTGGCTCACCAAAGGCGCCGCAGCCTCTGAGTCAGCCGGTGAGGACTACAACATTCAAATGATTCATAAGTAAGTTTAATGTGAATTTGAATTTAAAGAATTTGTCAAAAACGAGTGACATTTACCTGTGACGAAGCTCTAGAGCTGGTCTGAACGTGCCCCAGCAGCTGAGAGCGTCTGCTGCCAGTCGACGAGGCACCAACGAAAGCATCCTCAGGTCTAGAGGGGTAGAACCCCCTTGTCGGCAGCACCTTCTTACCCTTCTTTGACGCCATCCTATTGTAATTAGATAATTAGTAAATATGCAAATAAAATATATAAAATTCATGTTACTATCTTCAAGAAAACATTACTTGTAGTCACTTTCAAAATTCATCAACATCATTGTCATGTGCTTGTGCCCTACTCCTTAAACCAACCCAACGATCTTCCATCGTGGCCTGTTCTAATTTTCGTTTTCGCGTATCATCTGCCTCTACATCTTCAAAGTCTTCAACATCTCCAACTAATTGATCGAGTCCTGCACCAAGCTCGACGATAAAAGTGTCTGGCAACTCTTCTTCTTGGTACACTCTTTCAACGTCTTCGCTATCGTGGTAACCATCATCCCCAGGAGTATATAGCCGCTCACGAGGATTCACCTTATATACCACCCACCAAGCACTGAGCTCCGTGCATGGATAAGGTAGATAATACACTTGTTCAACTTGATGCGCAAGAACAAATGTATCGTAACCTCGTAGTCGGTCCTTATGTTTCACTTCCACCATTCTAAATTGGTTTTCTCGAGTTCCATGAGTACGATCAAACCAGTCACAGTCAAAGAAGACAACTCGAAGGGTCTTATTTCCGGTAAAATTAAATTCAAGGATTTTGTTAATGATACCATAATAATCGGTTAAATTCCCTTGAGTGTCCATTGCTCTCGTCACAACACCGGAATTTGATGTTGCCGCGAGAGGACGATGAGCTTCAAAATGAGTTGTACGGAATCGGAAGCCATTTACGTCATATCGACCATAGATTCTAACATTCACCAATCCATACGATAGCTGCCGCAAATCTTCATGGACATTGTGAGTCCGACACTGTTATAAAAGACGAGAGAATATTACATAATACTTCTTTAATAATAGTAATTTATAATACATAGAAGACGAGAGAATATTACATATTCTCGAAACCAAGATAGAAAACTCTGTCCCCCATTTATTCCTTCCTTTCGCATCGCTTCTACTTGTTTGGCCGTAGGTTGATGCCTATGTGGCCAATATTGTCTGTGGAACTCGCTGAACATGAAAAAACATCTTTTAGAGTACATGTGTAGCAAAATATGTCGATTAGCATAAACATAGGAGAAACACTTACTCGAAGTATTCCTGCATGCCTTCTATATTTGCGTACATGTAGAGTAAAGCAACAGTCCTTTCCTGTTCGGATAGCACGTAGGTCGTGTAGCTACCAACGGTGGTGCCTCTCGTTTGAAAAATGGAAAGGTCGCTTAGAGGGGGTGTTTCGTCCACATTGTACCGCATCGCCGAAGTATTGATATTGTTTTCTTCCGCAAAGTAGACACTTGAAAAGTATCCAACTTCCTTAAGAGCATATGCTTCAGCGATGCACCCTTCCACCCTTGCCCTGTTGCCAACCATTGGTTTCAGATATCGTAGCGCTCTTTCAATGTGATACATCCACCTATATTGCACAGGACCGCCAACTTTAGCTTCGAATGGAAGATGGATAAGCAGATGTTGCATTGGATTGAAGAAACCCAGTGGAAAAAAATTTTCAATCTTACATAAAAGTATGGGTATCTCCTTCTCTAACTTATCCATCATGCCGATCTTGATTTCTTTAGCACAAAGCTGTCTATAGAAATAGCTGAGCTCGGCTAAAACCTTCCACACCGCATCATCTAGATAGCCTCGGAACATAACAGGTAGGAGTCTTTCCATTATAATGTGATAATCATGACTCTTCAACCTAGTGAGGTTTCCTGTGTTAACATTTACGGCTCGTTTCAGGCTAGCTGCGTAACCATCTGGGAATTTCAAAGTTTTCATCCATTTCATAACTTCTTTCTTTTATTTCGATCGAAGACAGAAAGAAGCACGTGGCTTTCCACCACTTTTAGAGATTTCAAGAGTTGGACGGTGACAAATGTCTGCCAAATCTAGTCTAGCTTTATAATTGTCTTTCGTTTTGCCAGGCATATCCATGCAAGTGCTTATGATACTTTCGCTCATATTACGCTCCTGATGCATGACATCAATGTTGTGCATTAGAATCAACGACTTCACATATGGTAGCTCCCAAAGTCCACATATGTGAGTCCAATTGTGTTCATCTCCATAACCTACGAAATATCCAGGACGACCTTCATCAGGCACCAGTTTGTCCAACATATCAGAAATTTCTGACCCGTTGAGACGCTTCGGTGGTCCTTTAGTGACAACAGTGTTCTTTCGAAAGACATGTCGCTGCTGCCTAAATATATGATTCGAGGGCAGCCAACGTCTGTGACAATCGAAGTAAGATATTTTGCCTCCATGAGTTAGTCGAAAGCAATCCGTGTCTGAAGCACATATCGGACACGTCAGACGACCGTGAGTGCTCCATCCAGAAAACATGCCATATGCTGGCAAATCATGGACGGACCACACATAAGCAGCTCGAAGGTTGAATTTCTGCTTCTTGTAACTGTCGTACGCTTCGACTCCTGTCCAAAAGACTTTCAATTCTTCGATCAGCGGTTTTAACATCACGTTGAGACGTGACCCGGGATGATCAGGTCCAGGTACAGTGAGGCTGAGAAACATGAACTCGTTCTTCGTACATAAAGCAGGTGACAGGTTGTACGGAATGACAAAGACAGGCCAACATGAGTATGGCGTGGCATTCGTACTGAACGGTGAGAATCCGTCTATCGCTAATCCGATGCGAACATTCCTCGCATCACGAGAAAAGTCTGGATCGAAACGGTCTAGCGCCTTCCATGCATCACCGTCGGACGGATGCGTCAAAAATTCTTTGTTCTCACGTTTACCTTCTTTGTGCCATCTCATGTGTCTTGCGGTTCTTTTTGAAAGAAACATCCGCTTCAACCGAGGTGTCATAGGCAAGTAACAAAGCTGCTTATGTGCGACATCTGTCATCACATTATCGCCATCGTCATTAACAACTTTGACATACCTCGATTTACCACATTTCAAGCACATCTTCTTATTGGCGTGCTCTTTCCAGAATAGCATGCAGTTGTCTGGGCACACATCGATTTTCTCATACTTCATACCGAGACCAGATATCTTGATCTTTGACTGATACATATCTGGTGGCGCTTTGTGAGGTTGCGGAAGGATATCGCAGATCAATTTCATGAGATCATTGTAGCAGTTGATGGAAAAAAAGTACTTGGATTTAATTTCCATAAATCTGGTCAAGAAAGCAAGTACGGTCACAGCCGTGTGTTCATGCAACGGCTCTTGTGATTTCTTTAGCTCCTCAAAGAACTTTTCTGCCTCATTTGTAAGAGGATCCTCCGCTTCAAGAGCTTCTAGCATCTCATCCATCCTATCAACCTCTGTTATATCATCATCCTCATCCACTTCGGCTATGACTCGAGAATTAGTCTCGCCGTGAAAGGTCCACACTTCATAATGTGGAGTGAAACCGTTTCGACATAAGTGAAACGAAAGCTCCAATCTTCTCAAAAACTTGGTGTTCCGGCACTTTGTACATGGGCACCGCACCATATCTTCCGTTGACAACGAAAATGCTCGATCCAAAAATTGACCTAACTTGATAAACCACTCATCGGAGTGACCACCAGTTCTGCTCTTCCAGCCAGTATACATCCAACTGCGTTCTTCACCCATGTTTGACTCTGCATTTTAACGCGAAAGAAATTGTCGTTAATGTATTGTTGTGTTATGTCACGGCCCTACAACCTAGGCAGATAGATCCTAAACCCACCCAAGAGTGACCGAGCGGAGCGTGCCCATGACGAGACGCGTGATCCGGATTCGAACGAAATTTCGGCAGCATAACCCCGCTGTTCTCCACTACACGCCCAAAAATGGTGCAGCAGAGGACAACAGGGTTACGCCACCGAAATCTCGTCCAAATCCGGACCCGCGTCTCGTCACAAGCCACGCCCCCTCGGTCACTCCGAGGCTGTCCAAAAAGGGACAATTCCGAACCTGCACGTTCACATGCCAATGGCATGTGAGACGTGCCGATCCGAAACGGGTAATACATTGCTATAGGTTACGTTGCTCATTTTCATTTTCAGGTCATTTAAGAGAGAGGAAAGAACTAGAGAAAGAGTGAGAGGAAAGTTGGTCTTAGATGAAAATTCCACATCCATTTCCACCATCCACGCAATCGCGGGTCATTGACGTCCTTACCAACCCGTTCGCTTCCGTGTCGACTTGACGCATACGGTACCACTACAATGGTCTACACGGCGCGATCACACTTATTACGTGTCGTGCCCTTCCGGGTTGGTCTGAGCCGACCTAAAACCCCTTTATTTATATATATTAAGTAGTCACTCAAGAACATTATATGAATGCACTAAAGTCCAAACATACACTAAACATAATAGAAATTCAGAATGACAGACCAAGCTATAGACAAAAATATATAAAGCATATAAAGCATTTACAAAATCTAATTATGCATTTACTACAAAATCTGAATAAAAAACATATTAGCCATAATGGACAAGTGTGAAATCATAAGTGTAATACAAGAGAGCATATAAAGCATATTAGTCAATTATGCAAGACAAAAAACATATTAGCAAAAAAGATAGCCTAAAATCCAATCCATTTTTTGGATAGTGAACTAACTCAACCCGGCCAGGACCTGGACTAAACCCAAACCCAATCCATTTTTTCTGTATCAATAAACTCGGCCCAACCCAGCCTGTAAAATAAACATACAAAACCAATGGCGACGATGTTCGCCGCGCAGGCACCAATGTTTTTAAGTCGCCTAATCGACCCTAGTCGCCTAAGGGTCGATTAGGTCGATCAGGACGATTAGTCGTCGATTAGGGCGACTAATCGATCCTAATCGATGCCTAATCGATGTCCAGCCGTCCTCTACTTTTTTAGAGATGTAACAAGTCGATAAAGAGTAGGGGAGAGGCGGAGATTGCAAACCAGCTCACAAATAATGATCACATCCTTTTCCCATATGCAACCATTTTTTGAATACAACCATTAACATATTGCAGTTTTTGAATACAACCATTAACATATTGCAAAATCAGCAAAAGCAACCATTAACATATTGCAGCTCACAAGAGGGCGAGGATGTTTTTTAATTGAATAATGATAAACTGCATATGGGTACAAAAACATATTTGATAAACTTAGAGATTAAACTGCATAATGATAAACTTAGAGACTAAGCTAGAGACTAAACTGCATAATGACAGTAATCGCGGGCACTTACGGTGGGCCGGTGGTGGGGTGGCGACTGCGGGCCGGCGGTGGGGTGGCGCCGTGGGCGGGGCAGCGACGCGGAGGGCGCGGACGGCCGGGGCGGCGGGGGGCGTGGCGACCCGAGGCCGGGGCAGCGAGCTGGGGCGCGGAGGGCGCGGACGGCCGGGGCGGCGGGGGCCGGCGACCCGAGGCCGGGGCGGCGAGCCGGGGCGCAGAGGGCGCGGACGGTCGGGGCGGCGGGGGCGCGGTGACCCGAGGCCGGGGCGGCGGGCCGGCGGCGGCGGGGCGGCGACGGCGGGGCGGCAGGCCGGCGGCGGCAGGGTGGCAACGGCGCGCGGTGGTGTCGAGTGGTGAGAATGAAACGAGATTGAAGTGTCGGGTCGGGATAAAGGCCCCTATTTGCGACGGCCATTTTAATTGCGACGGCCGGACCACCCAGCCGTCGCAATTAATGTTACTTGCGACGGCCCTTTTAGCAGCCGTCTCAAATAAGCACTTATTTGCGACGGCTTCCTTAGTTGCGACGGTACTAGGGTTTGCCGTCGCAAATAAGTGGCTATTTGCGACGGCTCCGGTGTTGGCCGTCGCAAATAAACACTTATTTGCGATGGCAACGTTATTTGCGATGGCCAGTGGCGGGCCGTCGCAAATTACTGTATTTGCGACGGCTGGCCGTCGCAAATAAATGTGGCCGTCGCAAATGATCGCTTTTTCTGTAGTGATGCAGGTATGTTTTGATAATTGTACAAAACATTTTTAATATATAAATGACTTGTATAATGATTTTCTTTGTATTTGCAGGCTATAGCCGCAGGACAGCCTGCTGCCTTTCCGCAGTGGGCGCCGCCACCGATGGAGATGCCACCTATGCCGACGATGGGAGCAGAGGTACAAATAGCTGAAACTAGTTAAGCTTGTTCAAATTTAGTAAAATATGCATTTTTGTACTCAACTTGCACTTGATAGGGATCGGGGACGCAGGCTCAAACTCCGTCGCCCCGGACTCCTGCTTTTGGACAAGAGCACGAGGACGACTTTCTGAACTTCGATGGCAGTGGACGGGGTAGCGGCGGCGGCTCCTGAAATGATGGTAAGTAGTGGTTCTTCGCCTTTTCTTGAGTGTAGATGTATCTTGAGATTTTTGTGCTTGAATACATGAGTCGAATGATGCCATAGAATTCAGCTTTGTTCTTGAGTTTGCTGGACTTGGTAGTCTTTTACTTATCTTCTTTACATTTTGGGATGTTAGATATATGCATTTGTTAGGTAGTCTTTTACTTGGTCGCACATCTTATTTATGTTTGCAAGATCCTTGAACTTTGACTCTATTACTCTCTTTGCCTCCATTAGCTCGCTCTGATATGATTAAGATGTTTTTCTTTGAATGTTGTTTTGCAGGGAAAGAAGGCAAAGTTCGATCGGCGGCTACGTGGTTTCGAGAGCTTTTCACTTTGTGTATGCTTCTGTAAACTTTGATGATGGTGGCTCCCGAACTCGTGAAGAGTTTATGAGTAGAGTTTATGATGTGCTGTTGTGTGTTATAGTGTTGCTGTTGATTGTTGTATTTTTCTGTTTTCCTGCCTGTGTGACCTGGCCATCGAGCCAGTGTACTTTTTCTAATTTTTTTTAAAAAAATAAAAACCTAATAGACGACGGTTTCTTCTTCACCGTCGTATATTAGTTCATTAATAGACGACGGTTTCCTCTCCACCGTCGTCTATTAGTTCATTAATAGACAACGGTTTCTATTTCACCGTCGTCTATTAGTTCATTAGTAGACGACGGTTCCGGCTTCACCGTCGTCTATTAGTTCATTAATAGACGACGGTTTCTCCTTCACCGTCGTCTATAACCTCCACAAGGTGCCACGTGGCGAACTGAGGTTATTGACGACGGGCGAAATGTACCGTCGTCAATTAATTTATAGACGACGGTAACCGTCGTCTATAACCTTATAGATGACTAATAAATGTCCACGGCCGAAAACCGTCGTCTATAAGGGAAAACCGTCGTCTATTGGTTATAGACGACGGTTTTGGCTTATAGACGACGGTTTTTGGCCCTCGTCTATTATCGAGATTGTTGTAGTGACTCCTCCGCCTGCCGACCAGCTTCATGAACCGCACCGGCAGCACTGGTCGCGGCACGGGCGGTGGCGTCATCCTCGGCACCACCGGCGAAGCCATGCTGGTCACGCTGGTCGCCGCCCGGGACGCCGCCCTGCATCGGAGCGGGTCTGGGGGTGTGGCCGGGATCACTCGCCTCACCGTATACGCCGCCGACCAGACCCACTCCACGTTCTTTAAGGCGTGCTGTCTCGCCGGATTCGACCCTGCTAACATCCGGTCGATCCCCACGGGGGCAGAGACCAACTACGGGCTCGACCCGGCGACGCTACTCGAGATCATGCAAGCTGACGTTGACGCCGGTCTCGTGCCGACTTACATCTGGAATTTTTTACCTTTTAAAAAACATTTATAATAAATAACCCACGGATAAGAGAATTTGCCAAACTGACCCACCTTCGTATGTGTCTCATACGAAATGACACGTGGCCCACGCATTTCGTATGAGGCACATACGACGGTTATGTGGCACGCCACGCTGTCGTCAGTTCCCGAGGTGGCGGTTTGCTTCCCGAGGAGGAGGCGAATCTCGTATGAGCCGCATACGAGATTCATATTTCGTATGCGGCGCATACGAAATTCGCCACCGCCTCGAGGTGTCGTATGTGGCACGGACGACTTATGTCCTTCTATATAAGGCGCGGGTTTCTTCAGTTTTCGGCACTGCCGCCTCTGTTGCCCGTCGCGACGCCGCTCTTCCACCGTCGCGCCGCCGCTCTTCCGCCGCCGCTCCGCTCGCCGCCTTCTTCTAGGCATCCCTCGATACTATTTTTATTCCCTTTTATAATGTTATTAGGTGCCTTACTTATTTACTTTGTACATACTTTGTTATTTGGTTTCCCATTTATTGCAATAGGTAATATGTTATTTAGGCATCCCTAGGTACTATTTTTATTACCTTGTACTATGTTATTAGGCGCCTTACTTATTAGCTTTGTAAATAATTTGTTATTTTGTTTCTTACTTATTGCAATAGGTAATATGTTATTCGGTTCCTTACTTATTGCAATAGGTGTCCTTCGGTACTATTTTTATTTGCTTGTACTATGTTATTAGGTGCCTTAATTATTTGAATAGGTATTTTGCTCTAGTTAGTAATTGTAGTTATTGACTTGCTAATAGTGGTATGGACTATTTAGTTTTGTACTTGTTTTCGACTTGTTCATAGTTAGCGACGTGTTAATAGTTAGTGATTTTAGTTAGTCATTTGTTAATAGTGGTATGCACATTGTAGTCCTCTTTTAGAACTTGTTAATAATATTATGTGTTAACATGCAGTGACTTTTATTTTAGAAGTAATTATATATGATTTATTTATGTGTATAAATTCCAATAGGAATGTCAGAGAAGTTAGTATTTCGGATATTTTATGGAGAAGGCACAATAGTTTATGGCCCTACTGGGATTGATTTGTCTGGTTTCGCATCGTGTGATGGAGGGATAATAATCATGTGCACAAGACACTACTGTACCGACTGCACATCACTTTAGGCATCTCAGCACAGCAGGTATGTAATTATTAGTAAACTTGACATATTTGCATGATACTAATATTTCTGTTCATATATCTTCTGCAGGACCTCCACACAGATACCTACTTCTGGTGCAGGCACGTCCACGCAAGTACCTGCTTGGGTCGCAGGCCTGTCTACACAGGTACCTGCTACTTGGGCTCCAGGCCCATCCACACAGCCACCTGCTGCTTGGGCTCCAGGCCCATCCACATAGGCACATGCTGCTTGGGCTCTAGGGCCGTCGACACAGGTATGTGCTTGGGATTTTGCAGACCCGTCGGCACAGATACCTTCTTGGGTTCCTTCTTCGAACCTGGTTGGCCCGTCCACGCATGTGCCACACATGGGCGCAGGTATGACGTGCAACAATTATGCTACTTAAACACATATTGGACACAATGCTGCCTGCTAACTATATGTTATATGTGAATGCAGGAGATGGCACCACAGACTTTGATACTATGACTTCCGGCTCGCTGGCGCACCAAGGCAGTCCTCCAGTTTCACCTTTCCAGATCGACGACTACCTGGTGGACGTGCCGCAGCAGGACACAGTTCCTGCATCACAGTTGAATGGTGCTCCCATTCCGACTCAGCCTTCACAGCAGTTTGAGACACCGGCGCCTTCGCAGCAGCAACGGAGGAGGGCAGCTCCTACGCGCGTGTCTTACGATCGGGCTCATGTGAATGCAGCGCGTAGGTTCGACAACAAGCGTGGTAGACGTTAGTAATGTGTACCCATGTAATTGTGTGTTATATTATATAAGAACTATGTTATGTTTCTTTATGCACTGTATCTTTCATCGGTACAATGCACTTTATCGTGTTCGGCGAATTTTATCCACGGCAGACGAATCTCGTACATCAAAAGAACAACATTACAGGCGAATCTTGTACGAGATAAGAACGACCCTGTACGAGAGAAGAACCAACAATGACGAGTAGAGGTCGAGGTAGGCGTGGAGGTGAAACATTGGCAAGTACAAGTCAGGCGAATCTTGTACTCCATGTCAGGTGAATCTTGTACGAGAGACATACGAAATTGCACTGCTCCATGTCAGACGAATTTCGAACTCCATGTCAGACGAATCTCGTACAAGAGAAATACGAAATTGCACTTGTCGGTACCCTAGAAACCGTACACCCCTTGAGGTTACAAAGATTTCAAAGGAATGTAACCTACTTGGTTTGAAGACCCTCGGAGGCCCGCATGTCAGACATAACCGGACCCGCTTCTCCAACATGGTTAATCCCTGGATCGCCACGTGTACTGCCAAACCGGAGCTACCACCCACAAGGGGGGAAGCTCCGGACCACGTACCCAAATGGCACCTCCGGACTTAACCCCAGACCGAGAGAAGCTCTGGACCTGACACGTGTCTGGTAGCCCCGGAGCTACCTGCTTCCCACAGCAAGCTCCGGAGCTGCCACGTGTCCAATCGTCGGACCTTCAGCTTCTAACCTCCGGAAGACCTTGTAACGGCTCCGGATCTTCGAAGGAGAGCCAAGGACTTCAAGACCCGATTAAGTGTCATTAATTCCATATTAATGACACTTAAACGGACGATCTTAACACCAGTAACAGTGCTGTCAAAGCCCGTTACAGGGTTATTAAGAGCAATTAAGCGTGTATCAATACTAGTAACCGCCGGGGCCACATGTCGGGTCAGGCTAACTTGTAACGGCCTGCCCTTGTACTATAAAAGGACAGGCCGACGATACACGCGGGGAGGTTAACGGACGATCATACGCATCCCCATATACTCGTGACAAGCTCTTACTGCTAATACATCATCAACACACCCGTGGAGTAGGGTATTACGCTCAGGCGGCCCGAACCACTTAAATTCTTGTGTCTCATGTGTCAAACTCCAATTCACCTTCTTGAATCTCCGTGCGCCCACACCGAACATCAAACTCCCCTATCACTTTAGTAGTGTAGGGAGATCTACCGGCTCCAACCGGCGACAGTTGGCGCGCCAGGTAGGGGGCGCCTGAGATTTCGAGAATGGTGAACTCAGCTACTGGATCATCCAATGGTCAACCTGCTGCTCAGGCTGTTGGGGGCAATCCCTCCAATAGGCAGCCACCAGCAGGAGCCTCAGCACCAGCAGGAGCCACACTCCCACCACCACCGTCCTCTCCAGCAAATCGTGCTGGGCAACGTGATGGTGCGCCGGCGTCGTTTACTGCGTCAGCGAGTCATGACAACCCGGAACACGCGTTCCATGCAGCGCGTGCTCTTCTCCAATGTCCACCACCTCCGGATGCATCTCTAGATGCGCTGGAGTAGTGGAGGGCCGATGTGGAGCATTTGGTCGCAGCAGCGGCTGAACACCTCAACAACCAGGGTCCTCCTCCTTCGGGACGAGCCCTGTCGCAGCGGCGGACTTTGTCTGGAAGACTTGGTCCGCACGCCTCCAATAGCAGGAGACGTGTTGCATCTCAACAAGTGACGTCATTGCCCTCCGGGGCTCGGCGCACTCACACGGTATCTAGGCTTTCGACTCATGACCTCCGGGCGGAGCTTGATCGCCGATACCGCCAGCAGGATGGCCGTGTCCATATTGAGCGCGCCCGTGAAAGACGGGAAGCTCAGGACCTTTCTACTCTTGATGGAGTAGGAGGAGGCTGTTCAGCCCTAGCCATGCACCTGCGCATGGTTAGATGACCACAGAAGTTCCGGCCTCACCTGCCGGAAAAATTCGACGGGAATGTTGACCCCGCCTAATTCCTTCAGATATACTCCACTGCAATCTTGGCAGCTGGAGGAAACGAGGCCGTGATGGCCAATTACTTTCTAGTGGCCTTAACTAGGACCGCCAGGTCCTGGTTTATGAGCCTTCCACCCAACTCTATCAACATTTGGGAGGAGTTGTGCCATCAATTCACTGCCAACTTTGGGAGTTCATACACCCGACCAGGCACTGAACTAGACCTTTTTGCGGTCGTGCAAAAAGGGGGAGAATCTTTGCGGTCCTTCATCTAGAGGTTCTCTCATGTACGGAACACTATCCCTTCTATCTCTAGCGCCTCTGTCATTGTGGCATTCAGACAGGGCGTACGGGACAAGAAGATGTTGGAGAAGCTGGCGATCAAGGAGATCACCAGCGTCACGGAACTCTTCAGCCTGGCAGATAAATGTGCCAGAGCTGCGGAGGGCCGTGATATGCACTCCAAACCAGCCTCGGAGGATCACAAAAAATCCTCCGAAGAAGAAGCAGCTACCTCCGGGGGTGGCAAGAATAAAAAGAAGACCAACGGCAAGAAAAAGCCGTCGGTCGGCACATCCAACGTTGCAGCTGTTGCAACTCCGGGTGGCCGGGGGCCACGCCCCGAGAAGCGACCTCGACCGTCTTCTGAAGACGGTGGCTGTCGGCGGTTGGAGCCGGCAGATCTCCCTACACTGCTAAAGTGATTGGGGAGTTTGAAGTTCGGTGTGGGCGCGCAGATATTCGAGAAGGTGAATAAGAATTTTACACAGGAGACACAAGGATTTACGTGGTTTGGGCCGCCTGAGCGTAATACCCTACTCCACGGGTGTGTTGGTGTTGTATTAGCTGTAAGAGCTTGTCACGAGCGTATATGGTGCGTGAGTTCGTTCGTGCCCGTCGTGTGTGTCGTTGGCCTGTCCTTTTATAGTACAAGGACAGGCCGTTACAAGCTAGCCTGGCCCGACATGTGGCCCCGGCGGTTACTAGTATTGATACACGATTAATTGCTGTTAATGATCCTATAATGGGCTCCGACAGCGCCATTACTGGTGTTAAGATCGTCCGTTTAAGTGTCATTAATGTGGCATTAATGACACTTAATCGGGTCTTGAAGTCCTTGGCTCCCCTTTGAAGATCTGGAGCCGTTACAAGGTCTTCCGGAGGTTAGAGGCTGAAGGTCTGACGACTGGACACGTGGCAGCTCCGGAGCTTACTGTGGGAAACAGGAAGCTCCGGGGCTACCTGACACGTGTCAGGTCCGGAGCTTCTCTCAGTCAGGGGTTAAGTCCGGAGGTGCCGTTTCGGTACATGGCCCGGAGCTTCCCCCTTGTGGGCGGTAGCTCCGGTTTGGCAGTACACATGGCGACCCAGGGATTAACCATGATGGAGAAGCGGGTCCGGTTATGTCTGACAGGTGGGCCTCCGAGAGTCTTCAATCCAAGTAGATGGCTTTCCTTTGAGATTTTCGTAACCTCAAGGGGTGTACGGTTTCTAGGGTACCGACAGTGGCCCCCTGGACCTACCTCCGAGGAAGATCACTGGGGTGAAGTCATTCTGTCGGAGGTGGGTCCATCCTCGCGAATCTTGAACTGAGTCTTCAAGGGTCTTTGGAAGTGCCGTTGGCAGGGATTTACAGTTAGATCCCGCCGCGTGGCGCACCTCAGGCGGTAGAAGAGATCTTTGACGTGCGGATCTCACGCAATTGAAGGTCGCCGGTTCCCGATACGAAAACTGTATCGGTTCCGCGCGCCCTGTCAGGCCGCCGCCTTTGGGTTTCCCGCCTCATGATGACAACCGTTCGCTTGGGTAAGAGCCTCGACTTGATCGTCGGGGTGGTCCCGGGCCCTCTTGTCATCGGCTGGGTTAAATTCTTGAGTGGTATCTTCGACTTCCCTGCGGTTTCCATCCAAGCATTGCGAGGGCTTACTTAAGAAGGAAAGCGCGCACCGTCGGGAGTTCTTTACGCCTCTCATCTGATTTTGCGCTCAAACTCCCGACTCGTGCTTCGCTCCTCTTCTCTTGCCTAGCTGTGCTGTGATGGAGTTGGGTCTGCGCGAAAGTCGTTTGAAGACCGACGAAGATTTGAAGAAGGTCCGGGCCCTCATGGGGTGGTCCTCGGACTTCTTCAACCGCTTGGTCCGTGCCGGCGGAGAGCTCCCCTTCAAGAAGGAGCGCACCGGCGAAATGGTGTACTTTTCTTCGTACGCCATGGTGGGGTTGATCCCACCTTTTTATTCCTTCTTCTTGATGCTGCTAGACTTCTATGGTCTTCAGCTATACCACCTTGGCCCTCACTCCATTCTCCTCGTGTCCATCTTTGTCCACTTCTGTGAGATGTGGGTGGGCATCCCCCCCTGCATCGAGCTCTTTCGGACCTTCTTTCCCGTTCACACCACCGGCCGGAGCAATGAGTACCTTGGCTTCTACTACTTCGTGAAGCGCAAGAAGTGCCCATTCAAGTACCTCCGGTCGTTCCCTTCCGAGAAGTGGGATGACTGGAAGAAAGATTGGATAGTCGTCAGGGTGGAGGAGCACGAGAGGTTGGAGTTGCCAGACGGTCTGCCCGGCATCGACACGACGATCTGGAGTGAAGCTCCGGTGCTGGCGGAAGCTTTCAACCCCGCCCTGACCAGGATCCGCCAATGCGTGGAGGGAGGATTATGCAATTTCCTGGCCAACAGGTGGGCGCCGCTGAAGAGGAGGGAGAAGCTCGCTTGGGCTCTCGACAGCATGATGGACGAGGACCGGGTTGAAGTCCAACATGGTGGGGAAGACCTTGGAGTTCTACCTCAAGAAATTCCAGCACGGCATCGATGTCGACAGTGATGACTTGACTCCGCCGTCGGCCTTTCTCCCCCTAAACGTGGAAGTGGAGTTCAGCAGGGAGCTCCGGCAGACGATGCCCGTGCTTGACGACCTTGGTGTCGTCGAGAGAAGATCAACCACCCGGGTGGCAATCCCCGAGATGCCCGAAGACGGCTCCGCCCCTGTCCCACAGCCGAGGGTCGAGGTCGTCGGCAAGGGCAAGGAGCTGGCGGATGAGCCGGAGAGCCGGAAGAGGAAGCTGCGACATGCCGACGGAAGGTCCGTCAGGCCCGCTACTTCCGCCTCGGTTCCTTCTCCCCAGGGGGAAAGATCTTCTGCCGCCGTGGCGACTGTCCCCGTAGTGGGGTCCTTCCGGAACGATACCGTTCCTGCAGTGGGATCCTCCAGGAGCGCGTCTGTCCCCGTGGTGGAACCCTCCTGCGGTGCTAGCTCCGGGCGCATGACTCCGGCACCTGGGACGGTGGGAGCCTCCAGGTCCAGAGGTTCCTCCCGATCGAGGAGAGCCTCGACCCGGGAAACACCCATGGCTGTGACAAGTTCCGGGGGGGCCTTCCGGAGCTCCTACGCCGATCATGGCCAGCCCGGAACGTTCGGGAAAAAGGTTCCGCGCAAGATGGTGTGGAAGCCTTCCAAGGTAATTTTTAACCTTTACCTTGGTTAACTTTTTATTTGTAGCAATCGTTTGCTAATTTTCTTCGTTCATCATCTGCAGCGTCCCCAAGAAGGGGAGTGAAGCTCCACCCTCAGCCACAGTGTCTGAGGCCGTGGGAGCTTCTGCTCCAGTCCCGGTGCCGCCCCAAGTGGTGGCTGAGGCTGCGATAGCTCTGGCGCCGGCTGTCGTGGTCATGAACCTCGACTTGTCCCTAGAAGCTCCCATGGTAGCGCCGGACCATGGGAGTGAAGACACGCCAGCGGCACCTGTCCCAGAGGTTGAAGCTTCAGGTCCTGGTGCTGCAATGATGGAAGCTCCGGCTGTTGAGCCGGAGGAAGTAGTAGTCCCGGCTTCGGAGCCGGAAAGTGCTGAAGCCCCGGCGGTTGAGCCGGAGGTGACTGAAGCCCCGGCATGCGCGCCGGAAGTTGAGGTAGTTCTGGCAGTTGAGCCGGTTACCTCCGAAGCACCGGCCGCTGAGCCGATTATTGTTGGAGCTCCGGCCTCAGAGCCGGTCGAAGTTGAAGATCCTCCGGCTCTTGAGCCAGTGGTCGAAGAGGCGATGGAGCCCGAGCCTCCCTCGGAAGAGGTGTCTCGGCCGGAGCCAGTAGCGGCTCCTGCTCCGGAGGCGACGACGTCGGAGGTACCTGCGGTCAAGCCGGAGTGCCCAAACGAAGTCGCTCGCCCCCTTCCCGAGGAGGTGAATGAAGACTTGGCGGCGGGGCCTTCTTCGATGGCGACTGAGGCCATCCCGGAGGAAGGCCCTAGTGCCTTGGAAGATCAGGGTTCCACTCTCGTAGAGTGGGACCCAATTTTTGTATGTGAAGACCCGCTGGAACCAACGGAGGAGACCCCAGCAGGTCCGGAGCCCATCCCGCTGTCGATGTCTATCGACAACACCTGCTCCAATCTGCATCAAGTCCAACTGGACTTCTTCCACGATAGCAAGGCTCTTGAAGAGGAGCGCCAAACCCTTAGGCGGTGGCGTAATCGGTTCCACTTCGAGACCAAGCTGGCGCAAACGAGGCTAGCGGATGACAAGGAATGGATCAAGCAGGAGAAGATCCGCCTAGAGTACTGGGGCAAGCTGCTGGATGACAGGGAGAGCATGACTCATGCCCTCGACGCCCAATCCCAGGAAATATACAATCAAGCCAAAGCAGCCAACAGTGCGGCCGAGGAACGCCATGAAAGGCTGGAGGTCATTAACACTGCACTCATCAAGCGCCGGGAGGCACTTGAAGAGAGGGAGAAACGGCTCGAGAATGAAGAGCAGAAACTCCTTGAGCTGCGGGATGATGTCCTGAGGAGGGAAGAGGAGCTTGCCGAGAAGGTAGCTCTGGCTGACAAGGGCCTCGAGGAGCGCACCAAAAAATTGGAAGAGTGCTGCCAAGAGGAAGAGGAGAAGACCTGGGTGCGGGGGCAGGAACTCTATGAATACGAGTGTGCCCTTGTTGCCCGGGAGAAAAAAGTGGAGGCTAGGGAGAAGGAATTGGTCGATCGCCGGAACAAGATCCACCTCCGGGAGGAGGAGCTCGGAAGACTCGAGAGGCGGGTTGCTGCAAAGATTCAGCAAAATGCCAAAGAAGTTGAGCGCCTCGCCCGTGAGAATTCCGAACTGACGGCGGCCAGGAGATCCCTGGAAGAGATGAAGAGCTTAAGTACGGCGGACTCCATACAGATTTGGGAGTTCCTGGGCAAGGCCAACGACGCGCTGACGCCGATGGGTTTCAGCCCCGTGCGCCCGGATGATCCGGAGCCGGAGCCGGACCTTGCGCTGCAGGCGTTGAGCGCAGCAGGTAGCAAGCTCTCCAAGGTGGGCGATGTCATCGCGGACCAACTGGAGGTTGAGGGGCAATCCCTGGCGAAGAACGTCGCAGAGTATGTGCTGACGTGCTACACCAGCCGGAACTCCCAATTTCCTCTGGACCCGGTGCTTGAAGGCCCCGTCGAAGGAGAAGGCGAAGCTACCCGAGCCAGCGTATCGGAGGTCGCCCAGAAGGTCGCCAGTTCTTCCATAGGGTCTAGGACCATATATTTAGCTCTCACTTGTATTTTCTCTTCTTCTTCCTCAATTTTGTAATCTCTTGTCTCCAGATGTAATCTCCTATCTCCAGTTGAATGAAATCCCCAAAATTTTTGCGAATTTCACTTTTTGTCTTCAACACCTTTATCTTCACTTGGCCCCCTGGTAGATGTACACAATTTGATTGTGAACATGTACCAAAAGGATACTGTGTTTTGTTGAAGACTCATTTGCTCCGAACTTGTAGCATTTAGGTCTGAAGTCTTCGATAGTGAAGGTCCCGTGGGGTTTTCAGAACTTAGAAGCTCCGGCATTGTCAATCGCTGGAGCTTGGTAGCTCCGGCAATAGCCTCTACCAACACGTAGAGCGTCGATAGTTAGTTCTCCGGGGTGTCGGAGCTGAGTAGCTCCGGCAGTGACCTTTGCCAACACTTGGTTTGTTGGCAGCAGACTCCATTTACGGGGTCTTCTCACCATCTTATATTCAGCGTCGACGGCTGGCCCCCTTTGGGGAGTCGGAGCTGCGTTAGCTCCGACTTTTCTCCATCAACGTAGACTTTATTTTTCCTGCACACTTAAGTCAAGAAAAATAGTAAAATTCGTTCCTTGTCTATAATTTCGTCGCGGCTTACGGTTCTCAAGAAGATTTTAAGTTGAACGCGATTTTAAATACAACCGGATGCATTGTCTTTTCCCTTAGATTCAACTGTCCATGTACCCGCCTTACTTCGGCCTGCCGGGTTGTAGGTAGAGTGGCATACTTAGGGTGCTTGACCAGGCTAAGTCGATAGCACACTCCGGCCCTAGATTGGCTTGGCGGCTTTCAGGCGAGTTGGCCATAAACGATAATTAAATCCAAAAGAACTGACAATACAACTAGAATCGTATATAAACAGGTCGAACTAAAAATTTCTTCAGAATTGCACGTCTTTGTTATAGACAAGAAAGAGAAAAATAAAAATATTGAGCCTGTACAAAATAAATGCACGTGGAGTCTATTTCACATGAAGATGTCTTTCATTATAGGTCCGGGGTACAGGGGAAACAAGTACACTCTTAGGGTACGAAACTGGGCTAAGTGTGTTTCATTTCTCGTTTGACCCAGGGTAGTTAGCCACACTTTTAGTCCTGAGACTGTGACAAGTGTTGCATGAGCCTTGCGGACCTTTCGGGAAAGGTCCGGCTGCTCTCCGGAGGAACTACCCGATTCTGTACAATGACTCTATAACATACATCCCAAGTTACTCAAGACTCACCTCCGTGGTATTAAGTGTAGAACTTACGGAGGTGCTCGATGTTCCAAGGATTTGGGAGAGGTGTCCCATCCTCGGTAGCCAAGCGAACGCTTCCGGGACGGGATACTTTGATCACTCGGAAGGGCCCCTCCCAGCCGGGGGAGAGTTTGTTTAACCCTTCTCTGGATAGTATTCTCCGTAGCACCAGATCACCTTCCTCGAGCTGTTGGTTGTGTACATGCCGCTGGTGATAACGCCGTAGAGCTTGACGATATCGGGCATTCCGAACAGCTGCTTGGCACCTTCCCTCCTCAAGGAGGTCTAGGTCTTCACGCCGGACCTGGTCCTGCGCGGCTTCGTCGAAGGTCCGGACCCGGAGTGAACCCAAGGTGATTTCCGGAGGAAGGATTGCTTCAGCTCCGTACACCAGGAAGAAGGGTGTCTCTCCAGTTGACCGGTTTTTAGATGTCCTGTTGGCCCATAAGGTGGGCGGAAGCTCTTCGATCCAGTTGGCTCCATGTTTCTTCAAGCGCTCATAGGTGCGCGTTTTGAGTCCTTTAAGGATTTTAGCATTTGCTCTCTCAGCTTGGCCATTGCTGGCTGGGTGAGCTACGGAGGCGTAGCAAACTTGTATGTTGAGGTCTTCGCAATATCCTTGGAATGCGGAGCATGTGAATTGAGTCCCATTATCAGTGATGATCTTGTTTGGGACTCCGAATCTGCTTACAATGGATTGCAGAAAGTTGATAGCAGATTGCTTGTTGGTCGTCACCACTGGAGTTGCTTCCGGCCACTTGGTGAACTTGTCGAAGGCGACATACAGGAACTTGTAACCTCCGACGGCTCTTGGGAAGGGTCCCAAGATGTCCACCCCCCACACAGCGAAGGGCCATGTAGGAGGTATCATTTGTAAGGGCTGAGTCGGTGTATGAATTTGCTTCGCATGAAATTGGCATGCTTCGCATTTCTTCACCAGCTCAGTGGCATCCTGGAGCGCTGTAGGCCAGTGGAAGCCATGCTGAAAGGCTTTTCTGACCAGCGTGCGGGAAGATGCGTGGTTCCCGCACTCGCCTCCATGGATTTCTGCGAGAAATTCGCAGCCTTCTTCCCTTGTGATGCACCGCATTAGGATGTCGTTGGCACCGCGCCGATAGAGATCCCCTTCTACCAGCGTGTATCTTTTAGCCAATTTGACTACCCGGTAAGCGGATACATCATCGTCAGGAAGGATGTTGTCTTTCAAGTAGCTCCGGATCTCCGAGATCCATGCATCGGAGCTAGCTTGAGCTTTTGAGTCTTGCGTGTTGGGTTGCTCGGAGCTCCCGGCAGCACCTACGACCCTTGATGGCTGCCATGGTAACAGGGCCATCGGGACTGTCAGCTTCGGGATGCTGATCTCGCCCCCTTCGCTCAGTTCGGCAGGCTGAGCTGTTGGCTTTGACAACCTCCGGACAAAGGTTCCGTCAGGAGCCGAAGCTCCGGTTGACGCTTTAGTCGAGAGTTCGTCAGCTTCAGCGTTATGGGCACGCTGAACATGGTGGAGATCTAGGACTTCAAAGTCCTTCTGAAGCCTCTGGACTTCAAGGAGGTAAGCAGCTAGCTGGAGATTATTGCAGGAGCATTCACCCTTCACCTGCTTGATGATGAGCTGTGAATATCCTTTGACCAGAAGTTGCTTGACACCATATGACAGTGCCACCTTTAGTCCGTAGATGAGTGCTTCATACTCCGCCATGTTGTTGGTTGCCTTGAAGTCAAGGTGTACCATGTATTTTACCTTCTCCCCAGTCGGTGCAAGGAGTAGGATTCCAGCTCCGGCCCCCTGCTTCTGCATAGAGCCGTCAAAGTAGAGGGTCCAGTGAGGCTCGGTGAAGGTTGGAGCTTGATGCTCCGTCTTCTGCTCACTGGGGTCCCCAGGGTTTGATGGAGAGGGAGTCCATTCCGCCAAAAAATCTGCCAACGCTTGACTCTTGACTGCTTGTCTTGAAATAAATTCAAGATCAAATTCAGCCAATTTTGTTGCCCACTTTGCAATATTCCCGGTTGAATTGGGATTATGCAAGATTGCTCGAAGTGGGTAGGAGGTCACCACTGAGACTTTGTGAGCTTGGAAGTTGTGTCGAAGCTTCCTGGAGGCAATAAGAACTGCATAGAGCATCTTATGCACCTCTAGGTATCGAGTCTTGGCATCATGTAATACTTCACTGATGAAGTATACCGGGCGTTGAATGGTCCGGACCCTCCCGGAGGGGTCCGGAGCTTCCTCTTCATTGATCCGGACCCTTTCGGAGGGGTCCAGATTCTCTTCGGGGACCTCCGGGTTCTGGCTGGAGGAACCCGAAGCTTCTTCAGAAATGACCTGGACCCTCCCGGAGGGGTCTAGGTCTCCTGAAGAGATTTCTTGTGGGTTCGAATCTGGGAGCTGGGACCCAGACTCGCTTTCAGGAACCTCCGGACCCTCCCGAAGGGGTCTGGATTCCTGAGTGTTGGGTAGTTCCGGTCTCTCCGCAACCAGAACCATACTGATGACTTCGTCAGTAGCTGAAATGTAAAGCAACAAAGGCTCACCAGGGTTCGGAGCTACCAGAATTGGTAGGGTGGTGAGGAACTGTTTCAGCTCCTGGAATGCCTTCTCTGCTTCTTCGGACCATTGGAATGGTCCGGACTTCCTCAATAACTTGAAGAAGGGAAGTGCCCGCTCCGCCATCTTGATATGAACCGGCTGAGGGCTGCTAGACATCCAGTTAACTTTTGGACATCTTTGATGCGGGTTGGTGGCCGCATGTCTTCAATGGCTTTTATCTTCACCGGATTAGCTTCTATGCCCCGGTGACTTACCAGGAAACCAAGAAGTTTTCCGGAGCTAACCCCAAACACGCACTTATCCGGGTTTAGCTTTGTGCGGGTGGCCCACAGCTTGTCGAAGACAGCTTGCAAAGTGTCGAGGAGTGACTCCTTGTTCTTGACCTTGACCACGATGTCATCGACATACACTTCCACTATGTCTCTGATGAGTTCTTCAAAAGTTTTGTACATAGCTCGTACAAAAGTTGAAGCTGCATTCTTGAGACCAAATGGCATGGCTGTGTAACAGTACAATCCATCTACTGTGATGAATGAAGTATGCTCTTCATCCTCCCTAGACATCCTGATTTGGTGATACCCAGAATACGCGTCTAGGAAACACAGTAATTCACACTCGGAGGTAGAATCCACTATCTGATCTATTCTAGGTAGTGGGAATGGATCTTTTGGACATGCCTTATTTAGTGTGGTGTAGTCGATGCACATCCGAAGCTTCCCGCTGGCCTTGGGCACAACGACTGGGTTCGCCAGCCATTTTGGATGGTAGACTTCTCGGATGAATCCGGCTTCGAGTAGCTTCTTCACTTCTTGTCGGATGAAGTTTTGCCGCTCTACGGATTGCTTCCGAGGCTTTTGATTCACAGGCCGGGCATCGGGGTAGATCTTCAGATTGTGCTCAATCACTTCCCTAGGGATCCCAGGCATTTGTGACGGTGGCCAAGCAAACACGTCAACGTTAGCCCAGAGGAAAGTGATGAGCGCGAGTTCCTATTTTTCGTTCAACCCTCCCGATATACGGGTGGTTTGAGCGGCATCGGAACCAATTTGGACGACTTTGACGGGAATGTCGGTGTCGCCGCTTGGCTGCACACGGGGTGCAGAGGTCGAGCCTCTTTGACGAATGCTCGGGGGTTTCGGAGCTTGCTCCTGTCTGGAGTCCTCCTCTTGCACCGTGGTGAGTGCGTGGAGTTCCTCCAGAGCAGTTACTCCGGCAGTGCGATCTTCGCGGATCCGGAGAACACCTACTTGTGTTGGCATCTTCAACACCAGGTATCCATAATGAGCAACTGCCATGAATTTGTACAGGGTAGGTCTACCCAAGATGGCGTTGAATGGTAAGTTGATCTGAGCGACGTCGAAGACCAACTTCTCGGTGCGATACTTCTCCCGGGTCCCGAAGGTAACGGGGAGAGTAATAGCTCTGAGTGGGATAATGGCCCCCGGACCTACTCCGGAGAAAGGTCAAGAGGGCTGGAGATCCGAAGGTCAGAGCTAAAGCTTAGTGAAAGCTTCGAAGCTGATGAGGTTAAGCCCCGAACCTCCGTCTACCATGACATGGTGAAGCTGGATGTTGTTGATGGTAGGAGATACCATCAAAGGTAATTGTCCTGCTCCAACCATGCTCATCGGGCAATCAGAAGCATCAAAAGTGATGGAGGTGTCCATCCACTTTCGATGAGGTTCCGGCCTGACTGTAGGAGCTACAGCGGCCATATCCCGTCGCATAGTCTTGATGACGCGACGAGAGGTGATATCCCATGACCCACCGAAAATGGTGTTCATGGTCTTCCGACGCTCGTTGTCAGAGACGTCAGAATCATCATCGAAGGAGGTGTAAACGGCCTTCAGGACCTTTTTGGGATCCTGAAACCCTAACTCCTCTTCAGCCGGAGCTTCGTCGACCTTCTGTTTTCCTTCTCTCTGTCGGAAAGGAGATCCTTCCCGGCGCTTGCTATAGCGCTCGGCAAGGTTTTGGACCTCCCGGCAGTCTTCCAAACCGTGGCTGCCCGTTTTGTGAATGGGACACCACACTTTGGGTTTGCCACCGTCTTCAGAAGACGGTCGAGGTCGCTTCTCGGGGCGTGGCCCCCGGCCACCCGGAGTTGCAGCAGCTGCAACGTTGGATGTGCCGGCCGACGGCTTCTTCTTGCCGTTGGTCTTCTTTTTCTTCTTGCCACCCCCGGAGGTAGCGGCTTCTTCCTTGGAGGGTTTCTTGTGATCCTCCGAGGTTGGTTTGGAGTGCATTTCACGGCCCTCCGCAGCTCTGGCACATTTATCTGCCAGGCTGAAGAGTTCCGTGACACTGGTGATCTCTTTGATCGCCAGCTTCTCCAACATCTTCTTGTCCCGTACGTCCTGTCTGAATGCCACAATGACAGAAGCGCTTGAGATAGAAGGGATAGTGTTTCGTACCAGAGAGAACCTCTGGATGAAGGACCGCAAAGATTCTCCCCCTTTTTGCACGACCGCAAAAAGGTCTAGTTCAGTGCCTGGTCGGGTGTATGAACTCCCGAAGTTGGCAGTGAACTGGCGGCACAGTTCCTCCCAACTGTTGATAGAGTTGGGTGGAAGGCTCATAAACCAGGACCTGGCGGTCCCAGTTAAGGCCACTGGAAAGTAATTGGCCATCACGGCCTCGTTTCCTCCAGCTGCCAAGATTGCAGTGGAGTATATCTGAAGGAATTCGGCAGGATTGACAGTCCCGTTGAATTTTTCCAGCAGGTGAGGCCGGAACTTCTGTGGCCATCTAACCATGCGCAGGTGCATGGCTAGGGCTGAACAGCCTCCTCCTACTCCTTCCAGAGTAGAAAGGTCCTGAGCTTCCCGTCTCTCACGGGCACGCTCAATATGGACACGGCCATCCTGCTGGCGATATCAGCGACCAAGCTCCGCCCGGAGGTCATGAGTCGAAAGCCTAGATACCGTGTGGGTACGTCGAGCCCCGGAGGGCAATGATGTCACTTGTTGAGATGCAGCACGTCTTCTGCTGTTGGAGGCGTGCGGATCAAGTCTTCCAGACAAAGTCCGCCGCTGCGACGGGGCTCGTCCCGAAGGAGGAGGACCCTGGTTGTTGAGGCGTTCGGCCGCTGCTGCGACCAAATGCTCCACATCGGCCCTCCACTGCTCTAGTGCATCTCGAGATGCATCCGGAGGTGGTGGACGTTGGAGAAGAGCATGCGCTACATGGAGCACGTGTTCCAGGTTGTCGTGATTTGCCGACGCAGTAAGCGACGCCGGCGCACCATCACGTTGCCCAGCATGATTTGCTGGAGAAGATGGTGGTGGTGGGAGTGTGGCTCCTGCTGGTGCTGAGGCTCTTGCTGGTGGCTGCCTGTTGGAGGGATTGCCCCCAACAGCCTGAGCAGCAGGTTGGCCGTTGGATGATCCAGCAGCGGAGTTCACCATTCTCGAAAATCTCAGGCGCCCCTTCCTGGCGCGCCAACTGTCGGCGGTTGGAGCCGGCAGATCTACCTACACTGCTAAAGTGATTGGGGAGTTTGAAGTTCGGTGTGGGCGCGCGGAGATTCGAGAAGGTGAATAAGAATTTGACACAGGAGACACAAGGATTTACGTGGTTCGGGCCGCCTGAGCGTAATACCCTACTCCACGGGTGTGTTGGTGTTGTATTAGCTGTAAGAGCTTGTCACGAGCGTATATGGTGCGTGAGTTCGTTCGTGCCCGTCGTGTGTGTCGTCGGCTTGTCCTTTTATAGTACAAGGACAGGCCGTTACAAGCTAGCCTGGCCCGACATGTGGCCCCGGTGGTTACTAGTATTGATACCCGATTAATTGCTGTTAATGATCCTGTAACGGGCTCCGACAGCGCCGTTACAGGTGTTAAGATCGTCCGTTTAAGTGTCATTAATGTGGCATTAATGACACTTAATTGGGTCTTGAAGTCCTTGGCTCTCCTTTGAAGATCCGGAGCCGTTACAAGGTCTTCCGGAGGTTAGAGGCTGAAGGTCCGACGACTGGACACGTGGCAGCTCCGAAGCTTGCTGTGGGAAACAGGAAGCTCCGGGGCTACCTGACACGTGTCAGGTCCGGAGCTTCTCTCGGTCAGGGGTTATGTCCGGAGGTGCCGTTTCGGTACGTGGCCCGGAGCTTCCCCCTTGTGGGCGGTAGCTCCGGTTTGGCAGTACACGTGGCGACCCAGGGATTAACCATGTTGGAGAAGCGGGTCCGGTTATGTCTGACAGGTGGGCCTCCGAGAGTCTTCAATCCAAGTAGATGGCTTTCCTTTGAGATTTTCGTAACCTCAAGGGGTGTACGGTTTCTAGGGTACCGACAGTGGCAAACCCAAAGTGTGGTGTCCCATTCAAAAAACGGGCAGCCACAGTTTGGAAGACTGCCGGGAGGTCCAAAACCTTGCCGAGCGCTACAACAAGCGCCGGGAAGGATCTCCTTCCTGACACAGGGAAGGAAAGCAAAAGGTTGATGAAGCTCCGGCTGAAGAGGAGTTAGGGTTTCAGGATCCCAAAAAGGTCATGAAGGCCGTTTACACCTCCGTCGATGATGATTCTGACGTCTCTGAGAACGAGCGTCGGAAGACCATGAACACCATTTTCGGTGGGTCATGGGATATCACCTCTCGTCGCGTCATCAAGACTATGCGGCGAGATATGGCCGCTGTAGCCCCTACAGTCAGGCCGGAACCTCATCGAAAGTGGATGGACACCTCCATCACTTTTGATGCTTCTGATTGCCCGCGGAGCATGGTTGGAGCAGGTCATCTACCTTTGATGGTATCTCCTACCATCAATAACATCCAGCTCCACCATGTCATGGTAGATGGAGGTTCGGGGCTTAACCTCATCAGCTTCGAAGCTTTCACTAAGATTCAGCTCCGACCTTCGGATCTCCAGACCTCTCGACCTTTCTTCGGAGTAGGTCCGGGGGCCATTACCCCACTCAGAGCTATTACTCTCCCCGTTACCTTCGGGACCCGGGAGAAGTATCGCACCGAGAAGTTGGTCTTCGACGTCGCTCAGATCAACTTACCATTTAACGCCATCTTGGGTAGACCTGCCCTGTACAAATTCATGGCAGCTGCTCATTATGGATACCTAGTGTTGAAGATGCCAACACCAGTAGGCGTTCTCCGGATCCGCGGAGATCGCACTGCCGGAGTAACTGCTCTGGAGGAACTCCACGCACTCACCACGGCGCAAGAGGAGGACTCCAGACAGGAGCAAGCTCCAAAACCCCCGAGCATTCGTCAACGAGGCTCGACCTCTGCACCCCGTGTGCAGCTAAGCGGCGACACCGACATTCCCGTCAAAGTCGTCCAAATTGATTCCGATGCCGCTCAAACCACCCGTATATCAGGAGGGCTGAACGACAAATAGGAACTCGCGCTCATCACTTTCCTCCGGGCTAACGTTGACGTGTTTGCTTGGCAACCGTCACAAATGCCTGGGATCCCCAGGGAAGTGATTGAGCACAATCTGAAGATCTACCCCGATGCTCGGCCTGTGCATCAGAAGCCTCGGAAGAATTCCGTAGAGCGGCAGAACATCATCCGACAAGAAGTGAAGAAGCTACTCGAAGCCGGATTCATCCGAGAAGTCTTCCATCCAAAATGGCTGGCAAACCCAGTCGTTGTGCCCAAGGCCGGCGGGAAGCTTCGGATGTGCATCGTCTACACCACACTAAATAAGGCATGTCCAAAAGATCCATTCCCACTACCTAGAATAGATCAGATAGTGGATTCCACCTCCGGGTGTGAATTACTGTGTTTCCTAGACGCATATTCTAGGTATCATCAAATCAGGATGTCTAGGGAGGATGAAGAGCATACTTCATTCATCACAGTAGATGGATTGTACTGTTACACAGCCATGCCCTTTGGTCTCAAGAATGCAGCTTCAACTTTTGTACGAGCTATGTACAAAACTTTTGAAGAACTCATTAGAGACGTAGTGGAAGTGTATGTTGATGACATCGTGGTCAAGGTCAGGAACAAGGAGTCACTCCTCGACACCTTGCAGGCTGTCTTCGACAAGTTGCGGGCCACCTGCACAAAGCTAAACCCGGACAAGTGCGCGTTTGGGGTTAGCTCCGGAGAACTTCTTGGTTTCCTGGTAAGTCACTGGGGCATAGAAGCTAATCCGGCGAAGATAAAAGCCATTGAAGACATGCGGCCACCAACCCGCGTCAAAGACGTCCAAAAGTTAACTGGATGTCTAGCAGCCCTCAGCTGGTTCATATCAAGACTGGCGGAGCGAGCACTCCCCTTCTTCAAGTTATTGAGGAAGTCCGGACCATTCCAATGGTCCGAAGAAGCAGAGAAGGCATTCCAGGAGTTGAAACAGTTCCTCACCACCCTACCAATTCTGGTAGCTCCGAACCCTGGTGAGCCTTTGTTGCTTTATATTTCAGCTACTGACGAAGTCGTCAGTATGGTTTTGGTTGCGGGGAGACCGGAACTACCCCACACTCAGGAATCCAGACCCCTTTGGGAAGGTCCGGAAGTTCCTGAAAGCGAGTATGGGTCCCAGCTCCCAGATTCGAACCCACAAGAAGTCGCTTCAGGAGACCTATACCCCTCCGGGAGGGTCCAGGTCATTTCTGAAGAAGCTCCGGGTTCCTCCAGCTAGAACCCAGAGGTCCCCGAAGAGAATCTGGACCCCTCCGAGAGGGTCCGGATCAGTGAAGAGGAAGCTCCGGACCCCTCCGGGAGGGTCCGGACCATTCAACGCCCGATATACTTCATCAGTGAAGTATTACATGATGCCAAGACTCGATACCTAGAGGTGCATAAGCTGCTCTATGCAGTTCTTATTGCCTCCAGGAAGCTTCGACATTACTTCCAAGCTCACAAAGTCTCGGTGGTGACCTCCTACCCACTACGAGCCATCTTGCATAATCCCAATTCAACTGGGAATATTGCAAAGTGGGCAGCGGAATTGGCTGAATTTGATCTTGAATTTATTTCAAGACAAGCAGTCAAGAGTCAAGCGTTGGCAGATTTCGTGGCAGAATGGACTCCCTCTCCATCAAACCCTGGGGGCCCCAGTGAGCAGAAGACGGAGAATCAAGCTCCAACCTTCATCGAGCCTCATTGGACCCTCCACTTCGACGGCTCCATGCAGAAGCAGGGGGCCGGAGTTGGAATCCTTCTCCTAGCGCCGACTAGGGAGAAGGTAAAATACATGGTACACCTTGACTTCAAGGCAACCAACAACATGGCGGAGTATGAAGCACTCATCTATGGACTAAAGGTGGCACTGCCATATGGTGTCAAGCAACTGCTGGTCAAAGGAGATTCACAGCTCATCATCAAGCAGGTGAAGGGTGAATGCTCCTGCAATAATCTTCAGCTAGCTGCTTACCTCCTTGAAGTCCAGAGGCTTCGGAAGGACTTTGAAGTCCTAGACCTCCACCATGTTCAGCGTGCCCATAACGCCGAAGCTGACGAACTCTCGACTAAAGCGTCAACCGGAGCTCCGGATCCTGACGGAATCTTTGTCTGGAGGTTGTCAAAGCCAACAGCTCAGCCTGCCGAACTGAGCGAAGGGGGCGAGATCAGCATCCCGAAAATGACGGTCCTGATGGCCCTGTTACCATGGCAGCCATCAAGGGTCGTAGGTGCTGCCGGGAGCTCCGAGCAACCCAGCACGCAAGACTCAAAAGCTCAAACTAGCTCCGATGCAAGGATCTCGGAGATCTGGAGCTACTTGAAAGACAACATCCTTCCTGACGATGATGTATCCACTGACCGGGTAGTCAGATTGGCTAAAAGATACATGCTGGTAGAAGGGGATCTCTACCGGCGCGGTGCCAACGGCATCTGTCGGTACCCTAGAAACCGTACACCCCTTGAGGTTACGAAAATCTCAAAGGAAAGCCATCTACTTGGATTGAAGACTCTCGAAGGCCCACTTGTCAGACATAACCGGACCCGCTTCTCCAACATTGTTAATCCCTGGGTCGCCACGTGTACTGCCAAACCGGAGCTACCGCCCACAAGGGGGAAGCTCCGGGCCACGTACTGAAACGGCACCTCCGGACTTAACCCCTGACCGAGAGAAGCTCCGGACCTGACACGTGTCAGGTAGCCCCGGAGCTTCCTGTTTCCCACAGCACGCTCTGGAGCTGCCACGTGTCCAGTCGTCGGACCTTCAGCCTCTAACCTCCGGAAGACCTTGTAACGGCTCCGGATCTTCAAAGGAGAGCCAAGGACTTCAAGAACCGATTAAGTGTCATTAATGCCACATTAATGACACTTAAACGGACGATCTTAACACCAGTAACGGCGCTGTCGGAGCCCGTTACAGGATCATTAACAGCAATTAATCGTGTATCAATACTAGTAACCGTCGGGGCCACATGTCGGGCCAGGCTAGCTTGTAACGGCCTGTCCTTGTACTATAAAAGGACAGGCCGACGGCACACACGACGTGCACGAATGAACTCACGCACCATATACGCTCGTGACAAGCTCTTACAGCTAATACAACATCAACACACCCGTGGAGTAGGGTATTACGCTCAGGCGGCCCGAACCACGTAAATCCTTGTGTCTCCTGTGTCAAATTCTTATTCACCTTCTCGAATCTCCGCGCGCCCACACCGAACTTCAAACTCCCCAATCACTTTAGTTGTGTAGGGAGATCTGCCGGCTCCAACCGCCGACAGTTGGCGCGCCAGGTAGGGGCGCCTGAGATTTTCGAGAATGGTGAACTCCGCTGCTGGATCATCCAACGGCCAACCTGCTGCTCAGGCTGTTGGGGGCAATCCCTCCAACAGGCAGCCACCAGCAGGAGCCTCAGCACCAGCAGGAGCCACACTCCCACCACCACCATCTTCTCCAGCAAATCATGCTGGGCAACGTGATGGTGCGCCGGCGTCGCTTACTGCGTCGGCAAATCAAGACAACCCGGAACACGCGCTCCATGCAGCGCGTGCTCTTCTCCAACGTCCACCACTTCCGGATGCATCTCGAGATGCACTGGAGCAGTGGAGGGCCGATGTGGAGCATTTGGTCGCAGTAGCGGCCGAACGCCTCAACAACCAGGGTCCTCCTCCTTCGGGACGAGCCCTGTCGCAGCGGCGGACTTTGTCTGGAAGACTTGGTCCGCACGCCTCCAACAGCAGGAGACGTGCTGCATCTCAACAAGTGATGTCATTGCCCTCCGAGGCTTGACGTACCCACACGGTATCTAGGCTTTCGAGTCATGACCACCGGGCGGAGCTTGATCGCCGACACCGCCAGCAGGATGGCCGTGTCCATATTGAGCGTGCCCGTGAGAGACGGGAAGCTCAGGACCTTTCTACTCTGGAAGGAGTAGGAGGAGGCTGTTCAGCCCTAGCCATGCACCTGCGCATGGTTAGATGGCCACAGAAGTTCCGGCCTCACCTGCCGGAAAAATTCAACGGGACTGTCAATGCCGCCGAATTCCTTCAGATATACTCCACTGCAATCTTGGCAGCTGGAGGAAACGAGGCCGTGATGGCCAATTACTTTCCAGTGGCCTTAACTGGGACCGCCAGGCTCTGGTTTATGAGCCTTCCACCCAACTCTATCAACAGTTGGGAGGAGCTGTGCCGTCAGTTCACTGCCAACTTCGGGAGTTCATACACCCGACCAGGCACTGAACTGGACCTTTTTGCGGTCGTGCAAAAACGGAGAGAATCTTTGCGGTCCTTCATCCAGAGGTTCTCTCAGGTACGAAACACTATCCCTTCTATCTCAAGCGCTTCTGTCATTGTGGCATTCTGACAGAGCGTACGGGACAAGAAGATGTTGGGGAAGCTGGCGATCAAAGAGATCACCAGCGTCACGGAACTCTTCGGCCTGGCAGATAAATGTGCCAGAGCTGCAGAGGGTCGTGAAATGCACTCCAAACCAACCTCGGAGGATCACAAGAAACCCTCCAAGGAAGAAGCCGCTACCTCCGGGGGTGGCAAGAAGAAAAAGAAGACCAACGGCAAGAAGAAGTCATCGGCCGGCACATCCAACGTTGCAGCTGCTGCAACTCCGGGTGGCCGGGGGCCACGCCCCGAGAAGCGACCTCGACCGTCTTCTGAAGACGGTGGCAAACCCAAAGTGTAGTGTCCCATTCACAAAACGGGCAGCCACGGTTTGGAAGACTGCCGGGAGGTCCAAAACCTTGCCGAGCGCTATAGCAAGCGTCGGGAAGGATCTCCTTTCCGACAGAGGGAAGGAAAACAGAAGGTCGACGAAGCTCCGGCTGAAGAGGAGTTAGGGTTTCAGGATCCCAAAAAGGTCC
This sequence comes from Tuctoria greenei, assembly GCA_036927565.1. Lineage (NCBI taxonomy): Eukaryota > Viridiplantae > Streptophyta > Magnoliopsida > Poales > Poaceae > Tuctoria > Tuctoria greenei. Next base: position 36,927,020 of record JAYESD010000008.1, read on the forward strand.
TGAAGGCCGTTTACACCTCCGTCGATGATGATTCTGACGTCTCTGACAACGAGCGTCGGAAGACCATGAACACCATTTTCGGTGGGTCATGGGATATCACCTCTCGTCGCGTCATCAAGACTATGCGGCGGGATATGGCCGCTGTAGCTCCTACAGTCAGGCCGGAACCTCATCGAAAGTGGATGGACACCTCCATGACTTTTGATGCTTCTGATTGCCCGAGGAGCATGGTTGGAGCAGGACAGTTACCTTTGATGGTATCTCCTACCATCAACAACATCCAGCTTCACCATGTTATGGTAGACGGAGGTTCAGGGCTTAACCTCATCAGCTTCGAAGCTTTCACTAAGATTCAGCTCCGACCTTCGGAGCTCCTGCCCTCTCGACCTTTCTCCGGAGTAGGTCCGGGGGCCATTACCCCACTCGGAGCTATTACTCTCCCCGTTACCTTCGGGGCCCGGGAGAAGTATCGCACCGAGAAGTTGGTCTTCGACGTCGCTCAGATCAACTTACCATTCAACGCCATCTTGGGTAGACCTGCCCTGTACAAATTCATGGAAGCTGCTCATTATGGATACCTGGTGTTGAAGATGCCAACACCAGTAGGCGTTCTCCGGATCCGCGGAGATCGCACTGCCGGAGTAACTGCTCTGGAGGAACTCCACGCACTCACCACGGTGCAAGAGGAGGACTCCAAACAGGAGCAAGCTCTGAAACCCCCGAGCATTCGTCAACGAGGCTCGACCTCTGCACCCCGTGTGCAGCCAAGCGGCGACACCGACATTCCCGTCAAAGTCGTCCAAATTGGTTCCGATGCCACTCAAACCACCCGTATATCGGGAGGGTTGAACGACAAATAGGAACTCGCGCTCATCACTTTCCTCCGGGCTAACGTTGACGTGTTTGCTTGGCAACCGTCACAAATGCCTGGGATCCCTAGGGAAGTGATTGAGCACAATCTGAAGATCTACTCCGATGCCCGGCCTGTGCATCAGAAGCCTCGGAAGCAATTCGTAGAGCGGTAGAACTTCATCTGACAAGAAGTGAAGAAGCTACTCGAAGCCGGATTCATCCGAGAAGTCTACCATCCAAAATGGCTGGCGAACCCAGTCGTTGTGCCCAAGGCCGGTGGGAAGCTTCGGATGTGCATCGACTACACCACACTAAATAAGGCATGTCCAAAAGATCCATTCCCACTACCTAGAATAGATCAGATAGTGGATTCTACCTCTGGGTGTGAATTACTGTGTTTCCTAGACGCGTATTCTGGGTATCACCAAATCAGGATGTCTAGGGAGGATGAAGAGCATACTTCATTCATCACAATAGATGGATTGTACTGTTACACAGCCATGCCATTTGGTCTCAAGAATGCAGCTTAAACATTTGTATGAGCTATGTACAAAACTTTTGAAGAACTCATCAGAGACATAGTGGAAGTGTACATCGATGACATCGTGGTCAAGGTCAAGAACAAGGAGTCACTCCTTGACACCTTGCAAGCTGTCTTCGACAAGCTGCGGGCCACCCGCACAAAGCTAAACCCGGACAAGTGCGTGTTTGGGGTTAGCTCCAGAAAACTTCTTGGTTTCCTGGTAAGTCACCGGGGCATAGAAGCTAATCCGGTGAAGATAAAAGCCATTGAAGACATGCGGCCACCAACCCGCATCAAAGATGTCCAAAAGTTAACTGGATGTCTAGCAGCCCTCAGCCGGTTCATATCAAGACTGGCAGAGCGGGCACTTCCCTTCTTCAAGTTATTGAGGAAGTCCGGACCATTCCAATGGTCCGAAGAAGCAGAGAAGGCATTCCAGGAGCTGAAACAGTTCCTCACCACCCTACCAATTCTGGTAGCTCCGAACCCTGGTGAGCCTTTGTTGCTTTACATTTCAGCTACTCACGAAGTTGTCAGTATGGTTCTGGTTGCAGAGAGACCGGAACTACCCAACACTCAGGAATCCAGACCCCTTCGGGAGGGTTCGGAGGTTCCTGAAAGCGAGTCTGGGTCCCAGCTCTCAGATTCGAACCCACAAGAAATCTCTTCAGGAGACCTAGACCCCTCCGGGAGGGTCCAGGTCATTTCTGAAGAAGCTCCGGGTTCCTCCAGCCAGAGCCCGGAGGTCCCCGAAGAGAATCTGGACCCCTCCGAGAGGGTCCGGATCAATGAAGAGGAAGCTCTGGACCCCTCCAGGAGGGTCCGGACCATTCAACGCCCAGTATACTTCATCAGTGAAGTATTACATGATGCCAAGACTCGATACCTAGAGGTGCATAAGCTGCTCTATGCAGTTCTTATTGCCTCCAGGAAGCTTAGACACTACTTCCAAGCTCACAAAGTCTCAGTGGTGACCTCCTACCCACTTCGAGCAATCTTGCATAATCCCAATTCAACTGGTAATATTGCAAAGTGGGCAGCGGAATTGGCTGAATTTGATCTTGAATTTATTTCAAGACAAGCAGTCAAGAGTCAAGCGTTGGCAGATTTTGTGGCGGAATGGACTCCCTCTCCATCAAACCCTGGGGGCCCCAGTGAGCAGAAGACGGAGCATCAAGATCCAACCTTCACCGAGCCTCACTGGACCCTCCACTTCGACGGCTCTATGCAGAAGCAGGGGGCCGGAGCTGGAATCCTACTCCTTGCACCGACTGGGGAGAAGGTAAAATACATGGTACACCTTGACTTCAAGGCAACCAACAACATGGCGGAGTATGAAGCACTCATCTATGGACTAAAGGTGGCACTGTCATATGGTGTCAAGCAACTGCTGGTCAAAGGAGATTCACAGCTCATCATCAAGCAGGTGAAGGGTGAATGCTCCTGCAATAATCTCCAGCTAGCTGCTTACCTCCTTGAAGTCCAGAGGCTTCAGAAGGACTTTGAAGTCCTAGATCTCCACCATGTTCATCGTGCCCATAACGCTGAAGCTGACGAACTCTCGACTAAAGCATCAACCGGAGCTCCGGCTCCCGACGGAACCTTTGTCCGGAGGTTGTCAAATCCAATAGCTCAGCCTGCCGAACTGAGCGAAGGGGGTGAGATCAGCATCCCGAAGCTGACGGACCCGATGGCCCTGTTACCATGGCAGCCATCAAGGGTCGTAGGTGCTGTCGGGAGCTCCAAGCAACCCAGCACGCAAGACTCAAAAGCTCAAGCTAGCTCCTATGCATGGATCTCGGAGATCCGGAGCTACTTGAAAGACAACATCCTTCCTGACGATGATGTATCCGCTGACTGGGTAGTCAGATTGGCTAAAAGATACACGCTGGTAGAAGGGGATCTCTACCGGCGTGGTGCCAACATCATCCTAATGCGGTGCATCACAAGGGAAGAAGGGTGCGAATTTCTCGCAGAAATCCATGGAGGCGAGTGCGGGAACCACGCATCTTTCGCACGTTGGTCGGAAAAGCCTTTCGGCATGGCTTCTACTGGCCTACAGCGCTCCAGGATGCCACTGAGCTGGTGAAGAAATGCGAAGCATGCCAATTCCATGCAAAGCAAATTCATACACCGGCTCAGCCCTTACAAATGATACCTCCTACATGGCCCTTCGCTGTGTGGGGTATGGACATCTTGGGACCCTTCCCAAGAGCCATCGGAGGTTACAAGTTCCTGTATGTCGCCATCGACAAGTTCACCAAGTGGTCAGAAGCAACTCCAGTGGTGACGATCAACAAGCAATCTGCTATCAACTTTCTGCAATCCATTGTAAGTAGATTCGGAGTCCCAAACAAGATCGTCACTGATAATGGGACTCAATTCACAAGCTCTGCATTCCAAGGATATTGCGAAGACCTCGGCATACAAGTTTGCTACGCCTCCGTAGCTCACCCAGCCAGCAATGGCCAAGCCGAGAGAGCAAATGCTGAAATCCTTAAAGGACTCAAAACGCGCACCTATGAGCGCTTGAAGAAACATGGAGCCAACTGGATCGAAGAGCTTCCGCCCACCTTATGGGCCAACAGGACATCTCAAAACTGGTCAACTGGAGAGACACCCTTCTTCCTGGTGTACGGAGCTGAAGCAATCCTTCCTCCGGAAATCACCTTGGGTTCACTCCGGGTCCGGACCTTCGACGAAGCCGCGCAGGACCAGGTCCGGCGTGAAGACCTAGACCTCCTTAAGGAGGGAAGGTGCCAAGCAGCTATTCGGAATGCCCGATATCGTCAAGCTCTATGGCATTATCACCAGCGGCATGTACACAACCGACAGCTCGAGGAAGGCGATCTGGTGCTATGGAGAATACTATCCAGAGAAGGGTTAAACAAACTCTCCCCCGGCTGGGAGGGGCCCTTCCGAGTGATCAAAGTATCCCGTCCCGGAAGCGTTCGCTTGGCTACCGAGGATGGGACACCTCTCCCAAATCCTTGGAACATCGAGCACCTCCGTAAGTTCTACACTTAATACCACGGAGGTGAGTCTTGAGTAACTTGGGATGTATGTTATAGAGTCATTGTACAGAATCGGGTAGTTCCTCCGGGAGAGCAGCCAGACCTTTCCCGAAAGGTCCGCAAGGCTCATGCAACACTTGTCACAGTCTCAGGACTAAAAGTGTGGCTAACTACCCTGGGTCAAACGAGAAATGAAACACACTTAGCCCGGTTTCGTACCCTAAGAGTGTACTTGTTTCCCCTGTACCCCGGACCTATAATGAAAGACATCTTCATGTGAAATAGACTCCACGTGCATTTATTTTGTACAGGCTCAATATTTTTATTTTTCTCTTTCTTGTCTATAACAAAGACATGCAATTCTGAAGAAATTTTTAGTTCGACCGGTTTATATACGATTCGAGTTGTATTGTCAGTTCTTTTGGAGTTAATTATCGTTTATGGCCAACTCGCCTGAAAGCCGCCAAGCCAATCTAGGGCCGGAGTGTGCTATCGACTTAGCCTGGTCAAGCACCCTAAGTACGCCACTCTACCTACACCCCGGCAGGCCGAAGTAAGGCGGGTACATGGACAGTTGAATCTAAGGGAAAAGACAACGCATCCGGTTGTATTTAAAATCGCGTTCAACTTAAAATCTTCTTGAGAACCGTAAGCCGCGACAAAATTATAGACAAGGAACGAATTTTACTATTTTTCTTGACTTAAGTGTGCAGGAAAAATAAAGTCTACGTTGATGGAGAAAAGCCGGAGCTAACGCAGCTCCGACTCCCCAAAGGGGGCCAGCCGTCGACGCTGAATATAAGATGGTGAGAAGACCCTGTAAATGGAGTTTGCTGCCAACAAACCAAGTGTTGGCAAAGGTCACTGCCGGAGCTACTCAGCTCCGACACCCCGGAGAACTAACTATCGACGCTCTACGTGTTGGTAGAGGCTATTGCCGGAGCTACCAAGCTCCAACAATGGACAATGTCGGAGCTTCTAAGTTCCGACAACCCCAGGGGACCTTTACTATCGAAGACTTCGGACCTAAATGCTACAAGTTCGGAGCAAATGAGTCTTCAACAAAACACAGTATCCTTTTGGTACATGTTCACAATCAAATTGTGTACATCTACCAGGGGGCCAAGTGAAGATAAAGGTGTTGAAGACAAAAAGTGAAATTCGCAAAAATTTTGGGGATTTCATTCAACTGGAGACAGGAGAGTACATCTGGAGACAAGGGATTACAAAATTGAGGAAGAAGAAGAGAAAATACAAGTGCGAGCTAAAGAGATGGTCCTAGACCCTATGGAAGAACTCGGCAACTTTCTGGGCGACCTCCGATATGCTAGCTCGGGTAGCTTCGCCTTCTCCTTCGACGGGGCCTTCAAGCACCGGGTCCAGAGGAAATTGGGAGTTCCAGCTGGTGTAGCACGTCAGCACATACTCTGCGACGTTCTTCGCCAGGGATTTCCCCTCAACCTCCAGTTGGTCCGCGATGGCATCGCCCACCTTGGAGAGCTTGCTACCTGCTGCGCTCAACGCGTGCAGCGCAAGGTCCGGCTCTGGCTCCGGATCATCCGGGCGCACGGGGCTGAAACCCATCGGCGTCAGCGCGTCATTGGCCTTGCCCAATAACTCCCAAATCTGTATGGAGTCCGCCGTCCTTAAGCTCTTCATCTCTTCCAGGGATCTCTTGGCCGCCGTCAGTTCGGAATTCTCACGGTCGAGGCGCTCAACTTCTTTGGTGTTTTGCTGAATCTTTGCAGCAACACGCCTCTCGAGTCTTCCGAGCTCCTCCTCCCGGAGGTGGATCTTGTTCCGGCGATCGACCAAGTCCTTCTCACTAGCCTCCACTTTTTTCTCCCGGGCAACAAGGACACACTCGTATTCATAGAGTTCCTGCCCCCGCACCCAGGTCTTCTCCTCTTCCTCTTGGCAGCGCTCTTCCAATTTTTTGGCGCTCTCCTCGAGGCACTTGTCAGCCAGAGCTACCTTCTCGGCAAGCTCCTCTTCCCTCATCAGTACATCATCCCGCAGCTCAAGGAGTTTATGCTCTTCATTCTCGAGTCGTTTCTCCCTCTCTTCAAGTGCCTCCCGGCGCTTGATGAGTGCAGTGTTAATGACCTCCAGCCTTTCATGGCGTTCCTCGGCCGCACTGTTGGCTGCTTTGGCTTGATTGTATATTTCCTGGGATTGGGCATCGAGGGCATGAGTCATGCTCTCCCTATCATTCACCTCCTCGGACAGGGGGCCAGCGACTTCGCTTGGGCACTCCGGCTCTGCCGCAGGTACCTCCGATGTCGTCGCTTCCGGAGCAGGAGCTTCTACTGGCTCTGGTCTGGGCACCTCTTCCGAAGGAGGCTCGAGCGACATCGCCTCTTCGACCACCGGCTCAAGAGCCGGAGGATCTTCAACTTCGACCGGCCCTGAGGCCGGAGCTCCAACAATAACCGGCTTAGTGGTCGGTTCTTCGGAGGTAACCGGCTCAACTGCCGGAACTACCTCGACTTCCGGCTCGCATGCCGGGGCTTCAGTCACCTCCGGCTCAACCTCCGAGGCTTCAGCACTTTCCGGCTCCGAAGCCGGGATTACTACTTCCTCCGGCTCAACAGCCGGAGCTTCCATCACTGCAGCACCAGGACCCGAAGCTTCAACCTCCGGGACAGGTGCCGCTGGCGTGTCTTCACTCCCGTGGTCCGACGCTACCACGGGAACTTCTGAGGACGAGTCGAGGTCCATGACCACGACATCCGGCGCCGGAGCTGTCGCAGCCTCAGCCACCACCTGGGGCGGTACCGGGACAGGAGCAGAAGCTCCCACGGCCTCAGACACTGTGGCTGAGGGTGGAGCTTCACTCCCCTTCTTGGGGACGCTGCAGATGATGAACGAAGAAAATTAACAAACAATTGCTACAATTAAATAGTTAACCAAGGTAAAGATTAAAAATTACCCTGAAAGGCTTCCGCACCAGCTTGCGCGGGACCTTTTTCCTGGACGTTCCGGGCTGGCCACGGTTAGCGTAAAAGCTCCAGAAGGCCCCCCGGAACTTGTCGCAGCCACGGGCGTTTCCCGGGTCGAGTCTCTCCTCGATCGGGAGGAACCCCTGGACCTGGAGGCTCCCATCGTCCCAGGTGTCGGAGTCGTGCGCTCGGAGCTAGCACCCCAGGAGGATCCCACCAAGGGGACAGACGCGCTTTGGGAGGATCCCACTGCAGGAATGGTATCGTTCCGGAAGGACTCCACTACGGGGACAGTCGCCACGGTGGTAGAAGATCTTCCCCTCTGGGGAGAAGGAACCGAGGCGGAAGTAGCGGGCCTGACGGACCTTCCGTCGGCGTGTCGCAGCTTCCTCTTCCGGCTCTCCGGCTCATCCGCCAGCTCCTTGCCCTTGCCGACGACCTCGACCCTGGGTTGTGGGGCAGGGACGGAGCCATCTTCGGGCATTCCGGGGATCGCCACCCGGGTGGTTGATCTCCTCTCGACGACACCAAGGTCGTCAAGTACGGGCATCTGGCGCCGGAGCTCCCTGCTGAACTCCACTTCCACGTTCAGAGGGAGAAAGGCCGACGGTGGAGTCAAGTCATCACCGTCGACGTCGATGCCATGCTGGAATTTCTTGAGGTGGAACTCCAAGGTTTTCCCCACCATGTTGTACTTCAACCCGGTCTCAACCCGGTCCTCGTCCATCACGCTGTTGAGGGCCCAAGCGAGCTTCTCCCTCCTCTTCAGCGGCGCCCACCTATTGGCCAGGAAGTTGCAAAATACCGCTTGAGGGGTCAATCCTCCCTCCACGCATTTGCGGATCCTGGTCAAGGAGGGGTTGAAAGCTTCCGCCAGCACCGGAGCTTCACTCCAGATCGTCATGTCGATGCCGGGCAGACCGTCGGGCAGCTCCAACCTCTCGTGCTCCTCCACCCTGACGACTATCCAATCTTTCTTCCAGTCATCCCACTTCCCAGAAGGGAACGACCGGAGGTACTTGAATGGGCACTTCTTGCGCTTCACAAAGTAGTAGAAGCCAGGGTACGCATTGCTCCGGCCGGTGGTGTGGACGGTGAAGAAGGTCCGGAAGAGTTCGATGCAGGGGGGGATGCCCACCCACATCTCACAGAAGTGTACAAAGATAGACACGAGGAGAATGGAGTGAGGGCCAAGGTGGTATAGCTGAAGACCATAGAAGTCTAGCAGCATCAAGAAGAAGGAGAAAAAGGTGGGATCAACCCCACCATGGCGTACGAAGAAAAGTACACCATTTCGCCGGCGCGCTCCTTCTCGAAGGGGAGCTCTCTGCCGGCACGGACCAAACGGTTGAAGAAGTCCGAGGACCACCCCATGAGGGCCCGAACCTTCTTCAAATCGTTGTCAGTCCTCAAGCGACTCTCGCGCAGACCCAACTCCATCGCAGCACAGCTAGGCAAGAGAAGAGGAGCGAAGCACGAGTTGGGAGTTTGAGCGCAAGATCAGATGAGAGGCGTAAAGAACTCCCGACGGTGCGCGCTTTCCTTCTTAAGTAAGTCCTCGCAACGCTTGGATGGAAACCGCAGGGAAGTCGAAGATACCACTCAAGAATTCAACCCAGCCGATGACAAGAGGGCCCGGGACTACCCCGACGATCAAGTTGAGACTCTTACCCAGGCGAACGGTTGTCATCACGAGGCGGGAAACCCAAAGGCGGCGGCCTGACAAGGCGCGCAGAACCGATACGATTTTCGTATCGGGAACCGGCGACCTTCAATTGCGTGAGATCCGCACGTCAAAGATCTCATCTGCCGCACGAGGTGCGCCACGCGGCGGGATCTAACTGTAAATCCTTGCCAACGGAACCTTCGAAGACCCTTGAAGACCCAGTTCAAGAGTCGCAAGGATGGACCCACCTCCGACGGAATGACTTCACCCCAGTGATCTTCCTCGGAGGTAGGTCCAGGGGGCCACTGTCGGTACCCTAGAAACCGTACACCCCTTGAGGTTACAAAGATTTCAAAGGGAAGTCACCTACTTGGTTTGAAGACCCTTGGAGGCCCGCATGTTAGACATAACCGGACCCGCTTCTCCAACATGGTTAATCCCTGGGTCGCCACGTGTACTGCCAAACCGGAGCTACCGCCCACAAGAGGGGAAGCTCCGGACCACGTACCCAAATGGCACCTCCGGACTTAACCCCAGACCGAGAGAAGCTCCGGACCTGACACGTGTCGGCTAGCCTCGGAGCTACCTGCTTCCCACAGCAAGCTCCGGAGCTGCCACGTGTCCAATCGTCGGACCTTCAGCTTCTAACCTCCGGAAGACCTTGTAACGGCTACGGATCTTCGAAGGAGAGCCAAGGACTTCAAGACCCGATTAAGTGTCATTAATGCCATATTAATGACACTTAAACGGACGATCTTAACACCAGTAATGGTGCTGTCAAAGCCCGTTACAGGGTTATTAAGAGCAATTAAGCGTGTATCAATACTAGTAACCGTCGGGGCCACATGTCGGGCCAGGCTAACTTGTAACGGTCTGCCCTTGTACTATAAAAGGATAGGCCAACGATACACGCGGGGAGGTTCACGGACGATCATACGCATCCCCATATACTCGTGACAAGCTCTTACTGCTAATACATCATCAACACACCCGTGGAGTAGGGTATTACGCTCAGGCGGCCCGAACCACGTAAATTCTTGTGTCTCCTGTGTCAAACTCCAATTCACCTTCTTGAATCTCCGCGTGCCCACACCAAACATCAAACTCCCCTATCACTTTAGTAGCGTAGGGAGATCTGCCGGCTCCAACCGCCGACAGCACTGCTCCATGTTATGCGAATCTCGTACAAGAGACATACGAATTGCACTGCTCCATGTCAGACCCTGTAAAATGTCATTTCACACTTATACATGTCAGAGATGAATTTTCTCATAGACTAGGTTCATACACCATCATCCGCTCGTCTATATAACACTCACCCCGGTAACAGCTTCACCACGCACTACGTACAATCATTCTATATACTTCACTACCATGGACGAGAACTCACCACCCACAAATAGAGAAAAGGTTCCAATCCCCGAGGGATTGCAACCTCCAATGTGTTTCTGTGACACTGATTGTAGGTTTGTAAGAGATCTTCGACCTGGTTACTCGTATGGTTGCCAGCTTTGGATGTGCAAAAAACTACGATTATGATCCTCCTCACAAGACGTGCCCATTTCTTCCAGGTGGTAGGAAACAGGTAATATGCAACATTATTTATGTTTTATGAATGCTATAAAATCTAATATTTTGTACAAACACTTGTGCAGTCGCCGCCACCTCTATACGACTTCAGGAACTACATCGACCAGGAACAATCAGCCGCAGAGGTTGAGAGAATGGCTCGACTTGCATATTGGAAGTTCAAAGAAGAAAGAGAGTGGGATTAAAGAATAGAGCAAGAGAGGAGGAATAGAGCTGCACAGGAGGAGCGTCGTCGCAAGAGGCAAGAAGAAATTCGACAATGGAGAGCAGAGTGTGATCGCAAAGCTACAGAGGAGGAACGCGTCGCAGCACAAGCACGAGGGGCTGAGCGAGAACGCATGCGCGAGAGAGCTCGTCGCGCAAAAGAAGCCGGTCTGAATGCTTTGCGTAAGGGAAAATACCCCCGTTGCACTCAGTAGCAACTTGGGTAAACTATGCTCGGTGTTTAATTCAACTAAGGCATGTTAGGATTAGATCGACACATCTTTTGTGTGTCGTACACACGCCATTTGTATCACCTATTTTACATTTTCTAATATGTGCACTTATGTTTTGCCTCATGTACCGTAGTAGTAGAGTGACAAACAACATGCACATACTTTCGGAACTACGTAATTTCATTTCATGTAACCGCCGCCGAGCTTACAATTAATTATCTTCAATTAATATGCATTTCTATAAATTAATACATTAATTGTATAATTTTCCAAACTATGCATTTGTTATCACTATAGGATTTTAAAAAAATTGAAACTCCCATAAATTATATTTATAACTTATTTTTTATACTCAACAAAACTTACATTACAATAACCTTTATGAACATTTATGTCGATTCTAACTACAAATATTTGTAAACAAAAAACTAAAACTGAATACATTTTACAAATGTGCAGAAATGTGATCGTATTGCCTAATAACACATACAATTACTCTAGTTTCTACATACTAAACATAGAGAAAGTTCATTGAATTCAAAACTTCACAATGTATTCTCTATTTTATACTTTAGAAGTTTTTAGCAAATCGGTGTACAAATGTTTCAAAAACTTTGACTAAAATCCATTACAAGATGGTTCAACACTGGAGTTAGGGTTTGGGCACGCACGTATTTCGTACGTGCCTCATACGACGGTATTGTTCACGTCGTATGGGGCACGTACGAAATACGTGCGTGCCCATTTCTTCCACCGTGGTAGGTCATAACGTCACCGTGGCAGACAACAACTGATGTGGCAGCGATTAGTCGTGCATTTCGTATGTGCCTCATACGAAATACGAATTTCGTATGAGGCACATACGACGGTGGGTCAGTTTGGCAAATTCTCTGATCCGTGAGTTATTTATTATAAATGATTTTTTAAAAGGTATATTAATAAAAAAATTCCTTACATCTGCGCCACGGTCGGCACCACCTCGTCCAATGCGTGGGTGCACGTCGACGCCGCCTACGCCGGGCAGCGCGTGCATATGCCCGGAGTTCCGGCACCACCTTGACGGCGTGGAGTGTGTGGACTCCATCAGCTTGAGCCCGCACAAGTGGATCATGACGTGTCTGGATTGCACCTGCTTGTGGGTGCGGAACGCGCACCGCCTGACGGGCTCGCTGGAGACGAACCCGGAGTACCTCAAGAACGACGCCAGCGAGTCTGGCGCCGTCACTGACCTCAAGGACATGCAGGTCGGCGTCGGCCGCCGATTCCGCGGTCTCAAGCTCTGGATGGTCATGCGCACCTACGGCGCCGCCAAGCTCCAGGAGCACATCCGCAGCGACGTCGCCATGGCCAAGATGTTTGAGGACTCCGTGCACGCCGACGACCGGTTCGAGGTCGTGGTGCTGAGGAACTTCGCGCTCATCTGCTTCAGGATCAAGCCCAGCAGCGGCGGCGCCATGACGGAGGAGGACGCTGACGAGGCCAACCGGGAGCTCATGGAGCGCCTCAACAGGATGGGGAAGGCGTACCTGGCGCATACGGTGGTCGGCGGCAAGTTCGTGCTGCGGTTCGCGGTGGGGTCGTCGTGGCAGGAGGAGAGGCACGTGCGAAGCGCGTGGGAGCTCATCAAAAAGACAACCGCGGAGATCATCAACGCTGAGAAGTAGAGTTCTAAATTATATCTATTGATTCTTACATATATGTTGTATTAGTTTTTGTTATGCATACAAGAATTTCATTTTATTATTTAAGAATAAATATATAAATTATATTACCATGATAATGATAATAATTTAAGAATGAAAGAAGTAATAAATATGTGTACTTAGCTTAGCACTACTACTTTGACATTGTTTGTAGTTGGCAATCTTCGTGTATTTTTTTTATATATTTTATACAGGTTAGTTCATTTTTTAACTAACCAATGTATTATGCATACAGGTTTTTGTTATGCATACAAGAATTTCACTTTATTATTTAAGAATAAATATATAAATTGTATTACCATGCTAATGATATAATAATTTAAGAATGGAAGAAGTGTTAAACCACGATCTTATAATCACTCAGTTCACAACCGCCTCACACACCTGTACGCCCGCACCTTACGCGCCCATACACGCACGTCCGGCATTCAGGTGCACTTGTATTGCCTATATATGTAACCCTCCAATGGTCAATGAAGTGTGGTGCATATTCATCTGGTTGTGAGCATTTCACATGGTATCAGACATCACTGCGATCCCCCCGTCATCCTCTACTCATGGAGTTAATCCCACCTTCTCTCCGCCCGCGAGCTCGGCATCCTCCAATCTCGCCGCCGACGATAGTCAACCACATTCCACCCAACTGCATCTGGCCGACATCCTTCAGTCTGTAAACATCCGCACCCACGTCCCCATCACTCTACAACTCTCTGAATCGAACTACTCCAAATGGAGAATCTTCTTCGGTTCAACACTCGGCAAGTTTGGCCTTGAGCGCCATATCGCCTCCTCTGCCCCTTTTCTCGATCAAGACAGTGATTGACATCGTGCCGATCAATGTCTTGTAAATTGGATCTGCACTACTTGCTCTAGCGAAGTGCTCCAGATTGTCCGCCAGCGCAAGACCACTGCATACAATTTGTGGAACTCCATCAACCAGCTGTTCCACGACAATCATCTCCAGAGGGCCGTCTTCTATGAAGCTGAATTCCGTTCTCTCTGCCAAGGAGAAATGTCCATCACAGACTACTGCGCCAAGTCAAAGAAACTTGCTGACAACCTGCAGGAAGTGGGGCAACCACTCTCCGAATCGTCCCAGGTGTTGAATCTTTTTCAGGACCTCAATCCGAAGTACAGGCACGCCATCTCTTCCATCACGTCGCGCCAGCCTCCCCATACCTTCTTAAGTGACCGCTCTCATCTCTTTAGCTCTTTGATATGCAAAGGGATGATGTTGTTGCAGCATGCCCTCATTGCCAACGAGAACAACTCTTCCAACTCTGCCCGCTCCTCCAACACGTCGACTAGCTCGGATTCTGGCAGTCGTGGCGTGTGCAGACGTGGACGTGGCCATGGTCGCCGTGTCAACTACTATGGCGGCACAACATCTGGTCCGCGTACTCCAGCACCAGGGGCCTGGCGTCCTAGCTTCAACACTTGGACCGGAAACGGTGTAGGCTTGCCCATGCCATTCCGTGCCCCGGGCGCCGACGTTCTGGGACCACGCCCCGGCGCATCCCCTCACCAAGCAATGTACACCGGCCTACCGATGTTCCCGACTTCAGCAACAACTCCGTCCACGCCAACGACAACAATGTCGGACCCTGGGACACTCAAGCGCTCCTCCATGCGCTGAACACTGCTGTTGTCACACCGCAACAAACCACGGACTGGTTTGTCGACTCCGGCGCCTCTTCACACATGGTCGGTACACATACTCATCTTTCATCCACTCGACCTTTCCTTACTCCAAATCTGTTACTGTGGGCAATGGCGATCGTCTGCCTGTCACACACACGGCCTCGTCTGATATTCCTACACAGCACAAGGTTGTGTCTTTGTCCAATATTCTCTTGTCGCCCTCTCTTGTTCATAATTTGATTTCCGTGCGACAATTAACTCATGATAAAAATGTCTCAGTGGAATTTGGCCCTTTCGATTTTTCTATTAAGGATCTTCCAACCAGAACAGAGATCCTCAGGTGTAACAGCATGGACGACCTCTATCCATTGCGGTTACAACCATCCACAGCTCTACACACCTCCATCACTTCCATCGATTTGTGGCATCAACGACTCGGTCATCTAGGCGTCAGAGTCTACGCCAAGCATTGCTTCAGTTCTCATTTCATTGTAATAAAGACGCACAACATTCTTGTCAATCTTGTCACCTTGGCAAACACGTGCACCTACCTTTTAGTTCCTCATGTTCCTTCACATATTTTCCATTTCAACTTTTACATATGGATGTTTGGACATCTCCCATTCTTAGCTTCTCCAGTTTTCAATACTATTTGGTTATTATCGACGACTTCACCCATTACGTGTGGACCTTCCCTCTATGCAACAAGAGTGAAGTTTTTTCCAAAATCCGATCCTTCCACGCACATGTCTCTACTCAGTTCCACATGCCCATCATTGCCATGCAAACGGACAACGGTAAGGAGTTTGATAACTTCTCTCTCAGAACATTCTTTCTTACCCATGGCATTCAACTGCGGCTCTCATGTCCTTACACATCCCAATAAAATGGCAAAGCTGAAAGAATCCTTCGCACCCTCAACGATTGCACACGCACTATGCTACTCCATTCTCACACTCCGCCAAAATTTTGGGGCGCCTTACATACCTGCAACTTACTTGCTCAACAGGCCCCCCTGCCGCTCCACTGCACCCATCACACCATTCCAGATGCTCTTGAGAACAGCACCCGAGTATCATCACTTGAGAGTGTTTGGATGCTTGTGTTTCCCCAATATTACTGCTATTGCCACTAACAAACCAGCGCCGAGATCGGCTCCTTGTGTTTTCTTTGGTTATCAAGATGATCACAAAGGATGCAAGTGCTACAATCTACTTACATGCAAGATCGTGACGTCCAGATACGTTACATTCAACGAGCGGCAATTTCCCTTTGCCGCCTTCCCACCGCAACAAGTTGTTTCCCCTGTGCAAACAACTCCTCCACAGCCGGCCACAGAAAGTCCTCAGCCAACCAATCTCGATGTTGATCGCCTGCCACCAAACAGACTGCAACCTTTCGCGGATCCCGATTTGGATACCCTGCCACTATCCACGTTCCGCACCTGCGCCTCTCCCCAAGCAGATCCCCTGCCACCACCCACATTTCCCGCTCGCACCGCAGCAGACCTCCCACAACCATCTCTCAAACCGAACACACCACGTGCCAGCCCACGACTCATCCCCCACGACCTGAGCCATGCAAGCGCTACCCCGCCATGTACTATGCCAAATACGGATCCCTCTACGCCTCACCCTACTTCATCCCCACAACAGTCTCTACCCAGGTCGCATTGTTCACCTACAATGCCCCCACAATCTACCATAAGTTCTCGCCAGAACACAAACCAACATCATCCAGCAACATCCAAGCACCCGATGGTCACACGATCTCAAGCCGGCATTTTCCGCCCAAACCCACACTATGCCATGCACACTACCACCTCACCAGCTCTCTCCCCAATACCCAAGTCGGTTTGATCCGCCATCAAGGATCCGAACTGGCTCTGAGCCATGCAATAAGACTACGAGGCGCTTCCATCCAACAACACCTGGGTGTTAGTTCCCAAACCTTCAAATGCCAATATTGTCACCAGAAAGTGGGTCTTCAAGCACAAGTTCCTTCCCGACGGCTCCTTCGACAAGTACAAGGCCGTTGGGTGGCTCGAGGCTTTCATCAACGTCAAGGATCGACTTCACTAAGACATTTGCTCCGGTCATAAAACCGACCACCATTCACATGGTACTCACCATTGCTGCCTCAAATGAGTGGGGTGTTACTCAGTTAGACGTCTCAAATGCATTTCTGCACGGTCATCTTCTCGAGACTGTTTATTGCTCACAACCGATCGACTTTATTGATCTGAAGCAACCAGGAGGCGGTGTGTCTTCTCAACAGATCACTATATGGATTGAAACAGGCACCCCGTGCCTGGTTTCAACGGTTTTCCAAGTTTGCAGCCAAGATCGGTTTCGTTCAGACTCGGGCAGACACCTTCCTATTTATCTACAACAATTGTGGTCATCTTGTGTATCTACTTTTATACGTAGATGACATGATCATCACTTCATCCTCCAAGGATTGCCTCTGCCAAATCACTAGTGCACTGAAATTTGAATTCGCTATCAAAGAGATGGGGCCTCTGAAATACTTTCTTGGTGTTGACATTGTGCGGACCTCGTCAGGATTCTTTCTGTCGCAAAAGAAATACGCTGAGGAACTCCTTGAGCGGGCAGATATGATCAACTGCCATCCCATTTCCACACCAGTAGACACCAAATCCAAACTATCCTCAACACACGGTCATCGGGTTGACAATGCTACAGAGTACCGACAACTGGCCGAGGGTTTTCAGTACCTCGCTAACACCCGTCCGGACCTTGCTTATGTCGTTCAACTGATCTGGCTTCATATGCACGATCCACATGGTCAGCATATCGGTCTGTTGAAACTGGTCCTCCGATATGTGAAGGAAACCACCACACTCGGTCTGCATCTCTTTGCTTCAAAGTCTAGAGACTTGACTGCCTACACCGATGCCGATTGGGTAGGGTGTCCAGATACTCGACGATCAACATCTGGTTATTGTGTATACCTTGGTGACGCACTCATCTCTTGGTCTAGCAAGCGGCAACCTACTGTCTCCAGGTATTCAGCCAAGGCCGTGTACCGGGCAGTGGTCACAGCAGCTTCGGAGTGCATCTGGATCCAACAGCTCCTCAAAGAACTTCAGGTTAACACAACCACTTTGATTCACTATGACAACATTTCAACCGTTTACATGACTCAAAATCCAGTACACCACAGAAGGACGAAGCACATTGAAATTGACATACATTTTGTACGGGATCAGGTGGCTCTCAACAAACTTAGAGTACAACATGTTCCCAGTGACAAGCAATTTGCAGATGTGTTCACCAAAGGGCTAGTCTCTGCGTCGGGAGTCCTCCTGCTGAGACTACGGGGAGGGGGTGTTAAACCACGATCTTATAATCACTCAGTTCACAACCGCCTCACACACCTGTATGCCCGCACCTCACGCGCCCATACACGCACGTCCGACATTCAGTTGCACTTTTATTGCCTATATATGTAACCCTCCAATGATCAATGAAGTGTGGCTCATATTCATTTGGTTGTGAGTATTTCACAAGAAGTACTCCCTCCGTTCCAAAAAGTTTGTCGCTTTGTAGTTCATTTTGAACTACGAAGCGACAAACTTTTTGAGACGAAATGAGTAATAAATATGTGTACTTAGCTTAACGCTACTACTTTGACATTATTTATGTCACAGGCTATGTATTTTCCGCCACTAGGGTTCACCATGTCCGGCCATATTTGTTTCACTACTTTATACTCCTATTTTCTTTTTATTTGATATTGATTAGTTCATTTTCGAGCTACCCAGCGTCAAATAAAATGAGACGGGGGAGTACATGACCTGTCCTAAGTAGTGTCCGAGGGATGAACCTCCCGGTGCCCCGAAAATTGCATGCTTCATCTAGATTTATTCCATATATTTAGACCCTGTTTGACACAGCTTCTGTTGCATCTTCTTTATAAAAATAAGCTGAAACTATATCAAATAGGAAAATTTTGTAATAGCTTATTAGTTCAACTGCTTTTCAGAATGAACTAAAAGCAGGACATAAGCAGAAGCTACTTTCCACCAGCTTTTCAAATAAGCTGCTTTTGTTACAAGTTTCAGCTGTGCTAAATAGGACCTTAAGCGGTAGCCACTCTACAAAACTACACAAGCGAACGTGATAACTGATAATCAATTAATGAATAAGAATAACAACCACAGTGACGGTGAATTTAGCCTATAGATTTGGCTCAACCGGTCATCCAACTTAGAATCAAAGTCTCGAACAATATCCATGACCATGGAGAGGCTGAGCAGCTCCAACCCACTGCTTTCAACTGAACGTCAACGGTCTCGTATTATCGTTTGCTGGCTGCAGCGATCTTGATCCGATCTTGTGTTCTCATTTGCTAGTGAGGCAGAGTTGGCATGGCACTGGCTTGTTGCTAATGTTCACTCGTGATCTACAATGCGCAATATGTGAGAGAGCCACTGGAATGTAAAAATGAACAATCTTGAGTTGTATCTACTCAAAAAAAAAAAACAAATGGTTCCGAAAAGTTGTAGTTCTCTCTGTCAATACTCCAGGATCCCTTTCCTCAAGTTCGTGGAGCAAGGCCAGATAAAGGAGTTGAGACGAGGTTTTAACTCTTGTAATTTTTGGTAGCATGGAAAATTTGAAAATAGTTATGCAAGGTTTATCACAGCTATTTTAGTGGCATACCTTACTGACCAGCAAAATTAAAACATTTAGCAGAAAAAGAGAGGTAGAAGTCTATCCACATCATTCAAGTAATTAGATAATTTGCTGTGCAGAGTGGCTGATCGTACTTCAAAAAGTAAAGAAGCAGAAAAAGGGATGGTTTTGCACCAATTAGCACTTTGGTAAGCTGTTATGTATGGCAGACAATTTATGCACTTAAGGTAGGGCAAGGCCTTCAAGCACTAAGTACAACCTACATGCATACCAAAAGATGAAACTAAGATATCAAGGACATATTAGTGCTATTCCACGACACAAGCATAAGTCATGTATTTTCAACAAAAATGATATATACCACAGCTTCATAGATGCTGACCAAAAAAATCCCCTGAGCTAACAACGGAAACGATAATCATTTCTGAAAAGGAAACAAATTATTCACTGACAATGAAATATTAAAAATCATTTAGGTCATAAAGTATGCGACAACACTTAAAGGTTTAGAATGGACCAAAACCATTGTTTCCCTTATTTACCTTTCCAAAGTTTGGTGTTGCCAAATTTTGGTGAAGGATTTGGCCACCCAAAGTTTGGCCAACATTGGTAAAGAAAATGAACTAGCACAACACATTAGTCCATTGGCTTGCCAAATTTTGACTTCAATCCAAATACACTCATATTTCATAGTCAACTACCAAATTTTGGTAAAGTAACTATTGGCAACAATCCAAACACACCCTAGATAAGCTCATCTTTCCTATAGGCTGTAGCATTCCGAAATCGTAACTTAAGACAATGCACAAAAATGAACTAATAACACTGTAAACATAAGTGATTTTCTATAGACAGCCACAAATCTATAGTAGGACTGCACATAAAATTCTTCAAGAACTACATCAAACCCGCTCACAGTATTAAATAATGGAAATGATCAATCAAGCGTTAGTACCATTCCAACCTAAGTCACATAGTGTCCAACAAAATTAGCACATTCCCCAGTATGTCAGAAAATCATTGTCTGTTGCAGTCAAAATTCATTTCTTAAGAAAAGGAAACACACGTTACCCATTGCAGGGCTGCACATTAGGATAATTAAGAACTTAGAACACGAAGTATCTCGAGAACCCTATGAAGCCACAAATAAGATGAACTAATATCTTACACCTGCTATTAGTTGGGTCCAAACATGTTATTCAAACGTTTTCTTAGTCAACATCAGAACATTGTGATTTGTTCGGTGATTATTTCTATTAGGGCAAGAGGTTCATTAGCTCGTGGAAGCAGCACATACAGGCAACAAGAGTAGCTACATTCTACTGCACAGCATGACGGCAGTGATCTTCAAAATTAGATTCGCATAGGTATTATGAAAAGACAGTGATGGATGTTGGTAGAGCATGGTGTGCTTTACAGGAAGTCACAGAAACAAAAACAGAACAGAGCAAATCTCGCAATTAGCTTCGTTAAGTTCTCCCAAATATCCATAGCATGGTCCCTAAGGCATCATGTAGCACATCCAGTTCATCCTTTTGAAGGACGACAGAATAGTAAGTAGCTTATTCCATCCAGCACATCCATACCTACTACTGTGCGCCATCATCGGAGAAGTGTGGATCGACCCCGCCGTGCTGCCCCGCGGCGCCGGAACCAGCGGTTGGAGTAACTGGGCCGCCGGCTCCCGGCGGGGGAGCGGAGCCGCCACCGGCACCTTGCTGGAGCTCGATGACGAGCCACCGGACGGCCTTGCTCATCTGCTCGAGGCGGACGGCGCTGATGGGCTTGATGCCGGGGGCGGCAGGCGCGGAGGACGAGGACCCGGTGGCCTCGTCGACGAGGCACTCGGAGCCGATGCGCTGGCGGATGGACTCGACGAGCTCCTCGGCGTGGTCGCAGGCGACGCGGAAGAGCTCCCACCGCTGCTTGAAGGCATCCAGAGCCGCGTCCGTGGCCGCCGTCTTCCCCGCGCCGCCCACCTGGGCGCGGGCCTCCACCACCGCCGCCGCCGCCGCCACGAACTCGTCATACGCTGCGCTCAGCTCGTCCACCGTCGCGTCCATCGCTCCGCCGTCGCCGCTTCCGCAAACCTGGATTTGTTTCTTCAGATCTGGCAGTCCAGGCCGTCAGTTCGGCTGTGCACTACGTCAAGAGGAAAAAAATTCCCTGCATACCGTATGCTGTGCATACCCCCTCCGATTCACACCACGTGTACTTCCTCGCCAATCTCAAAACCTGGACTTTCTTCCATCCTTCAATATCTTCCAATTGGCTCCGCCTTCAGAAGCGCTTCGACTCGACCAACACCTCCTTCGGCTCCGCTCCCATCCTCGCGGCCTTACCCGCTATCGAGAGGACAACAACATTGGTGCGCTACGGCGACAGCGCTCTGTCTGCGCCACTCGCGCAAAGTGCGACGTTCGCCATGCATGATGGAGAGTACTGTGGTGTCCGTGTAGAGTCACCGGGACCAAATTCGACCTCGACCACGATTGCGAGGATGGCAACATGATTGAAAAATCGGCTCTTACAAATCAGAAACGGCGCTCTATTGTGTTTGATGTCGAACATGATTAAAAACAGAAGCTAACAGCTTAGGAGTAATTAATTGAAGAAGCCGTTGTCATTTGTTTGGATTGAAGCACTACGTATAGAAAGCCTAATGTCAGACGAGCCCAACGAAGAAGGTATACGAACAAATTGTGCGTCTTCGTCGTTGCGTTTCGCATTACGTTGTCATCAGAGATGTGCGGTTGGTGCATCGCCGATCATCCTAAGTGCAAGACATGCTCAAAAGAAGTGTGTCTCTTTGTATCATAACAGACGTCCTTTACGGGGTCATTGGAGACGTGAGTGGTGCGTGTCGCCCAGCAGCATACATGCGAGGCAAAGACTAACAAACTCATCGCAGATTTATTGGCTGATCTAAGACGTGTTTTATTGTAGCCCGTCCCAGATTTGTTACTGGTCTGAGACGTGCTTATGGAAGTTTGTCTCCTTTATTTAGGTAATCCGAGACGTTCTCTGTTACAGCTCGTCGCGGATTGTTTACAAGCAGGATGTCCTATTAGGTGCCCCATCCCTGATTATCCTGATTGCCGGCTGCATCCTAGTGCTAGCCAGGATTTAGCAGTCGCATTGCCAGTTTCAGCAACATACACATACATGAACATATGTATAGATAAAAAAATCACATCTTAAATTATATTTATCAATCAAATATTAATAAAGTGTTCATCTTTATTACAAATGTTACTAATTACACACATCATAACCGTCATCATCTAATCATGTATACCGTAATAAAAATTATTCCCATCAATGACTTCATTAACGGTGAGCCTTTATAGCCTCTAATGCTCCGACTGAGACATCTTAAAATTCAATAAAATCAGTGAAATCATATAAAACATTATCAAATTGCAGTCACATTCGCTTAACCAGACACATAAGATAGCAAATATCTGAAAGCATAGGAACAAATTAGTATACAATTGTAATAAACACAAGAATTGTTAGTGAATGGAGAACCGAGCTTATTTGTAGCACAAGCAGTTGGTGAGCATCTGCAAGGCATCAGTAGAGAAATTGTTCTCATAGTAAAGGATATGATACTGAGCTGGTGTGCTTGTCTCCTGAAAAAATAAACAATTTACATTCCACTAATGCTTTTATAGCTTGATATCAAAAACTCGTAAGAGAAACACCAATTATCGCATAGGTACATTGATTCCATCATGGCTGCAAAGGTAGAAATCAAACTCAGTTGGATGGCAAATGCTAGTGTCAACCACAGTTCCTGCAGTTTTAAGGGTTTGCGAATCAGAATTCATTATACATTGATAGTCCAAACAAATAAATTACTTCTGCATTAGACATAAACAAGGAAGATGAATGTATACTGTAATGAAAATTCTTCCTTTGGATCAATGACTTCATTAACGATGACCCTTCATTGGACATTGTCGAAGTGTGGAATATGACACTTCCTTCAGACTCGTTGAGAAACAGCTCACGAGGTTCTTTTGTGGTTAGGGAGCTCAAGATCAATATCAAGATGGCGACCTCAGAGATTTACGTGGTTCGGGCTGCCTAAGTGTAACACCCTACTCCATGGGGTTTGTGTAATTGTATTGAGCGAGTGTGTTCGCTAAGGTCAGGTCGCAAGAGCTTGGATCTGAATGTCATGATATTCGTGTGGTGCAGCCCTTTTATAGTTCTAAGGACTGACCGTTACAAAGCTGGTCTGACCCGACATGTGGCCCTAGCGTGCTTAATGTCTTAATACACTGTCTAAAGAGTATTAAGTACATTTAATAGTGTGGTAACGTGCCTTCATGGCAGTGTTACCACTATTAACTGTACACTGATCGTGTGTCATTAATATGGCATTAATGACACATTATCAAACCTTGTAACTGCCGCTTTAACCATCCTTGAATGTGTGTAATGGTCTTTTCCGGCTTGTATTTCTGTTAGGGATGAAGGTCCGGAGGCTCCACACGCGGTAGATCCAGAGCTTTCCCTTGCAGAAGGGTAAGTCCGGGGTTACTGTACACGTGTCAGTACCGGAGCTCCTCTCTGACGGGGGCTAGATCCGGGGTTGTTGTACACGTATAGTCGCTGGAGCTTCCCTTGGTTGGGAGTTTTGTTTCGGTCTTATGTTACACGTGTTAACCTAGGAGCCAGCCATGTGAGGGGAGCAGGTCCGGTGCAACGTGACATGTAGGACCAGCAAAGGCCTTCAACTCTGACGGGTATAACTCCCTTGCACTTGTTGCGGTATTGTGGGGTACCCGGTACGTAGGGTACCGACAGTGGCCCCCGGGCCCACCTCTGGGAGAAATCCCTTGGGTTAAATCGTTCTATCGGAGGTGGGGCCATTTTCGATTCCCGCGCTTCGATTTTCAACAAGTCCTCTGATGCGCCGACGGTTCGGGAGTGAACCTTCGACGTGTGGCTTGTTATGAATACGGCAGATGAGATCTTTGAGTGCGGATCTCACGCAGTTGAAGGTTGCCGGTTCCCAATACGAAAACCGTATAGGTTCCACGCGCCCTGTCAGAGCACCGACTTTGGCTTTCCCACCGCTCATCATGGCAACAGTTGGCCTTGGGTAAGGACCTCGATATCTTCATCGAGGTGGCCCCCAGGCCCACTCGTCATTGACGGGGTAGATTTTTGAAAAGTACTCTTGACCTCATTGTGGTTTCCATCCAAGCATCGCAGAGGCTTACTTAATAAGGAAAGTGCGCACGAATTGAGGACTCTTTACGCCTTCGATCATCTTTGCGCTCAGAGCCTCCCAAACTCCACCTAACTTCCCATCTTTCGCTCCATTTTGCCGCGATGGAGTTGGGTCTCCCCAAGAGCCGCCTCAAGAGCGATGATGATCTGAAGAAGGTCCGGGCCTATATGGGGTGGTCCAGCGATTCTTTCAACCATCTGGTCCGCGCCGGCAAGCTTCCGTTCAAGAAGGAGCGCGGCGGCGACATGGTGTATTTCTCTGCGTACGCCATGGTGGGGCTGATCCCACCTTTCTCCACCTTCCTCTTGATGCTGCTGGACTTCTATGGTCTGCAGCTGTACCACCTTGGCCCCCATTCTTTTCTTCTTGTGTCTACATTCGTCCACTTCTGCGAGATGTGGGTGGGTATTCCCCCTGCGTCGAGCTTTTCTGCACCTTCTTCACCATCCACACCACCTGGAAGGGGTCTGAATTTCTTGGCTTCTATTATTTTGTGAAGCGCAAGAAATGCCCCTACAAATACTTGAGGTCGTTTCATTCCGGCAAGTGGGACGACTAGAAGAAAGATTGGATCGTCGTTACGGCAGAGGAACACGAGAAGTTGGAGCTGCCCGAAGGTCTCCCCAATGGCGACACTGACGCATGGAGTGTGGTTACGGTGCTACCAGAGTTCTTCAACCCTGCTTTGACCAAGATCCGCGAATGCGTGGAAGGAGGAGTTACCCCCCAGATGGTCTTCTGCAGCTTCCTGGTCAACAGGTGGGCTCCGCTAAAGAAGAGGGAGAAGCTTGCGTGGGCCCTCAACAGCGTGATGGATGAAGACCTGATTGAAATCGGTCTGAAATCCAATTTGGAGGGCGCAACTTTGGAGCTTCATCTCAAGAAGTTCCAGTATGGAATTGAAGTCGAAGGCGATGACTTAACTTCGCCGGCAGCTTTTCTTCCTCTGAACATGGAGGCACAGTTTAGCAGGGAGCTCCGGAGGAGTATGCCGACGCTTGACGATCTTGGTGAGGTGGAGAGGCTTCCAACCACCCGATTGGCAATCCCCAGAGCTTCCGAGGGTGGTCCTGTCCCCGCCCAAAGCCGAAGGACTGAAGACGTCAGCAAAGGCAAGGGCAAAGAGCTAGCTGAGCCTTCCAGCCAGAAGAGGAAGTTGAAGCACGCTGACGGGAGGTCTGTTAGGCCTGCTCCTTCCACGGCGACTGGTTCTCCCCGGAGGGGGAGGTCTTCTGCTACTACCCCTGCTCTGGTGCAAGCACCTTCAAGAGGCGTCAGCTCCAGGCAGTCGACTCCGGCTGCGGTGCCGGCTAGGAGTTCCAAGTCCGGGAGTTCTTCCCGTCGAAGGGAAGCTCCGACCGAAAGAACTCCGGTGGCTGCAAGTGTTCCTCAACCGAGGTCCAAAGCAGTTGTCTCACCATATTTGGTGGGCTCTAGCTCCGGGCCTCAGAAGAAGAGGTTCCGAGGCGACTGGGGTGGTAGCATCCCAAGGTAAGCATTGATTGCTCACTCTGAAATGTTAATCCTGCTTTTGTTTGTGTATTTAATCTTCTCTTCCCTTTATTTCCAGGGTGTCGAAGAAAGGACTCGGAGCTTCAATGCCTGTTGCAACGGTTGGGGTTGCTCCTACTGAAGCTCCGGCTTTGATTGTTGAGCCTCCCCGTCAAGCGGAGGTGGAAGTCGCGGCAGCTCCAACACCAGCTGTCGTGACCCTGGACTCAGAGTCCTCGCCTGAAGCTCCTGTGGTAGCGCTGGACTGCAGGAGGGAAGTTGAAGAAGTGCCCCTGGCGGCAGAGGCTGATGCTCCAGCACTGACGGCGCCAAAAGTTCCGGCTTCCGAGCCAGAAGTTGCCAAAGCCCTGACTGTTGAGCCAGAGGTAGGTGAAGCCCCAGCTGTTGAGCCGGAGATCGTAGAGGCTCCAGCCCTTGTGTCGGAAATGGTTGAAGATCTGGCGGCAAAGCTGAAAGTTCTAGAGGGTCCAGCAGCTGTGCCAGAAGTGGTTGAAGGTCCGGCGACTGTGTCGGAGGTGGTCGCCACGCCGAAGCCTGAGCCAGAGTAGGTTGAGGCCCCAGTTGAAGATCCTGCCACTGCTCAAGAAATGGCAGCCCCGGAGGTACCAGGGCTAGAGCTAGAGCAGCTTGCAGGACAAGTGACGGGTCCTTCAACATTAGAGCCATCGTTTGAAGACCCAGAAGCAGTGTCTTCACCTGCTCCGGAGGCGGGAGTTCCCCCCGTGGGTTCTTCTACTACCACTGAAGGGCTCCAGGAGAGCGGCCCCGACATCGCAGGGGTACAGGGGACCACTATTGTAGAGTGGGACCCAATTTTTGTTACGGAGGACTCGCTTGAGCCCGCGGAAATGGTCCCAGTAGGTCTGAAATCTATCCCTCTGGCGTTGTCCATAGACAACGTCTGCTCGAGCCTAAGGCAGGTCCATCTCGACTTCGACCATGAGAGCAAAGCTTTGGAGGAGGAGCGCAACACCTTGAGGCGTTGGCGCAGTAGACTCCATTTTGAATCCAAGCTTGCTCAGACGAGGCTAGCTGACCAGAAAGAATGGATTAAGGGGTAGAAGGCCCAGTTAGAGTACTGGGACAAGTTGATAGAGGAGGAGGCCGCCATCAGGGCGCTCGTTGCTAACCCCAGGGAAATTCTGGAGCAAGCTAAAGAGAGACGTGACGCTGCTGACGAGCGTTACGAAAAGCTCGCAGAGTTGAATGAAACTCTCATGAAGTGTCAAGCGAACCTAGAGGCGAGGGAGGAAAAACTCCTAGGGCAGCAGGAGGATGTAGTGAGGAGGGAAGCGGAGGTCGCCCAGAAGTTGGCTCTAAGTGAGAAAAATTTGGCGGATCGCAGCAAAAAGTTGGATCAATGGAAGGAGGAAGAGAGGAAGAAGAGCTAGAAGGTGGGGCAAGAGCTCTCGAAAAGAGAGTCTGACATTGCTGCCAGGGAAGAGAAAGTCAAGGGCAAGGAGAAGGACCTTACTGAGAGGCGGAACCGCATCCACCTCCGGGAGACAGAGCTGGCCAACCAGGAGAAGCAGGTTGCTGAAGTCAAGCAGCAGCATGCTAAGTTGGCTGAGCGACTTGCCCGTGAAGGTTCAAAGCTTGCGGTCGTCCGGAGGTCACTAGAGGAGCCGCGGAGTCTGAAGGAGACTGAAGCTATTCAAGTATGGGACTTCCTTGGATGGGCGAATGATGCGCTGACACCGCTGGGTTTCAGTCCAGCACGTTCGGATAACCCAGAGTTGGATCTAGACCGAGCACTGGTGGCCCTCAACAGTGCTGGCGGCAAACTTGATGCGATGGGCGACATCATCACGAATCTGCTGGAGACGGAGGGGAAAACTCTGGCTACAAACGTCGTAGAATATGTGTTGACGTGTTATGTAAGCCGAGATCCCCAATTCCCACTGGACCCGGTGCTCGAAGGTACCGCCGCTGAGGAGGAAGACGCTGCCAAAGCCAGCGTCCGAGAAGTTGCCCAAAAAGTAGCTTCATTCTTCCGCAGGTCTTAGGTCTTCCAATAGCTTGGAATTTTCTCCTTTTGTCCCTTGTAATCTCAATTTTGTAATCTAGTTCTTCTGATTAATGAAATCCTCCTTTTTGCCTTCAATTTCACATTGTCTTCAATATATTGTGCCGTATCTTGTTGGCCCCCTGGTACATGTGTACAATTGAAGTGTGTACATGTACCAAAGGTTATGACGGTATGTTGAAGTCTTCAATTTTGAAGCATCGAAGACAGGCCCCCTGAAATGGTCGAAGCTTGGTAGCTCCGACATCAACATATTAGATGTTGATGGCGGACCTATCTTGGGAGATGTCGGAGCTTATTAGCTCTGACGTCGTCCATCATCGCTATGAATTTTTGCTTTTCCTGCACATTAAAGGCAAAAGAAAAAGTAAAATTTGTCCTCTTGTCTATAATTTGATTGTGACTTATTATTCTTATGAGGACCTTATGTCCTAAGTAACCCAATGTGATATCAAACGTTTTATTATAATCTTTCCAAATCCGCATGCCTTTTTTAGAACTTACCCTACTAAGGCCTGCCAGGGTGTAGGTAGAGTGGCGTACTTAGGGTGCAGGACCAGGCTAAGTCGATAGCTCACTCCGGACCTATATTGGCTTGGAGTTCAGGCAAGTTGACTAAGTAGCGATGTTGGAATCTAAAAAAGATTATGATTAAAGTTTGTAGCACATGTGAATTACTTGGAATAAAGCTCATAAAGAATTGCACAACTTTATTATAGACAAATGGGGTAAAAATAATTTGGTATATTGAGCCTTGTACAAAAAGTAAATGCACGTGGAGTCTGTTTTCACACAACAATGCCTTTCATTATAGGTTCGGATTACAGGGGAGACAAGAACACACTTAGGGTGCTGGACCTTGCTAAATGTGTTATACATCTTGTGCTAGCCCAGAGAAAGTAGTTACACTTTTAGTGTTGTGACTGTATCAAGTGCTACTTGAACTTTTCGGACCCTCCCGGAGGGGTCCGGATGTTCTCCCGGAGGACTTGCTAGACTCTGTAATGACTCTACAACATGCATTGTGTGTAATTACAGACTCACCTCCGTGATTCTAAGTATAAAACTTACGTAGGTGCTCGATGTTCCAAGGGTTGGGAAGTGGGATCCCATCCTCAATTGCCAAGCGAACGCATCCTGGTCGAGATACTTTAATGACTCAGAATGGACCTTCCCAACTGGGGGAAAGTTTGTTCATCCCTTCACGAGTTAGTATCTTGCGGAGCACCAGGTCGCCTTCTTCAAGCTGTCGGTCACGCACATGTCTTTGATGGTAGCGCCGGAGCGCTTGGCAATAACGTGCATTCCGAACAGCTGCTTGGCACCTTCCCTCGTCGATGAGGTCAAGGTCCTCACGCCAGAGCTGGTCCTGCGTGGCTTCGTCGAAGGTCCGGACCCAGAGGGACCCCAAGGTGATTTCTGGAGGAAGGATTGTTTCAGCTTCGTACACTAAGAAGAATGGAGTTTGCCCAGTTGACCGGTTAGGTGTTGTCCTATTTGCCCATAATGTGGACAGAAGCTCTTCAATCCAGTTAGCTTTGTGCTTTTTCAAGCGCTCATATGTGTGCGTCTTGAGTCCTTTTAAAATTTCTGCTTTTGCTCTCTCAGCTTGTCCATTGCTTGTTGGATGAGCTACTGAAGCATAGCTCAGTTGAATGCCGAGGACTTCGCAATATTCTTGGAATGCAGCACTTGTGAATTGAGTTCCATTGTCAGTTATTACTTTGTTTGGAACTCCAAATCTACATATTATGGACTTCAAGAACTTGATTGCTGATTGTTTATTGATTGTTGCCACTGGAGTTGCTTCCGACCACTTGGTGAACTTGTCGATGGCGACATATAGGAACCTGTAACCTCCGACGGCTTTTGGGAAAGGTCCCAAGATATCCATGCCCCACACAGGGAATGGCCATGTAAGAGGTATCATCTGAAGTGAATGAGCCGGTGTGTGAATCTGATTTGCATGGAACTCACATGCTTCACATTTTTTCACCAGCTCAACCGCATCCTGGAGTGTTGTAGGCCAGTAAAAGCCATGCCAGAAGGCTTTACCGACCAGCGTGCGAGAAGATGCGTGGTTCCCGCACTCGCCTCCATGGATTTCTGCAAGGAGATCGCGGCCTTATTCCTTTGCGATGCACCACATTAGGATGCCATTGGCACCGCGTCGGTAGAGATCCCCTTCTACCAACGTGTATCTTTTAGCCAATCTGACAATCCGGTCAGCGGATACACTGTCTTCAGGAAGGATATTGTATTTCAAGTAGCCCCGGATCTCTGAGATCCATGCATCGGAGCTAACTTGAGCTTCTGAGTCTTGCGTGTTGGGTTGCTCGGAGCTTCCGACAGCACCTACGGCCCTTGGTGAACGCCATGGTAACAGGGCCACTGGGACCGCCATCTTTGAGGTGCTGGTATCGCCCCCTTCGCTCAGTTCGACAGGCTGAGCTGTTGGCTTTGACAACCTCCAGACGAAGACTCTGTCAGGAGTTGGAGCTCCGGTTGAGGCTTTCGTCGAGAGTTCATCGGCTTTGGAGTTATGAAGGCGCTGAACATGATGGAGGTCCAGGACTTCAAAGTCCTTCTAAAGCCTCTGGACTTCAAGGAGATAAGCAGCTAATTGAGAATTGTTGCATGAGCATTCACCTTTCACTTGTTTGATGATGAGCTGTGAATCTCCCTTCACCAACAGTTGTTTGACACCATAAGATAATGCCACCTTGAGTCCATAAATGATGGTTTCATACTCCGCCATATTGTTGGTGGCCTTGAAATCAAGGTGTACCATATATTTGACCTTCTCTCCGGTCGGAGCTAGGAGAAGGATGCCAGCTCCGGCCCCTGCTTCTGCACGGAGCCATCAAAATAGAGGGTCCAGTTAGGCTCAGTGAATACCGGAGATTTGAGCTCTGGTTTCTGCTCACTATGGCCCCCAGGGTTTGATGGAGAGGGAGTCCACTTCGCCACAAAGTCAGCCAAGGCTTGACTTTTAATTGCTTGTCTTGACACGAATTCTAGATCGAATTCTGCCAGCTCCGCTGTCCACTTTGCAATATTCCCAGTAGAATTAGGGTTATGCAAAATTGCACACAGTGGAAAATAAGTTACCACTGATATTTTGTGGGCCTGGAAGTAGTGACGAAGCTTTCTTGAAGCGATGAGAACTGTGTAAAGCAGTTTATGCACCTCAATGTATCTTGTCTTGGCGTCATGGAGTACTTCACTAATGAAGTACACTAGGCGCTGGACAGTCGACCCTCCCGGAGGGGCCCGAAGCTTCCTCTTCATCAACCTGGACCCTTCCGGAGAGGTCCGGACCTTCTTCTGGAATTTCTTGGTCCCTTCCAAAGGAACTCGGAGCTTCTTCTGGAGTGACCCGGACCCTCCCAAAGGGGTCTAGATCTTTTTGTTCAGCAATAGTTGCTCCTTTGTTTGAAGGAGGTTGATCTTCCAGCATCTTGCCTTGAGGATCTGTGTCTGAGGGTTGGTCCCCAGACTCGCCTTCAGGTAGTTCCGGACCCTCCTGGAGGGGTCTAGACTCCTGAATTGGGGATGGATCCGATCTTTCCACGACCAGAACCATATTGACAACCCCTGTAGTTGCCAAAATGTAAAGTAGTAAAGGCTCACCAGGATTCGGAGCTACCAGGATTGGTAGTGTGGTGAGGAGCTGTTTCAGCTCTTGAAACGCCTTTTCTGCTTCCTCAGACCAATGAAATGGTCCGGACTTCCTCAAGAGTTTGAAGAAGGGTAGCGCCCGTTCTGCCAGTCTTGATATAAACCGACTGAGCGCAGCTAGACATCCAGTCAACTTTTAGATATCTTTGATGCGGGCTGGGGGCCACATTTCTTCTATAGTTTTGATCATCGCTGGATTTGCTTTGATTCCTTGATGAGTCACCAAGAAACCCAAAAGCTTCCCGGAGCTAACCCCGAAGACACACTTGTGCGAGTTCAGCTTGGTGCGCGTAGTACGCAACTTGTCGAAGACGGCTTGTAAGTTGTCAAGGAGTGACTCCTTGTTTTTGATCTTCACGACGATGTCATAAACATACACCTCCACCAAGTCTTTGTTTATCTCTCCAAATGTTTTGTACATGGCTCACACAAATGTTGAAGTAGCATTTTTGAGACCAAATGGCATAGCAGTATAACAATACAATCCATCTACTATTATGAAGGCAGTATGCTTTTCATCTTCCTTAGACATTTGGATTTCATGATATCCAGAATATGCATCTAAGAAACACAGTAGTCCACACCAGGAGGTGGAATCAACTATTTGATCTATTTTAGGTCGTGGAAATGGATCTTTTGGACATGCCTTATTTAATGTGGTGTAGTCGATACACATCCGAAGCTTCCCACCGGCCTTGGGTACAACAATTGGGTTTGCCAGCCATTTTGTATGGAAGACTTCTCGGATGAATCCAGCTTCAAGCAACTTCTTGATTTCCTGTCAGATGAAGTTTTGCCACTCGATTAATTGCTTCCGAGGCTTCTGGTGTACAGGCCGAGCGTCTGGGTAAACCTTCAGATTGTGCTCAATCACCTCCCTGGGGATCTCAGGCATTTGTGAGGTTGTCTGGCAAACACGTCAATATTTGCCCGGGGGAAAGTGATGAGCGTGAGTTCCTTTTTATTTTTAGAGAGACTTTCATTTGTATTGTATGGAGTTTCTTTTTGGCAGATGGGTAATCGATGGATGCAAACTCTCAATGAGAGAAATTTTGCATGAATGGAATGCACAAGAGTTTTCAATTCAAAAAGTTAGTAGTAGTAATAGTAGTCGTGGTAGAGTAGTAGCAGTAGCAGTAGCAGTAGCAGTAGCAGTAGTAGCAGCAGTAGTAGCAGCAGTAGTAGCAGCAGCAGTAGCAGCAGCAGTAGTAGTAGCAGCAGTAGCAGTAGTAGTAGCAGTAGTAGCAGCAGTAGTAGTAGTAGTAGCAGTAGTAGTAGTAGTAGTAGTAGTAGTAGTAGTAGTAGTAGTAGTAGTAGTAGTAGTAGTAGTAGCAGTAGTAGCAGTAGCAGTAGTAGTAGTAGTAGCAGTAGCAGTAGCAGTAGTAGGAGCAGGAGCAGGAGCAGGAGCAATAGCAGTAGCAGGAGCAGGAGCAGCAGTAGCAGTAGCAATAGCAGGAGCAGGAGCAGTAGCAGGAGCAGTAGAAGTAGCAGGAGCAAGAGCAGGAGCAGTAGCAGGAGCAGCAGCAGTAGTAGCAGCAGTAGCAGTAGTAGAAGTAGGAGAGCAAGAGCAGGAGCAGTAGCAGGAGCAGGAGCAAGTAGCAGTAGTAGAAGTAGGAGTAGCAGCATCAGTAGCAGTAGCAGTAACAGTAGTCGTAGTGGTAGTGGTAGTAGTAGTGGTCGTAGTAGTGGTTGTAGTAGTAGTAGTGGTCGTAGTAGTAGTAGTGGTAGTAGTAGTAGTAGTGGTAGTAGTAGTGGTAGTAGTAGTAGTAGTGGTAGTGGTAGTAGTGGTGGTGGTGGTGGTGGTAGTAGTAGTGGTGGTGGTGGTAGTAGTAGTGGTGGTGGTAGTAGTGGTAGTCGTAGTGGTGGTACTAGTAGCAGCAGCAGCAGCAGTAGTAGCAGTAGTAGTAGCAGTAGTAGTATTAGCAGTAGTAGCAGTAGAGTAGTAGTAGTAGCAGTATTAGTAGTAGTAGTACTGCTACTATTACTATTTTGTGTGATGAATATTTTGTGTGTTCAACTGTAAATGAATGAATTAATCGTTCAGCAATGAGTTCATGTATGTCTGTAAGCGATGATAAAGGAGAAGTGCTTTCTATAAAGTACGTCTTATTTCTTTCCTATTCATTGAAGAGAAGATGTGTCTTGGATACCTAATTAATTGAGATGTGTTGTATTGTAACGCGTCTCCTTGAACGTTCAGTTGAGCCATGTCAGGTCCTCGCTGAAGCGGGCTCGTCTTGCTTAACCTTATCAGAGGTATTCGCCTTTAAGTGTATCCCTCATCTTTGTCTCTTATTTGGGTTTCTTACATAGTGAAGGGTGAAAGAAAATCTAGAACATCCAGTCCTTGAGAAACGGCGACAAACTTTTGCAGCAGATCGCACATTGGCCGCCACAATTGTTGGTCGCCTCTCGAAACCGCCGCGGCGCGCAGTGCGTCTGGATGAATGCAGCCGCCGGTGCATCATGGAAACTACACTCTGCGCAAACGATGCATACAGAGCACCGCCGCCTGGTCGCACCATGTTGTCATCCTCTCGTTTGTGGGCGAGGACGGGAGCGAAGCCGGAGGAGGTATCACCGTATCGGTCGAGCCGAAGGGCTTCTGAAGCGGAGCCGATCGAGAGATATGAGGCGATCGAAGAAAGTCCACATTTTAAGATTGGGGAGGAAGTACACGTGGCGCAAATCGGGTGGGGTATGCACATGCATTGGTATGCATACCGTATCCAGGGAATTTTGTTCCACGTCAAGATGTGTTCTTTTTCCATTTGCTTAGGAAACCATGGAAAATAAGATTTTGGTTTCTTCTTGTTTTTTTACTAACGATTTTATCAACTGTCAATTTTTTGGAACTGTAGTTTTGTAAGGTATACTAAATTGATAGAACATATGACTTTTAAAATTTACAGTTCTATCATACTTTCTCCAACCTATTTGTAGTTGTAGCTGATAAAATTTGTGACCATATTCCTGTTGTTCCCTACCCAAAAAAACGATATTCCTATGAAATTATATGGCCAATATATATCTACTGCATATGTACAAAAAGAATGTATTTTAGGCTATATATGTGTTGGATATGTGTACTGGTAAAACTATATAGTTCTTTCGTTTTAAAATAAATAACATTGGTTAGTTCAAACTTAATTGTCGAAGTGTTAAAGCGACACTTCTCTCAGATCTACTAAGGAGCAGTCCACAAAGGTTCTTTGATCGGCAGGGCTTAGTTCTTAATCTAGTGGTCGCGCGTATGAGAGTATGATACGGTGGTTTTTACGTGGTTCGGGCCGCAAGAGTGTAACACCCTACTCCACGGTGAGGTTGTATTGCTGGTGTGAGTATGAATGCGTAAGTTGGGGATCTTCTATAAGGTGGCAGTCTGGTCCTTTTATAGACAAGGGCAGACGTCTTACAAGTGGGGTCTAGGGCCCGATACATGGCCCTGGGACAATCTTATCCTAAAGATATGGCTTCTCGCACAAGCTTCCCCTGACCGCGGCTTGAAGACTTGTCGTCTTGCCGCCTCAGTCGCTAGTGGCCCATGGGTAGTCATTGATGATGGCAGGGAATGTCTCATTCATCTATCTCTGGCACTGTAAGCTACCCACTTGGCGGAGTGGGGTAGGTCTGCTCGCCTACACCGCGATCCGATTGGGCGCAGTGGTACCTGACAGCAGGTGTGTGCCGCATCATGTGCATGGGGAAGATGCAAGCCTTCAATGCCTGATCTGGACAAGGTGCACCACCCTCTTAACTCCCGCAACCCACCGCTCAGGACAAGTTGTAGGGTATGTGGCAGCTCGGGAGCTAGCCTCTTCTGGGGAGGCCAGGTCCCAACCCGCTGACCACGTGACAACTCTGGAGCCTGCTCCTGAGTAGAGCGGGGGCTCCAGGCCATAGGACACGTGGAAAAGCTAGAGCCTACCTCTTCGGGCTGGTGGCCTAACAGTTGTCTCCAGCCACATGGCAGCTCCGGAGCTCACTCCCATTGGGGGGAGCGGGATCCCGTTCTGCGGGACACGTGGCCGCTTGGGAGCTCACCCGTGAGGGGGAGATGAACTCCTCCTTGAGGTTCATATAGGTACACCGGACCCCATATCTGGGGTTGAGGGGTCCAGGCCTTCTGGACATGCGGCACCCTTGGACCCTGCCTTGGCTAGGAGATAGGACATCTAGGTGGCTTTAGCCTGTGCGCAGTGGTACCCAATATTCCAGGTACCGACAGTGGCCCCTAGGTCCACCCTAGGGGAAGGTGATGAGCCCGAGGGTGGAGCCCTATCCCTGCTTTCCCGCGCTATCTTTTGATTTTTTTTTTTGATCAGTCGAAATGGTGCGCTCTTCTTCCATCGTGGCCATGTGCCCCTCTCTGGTTGATGGCTCGTGGCAACGGGATCTTTGCTTGTTGCACCTTCTTTACTGTGATGGTTCCTGTCGGCTGTTGGAGTCGGCAGATCTCCCTACACTGCTAAAGTGTTGAGGGAGTTTGTGGTTCGGTATGGGCGCGCAGAGACTCAAGAAGGTGAATTGCGGTTTAGCACAGGAGACGCAAGGATTTACGTGGTTCGGGCCGCCTGAGCGTAATACCCTACTCCACGGGTGTGTTGGTATTGTATTAGCTTGTCACGTATGATCGCTTGTCAACGTCTGTGAACATTGTGTCGTGTATCGTCGGCCTGTCCTTTTATAGTACAAGGACAGACCGTTACAAGCTAGCCTGGCCCGACATGTGGCCCCGGCGGTTACTAGTATTGATACACGATTAATTGCTGTTAATGATTCTGTAACGGGCTCCGACAGTGCCGTTACTGGTGTTAAGATCGTCCGTTTAAGCGTCATTAATATGGCATTAATAACGCTTAATCGGGTCTTGAAGTCCTTGGCTCTCCTTTGAAGATCCGGAGCCGTTACAAGGTCTTCCGGAGGTTAGAGGCTGTCAGCTCCGACGTTTGGACACGTGGCAGCTCCGGAGCTTGCTGTGGGAAGCAGGTAGTTCCGGGGCTATCTGACACGTGTCAGGTCCGGAGCTTCTCTCGGTCAGGGGTTAAGTCCGGAGGTGCCATTTCGATACCTGGCCCGGAGCTTCCCCCTTGTGGGCAGTAGCTCCGGTTTGGCAGTACACGTGGCGACCTAGGGATTAACCATGCTGGAGAAGCAGGTCCGGTCATGTCTGACAAGTGGGCCTCCGAGGGTCTTCAATCCAAGTAGACGGCCTTCCTTCGAGATATTTGTAACCTCAGGGGGTGTACGATTTTTAGGGTACCGACAGTGGCCCCCTGGACCTACCTCCGAGGAAGGTCACTGGGGTTAAGTCGTTCCGTCGGAGGTGGGTCCATCCTTGCGACTCTTGAACTGGGTCTTCAAGGGTCTTCGGAGGTACCGTTGGCAGGGTTTTATAGTTAGATCCCGCCGCGTAGCGCACCTCAGGCGGCAGATGAGATCTTTGACGTGCGGATCTCACGCAATTGAAGGTCGCCGGTTCCCGATACGAAAACTGTATCGGTTCCGCGCGCCCTGTCAGGCCGCCGCCTTTGGGTTTCCCGCCTCTTGATGACAACCGTTCGCCTGGGTAAGAGCTTCGACTTGATCGTCGGGGTGGTCCCGGGCCCTCTTGTCATCGGCTGGGTTGAATTCTTGAGTAGTATCTTCGACTCCACTGCAGTTTCCATCCAAGCGTTGCGAGGGCTTACTTAAGAAGGAAAGCGCGCACTGTCGGGAGTTCTTTACGCCTCTCATCTGATCTTGCGCTCAAACTCCCGACTTGTACTTCGCTTCTCTTCTCTTGCCTAGCTGTGCCGCGATGGAGTTGGGTCTGCGTGAGAGTCGCGTGAAGACTGACAACGATTTGAAGAAGGTCCGGGCCCTCATGGGGTGGTCCTCAGATTTCTTCAACCGCTTGGTCCGTGTCGGCGGAGAGCTCCCCTTTGAGAAGGAGCGCGCTGGCGAGATGGTGTACTTTTCTTCGTACGCCATGGTGGGGCTGATCCCACCTTTTTCTTGTTTCTTCTTGATGCTGCTAGACTTCTATGGTCTGCAGCTATACCACCTTGGCCCTCACTCCATTCTCCTCGTGTCCATCTTTGTCCACTTCTGTGAGATGTGGGTGGGCATCCCCCCCTGCATCGAACTCTTCCGAACCTTCTTCACCGTCCACACCACCGGCCGGAGCAATGAGTACCTTGGCTTCTACTACTTCGTGAAGCGCAAGAAGTGCCCATTCAAGTACCTCCGGTCGTTCCCTTCCGGGAAGTGGGATGACTGGAAGAAAGATTGGATTGTCGTCAGGGTGGAGGAGCACGAGAGGTTAGAGCTGCCAGACGGTCTGCCCGGCATCGACACGTCGATATGGAGTGAAGTTCCGGTGCTGGCGGAAGCCTTCGACCCTGCCCTGACCAGGATCCGCCGATGCGTGGAGGGAGGATTGACTCCCCAGGCGGTGTTCTGCAACTTCCTGGCCAACAGGTGGGCGCCGCTGAAGAGGAGGGAGAAGCCCGCTTGGGCCCTCAACAGCGTGATGGACGAGGACCGGGTTGAGACCGGGTTGAAGTCCAACATGGTGGGAAAGGCCTTGGAGTTCCACCTCAAGAAATTCCAGCACGGCATCGACGTCGACAGTGATGACTTGACTCCACCATCGGCCTTTCTCCCCCTGAACATGGAAGTGGAGTTTAGCAGGGAGCTCCGACGGACGATGCCCGTGCTTGACGACCTTGGTGTCGTCGAAAGAAGACCAACCACCCGGGTGGCAATCCCCGGGGTGCCCGAAGACGGCTCGGTCCCTGCTCCACAGCCGAGGGTCGAGGTCATCGGCAAGGGCAAGGAGCTGGCGGAGGAGCCGGAGAGTCGGAAGAGGAAGCTACGACATGCCGACGGAAGGTCCGTCAGGCCCGCTACTTCCGCCTCGGTTCCTTCTCCCCAGGGGGGAAGATCTTCTGCCGCCGTGGCGACTGTCCCCGTAGTGGGGTCCTTCCGGAACGATACTGTTTCTGCAGTGGGATCCTCCCGGGGCGCGTCTGTCCCCATGGTGGAGCCCTCCTGGGGTGCTAGCTC
The DNA here is from genome assembly GCA_036927565.1 of Tuctoria greenei. Classification (NCBI taxonomy): domain Eukaryota; kingdom Viridiplantae; phylum Streptophyta; class Magnoliopsida; order Poales; family Poaceae; genus Tuctoria; species Tuctoria greenei. Next base: position 36,965,566 of record JAYESD010000008.1, read on the forward strand.
CGGGCGCACGACTCCGGCACCTGGGACGGTGGGAGCCTCCAGGTCCAGGGGTTCCTCCCGATCGAGGAGAGCCTCGACCCGAGAAATGCCCGTGGCTGCGACAAGTCTGGGGGGGCCTCCCGGAGCTCCTACGCCGACCATGGCCAGCCCGGAACGTCCGGGAAAAAGGTTTCGCGCAAGCTGGTGCGGAAGCCTTCCAAGGTAATTTTTGATCTTTACCTTGGTTAACTTTTTAATTGTAGCGATTGTTTGTTAATTTTCTTTATCCATCCTCTGCAGCGTCCCTAAGAAGGGGAGTGAAGCTCCACCCTCGGCCACGATATCTGAGGCCGTGGGAGCTTCGGCTCCTGTCCCGGTGCCGCCCCAGGTGGTGGCTGAGGCTGCGACAGCTCCGGCGTCGGCTGTCGTGGTCATGAACCTCGACTCGTCCCCAAAATTTCCCGTGGTAGCGCCGGACCACGGGAGTGAAGACACGCCAGCAACACTTGTCTCGGAGGTTGAAGCTCCAGGTCCTGGTGCTGCAGTTGTGGAAGCTCCGGCTGTAGAGCTGGAAGAAGTAGTAGTCCCGGCCTCGGAGCCGGAACTTGTCGAAGCCCCGGCGATTGAGCCGGAGGTGACTGAAGCTCCGGCATGCGAGCCAGAAGTCGAGGTAGTTCCGGCAGTTGAGCCGGTTACCTCCGAAGTACTGGTCGCTGAGCCGGTTATTGTTGGAGCGCCGGTCACAGAGCCGACGGTTGAAGAGGCGAGGGAGCTCGAGCCTCCCTCGGAAGAGGTGTCCCGGCCGGAGCCAGTAGTAGCTCCTGCTCCGGAGGCGACGACGTCGATGGTACCTGCGGCCGAGCCGGAGTGCCTAAGCGAAGTCGCTGGCCCCCTGCCCGAGGGGGCGAATGAAGACTTGGCGGCGGGGCCTTCTTCGATGGCGACTGAGGCCATCCCGGAGGACGGCCCTAGCGCCTTGGAGGCTCAGGGTTCCACTCTCGTAGAGTGGGACCCAATTTTTGTATGTGAAGACCCGCTGGAACCAGCAGAGGAGACCCCAGCAGGTCTGGAGCCCATCCCGGTGTCGATGTCTATCGACAACGCTTGCTCCAGTCTGCGTCAGGTCCAACTGGCCTTCTTCCACGACAGCAAAGCTCTTGAAGAGGAGCGCCAAACCTTTAGGCGGTGGCGCAATCGGCTCCACTTCGAGACTAAGCTGGCGCAGTCGAGGCTAGCGGACGACAAGGAATGGATCAAGCGGGAGAAGATCCGCCTGGAGTACTCGGACAAGCTGCTGGATGACAGGGAGAGCATGACTCATGCCCTCGACGCCCAATCTCGGGAGGTCCACGATCAGGCCAAGGCTGCCAACGACGCGACCAATGCTCGGCACGAACAGCTTGAGGCCATCAACGCCGCACTCATCAAGCGCCGAGAGGCACTCGAAGGGAGGGAGAGACGGCTCGAGGACGAAGAGCAGAAACTCCTGGAGCTGCGGGATGACGTCCTGAGGAGGGAAGAGGAGCTCGCCGAGAAAGTAGCTATGGCTGACAAGGGCCTCGAGGAGCGCACTAAGAAGTTGGAAGAGCGCTGCCTCGAGGAAGAGGAGAAGACCTGGGTGCGGGGGCAGGAACTTTACGAATACGAGTGTGCCCTTGTTGCCCGGGAGAAGAAAGTGGAGGCTAGGGAGAAGGACCTGGTCGATCGTCGGAACAAGATCCACCTCCGGGAGGAGGAGCTCGGAAGACTTGAGAGGCGGGTTGCTGCAAAGATTCAGCAAAACGCCAAAGAAGTTGAGCGCCTCGCCCGTGAGAATTCCGAACTGACGGCGGCCAAGAGATCCCTGGAAGAGGTGAAGAGCTTGAGGACGGCGGACTCCATACAGATTTGGGAGTTCCTGGGCAAGGCCAACGACGCGCTGACGCCGATGGGTTTCAGCCCCGTGCGCCCAGATGATCCGGAGCCGGAGCCGGACCTTGCGCTGCAGGCGTTGAGCGCAGCAGGTAGCAAGCTCTCCAAGGTGGGCGACGTCATCGCGGACCAACTGGAGGTTGAGGGGCAATCCCTGGCGAGGAACGTCACAGAATATGTGCTGACGTGCTACACCAGCTGGAACCCTCAATTTCCTCTGGACCCGGTGCTTGAAGGCCCCGTCGAAGGAGAAGGCGAAGCTACCCGAGCCAGCGTATCGGAGGTCGCCCAGAAAGTCGCCGAGTTCTTCCATAGGGTCTAGGACCATCTCTTTAGTTCTCACTTGTATTTTCTCTTCCTCTTCCTCAGTTTTGTAATCCCTTGTCTCCAGATGTAATCTCCTGTCTCCAGATGAATGAAATCCCCAAATTTTTGCGAATTTCATTTTTTGTCTTCAACATCTTTATCTTCACTTGGCCCCCTGGTAGATGTACACAATTTGATTGTGAACATGTACCAAAAGGATATTGAGTTTTGTTGAAGATGCATTTGCTCCGAACTTGTAGAATTTAGGTCCGAAGTCTTCGATAGTGAAGGTCCCCTGAAGTTGTCGGAGCTTAGAAGCTCCGGCATTGTCCATCGCTGGAGCTTGGTAGCTCCGGCAATAGCCTCTATCAACACGTAGAGCGTCAATAGTTAGTACTCCGAGGTGTCGGTGCTTAGTAGCTCCGGCAGTGACCTTTGCCAACACTTGGTTTGTTGGCAGCAGACTCCATTTACGGGGTCTCCTCACCATGTTTTACTCAGCGTTGACGGTTGACTCCCTTGGGGGAGTCGGAGCTTGGTTAGCTCCGGCTTTTCTCCATCAACGTAGAGTTTATTTTTCCTGCACACTTAGGCCAAGAAAAATAGTAAAATTCATTCCTTGTCTATAATTTCGTCGCGGCTTACGATTCTCAAGAAAATTTTAAGTTGAACGCGATTTTAAATACAACTGGATGCGTTGTCTTTTCTCTTAGATCCAATTGTCCATGGACCCACCTTACTTCGGCCTGCCGGGGTGTAGGTAGAGTGGCGTACTTAGGGTGCTTGACCAGGCTAAGTCGATAGCACACTCCGGCCCTAGATTGGCTTGGCGGCTTTCAGGCGAGTTGGCCACAAACGATATTTAAATCCAAAAGATTTGACAATGCAACTCGAATCGTATATAAACAGGTCGAACTAAAATTTCTTAGGAATTGCACGTCTCTGTTATAGACAAGAAAGAGAAAAATAAAAATGTCGAGCCTGCACAAAATAAATGCACGTGGAGTCTATTTCACATGAAGATGTCTTTCATTATAGGTCCGGGGTACAGGGGAAACAAGTACACTCTTAGGGTACGGAACCAGGCTAAGTGTGTTTGGTTTCTCATTTGACCCAGGGTAGTTAGCCACACTTTTAGTCCGGAGACTGTGACAAGTGCTGCATGAGCTTTGCGGACCTTTCGGGAAAGGTCCGGCTGCTCTCCCGGAGGAACTACCCGACTCTGTACAATGACTCTATAACATACATCCCAAGTTACTCAAGACTCACCTCCGTGGTATTAAGTGTAGAACTTACGGAGGTGCTCGATGTTCCAAGGATTTGGGAGAGGTGTCTCATCCTCAGTAGCCAAGCGAACGCTTCCGGGACGGGATACTTTGATCACTCGGAAGGGCCCCTCCCAGCCGGGGGAGAGTTTGTTTAACCCTTCTCTGGATAGTATTCTCCATAGCACCAGATCGCCTTCCTCGAGCTGTCGGTTGTGTACATGCCGCTGGTGATAACGCCATAGAGCTTGGCGATATCGGGCATTCCGAACAGCTGCTTGGCACCTTCCCTCCTCGAGGAGGTCTAGGTCTTCACGCCGTAGCTGGTCCTGCGCGGCTTCGTTGAAGGTCCGGACCCGGAGCGAACCCAAGGTGATTTCCGGAGGAAGGATTGCTTCAGCTCCGTACACCAGAAAGAAGGGTGTTTCTCCGGTTGACCGGTTTGGAGAAGTCCTGTTGGCCCATAGAGTGGGCGGAAGCTCTTCGATCCAGTTGGCTCCGTGCTTTTTCAAGCGCTCATAGGTGCGCGTTTTGAGTCCTTTAAGGATTTCTGCATTTGCTCTCTCGGCTTGGCCATTGCTGGCTGGATGAGCTACGGAGGCGTAGCAAACTTGTATGCCGAGGTCTTCGCAATATCCTTGGAATGCGGAGCTTGTGAATTGAGTCCCATTATCAGTAATGATCTTGTTTGGGACTCCGAATCTGCTTACAATGGATTGCAGAAAGTTGATAGCAGATTGCTTGTTGATCGTCACAACTGGAGTTGCTTCCGGCCACTTGGTGAACTTGTCAATGGCGACGTACAGGAACTTGTAACCTCCGACGGCTCTTGGGAAGGGTCCCAAGATGTCCATCCCCCACACAGTGAAGGGCCATGTAGGAGGTATCATTTGTAAGGGTTGAGCAGGTGTATGAATTTGCTTTGCATGAAATTGGCATGCTTCACATTTCTTCACCAGCTCAGTGGCATCCTGGAGCGCTGTAGGCCAGTAGAAGCCATGCCGAAAGGCTTTTCCGACCAGCGTGCGGGAAGATGCGTGGTTCCCACACTCGCCTCCATGGATTTCTGCGAGGAGCTCGCAACCTTCTTCCCTTGTGATGCACCGCATTAGGATGCCGTTGGCACTGCGCCGGTAGAGATCCTCTTCTACCAACGTGTATCTTTTAGCCAATCTGACTACCCGGTCAGCGGATACATCATCGTCAGGAAGGATGTTGTCTTTCAAGTAGTTCCGGATCTCCGAGATCCATGCATCAGAACTGACTTGAGCATTTGAGTCTTGCGTGCTAGGTTGCTCGGAGCTTCCGGCAGCACCTACGACCCTTGATGGCTGCCATGGTAACAGGGCCATCGGGACCGTCAGCTTCGGGATGCTGATCTCGCCCCCTTCGTTCAGTTCGGCAGGCTGAACTGTGGGTTTCGACAATCTCCGAACAAAAGTTCCTTCAGGAGCCGGAGCTCCGGTTGACGCTTTCGTCGAGAGTTCGTCGGCTTCAGCGTTGTGGGCACGTTGAACATGGTGGAGGTCTAGGACTTCAAAGTCCTTCTGAAGCCTCTGGACTTCAAGGAGGTAAGCAGCTAGCTGAAGATTATTGCAGGAGCATTCACCCTTCACCTGTTTGATGATGAGCTGTGAATCTCCTTTGACCAGCAGTTGCTTGACACCGTATGATAGTGCCACCTTTAGTCCATAGATGAGTGCTTCATACTCCGCCATGTTGTTGGTCGCCTTGAAGTCAAGGTGTACCATGTATTTTACCTTCTCCCCAGTCGGTGCAAGGAGAAGGATTCCAGCTCTGGCCCCCTGCTTCTGCATGGAGCCATCGAAGTAGAGGGTCCAGTGAGGCTCGGTGAAGGTTGGAGCTTGATGCTCCGTCTTCTGCTCGCTGGGGCCCCCAGGGTTTGATGGAGAGGGAGTCCATTCCGCCACGAAATCTGCCAACGCTTGACTCTTGATTGCTTGCCTCGGAATGAATTCGAGATCGAATTCAGCCAATTCCGCTGCCCACTTTGCAATATTCCCAGTTGAATTGGGATTATGCAAGATCGCTCGAAGTGGATAGGAGGTCACTACCGAGACTTTGTGAGCTTGGAAGTAGTGTCGAAGCTTCTTGGAGGCAATAAGAACTGCATAAAGCAGCTTATGCACCTCTAGGTATCGAGTCTTGGCATCATGTAATACTTCACTGATGAAGTATATCGGGCGTTGAATGGTCCGGACCCTCCCGGAGGGGTCCGAGGTTTCCTCTTCATTGATCCGGACCCTGTCGGAGGAGTCCAAATTCTCTTCGGGGACCTCCGGGTCCTGGCTGGAGGAACCCGGAGCTTCTTCAGAAATGAACTGGACCCTCTTAGAGGGGTCTAGGTCTTCTGAAGTGACTTCTTGTGGGTTTGAGTCTGGGAGCTGGGACCCAGACTCACTTTCAGGAACCTCCGGACCCTCCCGAAGGGGTCTGGATTCCTGAGTGTGGGGTAGTTCCGGTCTCTCCGCAACCAGAACCATACTAACGACTTCGTCAGTAGCTGAAATGTAAAGCAACAAAGGTTCACCAGGGTTCGGAGCTACCAGAATTGGTAGGGTGGTGAGGAACTGTTTCAGCTCCTGGAATGCCTTCTCTGCTTCTTCGGACCATTGGAATGGTCCGGACTTCCTCAACAACTTGAAGAAGGGAAGTGTCCGTTCCGCCAGTCTTGATATGAACCGGCTGAGGGCTGCTAGATACCCAGTTAACTTTTGGACGTCTAAGATGCGGGTTGGTGGCCGCATGTCTTCAATGGCTTTTATCTTCGCCGGATTAGCCTCTATGCCCCGGTGACTTACCAGGAAACCAAGAAGTTTTCTGGAGCTAACCCTGAAGACACACTTGTCTGGGTTTAGCTTCGTGCGGGTGGCCCGCAGCTTGTCGAAGACAGCCTGCAAGGTGTCCAAGAGGGACTCCTTGTTCTTGACCTTGACCACGATGTCATAGACGTACACTTCCACTATGTCTATGATGAGTTCTTCAAAAGTTTTGTACATAGATCGTACAAAAGTTGAAGCTGCATTCTTGAGACCAAATGGCATGGCTGTGTAACAGTACAATCCATCTACTGTGATGAATGAAGTATGCTCTTCATCCTCCCTAGACATCCTGATTTGATGATACCCAGAATATGCGTCTAGGAAACACAGTAACTCACACACGGAGGTGGAATCCACTATCTGATCTATTCTAGGTAGTGGGAATGGATCTTTTGGACATGCCTTATTCAGTGTGGTGTAGTCGATGCACATCCGAAGCTTCCCGCCGGCCTTGGGCACAACGACTGGGTTCGCCAGCCATTTTGGATGGAAGACTTCTCGGATGAATCCGGCTTCGAGCAACTTCTTCACTTCTTGTCGGATGAAGTTCTGCCGCTCTACGGATTGCTTCCGAGGCTTCTGATGCACAGGCCGAGCATCGGGGTAAATCTTCAGATTGTGCTCAATCACTTCCCTGGGGATCCCAGGCATTTGTGACGGTTGCCAGGCAAACACGTCAACATTAGCCCGGAGGAAAGTGATGAGCGCGAGTTCCTATTTGTCGTTCAACCCTCCCGATATACGGGTGGTTTGAGCGGCATTGGAACCAATTTGGACGACTTTGACGGGAATGTCGGTGTCGCCACTTGGCTGCACACGGGGTGCAGAGGTTGAGCCTCGTTGACGAATGCTCGGGGGTTTCAGAGCTTGCTCCTGTCTGGAGTCCTCCTCTTGCGCCGTGGTGAGTGCATGGAGCTCCTCCAGAGCAGTTACTCCGACGGTGCGATCTCCGCGGATCCGGAGAACGCCTACTGGTGTTGGCATCTTCAACACCAGGTATCCATAATGAGCAGCTGCCATGAATTTGTATAGGGCAGGTCTACCCAAGATGGCATTGAATGGTAAGTTGATCTAAGCGACGTCGAAGACCAACTTCTCGGTGTGATACTTCTCCCGTGTCCCGAAGGTAACGGGGAGAGTTATAGCTCCGAGTGGGGTAATGGCCCCCGGACCTACTCCGGAGAAAGGTCGAGAGGGCTGGAGATCCGAAGGTCGGAGCTGAAGCTTGGTAAAAGCTTCAAAGCTTATGAGGTTCAGCCCCGAACCTCCGTCCACCATAACATGATGGAGCTGGATGTTATTGATGGTGGGAGATACCATCAAAGGTAACTGTCCAGCTCCGACCATGCTTCGAGGACAGTCTGAAGCATCAAAAGTGATGGCTGTGTCCATCCACTTTCGATGTGGCTCCGGTTTAGCTGTAGGAGCTACAGCGGCCATATCCCGACGCATAGTCTTGATGACGTGGCGGGATGTGATGTCCCATGATCCACCAAAAATGGTGTTCCTGGTTTTCCGACGCTCGTTGTCAGAGACGTCATAGTCATCATCGACGGAGGTGTAGACGGCCTTCAGGACCTTTTGGGGATCCTGAAACCCTAACTCCTCTTCAGCCGGAGCTTCGTCGACCTTCTGTTTTCCTTCCCTCTGTCGGAAAGGAGACCCTTCCCGGCGCTTGTTGTAGCGCTCAGCAAGGTTTTGGACCTCCCGGCAATCTTCCAAACCATGGCTTCTTCTTGCCGTTGGTCTTCTTTTTCTTCTTGCCACCCCCGGAGGTAGCGGCTTCTTCTTTGGAGGATTCCTTGTAATCCTCCGAGGTTGGTTTGGAGTGCATCTCACGGCCCTCCGCAGCTCTGGCACATTTGTCTGCCAGGCTGAAGAGTTCCGTGACGCTGGTGATCTCTTTGATCGCCAGCTTCTCCAACATCTTCTTATCTCGTACGCCCTGTCTGAATGCCATAATGACAGAAGCGCTTGAGATAGAAGGGATTGTGTTGTGTACCTGAGAGAACCTCTGGATGAAGGACCGCAAAGATTCTCCCCCTTTTTGCACGACCGCAAAAAGGTCCAGTTCAGTGCCTGGTCGGGTGTATGAACTCCTGAAGTTGGCAGTGAACTGACGGCACAACTCCTCCCAACTGTTGATAGAGTTGGGTGGAAGGCTCATAAACCAGGACCTGGCGGTCCCAGTTAAGGCCACTGGAAAGTAATTGGCCATTACAGCCTCGTTTCCTCCAGCTGCCAAGATTGCAGTGGAGTATATCTAAAGGAATTCGGCGGGGTTGACAGTCCCGTCGAATTTTTCCGGCAGGTGTGGCCGGAACTTTTGTGGCCATCTAACCATGCGCAGGTGCATGTCTAGGGCTGAACAGCCTCCTCCTACCCCTTCCAGAGTAGAAAGGTCCTGAGCTTCCCATCTTTCACGAGCTCGCTCAATATGGACACGGCCATCTTGCTGGCGGTATCGGCGATCAAGCTCCGCCCGGAGGTCATGAGTCGAAAGCCTGGATACCGTATGGATGCGTCGTGCCCCTGAGGGCAAAGACGTCACCTGTTGGGACGCAGATCGTCTCCTGTTGTTGGAGACGTGCGGACCAAGTCTACCTGACAAGGTCCGCCGCTGCGACGGGGCCCGTCCTGAAGGAGGAGGACCCTGGTTGTTGAGGCGTTCGGCCGCTGCTGCGACCAAATGCTCCACATCGGCCCTCCACTGTTCCATTGCATCTCGAGATGCATCTGGAGGTGGTGGACATTGGAGAAGAGCACGCGTTGCATGGAGCGCGTGTTCTGGGTTGTCATGACTTGTCGACGCAGTAAGTGACGCCGGCGCACCATCACGTTGCCCAGCACGATTTGTTGGAGAAGATGGTGGTGGTGGGAGCGTGGCTCCTGCTGGTGCTGAGGCTCCTGCTGGTGGCTGCCTGTTGGAGGGATTGCCCCCAACAGCCTGAGTAGCAGGTTGGCCGTTGGATGATCCAGCCGCGGAGTTCACCATTCTCGAAAATCTCGGGCGCCCCTACCTGGCGCACCAATTGTTGACTGTTGGAGTCGGCAGATCTCCCTACACTGCTAAAGTGTTGAGGGAGTTTGTGGTTCGGTATGGGCGCGCGGAGACTCAAGAAGGTGAATTGCGGTTTAGCATAGGAGACGCAAGGATTTACGTGGTTCGGGCCGCCTGAGCGTAATACCCTACTCCACGGGTGTGTTGGTGTTGTATTAGCTTGTCACGTATGATCGCTTGTCAACGTCTGTGAACGTTGTGTCGTGTATCGTCGGCCTGTCCTTTTATAGTACAAGGACAGACCGTTACAAGCTAGCCTGACCCGACATGTGGCCCCGACGGTTACTAGTATTGATACACGATTAATTGCTGTTAATGATTCTGTAACGGGCTTCGACAGTGCCGTTACTGGTGTTAAGATCGTCCGTTTAAGCGTCATTAATATGGCATTAATGACGCTTAATCGGGTCTTGAAGTCCTTGGCTCTCCTTTGAAGATCCGGAGCCGTTACAAGGTCTTCCGGAGGTTAGAGGTTGTCAGCTCCGACGTTTGGACACGTGGCAGCTCCGGAGCTTGCTGTGGGAAGCAGGTAGTTCCGGGGCTATCTGACACGTGTCAGGTCCGGAGCTTCTCTCGGTCAGGGGTTAAGTCTGGAGGTGCCATTTCGGTACCTGGCCCGGAGCTTCCCCCTTGTGGGCGGTAGCTCCGGTTTGGTAGTACATGTGGCGACCTAGGGATTAACCATGCTGGAGAAGCAGGTCCGTTCATGTCTGACAAGTGGGCCTCCGAGGGTCTTCAATCCAAGTAGACGGCCTTCCTTCGAGATATTTGTAACCTCAGGGGGTGTACGGTTTTTAGGGTATCGACAGTTCCCAACACGGCTGTTGCGCTTCTGTTGCTTCTACTCCCGCCTTTATGGGAACCACTAGGTTGACTTCTCGGGTCGAAGCCCCTTCAGGCCGATCTCTGTGATAGGAGACCTGGGCCCCGCTGTCCGGGACGCTATGGGTTGAGCAGCGGGTTTTGGCCCCAAGCGATTTGCTCAGTGCGCTCAAATGCCTAACAGGGTGATAAAAGGAAACCTTTATGGGCAAAGGTGGTTCCTCCTTATGCACACCCCAACGTTCAAGCATTTGTCTTCGTCCTTGAGCACCCACTCTCTCCCCACCTTCGAGGTTCTCGACTCCTACTCCAATGGACTCAGCCTTGCCTCCTTCTCGCATAGTTGACGTAGCACCTATGAGGCGGCTGTTCGGCTGGGAGGACAAGGCACAGCGAGATCTGATTCGTCCTGGCACCCTGCCTCTGGAGTTGGGGGAGAAGGAGATTGTCTTCTTCTAGACATATGCGTACTCTGGGTTCGTTCCTCCCGTTTCCTCCTTCTTGGTGACGCTCCTGGAGGTCCTCGGGCTCCATCTTCACCACTTGTCGCCGAACTCTCTGGTGGTGGCGGCAGTGATGTTCTCGCACTTCTGCGAGATGTTTGTCGGGGTGCACCCGTCCATGCTGGTGTTTTGGCAGTTCTTTGGCGGCTACTACTTCCAGCATCAGGTCAACAGCCCCTTCAAGTGCATCACCCCGCTCTCCACAGCGAAGTGGGCCGACTGGAGGAGCAACTGGGTGATCATACAGGTCTATGCGCGCGATAGCATGGTCATGCCCACCGGTTGGCCGACACTCAAGAAGAAGACCTGGCAGTAGCGCCCAGAGTTGAAGCAGGCATACACCCCAGCGATAGAGAGGATCCAATTCTTGGCGGATCGTGGTATGTCAAAGCTGATGGTGATGGCGGACTTCGATCACTGGTGCTTGGCTCTCCTCCAGCATTGTAGCTGCCCTGCATGGCTTTACTTCGAGCCACAGGATGGCACCCGGCTAGTGCGGGGTCGCGACACAGAGATGACCTCGTGAGAGGTACTGGACGTAATGTCCAAGACATGAAGGCCCACCGACTTCCGACGTCTTCAACCTTCCCGGGCCCTATCCGCCACTTTGCTCAGATCAGAACCTTCGAATGAAAATCCTAAGGGAGATCTCGAACCTGGACGCGCTCGGTCTTGTGCTGCAGTAGGTTGGTGATGCGGACCATGGACTGGCCATCGTCGACTCGCCACAGGAGTCTACACTTGCCCCAGTCTACGAGGCATCAAGGGTGGAAGACACGCGCTCTGATGATGGGAAAAGCAAGGCATCGGTCACTGACGCTAGGAAGGGGAAAGCGTCGGTCCCCGACATCCAGAAGGAGAAGTCCCTGGTGGTCGATGTTGTGAAGGAGAAACGCCCTCAGTCGTCACCGAAGGCGCCGCCTCAAGCAGTTGTTGCTCCAAGTCAACGTCTTCTGGTGCGCCCCTCCTCAGCATCGGGTGTCGGCAGTTCTTCGGGGGGATGCCCAATCCGTCAAGCGGTGGCTCCACTAATGTATGCGGTTAGCACACCGTCCAACATCTCTGCCGCGAGCACAGTACAAGGCGCCACAGGGGGCTCCAGGAGCGTTATGCCTATGGAGCCTCAGGCCAAGAGGCCTCGAGCCGACGTCGGCGGTAGCTCGGGGGGAGGCTCCGGGAGTGGCTCGTTGGAGTAGGTGGAGATACACCAACGTAGGGTGGCGGCATTGCTGATGGTTTCGGTAGAGGCCTGGCTGGGACGACCTCGCTTACCACGCCGTCGTCAGGGCTCGCAACTTCAGGGCCACCAAAGGTGGAGGCCTGCTGGAGCTTCCGAGGACGTCGGTAAGGAATTCTTACCAATGCTTGCTTCGTTATCTCGTTTGTTCTTCTAGCTTGGGAAGATTCTAATTTCGACCCGCACGTCTACGTCAGCTGTTGTGACGCCTCTACCACCAGGGGTAGTGTCCCATAGTGTTGAGAATTCGGCCCAAGAGGCTACGGTTATACCAACAGAAAAGATCGCCAAGCCTATACAGGAGAGCGTTGCTCCAGCGTCTGTACCCCGCATGGGTAGTGAAGCATCTCCGGTTGCCGTGCCGGAGGCACCTCCTGCCGTCGCGCCAGGGACAATGTTGGAGTCATATCAGGGGGCTGAGGGCCTGGCCTCCACCGCTGCTGATCCGACGGGTGGCTCCTTGGGCAACAATGGCGTTGTCGCTTCGGGTAGAACCGCAACTCCTGCTCTGTCCCCAAGGACAAGGTCCCCGGTACTGGTGGTCTCGCCTTCGCCGCCACGGGGGGAAGATATCATCGACATGATCATCGGATGGCCTTCCATAACTTCAGTGCAGCCAGAGCACCTCTCCGACATCATGGACTCAACGCACTCTAGCATCGACTGGTGTAATCCAACCTCCGTCGGGCGCAGGGGGCCCTTACCGCAGAGTGGGAGAAGTTGCGTGTTGAGGGCGAGCGCCTCTAAGGCTAAGAAGACCCTCTGAGGTCCAGGATCACTGAGGCGAAGGTGAAGTACAAGAAGGAGAGTGAGAAGCTGGAGTTGAGGCACTGCTTGGCAAAGGCCATGGACGCAATGTCCCAGAAGATTCCGACTGACACCAAGGTATCAATTGACACGACTGACACCGGCCTGCGTGCCCTTGAACAGGGTCAAGAGTCCCTTGGTCGTCGCGAAGCCGCTGTTGTTGAGCGGGAGGCTGCTGTCGCCGAACAAGAGGTGGCGGCCCAGGCAATGATGGCTCGGGCTGAGGCAGATCGGGATAGGATGCAGTCCCACCTCGAAGACCTTGAGCTCCAAGAGAGCGACTTGGCGTGGGATCGGGCGCGGCACTTAGCTGAGCACCAGGAACTCCTCTTGCGTGATCTCAACGTCCAAGCCCGGGAGCACACGACAGAGCGTCGCGCCCGGGGGCTCGATCTGCAGGAGCGTCAGCTGGCTTAGCGTCTGGAAGCCGAGGGTAGGGCGATGGCGGAGACGGTGGCATCCCATGTCCTGGTGTGCTACCGGAGTCGGAACCTGAGCTGCCACTGGAGCCAGTTTTCGAAGGTCCCGTTCAAGAGCGCGAGGAAACAACAGCGACAGAGGTCAAGAATGCCGCCAAACATGTCATTGCGCAATTTGCCAGGGATTGAGGCTGGCGGCCCGTCTTTGTATTCAGGGTTCGCCCCTTTGTAAATATTATTCAATGAATTTGACTTTGTGTTTGTTTGGCTTGTCTTGTGCTTCTCAACTTGTTACCCCAAGTCCTTAGTTGCGTAAGGTCTTGAAGAACTTTTCTTTTGAGTTTGTTAGCTTTTTAAGGACCAACGCTTGCATAGTTGACATGGCCGGTTTGTCATTAGTTGACGTCCTGCCTATGGAACCCCCTTAGAGGCCCCCTGGTAGGTGTGGCCGGGTTGTTGGGCACGCCTACCACTTGAGTGCAGGATGTCTTCGACAGGCTCCCAGCAGAGGGGGAGCATGTGCGGTTGACCTCGGTGTGACCCTTCCAGAGGCGCTGAGCTTTGTCTTAGTGTTGACGTCAACGACAGTCCCCCTGGGAGGTGTTGGAGCTAGATGCTCCGGCGTTGTCCACTATTGTCGCAGATTCGTCGACGGCGGACCCCTTGGTAGATGTCGGAGCTGGCTGCTCCAGCGTCGCCCACCATTGTCGTAGATTCATCGACGGCAGACCCCCCTGGGAGGTGCCAGAGCTGGATGCTCCAACGTCATCCACCATCATCGCAGATTTGTCGATGGTAGGTCCCTTGGGAGGTGCCGGAGCTGGCTGCTCCGACGTCGCCCTCCATCATCGTAGATTCATCGACGGCAGGACCCTTGGGAGGTATCTAAGCTGGTTGCTCTGGCATCGCCCACCATCGTTGTAGATTCGTCGACGGCAGGCCCCTTGGGAGGTGCTGGAGCTGGGTGCTCCGGTGTCGCCCACCATCGTCGTAGATTCATTGACGGCAGGTCCCTTGGGAGGTGTCAGAGCTGGCTGCTCCGGCGTCGCTCACCATCATTGTAGATTCATCGAAAGTAGGCCCCCTGGGAGGTGCCAGAACTGGCTGCTCTGGCGTCGTCCAACATCATCGCAGAGACGTTGACGGCAGGCCCCTGGTGTACAGGCTATCACAAGAGAACCCTGTTAGCAACAAGAGTGTGACAGGAGAGTGTACTCACTTATCAGCGCTTGTTGCTGTCATCAACATGTTGGAACGTCAACGGCAGGCCCCTTGGATGGTGCCAGAGCTGCGTCCTCTGGTGTCGCCCACCATCGTAGTATATTCGTCGACGGCAGGCCCTCTAGGAGGTGTCGTAGTTGGATGCTCTGGCGCTGTCCACCATCATCACAGAGATGTCGACAGCAGGCCCTTATCAGCACTTGTTGTTGTCGTCAACATACTGGGACATCTACGGCAGGCCTCTTGGGTGGTGCCAGAGTTGGGTGCTCCAGCATCGCCCACCATCGTAGTAGATTCGTCGATGGCGGGCCCCCTGAGAGGTGCCGGAGTTGGATGCTCCGACGTTGTCCACCATTGTCGTAGAGATGTTGACGGCAAGCCCCTGGTGTATAGGCTATCACAAGAGAACCCTGTTAGCAACAAGAGCGAGACGGGAGGGTGTACTCACTTATTAGCGCTTGTTGTTGTTGTCAACATACTGGGACGTCGACAGCAGGCCCCTTGGGAGGTGTCGGAGTTGGATGCTCCAGCGTCGCCAACCATCATCGTAGATTCGTAGACGGCAGGCCCCCTGGGAGGTGCCAGAGTTGGATGCTCCAGCGTCATCCACCATCATCGCAGATTCGTCGACGGTGGGCTCCCTCGGGGGTGCCAGAGCTGGCTACTCCAGCGTCGCCCACCATCGTCGTAGATTCATCGATGGCAGGCCCCTTGGTAGGTGCAGGAACTGGCTGCTCCGGCGTTGTCAACCATCATCACAGAGACGTCGACGGTAGGCCCTGGTGTACAGGCTATCACAAGAAAACCATGTTAGCAACAAGATCGGGGCAGGAGAGTGTACTCACTTATTAGCGCTTGTTGTTGTCGTCAACATGCTGGGATGTCGACATCAGGCCCCTTGGGTTGTGCTGGAGCTGGCTGTCCTGCACACATTAAAGGAGGGACTAGTTTGCTCGCCAATTTTACTTGTTCCTCTTCCTTATCCCTATCATGTCTTACTGTTCTGAGTTGACACACGGGACTTGGGTAATTCAATGCATTAGTGCTTCAGGTCTTGGCTCCTGCCGTCCTTAGGGTACGATCCTTCCGGCCCCCAGTACTCGGTCGCAGCGCGGAGAGGCAGGGTGTGCATGCTTAGGGTACAGGACCAGGCTAAGTTGTTCGCACGCCTTGGACCTCTGGCTTACACCTTTTCTGGGAGGCCATCCGGTCTCACAGAGCTCCAAGGATGGGAGCAGCTACGAGAACCCTTCGCACATCACAGGTACCTCAAGCGAGCACGCCTGCAGTAGAATTGCACGACTTCTGCAAGGGTGAGATACAGAGTGTACAGCCGTGTATATGAAGGAACTATACAGTAAACAAGTCTAGCATGGTTGGTCATAGAACTAGCGCGTAATTAAATGAACATTGTTAGGAAAACATGAAGTAAGACAGTGTAGGATCGAAGAGCACGTGAGAAACTACCAGAGGGGGGTGAATGGTAGATTAAAAAATCTTACGCAGTGGAAACAATTAAATCCCAACCCCTTCGGCAGAAAAATGATCTGTTAAATAAATCGTGTGTGAGACTAATATAAACGTGTTTCACCGCGACAAAAGTGATAGATATCAGAGATAATAAGGTCATGAAGACGACACAACAAGAATCACAAAAATTCGTCGAGAGAAACTCAAGTTACGATCGAAAGATCGAACAAACGCCAATTTGTCCTACCCGAGAAAAAAAGTTTTGGAACACTGCAAAGAAACTCATGTAGATCAGAAACCACAAATCCAATGACCGTGAAATTTTGAAATATGATATATAATCAAGTTGTGAAGACAACCCAAAAATAATCACGCCAATTGGATCTGTAAAACTCGAGTTATGATAAAAACATCCAAGAAAGGTAGTGTTGTGCAGAAAACTCGACGAGAAAAACTTGTCTAGAACAAGTCGGACGAACAAGGCACAAAAGTTCCTTTCAACTACGAATTTTACTCAATAGAACAAAAGAGGAACAGCCCCAAAGTCGTCTCCCACGAGCTCTGGCCTCCCTTGTTTATATAACAAGCCCTTAGGCCAACTCAATCTCAACTAGGACTCTAATCCTACTCAAATCACGAATCGAAACTTTCCATAACTGCTTAGGACTCTTCTATACGCAGATAGAAGCAATCTTAAGACTTTCAAACACCTTATGAACGTATCCCACATTCCTAAAACAACTCAAATTCGTGACCCACACGAAATCCTATCATAACCAACTTAAATCTTTCCATATTTGAGTCAAACACGACTCAGCCGCAGCTTGAGTCTATAACCTAGTCGGTTGGACCTTTCTGACCAAGTTTTTACGTCCACATCTCTTCATCACGCCTCGGAACCATGTAGCCACATCCATGCACTCCTTGCATACGTGCAAACATCTTCCAATGACATCCATGGTACCTTCATATGCATTGTTCTTGATTCAAACATGTTGCGCGACCTCCCGATCAACTCAACCACAATTCCTCTCGAACTTGGTTGTTGAACCTCATCTTCTTCCTAAGACTAGTTCAATGGATCCCAACATCAGCCATGTCTTGAATTCAAGCAACAACTGCACATGAATAAACAATCAATTCGTACGAGCCCAAGTCCGTGACTTGACTCAAATTAGTTCCGAACACAACACCTTACGTGAGCACCTCACATAAGCATGTTGCAAAGCATATCAAAAACGATATCATCCATATCAACCAAAATGCATCAAAAACTTAGCAAATGAATACTATGCAATCTTTCCAACAATGTAAAGCAAGTTTAAGACAATTCACAGTAAAAGCAGGAACATTGCGATCAAGCTCCAAAACTTGCCAAAACTAACCAAATCTTGAGCCAGAGCTTACCAAAGCTAGTACAACCTAGCACCGGAGCTTACCAAAACTAGTACAACCTAGCACCGGAGCTAACCAAAGTAAGTCGGACCTAGCAAAACAAGTCGGACCTAGCAGAAAAAGATGTTATGGCAGCATTCAAAACTTTTATTGTCAAAGCCAATGTATTCAGCACACATAGGTCTCACAATCTCGCCCTTGATGAATGCATTGGCAACACTATTTAAAATCCGAACATTGGCATGAAAAGTTTTGATAACAATGTCTCCCCCTTTATAAAATAGAAATAAAATGAGGAAAAACAAATTCTTCCCCTGAGAAGAATCGTGCCAAAACAATTATGAATATGTGATGTGTGATCAATTTCTCCCCCTTGCATACTTATCTTTTATAAAAATTCACATATTGTCTCTCCCCCTTTGACAATGTATTCAACAAGGTACAAAGAGAAATTTTAATTGTTATGAGCATATTATAACATATATAAAACAAAGCTCATCCAAGTCATACTATCAAGTAACTTACACTATCACAACAATGAGATATATAAAGTAGTGTAAGCCATGCTAGAGATCAAATGTAATTTTCAATTTAAACAAGTCATGATCTCTCAAACTTAACTCTTTCAAAACCTGAAAGCATGACACTTGTTGCTGCAACTTTTTTCTTTAAATCACAAATTTTTAACATATGACATTTGCAAGAGATTATATGACACATCCGCCTTATTCTAACCAACCAAGCCAAGCCTATGTAATTTGACAATTAGAAGCTTAAGGACATGATTTTAGTCATACACAACTTCTTCCAAGTTCATATCTAAGTGCAATGATAAACCATCTCAAAAGAAAAAGTGTGATGCATGCATATTCTCTTGATCTTTTCTCAATTTATATTTGTTCATAAAAACTCGACATGTGAGTTGATTACTTGATTAATTCTTTATGATTAAAAGCACTTGTGAGCATGCAACAAGTTCAAAACAGCAAGAAAGTTCGACCATGACCAGATTTAGTGTAAGTAATTATTCCAATTACTATACATAGCAAAAACTACAAAATGTATAACACGAGTAATGTAGTAAGAACTTTCAGCATGTAAAAGGAATCACAAAGTCATATATGTATGAAATACTATGCTCATATTATTTTAATTTCAGATTCACACATAGACTTCTAAAGTTTGAAAATTCCCCCTCAATTTAAGTCATGAGGATGCATAAACCCTATTTCACTACGAATGTAACAAAAACGAGTGAAATCCAAAGGTTTTGTAAAAATGTCAGCCAATTGTTGTTCGGTATCTATATGGTGAAGCACAATATTTCCTTTTTCAACATTATCACGGAGAAAGTGAGACCTAATGTCAATGTGCTTAGTTCTAGAATGTTGCACGGGGGTTTTAGCAATGCAAATGGCACTACTGTTATCACAAAACAGTGGAACACTATCTAGATCAACCCCATAGTCCTTAAGTGTTTGAACAATCCAAAGAATTTGTGAGCAAGCACTAGCAGCAGCTACATATTCAGATTCGGCTGTGGATTGTGCAACTAAATTTTATTTTCTAGAGGACCAAGCAACAAGTGAATTGCCAAGAAAATGACAAGCATCGGAAGTACTTTTCCTATCAATCCTACAACATCCAAAATCAGCATCGGAAAAAGCTTTCAAAGTAACGGTTGAGGAAGAAGGAAGAAAAAGGCAAATTCTTGAGTTCCATGTAAGTACTTGAGAATCCTTTTGAGGGCTTGACGATGTGAAGCAAATGGGGAGGCTTGAAACCGTGCACAAAGACATACACTGAATTGTATGTCCGGTCTTGATGTCGTGAGGTACAAGAGTGATCCGATCATGCTTCTATATTCTTTTTGATCCACGGGTTCACCATCTTCATCAAGTTCAAGTGTTGTTGTTGTTCCCATTGGTGTCCGAAGAGGTTTGCTTTTGTCCATGTTGAAGCGCCTTAGAAGGTCTTTTGTATACTTCGTTTGATGCACAAAGGTACCCTCCTTGGTTTGCTTGATTTGCAGCCCCAAAAAGTATGTGAGTGCTCCCATCATACTTATCTCAAATTTTGAACTCATCATAGCTGAAAACTTGGACACAAGATCATGAGAAGCACAACCAAAGATAATATCATCCACATACACTTGAACGAATAATGAGTCATTGCCATGCTTAAGCACAAAAAGAGTTTTATCAAACTTGCACATGGTAAACCCCTTTTCAAGTAAGAATGTTTTTAACCTATCATACCATGCTCTAGGGGCTTGTTTAAGACCGTACAAGGCTTTGGACAGTTTGTAAACATGATTAGGAAAATCTGGATTTTCAAAACCTGGTGGTTGTTTGACATAAACCTCCTCATCTATGTAGCCATTAAGAAAAGCAATTTTAACATCTATTTGATATAGCTTAAAACCTTTAGATGCAACAAAATCTAACAAAATTCTTATGGCTTCTAATCTAGCAACAGGAGCAAAAGTTTCATCAAAATCTAGACCTTCAACTTGAGTGAAACCTTGAGCAACCAACCTAGCCTTATTCCTAACCACAACCCCATCCTCACTTTGTTTATTTTTCAACACCCATTCAGTTCCAATTAAAGTGTGACCTTGAGGTGGAGGTACAAGTTTCCAAACATTATTTCTTTCAAAATTTTCTAACTCTTCTTGCATGGCAATAATCCAAGATTCATTAGTGAGTGTATGTGATATATCTTTGGGTCCAAAAAAAGTAACAAAAGCAGAATGAGCATGAGAGTTTGGATTGCAAAACATAGACCATGTGACTCGTTCGTGCAAGCTTCCAATAATTTGTTGTGGAGGATGACTTTTGAGAACCCGGAGGGGAGTGGACACTTCACAAGCTTCTTCTTCTTCTTCATGTTCATCACAAATCGATAAGCTTGTGACTTGAGGAGGATATGGACCAAAAATGGTGGTCGTCGGTGCTGATTGTGAATCAAAATCATGAGTTGGAGCAATGTCATTAGCTGTTGAATTTTCTGGCAGCAGCACCACTTCTTCCTCATCTTCAACGAAAATGCTCTCCCCCTGCGGATATAGATCTGGACCTGCAATGTTTGATCTAGTACCTGGGCTAGCTTCATCAAAAGACACCTCACAAGTCTCCACAATTTTGTTAGTGTCAAGTAAAAGCACACGGTAGCCTCTAGTATGAGATGGATAACCAAGAAACATGCCATCAACAGATCTAGGTTCAAATTTATCAAGATTACCATGTTTCTTAACAAAGCATTTGCAATCAAAGACCCTAAGGTGTGTAACACTAGGCCTATGTCCAAACCGGAGCTCATATGGTGTTTTACCTAGCTTAGCGCGCAAGAAAACACGATTTGAGACATAACAAGCAGTTGCAATCGCATCAGCCCAAAATTTCCTAGGAGTTTGATATTCATCAAGCATAGTCCTAGCCATCTCAACTAAGGTTCTGTTCTTTCTTTCTACAACACCGTTTTGTTGAGGTACATATGGTGAATAAAATTGATGATCCATTCCATTTTCAGCACAAAAGTGATCAAAAGATTGATTTTTAAATTTGGTTCTGTTATCACTTCTAATTGCTTTTAAAGATCATGGGTGATCAATTAATAATCTAAGAAATAAAGTTCTAAAGTGAATAAAAGCTTCATTCTTAGATACCATAAAGTAAACCCAAGAGTATCTAGAATAATCATCAACAATCACAAGAACATACCATTTACCTTTGAAGGATTGAACGCGTGAAGGTCCTACGGTGTCAAGGTGCAAAAGTTGACCCGGTTCAGTTGTTATGATCATTGTGAGAGGAGAATGTGAACATGCAACCATCTTATCATGTCTACAAGAAGGGCACACAATTTCTTTTTCCCCTTTAGGCTTAGGCAGCCCACGTATGCGATCAAGAGCACTAACATACATTAGATGATCAAAGCCTACGTGACCAAGTCTACGATGCCAAAAATATAAGTCCTTTGAATCATTAGCAACTAGACACCTATGCTTAGATAAAGACATATCAAAATCAGCTTTAAAAACTCTTCTAAACTAAGACATGCTAAAAATAAGCTCACTATTTGAATTTACAACTTTGCATCAATTTTTAGTGAAAATAGTTTCCATATTTCATCTAGCAGTTGTGAAACAGAAAGCAAGTTGTATTTCAAATTTTTAACAAGTGCCACATCTTTCAAAGTGTAGTGATTATTTACTCTGACCGAACCCTTAGCAATTATAAGAGTTGAAGAATTATTGGCAAAAGTAACATTCTCTACACGTGACACAAAAGAGAGGGAGGAGAACCATTCTTTGTTACCGGTCATGTGGCGTGAGCAACTTGAATCCACAATCCAAATGTTCTCCTTCCTAAAGCGTGTAACCTACATAGAAGCACAATACGTCGATGACTCAATACTGGGGTTAGTCAAAAGGCATTTAGGAATCCAGTACCGTGTCACACGACGTCCAGCATGAATAACACGCGAAAGCTGAGACAAAATAGCAGGTTTATGAGCCAAAGTTTGAGGATTTTTTACCCAACTACTGACTTATCAGATGTTACATGTGTAGCATGAAACACAATAGGTTTGGGAGCAAACTTTGCATGTTTTCGACTCATTACAGCAGGTTGCATGTTCCTATCATTCGGTTTAACAAGTGCAACAAATTTTGCATGAAAGTTATGAGATCTAGCAATCATTCTTTCTTTTTTCTGTTGTTTAGCTATTCTATAACAAAAATCTATTATATGACCATCTCTACCACAGTAGGCACAATGAAATTTAACTTTGTGTTCATGTCTAGATGAGCAAACAATATTTTTATTTGACACCGAATGAGACAACACTCCTGCAGATTTGAAAACCACTTCTTTTTGTTTAAGAACTGTTTGAATCAAACCACTTCCTAATGTTCTTACAATTTTAGGTGGATGTGCCCTAGCATGAGCATGAGAATTAAAACCTAAACCAATTTTATCATTGCAAGACTTGGAAAAATTCAGCAGCAAGTTTAGGTTCTTATTCCCATTACAAAACCAATATAATGTCCTATGCATGTCATTAAGTTTATTGGACAGATCAAGGCAATTTTCACATGAAGTTTTTCCTTTTAATTTGCAATTAGAACAATATTTAACTTCATGAGAATGTAAAGCATTGTTCAATATAGAAATTTCATCCATAGCATCTTGTAGGTTCTTATCAAGATCATCACAAGTAGAATAATGCAAATCAATTGTAGAACAGCTAGCATCTTTCAAGTTTTTATCATTAAGTGCAGCAAGCTCTTTGTTCTTTTCAATTTCTAACTCAAGTTTATCATGTGTGGAGGTGTGCGCACTTCTTAATGAGGACAATTGTTCATATATTAATTCACATGAGGAACAAGAATCATCATTAGGAATCAAAGATTTCAAACGATTAATTTCATATTCTAGTGACTCAATTTTAACAGCACTATTCCTAAGCTTTTTGTCCTTTCTCTTAACTATAACAGTGGCACGAGAAATAGCATCACACATTTCTTTGCAAGTAGGACATACCTCTTCATTGTCGTTGTTGTGTTCACCCTCCTCCATACTTGATCTTAACTTGCCTGCCATGAAGCACAAGTTTGTCAAATCATCTTCATCTTCGTCACTTTCAATGTCCACATCGCTTGAGCCAAGTTCTTGAAGTGCGGAGATAAAACTGCTCACCAATTGATGTCTTGTAAAACTCTTCTTTTTCTTTGTATCTTTTGCAGAGGAGTGCTTCATCCTTGTTTGCTTTTCATCCCGGGAAGTAGGACCTGAAAGGTTAGAGCAATCTGAACGAAAATGTCCTATCTTACCACATTCAAAACATCGTTGAGGTCCGGAGCTTCCTCTCCTTCTAGTTCTCACATTTTGCAATGCTTTTGAGAACATAGTAGAGAGAAGTACTAGCTCCTCCTCTGGAAATTCCTCGATCTGCTCCAGGGTTAGTGAGGACAACAAAGCAAGAGTATTGCAAGATGATGATTGTCCGGAGCTAGGCATATCACGTTCAGAAACAAATGCAAGAGACTTTTTGGGGTTCTTACGTGATATTATGTCAATTTCATGAGTTTATAACTTGGAATATAGCACATCTAAAGTAAGTGTACTCATGACAGTAGATTCACGAATAGATGTGACTTTCATCTCCCAAATTGACATATCTAATGCACTTAACAATTGCCTAGCATTTTCAGCATCTGAAGAATTAACATTGACACTACGCAAGTTGCTGAGAATTTTATTAAAGCGAGCAAAAAGGTCAGCAATAGACTCACCGGGTTGCATCTCGAAGTGCATGTATTCTTTCTTGAACATGTCTTGACTTACCTCCTTGATCGTGTTGGATCCTTTGTGGTAGTCATAAAGTGCATTCCACACATCGTATGCAGATCGGAGGTGTGCAACACGGTCGAAGTCGCTTTGAGTTAATCTTTGTATGATCAAGTTCTGAGCTTTGTTGTTGTTGTGGACATCTCTCATATTTGTAGATGTAACTTGATCGTTTGACAGTACTTCGTAAGGCTTGTATACCTTCTCCCATATTGCGAAGCCTTGAGCCTGGATGAAGGCTTCCATACGTGCCTTCCAAACCTGAAAATCAATACCACTAAAGACACAAGGTTTTGAGGAGTATTTCTCCATGATAATTAGTCAAAATACGTGCAAATCACAAAGATTAAAGCACCATGGCTCTGATACCAATTGTAGGATCGAAGAGCATGTGAAAATATACCAGAGGGGGTGAATGGTAGATTAAAAAATCTTACGCAGCGGAAACAATTAAATTCCAACCCCTTCGGCAGAAAAACAATATGTTAAAGAAATCGTGTGTGAGACTTATATAAACATGTTTCACCGTGACAAAAGTGATAGATATCAGAGATAATCAAGTCATGAAGATGACACAACAAGAATCACAAAAATCCGTCGAGAGAAACTCAAGTTACGATCGAAAATCGAACAAAGGTCATTCTGTCCTACCTGAGAAAAATAGTTTTGGAACACTGCAAAGAAACTCGTGTAGATCATAAACCACAAATCCAATGCCGATACCCCGCAGACTGGGTACCCCCGCATACAAGAAAGACAAGACATCTCCAACAACCTGCAGCTCTAGACCTAGTCTCTCTGCTGAGTAGAGGTCTGGTGCTGCCATGTGTCCCGACAAAACCGGACCTAGCCTCCCCGCTGAGGAGAGGTTCGGTGCTGCCACGCGTCTCGAATACTCCGGACCTAGCCTCCCTGCTGAGGAGAGGTCTGATGCTGCCACGCGTCTCAAGGACTCCGAACCTATTGTAACACCCCAGCCACTATGGGCCTGGCGGTCGTTACTCCTGGCAGTTCTATAGGATCACAGACTAGCCTCACAGACCAACACTAGTCTTTTCTGCACACTTTGTCCTCACTCGTGCGCACGGGGGAAACTTGCCGGTCGGTCACCCATCCACAAATTGCTCCGGGCCAAGCACGCTTAAGCTCGGAGTTCTTTGCAGGTGAGCTTACGGAAAAGAAGGTATACCTTGGTGGTATGAGTATTCTATCAATTCTATTAAGCCTTGAGCCAGAATGTCACAATCCACCCCCCTTAGAAGACCGACGTCCTCGTCGGTCAACTCCCAAGCCAGGAACGTCCCCTCTTGGCCACGTCCATACGTTCAGTACTGACATACACACCATACCGTGTCCCTCCTAGAGGACCCATGTGTCATGCATACGTACCCACGTCCCTGACCCATACGCACCTGTGAAACCGCGAGAGTCGGCTCTGATACCATTCTGTAACACCCTAGCCACTATGGGCCTGGCGGTCGTTACTCCTGGCAGTTCTATAGGATCAGAGACTAGCCTCACAGACCAACACTAGTCTTTTATGCGCACTTTGTCCTCACTCGTGCGCACCCGGGAAAACTTGCCGATCGGTCACCCATCCACAAATTGCTCCGGGCCAAGCACGCTTAACCTCGGAGTTCTTTGCAGGTGAGCTTCCGGAAAAGAAGGTATACCTTGGTGGTATGAGTATTCTATCAATTCTATTAAGCATTGAGCCAGAATGTCACACCTATCCTTCCCGCTAAGGAGAGGTCTGGTGCTGCCTCCGGACCTAGCTTCTCTGCCAAGAGGTCCGATGCCGCCATCGCGCGTCCCGCAGCTCTGTAAGGCGACGTGTACACTCAAGACCGTATTAACACGCCATCAACAGAGCATTAATGTGTTATCCAGACACCTTAGTGCACCATGAAGATCCATTAATGTGTCATCAGAACACGTTAATGCACCATCAAAGCCTATTAACGTGTCATCAAGGCATGTTAATGTGCTTTCAAGGCTAATTAACTCGGGCCCACTTGTCGGGCCCCAGACATAATGTAAGCTACCAGCCTTCACCTATAAAAGGACCAGGCAGCCACAACAGAAGGGGGACTCTCTCATCCTATTCATACGCATCTCATGCTCACCATGGGCTGAGTACATGCAATACAACACAAACCCCCCCCCCCCCCCCCCCCGTCGATGTAGGGTATTATGCCTCTTGGCATCCCGAACCACGTAAAAATCCTCGTGTTCATCGTGCTCGTAGATCCAGGAAATTCGCCCCTCCAAAAAAGAACCTCCGCGGGCTGCCCCTTAGCAGGACCGCGGGAAGTGTCGCAAAAACATCTTCGACATCCAATGATCGTGAATTTTGACAGATGATAGATAATCAAGTTTTGACGACAACCCAAAAAGAATCACGTCAATTGGATCTGTAAAACTCGAGTTATGACAAAAACACCGAAGAAAGGTAGTGTTGTGCAGAAAACTCGACGAGAAAAACTTGTCTAGAACAAGTCGGATGAACAAGGCACAAAAGTTCCTTTCAACTACAAATTTTATTCAATAGAACACAATAGGAACAGCCCCAAAGTCGTCTCCCACGAGCTCTGGTCTCACTTGCTTATATAACCAGCCCTTAGGCCAATCCAATCTCAACTAGGACTCTAATCCTACTAAAATCACGAATCGAAACTTTCCATAACTGCTTAGGACTCTTCTATACGCAGATAGAAGCAATCTTAAGACTTCCAAACACCTTAGAAACATATCCCATATTCCTAAAACAACTCAAATTTGTGACCCACACGAAATCCTATCATAACCAACTCAAATCTTTTCATATTTGAGTCAAACACAACTCAGTCGCAGCTTGAGTCCATAACATAGTCGGTTGGACCTTTCCGACCAATTTTTTACGTCCACATCTCTTCATCACGCCTCGGAACCATGTAGCCATGTCCATGCACTCCTTGCATACGTGCAAACATCTTCCAACAACATCCACGATACCTTCATATGCATTGTTCTTGATTCAAACATGTTGAGCGACCTCCCGATCAACTCAACCACAATTCCTCCCGAACTTGGTTGTTGAACCTCATCTTCTCCCTAAGACTAGTACAATGGATCCCATCACCAGCCATGTATTGAACTCAAGCAACACCTGCACATGAATAAACAACCAATTCGTATGAGCCCAAGTCCGCGACTTGACTCAAATTAGTTCCGAACACAACACCTTACGTGAGCACCTCACATAAGCATGTTGCAAAGCATAGCAAAAACGATATCATCCATATAAACCAAAACGCATCAAAATAATAGCAAATGAATACTAAGCAATCTTTACAACAATGTAAAGCAAGTTCGAGACAATTCACAGTAAAAGCAGGAACATTGCGATCAAGCTCCGAAACTTGCCAAAATTAACTGAAGCTTGAGCCGGAGCTTACCAAAGCTAGTACAACCTAGCGCTGTAGCTTACCAAAACTATTACAACCTAGCGCCAGAGCTAACCAAAGTAAGTCGGACCTAACAAAACAAGTCGTACCTAGCAGAAAAAGATGTTATGGCAGCATTCAAAACTTTTATTGTCAAAATCAATGTATTCAGTACAAGCCAATGTATTCAGCACACATAGGTCTCACAGACAATGATTCTTTAATATCGGTATTCATAGGAGGAGACAGACTTTTACAAAAGAGGGCAACTTCCTGCTTCTGGATGCCGAGGGAGGCAGGGTGCACAGGCTTAGGGTTCGGGACCAAGCTAAGCTGACTGTGCACTCTGGACCTGACCCTCCTGGAGCTTGGTTGTCCTAAATGTTATTCCTCGACACTATGAACACCATTACATTGTCCTATTAAGCTAATATATACAGGGTGCCCAAAAGTTCCAATGGTAGTTGTGACGGCTGCCAGGCAACTTGTCGTCGATGACTACCGGTGGGACGTTGAGCAGGCGTTCCTACTTTCTGCCTTGGCCCCCTGCCTTGCAAAGGGTCTGAGTAGAGCCAGAACAGATCTTGACGGCTTTTACGGGAGTGTCAGTGCTGTCGGAGGGTTGCATACGGGGTGCAGCGGGTGAGCTGCGCTAGCGCGAGTTCGGCGGAGGCTGACTTGGCCTAGTGCCACCCTCGGCTGGTGTTGGGTCTGTTGTGAGGGCTTGGAGCTTCTCCAAGGCTAACACTGCAACAGTGTGGTCTCCACGGATCCTGAGGACGCCGGAGGGGGTCAGCATCTTCAGGACGAGGTAGCCATAGTGGGCTACGGCCATGAAACGATACAAGGCTGGCCTGCCAATGATGGCGTTGAAGGGGAGGTTGACGTACGTGATGTCGAATAGTATGCTCTCAGTCCTGTAGTTGTCGGGTGTCCCAAAGGTCACCCGGAGGTTGATGTCGCCCTACGGGATGATGTTCCCTGGCCCCACCCCCAAGAACGGGCTCGAGGGGGTGAGCTTCGACACCGGGATCTGCAGTTGGTCAAAGGCCGCATGTCTGATAAGGTTGAGGCGGCCCCACCATCGATCAAGATGTAGTGGAGCTTGACGTTGCAATTGTTGGAGTCTAGTTCCGGCAATGCTCCCGGTACTACTGTTGGTAGCCCACGGAGTTTCTAGTTCGGTAGTGGGCGCACAGAGAATCAGAACATGATGGCAAGTTGACACGAGGATTTACGTGGTTCGGGCCACCTAAGCGTAATACCCTACTCCACGGGGTGTGTTGTTGTTGTATTGAGCATCTGAGAGCTCGTGGGTTTGTGTGAGAGCAGATTCTCCAAGAGTCTCTCCTGTGTATTGCTCGACCTGTCCTTTTATAGTACAAGGATTGGTCGTTACATCGTTAGCCTAGCCTGACATGTGACCCTGGCGGTTACTGATGTTTAATACACAATTAATGAGCCTAATTACCCTTAATAGTGTGGTAACGCACCTTAACAGTGCTCTTACTGGTATTAAGGGCCCTCCGATTGTGTGTCATTAAGATGGTATTAATGACACTTAATCGGGTCTTGTGTCTTTAATTGCCCCTTGAAGGTCTAAGCCGTAGGGGGTCCACCAGTCTGCTTGTTGAAGTTGAAGGTCCGGAGGTTGGACACGTGGCAGCTCTGGAGATTTACGTATGGGACGGGTAGGTCTGGTGTTGTTGTACACGTGTCAGTACTGGAGCTTCCCTCTGTCGGGGGTTAGGTCCGCGGGTGCCGCACAGGTATTTAGCCCGGGGCTATCCCATGTGTGGGATGTAGCTCCGATTGCAGGATACACGTGGCAGCACTGGGACTGACAATAGAAGGGAGGCAGGTCCGGTTTCGTATGACACGTGGGGCCTTCGGAGGTCTTCAACTCAGACAGGTGAAGTTCCTTTGGTCTTTTTGCAGTCCCAAGGGGTATTTGGTACGCAGGGTACCGACAGCAATAGTGGGGGCGACCAAGAGAGGCAGGATCCCGGCTCTTGCCATGTTCTCGAGGCAGTCGGAGGCGTCGAAGTTGATCAGTGTCTCCTTCCACTTGTGGTGCAGCGCCAGAGCGAGAGAAGGGGCTATCGAACCCACTGCTCGACGCAGGGTCTTGACTGCGTTTCGGGACGCGGGATCTCAAGACCCCTAAAGATGATGTGGAGAGTATTGCGACGCTCGTGGTTGCTACTGGCGTCAGAGTCCTCGTCTTGCTGGACCACCTTGATGGCTTGATCCTGCTTCTAGTACTCCATCTCCTCATCGTCATCGTTGACCTTGGGGTCGACCTTCTGCTTGCCCTCCCGCTAGCAAAAGGGAGCGCCATCAGGACGCTGCTGCGCCCGCTCTTGGTATCGCTCGTCGCATCTCTTGATCTCCCGGCACTCGCTCGCGGTGTGGTCGCGAGTCTTATGCATCGAGCAGGGCTCGGCGCCGCCGTGAGTAGCAGGTGGCTGACGTGAGCACTTGTTGAAGCGTGGGGGTCTTCCCCCTCCGATTGTCGTTGCTGCGACGACGGGTGACCCATGCAGCGGCTTCTTCTGGCCGTCGCCCCGATTCTTATTCTTCTTTTTGCAGCTACCCGGGGTAGCGGCACCTTCGCTGGTCTGGCCGACCCCACCCACTTCGGGGGCGGACTGGGTGTGCCAGTCACGTCCTTCCGCTGCTCGAGCGCACTGGTCGGCGATGGAGAAAAGCTCTAAGACATCTTGCACATTGTGCGTGGCTAACTTCTTGAGCATCTTCCGGTCACGCACTCCCTACCGGAATGCTACTATGACAGAAGAATTTGGGATGTTGGGGATGGAGTTGCGTACCTGGGAGAATGTTGGATGAATGATCGCAGCGTCTCCTTGGGTTGTTGGCGCACGACGCGGGGGTCGAGCTCGGTGACAGGGTGTGTGTACGAGATGTCGAAGTTCACCGTGAACTATGGGCAGAGCTCATCCCAAGAGGTTATGGACCCCTCGGACAGGTTTATCAGCCATGACCAGGCTGAGCCGATCAAGGCAATGGGGAAGTAGTTCACCAGGACAGACTCATCCACTCCTGCAGCAAGGAGCGTCATGGTGTAGATCTGCAGGAACTCGGTCCGGTTGACGCTCCCGTCAAACTTCTCCAGCAGGTGTGGTCGGAAATTGTGCGGCCATGTCGCTAGGCGGAGGCATGGTGCCAAGACCATGCACCCTTCGATGGGCCTCGCCGGAGAGGCGTACAGAACAGCATACCCCAGGGGGGTTTGCTGTGCCACGTGCGGCTGTTATGGAGCCTGCTGTTGTGGCAAGTACTGCTGCAGCATCTGGTGTACAGAGCAGTGCAGGGGTCAGTCGACCCAACGTAGTCCTGGTTTGATAGCGACAGTGGAGGGTTTATCTGAGGTGCTCCCCGGACGAAGGGTGCCTCCTGCTCAAGCCCTTGAGGGCCATACTCGGCGTCAAGGTTGCGCCGCCTCTTCCGTTGCCGATGACGCGGCCATCTATCTGATCTTGACGACGTTCAAGCTCAGCCCTCAGGTCCTCCGTGGGGATCTTGCCAGTGCTAGTAAGCCTGGTGGATCTGGAGTCAGCAGTGCGCCGGTCGATGGACGATGTGTGCGATAGCGACACATGACGCCTCCCCCTGTTGGGAGAGTTGATGGCCGTAATGACGAAGTGGTCGATGTCTTGGACCCACTGTTGAGTCGCTCCCTGGGAAGCGTTCAGTGACGGTGGTGGTGGAGAAGGGCCTTGGCTGCTGCTAGATCACTCTCAGGACTTGTAGCCGGCGGCTGCAGGGGTGTCGACTAAACCGGGAGTTGCCCGGATGCACCGCCCTGGCCAGCTACATCTGTGCAGGGGCGTGATGGACCAGAATGCACCGCTCGAGCGATGGATCTGGTCACTGGACGACGGCCTCGGAAGCTGCCATCTACAGGCCTGATGAACTCCATTGCGGCGAAAGCGCTACCACTTTTTTTAGAAAAAGGCCCTACCTGGCGCGCCAAATGTCAAAGTGTTAAAGAGGCACTTCCCCTGAATCTGCTAAGGAGCAGCCCGCGGAGGTTCTTTGATCGGTAGGGCTTGGTTCTCAAGTTCTCAATCTATTGGTCGCATGTATGAGAGTATGAGATGGTGATTTTTTACGTGGTTTGGGCCGCAAGAGCGTAACACCCTACTCCACGGTGAGGTTGTATTGTTGGTGTGAGTATGAATGCGTAAGTTGGGGATCCTTTGTAACGGTGGCGGTAGACAAGGTCAGATGTCTTACAAGTGGGGTTTGGGGCCCGACAGGTGGCCTTGGGACGATCTTATCCTAAAGATCTATGGCTTCTTGCATAAGCTTCCCCTGACCGCAGTTTGAAGACTTACCGTCTTGCCACCTCAGTCACCAGTGACCCATGTGTAGTCGTTGATGATGGTAGGGATTGTCTCATCCATCTGTCCCTAGCACCGTAAGCTACCCACTTGGTGGAGTGGGGTAGGCCTGTTGCGCCTTCACTGGGTGCAACGGTACCTGACAGCAGGCTTGCGCTGTGTCACGCGCCTGGGGAAGACGCGAGCCTTTAATGCTTGATCTAGGCAAGGCGCACCACCCTCTTAACTCCTGCAACCCATCGCCCAGGGAAGGTTGCAGGGTACGTGGCAGCTCGAGAGCTAGCTTCTTCTGGGGAGGCCGGGTCCCGACCCGCTGACCACGTGGCAGCTCCGGAGCCTGCTCCTGAGTAGAGCGGGGGCTCCAGGGCCACGGAACACGTGGCAGAGCCGGAGCCTGCCTCTTCAGGGTGGTGGCATGTTTGTTGTCTCGAGCCACGTGGTAGCTTTGGAGCTCACTCCCATTGGGGGGGGGGGGGTCCCGTCCTGCGGGACACGTGGCCGCTTGGGAGCTCACCTCTGAGGGGGAGCTGAACTCCTCTTTGAGATTCATGTGGGTACGCTGGACCTCGTATCTAGGGTTGATGGTCCAAGCCTTCTGGACACGCGGCACCCTCAGATCCCGCCTTAGCTAGGAGGCAGGACACCTAGGTGACTTAAGCCTATGCGCAGGTACCCGGTATTGCCATATACTGACATTAACGAAACAACATTATTTATTTCCGACTGAATGAAGTAATTTTTTCTCCTCTATTTAATGTGAGAATTTCTATACCTTGACAGCGAACGTGGAAGTTTTAACCTCTTTACTTTCTTCAAATTAGATTGAATTTATAAACCTTGAGAGAGAATTTAGATGTCCTTCTGTTGACAGCTAACATGAAATTCCTAATATATATATATATATATATATATATATATATATATATATATATATATATATATATATACTCCTTCTATTTTGAATTACTTATCACTCTCTAGTTCAAAAATGAACTAGAGTTATTGAATTAGAGAGTAACAAGAAATTTAAGATGCATACACTATATATTAGAAATAGACTCTACTGTGTGAACTTTTTATAGCATGATAACTGACTCTTTTTATTGGTCAAATATACTCTAACACTGACAAGCAACGCAGAACAATTTCCTCGAAGAACGACATGAACCGGTTTTATTATTTTTGTATTCAACAAAACAAAAATGAATCAAAACAACACGAATAACCCATGCATCATGTGTATTCTCTTGAGACCGACAGCAGCAGTTCATATACTATGCATGGAGCTTATCTCCCGTCATGATCTCAGCGGTGGTCTTCTTGATGAGCTCCCACGCGCTCCGGACATGCCTCTTCTCCTGCAACGACGACCCCACCGCGAACCGCAGCACGAACTTGCCGCCGACCACCGTGTGCGCCAGGTACGCTTTCCCCGTCCCGTTGAGGCGGTCCATGAGCTCGCGGTTGGCCTTGTCGGCGTCCTCCTCCGTCATAGCGCCGCCGCTGGCCGGCTTGATCCTGAAGCAGACGAGCGCGAAGTTCCTCGGCACGACGACCTCGAACTGGTCGTCAGCGCGCACGGAGTCCTCGAACATCTTGGCCATGGCGACGTCGCTGCGGATGTGCTCCTGGAGCTTGGCGGCACCGTAGGTGCGCATGACCATCCAGAGCTTGAGACCGCGGAAGCGGCGGCCGACGCCGACCTGCATGTCCTTGAGGTCGGTGACGGCGCCGGACTCGCTGGCGTCGTTCTTGAGGTACTCCGGGTTCGTCTCCAGCGAGCCCGTCAGGCGGTGCGCGTCCCGCACCCACAAGCAGGTGCAGTCCAGGCACGTCATGAGCCACTTGTGCGGGCTCAAGCTGATGGAGTCCACGCGCTCCACGCCGTCAAGGTGGTGCCGGAACTCCGGGCATATGCACGCGCTGCCGGCGTAGGCGGCGCGTCGACGTGCACCCACGCATTGAACCGGGCGGCAACGTCTGTGACAGCGCCCACCGGGTCGACCGCGTTGGACGAGGTGGTGCCGACCGTGGCGCAGATGTAAGTCGGCACGAGACCCGCGTCAACGTCAGCTTGCATGATCTCGAGCAGCGTCGCCGGGTCGAGCCCGTAGTTGGTCTCTGCCCCCGTGGGGATCGACCGGATGTTAGCAGGGTCGAATCCGGCGAGACGGCACGCCTTAAAGAACGTGGAGTGGGTCTGGTCGGCGGCGTATACGGTGAGGCGAGTGATCCCGGCCACACCCTCAGACCCGCTCCGACGCAGGGCGGCGTCTCGGGCGGCGACCAGCGTGACCAGCATGGCCTCGCTGGTGGTGCCGAGGATGACGCCACCGCCGGTGCCGCGACCAGTGCTGCCGGTGCGGTTCATGAAGCTGGTCGGCAGGCGGAGGAGTTGCGCGAGCCAGTCGAGCGCGAGCACCTCCATCTCGGTGGCCGCGGGTGACGCCTGCCACGTGAACCCAACGGTGTTCATCGCGGACGCGATGAGGTCACCGGCGATGGCCGCGGCGCTGTTGGTGGACGGGAAGAAGGCGAAGAAGTTAGGGCTGGCCCAGTGCGTCATGCCGGGGACCACAGAGGCCTTGAGCTCCTTCATGGTGACGTCGAACGGCGCCGAGTAGGTCGGCGGCGCGGCCTGGAGCTCGTCCTGCAGGTACCCTGGCTTGACGTCTGGGAGCACGGGCATGGATTCGACGGACTTGTAATAGTCGGAGATGAAGTCGACGGCCTTGTGGAGGTAGGAGCGGACGTCCTCGGGGTTGAGCGGCTGGAAGCCGGCGGCCTCGTCGCCGAAGGCGGAGTAGGCGGTCGGGTTCGTGTCCAAGCTACCCATGTCGATATGATCTCTTAAGCTGTATATAAGCTTGAGGCTTGTTTCGGTGGTGTGTGCTTGTGCACGAAACACGAGGCTAGCTAGAGACTTGAGAGAGATGGAGCAAGAAGAAGAAGCTGCAGCTGGCTGTGGCCGGGGAAGCCTGAGAAGCAGCTGTTTGATGGTTTGCTTGGTGGTGTGCTTGGTGAGGAGACATTGGTGGGGGAGCCAAGCGCCAGAGTGAAGCGGCGTGGCGAGGCGCGCGTTGCACAGGTCCAGTCCAGGTTGGTAGGCAAACGAGAACACAGGTCAAGCTGTCAGCTGCGTCGCGTGCATGCAGTTCAACGGATCCGGGTGCACGCGCCCGTTAAGTACGTACGCAGGGAAGGATGCTCAGCTCAGCTCAGCAGACATCTCCATCCATCAACAAGTCTCGCAGACGGACGACGCTGTTTACAACTTTACCACTACCAAAAAAAAAACCTCCAGTAACATTCAACCATATGCATCGAGTTGAATTATTAACCGTGTCCTCCCGTGTGTTTCCAATATTACCGCGTCAAACCTATCTTTACCGCGCAATCCAGAACTTGATCAACATAAGTTGATGCACCAAAGTGATTTTACCGTTGCGTTTTTAACAGAGCAAACTGAAACCGCTTCACGCATGTGCATGACCGAGTCAATCGACCAATACGTGCCTGCGTGCGTATAAGGTCGTTCACACTAAGTGTTACTATCCGTATCTAGAAATAACACATATAGGAACAAAAAGATTCTAGAAATATTTTCTAGTTCTCGTGTGTCGTTGATCAAAGTTGGAGAAATTTAAGTAAGTTTGATCAAATCTGAAGATGTTAGCATTTCTGCACGGAGGAAACTGATCTTGCTGCATGGAAGTCGTTTGTACCTTCTTAGCATTGTTAATGTAGTTGTACTGAAAGGAAGACAAATCAGTAGAATTTAGCTTGTGTTAATTGTCAGAACAAAAAGGAAGAAAAAAACATGGCCCTGAACACACATGAACAGAAAACAGGTGAACCATTTCACTCATTTTAATTAGATATTTATTTTACTCATCAGGAAAATCTGAGTTTCAAATTTGGTTACCGGGAAATGTCCCTTTTGAATTCGCCAACGAAACTGATAGAAACCAAACCCAAAAATAATCTGTACGTTATCCGGCCCGGCCCATTTAATAGAAAATGGGCCGGCTAAAGCCCACCTGGAATATCTCGGTCGTCTCCCTCTGCCGCTTCGCTTCCTTCAAAGCCCTCTGTTCTTCTCGCACCTTATCCCCAGCTCCCGAAACCTCGCGCGCACTCCCCACACCCCGCTATGGCCACCTCCCTTCCGACAGCCGCCGCCGCCGCGCGCCTCGCGGCCTTCGCCTTGGCAACCCCGAAGCTCTCCACCCCAACGACGACCGTGTTCCTCCCCCTTGCCGCCCCAGCGGCGTTCCCATCGCTGGCCCTCGCGTCGGCGCCACGGGGCCGGCGCTCGCGCGGCGCGCATCCGAAGCCTCTGCCGCCTCCGGCGGTCGCGGCGTCAGCCGACCAGAGGGAGACGATACTGCTCCCCGGGTGCGACTACAACCACTGGCTCATCGTCATGGAGTTCCCCAAAGACCCGGCCCCCACGCGCGAGCAGATGATCGACACCTACCTCGACACGCTCGCCACCGTCCTCGGCAGGTGAAACTTCCCATGGTTGTGTGGTTGTCTGGCGATCAAAGTCGGTGCTTTTTTTATAAAAAAAAAATCAACCTGACCCGTCCGTGAAGGGAAATGTTCTGTTGGTTGGTCCTGTGGCCAGTTGTCTCCTGCCTCTGGAACTGTTATGACCTCTGATAGGTTTTCATGCTTAGGTACACGCTACCATCTGGCTGACCATGCTCGAGATGTCTAGAAATGGCTGGTCAGATACTAAACAATTTAGAACGCAGCATATTGTTTAGTGTTGCAGCATGTACGTGAAGAGCGACAGTGTGCGAGTAGTTTTGTAGCTTAGGATGCATGTTGGGATTTATCCCCGGCAGTTTATAATCAAAGTGTTAGGCATGTGTCCATATGATTGCTTACTGGCCATCTTTGTTGCTATCGCAGCATGGAGGAAGCCAAGAAGAACATGTATGCGTTCAGCACCACCACCTACACCGGGTTTCAGTGCACGGTCGACGAAGAAACATCCGAGAAGTTCAAGGGTAATCGTCAGTTTTCTGTATATTTTTCTGTGACCAAACCAGTAGCCAGTTGATCAGAGCTTTTTTAATTTGAGCTTGCTCGCCTCAAATTGTTATTCTGCTTCGTTTAGGTTTGCCCGGTGTTCTGTGGGTGCTCCCTGATTCCTACATCGACGTCAAAAACAAGGACTACGGAGGTTAGTGCAACAACACTATATTGACATTTGCGGCAGCATGCTTAGATATTTCTATTTTCATTTATCTCGAGTTACTCACCCTTTCCTCTTTTAGGTGATAAATACATAAACGGTGAGATAATTCCCTGCACGTACCCGACCTACCAACCAAAGGAGCGGAGGACATCGAAGTATGAGAGCAGACGGTACGAGAGGCGAAGAGATGGACCCCCAGCCAACAGGAGACCAAGGCAAGAAGCTCCTCAGACTGGTTCAGCACCTTCATGAGGTAGGAACTCTATCTAAGCCCGTCATTTCCGTCATATTTTACATATCAGATCAGCTGAACGAGTCCTCGTCCTTTCAGTTTTGCAGGCATTTATCCACGTACCGAAACAATAGACCATGCTAGATTCTATGACTTTGGGACCGATGTGCGAGTAGGAAAATCCATCTTCAGCTAAAAATATCACGCAGTGTGGTGTAGTGACCTGTGAAGCTGCATTTGGATCATATTGATGGTGTTGATATTTTCAGCAGACTATGACACCTCTCAGCGTGACAGACTGGAAAGTCCTGATTATTTAAAATGTTATTCTCCCAACACCTAGTGAACTGTCCTCACGATATTTCTGTGGTGCCATACATTTCTAGTTGTGCTGCTGATTGTGTGGAACTGAAATCAGCTATAGTTGGAACAGAAATCAGCTTTTAGCCATGTGACAACGCATTGTTCTGCTCGACCTTGCATATTTGGATAATCGAACAACGCGACATTTAGAGTCTTTATGTGAATCTGACGTGTCTCTTACACTGGACTGTAGTGTGATGTATGTATGAGATGTGAATCTCGTGGTGCCGTTACACATCAGGCTAGTTCTCTTATTTAGAACAATTAGAATGCAATCAACGCTTCCGTGCAATCATTCAAAAATAACTGTGAGCTATGTGATCTTTATCTTACGATAATTGTACTTTTGCATTTAAATCTTATCATTAGATAATAGGAATTTTATTGTCTATTGGGAGGGTTTCAATGTAAAAATACAATGATCTTAAGATGAAGATCATGTAGCTTACAAGTTATACTACCTCCCGATCGTAAAATTTGACATTTTAGACAAAGGAACGTATTAAAAATAACCTGCCGCCGGAGACAACAAACTTTTCGATCCGGAGAGAGTATTTTGAATGATTGCATTATTGTATTTCACCTCGTACATGGATGTTCCTTGCTCTCTTTAGGCTTGTTGGAACTGTAATATGCTTTTAGTCATGTGACAGTGCATTGTTCTGCTCGACTTTGCATATTTTGATAATCAAACAAAGTGATATTTCGACTCTATATGAATCTGACGTGTCTCTTACGCTGGACTGTAGTGTGATGTATGAGATGTGAGTCTCGTGGTGCCGTTACACACCGGACTGGTTCTCGATCGTACATGGATGGCCTAATCATAAGTGATGGCCTAATCATAAGTGAACGAAAGAGGTCAACCATTTATCAGTTGTAATTTAGCTGCAGGCAGTGATGAATTTGTAGAAATGCAGTTATGTACTGTTAAAATCCTTGCATTCGGCATAGGAACTTTGTTTTGGATTTCTCAAAGTAAATATTCATTCTTATTAAGTTACTATGTATTAATCAGTTGCACTCAAAAGTTTAAGCTGATGTGAAATACATTTCACATATACACTACTCACGTGAGGCGAGATCTCCGACTCTAATACTATGTTACTGTCGGTACCCAGCGTACTGGGTACCCCTTAATACCGCGAAGAGTACAAAGGAGTTCTACCTGTCATAGTTGAAGGACTCCTCGGGCCCCACATGTCACATTGCACCGGACCCGCTCCCCTCGTATGGGTAGCTCCCGGGTCAACACGTGTAAAGGAAAACTGGAACTAAGCTCTCAACAAAGGAAAGCTCCGGTGCCGACACGTGTACAACAGCCTCGGACCTAACCCCCAGCAGAGAGGAGCTCCGTTGATAACATGTGGACAGTAGCTTCGGACCTAACATCTGTAAGGGAAAGCTCTGGAGCTTCCACGTGTGAAGCCTTCGAACCTTCATCGACGTATATACTGTGAGATCTCCCTCAGTACGAGCCATCAAACGTAATTAAAGCAGCAATTACAAGATATAATTACATGTTGTTAATGGTGTATTAACGACACACGATCAAGGGCGCTGTTAATAGGGGTAACGCAACCATTAAGGCACGTTATCACACTATTAATCATGCTTAATACTCTTTAGACAATGTATCATACCATTAAATACGCCAGGGCCACATGTCGGGCCAGACAAGTTTAGTAATGGTTAGTATTTAGAACTATAAAAGGGACGTGCCACACGTACCCTAGGGACATTCGATCTGATCTCATCTGAGCTGACCCGCATACTAGCGAACATACTCGCACAATACAACAACACAAATCCCGTGGAGTAGGGTGTTACGCTCAGGCGGCCCGAACCACGTAAATCTCCGGTGTTATCATCTTGATCTTGATCTTTGCGTACTCCAACCATAAAAGAACCTCCGAGGGCTGCTTCTTAGCAGGTTCGGGGGAAGTGTCGTATCAAACATTTCGACATTTGGCGCGCCAGGTAGGGGGACAATCCCGAGATCACAAGATGGCGAATTCAGCTGATGGATCCTCCAATGGCAACCACGCTGGACAACCAGCCGGAGGCAATCCCTCCACGTCCAACAACCAGCAACTCCCATTGTTCCAGCAGGCGCTATGGCACCACAACCACCATCTGTTCCGGTAAACAATGGTGGTCAACAAGATGGGACATATGCGTCGATCACTGCATCGACAAACAACAACCCTGAACACGCGCTCATTGCTGCGCGAGCTCTCCTTCAACACCCACTACCTCCAGGTGCACCTCAGTGTGCTATGGAGCAGTGGAGAGCTGATGTTGACCATATGGTCGCAGTTGCGGCTGCAGGCATCAGCAATCAAGGTCCTCCCCCGTCGGGGCGAGCACCATCTAAACAACGGACCTTCTCTGGCCGACTTGGTCCACAAGTTTCACAGCAAAGGAGATGTGCTGCATCTCAGCAGTTAACCTCATTGCCCCCTGGGGCGCGACGCACCCATACCATCACCAGGATTCCGACTCATGACCTACGGTCAGAACTGGATCGGCATTATTGGCAGTAGGACAGTCGTGTCCATATCGAGCGTGCTCGTGAGAGGCGAGAGGCTCGGGACAACCCTGCTCCTCAAGGAGTAGGAGGAGGCTGCTCTGCTCTGGCCATGCATTTGCGCATGGTCAGATGGCCACAGAAGTTCCGGCCTCACTTGCCGGAAAAATTCGACGGGACTGACAACCCCGCTGAATTCCATCAAATCTACTCCACTGCCATACTGGCAGCGGGAGGTGATGGGGATGTGATGGATAATTACTTCCTGGTGGCTTTAACTTGGACTGCAAGGTCCTGGTTCATGAGTCTTTCACCCGACTCCATTAATACTTGGGCGGAACTATGTCAACAATTCACTGCCAACTTCGGGAATTCTTACACTCGGCCTGGTGACCTGTTTGCCGTAAAGCAAACATCAGGGGAATCGCTACGATCCTTCATCCAGCGGTTCTCTCAGGTACGAAATATCATCCCTTCAATCTCGAGCTCTTCTGTTATCGTTGCATTCAGACAGGGCGTTCAAGATAAGAAGATGTTGGAGAAACTGACGACCAAAGAAGTCACCAGTGTCACGGAACTCTTCAGCTTGGCAGATAAATGTGCTAAAGCTACGGAGGGCTGTGAAATGCACTCCAAACCAGCTCTGGAGGTCAACAAAAAACCCTCCAAAGCTGAAGCCACTACCTCCGGTGGTGGCAAGAAGAAAAAGAAGCCCAACGGCAAAAAGAAGTCGTCGGCCGGCGCTCCCACCGATGTTGCTGCTGCCGCAGCTCCTGGAAGCCGGAGGACACATCCTGAGAAACGGCCTCGTCCTTCATCAGAAGACGGCAACAATTCCAAAGCATGGTGTCTGATTCACAAGATGAACCGACACGGCTTGGAAGAGTGTTGGGAGGTCCAGAACCTTGTCGAGCGCTATAACAAGCGCCGGGAAGAAGCTCCTTTCCATCGAAGGGAAGAAAAACAAAAAGTCGACGAAGCTCCGGCCGAAGAGGAGCTAGGTTTCTAGGACCCCAAAAAGGTCTTGAAAGCTGTTTACAACACTGTCGACGATGACTCCGACGTCTCTGACAATGAGCGTCGGAAGACCCTAAACACCATCTATGGTGGTTCTTGGGACATCACCTCTCGCCGCATCCTTAAGACAATGTGGCGGGACATGGTCGTGGTAGCTCCTCCTGCTAAGGCGGAGCCACATCGGAAGTGGATGGATACTCTCATCATTTTCGATGCTTCGGACTGCCCCCGAAACATGATCGGGGCTGGTCAACTCCCGTTGATGGTGTCATCCACCATTAACAATATTCAAATCCACCATGTAATGGTGGATGGAGGTTTCAGGCTAAACCTCATAAGCTTCGAAGCTTTCGTTAAGCTTCAGCTCCGGCCTTCCGACCTTTCTCTAGAGTAGGTCCGGGAACCATTATTCCTCTTGGTTCCATCACAATCCCAGTGACCTTCGGGACCCGGGAGAACTACCGAACCGAGAAATTGGTATTCGACGTTGCGCAGATTAGTCTGCCGTTTAATGCCATTCTGGGCGGGCCAGTTTTATACAAGTTCATGGCTGATGCTCATTATGGCTACTTGGTGTTGAAGATGCCAACACCCACGGGTGTTCTTCGGATTCGCGGAGATCGCACCGCAGGAGTTACCGCTCTAGAAGAACTCTATGCACTTACCACAGCGCAAGAGGAACCATCTGGAAAGGAGCTAGCTCCGAATCCTTCGAGCATTCGTCATAAAGGCTCTACCTCCGCACCCCGTGTGCAACCAAGCGGCGACGCCGACATTCCCGTCAAGATCGTCCAAATTGGTTCCGACGCTTCTCAGACTACCTGTATATCAGGGGGTCTGAACAACAAATAGGAACTCGCGCTCATCACTTTCCTCCGGGCTAATGTTGACGTGTTTGCCTGGCAACCGTCACAAATGCCTGGGATCCCTAGGGAGGTGATTGAGTACAATCTCAATATTTACCCAGACGCACGGCCTGTACGCTAGAAGCCCCGGAAGCAATCAATCGAGCGACAAAACTTCATCCAACAGGAAATCAAGAACTTGCTCGAAGCTGGATTCATCCGAGAGGTCTTCTATCCAAAATGGCTGGCAAACCCAGCTGTTGTACCCAAGGCCGGGGGGGGGGGGGGGAGCTTCGGATGTGTATCGACTACACCACCTTAAATAAGGCATGTCCAAAGGATCCATTTCCACTACCTAGAATAGATCAGATAGTGGACTCCACCTCCGGGTGTGAGCTACTGTGTTTTTTAGATGCATATTCTAGATATCATCAAATCCAAATGTCTAAGGAAGATGAAGAGCATACTGCCTTCATAACAGTAGATGGATTGTATTGTTATACTACCATGCCATTTGGTCTTAAAAATGTTGCTTCAACATTTGTGCGAGCTATGTACAAAACATTTGGAGAGCTAATTAGAGACTTAGTGGAGATGTATGTCGATGACATTGTTGTGA
Source organism: Tuctoria greenei (assembly GCA_036927565.1). Lineage (NCBI taxonomy): Eukaryota > Viridiplantae > Streptophyta > Magnoliopsida > Poales > Poaceae > Tuctoria > Tuctoria greenei. The sequence goes on from JAYESD010000008.1 coordinate 37,007,765, forward strand.
AGATCAAAAACAAGGAGTCACTCCTTGACAACTTACAAGTCGTCTTCGACAAGTTGCGCACCACGCACACCAAGCTAAACCCGGGCAAATGTGTCTTCGGGGTTAGCTCCGGGAAGCTTCTGGGTTTCTTGGTGACTCACCAAGGAATTGAAGCAAATCCGGTGAAGATCAAGGCCATAGAAGATATGCGTCCCCCAGCCCGCATTAAAGATGTCCAGAAGCTAACTGGATGCCTAGCTGCGCTCAGCCGATTTATCTCAAGGCTGGTAGAACGGGCGCTACCCTTCTTCAAACTCTTGAGGAAGATCGGACCTTTTCATTGGTATGAAGAAGTGGAAAAAGCGTTTCAAGAGTTGAAACAGCTCCTCACCACACTACCGATATTGGTAGCTCCTAATCCTGGTGAGCCTTTACTGCTTCACATTTCGACAACCACTGAAGTTGTCAGCATGGTCCTGGTTGCGAAAAGACCGGAGCCACATCCAACCCAGGTGTCCAGACCCCTCTGGGAGGGTCCGGAATCACCTGAAGATGTGATTGGGTCTCAGCTCCCAGACATGGAACCTCAAAACGAGATGCTAGGAGATCAACCTCATTCGTATGAGGAGGTTCACCTGGCTGACCAAGATGATCTGGATCTTCCTAATGAGGTCCAGGTCGAACAAAAAGGAGTTTGGACCCCTTCGGGAGGGTCCAAGAAGCACAACCTGAAGGTCCGAAACCCTCCAACAGGGTCCGGGTAGATGGAGAAGAAGCTTTGGGTCCTTCTGATAGGGTCCGAACCATCCAAAGCCTCGTGTACTTCATCAGTGAAGTACTCCACGACGCCAAGACAACATACATTGAGGTTCATAAACTGCTTTACGCAATTCTTATTGCCTCAAGGAAGCTTTGTCACTACTTCCAAGCCCACAAAATATCAGTGGTAACTTCTTTTCCACTGCGTGCTATTTTGCATAACCCTAATTCTACTGGGAAAATTGCATAGTGTGCAGTGGAACTGGCAGAATTCGACCTAGAATTCGTGTCAAGACAAGCAATCAAAAGTCAAGCCTTGGCTGACTTTGTGGCAGAGTGGACCCCATCTCCATCAAACCCAGGGGGCCACAGTGAGCAGAAACCAAAACTCAAAGTTCTGGTATTCACCGAGCCTCATTGGACCCTCTACTTCAACGGCTCCGCGCAAACGCAGGGGGTCGGAGCTGAAATCCTTCACTTGGCTCCGACTGGGGAGAAGGTCAAGTACATGGTACACCTTGATTTCAAGGGCAACCAACAACATGGCGGAGTATGAAGCCCTCATCTATGGACTCAAGGTGACACTATCTTATGGTGTCAAACAACTGTTGGTAAAGGGAGATTCACAACTCATCATCAAACAAGTGAAAGGTGAATGTTCCTGCAACAATCCTCAATTAGCTACTTATCTCCTTGAAGTCCAGAGGCTTCACAAGGACTTCGAAGTCCTGGATATCCATCATGTTCAGCGTCTTCATAATGTTGAAGCGGACGAACTCTCGACGAAAGCCTCAACCGGAGCTCCGGCTCCTGATGGAATCTTCGTCCGGAGGTTGTCAAAACCAACATCTCAGCCTGCTGAACTGAGCAAAGGGGGCGAGACCAACACCTTGAAGCTGGCGGTCCCGGTGGCCCGACTACCATGGCATCCACCAAGGGTTGTAGGTGTTGTCGGAAGCTCCGAGCAACCCAACACGCAAGACTCAGAAGCTCAAGTTAGCTCTGATGCATGGGTCTTGAAGATCCGAAACTACTTGAAATACAACATCCTTCCTGAAGACAGTGTATCCGAAGACCGAATTGTCAGATTGGCTAAAAGATACACATTGGTAGAAGGGGATATCTACCGACGTGGTGCCAATGGCATCCTAATGCAGTGCATTGCAAGGGAAGAAGGTCGTGAGCTCCTCGTAGAGATCCATGGAGGCAAGTGCGGGAATCATGCTTCTTCTCACACGCTGGTCGGTAAAGCCTTCCGACATGGCTTTTACTGTCCTACAGCACTTCAAGATGTTGTTGAGCTAGTAAAAAAATGTGAAGCATGTCAGTTCCATGCAAAGCAGATCCACACACCGGCTCAATCGCTACAAATGATACCTCCTACATGGCCATTCGCTGTGTAGGGCATGGACATCTTGGGACCTTTCCCAAAAGCCGTCGGAGGTTACAGGTTCCTTTATGTGGCCATCGACAAGTTAACCAAGTGGCCAGAAGCAACTCCAGTTGTAACAATCAACAAGCAATCAACAATCAAGTTCTTGAAGTCCATTATATGCAAATTTTGAGTTCCAAACAAAGTCATAACTGACAACGGAACTCAATTCACGAGTGCTGCATTTCAAGAATATTACGAAGACCTCGTCATTCAACTAAGCTACGCCTCAGTAGCTCATCCAGCAAGCAATGGCCAAGCCGAGAGAGCAAATGCAGAAATATTAAAAGGACTCAAGACGCGCACATATGAGTGCTTGAAAAAGCATGGAGCTAACTGGATTGAGGAGCTTCCATCCACATTATGGGCGAACAGGACAACTCCAAACCAGTCAACCGGGGAAACTCCATTCTTCCTGGTGTATGGAGCTAAAACAGTCCTTCCTCCAAAAATCACCTTGGGTCCCCCCGGGTCCGGACCTTCGACGAAGCCACGCAGGACCAGCTCCGGTGTGAAGACCTTACCTCGTCGACGAGGGAAGGTGCCAAACAGCTATTCGAAATGCACGTTATCGCCAAGCGCTCTGACGCTATCATCAAAGGCATGTGCACAACCGACAACTCGAAGAAGACGATCTGGTGTTTCGGAAGATACTAACTCATGAAAGAATGAACAAACTTTCCCCCAGCTGGGAAGGTCCTTTCTGGGTGATCAAAGTATCCCGACCCGGATGCGTTCGCTTGGCAACTAAGGATGGGACTCCACTTCCTAATCCTTGGAACATCGAGCACCTCCATAAGTTTTATGCTTAGAATCACGGAGGTGGGTATGTAATTACACACAATGCATGTTGTAGAGTCATTATACAGAGACAGACAAGTCCTCCAGGAGAACATCCGGACCCCTCCGGTAGGGTCCGGGAAGTTCAAGTAACACTTGAGACAGTAACAACACTAAAAGTGTAACTACTTGCTCTGGGCTAATACAAGATGTATAGCACATTTAGCATGGTACAACATCCTAAGTGTGTCCTTGTCTCCCCTGTAATCCGGACCTATAATAAAAGGCATTGTTGTGTGAAAACAGACTCCACATGCATTTACTTTTTGTGCAAGGCTCAATATATCAAATTATTTTTACCCCGCTTGTCTATAATAAAGTTGTGCAAATCTTTTTGAGATTTATTCCAAGTAATTCACATGCATTACAAGCCTTATTGATAATCTTTTTGTATCTTAACATTGCTACACAGTCTACTCGCCTGAACATCAAGCCAACATAGGCCCGGAGTGTGCTATCGACTTAGCCTGGTCCTGCACCCTATGTACGCCGCTCTACCTACATCCCGGCAGGCCTAAGTAGGGTGAGTACTAAAAAAGCATGCAGATCTAGAAAGATTATATCAAAACACTCATTATCATGTCGAGTTTCTTTGGACCTAAAGTCCAAATAAGAATAATAAGTCACAACCAATCTATAGACAAGAGGACGAATTTTACTTTCTCTCTTGCCTTTAATGTGCAGGAAAAGCAAAAATTCATAGCAATGGTAGACGCCGCCGGAGCTACTAATCTCTGACATCCTCCAAGGGAGCCTGCCATCAACACTTTATACGTTGACAGTGGGTATTGTCGGAGCTACTAAGTTCCCGCAACCTCCGAAGATCTATCATCGACGACTCGTGCGTTGACATCGGCCACTACCGGAGCTACGAACCTCTGACTATTCCAGGGGGCCAACAGTCGACGTATCGAAGATAAAGACTTCAGACCTAAAATTTATAAGTTTGAATCGTTCAAGTCATCAACATACGGTCAAATCCTTTTCGTACATGTCCACACTACACTTGTGCACATATACTAGGGGGCCAACAAGACAGAGTACAATATATTGAAGATGACAACAAAAAAAATGAAATTTCATGTCAAAATCATGGCAAAATGGATTTCATTAATTTGAAGCACTGGATTACAAAATTGAGAGTACAACAAAAGGCAAAAGGAAGAAAGCCCTAGCTACTAGAGGACCTAATACATGCGGAAGAATGAAATGACTTTTTGGGCAACTTCTTGGACGCTGGCCTTGGCGGCGTCTTCCTCTTCGGCAACGAGACCTTCAAGCATCGGGTCCAAGGATAGTTGGGGGTCTCAGCTTACATAATACGTCAGCACATATTCTGCGACATTTGTAGCCAGAGTCTTCCCCTCTCTCTCCAGCTAATCCGCGATGACGTCGCCCATCGCGTCAAGTTTGTCACCAGCACCATTGAGGGCCACCAGCGCTCGGTCCAAGTCTAGTTCCGGGTTGTACGGACGTACGGGACTGAAGCCCAGCGGTGTCAGCGTATTGTTGGCCCGCCACAAGAAGTCCCACACTTGAATGGCTTCAGTCTCCTTCAAGCTCCGCAGCTCCTCCAGCGACTTCCGGGCAGCCGCAAGTTCCGAACCTTCACGGGAAAGGCGCTCGGCCAACTTAGCATGCTGCTGCATGTTCTCAGCAACTTGCCTCTCTCGGTCAGCCAGCTTTGTCTCCCGGAGGTGGATGCAGTTCCGCCTTTCAGCTAGGTCCTTTTCCCTACCTCTGACTCTCTCCTCCCTAGCGGCAACGTCACACTCTCTTTTCGAGAGCTCTTGCCCCACCTTCCAGTTCTTCTTCTTTTCTTCCTCCTTCCATAGATCCAGCTTTTTGCTACGATCTGCCAAATTCTGCTCACCCAGAGTCAACTTCTAGGTGACCTCCGCCTCTCTCTTTACTACGTCCTCCTGCTGCTCCAGGAGATTTTCTTCTTTCGCATCTAGGTCCGCTCGACGATTTAGGAGAATTTCATTCAATTCAGTGAGTTTTTCGTGACGCTCATCAGCAGCATCACGCCTCTCCTTGGCTTGCTCAAGGATCTCCCTGGATCCAGCATCGAGCGCCCGGATGGCGGCTTCCTTCTCCTCCATCAGCTTGTCCCAGTATTCTAACCGGACATTTTCCCTCTTAATCCACTCCTTCTGGTCAGCCAGCCTCGTTTGGGCAAGTCTCGTCTCAAAATGGAGTCTGTTGCGCCAACGCCTCAAGGTGTGGCACTCCTCCTCCAAGTTTTTCTCTCATGATTGAAGGAAAGCTGGACCTGTCAGATACTTGAGCAGGCGTTGTCTATGGACAACGCCAGGGGGATAGGTTTCGGACCTGTTGGGACCATTTCTGCAAGATCCAGAGGGTTTTCCATCACAAAAATAGGGTCCCACTCTACAAGAGAGGACCCTTGAACTTCTGCGGCACTGGGACTGCTCTCTGGAAGCCCTTCATCGGTAGTAGAAGAACCCACTGGGGGGACTTCCACTTCCAGAGCGGTTGAAGGCACTACTTCAGGGTCTTCAGTCGTCGGCTCCGAGGATGGAGGATCTATCACCAAATCTTCAATCTGCTCCGGCTCTGGCCCAGGCACCTCTGGGACAACTACCTCCGGAGTAGCAGCGGGGCTTCATCCGACGCCCCTGCCGCAGCTGGCCCAGACGCTGGCACGTCACTTGCTTCTGGTGCAGCGACCGGAGCTTCAACCATTTCTGGCCCAGCTCCCGGATCTTCAACATCATCCGGCCCAAGGGCTGGACCTTCAACCATTTTCGGCTCAGCCGCTGGACCTTCAATTATCTTTGGCTCAACGTCCAGGGCTTCGACGACTTCTGGCTCAAAGGCCAGAACTTCTAGCATCGCCGGTGCTGGAGCATCAGCCTCCGCCACCGTCGCTAGGGGTACATATTCAACTTCTTTCCTGTGGTCCGGCGCTACAGGAGCTTCAGGCGAGGACTCTAAGTCCAAGCTCATGAAAGCTAGCGCCAGAGCTGTCGCAACTTCCGCCTCCGCTTGACGAGGAAGCTCAGCGCTTGAAGCCAGAGCTTCGGCAAGTGCAGCCCCAGCCGCTGCAACAGGCGCTGGGGTTCCCGACTGAAAGTGCATCTAGGCATCCCCGTGGGTTTTGGATGATTGAGGACGACCATTAAGAGGCTAATGAGCTTAGTTGATCTTAAGCACATGTACAAGGATTGAAATGAGATGAAAACCCTCAAAAAGGAAAAGGAGAAAACGGGAGTCATAGACTCAAGCGTAGAAATTAGGGTTTCTATGGTATTGAGCTTATATGAGCCGTATCATCTGAGAGGGTGGTTGTATCATGTGCATTGATTCAAACCAAGGGGCTAAAAATGGTGGTTTAGAGAAAAATCTAAGTGAGAAGCCTAAAATGAGAAAAACCCTAGGAGGCCGAACTAGTCCGGGCCTCACGGCCGGACTAGTCTGGCCATGGCAGAGAAGTCCATTTTGAGATGGACCAAACATCTCTCGAGTGAACCAGAGTGAATTTGGAGCTAAGTCCGAGAAGTTCAGACTTGTCCGTTTTTGTACGCACCAAAGCTCTTTGGAGTAGTTCACACTTGTCCGTTTGGGTATGGACTTGTCCGTTTGAGACTTAGTGTGACAGACCGAGAGAAACCCTGGGGGGCCAGACTAGTCCGCCCCTGTGGCCGGACTAGTCCGGGCCAACCCAAAAAAGTCCATTTTGGAACGGACCAAGTGGTTCTGTTCCACTTCAGACTAGTCCGTTGTTGACCGGACTAGTCTGTTGTCTAGTGATCGTTTGAATTTGGAAATTTGGCAGGTAGCGTGATGATTGTTGCTTAGTGAGGCAGTTGTCGGGAACTGACCAAGGGTCAGTGGTCCCATAGGGCCGGACTAGTCTGGGGTCTAAGGCCGAACTAGTCCACCCCTTTTGCTGATGTAAGCAAAAGGGGCTCGGGACCTCTATAAAAAGGGGAACTCCAGGCTCATTTGAACAAGTCTTGAACCCTAGCGCCGCCACAAGCATCCTAGAGCCTTCCAAAGCCTTCTACTCATCCTACTAACCCCCTAAGAGCAAATCTTGAAGAGATTAGGGTTTGGGGAGGAGAGTAAAGGAAGATCACCGCGCTTTGGCTCTCGGTTTGAACTCTTGCACATTGTGTTGTGTTGTGTAGATTGTGTGAGTTGATCTTTGTGTGCTCCTCTTGTATTGATTTGTGGGAGCCTCAAGTTGTGAGCAGCCCCATCTAACGTGGTGATTACCCATTTATATAGTGGAAACCAAGCCGACCATCGTGGTGGCTTGGTGAGAGAAGGGTCAAGTGAGACCTGGTCCTTGTGTGGACTTCTCAACGTGGAGGTAGGCTTCTTCGTGGAGCTGAACCATGGGATAAATCTCGTTTCACTTGTCTTTCGCTTCTTGTGATTACTAGTATTGCTATTAGGGTTCACTTTGCTTTTATTGACTTACACTTTGATCATAATTGTGAACTTGCAATCTAAGTGTTTAAACTTCACAATCTGAGCTTCACGAGTTTACTACACATTTGTCATATCTTTTGTGAACTTTATTTCCGCAAATAACTTGTAGAAATCAAGTTTTAGGGTTTCCACCCTGTGCTGAGCAGACTAGTCCGACCCTGTGCAGACTAGTCCGGCCACTGGAATTTAATCTTGTTTGATTAAGTGATTTCAGGTATTATTGCTTATTCACCCCCTCTAGGCGACTTTCAATTGGTATCAGAGCAAGCTTCTCCCCAAGAGTCTAACAACTCAGAGAAGTAATGGCCGAAAGGGGTGACAACGAGGTTCCGGTGGTCGTCGATGACACCAAGACGAAGAACGTTGATGTTCTTCAATATGATTCAAATGACGACGAAGAAGTCCGGATGCTCAAAGCACGACTTCGTGAGAAGCTCAATGTGCCGAAGGAGGAGATCAAGCCAATTGCTCCGGTCAACATCGACAACGGGAGTAGTTCACAAGACTACTCCTGGTATCCTTACAATTATGAGCACTTACCGGTAGCAACCATTACTTGTCTATTCCCATTGGCAAACCTTCTCAATTTGATGGAAATGATTATTCTATGTGGAAGCATAATATGAAGATGCACCTCATTTCCTACTAGGTGGCAAATTGTGATGACGGGTGTTCACCTTCCCTAGAATGAGGAAGACATCACTCCGGAGCAAGCCGTCCTTCTACATTGCAATGCTCAAGCCATTGTAGTGATTACCTCCTCATTGACTCGTGAGGAGTTCAACTGCATTGAAGGGTTGGAGGTTGACAAGGAGATTTGGGATACCCTCAAGATGGCGCACGAAGGCAATCGCGTAATTAGAGAAGCAAAGATCGAGATGATCGAAGGAGAGCTTGGGAAATTCACCATCATGGAGGGAGAATCTCCGCAAGATATGTATGACCGCCTCAAGACTCTTATCAACAAGAGTCGGTCATATAGAAGCACCCGGTGGACCGACCACGAGGTAGTAAAGAGGATGATTCGAGCATTCATGCCTCAAAACGTCACTCTTTGCTCACTAATTCGTGAAAGTCCGGGCTTCCACAAGATGACTCCCGAAGAAGTGCTAGGGAAAATCATCAACCATGAGATGATGGAGCAAGAAGCGATGTTCTACAACGATCTACAAAAGCTTTTCTCCTCCAAGAAAAGGGATGTTGCATTCAAAGCAACGTCCTCAAAATCTCAAGAAAAGGAAGAGAGTGATGAAGAGAATCCCGACACCGATGAGGAAGAAGCTCTCTTCATCAACAACTTTAAGAGGATGTTTAGAAGGAGGAGGGGGGCTACCAAAAGGAGAGAAGAAGCAAAGACAAGCTCAAGACAAGATCAAAAAGAGCTTGCTACAATTGCGGAGAATATGGCCACTTTATTGTGGATTGTCCACATGAAGAAAACAAGAAGAAGAAGGAGGGCAAGTCCAAAGAGAAGAAGTATTTCAAGAAGAAGAAGCAATCCGGACATGCCCACCTTGGAAAGGAGTGGGATTCAAATGAGGAATCCTCCTCTGATGAAGATGAGAAGGTAGCAACTATTGCTATGAAGAAGACAACAATGGAGAACAAGCTCTTCCCCAACTTGGAGATTTCAAGGCCAACATGTCTCATGGCCAAGGAGAAAGAAGGTTAAATCTAAATCCTCCTCTTCAATTTCTTCTCATGATGACTTTGATAGTAGTAGTGAAAATGAACATATGCTTAAAGACATGAGCAAATGCACCTTGAAGAGATTGATATTGTTAACGGAAGAGATATTTGAGAAATAAGAACTCATCAACCGTCAAGAGGACATGCTCATCCAACAAAAGGAGAAATGTCAAGAGGTTGAGGAGCTCTTGGAGCTTGAAAGAGAAAGAAGCAAGGCACTTGAGCGTGAACTCGCTTTGAGCAAGGAAACTTGCTCAAACCTTGAGAACACTACAATTGTGCTCAAGGATGAACTTGTTAGTTTGACACAAGCTAACAAGATCCTTGAGACACAAATGAAGTCTCTCAAGGTCAATGCACCTTCATCCTCTATAAGCTCACCTTCCACAAATATTAAATCCGAAACATCTCAACCTTGTAAATGCTCAAACTTAATCATAAAGCTTAAAGATGAGCTAAAGTTGGCACAAACCATTCAAGCACCCAAGGGTGGCATCTTTGACAAGGAGAAGGTGGCATATGCACGTAGTGTATATACCAACACAAGACATCCCATTGTCAAGGATGGTCTTGGTTATTCTAGGGGGATGAGGCAAAATACCAAAACTCCCAAGAATGGCAAAGACTTGATTGTTTTTGTCAAAGGAGACTCATACAACAATAAAAGAAAGAACATTGCCACTACACCTAAAATGCCTAAGAAAGAACCTCATCAATTGTTCCATGATTTTGATACTTCATATGTTTTATTGAGTTAACAAGTTTGGAAAGGCATATACTAGGTATGTTGGGCCACACCGCAAAAGTTCCCAACCTTGTGTGTGCGTGCCCAAGTGCCTCTTGACTAACATCAAAGGACCCAACACCGCTTGGGTACCTAAAGCCAAGGCTTAACTCTTTCTTGTAGGCATACTCCTCCGGTGGAACTAAGTGGGTTCTTGATAGTGGATGCACAAATCATATGACCGGAGAGAGGAAGATGTTTATGGAGTATGAGCTGAATGAAGATCCAAGTGAAGGAATCTATTTTGGGGACAATAGCCAAGGAAAAATCCTTGGCACCGGTAAAATTGTTATATACCCTAATCATACTCTTTCAAATGTTTTACATGTTGATTCACTTGATTATAACCTCTTTTCCATATCACAACTATGTGACAAATGTTATAATTTTTTATTCACTAATGAGGGTGTGAACGTCACAAGGAGAAGCAATGGCTCAATTGCTTTTAAGGGTGTACTCAAGGGAAAGCTCTATCTTGTGGATTTCTCCGCGGATAAAGCCCAACTTGATACATGCTTAATTGCAAAAACTAACATGGGATGGCTTTGGCATAGAAGGCTAGCCCATGTTGGGACGAGGAATTTGCAAAAACTCCTTAAGGGCAAGCACATCCGTGGTTTAAAGAATGTTGTGTTTGAAAAGGATGGGCCATGTAGCGCATGCCAAGACGGAAAGCAAGTTGGAGCACCACATCCATCCAAGAACATTATGACAACATCAAGACCATTGGAGCTTCTACACATAGATCTCTTCGGTCCAATCGCCTACATTAGTATTGGTGGTAACAAATATGGTCTTGTTATTGTTGATGACTTTTCACGTTTCACTTGGGTATTCTTTTTGCATGACAAGAGTGAGACTCAAGGTGTTTTGAAGAGATACTTGAAGAGATCTCAAAATGATTTCTCCTTAAGTATCAGGACCATAAGAAGTGACAATGGCACCGAATTCAAGAATACCCAAGTTGAAGAATTTTTGGATGAAGAAGGCATCAAGCATGAGTTCTCGGCCCCCTACTCCCCTCAACAAAATGGGGTGGCCGAGAGAAAGAATAGGACCTTAATTGAGATGTCAAGAACCATGCTTGATGAGTACAAGACGTCGGATCGGTTTTGAGCGAAAGCAGTTAACACCGCTTGCCATGCCATAAATAGGTTATACCTTCACCGCATACTTAAGAAGACGTCATATGAGCTTCTAACCAGTAACAAGCCCAACATCTCTTACTTTCGTATTTTTGGGAGTAAATGCTACATTCTTAACAAGAAGCCTAGGAATTCGAAGTTTGCTTATAAGTCCGATGAGGGTTTCTTGCTTGGTTATGACTCAAACACTTACACCTATAGTGTCTTTAACAAATCCTACGGAATTGTTGAAGTAGCACATGACGTAGTGTTTGATGAGACTAATGGCTCCCAAGTGGAGCAAGTTGATCGTCATGTGCTAGATCAAGAAGAAGCTCCACAAGTGGTGATAGGAAGGATGTCACTTGGAGACATACGACCACAAGAACAACCCCAAGATGCAAGTGACCATCCTACACATCAAGCAAGCTCTTCCTCAAATAATCAAGATCAAGTTCCCCAAGATGCGCTCCAAGAAGATGAAAATGGAGGCATCAATCAAGGGGGAGACAATGAGGATGAAGAAGACCAAGATGATGAATCAAGACCTCAAGCGCCACACCCAAGAGTTCATCAAAGCGTCCAACGGGGCCATCCCGTTGACAATATACTTGGAGACATCTCCAAGGGGGTAACTACTCGATCTTGTGTTGTAAACTTTTGTGAACATTACTCTTTTGTTTCTTCCTTGGAACCCCACAAGGTTGAAGAAACACTACGAGATCCGGATTGGGTGATGGACATGCAAGAAGAGCTCAACAACTTCAAGACAAATCAAGTATGGAAGCTTGTGAAGAGGCCTAATGCCAATGTTGTAGGCACCAAATGTGTGTTCCACAACAAACAAGATGAACACGGGGTGGTTACAAGGAACAAGGCACGACTTGTGGCCAAATGGTACTCACAAATCGAAGGTTTGGATTTCAAAAAACCTTTGCTCCCGTAGCTAGGCTTGAATCAATTCGTATATTACTTGCATTTGCTACTCACCATGATTTTAAGCTATATCAAATGGACGTCAAGAGTGCATTCCTCAATGGTCCAATCAAAGAAGAAGTGTATGTGGAGCAACCCCCCGAATTTGAAGATGAAGAATTCCCAAACCATTGCGTAAGGCTCTCTATGGACTCAAACAAGCTCCTAGAGCTTGGTATGAGTGCCTTAGAGACTTTCTAACTCAAAATGGTTTCAAAATTGGGAAGGCGGACTATACTCTATTCACTAAGCACTTTGATGATGATTTGTTTGTTTGCCAAATATATGTCGATGACATTATATTTGGTTCTACTAACAAAACTTTTTGTGATGAGTTTTCCAAGATAATGACGGAAAGATTTGAGATGTCCATGATGGGGGAGTTGAAGTTTTTTTAGGTTTTCAAGTGAAGCAACTCAAGGAAGGCACATTCATTAGTCAAACCAAGTACACAATATATACTCAAGAAGTTTGATATGGACAAGGCCAAACCCATAAAGACTCCTATGGCAACCAACAGTCATCTTGATCTTAATGAAGATGGTCCAAGTGTGGACCAAAAGGTATATCGTTCCATGATAGGCTCATTGATATACTTATGTGCATCTAGGTCCGATATCATGATTAGTGTGTGTATGTGTGCTAGATTTCAAGCCGCTCCTAAGGTGTGTCATTTGACCACCGTTAAGAGAATTCTTAGATATTTGGTTCACACACTAAGCCTAGGACTTTGGTACTCTAAGGGCTCTAAGTTTAACCTCATTGGATATTCCAATGCGGACTATGCGGGGTGCAAAGTTGATAGAAAGAGTACATCGGGAACTTGCCAATTCCTTGGTAGATCTCTAGTGTCTTGGTCCTCAAAGAAACAAAACTCCATTGCACTTTCCACAGCTGAAGCGGAGTATGTCACTGCCGGAAGTTGTTGTGCACAACTTATTTGGATGCGACAAACTCTTAGGGACTATGGAATAAACTTGCTCCATATCCCTCTCCTATGTGACAATGAGAGTGCCATCAAAATAGCCTACAATCCAGTTGAACACTCAAGGACCAAGCACATCGATATTCGCCACCATTTCTTGAGAGATCACTCCATCAAAGGAGACATTGCAATTTCCCATGTGAGAACCGATAAACAATTGACTGATATCTTTACCAAGCCCCTAGATGAGAAAAGTTTTTGTGAACTTAGGAGTGAGCTAAATATCTTAGATTCTCGAAATGTGGCTTAAGTCTTGCACATCTGATTGTAATATTCAAAATTCACACATGCTTGCAAAAAACTCATCCTCCTCAATTTTCCACAAATTATTTTTGAAATTATTGAATCCTTGTGAATCATGGTCATAGTTTGATTGTTGATTGCTTACTGACCATATTTACAAAGATTTTTGTGAAATATAGTCCAAAAGGATCAAATCTCCACTAAAAACTCAATATATAGGAGTTTTAGGTCTTAGGACCGGACTAGTCCACTCCAGCAGACCGGACTAGTCCAGTGGCTCAGGTTGTCCGGACCCAGTCCGAACCTTGGGGACTTAACCTCCCCAGGGTGCCCTCGACCTCTCCACTTCCATTCAAACACTCTCTCTCCAAAACGCTCAAAAACCGTCTCCCAAAAGGCGATATTTGATTCCATCTACAAAACCTCTATTTCAATCGGTGGATTGAAGCCCTAAGGTGCTTAGGAACCTTTCCCCAAGCATCAGAGACCGATTACTCACTCATATTTCATCGAATAAAAAATTTGAAGAGGTATTCTTGACCTAACTCCAAAATCCTTGGAATTTAATTCTTTTGGGTCTAATGATAGAAACTTCTTCACAAATGTTGTTGTGCACATCAATGTGATCATGAAGCTCCATTCTTGTGGTAGGATCCGTAGTTTTTGCAAAATTTTCTTAGATTAGGGTTCTTGCCGTGTGAACCGGACTAGTCCGGCCATAGGGCGGACAAGTTCGACCTAGTGCGGACTAGTCCAACCCTTGGGCAGACAAGTCCGGGTTACACAGTGAAAAACCTAACCTAGGTTGATCTTGTGAATTCTACCGTTTTGCCTTAACTTCCTTGACTCATACACATTCCTTTGCTTCTCTTGTCAGCAATCATGTCGGACAATGAATATGTTCCTCCTTCCGACCCCGAGACCGAAGCGGAGAAGCAGGCTCTCTTTTGCCAGAAGCAAAGAGAGGACCAAGAGATGATGGCTGCGTACTTTGCCTCTCAGAAGGCGAAGAAGACGCAGCGAGAAGCGCATAACTCTGCTGCTGCCGAGGCAGCCCCGAAACGGAAGCGACTTGTGACCTTGGGTGAGCAAGCCAAGTCTCAGGGGGCAAGGACCTCCAAAGATAAGGGCAAGGCCCCTGTTGATGCTGCACCCAAGAAGAGGGTGATTGTGGCCAAGAAGGCTGCAAGTAAAGTGAAGAAGGGTGCCACTCAACCGATTGGCCCCTTGAGGATGTCCTCTCCTGCACAGAACCCAAACCGTGCAGCTACCTTTGACGCCAACATCTTCAAGGGCAAGGGGGTGAGAAGGCATGCAAGCTGAGGAAGATCAATTTTTATCAGCGTGACAGGAGAACGGTGGATCCCCGGTTCTGGTGTGACTTCCACTGTGACTACTACAAGATGGTCTATATGACCAAGCAGACACGTGTCACAAATGCTTAGTGGATCGACTGGGACTACATGGCCCAGAAAGATCATCAAGCCTTCAATGCTGTAATTGAGGCTATCGAGAGGCATGGACTGAAGAAGTTCATGACCTTCCATTACGACTGCAATGTGGAGGTCATCACTCAATTCTACTCCACCTTGTACTTCCACACCGACGGGGGCAGGAAGATTATCTGGATGACCCATGGAGAGCAGTACTCTACCACATATTGGGAGTTTGCTCAGTTGCTTGACTTGGAGGATCAATTGGATAATGAAATCATCATCTCTAATCTGAAACCAGTTGATTGGGACACATTGGAGTATATGTATCCAAGTCATGCACAATATGAGGTCGGGCATATCATAAACATCAAGCCATTCTATAGTGTCCTCAACTGGGTCCTCAGAAAGACCATTGCCCCCAAGGATGGAGATGCGGGGATAATACAAGGCAATCTGAGGCACTTAATGGTCCTCATTGATGGAGATGTCCGCTTCAATGTGGTGGACTATATCTTTGATGACATCTTCAACATCTCTCACACCCCCAACTGATCATGTGGATACGCTCCGTACATTATGTACATGATCGAGAAGATCTCCGGGCTCACATTCAAGAAATATATCATTTACGGGAGGCTTCGACCACAACTCCCTCCTCCGGAGCCGGCTGCTCCTAGGAGGAAGACTGTGGATCCTCCTGCTTCTTCCTCTCGCTTCATGCCATCTCCTCCACCACCTCCGCCTTCGACACAATGCGGAAGTAGCTTCTTCAAATGCTTCAATGCTCTCTTCTCCTCGTGCCGGAAGACAGAAATTCGGCAATGTCGCATGGAGCATCGCAATGAGAAGTATCTCAAGGCGATGTGTGACAAGCTGGACATTCCAATGTCCCCCACCGAGGAGAGCGATGGTGAGCTCACTTCCTTTCCCGAGTTCACTGCCGAGGAGCTTGCTGAATTTGGAGAAGCTGGGACTTCCACAGCGGCTTCAACTGATGATGATGCGCATCTTGACCCGGAGGCCACGGAGAGCGACAGCGAGCCCCAAGGCGGCAATGACGACTTCGACTCCGACGATAAGTAGTCCTAAGGGCCCTTCCTCTCTTCTTTTCCTTTTTGGTGTCTTGATGCCAAAGGGGGAGAGATGGCATAGATAGCTTGGAGATAACTTAGATGGGCTCTTAGATTTAAGGGGAGAGATATAGGGAGTGAGATGAAGAGGAAGAGATAAGATAGATTGATGTATGAGATTATTGATCTATATTGGACTCATGTTTCAAAACTCATTCCAAGTTGTATTGTAAGACTTAATCTATGTATTCATGTATCTTGCCTAAATTTGTGATGTCTTAACATGTATATGTATGAGAATTCTCTCAATCTCTTTTACTCATGATGCATACATTGAGGAGGAGTCACTCATACAGATACATGTTATGAAAACAAATTATTAACCTTATTGTTGAAGTCTTAATGTGTTGTCATCAATTCACCAAAAAAGGGGATATTGAAAGTGCATCTAGGCATCCCCGTGGGTTTTGATGATTGATGACGACAATTAAGAGGCTAATGAGCTTAGTTGATGTTAGGCAAAGGTACAAGGATTGAAATGATATGAAAAACCTCAAAAAGGAAAAGGAGAAAACAGACGTCATTGACCCAACCGTAGAAATTAGGGTTTCTATGATATTGAGCTTATATGAGCCGTATCATGTGAGAGTGTGGTTGTATCATGTGCATTAAGATCAAACCAAGGGGTTCAAAGTGGTGGTTTATAGAAAAACCTAAGTGAGAAGCCTAAAATGAGAAAAACCCTAGGAGATCGGACTAGTGCGGGCCTCAGGGCCGGACTAGTCTGGCCATGGAAGACAAGTTCGTTTTGAGACGGACCAAACGTCTCTGGAGTGAACCAAGGTGGATTTGGAGCTAAGTCTGAGAAGTTCAAACTTGTCCGTTTTTGGACAAACCAAAGCTCTCTGAAGTAGTTCGGACTTGTCAATTTGGGTACGGACTTGTCCGTTTGAGACTTAGTGTGACAGACCGAGAGAAACCATGGGGGGCCGGACTAGTCCAGGCCAACCCAAAAAAGTCTGTTTTGGAACGGACCAAGTGGTTCTCTTCCACTTCGGACTAGTCCGTTGTTGACTGGACTAGTCCGTTGTCTAGTGACCATTTGAATTTGGAAATTTGGCGGGTAGCGTGACGATCGTTGCTCAGTGTGGCAGTTGTTGGGAACTGACCAGGGGTCAGTGGTCCCATAGCGCCGGACTAGTCCGGGGTCTGAGGTCGGACTAGTCCGCCCGTTTGCTGATGTAAGCAAAAGGAGCTCGGGATCTCTATAAAAAGGAGACCCCCGGGCTCATTTGAACAAGTCTTGAACCCTAGCGCCGCCATAAGCATCCTAGAGCCTTTCAAAGCCTTCTGCTCATCCTACTAACCCCCTAAAAGCAAATCTTGAAGAGATTAGGATTTGGGGAGGAGAGTAAAGGAAGATCATTGCGCTTTGGCTCTCGGTTTGATCTCTTGCACATTGTGTTGTGTTGTGTAGCTTGTGTGAGTTGAGCTTCGTGTGCTCCTCTCGTATTGATTTGTGGGAGCCTCAAGTTGTGAGCAGCCCTATCAAACTTGGTGATTACCCATTGATATAGTGGAAACCAAGCTGGACATCGTGGTGGCTGGGTGAGAGAAGGGTCAAGTGAGAACCGGTCCTTGTGTGGACTTCTCAACGTGGAGATAGGCTTCTTCGTGAAGCTGAACCACGGGATAAATCTCGTTTCACTTGTCTTTCGCTTCTTGTGATCACTATTATTGCTATTAGGGTTCACTTTGCTTTTATTGACTTACACTTTGATCATAATTGTGAACTTGCAATCTAAGTGTTTAAACTTCACAATCTGAGCTTCACAAGTTTACTACACATTTCTCATATCTTTTGTGAACTTTAATTCCGCAAATAAATTATAGAAATCAAGTTTTAGGGTTTCCACTCTATGCTGAGCGGACTAGTTCGGCCCTGTGCATACTAGTCCGACCACTAGAATTTAATCTTGTTTGATTAAGTGATTTTGGGTATTATTGTCTATTCACCACCCCTCTAAGCGACTTTCACCGGCCCCTAATTCGACACCCTAGAAATAAAGGGAAGAGAAGATTAAAAGACACATCAAAACAAGACTAGCATTTTAGGGTGAGCAATCAATGCTTACCTAGGGATGCTACCATCCCAGTCGCCTCGAAACCTTTTCTTATGAGGTCTGGAGCAAGAGCCCACCAAGTTTGGTGAGACTACGACTTCGGACCTCAGTGGAGGACCACTCGCAGCAGCTGGAGTACTTTCGGCCGGAGCTTCTCTTGGCCGAGAAGAACTCCCAGACCTGGAGCTTCTAGCCGGCACTAAGGCCGGGGTCGACTGCTCGGAGCTGACGCCTCTTGAAGGCACTTGCACCGGAGTAGGGGTAGCTGCAGAAGACCTCCCCTGCCGGGGAGAAGGAGCCGTGGTAGAAGGAGCAGGTCTGACAGACCTCCCGTCAGCGTGCTTCAACTTCCTCTTCCAGTTGGAGGGCGCAACTGGCTATTTACCCTTGCCCTTGCTGGTGTCTTCAGTCTTCCAGCTCGGGGCAGAGGCAGGACCACCCTCGGAAGCTTCGGGGATCACCAACCTGGTGGTCGGACGCCTTTCTACCTCACCAAGGTCGTCAAGCACCGGCATACTCCTCCGGAGCTCCCTACTAAATTGCGCCTCCATGTTCAGGGGGAGGAAAGCTGTTAGCGGAACTAAGTCGTCCCTGTTGACATTTATCCCATGCTGGAATTTCTTGAGATGAAACTCCAAAGATTCGTCATCCAAGTTGGATTTCAGATCGGTTTCAATCCGGTCGTTATCCACCACGTTGTTGAGGGCCCACGCGAGCTTCTTCCTCTTCTTTAGCGGAGCCCACCTATTAACCAGGAAGTTTCAGAAGACCATCTGAGGAGTCACTCCACCCTCCACGCATTCGCGGATCCTGGTCAAGATAGGGTTGAAGGCATCTGACAGCACTGGAACTATACTCCAGGCGTCGGTGTCAATGTTGGGGAGACCTTCAGATAGCTCCAACTTTTCATGTTCCTCCACTGTAATGATAACCCAATCCTTCTTCCAGTCGCCCCATTTGCCGGAAGGAAACGACTTCAAATACTTGAAGGGACAGTTCTTGCGCTTCACGAAATAGTAGAAGTCAAGAAACTCACTCCCCTTGCCGGTGGTGTGGATGGTGAAGAAGGTGCGAAATAGCTCGACGCAGCGGGGAATACTCACCCACATCTCGCAAAAGTGGACGAATGTCGTCACAAGAAGAAGAGAGTGGAGGCCAAGGTGATACAGTTGCGCACCATAAAAGTCTAGCAACATCAAAACAAAAGAAGAGAAAGGTGGAACGAATCCCACCATGGCATACGCCGAGAAGTACACAATGTCGCTACTGCGTTCCTTCTTGAACGGGAGCTTGATGGCACAAACCAAGTGGTTGAAGGAGTCGCTGGACCACCCCATATAGGTCTGGATCTTCTTCAAATCATCGTCACTCTTGATGCGTCTCTTGGGGAGACCCAACTCCATCGCAGCAAAGCGGAGCAAAGGAATGTAAGTTAGGCGGAGTTTGGGAGGCTCTAAGCGCAAATATGATTGAAGGCGTAAAGAGTCCTCAAACTGTGCACACTTTCCCTCTTAAGTAAGCCTCCGTGACGCTTGGATGGAAACCGCAGTCAGATCGAATGCACTTTTCAAAAATCTACCCCATCAATGACACGTAGGCCTGGGGCCACCCCGACGAAGAGATCGATATTCTTACCGAAGGTGAACCGTTGTCATGATGAGCGACGGGAAACTCAATGGTGGCACCCTGACAGGGCGCGCGGAATCGATACGGTTTTTGTATTGGGAACTGATGACCTTCAATTACGTGAGATCCTCACTCAAAAATCTCATCTTCCGCATTCATAACAAGTCACGCGTCAATGGTTCACTCCTGAACCATTGCTCTAACAGCATATCAGAAGACTCTTGAAATTGAAGCGCTGAAATCAAGAATGGCCCCACCTCCGGTAGAATAACTTAATCCAAAGGGTTTCTCCCAGAGGTGGACCCAGGGGCCACTGTCAGTACCCAACGTACTGGGTACCCCTTAATACCGCGAAGAGTTCAAAGAAGTTCTACCTATCAAAGTTGAAGGACTCCTTGGGCCCCACATGTCACATTGCACAGGACTGGCTCCTCTCGTATGGGTAGCTCCTGGGTCAACACGTGTAAAGGAAAACCGGAACTAAGCTCCCAATGAAGGAAAGCTCCGGTGTCGACATGTGTACAACAGCTCCGGACCTAACCCCAACAGAGAGGAGCTCCGGTGCTGACACGTGTACAATAGCCCCAGACCTAACTTCCTGTAAGGGAAAGCTCCAGAGCTTCCACGCGTGAAGCCTCCGAACCTTCATCGACGTATATACTGTCAGATCTCCCTCAGTACGAGCCATCAAGCGTAATTAAAGCAGCAGTTACAAGATGTAATTACGTTTCGTTAATGCTGTATTAACGACACACGATCAAGAGCACTGTTAATACGGGTAACGCAACTATTAAGACACATTATCACACTATTAATCATGTTTAATACTCTTTAGACAGTGTATCAGGCCATTAAATACGCCAGAGCCACATGTCGGGCCAGACAAGTTTAGTAACGGTCAATCCTTAGAACTATAAAAGGACTATGCCGCACGTACCCTAGGGACATTCGATCTGATTTCATCTGAGCTGACCCGCATACTAGCGAACATAATCGCACAATACAACAACAGAAATCCCGTGGAGTAGGGTGTTACGCTCAAGCGGCCCAAACCACGTAAATCTCCGGTGTCATCATCTTGATCTTGATCTATGCATACTCCAATCATAAAGGAACATCCGCGGACTGCTTCTTAGCAGGTCCGGGAGAAGTGTCATATCAAACACTTCGACAATTACTTTCTCCGTTTTTTATTTGTAGTTGAAAGATGAAATAGCCGGTGACAAATAAGAAAACAGAAAGAGTAAATTACTATGCACTAATCTATTGCATTCAAAATCTTGGCACGACTTCCCTCCTCCCGTTTGTACTCCTATGCGTGCTCCCGCTGATGTATCATCATCTTATTTGTTGTAAAGATATGATAGTTAAACTAAGCATTAATAAAGATATCAATAACATTTTGACACATCAGCGGAAGAACGTATGGGAGGACCGAGCGGGGAGGGAAATCACATCCTAGTTAATTCACACAATTACACTAACAATTCTTGTCACTCTACCGCCACACAGGGGTACTACGGTCATTTTCTGCCGAGCCCTAGAAAGCCCAAACTTAAAACCCAAGGTTTAGCAGAGGATCCCAATTCCCCCACCCTCTGTTCACCAAAATTCCGGCGGCGGCGGCGATGGCGGCGGCTGTGGCGAGGTCCGGGTTCCGGCGTATGTTCTCCGTGTCGGCCTTCGCGCCGCCGAAGGCGCCCACCCCGCCACCAAAGGCCGACCCCTCCCCCAACCTCTTCATCTCCGGTGCGGTTGCTCTTCCCATTTCTCGGTCCCGTCCCTTTCACCCTTTGATCCCTGTACTGGCGCTTCCATCTGGAGGTTTAACTCAAAGATTTGATCTTTGATACCGGGTGGCGGCCCTGTTCTTTTCCTGTCGATTAGGTTACGTAGCTCTGGATTTGATCGTGGTTGACCTAGGAGATGGAGCGTGGTGTTTACGATGTCTCTATTTCAAGTATGGTATTAACATCACTGACACCGATTGATACAGGACTGAGCAAGCGTACCACAACGGATGGACTTAGAGAGTTTGCAGCAAAGTTTGGGGAAGTTTTGCATGGTATTTTTTTTACTTTGTCATTATTCTCAAGCTATTAAATTCAAGCTTCTCACTCCTGTTGGAATTGCAGCACGGGTTGTGACAGATCGTGTCACTGGTTTTTCCAAGGGGTTTGGCTTTGTAAGGTATTCTACGGTGGAAGATGCGGGCAAAGGAATTCAAGGGATGGATGGACAGGTATGGTTTCATTGAAGAATGCCACCTGCTTCTGTTCATTTCTAGACATGTTGCAGTGTTATACGCTAATCTCTAGTCCCCCTCTGTCCCTCCATCCCTCCCTCTGGCATAGTGTTTAGGTTACTAATATGCAGTTCTCAACGTGTTGATACTTCTGTGTAATGCTTGCACTATTTTGTGATCAGTGGTCCACCGCACGTTTCAAAGAGTTTGGTTCAGAAGGGCATTTGGTTGGTTTAACTGAGTCCTGGTCTTAGTTCACCGTATGGTTGTATAGTTTGACCCCATCCATAACCTCTCTTTGGGTTGACACATCACACATCTGTGGCGTTCATTAACCATAGCAGTGAGATTTGGAAAATATCCCCGATCGAAATGTATACCCTTACTGGTAGCAGTTGGGTTTATGGCAGTGAGGAGATTGAGAGGCCAGTCTTACGGCTGCCTCCCGGTTTCTCAGTTGTGATGAGTCTCTCGTCTTCTGGGATCGAGATGGTAGTAATGTGATTTGGCGAAAGGTTCTCTGAGCCATTGTCCTGAAGTTTTCTTTTGATTCCATCCTTCAAGGCGTTCATTAACCATAGCAGTGAGATTTGAAAAATATCCCCGATCGAAATGTATACCCTGACTGGTGGCAGTTGGGTTTATGGCAGTGAGGAGATTGAAAGGCCGGTCTTACAGCTGTTTCCCAGCTTCTCAGTTGTGATGAGTCTCTCGTCTTCTGGGATTGGGATGGTAGTAGTGTGATGTGATTTGGCGGAAGGTTCTCTGAGCCATTGTCCTGAAGTTTTCTTTTGATTCCATCCTTCAAGGCATTCATTAACCATAGCAGTGAGATTTGAAAAATACCCCCGATCGAAATGTATACCCTGACTGGTGGCAGTTGGGTTTATGGCAGTGAGGAGATTGAAAGGCCGGTCTTATGGCTGCCTCCCGGTTTCTCAGTTGTGATGAGTCTCTCGTCTTCTGGGATCGAGATGGTAGTAGTGTGATGTGATTTGGCGAAAGGTTCTCTGAGCCATTGTCCTGAAGTTTTCTTTTGATTCCATCCTTCAAGGCATTCATTAACCATAGCAGTGAGATTTGAAAAATATCCCCGATTGAAATGTATACCCTGACTGGTGGCAGTTGGGTTTATGGCAGTGAGGAGATTGAAAGGCCGTTCTTACGGCTGCCTCCCGGTTTCTCAGTTGTGATGAGTCTCTCGTCTTCTGGGATCGAGATGGTAGTAGTGTGATGTGATTTGGCGAAAGGTTCTCTGAGCCATTGTCCTGAAGTTTTCTTTTTATTCCATCCTTCAAGGCATTCATTAACCATAGCAGTGAGATTTGAAAAATATCCCCGATCGAAATGTATACCCTGACTGGTGGCAGTTGGGTTTATGGCAGTGAGGAGATTGAAAGGCCGGTCTTACAGCTGCCTCCCAGCTTCTCAGTTGTGATGAGTCTCTTCTGGGATTGGGATGGTAGTTGTGTGATGTGATTTGGCGAAAGGTTCTCTGAGCCATTGTCCTGAAGTTTTCTTTTGATTCCATCCTTCAAGGCATTCATTAACCATAGCAGTGAGATTTGAAAATATCCCCAATCGAAATGTATACCCTGACTGGTGGCAGTTGGGTTTATGGCAGTGAGGAGGTTGAAAGGCCGGTCTTACAGCTGCCTCCCAGCTTCTCAGTTGTGATGGGTCTCTCGTCTTCTGGGATTGGGATGGTAGTAGTGTGATGTGATCTGGCGAAAGGTTCTCTGAGCCATTGTCCTGAAGTTTTCTATTGGTTTTCTGAAGGTTTCGACCTATCCTCTATTATGAACTCTTTTGATTTGGATGTCTGATGCCTTTGTCCTTCCGAATGGATCTCTTAAGTTTAACACTTCTATCACTGATTGATTCACTGTCCTGAGTCTGGCAGTTGTCCTCCATTTCTATGATAACTTTTTTAAAGATGGGAAATCCACATCTTTTGTTTCCTTTTGAAATTTGTACTGTGATGTGCAATTCTTTTTCCTCCTGATAGCTTATCTCCATTTGTGTGCAGTTCCTTGATGGATGGGTTATTTTCGCGGAATATGCTAGACCGAGACCACCGCCAGAGATGAATTCGCAGCCGCAACAATCATGGGGCCCTCCATCAGGATCCTGGGGTGCACAGTAGATGAAGGGACGATTTGGGCCCCTCGATCCGATCACGAGTCACAACAGATCTTAAGGCCATGGATTCAACATGTAATTTGTTGATATATTGTGCCCCCTACCATTGCTCGCGTCCATGCTTCCCACATGAAAGCAGTGGTTGTCGACCAGAATACTACGAGCAAACAAGAATCGCTACCAAGCGTAATAACACATGAATAGTATCGAATATTTGCAAGTAATGTCACAAATACTGCCTGTCCGTTTAGCTGGATTGTCTTAGCATTTGTGTTTCCAGAACTGTTAGCATTTGTGTTGCCTGGTATGGATGCAAAACTCTTCATGATGTGCTATTGGTACGTTTGCATTCGTGTTCGCCCACTAGCTACGCACTGTACCAAGAGAATTTTACAGGAGGTACGTATACAGTCACATGTACATACTCTCTCCGTCTCTAAATATTTGTCTTCTAATAAAAAATAAATGTCTCTAAATATTTATTGTCTTCTAATAAAAAATGAATAAGAAGATTGCAAGTATTTAAAGACGGGGGAAGATTTGAAGGATACGCATGCATGCTTGTCACCACCATCCAATTGTAGATCTTCTCGGTATCATCAGCCAATTGTTACAATTGTACACTTGGCTGCTGGCCAAGTCATGTGAGGAGGTTTATTAAACAAAAGAGCTCAGGGTGAGTAGTTGTTGTACATTAGTATAGAGGATGATCAAGACACGGTTTTAAGGACTGGAGTTCTGGATAAAAAGGCATCGATCGTTCATGCCACTACCACCAAAATTCAGGACCCATTCTCACGGCTTTAATTATTCATTGCATCTGTCACAAAAAGAAAAGCATCAGAAAATGGCGTTGTGCTGTGTCTCCACTTCTGGTTTTATTATAACTGCATCGGACCGACCGGATAATTAAACAAAAACAGCACCATGTTAGCTTAGCATATGAATTGCGCACACAGATCGAATCTGAGCCTGAACCTGAGATGGGTGGTATGTGGGGGCACATGCATTGTAGCATGCACAGGTCGCGTGTGTCTGGTGCACTAGGAGTTGTGAAGAGGCCGGCAGGCAGGCAGCTTCCATAGATTGTGGTCTCTTGAGGACGCATGGCCGCCGCCCGTTCCTTTCGGACAGTTTAGCGTATGTGTGGGGCCGGAGAGGAGAGTCAACAGCCGCCGAAAACGGCGAACGTGCAGAGGAGTACAGGACCGGGGCCATGGTGCAGGAAGGAGGATGAGGAAGAAGAAGGGCAGTTTGGACCTATGGTTGGTGCGGTGGTCCCACCGGCGCTATTGGGCATGGGAGACCAAAGAGCTCGGAGCACGTCTCGAGGCAAGGCTTTGCCCGAGTCTTGCAGCTTCCTTTGCATCGATCTACACGCGTGAAGGAGTAGAGTAGGAGTCGTTGGTTCAAGTTGTGGAAAGGCAGAGTGCAGCGCCGACGCCCGGTTTGGCGCTCACGGGATTCGATTTCTTATCAGCCTTGAAATCTCTTTCTCCTCTGTATAAGTGGTGCGAGCTGGCTTTCAGTTCGTCTGGTTCGCTTCATCCTCTCAGCACGACAGGAAGAAGAGGAAGTTACGCTCCCAAAAGCCAAAAGTCGCCTTTTTTTTTTTGTCTCGTCCCTCCCTCCCTCCCTCCGCAAACCCGCGTGAAAACTGCTCGCGCGGCATCCCTCCGTCGGCGTCGACGTCGATCGATCCCCTCTTAAGTCCAGCGGCATCATTCATCGCCGCGATCCGCGAAATCGGGATCGCACATCGAGCGGCGGCGTTTCCGACGAACCCAACCAGATTCGCCCGCCCGTGGTGGCTCCACCTCCCGCCGCCGCATTCCATTCGGGTAAGGCTTTTGCTTGTGCGCTCGTGAGTTCTCATCTTTGGGTTCGATTTCCATGCCCGTGTTTTCTTGCATTTTACGATATTTCGGGATCCTGATTCATATGCTCTTGAAGCTTATTGACCTTTCAGTTTCAGCGGTGTTCCTGTCCAGGTAGTAGTTCATCTAAAGTTCCTTTTTTTCCCCCTTTCAACTATCGCTAAGGACGGTGGCAAAGGAAACTACGAAAGCGATGCCTCTGTTTCCAAGTTCGTCCACCAACAGTAGCCAAATTGTTCACATGAGCTTTGACCACAAGTTGTTTTAGCTTCCCCTGCATCACCACCTTCAGCGTCCCTTCTCACGTTCCATTTCAATTCATGATGTTGACCCAGGCAACCCCTACTACGTGTGAACGGCCCAAGTCTCTCTAACTTTGCACTACTCTTCATTGTACTACTTCTTAGCAGGTCAGGTAGCTGTTAGCCTTCTCCCCTGCTTCCATGATGTGGAGACAACAACGTCCCTACTGCTGGAACCTGTGACTGGATGGGGAGGAGGATGAAAGGGGTGTCTGAGGGTCTGATCATCGGGACAACAGTCGGGGTGGTGATAGGCGTGCTGCTGGCTGTTGGAATACTGCTTTGCTTGGGGTATCGGCGGCGTTCCCAGGCACAGATAAGGAGCAGCAGTAGTTCAAGGAGAGCGTCCATGGTCCCGATCCGCACCAATGGTGTTAATGCTTGCACCATGCTCTCCAACTCAACTACAGGGCAGGAGTCTCCGAGGGAGGTTGAAGACCGCACAGCGGCGAGTTCTCTGTGGCTTGAAGGGCCTGGTCGGAGGAGTACGATCTCGGCTTCTGGGATACCCAAATATGCATACAAGTATGTTTTCTGAAGTGTCTTATGCAATTTCATTGTTGTAACATTTGTAGTTGTTTAATTAATTTGCTTAGCAACTGATCTAGTTTTTACTATCATGATATCACTAATTCATTATAAAGATAGTTACTTTTCAAACATTTTATAATTGTTGTTACTTGACCTTACTGATTTCCTATAAATACCTGAATCTACCCACTTTCATCTTTTGACTTTATTGCTTTGACGTTTTAGAGTAGTGGTTTCCATTAGAATGTTATGGGGGAATTTGTAGAGGGTGAAAATTTGCAAGATTTATCTCGAGTTAGATTGATCGAGAGAAACATGAATGAGGTATGGCAACACATGTCACATATTCAAGTAGGAACACTTGGATCTCGCTGAGGCCAAAACCAATACGGTTGAACTGTACACATGGTACCCATGTGCTTCTGGGTTGGTTAAAGCATCCAACCACATGAGGATGTTTGAGTGAATCAAACTGCAGGTGGCAGGAACAAGCTTGCAACATTGTGAAGATTATCAACCCATTCTTTCTTTTCTTATCTCCAGGGAGCTACAGAAAGCTACCAGCAATTTTACAACAATACTAGGTCAAGGAGCATTTGGCCCTGTTTACAAAGCGGACATGTCTTCTGGTGAGATACTGGCTGTTAAAGTGCTTGCTAACAATTCAAAGCAGGGTGAAAAGGAGTTCCAAAATGAGGTAAGCTAGCAGCTCGACACTTGCTGTACTGTTTGATCTGGATCTGCATCTCTCTAGAAACTCTGGCATGCTTAGCATTTGATTGCTTCTTAACTTCAGGTCATACTTCTGGGACGATTACACCACAGGAATCTGGTGAATTTGGTTGGATACTGTGCTGAAAAAGGGCAACATATGTTATTGTATGCATACATGCCTAATGGGAGCCTTGCATCACACTTATATGGCATGTCCTCTCTTTATGTTATACCCTCTTCTGTTCTCATGATAGTAAATGCTGTGATACATCTATTAAAGTCTGTTAGTAACCGTAGTGATATCACTGAAGATAGGACCTATAACATTCTGGGAAAATATGATAGGGACTTTAAGGCACAACCAAGACTTCTTGCCAGATGTGTAATGTGTTAGTTTGCCAAAACTTTGTAGATTCCTCTCCTGTATATTGGAAGTCTTTGGTTTCTGGTAAAAACAACCACTGCCATTCCATCCTCATTTATCACATAACATCCACATAGGTCTCATATATATTAAGTCAATGGACACTACTTGAATCATCGATTTTTTGTCAGCACATCATATTCTTTACAGGTAAATGCATGTGCTATTATTCTCAATAGGTCTTCAGTAAAAAAAAATTTGGAGCCAGCAGATGACAATTTTCATGCAGAAAAAATAACAATCCGTATTTGAAATTTCTTTTTATGATTCAGGTGAAAACAGAGCACCACTGAAGTGGGATTTGAGGGTAAACATAGCTCTGGATGTTGCCAGGGGTTTGGAGTACTTGCATGATGGGGTAGGCTTTTGTAATGCGTAATTGGAAACATGATATATGATACAAGGATATCCCTTGATCCCGTTTAACTTTTAGTGCAGGCTGTTCCTCCAGTAGTTCACCGTGACATCAAATCACCCAACATTTTGCTGGATCAGTCCATGCATGCTAGGGTACGCTAAAGCGTCTCTGTTATTCAATCATTCAATGTCTCTTCACCAACTCTTAAGTTTCTTGGACCTGTTAAACCTGAGTGGTTTTCTCTGAACTGGCTCACACACACCAGATTTTCTTTCGTGCACTTGCATTTATCTGAAGTTCTGCCATCAGACATAACGGACCTTTGTTGACTACAGGTTGCTGACTTTGGCTTGTCAAGAGAAGAAACGGTTACTCGTAATGGGGCCAACATACGAGGAACTTACGGATATCTTGATCCGGAGTACGTATCGTCACGGTCGTTCACAAAGAAGAGTGATGTGTACAGCTATGGTGTCTTGTTATTCGAACTGATTGCTGGAAGAAACCCACAGCAGGGTCTAATGGAATATGTCGAGCTTGTAAGAGCCAACCCCTACCTTTCGTCAGTTTTGGTTTGAGGACACTAACTTCTGTAAATGCTGACTACAACGTAATCTACGACAGGCTGCAATCAACGTTGATGGAAGAACTGGATGGGAGGAAGTTGCGGATTCTCGATTAGAAGGAGCATTCGATGTGGAAGAGCTCAATGACATGGCTGCGGTTGCTTACAGATGCGTAAGCCGCGTGTCCCGGAAGCGTCCAGCGATGAGAGACGCTGTCCAGGCACTGGCCCGTGTGTCGAAACATAACCGCAGCAGAAAACATCACGGAGAGAGGCATCCCCAGGCAAGGGGAGACGACGAATCTGCCGACATGGATGCATCCGAGGTCCAGTCGTCGTCGTTTTCAGGCCTTCAGAGAGAAGAATCCGTAGGCAGTGTTTCTGACCTGCCACTGCCAGATGTATGACCAAAACTAACAAGATTTTCCACGATACTGGTACTTGATCTTGCTTCTTTTGTTCTTCAGCTGAGCAATTCTTTTGTTTTGTTGATACGGAAATATAACTACGATGGAGTGCAGAACTGTTGGGTAGAGATGCAGTTTTGAGCAGTAGGGGTGATTGGCGTGGAGTTGTGCCAACTGTAAGCGTGCTGTATAGATCTGAATGTAACTTCTTGATGAATAGAAGCTGTTTGTTATCGTGCTCAATTCACTGTTGATTCACTGACGCTTTAGTGTTGCAGCTCCATGGATGGAGTCGTCGAGGTGTGATTCGGCCGGGGTTTTACTTGCGGATGGATTGGAAGACGGACCGATGAGGAAGAACAGTGAGGTAGGATTTTGGGTTCTTCTTCAGCTTCAGGGGTGCAGAGCCAGACAGTTTTTGGGGTTGGTGACTTGAATTACACCTAGTTTGAAAAATTTCAGACAAATTTCGTGCAAAGCAGATCCATACTGGGAAGGAATGGTCGTACATGGCTTGGAGCTTGCTTCATTTATGACCAACCATGCAGCCACGTGCATGCGCGCCACTACCTCACCTGCTCCCCACAGCGACACACAAAAGCCCAAAACAAATTGCCAATTCGCAACGTAAAGCACGCGAGGGCCCACCTGTCATACTCAGGTCAGCTCCCCTCCTCGCCTCGACCGCGACCAAAAAAAATCCACGAGGTAAAAAAGGGCGGCCAGAAAGAGAAAGGTCTCGCCTTTGCGCTCGCAACGGCGATGTCTCTCCCTCCGACGGACGACGGCGGTGGCGGCGGCGACGATTGGTTCCTCGACTACGGCATCCTTGACGACCTCCCGGCCGTCGCGTGCGGGGCGTTCCCGTGGGCCCGTCCTCGTCCAACCCCAGGTCACACGTGTTCCGCCTCCCCCGCATCCGTACCTCCAGACGCAGCTGCTTTGTTTAGCTTAGATTAACTCTTCCGTTTTTTTGTTGCCGATCGATTCCGTTAATACGGCGTTCTGGATTGCGTATTGTGGCGATGAAGACTGTGCCGGATTTGTAACTTCCGGCTTGGCGTCTGATCCTGTACTAGAGACGGGTGGGTGTAACCACTGTATTTAACAAAAGGGAAAAGAAATAGTAATAACAATAACAATAATAAATCTATTAGTCATGACAATGTATTTAAAATAAAAGATTTTAAAATTTAGAATCACAAAAGAAATTTAAGCCAAGTTCAAAATTATAATATCAGAACAAGAAAAAGAATCTAGAAGAACATAAAAATAATGTGTGTGATAAAACATTAAAATTTAACTAAAGTGACATATTTCATCGTAACTGTTTATCAGTAGTAGAAAAAAATACAAATCTGAAATTCTAAAGAATAGGTTTGAATCCAAATAAAATTAAAGCATGATAAAGAAAACTTAATCAGACTCCGTATCGCCCTGTTAAAATTTGTAATAGAATTGACAATAAACTCAATATATAAATACACTAAAAAATTAATATAATACTAATAATGGATAATAATGGAAGTAAGATGTAAGTTGTGTGCAATAATTGAGGTTCTCTTAAAAACATATACAAAAAAACAATATTTATAATATTATTTATGTTTTATGTATTAAATTGTGTGCAATCCTAAACTTCTAAAAGTATTAGAAGAACATTAGGAAGTAAATAATAATAATAATAATAATAATAATAATAATAATAATAATAATAATAATAATAATAATAATAATAATAATAATAACAACAACTTGTTGATGGGTAAAAATCTGGTCCAATTCTTTGTCCAACCTTCTAGAACCTCGGGGCGAGATCCCGTTTAAGGGGTAGAGTTGTCACACCCATATTTTCAAAAACTAATAAAAGGCAAATAAAATAGAATTGGGAATAATAAAATAAGCAATAAGTAATTAAATAAGTAAAAATAAAAGAAATTACTCCTTTAATAACTTTTGTGAATAAGTAAACATGTTTAGAATACATTCTTACTTTTGCATTTTGGCGAGAGTTTTGAAACATCAAATTCAATAGAAAATGTTTGAAACAAAAATCAAATAGAGAATATAGAAATAAATAAACAAAAAAAACAGGTTAAGCCCCTCCTGGGCCAAAATCCCCTCCGGCCCAGCCCATCCGCGCCTCCTCCCCTCTCTCCTTCCTTTCCCCGCCAGCACGCTCCCTTCCTTCCCCAGCCCAACCGCACGCGCCCCCGCGGCCCCGCCTAGCCGTGCGCGCTCGCCACCGAACCCTAGCGCCCGCGCGTCCCCGTTCCCCGAAGCTGCCACTGCCACGGTTCAATGCGTGCGCCCCAACCCGATCGCTACCTCTCCTCTCTCTCTCTCTCTGTCGTGTGGGGCCCGCTGGTCAGCTTCACCTCCCTCCTCTAGCCGCGCGCGCAACAGGCGACCGGAGATTGCGCCGCCGAATTCAATGCTGGGATGGAATTCCTTTGAGGGGAAATTGCTTTCCATCTTTCGCCAGCCGCCTTCCCCTATAAATCCTAGCCCGACGCTCCAATTTTCCCTTCTCCA
Source organism: Tuctoria greenei (assembly GCA_036927565.1). Lineage (NCBI taxonomy): Eukaryota > Viridiplantae > Streptophyta > Magnoliopsida > Poales > Poaceae > Tuctoria > Tuctoria greenei. The sequence goes on from JAYESD010000008.1 coordinate 37,039,394, forward strand.
ACGCCTGGAAACCCTAACTGCCGCCATTGCCGACCGAGGAAGCTCGGTGCCCGTGAGGAGGAACCCTCTCGGCCTTCACCGACGAGCTGCCGAAGACCGCGACGTAAAACCGCCCCGCCCGTGAGGAGGAACCCTCTCGGCCTTCACCGACGAGCTGCCGAAGACCGCGACGTCAAACCGCCTCCGAGGTACCATTTCTCGACGCGTTTCACCGCCCGTAATGCCTCCCCGACGGCGCCGGAGGAGCTCCGCCAGGCACCATCGTCGATCCACCGTCTCCGACCATTTTTCCTCGTGCACGACCTCGTTGTGAGGTTCCCCTCATCCCCTCTCCCCCTCTGTACTTTTCCCGTCGAGCTTAGGCCGCCAGGACGTCGAGTCGACGAGCTCCTGCGATGGCCCGGCCATGGCGCCTCCGCCGGCCGCCGCTAGTCTTACTGGACTCACCACAACCGTCCATCCATTAGTCGACCGTCCAGATTAGAAGAGGTGAAGGGGTATGACCCGTGGTCCATGGTGGACATGGAGCGCCCACCCCCAACCATGGTCCATGAACCTGTAGACGCCGTCCACCGGTTTTCATGTACGAAAGTAAATCATAAAAGAAAAGTAAAATGGAATTTTGCATCTAGGTCCCTGTTCTTTACAAAAATCAGGAAAATAAAATAATAAAATTACACTGAGAGCCTTGGAATCTTTCTGACTAGCCCCTACACTACAGGAATATCGATCAATTACGTCGGCCAGGGCCGACGTAATTAAGGTCTAAACCGACGTAAGTTACTTAATTATGTCGGTTTTACCTTAATTAAGTCAGTGGCCGGCCGACGAAGCGGATTGGACATAATTAAGGTAACTTACGTCAGCTGGCGACGTAAGTTACTTAATTACGTCGGTTTGTGGAAGCCGACGTAAGTTACGTACCGGGATGGGTCGGGGGCTGGGTCGGAGTACTTACGTCGACCACAGTGGGCCGACATAAGTTAAGTGGTATAACTTACATCGGTCAGGACACACCGACGTAAGTTAAACTGGGCTAACTTACGTCAGCACGACCATAGCCGACGTAAGTTAAGTTTTCAAATTTTTTTAAAAACAGAAACTAACTACCTCGCTCGATGGCGAGAACACAGAACAAATACACATATAATATACAGAACATATACCCAACAAAACAGTTGCAAATTAAGTTTCAAAACATCATCAACAACAAAACATCCACTGGGCTACACGCTATCCTCTCCACTGCCTCCAGGATCTTCTCAACGCGTTCCCGAACCCTGCAAAAGAAACATAATCACTAGTAAGCATCAATGTCAACTCAGTGATGACATCAGAGTCCAAGAACATCAGTGATAATGTTAGAGTTGGATTGCTTCACATTAAGTCATGCACATGGGCTATCAAAGAAGGTTTCAAGAGGTAATGTAGTGGTCTTTGGTATTGCAGACAAAAGAAGGAAGCATGCTGTAGTTTCAAATGAAGTAATGTTGCATATATAAATAGCAAACTAGTAGGTATCAGAGTTGGAGACTTTAGATAACAGGTCAAGCTTATGAACCACTAGCCCTTTGTTAACTGGAAGCACTGACAACTTATTAACTATATACTAATCATTTCTGCCATGGTCAAAAACTACTAAAGCTTGATTACACTTAACTTCCTCACCACTATAGGAATCAATATCTGACAATTCATCAAGGTCTACCTATATGTTCTACCTCCTTATCTCTCTATGTAAAATACTAAGATGGATACAAGAATATTAAAGAGAGAGTTTATCACCTGCTCCGGTGTCTGTTGCGGCGGAAGTGTAGGAATCTCGATATCCTGACCGCTGTGTTGAGCAAGAGCCTGCCATTGCAAAATATTAGAAGATATATGTTATTGAAGTGCTGTGAAATTTAACTACGGTACTTTAAATTACTTACCGCCACCGTTGCTTGCATCTGGGCCATCATTAAGGTCGTCCTCTACTGCTCCTCCCTTGCCTCCGCTCTCGTCCTCTCCAGCTCTGCCAGGGTTTGCGTCAGCGTATCCTTCATGGCCTGGAGCTCCAGCTGGGTCTGCGAGAGACGACCACTGGTCCCAACGGACGAAGTCTGCGACGATGAAGCGCCACTCAAAGGTCGCGTCGACCTCGAGTCGACAACTCTATCAAAAATGGCAAACTTGCAAAAGAATGAAAACACTAAGTACAAGAAGATTAATTGAAAAAGAAATGAAACACATGAACAACTCACCATCCATGGGCCTTCCCGCCTCCGCTTGCGTACGCGGCTTGGGGGTCGATCGACGCGCTTTCCCAATCGTAATCCGCACCGTGTATCTTCGCGACCTCCTGCGCGTACTTTGCCTACAAAACAAATAAATCTTGTAAGCATGCCAATAATAATATTAATTATAATGAAATTGATGAATTTCGAAAACTTACCAGTCGGTCGGCTGCGACCTGACTACACTGCCCTGGCTGAGAAGGGTCACTTCCCTTGTGACCTCTCTTCCAAACCTGGGTCGGGGTCGGCTCCTGACCTATCTCTCGCTCCTGTGCAGCCGTGTTAGTGAGATAAATATATTAGGAACATATAAATAAATTGAAAAGGTACTTACCATGCGTTTAGCCAAACACAAGTAGCCGTCGCCGTCATAGTTGTGCTTGCCCTCGGACCCCATGCGGCACTGTCTAGCCTTTGTGGACTTATTGATGAAAGCGTCGCTAGCCCAGTACCGACAGAGAGCTAAGTACGCATCGATGTTACCCTGTAACCAGGAAATACTAATCTGGACATATTTCATTTTTCATCAACGCAGTTAACATACGTAGATATTGTAAATATTTAACAATATTAAAAACTTGCCTCCGCGTACTGCTCCTCTATCAAGTATGCGTCGGAGTCCTTCCTAAATAGACCCCTTTGCTACTCCTGCTCCTGCTCCCGGGGGTGCCGCTTGTAGTACACGTTGACGGCTTGAATCCGGGCGTACGACAACGCCACCATCGTGAGCTTACGAGCGTTGTAATAGAACATGCGTCTCGCGTGGTCCTCCATGCCCGGTTCCTCTACTTGGTACCTCAGCTTTAAGCAAACAAATATTTAAGTGATATGCATTAACAATTCAAATGAGTTGAAAAAATGAAACATTTAAACTTACCATGAAATCGTGCCACACGGCTCCCTGAATCGTGCCGTGGACCGGGTGAGAGACACGAGCGTAGTCATCCCACGACAGGGCAGGGAAACCGTCAATGACACCGGGGTAGTGCAACTTCACGATAGCACCCAGGACACTGTTGTAAGGATCAAATGCCCAAGATGGGGGGTGAATTGGACTTCTTTTAAAAAATTAAAGCAATAAAAACTTAATTACTAAAATCACAATTCCCTATGCAAGCAACCTATGTATTCAAGTGAATAGTAAGATTGCGGTATATGAAATGCATAAGTGTAACGGGAAAGAGAGAATGTGCAAACTCCCGAGGAGACACGAAGACACAGAGATTTATCCCGTGGTTCGGCAAAATCGTCAAGACCTTCCTACATCCACGTTGTGGCACCCACCAAAGGGTATAGCCACTCCCAAGTCATCGAGACCAGGGATCTTCACTAAACTTCTCCGTTCGCCAACCCTGGCAAGGTGGAGCTCAAGCCTTGTACAAGTTGGATCCTCCGGGCTTCCACAACCGTCTTGGCAAGCTCCGGAAGGCTCTCTCCAATCACCGACTCTTACACAGTAAATACAATCACCAAGAGACACTCCCTTACAGCTCTCACTATACTAGAGGCTCCAATCACCAAGAATGGAAGCACACAAGCACTATCTCTAGCAAGTTCTAGCCAATCTCTTGGTGTACAAGTGGTGTAAATGATGTAGAAGTGGTAGCTCAACGTCTTGAATGCTTGAGAATGTGTAGAGTAGCTCTGGTTGTCAAGACTTGTCAAAATGACCGGTTGAAGGGGTATAAATAGCCAGCCTCCATGAAATAGCCGTTGGAAAAGTAGGCTGACATCACTGTTCTGCAAACACCGGATGATCCGATGTTCTCCCTTCAGTTGTCATCGGTCAAATCCAAATTAGCTGATGTCATCGTGTCAGATATGACCGTCGACCGATGTAACACTTGCCTCATCATCGGATGATCCGGTGGCACTTCATCCAGAATTGGTCTAGAAATAATGCTTACTGGAGTGATTGACTGATGTGTTATCAATTATACATCAGATGGTCCGGTGTTACACTTGGTCCAGGGTAATTGCTTACTGGAATGATCGATTGACGTACCACTTTCTTCGTCATCGGATGATCCGGTGAGTACTAAGTTCCGAGGTCTTTTACTTCTGTTAAACCAACTCGACCGATATATTGTTTTCTGGAAACATCGGTTGATCCGATGAGTTGATTTTGTCTGCTTCGAGTTGTTCTAAGTGATTCTTTTGGAATTTGCTCGAGCGACCTCTTATACATTGGTTTGAAATATTCTTTTGATGATTACCAAGTCTTGGGTGTTGTCAATTTCAATGGAATAACTTTGACATATGAGCTTTTTCTTTTAGTCTTCACAAAAATCGCTTGACCTCATGAAATAGTTTGTTTAGGGGTTTCCAATTATATCCAATGAGCAGTAGAAGATGTACATATAGAGTTCATTGAGTGTGATGAGTGATATGAGAGACCTTGCATCCACAAAATTATTAGTAATATTCAACGGTTGTCATTAATCACCGAAACCATACCTCATGGGGGCCTAGATGCTTTCAATCTCTCCCTTTTTGGTGATTGATGACGACACAATGAGTAAAGCATAATAGTAATGAAATTAAGAATACGATACTCAAAAGGATATGCAATAAGTACAAAATCCATCATACAAAACTCGAAGGCTCAAAAAGCGATCAATACCTTGAAAGCACAACGATCAGTAACACATGAGAGAATTAAGTGGCACAAGGATGGTCAATAAATAGCAAAAGAGTAGCAAATCGCCCAAATTACAAAAGCTCCCAACAAGAGAAACTCCCCCTACAACTAGGACTCCCCTGGGACTAAGCTATCCCTCCCCCTGACTCTTCTCCCCCTTTGGCATCAAGACACCAAAAAGGGAAGCCGAGTGCCTAAGGATCCTGAGCGCTCGGGGCGATGACGAACTGGTCGTCTCGGGGGTGCTGTCGTCGGAGCTGCTGCCTGCTGCTGCCGAAGCTGGAGTGGAGGAGACTGGTGCTGCCGGAGCTGCTGTCGGTGCCTGCTGAGTCTGGACTGCTGTTAACAGAGCACTGACAATGGATGCTGGAGTCTACTGGAAAAGAGTCGTAGCCGGCAGAGGAGAGTGGATAGGTGCGCCTGGAGCAAGCAGAGGTGACATGCTGATCGTCGGGATCGGCGTGGTCGGCACTGGAGCTGAGACTGGTGCTAGGACAGGAGGACCTGGAGCTAGACCCGGAAGCTGAGACGGTAAGGCAATCCCGATCTGAGTGTAGAGGTTGATTATCAACCCCAGGATGCCCATCATAGCCTGCTGCGTCTGCTGCTGTTGGTCAAGAGAACGCTGGTGCATCTGATCAATCAGCCCAGTGAGCCTGTCAGTGTCCTCTCGCCTCTCGCGGGTAATCTGTCGCTGCATCTCCTGCTGCTGCTCCTGGAGCTCCAAGAGACGCGCAGCCTGCTCAGCTCTCGCCTGCTCAGCTGCAAGCCGGTCTAGTCGCTGCTGCTCCACCATCTGTTGGAGTAGAGAAGTGAGCTCAAATGGCTGAGAGACCTGTGCCTCGAACACCGGAGGTGGAGTAGGTGGTGGTGCAGTCGAGCCTCCAGCCTCCGCGTCGTGCTGCCTGGGTGAGGGAGGAGGTGGGAAGTACTCCTCGACACTATAATTGGTGTCACTCTCGGACCAGATGTGCTGCAGATCCCCACCCTGAGCCTCAGCCTGTGCTAGGATCTCATCTTCCTTCTCCAGGTCTAACCAATCTTCCTCAGATAGACGAGCACAGACCTTACACTCAACTGGACGGCCAAGGCGGCGGTCTCCAGGAGCTGGAGCACGGTAGTGCCCGAACCGCATGACGCTCTCGTCGGTGAGACTGTCACAAACGGCGGACCCCTCTGGAGCTATCAAGTAGAGCAAGTGATTGATCCAGTAGCCAAACACAAGCTGTCTCATCATCCCAACTCCATCGGTAATGACGTCCTCCATCTCACAGATAAGAATGTCCACAATATCGAACTCCATCTTGTTCATGACATAGAACAGGAGTGTCTGCTGCAAGCTGGTGAACCCCTCAAGGTAGCCGAACCTCGGTAGAAGTGTGCGGCGCAAGGCAAGGTGCACAGTGAGCGCAGCTGGAGTGAGTAGAGCCAGTACCGTCGGTTGGAGAGAAGGGCCGAGCAAACAGTGATCGTATCTCCTCATAAGGTGGTGCCACACCTCCAGTGAGCGCCTCCTCGGTGGGTCAGCCTGTCCATATACTCTCTCGTGTAGGCATGTGTCGTGAAGATCCACACCTAGCAGCTGTCCCAAAGTCTGTCGAGTCAAGTGATGATGCTAGCCCATGAACATGAAATCAATAGATCTGTGGCCCTCAGAAATGTAGAGTGTGGCGTAGAACACTCGGACCCAGTCCTCCATGAAAGCACCCCGGTGGTAAGACATCAGCTCCACAAGCCCTCTGTACCTCTCAAAGTAAGGGCGTATCTCAGTCCCAGCTGCAAGTGCGAGCTGATCCCAGTCAAGAAAGTTATGCTGGAAGAGCTTATGGCCCCGACATCTGCAAGTCTCGTACAGCAATGCCTGTGTCAGGGTCTAGAAGCGACTGTCCACAAGTGACTCTCTGGGCTGCGAGAACCACTCCTCAAGTAGAATGCTCCATCTGAGCTTCCTGAGCTGCTTTGCCTTCAACTTTCTGTAATCTGTCAGGCGGACACCCTCACCAACCCGGACATTGGTGTCCATCTCATAGATGGCTCTCTAGGCCACCCTGTCCTCCCGAAGGTCAGCAGCAGAGGGTCTCGGTCTCGGGGCTGCAGCTGGATGACCCCCACGGATCCTGACTGAGCGCCGGCGAACAAGCGGCACCTCAGGCTCCTCTTCCTCCTCTGGCTCCTCAGGCACCGGAGGCTGCCTCTGTCGGGCCTCCCGGATCCTCAACGATCCTCCTCGGCCATGCTCTCTCTCCTCAGCGGCACAAGCGGCCATCAAAGCTTTCTTCTCCTCCTTTGACAGCTTCTACTTCTTAGCTGTCGGCTCCTCAATGGCCTTGCCTTTTCCCTTCTTGTCATGACCTATGACGACGACGAAGATGAGGTCGCAGGACACGAAGCCGATCGCACGAGACAGCGATGCAAGGAACGACGTGGCCGGCGAACCCTAGCAGTGGTGCGATGGAGAGCACGGCGACCGAAGGGCGGCAACACGGTGGCGCAGAGGGCGGCGGCACGGCGCCTAGGATGGCAACACAGGGTAGCGGCGGCGCTGCGTGGAGCGGCGGTGGTGGCGCTACGTGGGGCGCAGGGTGAGCGGCGGTGGCGGCGGCTCGGAGGGCGGCGGCGGCAGGGCGAGTGCACGGAGCGGCGGCGACAGAGCAGCGGTGGCGGAGGTGCGGGTCGGGGAGAGAGAAGATGAACTTAAGCGGCACACTAAATAGGTGAGGCCCGAACACTAGCTCAAATTTTAACATCGGATGAACCGGCGTTAGTTGGGAGGAGCATCAGTCGAATGGTACAGTAAGGGTATTCCAGAGGCACCATTGGCATCGGATGATCCGACAAGGAAAGGATAAGCATCGGTTGATTTTGGCACAACTCTAGGAATGTGAACATCGGATGCTCCGATGTTGCTCAGAATGAACTCGTCAGTTGATTTGACTTTCTGACTGAGCTGACCCTTGGCACTTGAGCACAAACTCATCCGATGATGCTTCTGGCCTAAGCATCGGATAATCTGATGACTACAAAACAGCAACATCCCATATATGTCCTTTGACTCAAACAAACAAACAATGAGAAACACATGTCTCAAGACTTTTTGGGCAACCCCTTACCCCTCAAAAGACTAGTTGCCAATAACTTGGCTAAGCCCTAAATTAAATAGAACACCGAATAAATCAAGGAATAAAACATCCAAATAAAATGTAAGACCCATGCTTTGTGAGCTAGAGGATGAATACTTCTATCTCTTTAAAGCATGTTCCTTTAGGCATTAACACACCTAACATTTTGTTCTTTCCACATCATATGAGTTGAGATATTGCATTTCAAACAAGTCTCTTTCTCATGAAGTGGGTTCTCCTTTGTGACAATCTACCGTATGCAATGCCAAACAATTTTTAATGCAAGAAATTAGACATGAGTGCAAGTCTATATGGCAGACATCATGCAAGACATAAATTAAATCTATCTTACCAAATTTGAACCTTTCAATGGCTTCTTTAGGGAGAGCCACTCTCCAAGCCTTGGGGAAACCCAAAAGAACCTCCATCCCAAGCTAACCCTTGCTCACCCCTATCCTTTGAAAGTTAGACAAGACCTATATGTGATGCATTCTTACATGACCATGGCAACTTACATGACGTTCGATGCATCTAGCACATTTAATTCACTTCTTAGTCTAAAAAAAGTTTTCTCATCAAGTGGTTTAGTGAAGATAACCGCCAATTGTTCTTCGGACCTAACAGCTTGCAAGAAGATGTCTCCCTTAGCTTCATGGTCCTGCAAGAAATGATGGCGAATATCAATGTGCTTAGTGCGGGAGTGTTGAACGGGGTTTTTAGCGATCTTAACCGCACTTTCATTGTCACAAAGGAGAGGCACACAACCAAGTTTAATACCAAAGTCCAAAAGGGTTTGCTTCATATAAAGAATTTGGGCACAACATGCACCGGCCGCTATATATTCCGCTTTCGCAGTGGACAAATCAACGGAATTTTGCTTCTTGCTAGACCAAGATACTAGGGAACGCCCAAGCAAGTGGCACCCACCGGAGGTACTCTTGCGATCCACACGGCATCTGGCAAAGTCCGAATCCGAGTAACCCAAGATATGGAATTTAGCACCTTTAGGGTACCACAAGCCTACACTTGGGGTATGCTTGAGATACCGAAGTATCCTAAAGACCGCCTTCCGATGCAATTCTTTAGGTTCCCCTTGAAAGCGAGCACACAAGCATACACTAAACATGATATCGGGCCTAGATGCGGTAAGATAAAGCAATGAACCAATCATAGAACGGTAATTAGATTGATCAACAGGTTTACCGTCCTTATTCGTGTCGAGATGACAATTTGTTGCCATTGGAGTACTTCTTTAGCTACAATCTTCCATCTCAAATTTCTTCAAGAGGTCCTTGGTATACCTTTCTTGATAGATGAATGTCCCCTCTCGAAGTTGCTTGATTTGGAATCCAAGGAAGAAGTTGAGCTCTCCGATCATCGACATCTCGAATTCCCTAGACATCATTTTGCCAAACTCATGGCTAAGAGCTTCGTTAGTTGAACCAAAAATAATATCATTGACATAAATTTGACAAATAAATAATTCTCCGTCGATGTCTTTGGTGAAGAGTGTAGTGTCCACCCTCCCGATCTTGAATCCTTGCATGATCAAGAAATCCCGTAGTCGTTCATACCACGCCCTAGGTGCTTGCTTGAGCCCGTAGAGCGTCTTGTGCAACCTAAACACATGATTAGTATTCCTCGGATCTTCGAACCCGAGAGGTTGTTCAACATAAACAAGCTCGTTAATATAACCATTAAGAAAGGCACTTTTCACATCCATTTGATAAAGCTTTATGTTATGATGTGATGCAAAAGCAAGAAGTATACGGATAGCTTCTAGTCGAGCGACCGGAGTAAATGTCTCTCCAAAGTCTAGTCCTTCAACTTGCGAGAAAACCTTGGCCACAAGTCTTGCCTTGTTGTGGATCACAACACCGTTCTCGTCTTGTTTGTTGCGGTACACCCACTTTGTCCTGATGACGTTCTTGTCCTTGGGTCGCTCCTACAACACCCAAACTTCATTGCAGATGAAGTTGTTAAGTTCTTCTTGCATGGCCATCACCCAATTTGGATATTGGAGTGCTTCCTCAATGTGAGTGGGTTCTACACATGAAACAAACAAGTAGAGATTACCACCAAGACTTTGATATGTGGACGGTCCGAAGAGGTCCATGTGGAGCAACTCAAGTGGCTTGGAGGTTGACACCATTGTCTTCATCGGGTGGTGAGAAGCAACTTGCTTCCCGGCTTGACAAGCGCTACAAAGCTTGTTCTTCTCAAATGTGACATCCTTCACGCCGGTCACCATCCCGAGCTTGAATGACTTCTTAAGCTTGCTCATTCCAATGTTAGCTATGCGTCGATGCCATAGCCAACCCAAACTCGTCTTGGTGAAAAGACAAGTGGTCAAGCTAGCATCCTTGTTGGAGAATTCTACTAGGTAGAGATGTCCATGCCGAAACCCTTTGAAAATTAGATCTTGGCTTGTTTCACTAGTCACAACAACATCATTTTTGCTAAAGGTGCACGTTAGTCCAAGATCACATAATTGTGAAATAGAAAGCAAATTGAAACTAAGTGACTTAACATACAATACATTGGAAATAGATAAATCATTTGAAATTGCAATCTTACCCAACCCAATTACCTCCCCTTAGAGTTATCACCAAAGGTGACTTTTTCATGATTACCGGAGTTTTCTATGGTGGTGAACATACCATCATTGCTGGTCATGTGTTGAGTGCACCCACTATTGAGTATCCAATGCTTTCCTCCGGCTTTGTAGTTCACCTACACACATGAATTCAATTTTTGATTTTAGGAACCCAAGCTAACTTAGGTCCTTGTATGTGTGATACAAGTGTTTCTGGGACCCAAAGTTGCTTGGGGAGCTTCCCCTTCATGCCCTTCATGTCCTTGCCAATGAACCTTGCCTTCACCTTGCCATCTACTTTACTCAAGAGATAATAATGATCATTGAAAGTAGACTTGTAGTTAGTAGGCAATCTTGGAGAAAGCCGGTTAGGAAGAGGACACTCCCTTGTATGGTGACCGGTGACCTCACAATGTTGGCAATAAGAACCAACTTCCTTGATGAAGCTTGTTCTAAGCTCCGGTGAGGGCACCTTTCCTTTGTTAGGCACCGGGAAGGATCCAAGTCCTCTATTGTTGAAGGCCCTTGCTTGTTGGAAGAGGATTTCTTTGTGCTTGACTTCTCCCTTAAATAGTCTTGCCACACTAGTGCGTAGACTTTCAATTTCTTCCAACAAATCCTTCTCCCTAGCATTCTCTTTTAAAGGCAAAGGCTTATGCAAGACATTAGTAGCATGAGAAGTAATAGATACCTTATCATTAAGGGTTTCTTTCTTTATAGTTTTCAATTCTTGATCAAGAACTTCATAAGCAAGGTTAAGTACTTGATGCTCTTGGATTAATTCATTTTGCTTTCCCAAGAGTGCTTGGTGTGCTACATCAAGCTCATTATGATCTAGCTTGATTTGAGCCTTATCCTCCTCAACTTGCTTGACATGAGATTTGAGCGTGTCATGCTCCTTAAGTATGCTTTCATACTTGTCAAGCAAATCAAGGTTAGCACTCTCAAGCTTAGCACGAGTTTCTTCAAGAGCCTTGACCTTACTCTTTTCACTCTTAATGATAGTGTGGTATTCATTTATCAATGAAGTTAAGTCATCAGGGGAATGCTCATCATCGCTAGAGTCATCACATACCTTAGTGTTACCTTTAGCCATGAGGCACATGGGAGGTGGATGAAGAGATGAATCATCATTGTTGGCAATGGCAAGGTCGGCCAAACTTTCTTCTTCCGCTTCACTCTCTTCATCACTTGATTCTTCGTTGGTGAACCATTCATTTGCCTCACACATGAAAACCTTTTGTGAACCTTTCATCTTCTTTGGGAAGAGTTTTGCCTTCTTGCCTTTGCCATGTTTCTTCTTCCCAAAGGATCTTGGTTTGGGCTTGACCTCTTCTTCATCCTCCTCACTATCTTCAAGCTTGCGATGCTTGCTCTTGTGGTTCTCTCTTCTTTTGTCCGGTTTTGGACAATCATAGGAGATGTGGCCTTGATCACCACAATTGTAGCAAGTCTTGTTGTCATCTGTCCTTGGTAGAAAAGCTTTCTTCTTGGGATCAAAGGTGTATCCCTTCTTGGCAATCTTGGAGTTCAAGCGAGAGAATTTTCTCATCATCAAGGTAAGCTCATCATCGTCATCTTCACTTGATGCTTGCTCTTCTTCACTTGAGCTAGGCTCAACCACTTTCTTTTTCTTGAGACTTGTTTTCTTGGTGGAAGCCTTTAGAGCAATTGTATTTGAAGATGATTCCTCCATCATCCCAAGCACACTCATCTCATGAGCGTGAATCTCTCCAATAAGTCCCGAAACTTCAATGTGATCAAGAGATTCTTTTTGAAGCATGGAGTTGATGATGTTGTACTTTGTCTTAGGAAGGAGCATAAGAATCTTGCGGTTGATGAGTCCCTTGCCAAGAGAAGCAATATCAAGAGCATTAATTTCCTCAATAAGCACATTCAAGCGAGAAAACATTTCATTGACATTTTCATGAGGTAGCATTTTGAACTCATCATATTTGGCCTTAATCATATGATACTTTAGTTCTTTGACACGAGAAGAACCCTCATGAATTTCAATTAAGCAAGCCCAAATTTCACAAGCTTTTTCTTTGCTAGCAATCCTAGCAAACACATCTTGACTAATGCATTCATAAATGGCATTTCTAGCTTTTGCATCCCACTTGACTTGATCACCTTATAGTTTTGCTCACCAAATCCCACATGGGTCGCTTCCCATACCTCGGGAGCAACAGCCTCTAGATAAGCACGCATGCATGCTTTCCAATAGGCAAAGTTCTTGCACTCGAAGATGGGAACCGAACCCCCAATCTTGGCCATTTTAGCTCTCTAGCTGTGAAGCTAGAATGATCCAATGAGCAACCTTGCTCTGATACCAATTGTAAGGATCGAATGCCCAAGAGGGGGGGGGGGGGGTGAATTGAGCTTCTTTTCCAAAATTAAAGCAATAAAAACTTAATTACTAAAAGCCCAATTCCCTATGCAAGCAACCTATGCATTCAAGTGAATAGTAAGATTGCGGTATATGAAATGCATAAGTGTAACGGGAAAGAGAGAATGTGCAAACTCCCGAGGAGACACGAAGACCGGAGATTTATCCCCTGGTTCGGCAAGACCGTCAAGACCTTCCTACATCCACATTGTGGCACCCACCAAAGGGTATAGCCACTCCCAAGTCACCGAGACTAGGGATCTTCACTAAACTCCAACCTCGGCAAGGTGGAGCTCAAGCCTTGTACAAGTTGGATCCTCTGGGCTTCCACAACCGTCTTGGCAAGCTCCGGAAGGCTCTCTCCAATCACCGACTCTTACACGGTGAATACAATCACCAAGAGACAATCCCTTACAACTCTCACTATACTAGAGACTCCAATGACCAAGAATGGAAGCACACAAGCACTATCTCTAGCAAGTTCTAGCCTATCTCTTGGTGTACAAGTGGTGTAAATGATGTAGAAGTGGTAGCTCAACGTCTTGAATGCTTGAGAATGTGCAGAGTAGCTCTGGTTGTCAAGACTTGTCGAAATGACTGGTTGAAGGGGTATAAATAGCCGGCCTCCAAGAAATAGCCGTTGGAAAAGTAGGCTGACATCACTGTTCTGCAAACACCGGATGATCCGATGTTCTCCCTTCAGTTGTCATCGATCGAATCCAAATTAGATGATGTCACTGTGTCAGATATGACCATTGATCGACCGATGTAACACTTGCCTCATCATCGGATGATCCGGTGGCACTTCATCCAGAATTGGTCCAGAAATAATGCTTACTGGAGTGATTGACCAATGTGTTATCAATTATACATCGGATGGTCCGGTGTTACACTTGGTCCAGGGTAATTGCTTACTGGAATGATCGACCGACGTAACACTTTCTTCATCATCGGATGATCCGGTGAGTACTAAGTTCTGAGGTCTTTTTCTTCTGTTAAACCAACTCGATCGATGTATTATTTTCTGGAAATATCGGTTGATCCGATGAGTTGATTTTGTCTGCTTCGAGTTGTTCTAAGTGATTCTTTTAGAATTTGCTCGAGCGACCTCTTATACATTGGTTTGAAATATTATTTTGATGATTACCAAGTCTTGGGTGTTGTCAATTTCAATGGAATAACTTTGACATATGAGCTTTTTCTTTTAGTCTTCACAAAAATCGATTGACCTCGTGAAATAGTTTGTTTAGGGGTCTCCAATTATATCCAATGAGCAGTAGAAGATGTACATATAGAGTTCATTGAGTGTGATGAGTGATATGAGAGACCTTGCATCCACAAACTTATTAGTAATATTCAATGGTTGTCATTAATCACCGAAACCATACCTCATGGGGGCCTAGATGCTTTCAACTGTTAACTTGCCTGTGGTGCTTCTCGGCCCCCGTGAACAAAAAGTCGTACCAACATCTACAAAATATATTAAATCATTAAGTAAAGGAAAACAATATCTAATATTTAATATACTATATACAGTTTTTACCTGTCTCCGACAGGAGGGATCGTGGTCCGCTGAGTAGTAACCGGAGGAGGAGCCGCAAAGTGGGTCCTCCTCGCCCGTCGCCTCTGTTGCGACGCTGTCGCGTCCTGTGACCCTAAAGGCTCTGCGGAACCACCGAAGTCCAAAGGAAGGCTAGTGGTAGTTGGCTGCAGAGGGAGGCTAGCGCTATCCGGCTCCGAAGGGAGGCTAGCGCTAGCCGGCTCCGAAGGGAGGCTAGCGCTAGAGGGCTCCTGTAGTGGCCCCCTAACCTCTGACTCGGGCTCCTGTAGCGGCCCCTAGCCTCTGACTCTGACTCGGACTTAGAAGACTCTGAGTCAGACTGCACAAAAGGAAAAGATTGACAATAAATAATTATTAACAACTGCAATTTCTAAAAGAACTTTATTGTAAACTAAAATTTACCTCCATCCGCTGAAAGCACACGACAACTGAGGGTGGAGCGTGCGCCAGAAAGAGGGAACGTCAGCTCGAAGGTAATGAGGTCCCTGAGCAAGGGTCTCGTGACGGATCAAACCCTCTCACTGGCTTCCCCTTCCCCTTCCCCTTTGACGACATCCTGTTGCAAGGAATAAATGATTAATATGCAAAGATAATATACAAAATTAATGTTAAATTAGTGAATAAAATGTTACTTCAAAATTCATCAACATCATGATCATGCACCCTACTCCTTAAACCAACCCATCAATCTTCTTCTTCCGCATATCATTTTCATTTGCGTAAATCAGCAGGTTCGACTATGTCATCGATATCTTCAGTTTCCGATTCTGATTCTGTTTCCGCTTCCGTGCCAGTCTCAATATCTTCAGCGTCTCCAACTAAGTCATCGAGTCCTACACCGGGCTCGACTGAGAAGGAGTCTGACAACTATTCCTCTTGGTAGACACAATCAACCTCAACTTCGTTGCGGTAATCATCATCTCCTGGAGCGTATAACCGCTCACGAGGATTCATCTTATGTACCACCCACCAAGATTTGAATTTATTGCATGGATAAGGTAGATAGTACACTTGCTCTACTTGGTGTGCAAGAACTAATGAATCAAATCCTTTCAACCGTTCCTTGTGTTTTACTTCGACCATGCCAAATTCGTTTACTCGAATTCCACGAATGAAATCAAACCATTCGCAATCAAAGAATACCACTCGAATTGTTTTGTTTGTGACAAAGGTGAATTCAAGGATTTTTTTAATAATCCCGTAGTACTGCGTTTCATGATCTTGCGAATCAATTTCCCTCATCACAGCTCCAGTATTACATGTTGCCGCAAAATGACGAAGAGATTCAAATTCAGTTGTACAGAATCCAAAGCCGTTGACGTCATATCGACCATAGCTTCTAACATTAACCACTCCACAGGATAGTTGTCGCAAATCTTCATGGACGTTGGCATCTTTTTGGCACTGTCCAAGATATAGAGTTATTAGAAAACGTAAGCATTCTTAAGTTATAAGAAAACATTGTTAACATTGATAAGTTATCGAGAAAACGTTACATGATCTCGAAACCAAGAAAGAAAATTAGATCCCCCGTTTATTCCTTCCCGTGGAATCTGTTCTATTTGCTTTCTCGTGGGTTGATGTCTATGTCTCCAATTTTGCTTGTCGAACATACTACATGAAAAAGAGAACCTTTTAAAATACATGTGTTGGAAAAGATGGTGAAAAGCATAAGTTTAGGAGAAGCACTTACTTTAAATATTCATTCATTTCTTCCATATTAGCGTACATGTAGAAGAAAGTGGCACACCTTTCTTTTTTGCTAACATCGTAGGAAGTGTAACTACCAACAGTAGTGCCTCTTGTTGCAAAAATGGAGAGATCGCTACAAGGAGGTTGCTCATCCATATTGTACCGCATTACTGAAGTATTAACATTGTGTTCTTCTGCAAAGTAAACACTTGAGAAGTATCCTACTTCCTTAAGAGTAAAAGCTTTGGCGATGCAACCTTCAACCCTTGCCCTGTTACCAACCATTGGTTTCAAATATCTGAGTGATCTTTCAATATGATACATCCACCTATACTGCACGGGACTGCCCACTTTCGCTTCAAATGGAAGATGAATTAAGAGATGTTGCATTGGATTGAAAAATCCTAGAGGAAATTTTTTTTCCATCTTACACAAAAATAATCTCCTTCTCCATCTTAGTCATCATCTCTGGTGTGGTTTCTTTAGTACAGAGTTGCCTATAGAAGTGGCTAAGCTCAGCTAACACCTTCCACACTGCATCGTCAAAATAGCCTCGAAACATAATAGATAGAAGTCTTTCCATGATTATGTGATAATCATGACTCTTCAACCCAATGAGCTTTCCCATTTTCACATTCATGGCTCGTCTCAAACTAGCTGCATAACCATCTGGGAATTTCAACCTTTGCAACCATTCGAGAACTTTTTTTTTCTTTAGGTCGAAGACAGAAAGGAGCACGTGATTTACCACCATTTTCGGAGAGCTCGAGAGTTTGACGGTTACAAAGCTCGGCAAGATCCTTTCGAGCCTTTAAATTGTCTTTTGTTTTGCATGTCATGTCCATGCATGTGCTTATGATACATTCGGTCATGTTACGCTCTTGATGCATAACATCAATGTTGTGCCTTAGAATCAACGACTTCACATACGGTAGCTCCCAAGGTCCACATATGTGAGTCCAATTGTGTTTGTCTCTGTAACCTTCGAAATATCCAGGACGACCTTCATCTGGCACCAATTTGTCCAACATATCAGATATGAGGATGCGAGGCGAGCCCAACGAGCGACGACTCCTAGACTCTCGCCCAGAGGAGGCGAGGCGAGGATCCCAGCGAGACGACAAAACGGTTGGCGAAGAAGCTGCGGAGGAGGCCACGACTACCTACACGGCACGATCACACTTATTGCATGTCGTGCCCATCCGGGTTGGTCACTTAACCCTAACGATTCATCAATGTTTGATTATCAGCCATCTCAGAAATCACAAAATTTCGGCAGCATAACGCCGCATATTTAACACTACACCCCCCTATCCGGTGCAATTCTTAAAGTACAAAGGGGGGCAACTGGTTAGCTCAAAAACCTGTTGCCTTACGGATGTTGCGAGTCAAGGACAAATACTCGCAACATATGTTTTCAGAATTTTCATGGACTTATACGTACTCACAAACACGCGCGATGTGAACGGGGGGTCTTGCAGCGAAGAGATACCTAGCTACAGACTTTTAGGGTTAGTAATGGGCCGCCCGACCCATATACACTTAACCCTAATGATTCACCTCATGTCACCAGTCACGGGTCACGATCGTGACCCACTTGCCTATATACGCTAGGGTTGGGCACGATGGGCCGTATATATGCTACATATATACCACGACTTGGCCAAGCTTCGGGCCAGCACGACACACTCCGCCCGCAACGGGCCCGGCACAACCCGATAGGGGAAAATGGGATCCGTCGTGCTTGGCCTTGGCTTATGGCGTCGTGCCGACCCGGCCCGACACGACAAATTTGCGGGCCGCGCCAGGCCTAATGTTTTCATGCACGAGACCGGCCGGGCTCGGGCCGGGCCGGCCTGGCACAGCTCATTGGCCATCTATAGCCACGACAGAACCTAAGTGCCCCGACAGTCGGCCGCCCTCGACGCCGCCCTCTACATAAACCAATTAAGCATATTCTACACTATACTAATTAAGCATAATCTACACTAAGCAAATTAAGCACAATTAAGCAACTTAACCACTTAAGCATAATTAAATAAACATAATCTAAAGTAAGCAAATTAACTAATTAAGCATAATTAAATAAACAACGAAACAATTTAAGCATAATTTAAACAATTCAATTCAATTTCAAATTTGAACAATTCAATTCAATTCAATTCAAATCAAATTTAAACAATGCAATTCAATTAAATTCAAATTTCAATTGAATGGGTTAGGGTGGGGTGGGGTGGGGGTGTTTGGAGGGTGGGGGGTGGGGGGGTCTGTGTAGGGGAGGGGGGCTCGGGGAGGGGAGGGGGAGGGTGGGGGTCCTCTTCAGGGGAGGGGAGGGGGCGGCGCTCGACCGGGGAGGGTAGTGGGAGGGGGCCGGGGAGGGGAGGTGGAGGGGGAGGGGGCCGGGGAGGGGAGGGGGAGGGGGGGCAGCGCTCTGCTGGGGAGGGGAGCGGGGAACAGGGAGGGGAGGTGGAGGGGGAGGGGGAGGGGGGAGGGAGGGCCGGACGGCGGTGGTCGGCCGGGGAGGGCGGGGCGGCGCTCGGGGAGGGGGCAGGGGGCCGGGCTGGAGGTCGGGGAGGGGAGGGGAGGGGAGGGGAGGAGGGAAGGGGTGGAGTATACCTGGCGGCGTCGGACGGCGACGGGCGCGGCGACGGCGGTGGCGTGACGGCGGTTGAGCGACAGCGTCGGGTGCGACGGCGGGGAGAAGCAAAGCGGCGCGCGGCGGGTAAGGAAGGGAAGAGAAGGAACGCGCGCGGGGTAGGTTAAAATACGTAACTTACGTCAGCTAAATAGTAAAATGATGTTGGCCTATTTGACTTACGTCGGCCATCCTCCCAGCCGATGTAAGTTAAGCCTAACTTACGTCGTCCATTTTATT
Organism: Tuctoria greenei; assembly: GCA_036927565.1. NCBI lineage: Eukaryota > Viridiplantae > Streptophyta > Magnoliopsida > Poales > Poaceae > Tuctoria > Tuctoria greenei. The sequence goes on from JAYESD010000008.1 coordinate 37,058,543, forward strand.
CACGTTGGCTATGAATGTGGCCTAGAGGGGGGGGGGTGAATAGGACTTTTGAATTTTGTCGGAACCTGCAACACTTAACAACCAGATCAAATCTCGAGATATCGGACTAGTCCGGTCAAGTGCGGACTAGTCCGGTGTGTACCAACTAGGTTAATCAAATTTGATCGATTAGCTTGTTTCTAGGATGTATGTAGTGGAAATTTACTTATGATTGAAGTGTTACACGATTATGAACTAGGATATACCACAAGTCAATCTTATATTTAATGTTTCAACGTAAAGTAAGCAAGATTGATTGAAACCCTAGATTGATATGATGTATAAGAAGGATGAGCGCAAAGTAAGAACACAAGCACTTTATCCCGTGGTTTGGTTCCCACAGAGGCAACCTACATCCACATTGAGGAGTCCATGAAAATACTGAGTCTTCTCCAACCCTACCCTCGTTGGATCGCCACGGAGGCCAATTCTCTTCACTTATCACAAAGGGCAAACAACCGAATTCAAGGGGCCTTCTCACACGTTGAGGGATCCCCAAGATTACAACAAGAACTCCATCAAGAAAACACTCAAAAGATTACAATGCAAACCATAGGAGTGTGTTAGGGAATCAAACCAAGAGCTCAATGAGTGATGAACCGTGTCTCTCCAATGATCCAAAGTGTATCCTCAATGGATTGATCTTTGTTGCTTTTGATTTCATGGAGAGATGTGTTTTTGAGCCTCTTGGGAGGTGTGACGGCACAGGGGGTCGAGAGGTATGAAAGATGGGCTGTGTACACCTATTTATATGGGGTTCCCAAAAGTTACCGTTAGGGTTCAGGAATATCGTACTAGTCCGTGGTGGACACCGGACTAGTTCGGTGTGCTGTGTGTAGCAAACCCTAGGTGTCCCAAAATATCGGACTAGTCCGGCTAAAAGAGGACTTGTCCGATTTCGCTTCTAGAAATATTCGGACTAGTCCGATGGATATCGAACTTGTCCGGAAAAGTGAAACCCTAAGTGAATTGGGTGACAAGTCCGCACTTAGAGGACTTGTCCGGTTTAGGTCAGAGGGTTTTCAGAGTAGTCTGTGCCAGTATAGGACTTGTCCAATTTACATCAGAATGATATCAGACTAGTACGTTGTGTGATCAGACGTGTCTAATTTTGTGCAACTTGTGAAGTGTTTTGAGGACTGGTCCGCACTAGGAAGGACTAGTCTGATTCTAGCTAGAGAGATATCAGACTAGTCCGTGGTGATATCGGACTTGTCCGATCTTGTGCAGAAAGATATTGGACTAGTTCGGTGTCGGTCGGACTAGTTCGGTCCTGTATAAACTTGTGCAATGTGTGTGATAATTTGTGCTTGAGCTCTTGGGGTGCGTTTCCTTAACACACTCCATACAAAATGATCTACTACACTTGTTCCTTGAGATCTTTTCCACATTGCTCCTCATTCTCCCTTCTTTTTGGCACCTTGCTTAATTTCTCATTAGAACTTGTGCTCATCTCAACAAAGTGGTTAGGATCTCATTTGCTTGTACTAAATCATCCAAAACCCATAAGGGATTCCTAGATGCACTTTCAATCTCTCCCTTTTTGGTGATTGATGACAACCAATTGAGATTTCACAAAATATGATAAAAAGTTGAGATTTTCATAAAGTATGCATATATGAGTTTAAAATACATTAAGCAATGAAAGCATGATCTATATGTGCACTCTTTATGGTGGGATGCAACACTGAGTGTATAGAAGTAATAATCAATATGAGAATGACATAATTGACATCAACACATCAACAATAAGCATATATGTAATTTTTATAGCAAAAACACAAATTTCATCAATTTCTTCATAAGCAGTTCAAAACATTGTATCACAGGACCATAAGTATCATAAGAGCATATTAAACGTTTTACAAACCACAAAATAGGCAGAAAGCATAAAAAGAAGCTCTACTCGCATCCTACAGCTAAGACCTAAGACCTAAGACTCCCCCTCAATCTCTCCCCCTTTGGCATCAAGACACCAAAAAGAAGGAGAGGAGGGACCTAAAGTCTTCAAGCCTCGTTGTCGGTCCTCTCATCGTCTTCATCTTCATCTTCTGGCTGATGAGGAGGAGGAGGAGGAGGAACAGAGCCACTCGAGCCCCCAATGCCAAAATAGGAAAGCTCGGAAGGAGTCAAGGGCCCGAGCTTGGTGTAATCAGAGTCGGAGTCATCAGAGATTACTAGAGATCCAATGGGCTCGATCTCCAGTTTTTGGCAAATTTGCTTCATGTTCTCCTTGACATATCTCATGTCATCCTTTCTTCTTTTGTTGAGCTTGTGGGCCTTTACCTCGGCCTTTCTGCAGGAGGCAAAAATAGCTGCCAGGTATTTGAAGATGACACTTGGGGACCCCTTTTGAGGAGGGGCCCTAGTGGCAGGAGCATCCCTAGCACCGGCACTGGCTCTCGCTGGAGCCTCAGGGCTGGAGGCTGGAGATTGAGCGGCTTGAACACTTGTCTTTTGAGGCATCTGGGGCCTCAAGGGAAGGTGCTCCACATCCTTGACAAATTATATGCCAGTGACCTTCTCAATCATGAACATCAGATAAGGAGCATAGCCACATGACCTGTTGGGCGTGCAAGAGATGTTCACCATGTCATTCCAAATATAGTCACAGACATCAAATCTTCTGTCTTTGCTAATGACCTTAATCAAGGTCCTGAGATACCTCTGCACACTCCCAGCATCCCCATCCTTGGGGGAAATTGTCTTCCTCAGGACCCTATTCAACACCACAAAGAAAGGCTTCATATTCTTTGTAGAAGGGGGGTTGAACTTGGAGTTGGGCTCATAGAGGAACTTCATTTTGTCTTTCTCGATGACACCAATGTTGTGGATGATTACATTGTCATTGCTCGAGGTGTCAAGGTGTAGCAGTCTTGCAAATTCCTCATAAGTTATGCTGTACTTGGATCCATGAGTCATCCAAGTCACACTTTCTTCCTCATCACTTGAGAAGTGGCAAGTAGCATAAAACTGGGCAATCACCTCATCATTCCAATTGCTCCTGAAGGCGAAGAGGTCCTTCAGGCCATGCCTTTCCATTGCCTCCACCACTTCAACAAAGGGTGAGCAACCCTTCTTCTCAAAGTGCGCCCAATCTATCCATTGGCTGCGCACCACGTGTATCTTCATTGGGAGGTATAGAGACCTGTAGAAGTCTGCATGAAAATTGCTCCAAAATCTCCCATCGGCAGCTTGCTTTGGATGGCTGTAGAAATCAACATTTCTGAACTTGGCCGCCATGTCACTACCCTTCCCGTTTAATCTCTCCTCCGCGGGGTCCCTGGCCCCTTCCCTTGGAGCTGATAGCTTTAGAGGGCCAATTGGGCCCGTCGCAATACCCTTGCCCTTTCCCTTGGCTGGGCGAGGGCCACATCCAGCTAAAGCCTTGGATGCTGGCTTCTTCGCGAGGACTTTCCATCGTGCCTAGGGAGGAGAGGCAGCTGGCTCGGAGGGGCGTTCTTGGCGCTTCTTGCCAAGGCTTGTTGAGGACCGAAGCACGGCTTCATGGTCCATCTCAGTCTCGAAGTCGGAAACTTCATCGTGAGAGTTCGACATGCCCTGAGAATGTATTGCACAAGGTATTGATGAGAATAGATTACAAAGAATTGCATTGAAAGATTAATAAGTTTGGGTTTGAGTTCAGAAAAATCGGACAAGTCCGGTGTACAGGCACAGACTAGTCCGGTTGACCGAACTTGTCCGTGCATGGACCGGACTAGTCCGGTATTCATCCTCAAGAACCTTAACTATGAGACAAATGGAGTTTCTCAATGCAAAAATAGCCTAACAGCAATGTAATACATCAAGGACACTTGCATTAGGTGACAGAAGCTAGACTATTCGATCAACAACGAAGAAAATGGGGATTTCTAGGGTTTGGGAGAAAAATTACCAAAAAATCGCTTGAATCTCGGAGAAGAGGGGGTTGAAGGGCGGACAAGTCTGTGGTCTTCAATCCCTAAGCGAAGGAGGTTGATTTCCTCCCAAACTTGGAGATTTTTGATGGAGAAATCGTTGAATCGCCTTGGGGAGCTCGAGCGTGGAGAGAGAAAGCTTGAGGCAAGTGTGGGGTGAAGGAGATTAGGGTTTGGTGGCGGCTAAGGTTATGGACACGAAAAATGTACAAGTCCAAAAATGATCGGACTAGTCCGAAATTTTCCAGAGGCTATAGCGGACTAGTTCGTGGTGTGCCAGACTAGTCCGGCCTAACCAGCGCTCTGCGGACTAGTCTGCATGGGCGGACTAGTCCGGGTAACCACGGACTTGTCTGTGGTCACCAGGGAAGAAATGCCTAGCCCATTCGTATATATTCGAAGGTACTTATTTAGAAAATAGGGAGGCAAATCAAATCAAATAATCTTGATGAATATGATCAGTAAGCATACAACAATCAAGCAATGATCATAATTCACCAAGATCTAGTAATTGACATAGTTTTTCGAAAAAATTGGGAGAGATGATTTTCACAACACAATCAATGAATTTTGAAGATAGCATTCAGGTATACAAGATTTCAAGCCACACTCCGAGAATCAAGGATATTTAGTTCATTTCAGAGTTCGTAAAAATGTTTTTCATCAAGTGGCTTGGTGAAAATATCGGCTAGTTGTTTTTCGGTGTTGACATGTGAAATGGCTATATCTTCCTTCATTGAATGGTCTCTCAAAAAGTGATGCCGGATGTCTATGTGTTTGGTCCTAGAGTGCTCAACCGGATTATGGGCAATTTTAATGGCACTCTCATTATCACAAAGGAGTGGAATGCGGTTCATATTGTAACTGTAATCCCTTAGAGTGTGTTGCATCCAAAGGAGTTCAGCACAACAACTCCCGGCTGCAACAAACTCCGCTTCGGCTGTGGATAGGGCAATGGAGTTTTTTTTTCTTGGAGGACCAAGAAACTAGGGATCTACCTAGGAATTGGCATGTACCGGAGGTACTTTTTCTATATACTTTGCATCTGGCATAATTTGCATCGGAGTAACCAATGAGATTAAATTTGGAACCTTTGGGGTACCAAAGGCCTAGGTTGGGTGTATGAACTAAATACCGCAAGATTCTCTTAACGGCTGTTAAATGACACTCTTTTGGGTTGGCTTGAAACCTTGCACACAAGCATACACTCAACATAATGCCAGTCCTAGATGCACATAAGTAGAGTAAAGATCCAATCATGGAGCGATATACCTTTTGATCGACGTCTGGTCCATCTTCATTGAGATCCAAGTGGCCATTCGTTGCCATGGGAGTCTTTATGGGCTTCGCCTTATCCATTCCAAACTTCATGAGTATCTCTTGAGTGTACTTAGTTTGGCTTATGAACGTCCCTTCCTTTTGTTGCCTCACTTGGAATCCCAAGAAGTACTTTAGCTCTCCCATCATGGACATCTCAAACCTATCTGTCATAATTTTACCAAATTCCTAACAAAAAGATTTGTTAGTTGAACCAAATATTATATCATCAACATAGATTTGACAAACAAAGAGATCATTGTCAAAGTTCTTTGTAAATAATGTATAATCTACTTTACCGATCTTAAAACCATTTTCAATTAAGATATCTCTATGACACTCATACCAAGCTCTAGGAGCTTGTTTGAGGCCATAGAGAGCCTTACGCAATTTAAATACGTGGTTGGGGAACTCTTCATCTTTAAATCCGGGGGGTTGCTCCACATATACCTCCTCCTTGATTGGTCCGTTGAGGAAGGCGCTTTTCACATCCATTTGATAGAGCTTGAAATCATGGTGAGTAGCATATGTAAGTAATATTCTAATAGAATCAAGTCTAGCTACGGGAGCAAAGGTTTCATAGAAATTCAAACCTTCGACTTGTGAATACCCTTTGGCCACAAGTCGTGCCTTGTTCCTTGTCACCACCCCGTGTTCATCTTGTTTGTTGCGGAAGACCCACTTGGTGCCGACGATGTTGGATTTGGGTCTTTCGACTAGTTACCACACCTTGTTACTTTTGAAATTGTTGAGTTCTTCTTGCATGGCCACTACCCAATCCGAATCCTTCAATGCATCCTCAACCCTGCGTGGTTCCAAAAAGGACACAAACGAGTAATGCTCACAAAAATTAGCTATACGAGATCTAGTAGTTACTCCCTTTTGGATGTCGCCGATGATGTTGTCAATTGGGTGATCCCTTTGGACGCATTGGTGTACTCTTGGGTGTGGTACTTGCTGTCTTGAGTCTTTATGATCATCTTCTTCTCCCTCTAAATGGTTGCCCTCATTGACATGAAGGTCACTTTCGTCTTCTTGAGGTTGATCTTGTATGGAAGCTCCCCCTTGATCATTGGCCTCCTCTTGTGGTTCATTTTCCTCAAGCATATGTAGAGGTGGCTCTTGTGGTCGAACTTCGCCTAACGCCATTCTTCTCAATGCTTGGCACGGAGCTTCTTCTCTACCTAGCACACATGGATCAACTTGCTCCTTTTGGGAGCCATTAGTTTCATCGAATACTACGTCACGTGCTACTTTAACAAGTCCGGAGGTCTTGTTGAAGACACGATAGGCGTAAGTGTTCAAATCATAACCAAGCAAGAAACCTTCATCGAACTTCGAAGTGAACTTTGAAGTCCTAGGCTTCTTGTTCAAAATATAGCATTTGGAACCAAAAACTCGAAAATATGAAATATTAGGATTGTTACCAGTGAGTAGATCATAGGATGTTTTCTTGAGTAGTCGATGAAGATAAAGTCGATTTATGGCGTGGCAAGCTGTGTTGACCGCTTCCGCCCAAAATCGATCCGAGGTCATGTACTCATCGAGCATTGTTCTCGCCATCTCTATGAGGGTTTGGTTCTTTCTTTTGGAAACTCCGCTTTGTTGAGGGGAGTAAGGTGCTGAAAACTCGTGCTTTATGCCTTCTTCATATAGGTACTCCTCCACTTGTGTGTTCTTGAACTCCGTGCCATTGTCGCTTCAAATGTTCTTGATTGCCAATGAGAATTCATTTTGAGCTCGCTTGAAGAACTTCTTGAGTATTCCTTGTGTTTCTGAATTATCATGTAAAAAGAAAATCTAAGTGAAGCGAGAAAAATCATCAACAACTACTAAACCATATTTGTTATCGCCGATGCTTATGTAGGCAATTGGACCAAATAAGTCCATGTGAAGTAGTTCGAGCGGTCTTGTTGTAGTCATGACGTTCTTAGCGGGATGAGGTGCTCCAACTTGCTTCCCGGCTTGGCACGCGCTACAAGGGTTGTCTTTCTCAAAAACAACATCCTTCAAACCTCAGATGTGATCGCCCTTGAGGAGTTTTTGAAGGTTGCTCATACCAACATGCGCTAGCCGTCTATGCCATAGACAACCCATGTTGGTCTTTGCAATCAAGCATGTGTCAAGTTCGACTTTATCTTTGTTGAAGTCAACAAGGTAAAGCTTTCCCTTTAACATACCCTTGAATGCAATGGAACCATCACTCCTTCTAGAGATAGTCACACCCTCGTTAGTGAACAAGAAATTATAACCTTTGTCACATAATTGATATATGAACAGCATATTATAATCTAAGGAATCAACATGTAATACATGAGAAAGAGTGTGTTTAGATGATATGACAATTTTACCGGTACCGAGCACCTTTCCTTGACGATTGTCTCCAAAATAGATGCCCTCGCTTGGATCCTCATTTGCTTCATATTCAACGAACATCCTTCTTTCTCCGGTCATATGGTTGGTGCAGCCACTATCTAGCACCCATTTAGATCCACCGGAGGAATAGGCCTGCAAAAACAAATTATGCCTTGGTTTTAGGTACCCAAGCTTGCTTGGGTCCTTTTAGGTTAGTCACAAGGGCTTTGAGCACCCACACATGAGACTTGGTGTTCCCATGGCGTGGCCCAACATAATGATCATAAACTTTGCCAAAATTACTTCTCATTAAGACATAATATGCATCAAAAGTTCTAAATAGCAACTGTTGTTGTTTATACACAGGACTAGTCTGGGAGATCGGACTTGTCCGGAGGACCAGACTTGTCCAGATCTCGACCGGACTAGTCCAATGATCATGCGTGTTGGATTCATTAATTTTGGATTTTCCAGTTTGAGAGTGTCTTCCCTTTACAAAGGCATTGCTCTCCTTGTTATTCTTATGGCTTCTAGCATGTTGATTTTCACCATAAGAGTAACCAATGCCATATTTGACATTTGGAGGTCTTGTGACCAAGTATGCACTACGTGCATATTTGATCTTCTCCTTGCCAAATATGCCATTTGTGAAGGATGCTTGTCCTTGGTAGAGGTTGACTTGTCTTTCAAGCTGGTGTCAACTTTACCACATGTACAAGTAGAAGCAACTTCAGTTTTAATGGGTTGAGAAGGTGAACTTGAAGAGGATGAAGGGTCACCTTGCTTGAGTGACTCAACTTGCACTTTAAGGATCTTGTTAACCTTGATTAGGTTAGAAAGTTCATCCTTGATTGTAGCATTTGAGTCGCTTAACTCCAAGCAGGCTTCTTTGCTTGAAGCTAATTCAAGCTCTAGTGACTTGCTTCGCTCCTTTTCAAGTTCTAGAAGCTTATCAAGTTCGACATATTCCTCTTTTTGGGAGATAATCATGTCTTCTTGATGATGTATCAATTCTCCTTCTCAACAAGTTGATCAAGTAATAATTTCATTTTTGCGGCTGTTTTCTTATCTAGTCCAATGAGCATATCTTCATTATCGCTAGCAATTTCACTATCACTAGAATATGAATGCACGGAAGAGGGTTTTGTTGTTACCTTGCGTTTACCTTCCTTTGCCATGAGGCAAGTGCCGTTCCCCTTCCATGCGCCGAGAGTAGGGAAGAGAGTGGACTTCTTAGATGTCTTTTCGATGGCTATGCTAGACATCTCCACATCTTCTTCGGATGAGGACTCATCATTTGAGTCCCATTCTTTCCCAAGATGTGCTTGTTCAGCTTGCTTCTTCTTCTTCAAGAATTTCTTGGGTTGAGGCTTTGCTTCTTTGGTCTTCTTGTTGTACTCTTCATATGGGCAATCAACTATAAAGTGGCTATACTCACCACAATTATAGCATGCCCGCCTCAATTTTGGTTTTGATCTCTCCTTGTACTTTCCTTCACTTGATTTAGCGCCTTGTCTCTTCTTCATCATCTTCTTGAATTTCTTCATGAACAGTATCATGTCATCTTCATCCAAGTCACTGCTATCATCATCACCGTCTTCTTCTAGTTGAGCTTCTCGAGCTTCTTTAGACAAGGGCTTAAGGGTGGACTTTAGAGCGACCCCGTTCTTCTTTGCTGAGGTGAGGTCGGCAATTTCCTTAACATGTTTGGCTTGTTTTTCCATCATCTCAAAGTTGTTGATTTTCCCAAGTAGCTCATCCGGGGTCATCTTCTTGTATCCGGGGCTTTCTCGTATCATTGAGCACAAGGTGATATTGCAAGGCATGAAGGCTCTAAGTATGAGCTTCACTACCTCGTGGTCGTTCCACTTCTTGCTTCCGTATGCTCGCACCTTGTTGATCAACGTCTTTAATCGGTTGTACATGTCTTGTGGTGACTCATCTTCTTCGATTGCGAACCTTCCCAGCTCACCTTCAATCATCTCGATCTTCGCTTCTCTCACATGACGATCGCGTTCATGTGCGGTTTGCAATGTATCCCATATTTCTTTTGTGATATCGAGTCCATCCACTTTTGTAAACTCATCACGACTGAGCGATGAAGTGATGACTGCAACAGCTTGGGCGTTTTGATGGATCACTTGCTCTTGGCTAGGTGTGAGCTCCTCATCATCATCAGGGATATCTATTCCTGTGCATACTATGTGCCACAAACATGGATTGAGAGAAATCAAATGCATTTTCATGTTTTGCCTCCACATTGAGTAGTCATTGCCGTCAAAATGTGGGGCTTTTCCAAGTGGAATGGATAGATAATGATTTTTCCTAGAATTTAGGCGATCATAGTTAAAAGGATATCAGGAGTAGTCGGTGTGACTACTCCCCTTCTTTTTCTTCTCATCTTCGATTTTCACCTTTCCCTTGGAGAGGGTTTTCTTCCTTAGGAGCGCCTTGAGTTAGAGTGTCTCCTCATCGTCATCCTCGAAGTCTTGAATGGCCTCGAGGAGCTTCTCCAATTTTTGGTTCTTGTCTTCATCATCCTTCTCTTGGTTGTTGCTCTTGTGTACGTCATTCATGTCCAACATGATCTCTTCGAGCGATTAGTCTCCTTCTTGAAGAACCTTGCTCTGATACCAATTGAATGTGGCCTGGGGGGGGGGGGGTGAATAGACCTTTTTGAATTTTGTCGGAACTTGCAACACTCAACAACCAGATCAAATCCCGAGATATCGGACTAGTCCGGTCAAGTGCGGACTAGTTCGGTGTGTACCGACTAGGTTAATCAAATTTGATCGATTAGTTTGTTTCTAAGATGTATGCAGTGGAAATATACTTGTGATTGAAGTGTTACACGATTATGAACTAGGATATACCACAAGTCAATCTTATATTTAATGTTTCAACATAAAGTAAGCAAGATTGATTGAAACCCTAGATTGATATGATGTATAAGAATGATGAGCACAAAGTAAGAACACAAGCAATTTATCCCGTGGTTCGGTTCCCACAGAGGCAACCTACATCCACGTTGAGGAGTCCACAAAAGGACCGGGTCTTCTCCAAACCTACCCTCATCGGATCGCCACGGAGGCCAATCATCTTCACTTATCACAAAGGGCAAACAACTGAATTCAAGGGGCCTTCTCACACGTTGAGGGCTCCCCAAGATTACAACAAGAACTCCACCAAGAACACACTCAAATGATTACAATGAAAACCACAAGAGTGTGTTAGGGAATCAAACCAAGAGCTCAATGGGTGATGAACCGTGACTCTCCAATGATCCAAAGTGTATCCTCAGGGGATTGATCTTTGTTGCTTTTGATTTTGTGGAGAGATGTGTTTTTGAGGCTCTTGGGAGGTGTGACGGCGTAGGGGGTCTAGAGGTATGAAAGATGGGCCGTGTACACCTATTTATATGGGGTTCCAAAAAGTTACCGTTAGGGTTCAGGAATATCAGACTAGTCTGTGGTGGACACCAGACTAGTCCGCTGTGTTGTGTGTAGCAAACCCTAGGTGTCCCGAAATATCGGACTAGTCTGGCTAGAAGCGGACTTGTCCGATTTTGCTTCTGGAAATCTTCGGACTAGTCCGATGGATATCGGACTTGTCCGGAAAAGTGAAACCCTAAGTGAATTGGGTGTCAAGTCCGCACTTGGAGGACTTGTCCGATTTAGGTCAGAGGGTTTTCGGACTAGTCCATGCCAATATCGGACTTGTCCGATTTACATCAGAATGATATCGGACTAGTCTGTTGTGTGATCGGACTTGTCTGATTTTGTGCAATTGTGAAGTGTTTTGAGGACTAGTTTGTATTGGGGAGGGCTAGTCCGATTCTAGTGAGAGAGATATCGTACTAGTCTGTGATGATATCAAACTTGTCCGATCTTGTGCAGAAAGATATTGGACAAGTCCGGTGTCAGTCGGACTAGTCCGGTCCTGTATAAACTTGTGCGATGTGTGTGATTATTTGTGCTTGAGCTCTTGGGGTGTGTTTCCTTAACACACTCCATACACAATGATCTACTACACTTGTTCCTTGAGCTCTTTTCCACATTGCTCCTCATTCTCCCTTATTTTTGGCACCTTGCTTAATTTCTCATTAGAACCTGTGCTCATCTCAACAAAGAGGTTAGGATCTCATTTGCTTGTCATAAATCATCCAAAACCCACAAGGGATTCCTAGATGCACTTTCAGGCTAGTTATCCAAGCCGACATAAGTTTACATTTATTGCTGTCGGTCTACTTACTTACGTCGGCGGCCGACGTAAGTTAGTTAACTTACATCGGTTTTTTCTGGCCGATGTAAGTTAGTTTATTTACATCGGCCAGCCGACGTAAATTAAGTTGGCCGACGTAAATGTTAGCGTTTCCTGTAGTGCTAGACTTTAGGGTAATACTGTTTTAGAATTTAAAGCCTTGGAATTCTCTGAAACTATTTATACTTTACAAAAAATAATATTAAATAATTTGAGATATTTATTTAAATGTAGTAAATTTCAAATATATGTATAAAATAGCAAAATAGTTCTAGGAAATTGCTAATAACTCATAATAAATTATAGAAAAATAATATTAACCATTTTGCACATGAATCTTTTCTGTAATAATTATTTTAATTATAGGGTTTACTCAAAAATTGGTTATTTAATTATAAAACCTTTATAGATAAATTCTTAAACACATTTTGATATTTCAAAACATATATCTAAAATATTTCAATGTCTATAAAATATTTAAAATGATATATAAATTCTTAGAAATGAGTATAAAAATAATATAAACATGTAGAAAATATCTATTTTTTTTATAAAGACATATTTGCATACTGTAATTCATTTTGTCACTTGATTAATTAATGTAACTGCATACTTTTGACCATAAACTTTATTATAACATAATAAATCATTCATAACTCTGATTTATATCATTATCGTAACATCTCCAATAATAATATATGTATTGCTTGTATGATGTATTGTTATTGAATGTTTTTATTTCTCTTTTGACGATAGTTTATACGCATTCGTAATTGCGATGAAGAAGCAACACGAAGATATGGAGACCAAGAGTTCAATCAAGAAGACTGAGCAGCTAAATAATAAAAGGCAAGTGTCCTTGACCATCTTGTTCCTATTTTAGGGATTATAGTTAGTTGCATGCTTAATTAATGTGAATCTTATTCTATTTACCGTTCCATATAATTTCTTGTCGCTCGGAATGGAAAGGATGGTACTTGGGGTTTTGATTACGCTTAGCCATGCATAGTAGATGGGGGAAAACATTGATCATATATGTCACTTATGATTTATGATTATTTATTGAGATATAGAAAATGAATTGTAGTAGATAGGAATCTGACGGGTTGGTTTGAATGGTATGGTGCAGTACGCACGAGACCCGAGATTGGGGTTTGGACCTTCCCAAATTCTAAGGATATGTTTATGGAGGAAGTCACTAAGCTTTACAGTATCTCCACAAGACTGAGAATGGGGCAGTTTGGTCAATTAATTAGGCTTCTCCCAACTTAGTGCTAGTGTTTGGATAGTGCGGGGAATGGGTTCAGAGTAACTGCCCTTGGATTCGCAAGGCTCGAGAGGGGGCTTCTGTTGGCGGAGGGGTACTCCAGTAGATGCCTCAGCGGTGAAACCCCAGTGGGCTAGTGCTAGTCGGTAGAATCCTTTGTAAAGACCTCGTAGTGATCTCCTGGCCAGACACCTACAGAAGTGTGTATTGTGGTTGGCCGCCACTGGCATCAGGGAGGTTTACTTAGTCCACCTGGCAACAGGGGATGAAATCACGGCTTGCGGGTAAAGAATACATTCTCTGTAGAGATTGAGAAACTGTCATGACAGTCGTGCTCACGGACAAGAGCGGCTTGTTGTCGAATTCGTAATTAGTCAATGGTTTGAATGGTGGTTGGAAATGGACATTGGGTTTGGTTCTTTATCTATTATTCTGTTATGGTTGTGATTATTCACCTAGATGTAGGTTGCTAATGAAAGCTAAGGTTAGGTTTAAGGCATAGTGCTTAAACCACTATCAGCCTTTCCTTTGATTTGGCCTTCATATCATTTACTTGCCACACTTGCTGAGTACCACGAGATGGTACTAACACTTGCTTTGTTGTATCTTTGATATGCTGCTCAGTGAAGAAAAGATCTAATGAGGACAGTGATAAGTGAAGACGGTGTATAGGTCGCGTTGCTGCCATTCAGTTTGCCCGTGGTTGCCCTGAAGTTTTTCCTCTTCCGCTGCTACTTCAAAACTCTTTTGAAGGTATAAATGTTGTTTGCATGCGATATAGAACTGTTTATCACTTTTTGTCGTACATCTATGGTGAAACTGGTCCTGGCATACATGTATTTTGCAGCTAGTTTTATGGTTAATAAAACCGGGTGTGACAAAAGTGGTATTAGAGCTATATATCGACTCTAGGCGCGTGACCTTAGTTAGAATGGACCTCTTAGACTTTCCTTTAACCTCGTTTATGAAGACGAAGATTCGACTCGACCAACGGAAGCTTCAGATGGACATATGAAGACAACGCACAAGAAAAGAAGACTTTGAAGATTATTATATATCACTCGCTTAGGTCCTTTTTGTTTAGCGGGTGAAACTCTTGCCTTGTTGATAACGATTTAGAAACACGTTGCTTGATGTATTGCTAAAACAGCAAGTAATTGTAATATTAATGTAACAATAATAAAGAGTACACGAACCCATAAAATGATAGGTTTATCTTGTTTAAAGGGGGTAGCCAACCACTAATAAATCCTATCCTCTTTTCTTCGTTGACCTACTTGAATCTCGAGGGCGAGATTCCTTGTAAGGTGGGTGAGGTTGTAACCACTGTATTTAACAAAAGGGAAAAGAAATAGTAATAACAATAACAATAATAAATCTATTAGTCATGACAATGCATTTAAAATAAAATATTTTAAAATTTAGAATCACAAAAGAAATTTAAGCCAAGTTCAAAATTATAATATCAGAACAAGAACAAGAATCTAGAAGAACATAAAGTAATGTGTGTGATAAAACATTAAAATTTAACTAAAGTGACATATTTCATCGTAAATGTTTATCAATAGTAGAAAAAGGCAAATATGAAATTCTAAAGAATAGGTTTGAATCCAAATAAAATTAAAGCATGATAAAGAAAACTTAATCAGACTTCGTATCGCCCTGTTAAAATTTATAATAGAATTGACAATAAACTCAATATATAAATACACTAAAAAATTAATATAATACTAAGAATGGATAATAATGGAAGTAAGATGTAAGTTGTGTGCAATAATAGAGGTTCTTTGAAAAACATATATAAAAAAACAATATTTATAATATTATTTGTGTTTTATGTATTCAATTGTGTGCAATCCTAAACTTCTAAAAGTATTAGAAGAACATTAGGAAGTAAATAATAATAATAATAATAATAATAATAATAATAATAATAATAATAATAATAATAGTGACTTGTTGATGGGTAAAAATATGGTCCAATTCTTTGTCCAACCTTCTAGAATCCCGGGGCGAGATTTCGTTTAAGGGGGGTAGAGTTGTCACACCCGTATTTTCAAAAAGCAATAAAAGGCAAATAAAATAAAATTGGGAAGAATAAAATAAGCAATAAGTAATTAAATAAGTAAAAATAAAATAAATTACTCCTTTCATAACTTTTGTGAATAAGTAAACATGTTTAGAATACATTCTTACTTCTGCATTTTGGCGAGAGTTTTGAAACATCAAATTCAATAGAAAATGTTTGAAACAAAAATCAAATAGAGAATATAGAAATAAATAAACAAAAAAAACAGGTTAAGCCCCTCCTGGGCCAAAATCCCCTCCGGCCCAGCCCAGCCGCGCCTCCTCCCCTCTATCCTTCCTTTCCCCGCTGGCCCACTCCCTTCCTTCCTCGGCCCAACCGCACGCGCCCCCGCGGCCCCGCCTAGCCGTGTGCGCTCTCCACCGAACCCTAGCACCCGCGCGTCCCTGTTCCCCGAAGCTGCCACCTCCACGGTTCAATGCGTGCGCCCCAACCCGATCGCTACCTCTCCTCTCTCTTTCTCTGTCGTGTGGGGCCCGCTGGTCAGCTTTGCCTCCCTCCTCTACCCGCGCGCGCGACAGGCACCCGGAGATTGCGCCGCCGGATTTAATGCTGGCATGGAATTCCTTCAAGGGGAAATTGTTTTTTATCTTTCGCCAGTCGCCTTCTCCTATAAATCCCAGTCCGACGCTCCAATTTTCCCTTCCCCAACGCCTGGAAACCCTAGCTGCCACCATTGCCGACCGAGGAAGCTTGGTGCCCGCGAGGAGGAACCGTCTCGGCCTTCAGCGATGAGCTGCCGAAGACCGCAACGTCAAACCGCCCCCGAGATACCATTTCGCGACGCGTTTCGCCGCCCGTAATGCCTCCCCGACGGCGCCAGAGGATCTCAACCAGGCACCATCATCGATCCACCGTCTCCGACCATTTTTCCTCGTGCGTGACCTCGTGGTGAAGTTCCCCTCTCCCTCTCTGTACTTTTCCCGTCGAGCTTAGGCCGTCGGGACGTCGAATCGACGAGCTCCTGCGATGGTTCGGCCATGGCGCCGCCGCCGGCCGCCGCTAGTCTTACCGGACTTGCCACAACCGTCCATCCATTAGTCGACCATCCACATTAGAAGAGGTGAAGGGGTATGACCCCTCGTCCATGGTGGACATGGAGCACCCACCCCCAACTATGGTCCACGAACCCGTAGACCTCGTCCACCGGATTTCATGTAGGAAAGTAAATCATAAAAGAAGAGGAAAATGGAATTTTGTATCTAGGTCCCTGTTCTTTAAAAAAATCGGGAAAAAAATAATAAAATTACATTGAGGCCCTTGGAATCTTTCTGACTAGCCCCTAGACTTTAGGGTAATACTGTTTTAGCATTTAAAGCCTTGGAATTCTCAAAAACTATTTGTATTTTACAAAAAATAATATTAAATAATTTGAGATATTTATTTAAATGTTTTAAATTTCAAATATATGTATAAAATAGCAAAATAATTCTACGAAATTGCTAATAGTTCATAATAAATTATAGAAAATAATATTAACCATTTGGCACATGAATCTTTTCTGTAATAATTATTTTAATTATGGGTTTACTCAAAAATTGTTTATTTAATTATAAAACCTTTATAGATAAATGCTTAAACACATTTTGATATTTCAAAACATATATCTAAAATATTTCAATGTCTATAAAATATTTAAAATGATATACAAATTCTTAGAAATGAGTATAAAAATAATATAAACACGTAGAAAATATCTAATTTTCTTATAAAGACATATTTGCATACTGTAATTCATTTTGTCACTTGATTAATTAATGTAACAGTATACTTTTAACCATAAGCTTTATTATAACATAATAAATCATTCATAACTCTGATTTAAATCATTATCATAACATCTCCAATAATAATATATGTATTGCTTGTATGGTGTATTGTTATTGAATGCTTTTATTTCTCTTTTGACGGTAGTTTATACGCATTCGTAATTGCGATGAAGAAGCAACACGAAGATATGGAGACCAAGAGATCAATCAAGAAGACTGGACAGCTAAATAATAAAAGGCAAGTGCCCTTGACCATCTTGTGCCTATTTTAGGGATTATAGTTAGTTGCATGCTTAATTAATGTGAATCCTATTCTATTTACCGTTCCATATAATTCCTTGTCGCTCGGAAAAGAAAGGATGGTACTTGGGGTATTGATTTACGCTTAACCATGCATAGTAGATGGGGAAAACATTGATCATATATGTCACTTATGATTTATGTTTATTTATTGAGATATAGAAAATGAATTGTAGTAGATAGGAATCTGGCGGGTTGGTTTGAATGGTATGGTGCAGTATGCACGAGACCTGAGATCGGGGTTTGGACCTTGTCGGATTCTAAGGACCAGTTTATGGAGGAAGTCACTAAGCTTTACAGTATCGCCACAAGACTGAGAACGGGGCAGCTTGGTCAATTAATTAGGCTTCTGTAAGGATCAAATGCCCAAGAGGGGGGGTGAATTGGGCTTCTTTTCAAAAATTAAAGCAATAAAAGCTTAACTATTAAAAGCCCAATTCCCTATGCAAACAACCTATGCATTCAAGTGAATAGTAATTTTGCGGTATATGAAATGCATAAGTATAACGGGAAAGAAAGAGTGTGCAAACTCCCGAGGAGACACGAGATTTATCTCGTGGTTCGGCAAGATCGTCAAGACCTTCCTACATCCACGTTGTGGCACCCACCAAAGGGTATAGCCACTCCCAAGTCACCGATATCAGGGATCTTCACTAAAAGTCTCCGTTCGCCAACCCCGACATAGTGGAGCTCAAGCCTTGTACAAGTTTGATCCTCCGGGCTTCCACAACCGACTTGGCAAGCTCCGGAAGGCTCTCCCCAATCACCGACTGTTACACAGTGAATGCAATCACCAAGAGACACTCCCTTACAGCTCTCACTAGACTAGAGACTCCAATCACCAAGAATGGAAGCACACAAGCATCATCTCTAGCAAGTTCTAGCCTATCTCTTGGTGTACAAGTGGTGTAAATGATGTAGAAGTGGTAGCTCAATGTCTTGAATGCTTGGTAATGTGTAGAGTAGCTCTGGGTATCAAGACTTCTCGAAATGACTGGTTGAAGGGGTATAAATAGCCAGCTTGCATGAAATAGTTGTTGGAAAAGTAGGCTGACATCACTGTTTTGCAAACATCGGATGATCCGATGTTCTCCCTTCAGTTGTCATCGATCGAATACAAATTAGTTGATGTCACTGTGTCAGATATGACTGTTGATCAACCGAAGTAACACTTGCTTTACCATCGGATGATCCGGTGACACTTCATCCAGAATTGGTCCAGAAATAATGCTTACTGGAGTGATTGACCGATGTGTTATAATTGTACATCAGATGGCTCAGTGTTACACTTGGTCCAGGGAAATTGCTTACTGGAATGATAGACCAATGTAACACTTGCTTCATCATCGAATGATACGGTGTATACTTAAGAATGAGGTCTTCTTCTGTTCAGAGCCAATTTGACCGATGTAGTGATTTCTGGATATATCGGTTGATCCGGTGAGTTGATTTTGTCTGCTTTGAGTTGTTCTAAGTGATTCTTTTGGAATTTGTTCGAGTGACCTCTTAGACATTGGTTTGAAGTGTTCTTCTGATGATGACCAAGTCTCAAGTGTTGTCAATTTTGATGGAATAAATATGACATATGTGCTTTTTCTTTTAATCTTCATAAAAATTGATTGACCTCGTGAAATAGTTTGTTTAGGCGTCTCCAATTGTATTCAATGAGCAATAGATGATATACATATAGAGTTCATTAAGTGTGATGAGTGATATGAGAGACCTTGCATCCGCAAACTCATTAGTAATATCCAACGGTTGTCATTAATCACCGAAACCATACCTCATGGGGGCCTAGATGCTTTCAATCTCCCCCTTTTTGGTGATTGATGACAACACAACGAGTAAAGCATAACAGTAATGAAATTAAGAATACGATACTCAAAAGGATATGCAACAAGTACAAGATACATCACATGAAACTCGAAGGCTCAAAAGCAATCAATAACATATGAGAGAATTAAGTGGCAGACGGATAACTCAAGAATAGCAAAAGAATATCTAATCTCCCAAAATACAAAAGCTCCCAAAATAGATACTCCCCCTACAACCAGGACTCCACTCCCCCTACAACCAGGACTCCCCCTAGGACTATGCTAATCCTCCCCTGACTCTAACTCTTCTCCCCCTTTGGCATCAAGACACCAAAAAGGGAAGCCGAGTGCCTAAGGACCCTGAGCGCTCGGGGCGATGACGATCTGGTCGCCGTCGGGGGTGCTGTCGTCGGAGCTGCTGCCTGCTACTGCTGAAGCTGGAGTGGAGGGGACCGGTGCTGCGGGAGCTGCTATCGGTGCCTGCTGAGCCTGGACTGCCGGTAGCGGGGCACTAACAACCAAAGCCGGAGTCTGCTGGAAGAGTGTCAAAGTCGGCAGGGGAGAGTGAATCGGTGTGCCTGGAGCAAGCAGTGGTGACATGCTGATCATCGGTATTGGCATGGTCGGCACTGGAGCTGAAGCTGGTGCCAGGACAGGCGGACCTGGAGCTAGACCCAGAAGCTGTGAGGGGAGGGCAATCCCGGTTTGAGTGTAGAGGTTGGTGATCAACCCCTGGATGCACATCATGGCCTGCTGCGTCTGCTGCTACTGGTCAAGAGAACGCTGATGCATCTGATCAATCAGTCCAGTGAGGCTGTCAGTGTCCTCTCATCTCTCGCGGGCTATCTGACGCTGCATCTCCTGCTGCTGCTGCTGCTGGAGCTCCAAAAGATGTGCAGCCTGCTCAGCTCTGGCCTGCTCAGTTGCAAGCCGATCCAGTCGTTGCTGCTCAACCATCTGCTGAAGTAGAGAAGTGAGCTCATATGGCTGAGAGACCTGTGCCTCAGACACCGGAGGTGGAGTAGGAGGTGGTACAGTCGAGCCTCTAGCCTCCGCGTCGTGCTTCCTGGATGAGGGAGGAGGTGGGAAGTACTCCTTGACACAGTCACTAGTGTCACTCTCTGATCAGATGTGCTGCAGATCTCCTCCTTGAGCCTCAGCCTGTGCTAGGATCTCATCTTCCTTCTCTAGGTTTGACCAGTATTCTTCAGATAGATGAGCACGGACCTGACGCTCAACTGGACGGCCAAGACGGCGGTCTCCAGGAGCTGGAGCACGGTAGTGTCCGAACCTAGTGACACTCTCGTCGGTGAGACTGTCACGGACGGCGGACCCCTCTGGAGCTAACAGGTAGAGCAAGTGACTGATCCAGTGGCCAAACACAAGCTGTCTCATCATCCCAACTCCATCAGTGATAACATCCTCCATCTCACAAATGAGAATATCCACAATGTCGAACTCCATCCCGTTCATGACACAGAACAGGAGGGTCTGCTGCAGACTAGTAAAGCCCTCAAGGTACCCGGACCTGGGTAGAAGTGTGCAGCGCAAGGCAAGGTGCACAGTGCGTGCAGCTGGAGTGAGTAGAGCAGGTACCCTCGGCTGGTCAGGAGAGAAGGGTTGAGCAAAGAGTGATCGTATCTCCTCAAAAGGTGGTGCCACACCTCTAGTGAGCGGCCTCCTCGGTGGGTCAGCCTGTCCATATACTCTCTCGTGCAGGCAGGTGTCATGGAGATCCACTCCTAGCAGCTGTCCCAAGGTCTGTCGGGTCATATGGTGATGTTGTCCTATAAATATGAAGTCAATGGATCTGCGGCCCTCTAAAACGTAGAGAGTGGCATAGAACACTCGGACCCAGTCCTCCACGAAGGCACCCCGCTGGTAACACATCAGCTCCACTAGCCCTCTGTACCTCTCAAAGTAAGGGCGAATCTCAGTCCTGGCTGCAAGTGTGAGCTGATCCCAATCAAGAAAGTTATGATGGAAGAGCTTATGGCCTCGACGTCTGTAAGTCTCATACAGCGACTCCTGTGTCAGGGTCCAGAAGCAGCTGTCAACAAGTGGCTCTCTGGGCTGCTGGAACCACTCCTCACGTAGAATGCTCCATATGAGCTTCCCGAGCTGCTTTGCCTTAAACTTCTTGTAGTCTATTAGGCGGACACCCTCACCAACCCGGACATTGGTGTCCATCTCATAGACGACTCTTTTGGCCGCTCTGTCCTCCCGAAGCTCAGCTGCAGAAGGTCTCTGTCTCGGTGTTGCAGCTGGATGACCCCCACGGGTCCTGATTGAGCGCCGGTGAAAAAGCGACACCTCAGGCTCCTCAGTCTCCTCTGGCTCCTCAGGCACTGGAGGATGCCTCTGTCGGGCCTCCCGGATCCTCAGCGATCTACCTCGGCCATGCTCTCGCTCCTCAGTTGTGCGAGCGGCCATCAAAGCTTTCTTCTCCTCTTTCGACAACTTCTGTTTATTAGCTGTCGGCTCCTCAATAGCCTTGCCCTTTCCTTTCTTGTCACAGCCCATCTCAAGTGACGATGGCGAAGATGAGAGCGCGGGACAACAATGCCAGGCGCACGAGACGGCGATGCAAAGATCGACGCGGTCGAGCGAACCCTAGCAACGAAGTCACGGGACAACAATGGGGCGGCTGGGCGCGTGGAGTGGCGGGCGACGAGCGATGACACAGGGTGGCAGCGGCGCTTAGGGCGGTGGCAGTGGTGCGGCAGCGGTGAAGGGCGGCGACAGTGAAGGGCGGCGACGCTGAGGGTGGTGGCAGCCAGAGGGCGGCGGTGGCCGGAGGGCGGCGGCAGGGCAAGGGCAAGGAGCGGTGGCGGCGGAGAGGAGGGCACGGAGCGGCGGCGTCGGGGAGAGAGAAAGGAAAAGTGAAGGGGCACACTAAATAGGTGGGGCCCGAACCCTAGCTCAAATTTTAACATCGGATGATCTGACGTCAGTTGATAGGTGCATCGGTCGAATGGTACAGTAAGGGTATTCCAGAGGCACCTTCGACATCGTATGATCTGACGTGGAAAGGATTAGCATCGGTTGAATTTGGCACGACTCTAGAAATGTGAACATCGAATGCTCCGATGTTTCTCAGAAAGAACTCATTGGTTGAATTGACTTTCTGGCTGAGCTGACCCTTGTACTTAAGCACAAACTGATCTGATGATGCTTTTGGCCTAAGCATCGGATAATCCGATGACTACAAAACAGCGACATCTCATATATGTCCTTTGACTTAGACACACAAAGAGAAACACAAGTCTTAGGAACTTTTGGGCAACCCCTAACCCCTCAAAAAGATTATAACACTAGTTGCTAATAACTTGGCTAAGCCCTAAAGCAAATAGAACACCGAAAAGATCAAGGAAAGAATCCAAATAAAATGTAAGGCCCATGCTTTGTGAGCTAGAGGCTGAAGACTTCTATCTCTTTAAAGCATGTTCCTTTAGGCATTAACGCACCTAACACTTTGTTCTTTCCACATCATACGAGTTGAGATATTGCATTTCAAACAAGTCTCTTTCTCATGAAGTGGGTTCCCCTTTGTGACAATCTATCGTATGCAATGCCAAACAATTTATAATGCAAGATATTAAACGTGAGTGCAAGTCTATATGGCAGGCATCATGCAAGACATAAATTAAATCTATCTTGCCAAATTTGAACCTTTCAAAGGCTTCTTCAGGGAGAGCCACTCTCCAAGTCTTGGAGAAACCCAAAAGAACCTCCATCCCAAGCTAACCCTTGCTTGCCCCTATCCTTTGAAAGTTAGACAAGACCTATATGTCATGCATTCTTACATGACCATGGAAACTTACATGACGTTCGATGCATCTAGCACATTTAAATCACTCCTTAGTCTAGGAAAAGTTTTCTCATCAAGTGGTTTAGTGAAGATATCCGCCAATTGTTCTTCGGACCTAACACCTCGCAAGGAGATGTCTCCCTTAGCTTCATGGTCCCGCAAGAAATGATGGCGAATATCAATGTGCTTAGTGCAGGAGTGTTGAACGAGGTTTTTAGCAATCTTAACTGCACTTTCATTGTCACAAAGGAGAGTCACACGACCAAGTTTAACACCAAAGTCCAAAAGGGTTTGCTTCATATAAAGGATTTGGGCACAACATGCACCAACTGCTATATATTCCACTTCCGTGGTGGACAAACCAATGGAGTTTTGCTTCTTGCTAGACCAAGATACTAGGGAACGCCCAAGCAAGTGGCACCCTCGGGAGGTACTCTTACGATCCACACGGCATCCGGCAAAGTCCGAATCCGAGTAACCCAAGAGATGGAATTAGCACCTTTGGGGTACCACAGGCCTACACTTGGGGTATGTTTGAGATACCGAAGTATCCTAAAGACCGCCTTTCGATGCAATTCTTTAGGTGCCGCTTGAAAGCGAACACACAAGCATACACTAAACATGATATCAGGCCTAGATGCAGTAAGATAAAGCAATGAACCAATCATAGAACAATAATTAGATTGGTCAACAGGTTTACCATCCTTATCCGCGTCGAGATGACAATTTGTTGCCATTGGAGTACTTCTTGAGCTACAATCTCCCATCTCAAATTTCTTCAAGAGGTCCTTGGTATACTTTTCTTGATAGATGAAGGTCCCCTCTCGAAGTTGCTTGATTTGAAATCCAAGGAAGAAGTTGAGCTCTCCAATCATCGACATCTCGAATTCCCTAGACATCATTTTGCCAAACTCATGGCTAAGAGCTTCGTTAGTTGAACCAAAAATAATATCATCGACATAAATTTGACAAACAAATAGTTCTCCATCGATGTCTTTGGTGAAGAGTGTAGTGTCCACCCTCCCGATCTTGAATCCTTGCATGATCAAGAAATCCCGTAGTCGTTCATACCACGCTCTAGACGCTTGCTTGAGACCGTAGAGCGCCTTGTGCAACCTAAACACATGATTAGGATTCCTCGGATCTTCGAACTCGGGAGGTTGTTCAACATAGACAAGCTCGTTAATATAACCATTAAGAAAGTCACTTTTCACATCCATTTGATAAAGCTTTATGTTATGATGTGATGCAAAAGCAAGTAGTATACGGATAGCTTCTAGTCGAGCGACCGAAGCAAATGTCTCTCCAAAGTCTAGTCCTTCAACTTGCGAGAAAACCCTTGGCCACAAGTCTTGCCTTGTTGCAGACCACAACACCGTTCTCGTCTTGTTTGTTACTGTACACCCACTTTGTCCCGATGACGTTATTGTCCTTGGGTCGCTCCTCCAACACCCAAACTTCATTGCGGATGAAGTTGTTGAGTTCTTCTTGCATTACCATTACCCAATTTGGATCTTGGAGTGCTTCCTCAGTGTGAGTGGGTTCTACACATGAAACAAACAAGTAGTGCTCACAAAACGTAGCAAAATGGCGAGAACGTGTACTTACTCCCCTTGACGGACTACCGATAATTTTATCAATCGGATGCGCCTTGGAGATGCGTCCATGCCTCATAAGTGGTTGTGAAGCACTTGGCGGTGGTGATGCGTGTTGCTCTTATTGTGGTTGGACTTGATGATGGACTTGTTCTTCTTCTTGATATTGTCTGGCTTGTGAATCTTGCATCGGCAATGGATCATCTTTTTCTTCTTCGTCAACTTGAGGTACCATAGATGTGTTGATGTTGGAACTTGAAGCTCCCCCTTGATCATGGCTCTCCTCAACTTTAGGCTTGATGTCTCCAATGGTCATGTTTTTCATAGCTTCTCGTAGAGGCTCATCATCTATTTCATCATGACCAAAACTCTCCTCTTGGGAGCCATTAGTTTCATCAAACTCAACATCCTAACTTTCCTCAATTAAACCGGAGGTTTGGTTGAATACTCGATATGCTTTTGAGTTTGATGTATAACCAAGAAAGATACCAACATCACATCTTCTTTCGAACTTACTGAGCCTTTTCTTGCGGTAGATGTAGCACTTACACCCGAAGACTCGGAAATAGGAGATGTTGGGCTTTCTCCCAATGAGGAGTTCGTACGGGGTCTTTTGAAGTAGTCGATGTAGATAGACCCGATTTGTGGCATGGCACGCCGTGTTGATTGCTTCGGCCCAAAACTTCTCGGACGTGCCATAGTCATCAAGCATTGCTCGTGCAAGAGTGATGAGAGTCTTGTTCTTCCTTTCAACGACACCATTTTGTTGAGGAGTGTATGTGGCTGAAAGTTCATGCTTCACGCCTTCACGACCACACCATTCCCCTATGTTGTAGTTCATGAATTCGGTGTCGTTGTCACTCCGGACCTTGATGATGGTAAGTTGAAATTCCCTTTGGGCACGGTTAGCGAAGGTCTTGAACACTTCTAGAGTTTCACTCTTGTCACCTAGAAACAAAGTCCAAGCATAGCGAGAGTAGTCATCAACTATAACAAGACAATAGAGATTACCACCAAGACTTTGATATGTGGACGGTCCGAAGAGGTCCATGTGGAGCAACTCAAGTGGCTTGGAGGTTGACACCATTGTCTTCATCGGGTGGTGTGAAGCAACTTGTTTATCGGCTTGACAAGCGCTACAAAGCTTATTCTTCTCAAATGTGACATCCTTCACGCCGGTCACTATCCCGAGCTTGAATGACTTCTTGAGCTTGCTCATTCCAATGTGAGCTATGCGTCAATGCCATAGCCAACCCAAACTCGTCTTGGTGAAAAGACAAGTGGTCATTCTTCATCAACCTCACTATCCTCAAGCTTACGATGCTTGCCCTTGTGGTTCTCTCTTCTTTTGTCCGGTTTTGGACAATCATAGGAGATGTGGCCTTGATCACCACAATTATAGAAAGTCTTGTTGTCATCTTTTCTTGGTAGAAATGCTTTCTTTTTGGGATCAAAGGTGTATCCCTTCTTGTCAATCTTGGAGTTCAAGCGAGAGAATTTTCTCATCATCAATGCAAGCTCATCATCGTCATCTTCACTTGATGCTTGCTCTTCTTCACTTGAGCTAGGCTCAACCACTTACTTTTTCTTGAGACTTGTTTTCTTGGTGGAATCCTTTAGAGCAATTGTCTTTGAAGATGATTCCTCCATCATCCCAAGTACACTCATCTCATGAGCGTGAATCTCTCAAATAAGTTCTGAAACTTCAATGTGATCAAGAGATTCCTTTTGAAGCATGGAGTTGATGATGTTGTACTTTGTCTTAGGAAGGAGCATAAGAATCTTGCGGTTGATGAGTCCCTTGCCAAGAGAAGCAATATCAAGAGCATTAATTTCCTCAATAAGCACATTCAAGCGAGAAAACATTTCATTGACATTTTCATGAGGTAGCATTTTGAACTCATCATATTTGGGCTTAAGCATATGATACTTTAGTTCTTTAACACGAGAAGAACCCTCATGAATTTCAATCAAGCAAGCCCAAATTTCACAAGCCTTTTCTTTGCTAGCAATCCTAGCAAACACATCTTGACTAATGCATTCATAAATAGCATTTTTAGCTTTTGCATCCCACTTAACTTGATCACCTATATAGTTTTGCTCACCAAACCCCGCATGGGTCGCTTCCCATACCTCGGGAGCAATAGCCTCTAGATAAGCACACATGCGTGCTTTCCAATAGGCAAAGTTCTTGCCCTCGAAGATGGGAACCGAACCCCCAATCTTGGCCATTTTAGCTCTCTAGCAGTGAAGCTAGAATGATTCAATGAGCAACCAAGCTCTGATACCAATTGTAAGGATCGAATGCCCAAGAGGGGGGTGAATTGGGCTTATTTTCAAAAATTAAAGCAATAAAAGCTTAACTATTAAAAGCCCAATTCCCTATGCAAATAAGCTATGCATTCAAGTGAATAGTAATTTTGCGGTATATGAAATGCATAAGTATAACGGGAAAGAAAGAGTGTGCAAACTCCCGAGGAGACACGAGATTTATCTCGTGGTTCGGCAAGATCGTCAAGACCTTCCTACATCCACGTTGTGGCACCCACCAAAGGGTATAGCCACTCCCAAGTCACCGAGACCAGGGATCTTCACTAAAAGTCTCCATTCGCCAACCCCGACAAGGTGGAGCTCAAGCCTTGTACAAGTTTGATCCTCCGGGCTTCCACAACCGACTTGGCAAGCTCCGGAAGGCTCTCTCCAATCACCGACTACTACATGGTGAATGCAATCACCAAGAGACACTCCCTTACAACTCTCACTAGACTAGAGACTCCAATCACCAAGAATGAAAGCACACCAGCATCATCTCTAGCAAGTTCTAGCCTATCTCTTGGTGTACAAGTGGTGTAAATGATGTAGAAGTGGTAGCTCAATGTCCTGAATGCTTGGTAATGTGTAGAGTAGCTCTGGGTATCAAGACTTCTCGAAATGACTGGTTGAATGGGTATAAATAGCTAACTTCCACGAAATAGCCATTGGAAAAGTAGGCTGACGTCACTGTTCTGCAAACATCGGATGATCTAATGTTCTCCCTTCAGTTGTCATCGGTCGAATACAAATTAGCTGATGTCACTGTGTCAGATATGACCGTTGATCGACCGACGTAACACTTGCTTTACCATTGGATGATCCGATGACACTTCATCCAGAATTGGTCCAGAAATAATGCTTACTGGAGTGATTGACCGATGTGTTATAATATACATTGGATGGTTCGGTGTTATACTTGGTCTAGGGAAATTGCTTACTGGAATGATAGACCGATGTAACACTTGCTTCATCATCGAATGATCTGGTGTATACTTAAGACTGAGGTCTCTTCTGTTCAGAGCCAACTCGACTGATGTAGTGATTTCTGGATACATCGGTTGATCCGGTGAGTTGATTTTGTCTGCTTTGAGTTGTTCTAAGTGATTCTTTTGGAATTTATTCGAGTGACCTCTTAGACATTGGTTTGAAGTGTTATTCTGATGATGACCAAGTCTCAAGTGCTGTCAATTTTGATGGAATAATTTTGACATATGTGTTTTTTCTTTTAGTCTTCATAAAAATTGATTGACCTTGTGAAATAGTTTGTTTAGGGGTCTCCAATTGTATCCAATAAGCAGTAGATGCTATACATATAGAGTTCATTAAGTGTGATGAGTGATATGAGAGACCTTGCATCCACAAACTCAGTAGTAATATTCAACGGTTGTCATTAATCACCGAAACCATACCTCATGGGGGCCTAGATGCTTTCAGCTTCTCCCGACTTAGTGCTTGTGTTTGGATAGTGCGGGGAATGGGTTCAGAGTAACTGCCCTTGGATCCGCAAGGCTCAAGAGGGGGCTTCTATTGGCAGAGGGGTACTCTAGTAGATGCCTCAGCAGTGAAACCTCAGTGGGCTAGTGCTAGTCGGGAGAATCCTTTGTAAAACCTCGTAGTGATCTCCTGGCCACACACCTACGGAAGTGTGTATTGTGGTTGGTCGCCACTGGTATCAGAGAGGTTTACTTAGTCCACCTGGTAATAGGGGATGAAATCACGGCTTGTGGGTAAAGGATACATTCTCTGCAGAGATTGAGTAACTGCCATGACAGCCGTGCTCACGGACAAGAGCGGCTTGGTGTCGAATTCGTAATTAGTCAATGATTGGAATGGTGGTTGGAAATGGACATTGGAATTGGTTCTTTATTTATTATTCTGTTATGGTTGGGATTATTCACCTAGATGTAGGTTGCTAATGAAAGCTAATGTTATGTTTAAGGCATAGTGCTTAAACCACTATCAGCCTTTCCTTTGATTTGGCCTTCATGTCATTTACTTCCCACACTTGCTGAGTATCACGAGATGGTACTCACACTTGTTTTATTGTATCTTTGATATGCTGCTCAGTGAAGAAAAGATCTATTAAGGACAGTGATAAGTGAAGATGGTGTATAGGTCGTGTTGCTGCCAGTCAATTTGCTTGTGGTTGCCCTAAAGTTTTTCCTCTTCCGCTGCTACATCAAAACTCTTTTGAAGGTATAAATGTTGTTTGCATGCAATATAGAACTGTTTATCACTTTTTGTCGTACATGTATGGTGAAACTGATTCTGACATACATGTATTTTGCAGCTGGTTTTATGGTTAATAAAACCGGGTGTGAGAGTGGGTGAATATCTTACTTTGTTGTTTGAGAGATATGGTGAGACGAGACGGAACCATCCCACTTTTCTGTTGTTTGGTTGGAGATACATGAGATGAAGTCATCTCTTAAAAGAGAATATTCCACTCAGATGCGGGATGGAACCATTCCACCAAAAACATAAGGATGAATCCGTCTCACCTCCGTGAAGGCAGGCGCGCGGGGCCCTCCGGAGGTACTCATATTCATATATTCCTGTTCCATCCTTTCATTCAAACAGGAGACATGACCATTCCGTCTCACACCATCCCACAAAACAAACAAGAAATAGAGATCATTCCATCCTTCAAGACAAACAGAAAACGGGACCATCCCATCTCTAAAAACTGAGATGGATCCATCCCATCTCGTTTTGACTCCCAACCAAACACATCCTTAACTATTTGATGGCTGTTTGCGTAAGCTGATACATGTGCCAGGCTGTATCGGATCCGCAAAGGCCGTCGCTTCATTCACATCTCCTAGTGTTCTACTAGTAGTATTTTGCAATCGACCTTGTTACCTGGACCTGGTTACTGTGGACGGAACAGTTGACAAATTCACGTGTTTGGAAAATCCACTAATTGATGGGGATTGTATGGCCAGTCACAAACGTTTATGCGCTGCATGTGATTGGATGTGTTCGCTGTTCGCTATGAAACGAATAGAACTGTAGCATAGGGATTGCTGGTTTCGATTCGGTAGTGTTGATCTGCTTTGGTGCTGGTTTTTCGCCCCTTCTGCTTGACTGTCACCAGTGTGCTGTGTACAGGCAGAGACAGAGGCCTTACACATCTCTCAGATCAATTTTGAATATGAATATTTTTCTGTTGTTTAGTTTAAACGAAGTACTCCCTCCTTATTATTTTATTTGACGTTTCAGACAAATCTATGAACTAGGAATGAACTGAAATTTGCTACTCTAAACATCAATTAAAAAGATAAAGATGGAGTACAAGCTAGGACAGATTTCAATGTTGAGTCGTGCTTGCTAATTACTTTTCCCCTTCTTTTTGACAGTGCGGAGGTGGGAGGTTATGTAAATGCCGCCACTGATGCCATCAAGGAGCCTGGTAGTAACAAACGGTCAGTCACACACCAGATCTTATCATTCAGTATGCACATTAGTTCATTGTATTGTATCACATCATCAATTATGTTTTTTCAGATAATGGAATTAAATAGTCCAGCTTTCACCTTGTAGAGGTTATAGCCACACAATACAATGTTTCAACCCTGCATAATCCAAACAGAAGTACAGACCAAAACTGTCTAATGTTCCAAACTGTACCACCAAACAGCTAGGTAGTACATTATTAACCCTCGATTCTATTAATAAAACACCATCCATTATTCGCAAAGATGTGCATGACGACGGCTTCCATCTATCTGCACACCTCCACTAGCATGTCCATGAGGTGGTCATGCTTCTGCAGTTGCGCCCAAGTTCGGCACCAAGGTGTTCCCCAAAAAACTACCTGCAAGTAAGATTTCATCGGACATTTGTCAAAAACGATATTATTCTTGGAAATCCATAGCGCCCAAAAAACAGCTGCACATGCAACAAATATAACTTTCCTGTAATGAACATTAAAAATGTATAACCAGGAATAAAAAAATAAGTACTAGAGACTGGTGTTGAAATATTAAATGTAATCTCAACAGTTCGCCAAATAAACCTTGGGTAATGGCAGTCGAAGAACAGATGTTCTATATTCTCATCGCGAGAACAAAACACACATTTCTTTTCACCTTTCTAATTTCGTCTTAATAAGTTATCCTTAGTGGGCATCACCTCCCTCTTTAAATACCACAAAAACACTTTTATTTTCAAAGGTATGTGTGCTTTCCATAATATTCTATCATGATGAATATTATTGTTAGTTATAATAAATTTATACATGGATTGCACAGAGAAAATATCATTCTGTGTTAATGACCACCTGAATGTATCATTCCTTTCATTTGGTGAGAAATGTACCATTTCTAATACCATCCTATTCCAATTAAGTGAAGTACCACCCGACAAACCTCGCCTAAAAGATATATTGAGCTGAACACATGGGCCACAATACTTTGCTTATAGCGAGCAATGTTATACAGATCGGGGTATCTTTGTTTTAGAATTGTATTCTCAAGCCACTTGTCTTTTCAAAATCTAATACTTTGTCCACTATTGATCTGGAAATGACCCATACTTAGAAATTTCTCTTTTACAGTGATCAAACCTGACCAAAAGTGTGAATTTCTCTTTTACAGTTACATCATCAATTATGACTGTGAGTCTATTGCACATTATAGTTTAAGGGCAGGATCGTCCGGTAGCGGTAGGACAACATCTAAAGCTTGCAGGGAAAAACAGCGAATGGACAAGCTGAATGACAGGTAAATCATAACCACATTTTGCTTTCACCGGACTGAGAAGATGGATTACCCTGTCACTGGCCTACTTTCGAAATGTTTCTGTTGCTGACTAGGTTTGTTGAATTGGGGTCTACTTTGGAACCAGGGAAGCCAGTGAAAGCTGATAAAACTGCTATCCTAAGTGATGCTACTCGCACGATTATTCAGCTTCGTGATGAGGCACAGCAGTTGAAGGACACTAATGGTAGTCTGGAAGAAAAGATCAAGGAACTAAAGGTTATTTACCTATTGATTACTGTCTTCTCTTGAGGAAGTTATACATATACATCTTGACGAAATTATACAATTCAATTTTTTCCGTTATGACAACAACTCTAGTCCATTTTTGAACTAAATTGTTGTCATAATGACAACAATTTGAAAACAGGAGGTATGTCTATCGCTTGCAGTGTTTTGGGCGAATATATTTTGACTGCTCTTTCCTGAAGAGTTTTCTAATGAGAATGAAAATATTTAATTTCTTTAAATTGCAGGCTGAGAAGGACGAGCCCCGTGAAGAGAAGCAGAAGCTGAAAGTAGAGAAGGAGAGCTTAGAGCACCAGATGAAGCTTATGACTGCAACTCCGGCCTACATGCCTCACCCCACGCTTGTGCCGACCCCCTTCCCGCAGGCGCCATTAGCACCCTTCCATCCCCAGGGGGTGTCCCCGGGGCAGAAGCTGATGATGTCCATTGTTGGCTACCCAGGATACCCAATGTGGCAGTTCATGCCACCTTCTGAAGTGGATATCTCAAAGGACAGCGAAGCATGCCCACCCGTGGCATAGTCGCTTCTGTACGTGTGAATTCGTCACAACAGAAAGTCCAAGCCCCTAGCTGTACATTCGATCCATCGATTGGGCATAACTATTTTACTTGTGTGGTAGTTAGTCGACGAGGATTCAGTAAGCTCGCCCTATAGAGGCTATGTATTACGCTTGATGCACTATAGGAAACTCGACGATTTGCGACGGCTAGGGTCGTCGCAAATAAGATATATGCCGTCGCAAATAAGCTATTTGCGATGACTTTCCTTATTACGGTTTTTGGCCGTCGCAAATAAGACGTCGCAATTAAGCTTATTTGCGACGGCCACCGTCGCAAATAAGATTAATTGCGATGGCTAACAGCGGCCGTCGCAAGTTATTGCTGCGGGCCGGTGGGCCCCGCCACAGTATTTGCGACGGCTGGGCCGTCACAATTAAAGCTTATTTGCGACGGCCAGACTGTCGCAATTAAGGGCCTCTATTTGCGACGGCTAGGCCATCGCAAATAAGTTCAGTGGACAGGGCCCACGTGTCCTCCTCCGGGACCCACGTCTCTATTTGCGATGGCCAGACCGTCGCAAATAGCAGTGACTTAATTGTGACGGCTTTAATCCTTATTTGCGACGGTCCTGTATAAAAATCCGTCACAAATAAGGTTTTTTATTTAAAAAAAAACAAAAATACTACCCGGCTCGATGGCCAGAATAACAGAACAGATACAATATATCACACACTATATAACACACAAACATCATCACAATCACAAACTAATAAGTTCCGATACATCTTACATCGTCATCAACAAAGCAAACAAGGGCTCACTCGCCCATCTGACCTTCGTAGCCACCTTTGGAGCCACCCCTGAAGTCGAAGTCGTCCTCGCGCCTCATTCCAGGCGGCGGTAGCGACGGCGACGGCGTTTGTGCAGCCATCGCAGATCCCTACAATTAATGAAACTTAGAGTTAGAATATAAATGCTTCAACATCTCTCTCCCTCCCTTCCTCTCTCTCTATCTTCATCTAGATCCCCCTCTCTTCCTCTCTCTTTTCATTTCTCTCTTTGTCTCTCACTCTATCTTTCTCTCTCACTCTATCTCTCTATTGCTATCCTTTTCCCTCTATCTTCCCCCCTCTATCTCCATCTACATCTCCCTCCCTCTATCTTCCCCTGTCTCTATATCCATCTACATCTTACTCTCTCTCTTCATTCCCCTCCTACTCTATCTAACTATCTTTCACTCTTTCTTCTGTCTCTCTCTTTCTTCTATCTCTCTCTTTTTTCTATCTCAATCATTTTCTTCTATCTAACTATCTCTCTCTTTCATCTATCTCAATCTTATTACGCTGGAGAAGAAGAATTACATAGAAAATTACCTGACCCGCTGAAGAAGGATCGCCTGGAAGGACCGGTGGTAGTACCGGTAGCTGGATCCCCAGACCTTGCGCTCGAGCCATGACCTGTCATTGCAAACATTAAATGCTATCTATTAGTAAGTTATTTACGCTGAATTAATGAGAACTTTAGTTTTTATTTTGTTACCTCCATTGCTTCCCGCATCTGCGCCAACGCTGCTGCCTAGGTTTGGATCGTGGCCTCCATCGCGATCCTTTGGCATTCCGACTCCTCCTGTTGCCTAAAGAGGGACTGCATCTCAATGTCCCTCTGCGAGGCGCGACGACTAGTCATGCCCACCGAAGAAGCCTGCGTGGAGCTGCCTCTCGCAGGTCTCCCCGCCCTCGAGTCGACAACTCCATCGAATATGGCGAGCCTATAAAAAAGAGAGTCAGTAATATGAAATTGAAATATCTTGAATACTTTGAATTAAAAATGATAAAATGACTTGTAAACTCGCCTTCCGTGTGCTTTTCCACCACCGGTTGCATATGCGGCTTGAGGATCGATTGATTGACGTTCCCAATCGAAATCCTCGCCATGTATCTTCCTAGCCTCCTCCCCGTACTTAGCTTGCAAAATAAGAAAACCGTGTAAGTTCAACAATCTATATAGTTATATTTAATATGAATGATTTCTAAACTTACCAACCGCTCGGCTGCAGCCTGACTGCACCCCGTCGGCTGAGAAGGGTCTCTGTGACCTCTCTTCCAGACCTCAGCAGGCGTGGGTGGCACCTCCGTCTCGCGCTCCTGTCAATACGTGTTAGTACAAACAATATATTATGAATATATAAACATAAGTTACACACACTTACCATGCATTTAGCTAAACGCAAGTGGTTATCTTGCCCGTGCCTGCTCTTCCCCTCGACCCCTATGCAGTCTCGAGCCTTCTCGGACTTAGATTTAAACTCACCGCTAGCCCAATAGTGATAAAGGGCCCGAAATGCATCGATCCGACCCTGCAACCAGCTCACGTGGCCCTGCACATAGTTGGAAGTTGTTAAAAATACCATCGAGGAAATTATCAAAGAAAAATACTTACTACACTCCACGTACCTGCGCGTACTTCTCCTCTGTCAGGTGCATCTCGCTCGCTTGCCGGAAGTGTAGCACGGGCTGCTGGTTCGCCTTCAAGTGCTCATTAACAAGTTGAACGTGGGTGTTCAACAAAGCTTGTCGAAGCGCCTCGGCAGTGTTGTAGTGAAACACTCGCCTCGCATCCTCAAACTGGCGATGGTCGTTCGGGTCCTCTAAAGTATATCTTGCCTGCGATAAAGAATATATTGAAGAGATGTTCACTAAAAGAGTTTAAGAGTTGAAACTTAGAAACTTTTTTAACATACTTACCATAAAATCGGCCCATACGGCCTCCTGAAGGTTGTCGTGCTCCTAGTGATGGACGCGTGCGTAGTCCTCTCACGAAAGAGCAGGCACCCCGTCGATGACCCAGGGATAGTGCAAACACACTATGGACCCGAGGACACCGTTCACCGGTCTGTGGTGTCTCTCACCGATGAAAGACGTGTTGTCCCAAGCCCTGCAAGATATTTATTCATTCATTACTTAAGTAATCAAAAGAAACTAAAATTGAACACTATAATTTTTATTACCTATCTCCGACTGGACGAATCACGATCTTTGCTATCATGGTAACCATCATTCCCAGGAGTATATAGCCGCTCACGAGGATTCACCTTATATACCACCCACCAAGCACTGAGCTTCGTGCATGGATAAGGTAGGTAATACACTTGTTCAACTTGATGCACAAGAACAAATGTATCGTAACCTCGTAGTCGGTCCTTATGTTTCATTCCACCATTCCAAATCGGTTTTCTCGAGTTCCATGAGTATGATCAAACCAGTCACAGTCAAAGAAGACAACTCGTAGGGTCTTATTTCTGGTAAAAGTAAATTCAAGGATTTTGTTAATGATCCCATAATAATCGGTTAAATTCCCTTGAGTGTCCATTGCTCTCGTCACAACACCGGAATTTGATGTTGCCGCGAGAGGACGATGAGCTTCAAAATGAGTTGTACGGAATCGGAAGCCACTTACGTCATATCGACCATAGCTTCTAACATTCACCAATCCATAAGATAGCTGCCGCAAATCTTCATGGACATTGTGAGTCCGACACTGTCATAAATGATCGTGAGTTAAAATAATACTTCTTTAATAATAGTAATTTATAATACATAGAAGACGAGAGAATATTACATATTCTCGAAACCAGGATAGAAAACTCTGCCCCCCCCCCCCCCATTTATTCCTTCCTTTCGCATCGCTTCTACTTGTTTGGCTGTAGGTTGATGTCTATGTGGCCAATATTGTCTGTGGAACTCGCTGAACATGAAAAAACATCTTTTAGAGTACATGTGTAGCAAAATATGTCAATTAGCATAAACGTAGGAGAAACACTTACTCGAAGTATTCCTGCATGCCTTCTATATTTGCGTACATGTAGAGTAAAGCAACAGTCCTTTCATATTTGGATAGCACGTAGGTCGTGTAGCTACCAACGGTGGCGCCTCTCGTTTGAAAAATGGAAAGGTCGCTTAGAGGGGGTGTTTTGTCCACATTGTACCGCATCGCCGAATTATTGATATTGTTTTCTTCCGCAAAGTAGACACTTGAAAAGTATCCTACTTCCTTAAGAGCATATGCTTCAGCGATGCACCCTTCCACCCTTGCCCTGTTGCCAACTATTGGTTTCAGATATCGTAGCGCTCTTTCAATGTGATACATCCACCTATATTGCATAGGACCGCCAACTTTAGCTTCAAATGGAAGATGGATAAGCATATGTTGCATTGGACTGAAGAAACCCGGTGGAAATGTTTTTTCCATCTTACATAAAAGTATGGGTATCTCCTTCTCTAACTTATCCATGATCCCGATCTTGATTTCTTTAGCACAAAGCTGTCTATAGAAATAGCTGAGCTCGGCTAAAACCTTTCACACCGCATCATCTAGATAGCCTCGGAACATACCAGGTAGGAGTCTTTCCATTATAATGTGATAATCATGACTCTTCAACCCGGTGAGGTTTCCTGTGTTAACATTTACGGCTCGTTTCAGGCTAGCTGCGTAACCATCTGGGAATTTCAAAGTTTTCATCCATTTCATAACTTCTTTCTTTTCTTTCGATCGAAGACAGAAAGAAGCACGTGGCTTTCCACCACTTTCAGAGATTTCAAGAGTTGGACGGTGACAAATGTCTGCCAAATCTAGTCTAGCTTTATAATTGTCTTTCGTTTTGCCAGACATATCCATGCAAGTGCTTATGATACTTTCACTCATATTACGCTCCTGATGCATGACATCAATGTTGTGCATTAGCATCAACGACTTCACATATGGTAGCTCCCAAAGTCCACATATGTGAGTCCAATTGTGTTCCTCTCCATAACCTACGAAATATCCAGGACGACCTTCATCAGGCACCAGTTTGTCCAACATATCAGAAATTTCTGACCCGTTGAGACGCTTCGGTGGTCCTTTAGTAACAACAGTGTTCTTTCGAAAGACATGCCTCTGTTGCCTAAATATATGATTCGAGGGCAGCCAACGTCTGTGACAATCGAAGTAAGATATTTTGCCTCCATGAGTTAGTCGAAAGCAATCCGTGTCTGAAGCACATATCGGACACGTCAGACGACCATGAGTGATCCATCCGGAAAACATGTCATATGCCGGCAAATCATGGACGGACCACAAATAAGCAGCTCGAAGGTTGAATTTCTGCTTCTTGTAACTGTCGTACGCTTCGACTCCTGTCCACAAGACTTTCAATTCTTCGATCAGCGGTTTTAACATCACATTGAGACGTGACCCGGGATGATCAGGTCCAGGTACAATGAGGCTGAGAAACATGAACTCGTTCTTCGTACAAAAAGCAGGTGGAAAGTTGTACGGAATGACAAAGACAGGCCAACATGAGTATGGTGTGGCGTTCGTACTGAACGGTGAGAATCTGTCTGTCGCTAATCCGATGCGAACATTCCTCGCATCACGAGAAAAGTCTGGATCGAAACGGTCTAGCGCCTTCCATGCATCACCATCGGACGGATGCGTCAAGAATTCTTTGTTCTCGCGTTTACCTTCTTTGTGCCATCTCATGTGTCTTGCGGTTCTTTTTGAAAGAAACATCCGCTTCAACCGAGGTGTCACAGGCAAGTAACAAAGCTGCTTATGTGCGACATCTGTCATCACATTATTTCCATCGTCATTAACAACTTCGACATACCTCGATTTACCACATTTCAAGCACATCTTCTCATTGGCGTGCTCTTTCCAGAATAGCATGCAGTTGTCTGGGCACACATCGATTTTCTCATACTTCATACTGAGACCAAATATCTTGATCTTTGACTGGTACATATCTGGTGGCGCTTTGTGAGGTTGTGGAAGGATATCGCAGATCAATTTCATGAGATCATTGTAGCAGTTGATTGAAAAAAAGTACTTGGACTTAATTGCCATAAATCTGGTCAAGAAAGCAAGTACGGTCACAGCCGTGTGTTCATGCAACGACTCTTGTGATTTCTTCAGCTCCTCGAAGAACTTCTCTGCCTCATTTGTAAGAGGATCCTCCGCTTTCAGAACTTCTAGCATCTCATCCATCCTATCAACCTCTGTTATATCATCATCCTCATCCACTTCGGCTATGACTCGAGAATTAGTCTCACCGTGAAAGGTCCACACTTTATAATGTGGAGTGAAACCGTTTCGACATAAGTGAAACGAAAGCTCCAATCTTCTCAAAAACTAGGTGTTCCGACATTTTGTACATGGGCACTGCACCATATCTTCCGTTGACAATGAATATGCTCGATCCAAAAATTGATCTAACTTGATAAACCACTCATCGGAGTGACCACCAGTTCTGCTCTTCCAGCCAGTATACATTCAACTGCGGTCTTCACCCATGTTTGGCTCCACAGTTTAACGTGAAAGAAATTGTCGTTAATGTATTGTTGTGATATGTCATGGCCCTACAACCTAGGCAGATAGATCCTAAACCCACCCAAGAGTGACTGAGCGGAGCATGCTCATGACGAGACGCGTGATCCGGATTCGAACGAAATTTCCGCAGCATAACCCCGCTGTGCACGCCTAAAAATGGTGCAGCAGAGAACAACAGGGTTACACCACTGAAATCTCGTCCAAATCCGAACCCGCATCTCGTCACAAGCCACGCCCCCTCGGTCACTCCGAGGTTGTCCAAAAAGGGACAATTTCGAACCTGCACGTCTCACATGCCAATGGCATGTGAGACGTGCCGATCTGAAACGGGTAATACATTGCTATAGGTTATGTTGCTCATTTTCATTTTCGGATAATTTAAGAGAGAGGAAAGAACTAGAGAAAGAGTGAGAGGAAAGTTGGTCTTAGATGACAATTTCATATCCATTTCCACCGTCCATGCAATCGCGGGTCATTGACGTCCTTGCCAACCCGTTTGCTTCCATGTCGCCTTGACTACTATGGTCTACACAGCACGATCACACTCATTGCGTGTCGTGTCCTTCCGGGTTGGTCCGAGCCGGCCCAAAACCCCTTTATTTATATATTAAGTAGTCACTCAAAAGCATTATATGAATGCGCTAAAGTCCAAACATACACTAAACAGAATAGAAATTCAGAATGACAGACCAAGCTATAGACAAAAAACATATAAAACATATAAAGCATATACAAAACCTAATTATGCATTTACTACAAAATCTGAACAAACAACATATTAACCACAATGGACAAGTGTGAAATCACAAGTGTAATACAAGACAACATATAATACATATTAGCCAATTATGCAAGACAAAAAACATATTAGCCAAAAATATAGCCTAAAAACTTAATAGCCAAAAAGATAGACTAAAAAACATATTAGCCAAAAAACATGAACAAACAGGCAACAAAATTAAGCTTTTAGGCCAAGCACACCCTAGTCAGGCAGTCTAATGGCTAATCCATGAACAAACAAGCAACAAAATTAATAATCGAGCCTATGTCTACGTGTGAAGAAATAAAAGGTCCTGTGGAGTAGATAGAAAACGAATATGCCGACCATGCAACTTTTGTACCTATTTTGACCATATTTATCTCCTATACAAATAATGCTCCACTCTGCAATTAAAATAGAAATTATTTTCGAGCCATCCCAATCTATCCACCGTGAATGTTCCATGATGCCTCTTATCTTTTCCTAATCTGCTCCTCCTATAACTTAGGTTGCATATATATCTCATATGTTTATCATAGCAAATAAGATCACATTCTTGATTCAAAGTAGCAAAACACTTACTCCCAAGTGTAATTAAACTAATCTTGCTGGACAGAACCAGTGGCGGGGGAGAAGCGAGGAAATACCTATATTCGGCGGTGGGGCCGGGGGCGCAGGGGCGGCAGAGCCGGTGGCGGGGCTGGCGCAGGGGCGGCGGGGCCGGGGGCGGGCGGGCGGCGGGGGCGGGCGGCGGCTGGGGTGTGGAGGCACGCCTGGAGCCGGGGGCGGGCCACCGATGGGGGCGCAGGGGCGGCGGGCCGGCGGCGGAGCCGGGGGCGCGGCAGGGTGGCGGGGGCGAGGCAGGGCGGCGGCGGCACGGCAGGCGGCGGGGCGCGACAGGCGGCGGCGTGGAGTGAAGTGAATGAAGAGTCGGGGCCGGAGGGTCCCGATATTAGCCCTAATTTGCGATGGCGGACTTAATTGCGACGGCCTTAACTTACGGCCATCGCAATTACAGCCTATTTGCAACGGCTGTCAGACAGGCCGTCGCAAATAAGAATTTATTTGCGATGACTCCATTATTTGCGACGGTCCTAGGGTTGGCCGTCGCAAATAAACTCATATTTGCGACGGCTAGTCCGATGGCCATCGCAAATAAGGCCTTATTCGCGATGACCATTTTATTTGCGACGGTCAAAGGCGGGCCGTCGCAATTTAAGCTATTTGCGACGGCTGGCCGTCGCAAATAAATCCAGCCGTCGTAAATGATCGCGTTTCCTGTAGTGATGGCTGTACATTTTTATTTTTATTTTTATTTTGTGGAGAAAAGAAGAGTGTTGGTGCTTGTTTCTCCCTATGTGACGCCCGGTTCCGAAAAACTGAACCAAGCTAACGCATATGTGTGCTCAGGATGTTCAACACACATACACGAGTGCAATCACAAAAGAGTATACAAAAAATTACCACAGAACAAGATTAATTAACAAATTTTTATTACACAAACCATATTATCCTCGAATACAAGCTCTAATGAACATTAATGACAGGTTCAACTAATGCAGCAGAAATAAACTAATTAAGCAACTAAGCAAACTAAGCAAAAGGGATAGCGCAGCTCCAATAACACCACAGGCAAAGTTGACGGTAGACACGGCCTAGAACTCCGCATTATAGCCATTAAACCCACAATTCTGACCTGCAACTGTTGGGGGGGGGATTGCAAGAGTGAGTACATGTCGTACTCAGCAAGTGTGGAAAGTATGACATGTGGCTGATTCAAATGACGATAATAATAATGGCTAAGTGCTGAAAAGTACAGTAAAACATTTGAAAAGCAATATATTATATGTATGTGAAGTAATCCCATCATAAACCATGTAACCATAATAATACCAGTCCGTAATCCACCATTACCAATAACCATAATCAATGTCATAAACCATAATTCCATCCCATAACCATAACCATAATCATAATATCGACCATAACCATTACCAAACCATAACCATTACCAAACCATAACCATCCCAAATCCCAATTTCCCTCTAATCATGGAAGTTGTCCAGGTGCTCATAACCGGGAGCACGGCTATCATGATAGTTTTAATTAACTCTGCAGAGTTTGTACCTCTTTACCCACGTGTTCGTGATTTCATCACCTTTCGGCGACTAAGAATCTCCCTTATGCCCATGACCCGTCAGTCATATTACACACTTCCGTTGGTGTGTGGCCAAGAGATCACAAAATAGCCTTTACAAAGGGATTACTAGCCTATTTAGATCCCACTGAGGTTTCACCGGTGGCGATGTCTCCCGCAGAGCACATCTTCAACCAAGAGCCCCCTCTTGAGCCATTCGGATCCTAGGGCAGTCCCACCAATCATCAACAAACCCAATCCGACTACCCCTTCCCCGAGCATCCATAATGGTCCAAACAACACTAGCAAAACCCTAATTAATCAGCTATGCCGCACCCATACTTGGCCTCGTGGTGGCACTGTAGTCCTGGCCTATTCTCGCATGAACCGGTCCTTAGATCTAAAGCAAGCAAACCACCATAACATCCAACCCATCCACATACCAGGCTTGCTTAGATCACCCATCGTATTGACCAATTCACATTAACCAGAATATCATTGATGCATAATTAAATGTGTAGTGTTGTTTGCCATTCCAATTAATTAAGCGAAGCAAAAAGTAAAAAACCCTTCCCGACTCTCTACCATAAATTCCAGGTGACAAGGGTGGTCAAACAAAACTAGTAAACTTCCTACCATAGGATTCCCATCAAATTGACACAGCATGCAGTTTTGCAAACAAAACATTTATTTTAAAAACAGGATCAATATGCTTCAAGGACACTTGCCTTGCTCCGGCGGATGGGGTTGCTCAAGCGCTTCGAAGTCTTGATTATGAAAATCCTCGTACACGATCTCTTGAGCACTTCCCTCTAATCGTGATCACACATACAAGAATATACATACAAATCAACGTAATGCACACACATTAATTAACATGCGATGATATGCATGCATGCAAGGTACAATAATTAATTATCTATAGTTGTTTATTAATTAGATGCAACTAGTTCATACGTGTTCATATGAGTTTACGGGGGTTTTAGCAAGGATTAATGCTGCTGAAAATAAAAATACGACGCAACTACGATCAATTTACGTCTATTAGATTCAATATGGTTGCTAAAATTCGCATCGGGAACAAATCCTACTGTAGATCTGACGGCTTGACGGTCGCGGAACAAATGCGACACGTAGACGAAGTGGATGGCGCAGCAGTCCCTTGGCGGCACGACGACGGCGACGATCTCTGGTGGACGATGGTACCCTCCTCTTTTTCTTCCTCTTCTTCCCCTCTTTTTCTCCTTTTCTTCCCTGGCGGGTGCAGCCTCTGGTCCCTGGTTCCGGCGGCTTTTTTTCCCTCTCTAGGCGGCGGCTGCTTTCTGGCGGCTCGGAAAAACCTAGGGACCTACGGTCCTTTTTTTATAGGCGCTGGACCGCGTGGGCGAGCGGGAAAATCGGGCTGGCGCGGAGTCTGTGCGCGATGCGCGCGAGGGTGGGGCCCGGGGATCGCGGGGTCCGCCAGCGGCAGCGCGTGCCGCGTCGCGTCGGTTGGCGCGGGAATCGGGGGGGGGGGCTGGCGCGTGTGCGGCAGGCGGCAGGCGGGGCGGGCTGGCGCGGGGGCCAAAGCGGCAGGCGGCGGGGCCGGGAGCAGCGCGCGGG
Organism: Tuctoria greenei; assembly: GCA_036927565.1. NCBI lineage: Eukaryota > Viridiplantae > Streptophyta > Magnoliopsida > Poales > Poaceae > Tuctoria > Tuctoria greenei. The sequence goes on from JAYESD010000008.1 coordinate 37,101,761, forward strand.
AGGGGCGCGTGGAGGCGGGCCAGGCGGGTGGGGTCCGGGGGCGTATGGCGCAGCCCTGGGTGGGGTCGGCCGGCAGGCGCGGGGGCCGAGGCGCCTGGCGGCTGCAGCGGGGTGGGCGATCGAGGCGGGGGGGGGGGGGGGGGGGGGGGGGGGGGGGGGGGGGGGGGGGGGGGAGGCGGGGGGGGGGGGGGGGGGGGGGGTTGCCGGGCGCAGGCGGCGGTGGGAGCGGGATGCGGGGCCCAGACATGTGACCTGGAGCTGCGGCGCATACTTTCGCGAGAAGGGTTGCACAAACTCTCCCCCAGCTGGGAGGGCCCCTTCCGAGTAACACAAGTATCCCGCCCGGGTGTGTCCGCCTAGCCACAGAATAAGGAGAGCCCCTCCCCAACCCTTGGAACATAGAGCACCTCCATAAGTTCTATCCCTAAGCATAAATTGTAGGATAGTGTAGGGTGTCATGGTGCCAGGGAACGGGACTTAGGACAACCAAGCTCTGGGGGGGGGGGGGGGGGGGGGGGGGGGGGAGGGTCCACTGTGTTCAGTTGTTTAGCTTGGTCCCGTACCCTAAGCATGAACACTCTGTCTCCCTAGCCAACTGGAGTGGGTCGTTGCCTTATTGTAAAGCCAATCCACTCCTGTAAACACCAATGAGAAGAATTCACTGTCTTACCATATGCTTTATCTTATGTTCACTTCAAGATATTATTTTATTCACTATCAACACAGGTCCGGGGCTCCTCAATTATAATATATTTTATTATTTTTATTTTATTTATTTTATTTATCTTATTTATTTTATTTATTTTTATATATATTTATTATTATTTATAATTTATTTATATATATCTCTTTTTTATATATTATTATTTTATTATTGATATTTATTCCCTAATACATGTTTTAGGCTATAATTATTAATTTCTATTTCTTCTTTTGCTACATACATTTGTATATATATGCTCCATCTTTTATGTTTTATTATTTTTTTTTCTTTTATCCTACTTATGTTTAATGCATGATCATGTATGCAATGCAGGATGCGAAAATTTAGGGTGTTACAAACCTACCCCCCTTAAAGTGAATCTCGCCCTCGAGATTCGACAGCGTGGAGAAAAGATGCGGGAATTCTGCCTTCAGTTCTTCTTCACGTTCCCACGTAGCTTCGGCTTCTGTATGGTGTTTCCATTGCACTTTGCACCAACGGATCCTCTTATTTCTCGTGACCCTTTCCTTCACGTCCAAGATCTTGATAGGTTGCTCGACATAAGACAAATCCTCGTGAAGTTCTAACTCGTCCATCGGCACTTGTTCTTCCGGTACCCTGAGACACTTCTTGAGTTGAGACACGTGAAATACGTCGTGTACGTCTGAAAGATGAGCTGACATCTCCAATTTATATGCTACTTCTCCTCTTTTGTCCAAAATCTTGAATGGTCCAATATAACGAGGTGCGATCTTGCCTCTTATGTTAAACCTCTTATGACCTCTCATAGGTGACACCTTGAGGTAAACAAAATCTCCTATTTCAAAGGCTAATTTCCTTCTCCTATTGTCCGCATAGCCTTTTTGTCTTGATTGGGCAGCCCTCAAGTTTTCATGAATTATCTGGACTTGCTTTTCGGCTTCTTGCAACACATCCGGACCAAATACTTGAGTTTCTCCTGCCTCATTCCAGAATAAAGGTGTCCTACACTTCCTCCCATAAAGTGCTTCATATGGTGACATTTTCAAGCTTGCTTGGTAACTATTGTTGTATGAAAATTCTGCGTATGGCAAGCTTTTATCCCAACTTTTCCCATACTTTAATGCACAAGCTCTTAACATGTCCTCCAAAATCTGATTTGTCCTCTCGGTTTGTCCATCCGTTTGAGGATGATATGCTGAACTGAAATTCAACCTCGTTCCCAAGGCTTCATGCAATTTTTGCCAAAATCTGGAGGTAAATTGAGAATCTCTATCCGAGACTATCTTCTTAGGGACTCCGTGTCGACACACAATATGCTCCATGTATATTTCGACCAATCGTGCAGATGTATATTTGGTCTTCACAGAGACAAAATGAGCTGACTTGGTTAAGCGATCCACAATTACCCAAATTGAGTCATACTCGGACTGAGTACGTGGTAACCCAACTATGAAGTCCATTCCAATTTCTTCCCACTTCCATTCTGGAATCTTCCACGGTTGCAATAATCCGGCTGGCCTTTGATGTTCCGCCTTGACTCGTTGACACACATCACACAGTGCTACGTATTCAGCTATGTCCTTCTTCATGCTATCCCACCAATAGCAAGTCTTCAAGTCTTTGTACATCTTTGTACAACCAGGATGAATTGAGTAAGGTGAGTCATGTGCCTCCTTTAATATTGTCTCCCGAATATGCTTTACATTAGGCACAACGATCCTCTTTCCAAGCCATAAGGTACCATGTTCGTCTTCATCGAATCTGAATTCTCTCCCTTCCTCGATCCTTTCCTTGATTTCCTTGATCTCCTCATCCGTGGTTTGTGCTTCTCGAATTTCTTGCTCCAGGGTTGGGTTTAACTCCATCATCTCCATCTCATTTACAAACCCGAGGTTCAACCGTTCAAACTCCTTACATAACTCGGACGGTAACTCTCGAACTGTAAGTTGATGGCTTACTCCCTTTCTACTCAAAGCATCGGCGACTACATTGGCTTTTCCCGGATGGTAGTTGATTCCCACATCATAATCCTTGATGAGCTCCAACCATCTTCGTTGCCTCAAATTCAATCAGTCTGTGTGAACATATACTTAAGACTCTTGTGATCCGTATAAATTTCACACCTATGTCCAAGAATATAGTGTCTCCAAATTTTCAATGCATGTACCACGGCTGCAAGTTCTAAATCATGTGTTTGGTAATTCTGCTCATGTTTCTTCAATTGTCTTGACGCATAGGCAACCACTTGACCTTCTTGCATCAATACACATACAAGTCCTTGTCTTGATGCATCACAATAGATGTCGAAACTCTTGCTTACGTCCGGTAATACTAACACCAGTGCGGTTGTCAACCTTTTCTTTAACTCCTCAAAGCTATCCTGACAAGCTTGAGTCCATCAGAATGCCTTCCCTTTCATGAGTAATTCGGTCATAGGCTTGGCTATTTTGGAGAAATCCTTGACGAATCGGCGGTAATATCCTGCCATTCCAAGGAAACTCCGGAGTTCCTTGACATTCTGTGGCGGCTCCCACTTCAACACGTCTCTCACCTTTCCGGGGTCAACCGATACTCCTCCTCCGGAAATAATATGGCCTAAGAAGGAAACTTCCCGTAACCAGAATTGACATTTACTGAACTTGGCGTACAATTGATGCTCCCTCAATTTCTACAGCGTAAGCCTCAAGTGTTCCTCATGTTCCTTCTCATCCTTCGAGTAGATCATAATATCATCAATAAACACCACGACAAACTTATCCAAGTACTCCATGAAGACTTTATTCATGAGGTACATAAAGTAGGCAAGCGCATTTATCAATCCAAAAGACATCACAGTGTACTCATAAGATCCATACCGTGTCCTGAAAGCTGTTTTGGGTATGTCCAATGGTCAAATTTTCATTTGAAAGTATCCCGACCTCAAATCAATCTTGGAAAACACACAGGCGCCTTTCATCTGATCAAACAAATCCTCTATGCGGGGCAAGGTGTACTTGTTCTTGATGGTCACCTTGTTGAGAGCTCGGTAATCCACACACATCCTTTGCGTTCCATCCTTCTTGTCTACAAATAGAACGGGCGCTCCCCAAGGTGAAGAGCTAGGGCGAATAAAACCTTTCTCTAGTTGTTCTTGAATCTGCTTCTTGAGCTCTGCTAATTCCTTAGGAGGCATCCTATACGGCCTCTTAGCTATAGGTGCAGTTCCAGGCATTAAATCAATAACAAACTCAATGTCTCGATCGGGTGGCATACCTGGCAACTCATCTGGAAACACATCCAAAAATTCACACACTACCGGAATCTCCTCAATTGCAGCACCGTCCATATGATTCAGCTCCAATTGCTTCGGTGCGGTTTGAGATGCTTCAAATTCTATGGTGATCCCTTCCTCATTGGTCAACTTCACCGTCTTCGTGGCACACTCAATAACTCCATTGTGCTTCCTTAACCAGTCCATACCAAGTATAATGTCCAATCCTTGAGAATCCAAAACAATGAGGTTGGCGGAGAAGTCTACCCCCCTTATTCTAAGGCTTACTTTTGGACATACTATATTTGTCCTCATCTCTCCTCCAGGAGACTTAACCAACAGAGTAAACTTCATATGAGATATAGGCAAACTATACTTGGCAACATACTTCGATGCAATGAATGAATGCGATGCTCCAGAATCAAATAACATAGTCGCGGGGTTGGAGTTGGCGAGAAACATACCAATGACCACGTCATCCGCTTGTTGAGCATCCTCCGTATAGAAGGGTTCACGTTACCACGAGCAAAGTTCTGCCGTCCACGACTTCCTTGTGGCTGTCCTCCATTAGGTCTTGGGTTTTGTCTCGGCACATTGCTTCCTTGACCAAGGCCTGACTTAGGACATTGATTCGCAAAGTGTCCAACTTCTCCACAAGTATAGCACTTCTTGACTCCACCAGAATTATTGGGGCGAGCTTGGTTTTGAGCATTGGTTCTAGGAAAATCAGCACGAGGTGCATAAGGCATTGCTTGCATAACAGGGCGTTGCTGCACAAACTGAGTTGGGTGTGGTGCATAAACAGGGCGCTCAGCAGGAATAGTGGAGCTGTAATGAGGCGCATTGGGTGGTGCAAGGCCAGGGCGCACATTACTTCCATGTTGCTGTCCTTGATATGGCGCCTTCCTCTTGATTTCTTGCTCCATCTCACGGATCTTGTTCTCAACCACAATTGCTTTGTCCACAAGCTTCTGAAAATTGGCATAATCGCAGTTGAGTAGTTGCACTTGGATCCCATTGTTCAATCCTCTCATAAACAAATACTGCTTCCGGCCGTCCCGACTAACATCCTCAGGCGCATATCTTGAGAGTTGAGTGAACTTATTGAGATATTCACTCACGCTTGATCTTCCTTGCCTTAAGTTCTCAAATTCTTGTCTCTTCAAGATCATAACACCTTCTGGCACATAATGAGAATGAAAACTCTCCTTGAATTCGGCCCAAGTGATCCTCTCTTGATTCTCATGAGCATTGCAATAAGCATCCCACCAATCGGCAGCTGCCCCAACGAGTTGATGAGAAGCAAACAAGACCTTCTCCCGGTCACTACATTGGACAATAGCTAGCTTCTTCTCCATGGACTTGAGCCAATCATCAGCATCCATAGGGTCAGCAGCTTGAGCAAAGGTTGGCGGCCTAGTCCTCATAAACTCTCCCAATCGGTTATGAGGAGGCGGGGGTGGCGGTGGAGGCATGTGGGGTTGATTGTTGATATTGCCAGTCTGCAGCTGTCCCATGGTCTGTATCATGGTCTGCATGAGCTGGTTTTGCATAGCCAATAGTTGCTCAATGTTGATAGCTCCATGAGCAGGTCCTTGTCCGTTGTTGTTTTGAGATACTCCATTGTTCTCCTCCTCATCATTGGCATCCCTCTGGTTGCGAGTCCTCACCATCTAGAGAAAAGCAATAGGTAAGAATTTAGAAACGTCCTCAACTATATGCATCAAGGGATATGAAGCTAACCAACTAGCTATACTAGCCTAGGTGGACATGGCAATGCTAAGGCATCCCAAAATTCTCTATTAAGCACACAAGCAAACAATATATATAGCAAACAGCACTCCAAGCTGAAACACATCAATTCCTGAGTGCTCCTATGTGCTCTAAAGTGTCCATTCTATCTAGGCTGCGTCCTACGGTCAACCTGTGGCTCTGATACCAATTTGTGACGCCCGGTTCCGAAAAACTGAACCAAGCTAACGCATATGTGTGCCCAGGATGTTCAACACACATACACGAGTGCAATCACAAAAGAGTATACAGAAAATTACCACAGAACAAGATTAATTAACAAATTTTTATTACACAAACCATATTATCCTCGAATACAAGCTCTAATGAACATTAATGACAGGTTCAACTAATGCAGCGGAAATAAACTAATTAAGCAACTAAGCAAACTAAGCAAAAGGGATAGCGCAGCTCCAATAACACCACAGGCAAAGCTGACGGTAGACACGGCCTAGAACTCCGCATTATCGCCATTAAACCCACAATTCTGACCTGCAACTGTTGGGGGGGGGGATTACAAGAGTGAGTACATGTCGTACTCAGCAAGTGTGGAAAGTATGACATGTGGCTGATTCAAATGACGACAATAATAATGGCTAAGTGCTGAAAAGTACAGTAAAACATTTGAAAAGCAATATATTATATGTATGTGAAGTAATCTCATCATAAACCATGTAACCATAATAATACCAGTCCGTAATCCACCATTACCAATAACCATAATCAATGTCATAAACCATAATTCCATCCCATAACCATAACCATAATCATAATATCGACCATAACCATTACCAAACCATAACCATTACCAAACCATAACCATCCCAAATCCCAATTTCCCTCTAATCATGGAAGTTGTCCAGGTGCTCATAACCGGGAGCACGGCTATCATGATAGTTTTAATTAACTCTGCAGAGTTTGTACCTCTTTACCCACGTGTTCGTGATTTCATCACCTTTCGGCGACTAAGAATCTCCCTTATGCCCATGACCCGTCAGTCATATTACACACTTCCGTTGGTGTGTGGCCAAGAGATCACAAAATAGCCTTTACAAAGGGATTACTAGCCTATTTAGACCCCACTGAGGTTTCACCGGTGGCGATGTCTCCCGCAGAGCACATCTTCAACCAAGGGCCCCCTCTTGAGCCATTCGGATCCCAGGGTAGTCCCACCAATCATCAACAAACCCAATCCGACTACCCCTTCCCCGAGCATCCACAATGGTCCAAACATCACTAGCAAAGCCCTAATTAATTAGCTATGCCGCACCCATACTTGGCCTCGTGGTGGCACTGTAGTCCTAGCCTATTCTCGCATGAACCGGTCCTTAGATCTAAAGCAAGCAAACCACCATAACATCCAACCCATCCACATACCAGGCTTGCTTAGATCACCCATCGTATTGACCAGTTCACATTAACCAGAATATCATTGATGCATAATTAAATGTGTAGTGTTGTTTGCCATCCCAATTAATTAAGCGAAGCAAAAAGTAAAAAGCCCTTCCCGACTCTCTACCATAAATTCCAGGTGACAAGGGTGGTCAAACAAAACTAGTAAACTTCCTACCATAGGATTCCCATCAAATTGACACAGCATGCAGTTTTGCAAACAAAACATTTATTTTAAAAACAGGATCAATATGCTTCAAGGACACTTGCCTTGCTCTGGCGGATGGGGTTTCTCAAGCGCTTCGAAGTCTTGATTCTGAAAATCCTCGTACACAATCTCTTGAGCACTTCCCTCTAATCGTGATCACACATACAAGAATATACATACAAATCAACGTGATGCACACACATTAATCAACATGCGATGATATGCATGCATGCAAGGTACAATAATTAATTATCTATAGTTGTTTATTAATTAGATGCAACTAGTTCATACGTGTTCATATGAGTTTACGGGGGTTTTAGCGAGGATTAATGCTGCTGAAAATAAAAATACGACGCAACTACGATCAATTTACGTCTATTAGATTCAATATGGTTGCTAAAATTCGCATCGGGAACAAATCCTACCGTAGATCTGACGGCTTGATGGTCGCCGAACAAATGCGATGTGTAGATGAAGTGGATGGCGCAGCAGTCCCTTGGCGGCACGACGACGGCGACGATCTCCGGTGGACGATGGTACCCTCCTCTTTTTCTTCCACTTCTTCCCCTCTTTTTCTCCTTTTCTTCCCTGGCGGGTGCAGCCTCTGGTCCCTGGTTCCAGCGGCTTTTTTTCCCTCTCTAGGCGGCGGCTGCTTTCTGGCGGCTGGGAAAAACCTAGGGACCTATGGTCCTTTTTTTATAGGCGCTGGACCGCGTGGGCGAGCAGGAAAATCGGGATGGCGCGGAGTCCGTGCGCGATGCGCGCGAGGGTGGGGCCCGGGGATCGCGGGGTCCGCCAGCGGCAGCGCGTGCCGCGTCGCGTCGGTTGGCGCGGGAATCGGGGGGGGGGGGGGGGTGGGGCTGGCGCGTGTGCGGCAGGCGGGGCGGGCTGGCGCGGGGGCCAAAACGGCAGGCGGCGGGGCCGGGAGCAGCGCGCGGGAGGGGCGCGTGGAGGCGGGCCAGGCGGGTGGGGTCCGAGGCGTCGGCGCTCGCGCCGTGCATGGCGTGGCCCTGGGTGGGGTCGGCCGACAGGCGCGGGGGCCGAGGCGCCCGGCGGCTGCAGCGGGGTGGGCGATCGAGGCGGGGGGGGGGGGGTGCCGGGTGCAGGCGGCGGTGGGAGCGGGATGCGAGGCCCAGGGTGCGGCGCGTGCGGGAGGCGGCGTCGGCAGGGTGGGAGGCAGGGCCCATGCGCCGCGCGGGATCGGCGCGGAGACCGGGCGCCTTGGGGCGCGGCTGGCGCGGGGGCGTGGGGGCCGAGGCAGGCCGCGGTCGGCTCGGCCGCCTGGCCGGCTGGTGGTTTCTCTTTTTTTTTTCTTTCTTTTTTTTAGATTATTATTATTATTATAATATATTTTATTATTTTTATTTTATTTATTTTATTTATCTTATTTATTTTATTTATTTATATATATCTGTTTTTTTATATATTATTATTTTATTATTGATATTTATTCCCTAATACATGTTTTAGGCTATAATTATTAATTTCTATTTCTTCTTTTGCTACATACATTTGTATATATATGCTCCATCTTTTATGTTTTATTATTATTATTTTTCTTTTATCCTACTTATGTTTAATGCATGATCATGTATGCAATGCAGGATGCGAAAATTTAGGGTGTTACACCCTAGCAACAATGTAAAAATTGAGCACTAGCAGTAACGTCTCACCAAAATAATACAGAATACTCCGTCTTTAAATACTTATCATTTTATAGTTAAAAAATAAACTAGAAAGCGACAATTATTTAGATACGGAGAGATACTAGATATAAGAATATTCTAATACAAGCCCATGAAAGCAGCAACAACATCTGCATAGGGGTGGGTGTTCGGTCTACCCGGTAAATTTGGTTCGGTTATTTCGGTTTTTTCAAATTTCGATTTTTTTAAAATCACTACTCGAAATGTTATACAAATATTAGGTACCCGAAATGTTTTGATACCTAAATTTCAGTTCGGTTTTTGGTCTTACCCGAAATACCCGAATTGTACATTATTTTCATTTCATGATCTAAACAATCAATATAAGTTTAATATCAATCGTAAATTTAATCTTAAGAGACAATAAATTATTGGTTCACTAATGGTGGATCATAATTAAATAGTTAATTCTAATGACATCATATATCATAACTCACAAATGAAACATCAAAATTCATATTGTTTAGAGTTCATATGTCATAGTTTAACTTAAGATTTTATTGTTCGGTTATTCACATATTTTGGGTACTCGAAGGTGATACCCGAATCCGAAATAAATATATCGGTTATTTAGGGCGTGTTTGGCATGACTTCACTCTCTGGTGGAGCAACTCTACTCTGAAATGTTGGGGTGGAGCAACTCTATTTTAGTGGAGGAGCTGGAATTAGAGGTGTTTGGCTGGAACATGGTTCTCAACTCTGAAAAGAAGAGATATTTAGATGAAATATCAGTTGTACCCCTCTCTTTGTTGGGATTGTACTGGGCCGATTTGTCACAACGGCCTCATTTTCCTTAGGTTGCTGTTGATGACGTTTTTCTAGTTGTTTTTTTTTTATTTCTGCAGTATGTGTTGTGGCTGGACGTGGTCTACAATTTTTTTTTGTTTCAGCACTACTGATGTACATTCAGTACAGATACTGTACGTGTTCCAATATTTTTTTTGCTTCTTTCAGTTGCAGCACTCACATACAGTACGTGTTCCTTATATTTTTTTTGCTTCTTTCAGTTGCAGTGCTGTGTTCTAGTATTTTTATCCTTCTTTCGGTTACAGACTTCATTGTTTTGAAACAAAAAATAATCATAAATCATTTTAGCACTCTCAAAATATCAAAAGTATAAAAAATTATAATGTCAAAATTACACACTAATTCCATGAAAGAGAAAGAGATGTTGCCACACTATTACAGAATGCATCCATTGTGACAACTTGATTCCGAAGTTGAATCATCAGAAGCACGTGCTGGAACAACATATTTGTCATATCTGTCTGGAATTGTAAGCACAAAGTCTGGATCTCGATCATAATTATCAAAGTCCACATCGCCACTTGAATGCTCTCGGATGAAATTGTGAAGTATCATAGTAGTAGCAACAATTTTTTTTGTGTCAACATTGAATATTTGGGCATCTTGTACAAGATTTGTCATTTCATCTTCCATAGTCCAAATGACCTCTCAATGACATTTCGGATAGATGAATGCACCCGATTGAACTTTTCTTTCGGAGTACTTGGTTCCATACCTCTATGCCACTCTGGTAAGTGATACCTTTCCCCTTTATATGGCGCTAGATATCACGGTGGGTTAGGATAGCCTGCATCTACAACATAGTACTTACCTGCAAAAATATGATTAAACAATATATAAACAATGACAAATATGAAAATCAAAATTCTAATAATAATATGTAACATGAAGATATCTTACCCTGTGGAGGATGTGGGAAGAATTCACCAGATTCTCTCAATGCATGATATAAAACATTCGTGTCATGTAACGAACCAGGTTGACCAGCAGACACATAAGTGAATCTCATATCAAAATCACAAATAGCAAGCACATTTTGAGTTTCAATACCAGTCTTTCCAATGTACCTAACTTGCTTTTCAGGTGAAAGACAAACGCAAATATGAGTACCATCTAGTGTACCAATGCAGTCTTTGAAGTGGGATATGCTCTTCTATCATTTCGAATCCTTTTGTGCATATTACAAAAATTTGGATCGGTTGGTCTCAAGTAGTGTTCAGACATTCTAATTAAAGCATCTAGTAATTCATGAAATTTTCTGCTTATTGTCTCACCAGAATGTTTGAATCTATTTTGTCCCTTTCTATTGGACTCACAACAAGCACAAGTGAATAGAAAAATTGCAAGCATCTCATAAGTGTTCATATGTTTTGATGATTGTAGTCCATACCTCTCAACTAATGTATCATGAAGATCAACAAATATTTCCTTATTCATTCGAAGCATTCTGTGACACTCTCCTGGTGTTTCCATTGTCTCCTTTAACCAACCCATGCCCGATTGAATTGACATGCGTGGTGGTGCCTTACTCAAGTACAAATCAGAATAAACTTGTACAAACTTAGCAGCAATCAACATTGCATCAAAAACATGCTCATCATCATTGCTAGAAATATCACTTTCAGTATCTGTCATCTGCCAACAAAAAATAAATAAATTAATATTGATCCAGGAAATTTAAAACATGTGATACATAGAAATTAAACAACAAATAAAGAACATATGTTACAGCATAGCCATCCACCAATAATAGAACAAGAAGTACATAAGAAATAAACAAGTATACTGCATAGCCATCCATCAACCACAAATAGTCTTACAATATGATCACCATATAAAGTAACAAGTCTTACAACATTAGTTATATCGCCAAAACACTTTTGCAATTGTTCTTCATTTTGAAGGCCTAGTTTTCTAAAATTCCTGAAAAAAAAGAACATGTTACCGAACCAATATGAACATAGTTCTAAAAAATAATAAAGACAAATACTTACAGCTCGAGCTTTCTTCCACCACTCATCATCCATAACAATGGTGCCATTTATAGAACACCAACCAGTACCAGTCTGCCTCATCAATAATTTCCTCCATGTTTTGAATTCTTCCTTCAACTTATCACATTTATCTTTTATTTGTTGTTTGGTTGCAACAATACCAAGTATATCTTTCAATCCTTTCTCTACCTCGGCGTATCCGGTTGGATTCAAATATGTGTTAGGACGATTCCCTTTTGCCACTTGCTCCGCAAATAATTGACATAGCACACAGGTGTTCTCCGCATTCCAATCAATTTCCACCATATAGAACCACTTGATTATAAAATAACTGAACCAATGTAATGTATAATTAGAGAGAAAAGAGGGATTACCTTGCACTGTTGCGGCTGGAACAATGGACAGCAACACTAGTCCAAATCTGCGCAAAAAAATCAAGTTCCCAGTCTAATTCATACAACGTACAATCATCTAATAACAGAAGCAACACTTTAAAGCAACACAAAAATTATTTATCACGATCTGGGACACATTCTACTATACAGTATTCTAGTTAGAAGAGAAAGAAAAAAACGATTTGTATTGTAACGAGTGGCATTACGGGTAATATTCCCAGAACTCCACGTCTACGTCTATTTCGGTCTATTGTGGAGTACGGAAAGAGGTACTCCGAAAAAATGAACTAGGACTCTAAAAAATCCATAGAGTTGGACCCTCCCTTGGAGTTTTGGAGTTAGGGTGTTTGGCAATATTTTTTGCTCTTTCCCAGAGTTTGGCTTCGGAGCCATGCCAAACACGCCCTTAGATTCGCTACCCGAATAGGTACCCGATACCCAACATTTCAGTCTTTTCGGTCTCGGTCTCATTTTTTTGTTTCGGTTTTTCGGTCTCGATTTTTTTGCCCACCCCTACATCTACCACACCGAGGCTCACTAGCGACTCAACACTGCCAACCGACGAGGCAGCGTTGGGACCCTGGGCGCTTGGCATTGCCACGGGCGGTCCTGCAGCAGCGTGAGGCGCCATGACAACCGATGTCGGCGACGACGGGGCCGCTGTCTCGACGACTCTAACGGCGAGCTTCATGTCGTTGTCGCAGTGGCCCGACACGCCGCAGATGAAGTAGCGGGGGGGGGGGGGGGGGGGGGGGGTGACGCGGGGAGTGGGACGGCGTCTTCGCCGGTCTGGAAGGTGGCGAGCGGGCTGGAGGTGGAGCAGGCATCGTAGTTCGCCCTGCTCACCTCCACCACGTTGTGTGCCGTGCGGGAGTACTTGAACACTGCAGACGCATGGCCTGTGCCAGGCAAAAAAAAATGTAAATTTACATTACTTGATTACTTCAATTACTCCACATATATACCAAGCTAATCGCCGGCGCGGAAGGTGATGGTTGAAGCCCAAACCGTGTAGTTTGTCCAGAGTGTTAGTATTATCATAATTAAGTTCATCACGGTTGTAAACTAGGAGTCGGTTACAAGTTGTAACCGACTCAAACACCTCTCTCCTCTAAGTCCTGATCGGGGACAGATCTCAACAACTTCTGTTTGGGTGGCCCCTTGGGTGCCCTCTCACACCTATATAAGGTCTGATCACGAAATCAACTAAGGAGCACCGATCACTTGAGAGAGAAATCCAGAGAGGGTTTCCCCAATGAGTCTGCGTGGCCTCGTTGCGCTTCACCATCGACAGACAAGCTCCATGGATGCTTCTTCGTCGTCACCGCAAGGTATGAGCTCAGGTGCGTACGTCCTCCCCTCTCTATTCTTCACATACTTGATAATTTCTAGCTTTCTCTTTGTCATGCATACTGTCAACACCCTAAGTCCGAGCCTAATCACCGATTAAGCCCTAAGAATAATCCATCAATGGTATCAGAGCCAACCTAGTTGGCCTTAGGCTTCGGCCAACTCAGTCTAACCCTAAGCATTTAGGGATGGCAACGGGTCGGGTTCGGATCGGGTAGAACAAAAACCCGACCCGAAAAAAAGATATGTGGGTAAATTTTTGTACCCGAACCCGTACCTGCGGGTAAAAAGTAGTACCCAAACCCAAACCAGAACCCGATGGGTTCTGATTGGGTTTCGAATACTCGACGGGTACCCGCTAGGGTTACACGATTTCAATCCCCGCTCTTCATTTTGATCAGATCTTAGGGCCACTACAGTCAGGTCTGAGGGCGGCGGCCGCGTCCTCACACGCACACGGCAGCGGGCTCGCTAGGGTCTGGATGGAGCTGCCTCGATGGAGAGGGAAGAGGCTCCAAGGTAGAACCGAGGTGCTCGGATGGACGGCGCCGATGTGCCTGACACGCTCGTGGAGGCAGCACCGCTCACGGGTGTGTCATGGTCCATCGTCGACAGAAAGCAGCGGGACTTGGGGAGGACGCAACGGAGAGGGGAAGATCGAGACGAAGGGGTGGAAGGGCGGATCCTTGACCTCTGCTTGCTGGCTACCCACGACGAAGTTGTTGACTGAGCTAGGTCATGGAGGTCGGCCGGAATGATGGCGGTGATAGCTCGAGGAAGTGGGGAATGGAGGATTCGGGCGACTACCAACTCCGAGTCTGTGACTCACGGGAAAGTGGAATCGAGCATTCACACGCAGGGGTGGGGGTCGATAAGGGTGAAGGCCGGTTGGGCTATCTGGTTTGACTGGGCTGTTTTAGCTGTGGGTTGTAAAATAAACCAAATCTGTATTTCGGGTACCCGATGGGTACCCGCGGGTAGGAAACAAAACCCACGTCCATACCCGCAAAACACTGGGTCGGGTACGGGTGGTACCCGCGGATAAAATTTTGTACCCGTACCCGCACCCGTCGGTTGCAATACCCGCCGGATACCCGAACCCGCGGGTACAATTGCCATCCCTATAAGCATTGATCGCATCTTGGTCACTCAGTCCAAAACAAAAGAGATTAGGAGGCGATCGGAATAAGAAAATAGGGTTTTTGGTTAAACCCGAAATCAAACCAAATTAGGGGATTAGGCTGCCTAATCCCAAATTAGGACCCAAATTCAAATTCACATTTGATTTGGATCAAATCAGTTCAAATAAGGATTCAAATGTCGAATTCAACTTTGACTTGGATCAAATCAGACCTAAGTAGAGTTGAGAATCGAATAAGAAAAGAGGGATTTAGTTTGACACACCTTAGGGCATCTGTCTTCTTGGATGAAGCTTCAAACTCGCTTGAGAAGATGGCCATGCCATCACCAGAGTCCTCCACGGGAGACTTTTGCGAAGGGCGGCGGAGCCGCCATCTCAGACGGCATAAAAGCACCCTGACGAGCCACTTGACGGCAGCGCGCTCACCCAATGGTGAGCGTCGCATGCTAGCGAGGGGGCCGCAGTGGCGCCACCAGGCTTAGCCTCACCGTGTAGAGCACGCCGGAAACCATATGGTTCACGACCCAAACCCTAGCACCTGAGGATCCCTCCACGGCTTTGGCCAACAACCACCCACCGACGAAGAGTCGCTCCCTTGCGAACTCGCATGTCGGCGTGTAAGCGATGACCGCGCCAGAAGTTCACTGCTGCCGGCGGTCTCACTCGGCGCCACCCATTTCTTCTCTTTCTTGCCTGTGCGGCTGGGGGGGGGGTGGGGGATCACGAGGCCACCAAATGATTAGGGTTTAAAGAAATCGAGTTTTTATATCTCATCACAACCCCTATGGATCGTTCGATGCAAAAGTGACGGCTTCGATGAGCTCAGTCGTGCCGCCACTCAACCTCTGAGCGTCGGATCACTGATCGACAGCCACCATTTGGTGGCGCGCGCAGCCTGGCTGAGAGCCCATGTGGGTTGGAAGGGCCGGCTTGGGCTGCCTTTTTCCATTTTCTTCAGACCTGCCGGATTTTCTAAGAAGGTTGTGGGCCACATTAGTGAAGGTCGGGCCTTCTTAGGCCGATTTCTTTCTCTTTTCCTTTTTTCTTAGGGCGGCCTCAGCTTTGGGCCAGTATCTATGTTCGGATGCACCCGATTTCCTTAGTTTTATTTTAGTTTATTTTCAGTTTTCTCGGGTTGGGCTACCTCAGTGCCTTTGGGCCAAAATAAATTAGTGGCCTATAGGCTGATTTTGCAATATGGGCTAGTTTCATTTTTAATAAGCTGCTGAAATCAGTTTTTAGTTTCTTAGTTTTATTTCTCATGGGTTGAGCCTACTTTAGTGATTTTGGATCACATTAGAAGTACATCATTTTTTGTATTTTCTGATTTTTTTAGAAAATAAAATTAGTGCTTTTGGGCTATTTTCAGCAGAAATTAAAATTAGTATTTTCTGATATCTTTCAAAAATTCAAATTAGTGTTATCTGATTTCCTTCAAAAAAATAACATTAGAATTTTCTGTTTTTAAAAAAATAGATTAGCATTTCAGTCAGTGGATTTTAGTCATGAACTAAAATCCATAAATTTAGAAAAGCGGACATTTTATTTCTGAGTGATTTTAGTATGGGCTAAAATCAACTTTAGACCTTACTTAAATAGATTGAGAATAAGTAAGTAGTATGGTAATTTTGATTACTGTTATATATTTGAGTTTATTTTGTTACCTTTGTAATTCATTAACTTTTATGAATTTAAGTTTATTTTCTTCTCTCACAAATTAGGCACGCCCACTTAGTAAATAAGCTTCGGCTATGTTGCATGGTGATTTTGTTAAGTAGCTAACGTGAACAACAAATTTAAGCTATACTCTCAATTTATTCAATTTTATAGTAATTTGTTTAAGTAGCCAATGTGAAAGATAAAATTACTATGTTCTAAGTCATTAAGTTGCATGGAAAATTTTACTTGAGTAGCCAACGTGAAAAATAAAATTTTGCCATGCTCTAAGTTATGAATGTTATATTTTGTTTGAGTAGCCAACGTGAAATACAAAGATAACATTCTCACTAAGTACATTGAAAACTTTGTTCGAGTAGCCAACGTGTAAGACAGAGTTTACTATGCTTCATAAGTTAATTAGTGAATGTTGTATTTTGTTGAAAGACAAAATATGAACACTATTCTTCTCTTAGTTCATAGAAACTTTTGTTTAAGTAGCCAACGTGAAAGACAAAGTTTATTATGTTTTAATAAGCTAATCAGTGAATCTCGTATTTTGTTGAAAGACAAAATATGACAATTCTTCTTTCTAAGTGTTTACATTAGTATAATAGAAATTTTTCTTCGAGTAGCCAACATGAAAGACAAAATTTCCTATAATTTCAGTTTATTACTAAGTTTTACTATGCATTCACTTATGTTACTTAGTTTTTTCATTCAGATAACTCCTCCATCATCAGTTCAGCACTAAGTTACCTCTCTACCATTGAGCCTCTTAACGAAGTTAATTATGACTCATGGAGAGAGAAGTTGAGGATTGCTTTGGAAATCTCCAAATTAAATGTGGTACTGATTAGTCCTCGCCCTACCAAGACTCAAGTTCATATGCCTATGATTGGAGAGACTGATCAGTCTTTTGAGTTGAGGAAGGGACGATTCCTTAGCCTCATGCACATGTATCAGAATGAGCTAGCTAAGTGGGACCACTCAAATAAGTTGCTTTTATTGATAATTAAGGGTTTCATCACTAAGATTATTCGGGAAGCAATTCTGGAATGCGACACTGCTACTCAGTACCTCAATGAGATTGAGAGACGGTTTGCTAGCTCCACTAAGTCTCTTAGTATTGTTGACCCTGTCAGCCGCACTAATGAAAATCATAAGGGCAATAATAAGATTTTATGGACACATTCTTCCCAACAGAATGTGAAGATGGACAAAAATAGTGCTACTTTTGTAAGTAAGAAGGGCACTACCAGAAGGATTGCGTAGGCTCCCTCAAATGGTGTCATAAGAAGGGTAATACTTAGTTTATAATTTCCTGTTTTCAGTATGTTTTCAATCTACTTGTTAGATTGACTTAGTTGCATTTGTTCCAAATTTGTACATGGATTAAGTATAAGGAGGATTATAAGAGGAGAGATAAGGGTCATTAAAGTCGCTAATGACTATGAAGTCGATGTAAAAGCCAACTTAGAACTCTCATTAGTATTAATACATGGATTTGTACTTTTGTTTCACTATGATGCTTTATGTACCCTCATTTGGAGAAATCTGTATTAGTTTCATGCATGGACTATTCAGAATTGTAAGCCTTTTGACTAAATAAGTTTATAATAAGTTGTGAGTCTTGCCATTCGACAAGACAATTTTCTTTGTCCTCGCACGATGATTATTTAAGATGCATCAAATTTCTATTTAAGTGTTTCGTAAAGAACATAAGAATCAATCACGAAACAATTTCGAAATAATAGTATTACAAAGTTAGACCATATTTCGAGGGGGAGAATTGATTAGTCCGTTTCTTAATCGATTCCTCTCCACTTAGATTAAAAAACATTAGCGAATACATAAACAAAATTCAGCATATGTTCTCTAAGACTAAGATCCAATCATGAAGGGAGTACTACGATCGGCATATCCTTATTGAATTAGAAATAAGTGTTGTCCTTCAACTTAGTCGATTAGCTCATGAGTCGAGGCTTAAAATCTCAATTCAAATGGTACATCGAAAATTAAATAGTTGGTGCCTAAAAAAACCATATTAGATAAGGACAAGACATAAACCCTCATTAATATTTTATATGACGTCGTCATTAAGTTGATTAGCCCAAACATAAAAAGTAGTCATCTCGTTGGCAATTCAGTAAGCTAGTATTGTTTCCACCGTCTTTACCAACACTAAGCTTAATGGAAGTAATATATGCTAGAATCAGGGGGAGTAAGATAATCTGAGATGACGATTATGAGGAGAAGTGTGTGCATGCACTCACTTTCATGATTCAAGAACCGTTCATCACGATATCTGTTGTTGTTAAGACAACATCGTTGCCTCAACATCTTTTGTTAGTTCTTTATTGGAATATTTAGTAAGACTTCTATCTCACAGAAGCAACATCAACTTCAACTTGCTCATTATTAGTTGCTGCTAAATATGAAGAGCAACAATCGTCTCGATTAGTAAATAATGTCTATCTTAATAAGATCCATATTCAAATGAAGGGTGATCCCGCCTATTTGAAATAAGCTACTAAAGTTTGTACTTAGTCAACATTCCTAAACAAGCCAAAACAGTAGATCGTAATGGTTCCACATTATTAAACGTGACTCCAAAAGGAAAAGTCGTTTCCTTTAAGGAGACATTGAGTACATTAATTTGTTATCATAATGTTTCAACATCGATTCGTTAAGAACTGATTATATATTAGTAACACATTTTGACTTAGTATTACATCGTACGGATGTAATAATGATGTTTCTTAAATGGGATCTATAGAAGAACGTCTATATAACACAACCGTAAGGCATTGTCATTAAGCATAAAGAACATAGAGATACAAGTTAAACCAATTCATTTTATTCATGGACTAAATAGGGCCTTATTGAAAATTAGTATCTCAAGTTCAATAAGTGTGACGCCCGGTTCCGAAAATGAACCAAGCTAACGCATATGTGTGCCCAGGATGTTCAACACACATACACGAGGGATTCACAAATGATAAACAGATAATTACCACATCACAAGTTTAATTAACCAAATTTCATTACACAAACCATATTATCCTCGAATACAAGCTCTAATGAATATTAATGACAAGTTCAACTAATGCAGCGGAAATAAACTAATTAAGCAACTATGCAGCATAAGCGACAGGGTATGTATGCGCAGCTCCAATAACATCACAGGCAAAGCTGACGGTGGACACGGCCTAGAACTCCGCATTATCGCCATTAAACTCCCAATCTTGACCTGCAACTGTTGGGGGGGGGGACTGCAAGAGTGAGTACATGTCCTACTCAACAAGTGTGGAAAGTATGACATGTGGCTAATTCAAATGACGACAATAATAATGGCAAAGTGCGGAAAAGTACAGTAAAACATTTGAAGAGCAATACATTATATGTATGTGAAATAAACCCATCATAATCATAAATAATACAATAATACCAAACTGAATTCCTTACCATCATCAATAATTCCAGATTTCACCATCGTCAATAACCATATTCAATACCAGAAATTAATCCATAACCATCCATAACCATTACCAAACCATAACCATCCCAAATTCCGTCTCAATACCAAGTACCTTCTAATCATGGAAGTTGTTCAGGTGCTCATAACCGGGAGCACGGCTATCATGATAGTTTTAATTAACTCTGCAGAGTTTGTACCTCTTTACCCACGTGTTCGTGATTTCATCACCTTTCGGCGACTAAGAATCTCCCTTATGCCCATGACCCGTCAGTCATATTACACACTTCCGTTGGTGTGTGGCCAAGAGATCACAAAATAGCCTTTACAAAGGGATTACTAGCCTATTTAGACCCCACTGAGGTTTCACCGGTGGCGATGTCTCCCGCGGAGCACATCTTCAACCAAGGGCCCCCTCTTGAGCCATTCGGATCCCAGGGTAGTCCCACCAATCATCAACAAACCCAATCCGACTACCCCTTCCCCGAGCATCCACAATGGTCCAAACAGCACTAGCAAAGCCCTAATTAATCAGCTACGCCGCACCCATACTTGGCCTCGTGGTGGCACTGTAGTCCTGGCTTATTCTAGAATGAACCGGTCCTTAGATCTAAAGCAAGCAAACCACCATAACATCCAACCCATCCACATACCAGGCTTGCTTAGATCACCCATCGTATTGACCAGTTCACATTAACCAGAATATCATTGATGCATAATTAAATGTGTAATGTTGTTTGCCATCCCAATTAATTAAGCGAATCAAAAAGTAAAAAGCCCTTCCCGACTCTCTACCATAAATTCCAGGTGACAAGGGTGGTCAAACAAAACTAGTAAACTTCCTACCATAGGATTCCCATCAAATTGACACAGCATGCAGTTTTGCAAACAAAACATTTATTTTAAAAACAGAATCAATATGCTTCAAGGACACTTGCCTTGCTCTTGATGTTCATTAGGGTCAAAGCCTTCAAACTCTTGATGCTGTAGATCCTCCGCGGCACTCTCTAGCGCAAATCCTTCTAATCCACACAATAAACATACAAAACAAGAAACACAATCAAAGAGTGCACAAATATTACTCAATATGACATGACATGCATGATTAATGCAAATGCAAGGTAGAACTTGTTACTAGATTGCTTTTAAAGATCACTAACTAGTTCTAATAGCTTTTAACAAGTTTATACAGGTTTGGATTCGATTAGATCAAATTTTAGAATTAATTCAACACAATTTAACCAGAAAGATCGGACTAGTCCGCTAGGGACCGGACAAGTCCGCACTTGACGAGATCAGCAGATTAGGGTTTTCTAGATCGACGTAAATTCGGAGATTAGGGGTGGAATTCACGTAAGGAAAATAGAATAGAAGGTATACCAGGTGTTTAGAACTCCAATGAACCAAGAAACTTGGAGGTAACACTTGGATCTTGATGATCTAGGGTTGGTGATGAACTTGGAGATGAATTGGTGGTGAAGGACGAAACTTGGTGGAGATCTTGATCCTCTTTCATTTCCTCCTCTTCTTCTTCTTGCTTGGGATCTTCTCCTCCCTCCTTGGTGGTGGCTCCCCACGAACTAGGGTTTGGGTGGGTGGAAAAGTGGCAAATAGAGGTCAAACCAAGGGGTTGGGCTGTTTATATAGAGGTGGAGGCTAGGGTTAGATGGATTTCGAGTTTGGGATGAGTAGAGGTCGGTTTAGAGTCCCACATGGGCTCTAAAAGAGTTAGGCACGACGTCCCTAGGCCCACTTAACATGAAACCCAAGAAACAAGTCGTAAAACAAAAGGTCAATCTCGGAGTCACGAAATATCGGACAAGTCCAGACAGGACCGGACTAGTCCGAAGTCGTCCAGAGAGAAAATCGGACAAGTCTGGCCAAAATTCGGACAAGTCCGATCTTAGTCAGAAAGGAAAACGGACAAGTCCGCTGGAACACCGGACTAGTCCGGAAAAGTCCAGGGACTTAGCAAATTTTCAAGGATTCATGGAATACCGGACTAGTCCGCACAAAATCGGACAAGTCCGAAGTTGTCCAGAGGCAAATATCTGACTAATTCGCAGCAAAAACGGACAAGTCCGTTTTTAGACAGAGAGAAATCGGACTAGTCCTCAGCAAAACCGGACTAGTCCGCACTTTCCTACATTTTTAAGTGTGGTTTTGTTCCAAATCAATTTTAAACTTGTTCCTCTTGTTATGGGTTAATGTTAAACATGTATATGAGTGTATGCAAGGCATGATGCATGAAAATGAGGGTGTTACAAACCTACCCCCCTTAAAATGAATCTCGCCCTCGAGATTCAACGCGGAAGAGAAGAGATAGGGAAATTCCTTCTTGAGATCATCTTCTAGCTCCCAAGTTGCTTCTTCTTCAGTGTGGTGCTTCCATTGAACTTTACACCATCTAATAATCTTGTTCCTTGTGACTCTTTCCTTAGTTTCCAAGATTTTGACCGGTTGCTCGGCATAAGTCAAATCTTCCTCTAATTCCAATTCTTCCATTGGCACTTGTTCTTCCGGTACTCTCAAACACTTCTTGAGCTGGGAAACATGAAACACATCATGTACGTCTGAAAGATGGGCTGGCATCTCCAACTTATATGCTACTTCTCCCCTTTTGTCCAAAATCTTGAATGGTCCAATGTAACGAGGTGCGAGCTTCCCTCTTATGTGAAACCTCTTATGACCTCTCATTGGTGACACCTTGAGGTAAACAAAATCTCCTATTTCAAAGGCTAATTTCCTTCTCCTATTGTCCGCATAGCCTTTTTGTCTTGATTGGGCAGCCCTCAAATTTTCACGAATTATTTGGACTTGCTTTTCGGCTTCTTGCAACACATCTGGACCAAATACTTGAGTTTCTCCTGCCTCATTCCAGAATAAAGGTGTCCTACACTTCCTCCCATAAAGCGCTTCATATGGTGACATTTTCAAGCTTGCTTGGTAACTATTGTTGTATGAAAATTCCGCGTAGGGCAAGCTTTTGTCCCAACTTTTCTCATGCTTTAAAGCACAAGCTCTTAACATGTCCTCCAAAATCTGATTTGTCCTCTCGGTTTGTCCATCCGTTTGAGGATGATACGCTGAACTAAAATTCAACCTCGTTCCCAAAGCTTCATGCAACTTTTGCCAAAATCTGGAGGTAAATTGAGAACCTCTATCCGAGACTATCTTCTTAGGGACTCCGTGTCGACACACAATATGCTCCATGTATATTTCGGCCAATTGTGCAGCTGTATATTTGGTCTTCACAGGGACAAAATGAGCTGACTTGGTTAAGCGATCCACAATTACCCAAATTGAGTCATACCCAGACTGAGTACGTGGTAAGCCAACTATAAAGTCCATACCAATCTCTTCCCACTTCCACTCTGGAATCTTTAATGGCTGCAATAACCCTGCTGGCCTTTGATGTTCCGCCTTGACTCGTTGGCACACGTCACACAATGCAACATATTCGGCTATGTCCTTCTTCATGCTATCCCACCAATAGCAAGTCTTCAAGTCTTTGTACATCTTCGTACAACCTGGGTGAATCGAGTAAGGCGAGTCATGTGCCTCCTTTAATATCGTCTCCCGAATATGCTTTACATTAGGCACAACGATCCTCTTTCCT
Organism: Tuctoria greenei; assembly: GCA_036927565.1. Classification (NCBI taxonomy): domain Eukaryota; kingdom Viridiplantae; phylum Streptophyta; class Magnoliopsida; order Poales; family Poaceae; genus Tuctoria; species Tuctoria greenei. The sequence goes on from JAYESD010000008.1 coordinate 37,125,233, forward strand.
AGCCATAAGGTACCATGTTCATCCTCGTCAAATCTGAATTCTCTCCCTTCTTCGGTTTGTTCCTTGATTTCCTTGATCTCCTCATCTGTGGTTTGTGCCTCTCGAACTTCTTGCTCCAAGGTTGGGTTTAACTCCATCATCTCCATCTCATTTACAAACCTGAGGTTCAACCGTTCGAACTCCTTGCATAGCTCGGATGGTATCTCTCGAACTGTGAGTTGGTGACTTACTCCCTTTCTACTTAAAGCATCGGCCACTACATTGGCCTTTCCCGGATGATAGTTGATCCCCAAATCATAATCTTTGATGATCTCCAACCATCTTCGTTGCCTCAAGTTCAGATCCGTTTGTGTGAAAATATACTTCAAACTCTTATGATCCGTATAAATTTCACACCTATGTCCAAGAATATAGTGTCTCCAAATCTTCAATGCATGTACCACAGCTGCAAGCTCTAAATCATGTGTTGGGTAATTCTGCTCATGTTTCTTCAATTGTCTTGACGCATAGGCGACCGCTTGACCTTCTTGCATCAATACACACCCAAGTCCTTGTCTCGATGCATCACAATAGATGTCGAAACTCTTGCTTACATCCGGCAATACCAAAACTGGGGCTGTTGTCAACCTCTTCTTCAACTCCTCAAAACTGTTTTGACAAGCTTCAGTCCATTGGAACGCCTTTCCCTTCATTAGCAACTCCTTCATAGGCTTGGCTATCTTGGAAAAATCCTTGATAAACCGACGGTAATATCCAGCCATCCCAAGAAAACTCCTTATTTCCTTGACATTTTGCGGCGGTTCCCACTTCAACACATCCCTCACTTTACCAGGGTCAACCGATACTCCTCCTCCTGAGATGATATGACCCAAAAATGGCACCTCTTTCAACCAAAACTGACACTTGTTGAACTTGGCATACAACTGATGCTCCCTCAATTTCTGCAACGTAAGCCTCAAGTGTTCCTCATGTTCCTTCTCATCCCTTGAGTAGATCATAATGTCATCAATAAACACCACAACAAACTTATCCAAGTACTCCATGAAGACCTTATTCATGAGGTACATAAAGTAGGCAGGCGCATTCGTGTAAGACCTATGTGTGCTGAATACATTGGCTTGTAGTGAATACACTTGGCTTTGATGATAAAAGTTTTTAATATCACCAAAACACCTTTTTATCAAGGTCCGACTCTATCTCCGAGCTACAGCAAGGTCCGACGACAGGTCCGGCTTGTTTTGGGTAGCTCCGGTTACGTTTAATGCTAGGTCCGACTTCTTGGTAAGGTCCGACCAGCTTTGGTTAGCTCCGGTGAGCTTTATGTTTAGCTCCGGCATGTCTTTGATAGCTCCGACATATATTTGATAGTTCCGGCATGTCTTAGATAGCTCCGGCATATAATTGATAGCTCCGGCATGCTTTTGCCAAGCTCTGACTTACTTTGTTCTAGCTCCGGGTTTTGGGTTGACTAGTTCTGACTAGTTTTGGTAAGCTCCGGATCCAGGATCTACTAGTTTTGGTAAGCTCCGGCGCTAGGTTCTACTAGCTTTCGTTAGCTCCGGCTCAAGCTCCGGGTTGCTCTGGCAAGGTCCGGAACTTGACCGAAGTGTTTCTGCTTTTCATTTGCAATGTTTCGTACTTGCTTTACTTGTTAGGAAAGATTGCTTAGTATTCATTTGCTAAGTTTTTGGTGCGTTTTGGTTGAATACGGTTGATATCGTTTCTACTGTGGTTTTGCAACATGCTTATGTGAGGTTCTCACGTAAGGTGTTGTGTTCGGAACTAACGTGAGTCAAGTCGAGGACTTGGGCTCGTATGGATTGGTTGTTTGTTCATGTGCAGGTGTTGCTTGAGTTCAAGTCATGGCTGGTGACGGGATCCATTGGACTAGTCTCAGGAGGAGATGAGGTTCCAACAACCAAGTTTGGGAGGAACTGTGGTTGAGCGGGTCAGGAGGTCGCGCAGGATGATTGAATCAAGGGCAGTGCATATGAAGGTCGAAGGAAGGTGTTCGCACGTATGCATGCGGTGCATGATGTGGCAATATGCTTCTAGAGACGGATTATGGAAGGAAGATCTGATCGGAAGGATCGGATCGTATCGGTTGAAGACTTTGGCTGCGGCAGAGTCGGTTATGGCTCGGTATGGGAAGTATCGAGTTAGGTTATGTTAGGATTTCGTGTGTGTCACGAAATTGAGTTGTTTAGGAATGTGGGATACGTTCCTAAAGTGTTTGGAAGTCTTAAGATTGCTTCTATCTACGTATAGAAGAATCTTGAGCAGTTATGGAAAGTTAGGATTCGTGATCGGATTATGATTAGAGTCCTAGTTGTATTGGGATGGCCTAAGGACTGGTTATATAAGCAAGGAAAGGCCAAAGCTCGTGAGAGACGACTTTGGGGGCTGTTCCTCTTGTGTTCTATTGAATAAAATTCATAGTTTGAAGGAACTTTTGTGCCTTGTTCGTCCGACTTGTTCCAGACAAGTTTTACTCGTCGAGTTTCTGGACAGCACTACCTTTCGTCGGTGGTTTTAGCATAACTCTAGTTTTACTGATCCAATTGACGTGATTCTTTTTCGGTTGTCTTCACAACTTGATTATCTATCATCTGCCAAAATTTCACGGTCATTGGATTTGTGGTTTTTGTGCTACACGAGTTTCTTTTCAGCATTCCAGAAACTGTTTTTCTCGAGTAGGTCAGATTGACCAGTGTTTGATCTTTTGATCATAACTTGAGTTGTTCTCAACGGATTTGAGTAATTCTTTTTGTGTTGTCTTCGTGACTTGATTCTCTCTGATAACTATCACTTTTGTCACGGTGAAACACGTTTAGATTAGTCTCATATACGATTTCTTTAAACAGATCGTTTTTCTACCGAAGGGATTGGGGTTTTATTGTTTCCGCTGTGTAAGATTTTTTAATCTACCATTCACCCCCCCTCTGGTAGCTTTTCACGTGCTCTTCGATCCTAAAATTGGTATCAGAGCCACGTTGCTCTAATCTTTGTGATTTGCACGTGTTTTTGACTAATCATCATGGAGAAGTACTCCGCCAAACCTTGTGTGTTTTCTGGCATTGATTTCCAGGTTTGGAAGGCACGCATGGAGGCCTTCATCCAGGCGCAAGGCTTCGCAATATGGGAAAAGGTATACAAACCCTATGAAGTCCCGCCTAACGATCAAGTTACGGCTACGAACCTCCGGGACGTCGACAACAACAACAAAGCCCGAAACTTAATCATCCAAGGACTCACTCAAAGCGATTTTGATCGTGTCGCGCACCTCCGATCAGCATACGACGTTTGGAGAGCTCTCTGTGATTATCATGAAGGCTCCAACACAATCAAGGAGGTAAAACAAGATATGTTCAAAAAGGAGTATATGCGTTTTGAGATGCAACCAGGTGAGTCTATCGATGACCTCTTTGCTCGTTTCAATAAAATTCTCAGCAACTTACGTAGTGTCAATGTTAATTTTTCTGATGCTGAGAATGCTAGACAACTTCTTAGTGCATTAGACATGTCAGTTTGGGAGATGAAAGTAACATCCATTCGTGAATCAACCGTCATGAGTTCTCTTACATTAGATGTACTTTATTCTAAACTAAAAACTCATGAAATTGACATCCTAGCACGTAAGAACCCAAACAAGTCTATTGCATTTGTCTCACAACGTGATATGTCTAGCTCCGGCCAATCATCATCTTGCAATACTCTTGCTTTATTGTCCTCGCTAACCCTGGAACAGATCGAAGAATTTCCAGAAGAGGAGTTGGCACTCATCTCTACTAGATTCTCAAAGGCATTGCAAAATGTGAGAACTAGAAGGAGAGGAAGCTCCGGACCTCAACGCTGTTTTGAATGTGGTAAAATAGGACACTTTCGTACAGAATGCCCTAACCTTTCAGGTCCGACCACCCGGGAAGAAAAACAAAGCAAGGTCCGGACCTCCTCTGGAAATTCCAACAAGAAAAAGAAGGGTACCATAGGACGCAAGATGATCAACAGCTTCATCACTGCGCTTCAAGAGCTCAGTTCAAGTGACATTGATTTTGAAAGTGATGAAGAGAATGATGACTTGGCCAACTTATGCTTCATGGCGGGCAAAGCAAGATCAAGATCAAGTCAGGAGGAAGCAGAACACAATAGTGACGATGATGAGGTATGTTCTACCTGCAATGAAATGTGTGATGCTATTTCTCGTGCAACTATTATTGTCAAGAAAAAGGACAAAAAGCTTAGGGATAGTGCTGCTAAAATTGAATCACTAGAATCTGAAATTAACCGTTTAAAAACTTTGATTCCTAGTGATGATGCATGTCCCTCATGTGACTTAATCTATGAACAATTGTCCACATTAAGAAGTGCACACTCCTCCACTCTAGATAAACTTGATGAAGAAATTAAAAAGAACAAAGAGCTTGCTGCACTTAATGATAAAAACTTGAAAGATGCTAGCTGTTCTACAATTGACTTGCATTGTTCTGCATGTGAAAATCTTGATAAGAAACTGAAAGATGCAATGAATGAAATTTCCATTCTGAACAATGCTTTACGATCTCATGAAGTTAAAAATTGTTCCAATTGCAAACTAAAAGGAAAAACTTCATGTGCAAACTGCCTATACTTGTCTAAGAAACTTGATGACATGAATAGGACACTAGGTCGCTTTTGTAATGGGGATAAGAATCTAAACTTGCTGCTGAATTCTTCCAAGTCTAGCAAAGATAAAACTGGTTTAGGTTTTGATTCTCATGTTCATGCTAAGGCACATCCACCTAAAATTGTAAAGTCATTAGGAAGTAGTTTGATTCAAACAGTTCCTAAACAAAAAGAAGTGGTTTTCAAATCTGCAGGAGTGTTGTCTCACTCGGTTACAAATAAAAATATTGCTTGCTCATCTAGACATGAACACAAAGTTAAACTTCATTGTACCTTCTGTGGTAGAGATGGTCATGTCATAGATTTTTGTTATAGACTAGCTAAACAACAGAAAAAGGAAAGAAAAATTGCTAGATCTTGTAACTCTCATACAATTAGAAAAACACAACCTGCTTTTGTGAGTCAGAAATTTGAAAAGGTAGCTTCCGGACCTTCTGGTAAGAAATCTACAAAGGCAGCTCCGGTAGTTATGATAGCTCCGAGAGTTACCGGGTCTTCTGTTGTTCCCTCCGGAGCTTCAGCTTTTGCCTCCGGATCTTTTGCTTTTACCTCCGGAGCTACCGGTTTTCACTCTAAACAAGTAAAAACTTCTAAATCAACTGTTAAGAAAAGAAAACCTCAATCTTTGACTCATAAACCTGCTGTTTTATTTCAGCATACGCGTGTTTTTCCTGGTGCACGTCGCGTGACTCAGTACTGGATTCCTAAATGCTTTTTGACTAACCCCAGTATTGAGTCATCGGCGTATTGTGCTTCTATGTAGGTTACACGCTTGAGGAAGGAGAATATTTGTATTGTGGATTCAGGTTGCTCACGCCACATGACCGGTAACAAAGATTGGTTCTCCTCCCTCACCTTTGTGTCACGTGTAGAGAATGTTACTTTTGCCGATAATTCTTCAACTCCTATAATTGCTAAGGGTTCGGTTAGAGTAAATGATCACTACACTTTGAAGGATGTGGCACTTGTCAAAAATTTGAAATATAACTTGCTTTCTGTTTCACAATTGCTAGATGAAAATCTAGAAATTACTTTCAATAAAAACTGCTGCAAAGTTGTAGATTCAAATAGTGAGCTTATTTTTAACATGTCTCGGTTTGGAAGAGTTTTTAAAGCTGATTTTGATATGTCTTCTTCTAAGCATAGGTGTCTAGTTGCTAATGATTCAAAGGACTTATATTTTTGGCATCGTAGACTTGGTCACGTAGGCTTTGATCACCTAACGCGTGTTAGTGCTCTTGATCGCATACGTGGGCTGCCTATGCTTAAAGGGGACAAAGAAATTGTGTGCTCTTCTTGTAGACATGCTAAGATGGTTGCAGGTTCACATACTCCTCTCACAATGATCATGACAACTGAACCATGTCAACTTTTGCATCTTGACACCGTAGGACCTTCACGTGTTCAATCCTTCGGAGGTAAATGGTATGCTCTTGTTATTGTTGATGATTATTCTAGATATTCTTGGGTGTATTTTATGGCGTCTAAAAATGAAGTCTTTAGTCACTTTAGAACTTTATTTCTTAGATTATCAATTGATCACCCAGGATCATTAAAAGCAATTAGAAGTGATAATGGAACTGAATTTAAAAATCAATTCTTTGATCACTTTTGTGCTGAAAATAGAATAGATCATCAATTTTCTTCACCATATGTACCTCAACAAAACGGTGTTGTAGAAAGAAAGAACAGAACCCTAGTTGAGATGGCTAGGACTATGCTTGATGAATATCAAACCCCTAGGAAATTTTGGGCTGATGCATTAGCAACCGCTTGTTATGTCTCAAATCGTGTTTTCTTGCGTGCTAAGCTAGGTAAAACACCATATGAGCTCCGGTTTGGACATAGGCCTAGTGTTACACACTTTCGGGTCTTTGGTTGCAAATGCTTTGTTAAGAAACATGGTAATCTTGATAAATTTGAACCTAGATCCAATGATGGCATGTTTCTTGGTTATCCATCTCATACTAGAGGCTACCGTGTGCTTTTACTTGACACTAACAAAATTGTGGAGACTTGTGAAGTGTCTTTTGATGAAGCTAGCCCAGGTACTAGCTCCGGTGTTGCAGGACCAAATTCATATTCTCAGGGGGAGGGTATTTTCGAAGATGAAGAAGAGCCGGTGATACTGCCTGGTAGTTCCGAAGTTGACACGTGTCCAGCTCCGAACATTGAACAAGCTCCGGCTGTCACCTCTGCTGGTCCTGATCGTCCACAAATCACAAGCTCATCAATCTACAATGAACCTAATGAAAAAGAAGCTTGTGAGACATCTGTTCCCCTACGTTTTTACAAAGATCACCCCCCACAACAGATGATTGGAAGCTTGCATGAACGAGTCACACGGTCCAGGTTTTGCGATCCAAACTCTCATGCTCATTCTGCTTTTGTTGCTTCTTTTGAACCCAAAGATATATCACACGCACTCACTAATGAATCTTGGATTATTGCCATGCAAGAAGAGTTAGAAAATTTTGAAAGAAATAATGTTTGGAAACTTGTACCTCCACCTCAAGGCCACACTTTAATTGGAACTAAATGGGTATATAAAAATAAACAAAGTGAGGATGGGGTTGTGATTAGGAATAAGGCTAGGTTGGTTGCTCAAGGTTTCACTCAAGTTGAAGGTCTAGATTTTGATGAAACTTTTGCTCCTGTCGCTAGATTAGAAGCCATAAGAATTTTGTTAGCTTTTGGAGCATCTAAAGGTTTTAAGCTATTTCAAATGGATGTTAAAAGTGCTTTTCTTAATGGATACATAGATGAGGAGGTTTATGTCAAACAACCACCAGGTTTTGAAAATCCAGATTTTCCTAATCATGTTTACAAACTGTCCAAAGCCTTATACGGTCTCAAACAAGCCCCTAGAGCATGGTATGATAGGTTAAAAACATTCTTACTTGAAAAGGGTTTTACCATGGGCAAGGTTGATAAAACTCTTTTTGTGCTTAAGCATGGCAATGACTCACTATTCGTTCAAGTGTATGTGGATGATATTATCTTTGGTTGTGCTTCTCATGATCTTGTGTCCAAGTTTTCAGCAATGATGAGTTCCGAATTTGAAATGAGTATGATGGGTGAACTTACTTACTTTTTGGGGCTGCAAATCAAGCAAACCAAGGAGGGTACCTTTGTGCATCAAACAAAGTATACCAAAGATCTCCTAAGGCGCTTCAACATGGACAAAAGCAAGCCTCTTCGGACACCAATGGGAACAGCAACAACACTTGAACTTGATGAAGATGGTGAATCCGTGGATCAAAAAGAATATAGAAGTATGATCGGATCACTTTTGTACCTCACGGCATCAAGACCGGACATACAATTCAGCGTATGTCTTTGTGCACGGTTTCAAGCTTCCCCACGTGTTTCACATCGTCAAGCCGTCAAAAGGATTCTCAGGTACTTACATGGAACTCAAGAATTTGGCATTTTTCTTCCTTCTTCCTCAATCGTTTCTTTGAAAGCTTTTTCGGATGCTGATTTTGGGGGTTGTAGGATTGATAGGAAAAGTACTTCCGGTACTTGTCATTTTCTTGGTAATTCTCTTGTTGCTTGGTCCTCTAGAAAACAAAGTTCAGTTGCACAATCCACAGCCGAATCTGAGTATGTTGCTGCTGCTAGTGCTTGTTCACAAATTCTTTGGATTGTTCAAACACTTAAGGACTATGGGGTTGATCTAGATAGTGTTCCACTGTTCTGTGATAACACTAGTGCTATTTGCATTGCTAAAAACCCCGTGCAACATTCTAGAACTAAGCACATTGACATTAGGTATCACTTTCTCCGTGATAATGTTGAAAAAGGAAACATTGTGCTTCACCATGTAGATACCGAACAACAATTGGCTGACATTTTTACAAAACCTTTGGATTTCACTCGTTTTTGTTACATTCGTAGTGAAATAGGGGTTATGCATCCTCATGGCTTAAATTGAGGGGGAATTTTTTTTTTTGAAACTTAGGAAGTCTATGTGTGAATCTGAAATTAAAATAATATGAGCATATTATTTCATACATATATGACTTTGTGATTCCTTTTACATGCTGAAAAGTTCTTACTACATTACTCATGTTATACTTTTTGTAGTTTTTGCCATGTCTAGTAATTGGAATAATTACTTACACTAAATCTGGTCATGGTCGAACTTTCTTGCTGTTTTGAACTTGTTGCATGCTCACAAATGCTTTTAATCATTAAGAATTTATCAAGTAATCAACTCATATGTTGAGTTTTTATGAACAAGTATAAATTGAGAAAAGATCAAGAGAATATGCATGCATCACACTTCTTCTTTCGAGATGGCTTGTCATTGCACTTAGATATGAACTTGGAAGAAGTTGTGTATGACTAAAACCATGTCCTTAAGCTTCTGATTGTCAAATGACATAGGCTTGGCTTGGTTGGTTAGAATAAGGCAGATGCGCATATAATCTCTTGCAAATATCATATGATCCAGATTTATGTTTTGAAAATAATAAAATGCAGCAACTAGTGTCATGCTTTCAGGTTTTAAAATAGTTAAGTTTGTGAGATCATGACCTGCTAAAATTGAAAATCACACTTGCTTTCTAGCATGGCTTACACTACATTATGTATCTCATTGATGTGATAGTGTAAGTTACTTGATAGTATGACTTGGGTGAGCTTTGTTTATATGTATATGTTATAATATGCTCATAACAACTAAAGAGGGAGAGATAATTTGTTTATATCTCATAACAATTAAAATTTCCCTTTTACCTTGCTGAATACATTGTCAAAGGGGGAGAGATTAATCACACATTAAAAAAAAGGAGAGATAATAAAGGGGGAGACATTTTCATTTTCAAAAAGGGGGAGAGATTTTCATTTACGTTAGTTTTACAAAAGGGGAGAAATTGTTTTCAAAACTTTTATTTGAATAAGCCAATGTTCGGAATTTTAAATGGTGTTGCCAATGCATTCATCAAGGGGGAGATTGTAAGACCTATGTGTGCTGAATACATTGGCTTGTAGTGAATACACTTGGCTTTGATGATAAAAGTTTTTAATATCACCAAAACACCTTTTTATCAAGGCCCGACTCTATCTCCGAGCTACAGCAAGGTCCGACGACAGGTCCGGCTTGTTTTGGGTAGCTCCGGTTACGTTTAATGCTAGGTCCGACTTCTTGGTAAGGTCCGACCAGCTTTGGTTAGCTCCGGTGAGCTTTATGTTTAGCTCCGGCATGTCTTTGATAGCTCCGACATATATTTGATAGTTCCGGCATGTCTTAGATAGCTCCGGCATATAATTGATAGCTCCGGCATGCTTTTGCCAAGCTCTGACTTACTTTGTTCTAGCTCCGGGTTTTGGGTTGACTAGTTCTGACTAGTTTTGGTAAGCTCCGGATCCAGGATCTACTAGTTTTGGTAAGCTCCGGCGCTAGGTTCTACTAGCTTTCGTTAGCTCCGGCTCAAGCTCCGGGTTGCTCTGGCAAGGTCCGGAACTTGACCGAAGTGTTTCTGCTTTTCATTTGCAATGTTTCGTACTTGCTTTACTTGTTAGGAAAGATTGCTTAGTATTCATTTGCTAAGTTTTTGGTGCGTTTTGGTTGAATACGGTTGATATCGTTTCTACTGTGGTTTTGCAACATGCTTATGTGAGGTTCTCACGTAAGGTGTTGTGTTCGGAACTAACGTGAGTCAAGTCGAGGACTTGGGCTCGTATGGATTGGTTGTTTGTTCATGTGCAGGTGTTGCTTGAGTTCAAGTCATGGCTGGTGACGGGATCCATTGGACTAGTCTCAGGAGGAGATGAGGTTCCAACAACCAAGTTTGGGAGGAACTGTGGTTGAGCGGGTCAGGAGGTCGCGCAGGATGATTGAATCAAGGGCAGTGCATATGAAGGTCGAAGGAAGGTGTTCGCACGTATGCATGCGGTGCATGACGTGGCAATATGCTTCTAGAGACGGATTATGGAAGGAAGATCTGATCGGAAGGATCGGATCGTATCGGTTGAAGACTTTGGCTGCGGCAGAGTCGGTTATGGCTCGGTATGGGAAGTATCGAGTTAGGTTATGTTAGGATTTCGTGTGTGTCACGAAATTGAGTTGTTTAGGAATGTGGGATACGTTCCTAAAGTGTTTGGAAGTCTTAAGATTGCTTCTATCTACGTATAGAAGAATCTTGAGCAGTTATGGAAAGTTAGGATTCGTGATCGGATTATGATTAGAGTCCTAGTTGTATTGGGATGGCCTAAGGACTGGTTATATAAGCAAGGAAAGGCCAAAGCTCGTGAGAGACGACTTTGGGGGCTGTTCCTCTTGTGTTCTATTGAATAAAATTCATAGTTTGAAGGAACTTTTGTGCCTTGTTCGTCCGACTTGTTCCAGACAAGTTTTACTCGTCGAGTTTCTGGACAGCACTACCTTTCGTCGGTGGTTTTAGCATAACTCGAGTTTTACTGATCCAATTGACGTGATTCTTTTTCGGTTGTCTTCACAACTTGATTATCTATCATCTGCCAAAATTTCACGGTCATTGGATTTGTGGTTTTTGTGCTACACGAGTTTCTTTTCAGCATTCCAGAAACTGTTTTTCTCGAGTAGGTCAGATTGACCAGTGTTTGATCTTTTGATCATAACTTGAGTTGTTCTCAACGGATTTGAGTAATTCTTTTTGTGTTGTCTTCGTGACTTTATTCTCTCTGATAACTATCACTTTTGTCACGGTGAAACACGTTTAGATTAGTCTCATATACGATTTCTTTAAACAGATCGTTTTTCTACCGAAGGGATTGAGGTTTTATTGTTTCCGCTGTGTAAGATTTTTTAATCTACCATTCACCCCCCCTCTGGTAGCTTTTCACGTGCTCTTCGATCCTACAATTCGTCAATCCAAAAGACATCACGGTGTACTCATAAGATCCATACCGTGTCCTAAAAGTTGTCTTGGGTATGTCCGATGGTCTAATCTTCATTTGAAAGTATCCCGACCTCAAATCAATCTTGGAAAACACACAGGCGCCTTTCATCTGATCAAACAAATCCTCTATACGGGGCAAGGTGTACTTGTTCTTGATTGTTACCTCGTTGAGAGCTCGGTAATCCACGCACATCCTTTGGGATCCGTCCTTCTTGTCCACAAACAGCACAGGCGCCCCCAAGGTGAAGAACTAGGGCGAATAAAACCCTTCTCTAATTGCTCTTGAATTTTCTTCTTGAGCTCCGCTAATTCCATAGGAGGCATCCTATACGGCCTCTTAGCTATAGGTGCAGTTCTAGGTATTAAATCAATGACAAACTCAATGTCTCGATCGGGTGGCATACCTGGCAACTCATCCGGAAAAACATCCAAAAATTCACACACCACCGGAATCTCCTCAATTGCGACACCGTCCATATGATTCAGCTCCAATTGCTTCGGTGCGGTTTGTGATGCTTCAAATTCTATGGTGATCCCTTCCTCATTAGTCAACTTCACCGTCCTTGTGGCACACTCAATAACTCCATTGTGCTTCCTCAACCTGTCCATACCAAGTATAATGTCCAATCCTTGAGAATCTAAAACAATGAGGTTGGCGGAGAAGTCTACCCCCCTTATTCTAAGTCTTACTTTTGGACATACTATATTTGTCCTCATCTCTCCTCCAGGAGACTTGACCAACAGAGTAAACTTCATATGAGAGATAGGCAAACTATACTTGGCAACATACTTTGATGCAATGAATGAATGCGATGCTCCAGAATCAAATAACATAGTCGCGGGGTTGGAGTTGGCGAGAAACATACCAATGACCACGTCATCCGCTTGTTGAGCATCCTCCGTAGAGACATGGTTCACGTTGCCACGAGCAAAATTCTACTGTCCACGGCTTCCTTGTGGCTGTCCTCCATTGGGTCTTGGGTTTTGCCTCGGCGCATTGCTTCCTTGACCAAGGCCTGACTTAGGACATTGATGTGCAAAGTGTCCAGCTTCTCCACAAGTATAACACTTCTTAACCCCACCAGAATTGTTGGGACGAGCTTGGTTTTGAGCATTTGCAGCAGAAAAATTAGCACGAGGCTCATAAGGCATTGGAGGCCTAGGTGCTTGCATAACAGGGCGCTGCTGCACAAACTGAGTTGGGCGTGGTGCATAACCAGGGCGCTGAGCAGGAATAGAGGAGCTATAATGAGGCGCATTGGGTGGCGCAAAGCGAGGGCGCACATTACTTCCTTGTTGCTGTCCTTGGTATGGTGCCTTCCTCTTGATTTCTTGCTTCATCTCACGGATGTTGTTCTCAACCACAATTGCTTTGTCCACAAGTTTCTGAAAATTGGCATAATCACAATTGAGCAATTGCACTTGGATATCATTGTTCAAGCCCCTCATGAACAAGTATTGTTTCCGGCTGTCCCGACTCACATCCTCAGGCGCATACCTTGAGAGTTGAGTGAACTTATTGAGATACTCACTCACGCTTGATCTTCCTTGCCTTAAACTCTCAAATTCTTGCCTCTTCAATATCATAACACCCTCCGGCACATAATGAGAACGGAAACTCTCCTTGAATTCGGCCCAAGTGATTCTTTCTTGGTTCTCATGAGCACTGCAATAAGCATCCCACCAATCCGCAGCTGCTCCAACGAGTTGATGAGAAGCGAACATGACCTTCTCCCGGTCACTGCATTGGACAATAGCTAGCTTCTTCTCCACAGACTTGAGCCAATCATCCACATCCATAGGGTTTGCGGCTTGAGCAAAGGTTGGCGGCCTAGTCCTCATAAACTCTCCCAATCGGTTATGAGGAGGTGGGGGTGGCGGTGGAGGCATGTGGGGCTGATTGTTGATGTTGCCAGCCTGCAGCTGTCCCATAGTCTGTATCATGGTTTGCATGAGCTGGTTTTGCATGGCCAAAAGCTGCTCAATATTAACAGCTCCTTGGGCAGGTCCTTGTCCATTGTTGTTCTGAGGCACTCCATTGTTCTCCTCCTCATCATTGCCATCCCTTTGGTTGCGAGTCCTCACCATCTGAAGAAGGGCAATAGGTAAGAATTAGAAAACGTCCCCAACTATATGCATCAAGGGATATGAAACTAGACAACTAACTACACTAGCCTAGGTGGACATGGCAATGCTAAAGCATCCCAAAATCCTTTATTAAGCACACAAGCAAGCAATATATATAGCAATCAGCACACCAAGCAAGAACACATCGATTCCTGAGTGCTCCTATGTGCTCTAAAGTGTCCATTCTATCTAGGCTGCATCCTACAGTCAACCTGTGGCTCTGATACCAATCTGTGACGCCCGGTTCCGAAAATGAACCAAGCTAACGCATATGTGTGCCCAGGATGTTCAACACACATACACGAGGGATTCACAAATGATAAACAAAAAATTACTACTGCACAAGTTTAGTTAACCAAATTTCATTACACAAACCATATTATCCTCGAATACAAGCTCTAATGAATATTAATGACAAGTTCAACTAATGCAGCGGCAATAAACTAATTAAGCAACTATGCAACATAAGCGACAGGGTATGTATGCGCAGCTCCAATAACATCACAGGCAAAGCTGACGGTAGACACGGCCTAGAACTCCGCATTATCGCCATTAAACTCCCAATCTTGACCTGCAACTATTGGGGGGGGGGGGGATTGCAAGAGTGAGTACATGTCGTACTCAGCAAGTGTGGAAAGTATGACATGTGGCTGATTCAAATGACGACAATAATAATGGCAAAGTGCGGAAAAGTACAGTAAAACATTTGAAGAGCAATACATTATATGTATGTGAAATAAACCCATCATAATCATAAATAATACCATAATACCAAACTGAATTCCTTACCATCATCATTAATTCCAGATTTCACCATCGTCAATAACCATATTCAATACCAGAAATTAATCCATAACCATCCATAACCATTACCTAACCATAACAATCCCAAATTCCGTCTCAATACCAAGTACCTTCTAATCATGGAAGTTGTCCAGGTGCTCATAACCGGGAGCACGGCTATCATGATAGTTTTAATTAACTCTGCAGAGTTTGTACCTCTTTACCCACGTGTTCGTGATTTCATCACCTTTCGGCGACTAAGAATCTCCCTTATGCCCATGACCCGTCAGTCATATTACACACTTCCATTGGTGTGTGGCCAAGAGATCACGAAATAGCCTTTACAAAGGGATTACTAGCCTATTTAGACCCCACTGAGGTTTCACCAGTGGCGATGTCTCCCGCAGAGCACATCTTCAGCCAAGGGCCCCCTCTTGAGCCATTCGGATCCCAGGGTAGTCCCACCAATCATCAACAAACCCAATCCGACTACCCCTTCCCCGAGCATCCACAATGGTCCAAACAGCACTAGCAAAGCCCTAATTAATCAGCTACGCTGCACCCATACTTGGCCTCGTGGTGGCACTGTAGTCCTGGCTTATTCTCGCATGAACCGGTCCTTAGATCTAAAGCAAGCAAACCACCATAACATCCAACCCATCCACATACCAGGCTTGCTTAGATCACCCATCGTATTGACCAGTTCACATTAACCAGAATATCATTGATGCATAATTAAATGTGTAGTGTTGTTTGCCATCCCAATTAATTAAGTGAAGCAAAAAGTAAAAAGCCCTTCCCGACTCTCTACCATAAATTCCAGGTGACAAGGGTGGTCAAACAAAACTAGTAAACTTCCTACCATAGGATTCCCATCAAATTGACACAGCATGCAGTTTTGCAAACAAAACATTTATTTTAAAAACAGGATCAATATGCTTCAAGGACACTTGCCTTGCTCTTGTTGTTGATTAGGGTCAAAGCCTTCAAACTCTTGATGCTGTAGATCCTCCGCGGCACTCTCTAGCGCAAATCCGTCTAATCCACACAATAAACATACAAAACAAGAAACACAATCAAAGAGTGCACAAATATTACTCAATATGACATGACATGCATGATTAATGCAAATGCAAGGTAGAACTTGTTACTAGATTGCTTTTAAAGATCACTAACTAGTTCTAATAGCTTTTAACAAGTTTATACAGGTTTGGATTCGATTAGATCAAATTTTAGAATTAATTCAACACAATTTAACCAGAAAGATCGGACTAGTCCGCTAGGGACCAGACAAGTCCGCACTTGACGAGATCAGCAGATTAGGATTTTCTAGATCGACATAAATTCGGAGATTAGGGGTGGAATTCACGTAAGGAAAATAGAATAGAAGGTATACCAGGTGTTTAGAACTCCAATGAACCAAGAAACTTGGAGGTAACACTTGGATCTTGATGATCTAGGGTTGGTGATGAACTTGGAGATGAATTGGTGGTGAAGGACGAAACTTGGTGGAGATCTTGATCCTCTTTCGTTTCCTCCTATTATTCTTCTTGCTTGGGATCTTCTCCTCCCTCCTTGGTGGTGGCTCCCCACGAACTAGGGTTTGGGTGGGTGGAAAAGTGGCAAATAGAGGTCAAACCAAGGGGTTGGGCTGTTTATATAGAGGTGGAGGCTAGGGTTAGATGGATTTCGAGTTTAGGATGAGTAGAGGTCGGTTTAGAGTCCCACATGGGCTCTAAAAGAGTTAGGCACGACGTCCCTAGGCCCACTTAACGTGAAACCCAAGAAACAAGTCGTAAAACAAAAGGTCAATCTCGGAGTCACGAAATATCGGACAAGTCCGGACAGGACCGGACTAGTCTGAAGTCGTCCAGAGAGAAAATCGGACAAGTGTGGCCAAAATTCGGACAAGTCCGATCTTAGTCAGAAAGGAAAACGGACAAGTCCGCTGGAACACCGGACTAGTCCGGAAAAGTCCAAGGATTTAGCAAATTTTCAAGGATTCATGGAATACCGGACTAGTCCGCACAAAATCGGACAAGTCCGAAGTTGTCCAGAGGCAAATATCGGACTAATCCGCAGCAAAAACGGATAAGTCCGTTTTTAGACAGAGAGAAATCAGACTAGTCCTCAGCAAAACCGGACTAGTCCGCACTTTCCTACATTTTAAAGTGCGGTTTTGTTCCAAATCAATTTTAAACTTGTTCCTCTTGTTATGGGTTAATGTTAAACATGTATATGAGTGTATGCAAGGCATGATGCATGAAAATGAGGGTGTTACAATAAGTCAATTAGTAAGTTTGGGTTATCAAAAACAAAGAGGATAATTTAGCTTTTCACTAAATTTCATACCTTGTAAATGACATATTACTCCAATTTTGACGTTAAGAGGCATTAAGCTCATAAGGCATACTTGAGTTGTACTTGAAAAGTATGACGTGCATGCAAATAAATAGTCTGCTCAGAAAAGTCATGGTTAATTAGTATTGGAACCAATTAGAGAATGTTCGAACAAAATACAGTTCCAAGGACTTCAACTGTCAGAAGTCTTTAAGTTGCTCAAACAATTATTCACCTTGACATATATTAAGTAACTGAGTTATTTTGGCAAAAGTTAGTCCAATCAAAGATTTTGGAATGCAGATAAGAGTTAATTTGCAGCTATGCAATTAACTAAGGCCTCATGATAAGATTAGTGTCCCTTAAAGAGGTGCTAGTGAAGACAACCAAGAACGGCCCAGAAGAGCATCTTAGTATGTGGAACTCATATTCATGGAAGCCAAAATGATGGATGATGGCTTGCTGCAACTCCTCCCGAGAACTCATACCTAAGGCACCTTCTTCAGTTATGATTTTTTATTAATATACCTTTTAAGAAAGAATTTAATATAAATAACTGTCGATTTTGATAAATTTCAAAAATAATCCAGGTTCGTACGTACATCTTACGAAATGCCACATAGACAACGTAATTCGTATGTCCCTACGAAATGCCACATAGGCAACATATTTCGTATGTCCCTCTTATAATATGTGACGTGGCATCCACGCAGCGAACAGAATTCTGAGGCTGGAGTTCCCACGGGGAATCTTGCATGCGGCACATACAAAATTTGCATACCCAGCGAATTTCGTATGAGGCACATACGATATTCGCTGCAACATGGGGTCCACGTAAAGCGTCGTATGTGTCACATGCGAAATGGAGTGTCCTTAAAACGTGGCCTCCTTCTTCCCAACGCAGCGCCTCATGCTCAATCCGCCGCTGCCGCACACTCGTAATTTATTTTCCCTAATTCATGCTAATATATTATTTATATTGTCAATGTGCTACTTATGTCAATGTGCTAAGATATGATTTTTGTTTCAATTTGTCAATGTGCTACTATTGTAAATGTTTTGTAAAATTTTAGATACTATGTTATGAATGTTTTGTTCTTCAAATATATTAAGTAGTGATGTAATGATATTAGTCGATTTATGTTGTTGTGAAAAAACGCATGTTAATATACAGTTTACGTAAAATTGTTTATTATTATGAAATAATACTTATGAGTGTTTCAATTTGTTAATAATAGCATATGATAAATATGTTTTTCTTAATTCTAATAGGAAAGTCGAAGAAGTTAGTATTTTGTATATTCTACAGAAAAGACACGATTGTGTATGGTTCAAATGGGGTTGATTTTTCTGGGTTCACATCGTGTGAGAGAGGGATAACAAGAGCAAATGAGAGGACATTTAGTGGTGTCGAGAACTGGTTGACGAAAACATTTAACCTTGATGCACAACAACATCAGTTGAAATTGAAAGGAATGATTAATCGCGCAAGAGATGGACTTTATTGGAATTTGATTGTTATTAAGGGAACACAAAATTGGAGAAAATTTGTAGATACGGTTGTGGAGCAGGGTTGGCCTCTAGTGCTTCTTGCGCAAGCGGAAATGAAAGTAGAGAATGCAGCGGAAGCAGATGGAGGAGACGATCGTATGGAAAATGGTGTCGGAATGGAAGAAGCTGGAGATAATTTAATACATATACAAGCATGTGGTGTGGCAGATGAAGGAGAGCACCTCGAGAACATGGTTGAACAAATAAGGATGGAAGATATGTAACATGAAAATGTTCCAGAAGTTGACTCTTCTGATGAAGAGAATGATACTACCGTTCCTGCAGAGTGGGACAATCTGATCCCGAGTAATTTATCAGCTACAGTAAAGTATTGTGGCTTATCGGGATACAATGAGAACCTGTTAACACAAGGAGATATTTTTAAAGACAAAGATGGTTTGAAGAATGCAGTAAAATATTGGTCTTTATATGTGCAGAGATCATTTACAGTATATGTAAGGATCGAAATGCCCAAGAGGGGGGGTGAATTGGGCTTTTTAAAATTTTAAGGCAATTTAAAAACTTTAATTGTTAAGCCCAATTCCCTATGCAAGTCAACTACGCAATCAAGAGAGTTAAGTGCGGAATAGTAAAACGTAATCGTAAAGGGATAGGGAGAGGAATGCAAACGCTCGAAGACGCGGAGACACGGCGATTTTTCCCGTGGTTCGGTAAGATCACTAGGATCTTCCTACATCCACGTTGTGGCACCCACCAAAGGGTATTTCCACTCCCAAGTCACCAAGACGAGGGAATCCACTAACTTTCTCCGTTCGCCATCTCCGGCAAGGTGGAGCTCAAACCTTGTACAACTTCGATGCTCCGGGCTTCCACAATTTGTCTCGGCAAGCTCCGGAGCAATATCTCTACATTCCTCTTGATACAAGATGAATGCAATCACCAAGAATGCACTCCCTCACGGCTCTCACTGGTCTAGAGACTCCACTCACCCAGAGAGGACGCACACGAGCTTCTCTCTAGCTAGATCTAGCCTATATCTTGAGGAGTAGATGGACGAAAAGGGTGTGTAAATGATTGTTCTAGGTCTTGGACACTTGAGGATGTGTAGGCAGGCTCTGGTTGTCAAGTGTTGCCGAAATGACTGGTGTAAGGGGGTTAAATAGCCAGCCCAACTGAATTAGCCGTTGAAAAAGTTGGCTGATTACTTTTTCTATGTACATCGGATGATCCGATGACCACCTTTTCTGAGCATCGGTGTAATTAGATTAGCTGACGTCACTGTGTCAGAAGTGACCGTTATTCGACCGATGCTACCCCTTCTCAATCATCGGATGATCCGATGAGCTTTGTCTTCAGATTTGGTCCAGAAATAATGTTTCTGTTGAATTAGACCGATGTCCACTTTGCTTCTGCATCGGATGATCCGGTGAGTGTTTCTCCAGAATTGTTGAGACAAATTAATCTTTCTGTTGAACTTCACCGATGTCCACTTGCCTCTAGCATCGGATGATCCGGTGTGCACTTCATTCTGAGGTCTTCTTCTTCTGTTGAGCCCCAATCGACCGATGTGTGCATTTTCCAGACCATCGGACGATCCAGTGAGTGTAATTAGTTTGCTTCGAGTTGAACTTTTAGAAGCTTCTCGAGTGACCTCTTTGACACTTGTTGCAAATAATGTTCTGATGAATATTGATCTTCTTGTGTTGCCAATTTTGATAGAATAGAGTCGTTGTGTGAGTTCTTCATTTAGCCTTCATGAGAATTGAATAACCCCCTTAGAATAGGTCGTTTGAGGGGTCTCCATTCGTATCCAATGAGTGGTAGATGATTTGAATAGATGGTCGTTAACGCTTGATGTGATATATGTGAAACCTTGCATCCACAAACTCATTAGTAATTACGAATGGTTGTCATTAATCACCAAAACCATACCTCACGGGGGCCTAGATGCTTTCAATCTCCCCCTTTTTGGTGATTGATGACAACACAACGAGTAGAGCATAGAAGTAAATGAATTTAATAACACAATGCTCATAAAGATTGTAACTGGAACAAAAAGCAACACAAGGAGCTCGAAGGCTCAAACAGTGATCAAATAAGACATGAAATAGCACACTGAATTACAATAGAGGCAAATGACAATAAGTCGAAGCAAATGACAATAAGTCCAAAAAGATAAGACCAAATAGATAAAGGTAAAACTCCCCAAACTCCCCCTAAGACCAAGACTGACTCCCCCTAGAGCTAAACTCCCCCTGACTCTAACTCTTCTCCCCCTTTGGCATCAAGACACCAAAAAGGGAAGATGAGTACCTAGGACTCCGGAGCACTCGGGGCGACGGTGAAGCGGTCGACGTCGGCGGTGCTGTCGTCGGAGCTGCTCGAGGTGGAGGTCGCAGGTGCTGGCGCTGGAGCGGGAGGAGCTGGAGCTGCTGACGCTGCTGGGGGATCTGCTGGGACTGCTGGCGCTGCTGGGGGATCTGCTGGGACTGCTGGCGCCAGCGGAGAAGGTACTGCCGGTGGAGGTGAGAACTGGAATGGCACTGTCGAGGCTAGTAGAGGTGACATGCTGAAGCTTGGTATGGGCGACGCCGGTGCTGGAGCTGCAGTAGGTGCCAGTGGAGAAGCTGCTGGAGCCTGACCAAGACCCGGCTGCTGAGGCGGAAGGGCTATCCCGGTCTGCTGGTAGAGGTTGGTGATCAACCCCAGGATGCCCATCATCGCCTGCTGAGTCTGCTGCTGCTGGTCCAGGGTCCTCCGGTGCATCTGATCCACCAGGCTCGTGAAGCGGTCAGTGTCCTCTCGCCTCTGGCGGGCGATCTCCAACTGCATCTCCTGCTGCTGTCTCTGTAGCTCCGCGAGCCGCGCAGCCTGCTCCGCTCGGGCCTGCTCAGCTGCAAGCCTGTCCTGGCGCTGCTGCTCGACCATCTGCTGGAGCAGCGAGGTGAGCTCTGACGGCTGTGACACCTGAGCCTCGGACACTGGAGGTGGTGGAGCAGTCGAACCTTCCGCCTCCGCGTCGTGCTGCCTCGGAGAAGGAGGCGGAGGAGGGAAGTACTCCTCGACGCTGTCGCTGGTGTCGCTGTCCGACCAGACGTGCTCCAGTCCTTCACCCTGTGCCTCTGCCTGGGCGAGCGCCTCGTCCTCCTGGGCTAGCTCGGTCCAGTCCTCCTCGGAGAGACGGGCTCTGACCTGACGCTCGACTGGACAGCCAAGGCGGCGGTCTCCAGGAGTAGGCACTCGGTAGTGGCCGAACCGAGTGGCGTGGAGCTCTGTCAGAGGAGCAGTGGCTGGCGAGTCCTCAGGTGCCAGCAAGAACAGCAGACGGCAGATCCAATGCTCGTAGACCAACTGCCTTAACATCCCGACTCCGTCAGTGATCACGTCCTCCATCTCGCAGATCAAGATGTCCACGATATCAAATTCCATCCCGTTCATCACATAGAACAGGATGGTCTGCTGGAGGCTCGTGAAGCCCTCTAGGTAGCCGGACCTCGGAAGAAGGGTACGCCTGAGGATGTGGTGAACTGTCCGAGCGGCTGGAGTGAGGAGAGCTGGCACCCTCGGCTGGCCTGGTGAGAAAGGAGGGGTGAACAGACCTCTGATCTCCTCAAACGGCGGTGACACTCCCCCTGTCAGCGGCCTCCTCGGCGGGTCGGCTCCTCCGTAGACCACCTCGTGCAGACAAGTGAGGTGTGTGTCCACTCCAAGCAGCTGTGTCAGTCGCTCTCGAGACACGGTGTGCTGCTGCCCCAGAAACATGAAGTGGATTGAGCGCCGACCCTCTGAGATATAGAGAGTGGCGTATAAGACTCGAACCCACTCCTCCACGTAAGCGCTCCTCTGGCGTGAGAGCAGCTCCACAAGGCCTCTGTACCTCTCGAAGAATGGCCTGATCCCGTGTCCAACTGCTGTTGCAAGCTGATTCCAGTCGATGTAAGTGTGCTGGAACAGCTTATGGCCCCGACGCCTGTACGTCTCGTACAGGGATGCCTGAGTCAGGGTCCAAAAGCGGGGATCAACCCTAGTGTCCCTGGGCTGCGGGAACCACTCCTCTGGCAACGCTGTCCATCTGAGCTTCTTCAGTTGTTTTGCCTTGAACTTGCGATAGTATGTAAGCCTGACATCCTCAACAACTCTGGCAGCGGTATCCATCTCGTAGATGGCCCTCTGGGCCTCTCTGTCCTCTGCGCGGTCGGCAGCAGTGGGGCGCTGACTCGCGGTGGGGGTCTGACCTCCCCCTCGGGTCCTGACAGTGCGCCGGCGAACCAGTGGCGCCACCTCAGTCTCCTCCTCATCCTCAGAGTTGTCGGGCGGCACGGGCTGCACTGTGGGCCGCTGCTGCCTCTGTCGAGACTCGCGGAGCCGCAAGGAACCGCGATGGCCGTGATCACGCTCCTCGGCGGCGCGAGCGGCCAACTCTGCCCGGCGAGCTTCCTTCGAGAGCTTTTGTTTCTTCGCTGCGGGCTCCTCGATGGCCTTGCCTTTTCCCTTGCGATCACGGCCCATCTTGATGCAAAAGAGAGGCCTAGGAGGTGGCGGCGCGAGGAGATGGCGAAGACGAAGCGCCCGTACAACTTTAAATGGGAACCCGATGACCTAACGGTTACGCGAACACCGGATCGACCGATGCGCATCGGGTGGGGTCATCGGTCGAGTTCAACAGAGAGTTGGTCCAAAAACTCTCTTTGCACACCGGATGATCCGACGTTGCTACGTCGATCATCGGTCGAATTCTGCAGGGTAACAGAGGTTTGAACATCGGATGCTCCGATGTTTCCTGGAATGAACTCATCGGTCGATTTCTTGGTTCTGACTGATCTGATCGATGAACTGAAGCATCAATTTATCCGATGAGCTGCTGACCCTAGCATCGGATAGTCCGATGACTACAGAAAACCTAAGAATGCCCATAAATGTCCGTTGACTTAAAACACACAAAGAGAAAACAAGTCTTAGGACCTTTTGGGCACCTCCTAACCCCTAAAAATAGGCTTTTCAATATAGTGCCAAATATTGGCTAAGCCCTTAAACAAATAGAGCACACAAGGAAAAATTAGGAGGGAAAAACCAAGAGAATGTAAGGTCCATGCTTTGTGAGCTAGAGTATGGAGACTTCTATCTCTTTAAAGCATGTTCCTTTAGAATTTTGCTCTTTCCACATCATATGAGTTAAGATATTGCATTTCAAACAAGTCTTCTTCTCATGATGTGGGTTCCCCTTTGTGACAATCTACTGTATGCAATGCCAAGCAAGTTAATGCAAGATATTAAATGAGTGCAAGTTTATATGGTAGGAATCATGCAAGGCATAATATAAATCTATCTTGCCAAGTTTAAACCTTCCAAAGGCTTCCTCAGGGAAAACTATTTCTAGCTCGCCCCTATCCTTTGTGATGAGGACATCACAACAGCGGAGACGCGCATTGAACTGCAAGGACCAATCACAAGAGCACGGGCACGATTATTAAATCAGCAGGTGAATTCGTTCTTAACTTCTTTTGCATGTGAGTTTGAGAATAGATTGCTATGTGATGATTTAATTGTTATCAGGAATAATGGAGAAGATCAACAAGTGAAGGAAGGAGGCCTTGGGAGCGTGGACAACCACCTGGGACGTCCACAAGTAGATGGAAACAGTTTACAACTCGGACTCGAGTTCAACTCGGAGTCCAGGAGCAGTCCACCTTAAAACAGACGCCCAGGAGGCATACGGACTCCGTTTTCGACGTTCTACATATGCACGGAAAGAGGAGAAGATAAACTTTCCAATGGTTCTGGTCCCACCTCAAAATTCCTCCGGAGTCATTGGGAATCGTCGAAACAAGTGGAGTCCAGATTTCTGTCCGGTGCTGCGCCTCCGAATCGGGCCTTTGGGCCTTGTATCCCGTAAGAGTCCATTAGGGACGCGTCTAATCGTGTTTTGGTCGAACCCTAGCCTATAAATACTGCAGCCGCCGGTCATATTCGGTGGGTTTTGCTTAGATCAATAAAATCGCCGTTCTACGGTTTGTGAGACCCCAATTTCGCGATTTCCGATCGTGTCTTCTACGTTCTTGCTCGTGTTCTCGATTGCACTTGCAGGGATTAGCCTTCTTGGCGAGGTCAAGCGTGTGCAGCACGGTTGATAACCAACGGAGCCGTGGTGTAGTGATTGCAGGGGTACTCGAACCGCTCGAGTGCCGCGGATCATCAACGTCGAGTTCTCCACCCCAATCGACATACCTTTCGGAAGATCGGGCCTAAACCTACTCATCAATTGGTATCAGATTTCCAGGTTGCCCGTGAGGTATCTTTGTTTTCCTTCCTTCCATTAGATCGATTTTGTTTCGTACCTAGAGTCCACAAAAAAGCCACAAAAAAAATTTAGATCGTTTTTACCGCTTCCCAGACTATAGTGCCTGCAGTTTCGTTTTTCAGTTTGCATTGTTGAGTTTGCATTCGTGTGGTTGAGTCTTGTTGCTGGTTTATCTTTGTGTTTTTTGGTCCTAGTTATCGTGTTTCGTCCTTGTTTTCTTGCTATTCGACACCTATTCCACAATCCCTAAATAACAAACCGATCCGCCACGTTCATCGGTTTGCCCTAGCTAGCTGCCTTGCGTGAACTCCCGCATCGCCAGCCCTAGATTAGGTGATAAATATTTGTGCCATTCATCCTTGAATCATCACACACCACCCCATTAGTTGCTGTGCAAATTCCCGATCGTTTTCGTATCCGTTTGCGAGTTCTGTTCTCAAACCGAGTTGGAATCAACATCCAAAAAAACGTAACTCGGACAGCCTACCTTAAAACGGCCATAACTTTCGCATACGAACTCGAAATCGGGCGAATTTTTTTTTCAAATTCATCTACGCGAAATTTCGCATCTGATTTTCCGCGGCATAGCCGCTTTCGGCGAAATTAGATTGCCCAAATTCCCCTCGGAAGATAGGCTATCCGGCCTCCGAAGTTTCAGCACGAATTTTAAAGAACCTTCTTGATTTTCTATAGGCCGCATATTACATCCAATTGAGCTGCAAATTTGTGTGCTTCCTATATTTTTGCTACTGAGTAAAGAAAAAATATCAAAAAAATATTACAAAAAAGAAAAAAAAATAGTGAAGAGCACGCATATTAAAGCAATTGGCCTATACCACTTGGTGCTGTTTGTTTGGTTATATCATTCTGTCTTTCTTTTGCCTTGATACTTCCTTGTGTTATGCTAGGATCTAGGGCACTCAGTTGACCAACAACAGTTTCCTACATTGAATACTTATTCAACTTTGTTTAGCTGTTAACGGTTTTCTGCTTATTAGCCACCATATTGTGCCATCCAAGCTCCACCTTTCTCTTGAGCATAACAGGTACCTTTGCAATCATCCCACGCTTCATTGGTTCATCTCACCGTCCACACCACCTGCTGTGTCGGTAAGAACACTTGTAAGAGCGTGGTAAGACGCTTGAGCGAGAGAGATTGTTTTCTTCCACCTTCCACATTGTCACTGTAGTTAATAGGGATAACATTTTTTTGTTGTCTTTTGTTTCCTACTAACAATGGCAGGAGAAGAAAATAATGACGAATGTGTTCAACATGTTGAGTTACGTGATATGTTCGCCAAATACAACGCATCAACGGAGGAGTCATTGGCGAACTTGACTCGCAAACTGGATGACCTTGCTCTTCGGATGAATACTTTTGAGGCTCGGTTGCCTCTCGCTGGAAGACAAGAAGACAATGCTTATGCTGAACTGGAAGATCACAGTAATCAGCCAAGACTGCCACTTTATCGTCGAGGTATGGGAGGTAATAATCATAACAATTATAACCGCCCTCCTGATGATCCTTTTGCTAAAGTGAAATTTACTATACCCTCTTTTTCTGGTGCTTATGATGCTGAGGCTTATCTTGATTGGGAGATGACAGTAGAGCAAAAATTTAATTCCCATCTTGTTCCTGAACAACATAGAGTTCGTCAAGCCACTAGTGAGTTTAAGGACTTTGCTATCATATGGTGGAATGAACTTGTTAAAACTAGAACTGATCCTCCAACATGGGATAGATTAAAGGAAGCTATGCGTGTTCGATTTGTTCCTCCATCTTTTCAGCGGGACCTTCGCAAAAAATTGCAGCGTTTAGACCAAGGTAACATGTCCGTAGAGGAGTATTATCAAGAGTTACAAAAGGGTATGCTGCGTTGTGGGGTAGTAGAGGACATGGATGATAAAATAGCTCGTTTTTATGGGGGGTTGAGGCGTGAAATTCAGGACATTGTTGATTACAAAGAATATGATACTGTTAACAGATTGTTTCAGCTTGCTATGTTGGCAGAAAAAGAATTGCAGGGCCGACAACAACAGCAACAACGCACGAGGAGCAACTTCACGCCGCGTGCAGCAACTACACCGTCCAAAACAGCACCATCTTCGGCCCCCCGTGCAGCGACCACACCACCCAATGGCGGCCAACGAACTATACCTGCTGCTCCACCTTCTCGTGTGCCGGAAGGCAGCAAGGCGACATCATTCAAGCCTTCGTCGTCCACTCCTTCTACGGGTCGTACTTCCGACATTAAGTGTCACCGCTGCCAGGGACTTGGTCATATGATGAGAGATTGCCCGAGCAAACGAGCATACATAGCACGCGATGATGGCGGGTATGATAGTACTTCGGATGTTGAAGATGAATATTCTCTTGCTACTGACTTTACAGATCCAAATGATGAACACACCGAAGAAGAGGTACTTGGTACAGCGGCGACGGAGAACTATAGGAGCATCATTGTGCAGCGTGCCTTGAGCTCCAAAGTGGAGACCGACGACAAGCTACAACGACACAACCTTTTCCACATGTTTCTCGTCGTCAAGGACTGCCGTGTACACACTATAATTGATGGAGGTAGCTGCAATAACTTGGTAAACACGGACGTCGTCAAGAAACTCGGTTTGACAACAAGAGCACACCCTCATCCGTACCACATTCAATGGTTCAACAACAGCGGTAAGGTTCGGGTAACACAAACAGCGAGAATCCATTTTTCAATTGGTTCATACCATGATTTTGCTGATTTTGATGTTGTTCCTATGGATGCTTGTTCTCTTTTATTGGGTCGTCCTTGGGAATTTGATACAGATGCTATTCATCATGGTAGAACCAATAAATATACTCTCATGCATAAGGGAAAGAAAATCACTTTGCTCCCCATGACTCCTGCTGAAATTGTGCATTTTGAGAAGAGTAAAATTCGTGAGGGCAAAGCAACTAAATTAGAATCTGAAAAACAGCAAGTTATTAAGTTAAAATCACCATCATTGCTCGCAACTAAATCTGAACTTGCTGATTTATTCGATGATAAGGGGATGTGCTATGCTTTAGTTTGCAAAGAAGCCATGTTTTCACTTCATGAATTGTCTATTGCATTGCCCCCTGCTGTTGCTAACCTTTTGCAGGAGTTTGAGGATGTGTTTTCCCTCCGAGATACCCCCTGGTTTACCACCGATGAGAGGCATTGAACACAAGATCGATTTGATTCCAGGAGCAAGTTTGCCAAATCGTGCAGCATACAGGGCGAATCCACAAGAAACTAAGGAAATTCAGCGACAAGTCCAAGATCTTTTGGACCGCGGGTACATTCGTGAAAGCCTTAGCCCTTGTTCCGTTCCTGTTCTTTTGGTTCCTAAGAAAGATGGTAGTTGGCGCATGTGTGTTGATTGTCGAGCGATTAATAACATCACCATTCGATATCGTTATCCTATTCCTCGATTAGATGACATGCTTGATGAATTGAGTGGTGCTATCATCTTCACAAAAATTGACTTGCGTAGTGGTTACCACCAAATTAGAATGGCACTAGGAGATGAATGGAAAACTGCATTTAAAACCAAGTTTGGACT
Organism: Tuctoria greenei; assembly: GCA_036927565.1. Lineage (NCBI taxonomy): Eukaryota > Viridiplantae > Streptophyta > Magnoliopsida > Poales > Poaceae > Tuctoria > Tuctoria greenei. The sequence continues at coordinate 37,153,415 of JAYESD010000008.1, forward strand.
TTATGAGTGGTTAGTCATGCCTTTTGGTTTAACTAATGCACCCAGCACCTTTATGCGATTAATGAACGAGGTTTTACGTGCTTTCATTGGACAATTTGTGGTGGTTTACTTCGATGATATCCTCATTTACAGCAAGTCATATGATGAACATCTTGATCATTTACGTGCTGTTTTTACTGTTTTGAGAGATGCACGTTTGTTTGGTAACCTCGAAAAGTGCGTTTTTTGCACCAATCGAGTCTCGTTTCTTGGCTATGTCGTTTCCTCGCAGGGAATTGAGATGGATGAGGCAAAAATTGAAGCAATCACCAGCTGGCCAGCCCCAACTACAGTCACACAGGTTCGTAGTTTTCTTGGTCTTGCAGGATTTTATCGGCGCTTTGTGCGGGATTTCAGCACCATTGCAGCACCTCTACATGAGCTAACGAAGAAGGGAGTTCCATTTCGATGGGGCGAACAGCAGCAACAAGCTTTTGATGCTCTCAAATCGAAGCTTACACAAGCACCATTACTACAACTTCCTGATTTTGACAAGACCTTTGAGCTAGAATGCGATGCAAGCGGCATTGGTATTGGAGGCGTTCTCATACAAGGAGGTAAACCCGTTGCTTTCTTTAGTGAAAAACTTCATGGTCCTTCTCTGAATTATTCCACTTATGATAAGGAATTGTATGCCTTAGTCCGTGTATTACAAACTTGGCAACATTATCTTTGGTCTAAGGAGTTTGTCATACATTCCGATCATGAATCATTGAAGTATCTTAAGTGTCAAACCAATCTGAATAAACGACATGCTAAATGGATTGAGTTCATAGAGTCGTTTCCATACATCATTAAGCATAAGAAAGGGAAGGAAAATATCATTGCCGATGCATTATCTAGGCGTTATACCATGCTGTCCCAACTTGATCATAAAATCTTTGGTTTGGAAACAATTAAAGCATTATATCCTACTGATTTGGACTTCAAAGTTGCTTTTGAAAATTGTAGAGAAGGAAGAACTTGGAATAAATATGTGCTGCGAGAGGGTCTCCTCTATCGTGCTAACAAGCTATGCGTTCCAGCTAGCTCCGTTCGTCTATTGCTTTTGCAGGAAGCACATGGAGGAGGTTTGATGGGACATTTTGGAGTGAAGAAAACCGAAGACGTGCTGTCCACACACTTCTTTTGGCCAAAGATGAGGCGTGATGTCGAGCGCTACGTGTCACGATGCACTACTTGCAACAAAGCTAAGTCTCGTCTTAACCCACATGGTCTTTATATGCCTCTTCCTGTTCCTAGTGTACCTTGGGAGGATATTTCTATGGACTTTGTTTTGGGATTGCCTAGGACTAAGAGGGGGAGGGATAATATTTTTGTAGTTGTTGATCGTTTTTCCAAAATGGCACACTTTATACCTTGTCATAAGAATGATAATGCCTCACACATTGCTGATTTATTTATGACGGAAATTGTTCGTTTACATGGTGTGCCAAATACCATTGTTTCTGATCGTGATGCAAAATTTTTAAGTCATTTTTGGAGAACTTTGTGGTATAAATTGGGAACCAAGTTGCTGTTTTCAACTACATGTCACCCACAAACGGATGGACAGACCGAGGTAGTTAATCGTACTTTATCCACTATGTTACGGGCTGTCTTGAAAACAAATTTGAAGTGGTGGGAGGAGTGTTTACCACATATAGAATTTGCTTACAACAGATCCGTTCACTCCACGACAAAGGTAAGTCCATTCCAGGTAGTGTATGGTTTCAATCCCCGTGCTCCTATTGATTTACTACCTTTGCCTCCTTCTGAAACTATAAATTTGGATGCTACACAACGATCTGAATTCATTCTTAAGATGCATGAAACTACAAAGAAAAATATTGAAATGATGAATGAGAAGTATAGGATTGCAGGTAGTAAAGGTAGAAAAGAAGTAAAACTTGAACCGGGCGATTTGGTGTGGTTACATTTGAGAAAAGAGCGATTTCCCGACTTGAGAAAATCTAAACTTATGCCACGAGCTGCTGGTCCTTTTAAGATCGTTGAAAAGATTAATGATAATGCATATAAGCTTGAATTGCCTCCCGATTTTGGGGTTAGTCCAACATTTAACATTTCAGATTTGCGACCGTACTTGGGAGAAGAAGATGAACTTGAGTCGAGGACGACTCCAATTCAAGAGGGGGAGAATGATGAGGACATCACAACAGCGGAGACGCGCATTGAACTGCAAGGACCAATCACAAGAGCACGGGCACGGTTATTAAATCAGCAGGTGAATTCGTTCTTAACTTCTTTTGCATTTGAGTTTGAGAATATATTGCTATGTGATGATTTAATTGTTATCAGGAATAATGGAGAAGATCAACAAGTGAAGGAAGGAGGCCTTGGGAGCGTGGACAACCACCTGGGACGTCCACAAGTAGATGGAAACAGTTTACAACTCGGACTCGAGTTCAACTCGGAGTCCAGGAGCAGTCCACCTTAAAACAGACGCCCAGGAGGCATACGGACTCCGTTTTCGACGTTCTACATATGCACGGAAAGAGGAGAAGATAAACTTTCCAATGGTTCTGGTCCCACCTCAAAATTCCTCCGGAGTCATTGGGAATCGTCGAAACAAGTGGAGTCCAGATTTCTGTCCGGTGCTGCGCCTCCGAATCGGGCCTTTGGGCCTTGTATCCCGTAAGAGTCCATTAGGGACGCGTCTAATCGTGTTTTGGTCGAACCCTAGCCTATAAATACTGCAGCCGCCGGTCATATTCGGTGGGTTTTGCTTAGATCAATAAAATCGCCGTTCTACGGTTTGTGAGACCCCAATTTCGCGATTTCCGATCGTGTCTTCTACGTTCTTGCTCGTGTTCTCGATTGCACTTGCAGGGATTAGCCTTCTTGGCGAGGTCAAGCGTGTGCAGCACGGTTGATAACCAACGGAGCCGTGGTGTAGTGATTGCAGGGGTACTCGAACCGCTCGAGTGCCGCGGATCATCAACGTCGAGTTCTCCACCCCAATCGACATACCTTTCGGAAGATCGGGCCTAAACCTACTCATCACTTTGGGAGTTAGGCAAGACCTATATGATATGCAACCTTACATGAACATGGCAACTTACATGACGTTAGATGCATCTAGCACATTTAATTCACTTCTAAGCCTAGAAAAAGTTTTCTCATCAAGTGGTTTGGTGAAGATATCCGCCAATTGTTCTTCGGACCTAACACCTTGCAATGAGATGTCTCCCTTAGCCTCATGGTCCCGCAAGAAGTGATGGCGAATATCAATGTGCTTGGTGCGGGAGTGTTGAACGGGGTTTCTAGCTATCTTAACCGCACTTTCATTGTCACAAAGGAGAGGCACACAACCAAACTTAATTCCAAAGTCCAAAAGGGTTTGCTTCATATATAGAATTTGGGCACAACATGCACCGGCCGCTATATACTCCGCCTCCGCGGTGGACAAAGCCACGGAATTTTGCTTTTTGCTAGACCAAGATACTAGGGAACGCCCAAGTAGGTGGCACCCTCCGGAGGTACTCTTACGGTCCACACGACATCCGGCAAAGTCCGAATCTGAGTAGCCTAAGAGATGAAAACTAGCGTTCTTGGGGTACCACAAACCTACACTTGGGGTATGCTTGAGATAGCGGAGTATCCTAAAGACCGCCTTCTTGTGCGATTCTTTAGGTGCCGCTTGAAAGCGAGCACACAAGCACACACTAAACATAATATCGGGCCTAGATGCGGTAAGATATAACAATGAGCCAATCATAGAACGGTAATGAGATTGATCAATAGGTTTACCGTCCATGTCCGCATCAAGATGGCAATTTGTCGCCATTGGAGTGCTTCTTGAGCTACAATCTCCCATCTCAAATTTCTTCAAGAGGTCCTTTGTGTACTTCTCTTGATAGATGAAGGTCCCCTCTTGAAGTTGCTTGATTTGAAATCCTAGGAAGAAATTGAGCTCTCCAATCATTGACATCTCGAATTCCCTAGACATCATTTTGCCAAACTCATGGCTAAGAGCTTTGTTAGTTGAGCCAAAAATAATGTCATCAACGTAAATTTGACAAAGAAATAAATCTCCGTCGATGTCCTTGGTGAAGAGTGTAGTATCCACCCTCCCGATCTTGAATCCTTGCATGACTAGGAAATCCCTTAGTCGTTCATACCACGCCCTAGGTGCTTGCTTGAGTCCGTAGAGCGCCTTGTGTAGCCTATACACATGATTAGGATTCCTCGGATCCTCAAACCCGGGAGGTTGCTCAACATAAACAGGCTCGTTAATATAGCCATTAAGAAAGGCACTTTTCACATCCATTTGATAAAGCATTATGTTATGATGTGACGCAAAAGCAAGGAGTATACGAATAGCTTCTAACCGAGCGACCGGAGCGAAAGTCTCTCCAAAGTCTAGTCCTTCAACTTGCGCAAAGCCCTTGGCCACAAGTCTTGCCTTGTTGCGGACCACAACGCCATTCTCATCTTGCTTGTTGCGGTACACCCACTTCGTTCCGATGACATTCTTGTCCTTGGGTCGCTCCTCCAACACCCAAAATTCGTTGCGGGTGAAGTTGTTGAGTTCTTCTTGCATTGCCATCACCCAATTTGGATCTTGAAGTGCTTCCTCGATGCGAGTGGGTTCTACACACGAAACAAACGAGTAGTGCTCACAAAACGAAGCGACATGGCGAGAACGAGTACTTACTCCCCGTGACGGACTTCCGATGATTTGATCCATCGGATGCGCCTTGGAGATGCGCCCATGCCTCATGAGTGGTTGTGAAGCACTTGGCGGTGGTGATGCGTTTTGCTCATCTTGTGGATGGACTTGATCTTGGACTTCTTCTTCTTCATCTTGATGTTGTAGGACTTGTGAATCTTGCGTAGGCAATGGATCATCTTTTTCTTCTTCTTCGTCAACTTGAGGCGCCATGGAGGTGTCGATGTTAGCATTTGAGGCTCCCCCTTGATCATGGCTCTCCTCAACTTCAGGCTTGATGTCTCCAATGGTCATGTTCTTCATAGCTTCTCGTAGAGGCTCATCATCTATATCATCATGACCAAAACTCTCCTCTTGGGAGCCATTAGTCTCATCAAACTCAACATCACAACTTTCTTCAACTAACCCGGAGGTTTGGTTGAGTACTCGATATGCTTTTGAGTTTGATGCATAACCAAGAAAAATACCAACATCACACCTTCTTTCAAACTTACCGAGCCTCTTCTTGCGGTAGATGTAGCACTTGCATCCGAAGACTCGGAAGTAGGAGATGTTGGGCTTTCTCCCAATGAGGAGCTCATAGGGGGTCTTTTGAAGTAGTCGATGAAGATAGATCCTATTAGCGGCATGGCACGCCGTGTTGATTGCTTCGGCCCAAAACTTCTCCGACGTGCCATAGTCATCAAGCATTGCTCTTGCAAGGGTGATGAGAGTCTTGTTCTTCCTTTCAACGACACCATTTTGTTAGGGGTGTATGTGGCCGAAAACTCGTGCTTCACGCCTTCACGGTCACACCACTCCCCAATGTTGTAGTTCTTTAACTCGGTGCCGTTGTCACTCCGGACCTTGATGATGGGAAGTTGAAATTCCCTTTGAGCTCGTTTTGCAAAGGTCTTGAAGACTTCCGGAGTTTCACCCTTGTCACCTAGAAACAAAGTCCAAGCATATCGAGAATAATTATCAACAATAACGAGACAATAGAGGTTACCGCCAAGACTTTGATATGTGGACGGTCCGAAGAGGTCCATGTGAAGCAGTTCAAGTGGCTTGGAGGTTGACACCATTGTCTTCATCGGATGGTGCGAGGCAACTTGCTTCCCGGCTTGACATGCGCTACAAAGCTTGTTCTTCTCAAATGTGACGTCCTTCACGCCGGTCACCATCCCAAGTTTGAATGACTTCTTGAGCTTGCTCATCCCTATGTGAGCAATGCGTCGATGCCATAGCCAACCCAAACTTGTCTTGGTGAAAAGACAAGTGGTCAAGCTAGCGTTCTTGTTGGAGAAGTCTACCAAGTAAAGATGTCCATGCCTAAACCCCTTGAAGATTAGTTCTTTGCTAGACTCACTAGACACCACAACACCATTCTTGTCAAATGTGCACGTTAGTCCAAGATCACATAATTGAGCAATAGAGAGTAAATTGAAACTAAGAGACTTAACATAAAGCACGTTAGAGATAGACAAATCATTAGAAATAGCAATTTTACCTAAACCAATTACCTTCCCCTTTGAGTTATCACCAAAGGTGACTTGTTCGTGATTTCCGGGGTCCTCTATGGAGGTGAACATACCATCATTGCCGGTCATGTGTTGAGTGCACCCACTATCGAGTACCCAATGTTTTCCTCCGGCTTTGTAGTTCACCTACACACATGAAGTTAGTTTTTGAGTTTAGGAACTCAAGCCAACTTAGGTCCTTGTATGTGTGATACAAGTGATTTTGGGACCCAAAGTTGCTTGGGGAGCTTCCCCTTCATGCCCTTGATGTCTTTGCCGATGAACTTTGCCTTCACCTTCCCACCTACTTTGCTCAATAGATAATAGTGATTATCAAAGGTAGATGTATAGTTAGGAGGCAATTTGGGAGAAGGACGATTAGGAAGAGGACACTCCCTTGTGTGATGTCCGGTGACCTCACAGTGTTGGCAATAGGAACCAACTTCCTTGATGAAGCTTGTCCTAAGCTCCGGTGAGGGCACCTTCCCTTTGTTTGGCACCGGGAAGGATCCAAGTCCTCTCTTGTTGAAGCCTTTGGCTTGTTGGAAGAGGATTTCCTTATGCTTGTCCTCTCCCTTGGTTAGTCTTGCCACGCTAGCATGGAGACTTTCAATCTCGTCCATTAGCTCCTTCTCCCTAGCATTTGCTTTCAACGGCAAAGACTCATGCAAATTGTTAGTGGCATGTGAACTAGCGGGTATTTTGCCATCAAGGGTTTCTTTCTTCAAGTTTTTTAATTTTAGTTCAATAGCTTCATAAGCAAGGTTAAGTACTTGATGCTCTTGAACCAACTCATTGTGCTTGCCCAAGAGTGCTTGATGAGCTAAGTCAAGCTCATGGTGATCAAGCTTGATTTGAGCCTTCTCTTCCTCAATTTGCTTGACATGGGACTTGAGCATGTCATGCTCCTTAAGTATGCTTTCATACTTGTCATGCAAATTGAGGTTAGCACTCTCAAGCTTAGCACGAGCTTGTTCAAGTGCCTTAACCTTGCCCTTTTCCCTTTTTATGATGACATGATATTCATTAATCATAGATGCTAATTCATCGGGAGAAAGTTCATCATCATCACTAGAGTCATCACATACCTTGGTGTTACCTTTCGCCATGAGACACATGGGCGGTGGGGGAAGAGGTGAGTCATCCTTGTTGACGATAGCGAGGCTTGCCAAGTTTTCTTCCTCATCTTCACTATCTTCGTCACTTGTTTCCTCATCGGTGACCCACTCATTGGCTTCGCACATGAAGACCTTTTGAGGCCCTCTTCTCTTCTTTGGAAAGAGCTTGGTCTTCTTGCCTTTGTCAAATTTCTTCTTTCCAAAGGAGCGCTTGGGCTTGACCTCTTCTTCATCTTCATCACTTTCTTCTAGCTTTCGATGCTTTCCCTTGTGGTTGTCCTTCCTCTTGTCCGGCTTTGGACAATCATCCGATATGTGGCCTTGATCACCACAATTATAGCATATCTTGTTTTCATCTTTTCTTGGAAGGAAGGCTTTCTTCTTGGGATCAAAAGAGTAACCCTTCTTTGCAATCTTGGAGTTTAACCGTGAGAATTTCCTCATCATCAATGCAAGCTCGTCATCGTCCTCTTCGCTTGTTGCTTGCTCTTCTTCACTTGAGCTAGGCTCAACTACTTTCTTCTTCTTGGGAGTTGTCTTCTTGGTTGAGGCCTTGAGAGCAATAGTCTTTGACGATGACTCCTCCATCATTCCAAGAACGCTCATCTCATGAGCATGAATTTCTCCAATAAGCTCCGAGACTTCAATGTTGTCAAGCGATTCCTTTTGGAGCATTGAATTGATAATGTTGTACTTGGGCTTGGGTAGAAGCATGAGGATCTTGCGGTTAATAAGTCCCTTACCAAGAGAGGCAATGTCAAGTGCGTTAATCTCCTCAATGAGTACATTTAGACGGGAAAACATTTGGTTAACATTCTCATGAGGAAGCATTTTGAATTCATCATACTTGGATTTAAGCACGTGATATTTGAGTTCTTTGACACGAGATGTGCCCTCATGTATTTCAATTAAACATGCCCAAATTTCACATGCTTTCTCTTTACTAGCAATTCTAGCAAATACGTCTTGACTTATGCATTCGTAGATAGCATTTCTAGCCTTAGCATCCCATTTTAGTTGATCACCAACATAATTGAGATCTCCAAATCCCGCATGGGTCGCTTCCCAAACTTCGAGAGCAATAGCCTCTAGGTAGGCACGCATGCGTGCTTTCCAATAGGCAAAGTTCTTGCCCTCGAAGGTGGGAACCGAACCCCCATTCTTGGCCATTTAAGCTCTCTAGCGGTGAAGCTAGAATGATCCTATGAGCAACCTTGCTCTGATACCAATTGTAAGGATCGAAATGCCCAAGAGGGGGGTTGAATTGGGCTTTTTAAAATTTTAAGGCAATTTAAAAACTTTAATTGTTAAGCCCAATTCCCTATGCAAGTCAACTACGCAATCAAGAGAGTTAAGTGCGGAATAGTAAAACGTAATCGTAAAGGGATAGGGAGAGGAATGCAAACGCTCGAAGACGCGGAGACACGGCGATTTTTCCCGTGGTTCGGTAAGATCACTAGGATCTTCCTACATCCACGTTGTGGCACCCACCAAAGGGTATTTCCACTCCCAAGTCACCATGACGAGGGAATCCACTAACTTTCTCCGTTCGCCATCTCCGGCAAGGTGGAGCTCAAACCTTGTACAACTTCGATGCTCCGGGCTTCCACAATTTGTCTCGGCAAGCTCCGGAGCAATCTCTCTACTTTCCTCTTGATACAAGATGAATGCAATCACCAAGAATGCACTCCCTCACGGCTCTCACTGGTCTAGAGACTCCACTCACCCAGAGAGGACGCACACGAGCTTCTCTCTAGCTAGATCTAGCCTATATCTTGAGGTGTAGATGGACGAAAAGGGTGTGTAAATGATTGTTCTAGGTCTTGGACACTTGAGGATGTGTAGGCAGGCTCTGGTTGTCAAGTGTTGTCGAAATGACTGGTGGAAGGGGGTTAAATAGCCAGCCCAACTGAATTAGCCGTTGAAAAAGTTGGCTGATTACTTTTTCTATGTACATCGGATGATCCGATGACCACCTTTTCTGAGCATCGGTGTAATTAGATTAGTTGACGTCACTGTGTCAGAAGTGACCGTTATTCGACCGATGCTACCCCTTCTCAATCATCGGATGATCCGGTGAGCTTTGTCTTCAGATTTGGTCCAGAAATAATGTTTCTGTTGAATTAGACCGATGTCCACTTTGCTTCTGCATCGGATGATCCAGTGAGTGTTTCTCCAGAATTGTTGAGACAAATTAATCTTTCTGTTGAACTTCACCGATGTCCACTTGTCTCTAGCATCGGATGATCCGGTGTGCACTTCATTCTGAGGTCTTCTTCTTCTGTTGAGCCCCAATCGACCGATGTGTGCATTTTCCAGACCATCGGACGATCCGGTGAGTGTAATTAGTTTGCTTCGAGTTGAACTTTTAGAAGCTTCTCGAGTGACCTCTTTGACACTTGTTGCAAATAATGTTCTGGTGAATATTGATCTTCTTGTGTTGCCAATTTTGATAGAATAGAGTCGTTGTGTGAGTTCTTCATTTAGCCTTCATGAGAATTGAATAACCCCCTTAGAATAGGTCGTTTGAGGGGTCTCCATTCGTATCCAATGAGTGGTAGATGATTTGAATAGATGGTCGTTAACGCTTGATGTGATATATGTGAAATCTTGCATCCACAAACTCATTAGTAATTACGAATGGTTGTCATTAATCACCAAAACCATACCTCACGGGGGCCTAGATGCTTTGAGTATACAAGTCCAGTATAAAATACTATGATGTGAAATGTGTGTTCTCAAGTTGTCCTTTTTGGGTCCATGATTTCGAGGACAAGTGGACGAAGCTATGAAGAGTACCAAAAATGATTGATCACACATGTGAGTTGCATGAATCGGAGAAGTGCAATAGTGCTCTTACATCGTAGTTTATTACGAATCACATGTGCGCCCTATTGTGGATAACATTCTGTTCGAACCAAGATCAATAATAAACATAATTGAGGAAGAGTTCAAGTACACCATAAGTTATTCTAAAGCGTGGAAGGCCAGACAGAAGGTGATTGAGCAGATATTTGGTACATTTGAAGCGTCTTATGAAAATCTTTTAAAGTTATTGCAGATCATCCAGGATAAGAATGTTGGTACTTATTATGACATTATGGATGTGTTGAACATAAGTATGCCCGGGAAGTTATTTCTCCATCATGCATTCTTTGTATTAGGTCAATGTATTTCTGTATTCAGACATTGTAGGCCTATCCTCTGCGTTGATGGTACTTTTTTAACTGGAAAGTACAAAGGTCAAATTCTAACAACTATTGCAGTTGATGGAAACCAGCAGGTGTTGCTTGTGGGTTGTGGCTTTTGCTTTTGTTGAAAGTGAGAACACTGACAGCTGGTATTGGTTTCTTAGTCGGGTAAAGATGGCTATAGTTCAAGAATGTCCTGATGTTTGTCTGATACACGACCGTCGTGCTGGATTGCTTAAAGCAATATCTGATTTGAAACATGGTTCCTCCGAGCGTGGGCAAGAACCTTATTGGACAGACATTCAATCAAGATATTGCATGAGGCATTTTGGTGCTAACTTTTTCAGTCACTTCAAGAACAAACAAGTTATGAATTTGTTCAAGATGTTGTGTAGTCAAAATCAAGAGAGTAAGTTTATTGCTCTATGGCAACGTATAGATGAATTGACTACGACACAAGCAGAGGCGTCTTCAAACAGGGACAATCCTAATGGAATATTTATTCCAACTGTGGGATCATAAAGCTGAAACTTCTCTAATTGGATTGGACGCAAATCGAAAGAGAAGTGGTCTTTGTTATACGACACTAATGGTGCTAGGTATGGCATCATGACAACTAATTTAGCTGAGGTGAGGTCCTTCTTTCACAGTACTTCTAATAATTTTCGTTTAGTGTTCTTTATTTTACACATGGTAATGCAGTGATACTCAATACAAATATACAACTGGGTGATACGCAGTTTAAGAGGATTGCCTTTGGTTGCTATTGTTGAGGGCATTTTATATGGGACATGCAAGTACTTTTGTGAGCGCTACGCAACTGCTATTTCATAAAGGAAAGATGTCAATTTGGCTTATTCACCGTATATGTGCAAGTTCATGGACAAGAAGATCCAAAAAAATACTTCTGAAAAACAATACTTCTGAAAAATTAATGTATTTATTTGTCATGCAGGTACTGCCATAAGGGTACCTCCGCATCGAGACTTTGGTTGTACCGCATGTATCTGTGGCTACTGCAGTGGGCGGCTGCATTAGACGAGATTGTCCAGGAGACACGACTGTTCTCCCAGGATGTTTACGAGGAGTACTTACGGTGGTACCTCCCTCGGACACGAGTTCTTCTCGCACACACACCAGTGGAGCGACAAGCGCATGTACCCTCAGTGAAAGATACGTATCCGCGTCATAGAGATAAAGCTTCATCAATGGTGGTAAGATCGAATTCCTTGAAGTACATTAAGATTTAATATGTTCTGTCTGTTAATGATTAATAATTAATTGTTGTTGTATGACTGGTCACTTCACACTTGTGAAGATGAATCGGTTCCGTCAGGTTCTTGCAGAGTCCTCAGCTGGACTTCAATGATTGAGGCGGGGGATTTCAATTAGTTCATCAGAGATGGTGCACACGTTGCAGAAGATATACAACCACACAAAAGAGGGTCTAAAGTTGGCTTCTTGTGCACGATCATTTGCACAACACACCACAGTTCTGACCGCACGGAACGCTAGGCGTCCCAACACAACAGGTACAAAATTATAAGTAAACTTGATATATTTGCACATAAATAATATTTCTGTTCATATATTTTCTGCAGGGGCATCCACATAGGTACCTACTTGGGCTCCTCTTACTTCAGACTTCCCAAACCCGTCCACACAGGTACCTACTTGGGCCCCCCTTACTTCGGACTTCCCAGACCCATCCACACAGATACCTTCTTGGGTTCCTCCTTCGAACTTAGCAGGCCCGTCCACGCATGTGCCACGTATGGACAGAGGTATGACGTACAACGATTTTGCTACTTAAAACCATAATGGACACAATGATCTTGCTAATTAAATATGTTATGGTATTGCAGGTATGTACACACCATACTATGATACTACGTAGTCCGACTAGCAAACGCACCACGACAGTCTTCCATGAAAACCTTTCGAGATCAACGACTACCTGGTGGACATGTCGCGGCAGATACAGTTCCTGCATCGTAGTTGGATGGTGCTCCCATTCTGACTCAGCCTTCACAGCAGTTCGAGACACCCGCACCTGTTCAGTCGCGACGGAGGAGGGCAGCTCCTCGCGCATGTCGTACGATTGGGCTCATGTGAATGTTGTGCGTAGGTTCGACGCCAAGCGTGGTAGATGTTAGTTATGTGTACTCATGTATGTGTGTGTTATGTTGTAGAAGACTTCTGTTATATCCTGTTTATGCACTATCATTTTCAGACTTCTCTCATTTTTTTATATAAACAACAATGCACTTTAGCATGTTAGACGAATATTATCCATGACATCAATAGATCTATGTCAGGCGAATCTAGTACAAAAAAAGAACGACATTGCACTCATTGCTCTATATAAATATGACTACTCGTGCATAGTTGTGTTCTTCACTCAACAATGGCGAGTAGAGATCGAGGTAGACGTGGAGGTGAAACAATGACGAGTATAAGTCTTGGTAGGTGAGGAGGTGTAAACTTTAGTGCAGTGTCTGCAAATTACTTGATGGGAGGTCCAACTTGGTATGAACCAACATTAGATGAGTTCCTGTTTTCTACTAAGAGTGATTTTAGCCCATTTCATTCGCTACGACCATACGATGGCAGCAAACAGGAGGGGCCTAAGTGTCACTGTGACCTAGATTGTGTTGTTCAAATGATAGATGGAGGAGACAATAGCAGTCATCGTTTCTTTCATTGTCCTATTGGTGGAGTAAGTGCTAAATATCATTTTCAAAACATCTTTCATAGATGCAGTCTTACTAACAATACATTTGGTTTTAGTGTTACTATGATGATGAAAACTGTGGATATACACTCTGGATTGATCCACCACCTATTAAGGCTACTCGAGAGTACATTAAACATGTACAACGTCGCAATCAAGATTTGGTGGGTGAACTAGCTGAAATGGAACTTCAACAAATGGAATTTTATCCTGGTACAAGTCACGCGAATAATGAGGATGAAAATGTCGTTTGCAATAACATGTCTTGCAATTGTCTTCACAAGTAGTAACGAAGTAGGCATCACAAGTAGTAACGAAGTAGCGAAATATATTTCCCATGTATCGGAAGTATGTTTTGCATGTATCAGAAGTATGTTTTGCATGTATCACAAGTATGTTTTGCATGAGAAGTATGTTAAAATTAGTTTGTAGTCTTCCTACTTTGCGACTCGCCATACTACTTTCCGACTTGTAAGACGAATATTATCCACATAAAATACAACAAAAACCCACGTGAAACTTGTCCACGACATCAAAAGATCCATGTTAGGTGAATCTCGTACACGAAATTCATGATGTTGCACTGCTCTATGTCAGGCGAATCTCGTACACGAAATTCATGACCTTGCATAGCTCCATGTCAGGAGAATCTTGTACACGAAATTCATGACATTGCACTGCTCCATGTCAGACGAATCTTGTACACAAAATTCATGATATTGCACTACTCCATGTCAGGTGAATCTCGTATAAGAGAAGAACAAAATTGCACTGCTCCATGTCAGACCACGTGAAATGTCAGTTCAAACTTATCCATCATAGGGATGAAATTTCTCCTACACTAAGTCCATACACCATTATCCGTTCGTCTATATAACACTCAGTCTGCTACCAGCTTCAACACACACACTCAGTACAATCATTTGATATACCTTAGTATCATGGATGAGTTCTCACCATCTACAAATAAGGAAAAGGTTCCAATCCTCGAGGGATTACATCCTCCAATGTGTTTCTGTGGCACTGATTGTAGGTTTGTTAGAGATCTTCGACTTGGTGACTCTTATGATTGCCGACTTTGGATGTGCGACAACTACGAGTACGATCCTCCTTACAGGACGTGCCCGTTTCTTCCAGATGGTAGAAAACAGGTAATATGCAACATTATTTCTGCTTTTATGAATGCTATACATTCTAACCTTTTGTACAAAAACTTGTGCAATCATCACCACCTCTTTGCGACTTCAGGAACTATATCAATCAGGAACAATTAGCAGAAGACACCGAGTACGTTCAGGGAAAAGCTCGACTTGCAGCATGGAAATTCTTTGAAGAACAAGAGTGGGATGAAAGAATAGTGCAAAAGAGGAGGAATAGAGCTAAACAGGAGGAGCGTCGTCGCAAGAGGCAAGAAGAATTTCGATAATGGTTTGCAGAGTGTGATCGCAAGGCTGCAGAGGAGGAACGCATGGCAGCACAGACATGAGAGGCTGAGCGAGAGCGCATGCGCGAGAGAGCTCGTCGCACAAGAGAAGTCGGTCCTAATACTTTGTGTAAGGGAAAATACTCCTGTTGCACTCTGTAGCGACTTGGGTAAACTATGCTCGGCGTTTAGTTCAACCAAGGCGTGTTAGGATTAGATCGACACAACTTAAGTGTGTCGTACACATGTCATTTGTATTAGCTATTTTATGTTTTCTTTGGAAAATATGTGTACGTGTGTTTCACCTCATGTACTTTAGTAGTAGAGTGACAAACAACATGCACATATTTTCGGAACTATGTAATTTCATTTTATGTAAACACCGCCGAGATTTTAAATTTCAGTACAATTATTTCTATAATTTTCAGATCTATGCGATTGTTATCGCTATATGATTTTAAAACATCCGTAGCTCCCAATAACTCTGATAAAACATATTCGTAACTTATTTGTTAGACTCAACAAAATTTACACTACAATAACTTTTATAAACATTTCTACCAATTCTAACTTGAATGTTTCTAAACAAATAATCAAAACTGAATACATTTTACAAAACTTGCAGAAATATGATCATATTGCCTAATAAGACATTCAATTACTCTTGTTTCTACACCCTAAACATATAGGAACTTCATTGAATTCAAAACTTCACAATGTATGCTCCATTTTATACTTTGGAAATTTCAAGCAAATCGGTCTCTAAATTTTGATAAAGTTATGTGTAAAATTCATAAAGCGCAGAGTGAAAAATAGACACATACGAATTTCGTACGTGCCGCGTACGAAGGTATTGTGCACTTCGTACGTGGCACGTACAAGATTCGTATGTGTCCATTTGTTCCACCGTGGACAACATTTGTTCCACCATGGTATGCATCATCTGATGTGGCACACACAAAATGTTCATTTCGTATGTGCCTCATATGAAATTCGTATTTCGTGTTTTACTCGTACGAATCTGGGTCACTTTTGCCATTTTTCATTCCGTGAGTTATTTATATTAAATTCTTTTCTAAAAGGTATATTAATAAAAAATTCCTTCAGTTAATAGCAGAGCGCGGTCTGCTAGCAGCGAGGCGCTGCTGCATTCCCCCAGAGAGTGTAACCACCTTTTCTGCACCAATTGGACGAAAGCTCGGGTTGCCTTGATAATAGAGGGAGTGCCCTCTAGCCTGATCTCTTCGGTCGCCATTGCCACTGTCCAGAGGTTCCTTAGTTCGGCGACGCCATGGAGCTGAGTGATGAGTAGGTTTAGGCCCGATCTTCCGAAAGGTACGTCGATTGGGGTGGAGAACTCGACGTTGATGATCCGCGGCACTCGAGCGGTTCGATTACCCCTGCAATCACTACACCACGGCTCCGTTGGTTATCAACCGTGCTGCACACGCTTGACCTCGCCAAGAAGGCTAATCCCTGCAAGTGCAATCGAGAACACGAGCAAGAACGTAGAAGACACGATCGGAAATCGCGAAATTGGGGTCTCACAAACCGTAGAACGGCGATTTTATTGATCTAAGCAAAACCCACCAAATATGACCGGCGGCTGCAGTATTTATAGGCTAGGGTTCGACCAAAACACGATTAGACGCGTCCCTAATGGACTCTTACGGGATACAAGGCCCAAAGGCCCGATTCGGTGGCGCAGCACCGGACAGAAATCTGGACTCGAGTTGTTTCGACGATTCCCAATGACTCCGGAGGAATTTTGAGGTGGGACCAGAACCATTGGAAAGTTTATCTTCTCCTCTTTCCGTGCATATGTAGAACGTCGAAAACGGAGTCCGTATGCCTCCTGGGCGTCTGTTTTAAGGTGGACTGCTCCTGGACTCCGAGTTGAACTCGAGTCCGAGTTGTAAACTATTTCCATCTACTTGTGGACGTCCCAGGTGGTTGTCCACGCTCCCAAGGCCTCCTTCCTTCACTTGTTGATCTTCTCCATTATTCCTAATAACAATTAAATCATCACATAGCAATCTATTCTCAAACTCACATGCAAAAGAAGTTAAGAATGAATTCACCTGCTGATTTAATAACCGTGCCCGTGCTCTTGTGATTGGTCCTTGCAGTTCAATGCGCGTCTCTGCTGTTGTGATGTCCTCATCATCCTCCCCCTCTTGAATTGGAGTCGTCCTCGACTCAAGTTCATCTTCTTCTCCCAAGTACGGTCGCAAATCTGAAATGTTAAATGTAGGACTAACCCCAAAATCGGGAGGCAATTCAAGCTTATATGCATTATCATTAATCTTTTCAACGATCTTAAAAGGACCAGCAGCTCGTGGCATAAGTTTAGATTTTCTCAAGTCGGGAAATCGCTCTTTTCTCAAATGTAACCACACCAAATCGCCCGGTTCAAGTTTTACTTCTTTTCTACCTTTACTACCTGCAATCCTATACTTCTCATTCATCATTTCAATATTTTTCTTTGTAGTTTCATGCATCTTAAGAATGAATTCAGATCGTTGTGTAGCATCCAAATTTATAGTTTCAGAAGGAGGCAAAGGTAGTAAATCAATAGGAGCACGGGGATTGAAACCATACACTACCTGGAATGGACTTACCTTTGTCGTGGAGTGAACGGATCTGTTGTAAGCAAATTCTATATGTGGTAAACACTCCTCCCACAACTTCAAATTTGTTTTCAAGACAGCCCGTAACATAGTGGATAAAGTACGATTAACTACCTCGGTCTGTCCATCCGTTTGTGGGTGACATGTAGTTGAAAACAGCAACTTGGTTCCCAATTTATACCACAAAGTTCTCCAAAAATGACTTAAAAATTTTGCATCACGATCAGAAACAATGGTATTTGGCACACCATGTAAACGAACAATTTCCGTCATAAATAAATCAGCAATGTGTGAGGCATTATCATTCTTATGACAAGGTATAAAGTGTGCCATTTTGGAAAAACGATCAACAACTACAAAAATACTATCCCTCCCCCTCTTAGTCCTAGGCAATCCCAAAACAAAGTCCATAGAAATATCCTCCCAAGGTACACTAGGAACAGGAAGAGGCATATAAAGACCATGTGGGTTAAGACGAGACTTAGCTTTGTTGCAAGTAGTGCATCGTGACACGTAGCGCTCGACATCACGCCTCATCTTTGGCCAAAAGAAGTGTGTGGACAGCACTTCTTCAGTTTTCTTCACTCCAAAATGTCCCATCAAACCTCCTCCATGTGCTTCCTGCAAAAGCAATAGACGAACGGAGCTAGCTGGAACGCATAGCTTGTTAGCACGATAGAGGAGACCCTCTCGCAGCACATATTTATTCCAAGTTCTTCCTTCTCTACAATTTTCAAAAGCAACTTTGAAGTCCAAATCAGTAGGATATAATGCTTTAATTGTTTCCAAACCAAAGATTTTATGATCAAGTTGGGACAGCATGGTATAACGCCTAGATAATGCATCGGCAATGATATTTTCCTTCCCTTTCTTATGCTTAATGATGTATGGAAACGACTCTATGAACTCAATCCATTTAGCATGTCGTTTATTCAGATTGGTTTGACACTTAAGATACTTCAATGATTCATGATCGGAATGTATGACAAACTCCTTAGACCAAAGATAATGTTGCCAAGTTTGTAATACACGGACTAAGGCATACAATTCCTTATCATAAGTGGAGTAATTCAGAGAAGGACCATGAAGTTTTTCACTAAAGAAAGCAACGGGTTTACCTCCTTGTATGAGAACGCCTCCAATACCAATGCCGCTTGCATCGCATTCTAGCTCAAAGGTCTTGTCAAAATCAGGAAGTTGTAGTAATGGTGCTTGTGTAAGCTTCGATTTGAGAGCATCAAAAGCTTGTTGCTGCTGTTCGCCCCATCGAAATGGAACTCCCTTCTTCGTTAGCTCATGTAGAGGTGCTGCAATGGTGCTGAAATCCCGCACAAAGCGCCGATAAAATCCTGCAAGACCAAGAAAACTACGAACCTGTGTGACGGTAGTTGGGGCTGGCCAGCTGGTGATTGCTTCAATTTTTGCCTCATCCATCTCAATTCCCTGCGAGGAAACGACATAGCCAAGAAACGAGACTCGATTGGTGCAAAAAACGCACTTTTCGAGGTTACCAAACAAACGTGCATCTCTCAAAACAGTAAAAACAGCACGTAAATGATCAAGATGTTCATCATATGACTTGCTGTAAATGAGGATATCATCAAAGTAAACCACCACAAATTGTCCAATGAAAGCACGTAAAACCTCGTTCATTAATCGCATAAAGGTGCTAGGTGCATTAGTTAAACCAAAAGGCATGACTAACCACTCATAAAGTCCAAACTTGGTTTTAAATGCAGTTTTCCATTCATCTCCTAGTGCCATTCTAATTTGGTGGTAACCACTACGCAAGTCAATTTTTGTGAAGATGATAGCACCACTCAATTCATCAAGCATGTCATCTAATCGAGGAATAGGATAACGATATCGAATGGTGATGTTATTAATCGCTCGACAATCAACACACATGCGCCAACTACCATCTTTCTTAGGAACCAAAAGAACAGGAACGGAACAAGGGCTAAGGCTTTCACGAATGTACCCGCGGTCCAAAAGATCTTGGACTTGTCGCTGAATTTCCTTAGTTTCTTGTGGATTCGCCCTGTAAGCTGCACGATTTGGCAAACTTGCTCCTGGAATCAAATCGATCTTGTGTTCAATGCCTCTCATCGGTGGTAAACCAGGGGGTATCTCGGAGGGAAACACATCCTCAAACTCCTGCAAAAGGTTAGCAACAGCAGGGGGCAATGCAATAGACAATTCATGAAGTGAAAACATGGCTTCTTTGCAAACTAAAGCATAGCACATCCCCTTAGCATCGAATAAATCAGCAAGTTCAGATTTAGTTGCGAGCAATGATGGTGATTTTAACTTAATAACTTGCTGTTTTTCAGATTCTAATTTAGTTGCGTTGCCCTCACGAATTTTACTCTTCTCAAAATGCACAATTTCAGCAGGAGTCATGGGGAGCAAAGTGATTTTCTTTCCCTTATGCATGAGAGTATATTTATTGGTTCTACCATGATGAATAACATCTGTATCAAATTCCCAAGGACGACCCAATAAAAGAGAACAAGCATCCATAGGAACAACATCAAAATCAGCAAAATCATGATATGAACCAATTGAAAAATGGATTCTCGCTGTTTGTGTTACCCGAACCTTACCGCTGTTGTTGAACCATTGAATGTGGTACGGATGAGGGTGTGCTCTTGTTGTCAAACCGAGTTTCTTGACGACGTCCGTGTTTACCAAGTTATTGCAGCTACCTCCATCAATTATAGTGTGTACACGGCAGTCCTTGACGACGAGAAACATGTGGAAGAGGTTGTGTCGTTGTAGCTTGTCGTCGGTCTCCACTTTGGAGCTCAAGGCGCGCTGCACAATGATGCTCCTATAGTTCTCCGTCGCCGCTGCACCAAGTACCTCTTCTTCGGTGTGTTCGTCATTTGGATCTGTAAAGTCAGTAGCAAGAGAATATTCATCTTCAACATCCGAAGTACTATCATACCCGCCATCGTCGCGTGCTATGTATGCTCGTTTGCTCGGGCAATCTCTCATCATATGACCAAGTCCCTGGCAGTGGTGACACTTAATGTCGGAAGTACGACCCGTAGAAGGAGTGGACGACGAAGGCTTGAATGATGTCGCCTTGCTGCCTTCCGGCACGCGAGAAGGTGGAGCAGCAGGTATAGTTCGTTGGCCGCCATTGGGTGGTGTAGTCGCTGCACGGGGGGCCGAAGATGGTGCTGTTTTGGATGGTGTAGTTGCTGCACGCGGCGTGAAGTTGCTCCTCGTGCGTTGTTGCTGTTGTTGTCGGCCCTGCAATTCTTTTTCTGCCAACATAGCAAGCTGAAACAATCTGTTAACAGTATCATATTCTTTGTAATCAACAATGTCCTGAATTTCACGCCTCAACCCCCCATAAAAACGAGCTATTTTATCATCCATGTCCTCCACTACCCCACAACGCAGCATACCCTTTTGTAACTCTTGATAATACTCCTCTACGGACATGTTACCTTGGTCTAAACGCTGCAATTTTTTGCGAAGGTCCCGCTGAAAAGATGGAGGAACAAATCGAACATGCATAGCTTCCTTTAATCTATCCCATGTTGGAGGATCAGTTCTAGTTTTAACAAGTTCATTCCACCATATGATAGCAAAGTCCTTAAACTCACTAGTGGCTTGACGAACTCTATGTTGTTCAGGAACAAGATGGGAATTAAATTTTTGCTCTACTGTCATCTCCCAATCAAGATAAGCCTCAGCATCATAAGCACCAGAAAAAGAGGGTATAGTAAATTTCACTTTAGCAAAAGGATCATCAGGAGGGCGGTTATAATTGTTATGATTATTACCTCCCATACCTCGACGATAAAGTGGCAGTCTTGGCTGATTACTGTGATCTTCCAGTTCATCATAAGCATTGTCTTCTTGTCTTCCAGCGAGAGGCAACCGAGCCTCAAAAGTATTCATCCGAAGAGCAAGGTCATCCAGTTTGCGAGTCAAGTTCGCCAATGACTCCTCCGTTGATGCGTTGTATTTGGCGAACATATCACGTAACTCAACATGTTGAACACATTCGTCATTATTTTCTTCTCCTGCCATTGTTAGTAAGAAACAAAAGACAACAAAAAAATGTTATCCCTATCAACTACAGTGACAATGTGGAAGGTGGAAGAAAAGAATCTCTCTCGCTCAAGCGTCTTACCACGCTCTTACAAGTGTTCTTACCGACACAGCAGGTGGTGTGGACGGTGAGATGAACCAATGAAGCGTGGGGTGATTGCAAAGGTACCTGTTATGCTCAAGAGAAAGGTGGAGCTTGGATGGTATAATATGGTGGCTAATAAGCAGAAAATCGTTAACAGCTAAACAAAGTTGAATAAGTATTCAATGTAGGAAACTGTTGCTGGTCAACTGAGTGCCCTAGAGCCTAGCACAACACAAGGAAGTATCAAGGCAAAAGAAAGACAGAATGATATAACCAAACAAACAGCACCAAGTGGTATAGGCCAATTGCTTTAATATGCGTGCTCTTCACTATTTTTTTTTCTTTTTTGTAATATTTTTTTGATATTTTTTCTTTACTCAGTAGCAAAAATATAGGAAGCACACAAATTTGCAGCTCAATTGGATGTAATATGCGGCCTATAGTAAATCAAGAAGGTTCTTTAAAATTCGTGCTGAAACTTCGGAGGCCGGATAGCCTATCTTCCGAGGGGAATTTGGGCAATCTAATTTCGCCGAACGCGGCTATGCCGCGGAAAATCAGATGCGAAATTTCGCGTAGATGAATTTGAAAAAAAAATTCGCCCGATTTCGAGTTCGTATGCGAAAGTTATGGCCGTTTTAAGGTAGGCTGTCCGAGTTACGTTTTTTTGGATGTTGATTCCAACTCGGTTTGAGAACAGAACTCGCAAACGGATACGAAAACGATCGGGAATTTGCACAGCAACTAATGGGGTGGTGTGTGATGATTCAAGGATGAATAGCACAAATATTTGTCACCTAATCTAGGGCTGGCGATGCGGGAGTTCACGCAAGGCGGCTAGCTAGGGCAAACCGATGAACGTGGCGGATCGGTTTGTTATTTAGGGATTGTGGAATAGGTGTCGAATAGCAAGAAAACAAGGACGAAACACGATAACTAGGACCAAAAAACACAAAGCTAAACCAGCAACAAGACTCAACCACACGAATGCAAACTCAACAATGCAAACTGAAAAACGAAACTGCAGGCACTATAGTCTGGGAAGCGGGAAAAACGATCTAATTTTTTTTTTTGTGGCTTTTTTGTGGACTCTAGGTACGAAACAAAATCGATCTAATGGAAGGAAGGAAAACAAAGATACCTCACGGGCAACCTGGAAATCTGATACCAATTGATGAGTAGGTTTAGGCCCGATCTTCCGAAAGGTACGTCGATTGGGGTGGAGAACTCGACGTTGATGATCCGCGGCACTCGAGCGGTTCGATTACCCCTGCAATCACTACACCACGGCTCCGTTGGTTATCAACCGTGCTGCACACGCTTGACCTCGCCAAGAAGGCTAATCCCTGCAAGTGCAATCGAGAACACGAGCAAGAACGTAGAAGACACGATCGGAAATCGCGAAATTGGGGTCTCACAAACCGTAGAACGGCGATTTTATTGATCTAAGCAAAACCCACCGAATATGACCGGCGGCTGCAGTATTTATAGGCTAGGGTTCGACCAAAACACGATTAGACGCGTCCCTAATGGACTCTTACGGGATACAAGGCCCAAAGGCCCGATTCGGTGGCGCAGCACCGGACAGAAATCTGGACTCGACTTGTTTCGACGATTCCCAATGACTCCGGAGGAATTTTGAGGTGGGACCAGAACCATTGGAAAGTTTATCTTCTCCTCTTTCCGTGCATATGTAGAACGTCGAAAACGGAGTCCGTATGCCTCCTGGGCGTCTGTTTTAAGGTGGACTGCTCCTGGACTCCGAGTTGAACTCGAGTCCGAGTTGTAAACTATTTCCATCTACTTGTGGACGTCCCAGGTGGTTGTCCACGCTCCCAAGGCCTCCTTCCTTCACTTGTTGATCTTCTCCATTATTCCTAATAACAATTAAATCATCACATAGCAATCTATTCTCAAACTCACATGCAAAAGAAGTTAAGAACGAATTCACCTGCTGATTTAATAACCGTGCCCGTGCTCTTGTGATTGGTCCTTGCAGTTCAATGCGCGTCTCTGCTGTTGTGATGTCCTCATCACTGAGTCACCACCAAGGGAGCGTCTCCTCTCTATATCTTGAGGGATGTTTGGATTAAGTGGATTGGGTGTTCGAATGGGGAGTGGTGTCTGGGGGATAAGTGGTTTTGGATGTCCAGAAAGTGTCTGGGGCTTGGCCTTAAAAAGACCCTTGGCGCGTGCTTCGTTACTCATGGGATTATTAGTAGTAGTAATGGAAGATCTACTTGCGCAGCGTGCGGAGATATGGCCATTCTTCAAACATCTCCAACAACGCCTCGATTTCCGGCATTGTGGTCTGTAATGGCCCTTTGCCAGGCAATTGAAGCATCTGTCTTTGGCTTTCTCCCTGAAATTTTGGGATCTGTTCCTGAGGAGGCAATGGGAATTGAATTCTCTACTCTTCCTCCACCAATATCTCCCTTGACTATTTGCTATTGATGAGGAGAGTTAAGCCAGGAGGTAGCTTCTAGGCTAGATGGTCTGTTGGTTGAGGAAGTGAGGACGATGAATGTTTCTCCCCCGGGGACATTTTCAAACAGCTTGTCGGCCAAGTTCGACAGCTTGGGCCGTGAGGCCGATTTGCAGGGTCCAGCAGTCGAAGGCGACAGGGTTCATCGTGCTCGCAAATGGAGGCTTGCCTTACCCACGAGGAGAAATGAATTCTACGGAAACAATGATTCCTTCTCGGGTAACAACTCTTGATATCTATAGGTCCCTGATCTAGCGCCGGATTGCTAGTATGACTGACCAGGACAAGCGATCTCTGGGCAGTAGCAGGTTGAGTTATGGAATTGTTTACCTGATTGCAGTTGTACTCTTCAGATCTCTAGGTTTCTGTTGGATCCCCTTAACGATCATCAAGGGAGAGGTCTTCAATGTATCCGTTGATTTCCTTGATGTTGTGTCTTCCAGCTTGTCCAAGTTGTGGCCGCCTTGCCCGAGTCGCCTTCAGCCCCGATGCATCCAGCGAAATGGCCTCCCTTGAATTAAGGATGGACTGCCCAATTCGGTAAGAGGCCGGGACTGCAGATCCAGTCCACTTTTGGCATCCCAAAATTGGATCTTGAGCCTTGGTCTTGAGTGGACGCGGAGATAAACGAAGCCGAGAGTGGAAATCAGCAACATCTTCAAGTGTGTCACCCCTGGACCAGTGAGGAAGTGCCAGTCCGATGGCGAAGAGGGGGGTAAATTTCTAGGTTTGTGTGAGAGGGTGGGGATTTTTAGGTCGGATGTGGGGAGGTGCGTGGATCCAGTGTCGGCAGGGATGGGGGTGGGGGTGGGTGCAGGGCTCGCTCTCGGGCTCTCTCCATCCACTTCACAAACGCAGAGTTCAGCTTATTGAGTCCTTGTGGCAGAACTGATTTAAACAGTCTCGTTTCTTGATGGTGCCGGTTGTTAGATTATACCCCCTCCATCCTAAAATATTTGTTATTAGGACAAAAAATTTAGTTCATTTTTGAGCTACAATTCTTGTCTTAATGACAAATATTTTAGGATGGAGGGAGTATATCCCAAAATCTTGTTGGCCCAACCTTTATTCGTCTTGTTAGCCCAGTCAAGAACTTGTTGGGATCTGGAGGGCCGCGGCTAGCTCAGCGGCGCCGGTTGGGGGAAGGGGGGATCTGTTAGCAATCAGAAAGGTAGAGGAGGAATTGGATTGAGATGAGAGGAACAAAGAGAAGAAGAATAGAGCAATTAGCCAATTAGCATTGATATTCTCTGTTCACTCCCACTGGATTCTGTTACTAATATTTATAGAGTTCACCTGCTCTCTCTGGTTCCAACTAACTCAGTTACTAACTCACTCCTAGCAAGTAAAGTAATGGGTCTGCTGTCCCGTATGCCTGGAGTGACGCCCATGAGTCCCATGCAGATACACGATCGCTAGTAGTACTGCGAACATTCTTCCCCCTTGAGAGTCAACTTACCCCCAAGCGGGAGCTCTCGAAAACCCAATCTTGATGTAATCGATCAAGATATGGCATCGGTACATCGTCGAACACCTTGCTGGCATTCGGAAACCTGCCCATCATTGACTAAACGAAGACGTCTTCCTGTCCAGCTTCAGCAGCGACAGGTACAGCTCCAACAGGTGTTTCATGGGGATCGTGTCGATGACGTATTCCAGTGAGTCCGCCGCCGCCTCTTGAAGATTCCTAGCGTCCGGGAGCCTGCTGCTCTTGAAGATGCCGGAGCCGACGAAGATGACGTTGCAGCCGAGCTTGCTTGCGAAGAGCAGGCCGTTACGCGTACAAACGCCGTCCTTGATGCACAGCAGAGGCTTTTGCACCCACCAAAGCTTGTAGTCGGTGATCAGCATCTGCACTTCGCCCTTGGGTTGTGATGCCGCGAGGAACAGTTTCAACTTGTTGTCCGTGTTGGTGCGCATAATGCACGCGTGCAGCCAGAAGCTGTTGGACACCTGCTGCATGTGCACCACCACGCATTCCTTCATGTTGCCGGTGAGGTTGAGCACAATGCCGCGAGTGTGTTCCTTGTCGACGAGCTTCCGGAGGTATGTGACGCAGGCCTTTTGGTCAACGGGAGTCCAACAACCATAAGGTCGATGTTACGCTCTTCGTCAACCCAGACCGTGATGAGGTGAGGGCTGTCATGGAGATCATTCGCTGTTTCGGTGATTCTACTGGATTGAGGGTTAATTGGCACATGACTACTGTGATGCCTAATCGTTGTGATAATCTCGATCTAGCATCAATCCTGGATGGTTTTCCTGGGCAGCAATCTCCATGGCCGATTACCTATCTTGGCCTTCCGCTCTCTACTGGTCGCCTCCGGCTGTCACATCTTCAGTCGGTGCTTGATCGTTTGACAGCCAAATTAGCAGGTGGCAAGGAAGATTGCTTACTTTAGGTGGATGCTGGGTTAGTACATTCTGTACTTAGTTCCATGTCCACTTATGTTCTCTCAGCATTGAAACCACCCAAGAAGTTCATTAAAAACATGGATAAAATCCGACGACGCTTCTTGTGAGCGGGAACAAATCACCTGCACGGTGGTAAATGCAAGGTGAATTGGGCGTTAGTCTGTCGTCCCCGGGAGTTTGGAGGCCTGGGGATTGTGGATATTGAGAGATTCAGCAGGGCTCTCAGACTGCGTTGACTTTGGTGCTTGTGGAAGCATCCTGAACGGCCATGGCCAGGAGCAAAAATCCCCGTTGATGACTCTGTAACATCCTGAATTCCCACATGCTATCAAATCTGATTTACATAATAATCACCAATATATGTGCAAACAATAACTAAAAGAAAATAATAACACTAGATATAAACACAAATAATAATAATAATAATAATAATAAGTGAAATAAAATAATAAATATACTAAAAGAAAGTAAAGTGAAAGCTGACTGGACAACAACCACCCACGCCACTTTCTCTAGGCATGAGAACTGCCTGGCACATTTTCTATCTACCCCTCCTCTTTTCACAAATTACAGAAAGCACTCCCACAGCAACACACACGATTACTCTCTGAACCAGACCAGCCCATGTCATTTTACATCCACACCATCCTACTTTTTCTTATTTATAACCCCCCTTCTTCTTCCTCCAGTCAACAGACCAGCACGTCCTTCTCAGGGCACTCCATAGCAGCAGCAAACTTACTATTTCCCTCCGTCCTCCCTCCTTCTCCATTCCGCGAGAAGCCTCCCGAACGCGTACGGCGCATTCACTTCGTCGATCACTGTCCCGATGAGACGACCGCTACCTACCCTCTTTTACGCACGTCACGACGGCCGTCTCGGCGGCCGCGCTGCAATGTCGACGACCATCCGACGGGACAAATCATGCAGGCGCAGTGAGAGCCGCTCGCTAGATGACGCACCGCCCGACCGGGTTAGGCACGCGCGCGTACGGCGGAATAACTGCGCTCGGCTGATTTTCCATCGACGCCGGCCATCTTACCTCCACCTATAAAGGGACCCCGATGGCTTCAGCTTCGCCAGGCCGTTCCTCGCACACACCGACCAAACTCCAGAGCTCGCTTCATCCTCCCGCGCGCAGTCACCGACCGACGTGTCGATCACCGGTGGGGAGCCCTGCCCGTCCGAGCCACGGTCTAGGTGATGAGGACATCACAACATTGGAGACGCACATTGAACTGCAAGGACCAATCACAAGAGCATGAGTACGATTATTAAATCAGCAGGTGAATTCGTTCCTAACTTGTTTTGCATGTGAGTTTGAGAATAGATTGATATGTGACGATTTAATTGTTATTAGGAATAATGGAGAAGATAAATAAGTGAAGGAAAGAGGCCTTGGGAGCGTGGAGAAACAGCTGGGACGTCCACAAGTTGATGGAAACAGTTTACAACTCGAAGTCGAGTTCAACTCGGAGTCCAGGAGCAGTCCACCTTAAAACGGACGCCCAAGAGGCATACGGACTCCGTTTTCGACGTTCTACATATGAACACAAAGAGGAGAAGATAAACTTTCCAATGATTCTGGTCCCACCTCAAAATTCCTCTGGAGTCATTGGGATTCGTTGAAACAAGTCGAGTCCAGATTTCTGTCCGGTGTTGTGCCATCGAATCGAGCCTTTGGGCCTTGTATCCCGTAAGAGTCCATTAGGGACGCGTCTAATCGTGTTCTGGTCGAACCCTAGCCTATAAATACTACAGCTGCCGGTCATATTCGGTGGGTTTTGCTTAGATCAATAATATCACCGTTCTACGGTTTGTGAGACCCCAACTTTGCGATTTCCGATCGTGTCTTCGACGTTCTTGCTCGTGTTCTCGGTTGCACTTGCAGGGATTAGCCTTCCTGGTGTGGTCAAGCGTGTGCAGCACGGTTGATAACCAATGGAGCCGTGGTATAGTGATTGCAGGGGTACTCGAACCGCTCGAGTGCCGCGGATCATCAACGTCGAGTTCTCCACCCCAATCGACATACCTTTCAGAAGATCGAGCCTAAACCTACTCATCAATTGGTATCAGATTTCCAGGTTGTCCATGAGGTATCTTTGTTTTCCTTTCATTAGATTGATTTTGTTTCGTACCTAGAGTCCACAGAAAAGCCACAAAAAATTAGATCGTTTTTATCGCTTCCCAGACTATAGTGCCTGCAGTTTCGTTTTTCAGTTTGCATTCGTGTGGTCGAGTCGGGTTTAGCTTTGTGTTTTGGGTCCTAGTTATCGTGTTTGTCCTTGTTTTCTTGCTATTCGACACCTATTCCACAATCCCTAAATAACAAACCGATCCACCACGTTCATTGGTTTGCCCTAGCTAGCCGCCTTGCGTGAACTCCCGCATCGCCAGCCCTAGATTAGGTGACAAACCTTTGTGTCATTCATCCTTGAATCATCACACACCACCCCATTAGTTGTTGTGCAAATTCTTGATCGTTTTCATATCCGATTGCGGGTTCTGTTCTCAAATCGAGTTGGAATCAACATCCAGAAAAATGTAAGTTGGACAGCGTACCTTAAAACTGCCATAACTTTCGCATACGAACTTGAAATTTATCTACGCGAAATTTCGCATCTGATTTTCCGCCGCGTAGCCGCGTTCGACGAAATTATATTGCCCAAATTCCCCTCGGAAGATAGGCTATCCGGCCTCCGAAGTTTCAGCACGAATTTTAAAGAATCTTCTTGATTTTCTATAGGAAGCATATTACATCCAATTGAGCTGCAAATTTTTGTGCTTCCTATATTTGTGCTCTTGAGTAAATAAAAAATATCAAGAAAATATCACAAAAAAAAATAGTGAAGAGCACGCATATTAAAGCAATTGGCATATACCACTTGGTGCTATTTTGTTGGCTATATCATTCTGTCTTTCTTTTGCCATGATACTTCCTTGTGTTATGCTAGGCTCTAGGGCACTCGG
Source organism: Tuctoria greenei (assembly GCA_036927565.1). NCBI lineage: Eukaryota > Viridiplantae > Streptophyta > Magnoliopsida > Poales > Poaceae > Tuctoria > Tuctoria greenei. Next base: position 37,182,747 of record JAYESD010000008.1, read on the forward strand.
TTGACCAGCAACAGTTTCCTACATTGAATACTTATTCAACTTTGTTTATCTGTTAACGATTTTCTGCTTATTAGCCACCATATTGTGCCATCCAAGCTCCACCTTTCTCTTGAGCATAACAGATACCTTTGCAATCACTTCATTGGTTCATCTCACCGTCCACACCACCTGCTATGTCGGTAAGAACACTTGTAAGAGCGTGGTAAGACGCTTGAGCGAGAGAGATTGTTTTCTTCCACCTTCCACATTGTCACTGTAGTTGATAGGGATAACATATTTTTTTGTTGTCTTTGTTTCCTACTAACAATGGTAGGAAAAGACAATGATGACGAATGTGTTCAACATGCTGAGTTACGTGATATGATGAAGACCATGACGGATATGTTTGCCAAATACAATGCGGCAACGGAGGAGTCATTGGCGAACTTGACTCGCCAACTGGATGACCTTGCTCTTCGGATGAATACTTTTGAGGCCCGGTTGCCTTTGCTAGAAGACAAGAAGAAAATGCTTATGATGAACTGGAAGATCACAATAATACACCAAGACTGCCACTTTATCGTCGAGGTATGGGAGGTAATAATCATAAAAATTATAATCATCCTCCTGATGATCCTTTTGCTAAAGTGAAATTTACTATACCCTCTTTTTTTGTGCTTATGATGTTGAGGCTTATCTTGATTGGAAGATGACAGTAGAGCAAAAATTTAATTCCCATCTTGTTCCTGAACAACATAGAGTTCGTCAAGCCACTAGTGAGTTTAAGGACTTTGCTATCATATGGTGGAATGAACTTGTTAAAACTACAACTGATCCTCCAACATGGGATAGATTAAAGGAAGCTATGCGTGTTCGATTTGTTCCTCCATCTTTTCAGCGGGACCTTCGCAAACAATTGCAGCGCTTAGACCAAGGTAACATGTCTGTAGAGGAGTATTATCAAGAGTTACAAAAGGGTATGCTGCGTTGTGGGGTAGTAGAGGACATGGATGATAAAATATCTCGTTTTTATGGGGGGTTGAGGTGTAAAATTTAGGACATTGTTGATTACAAGGAATATGATATTGTTAACAGATTATTTCAGCTTACTATGTTGGCAGAAAAAGAATTGCAGGGCCGACAACAACAGCAACATCGCACGAGGAGCAACTTCACGCCGCGTGCAGCAACCACACCATACAAAACAGCACCATCTTCAACCCCCCGTGCAGCGACTACACCACCCAATGGCGGCCAACGAACTATACCTGCTGCTCCACCTTCTCGTGTGACGGAAGGCGGCAAGGCAACATCATTCAAGCCTTCGTCGTCCACTCCTTCTACGGGTCATACTTTTGACATTATCTGTCACCGCTGCCAGGGACTTGGTCATATGATGAGAGATTGCCCGAGCAAACGAGCATACATAGCACGCGACGATGGTGGGTATGATAGTACTTCGAATGTTGAAGATGAATATTCTCTTGCTACTGACTTTACAGATCCAAATGACGAACACACCGAAGAAGAGGTACTTGGTACAACGGCGACAGAGAACTATAGGAGCATCATTGTGCAGTGTGCCTTGAGCTCCAAAGTGGAGACCGACGACAAGCTACAACGGCACAACCTCTTCCACATGTTTCTCGTCGTCAAGGACTGCTGTGTATACACTATAATTGATGGAGGTAGCTGCAATAACTTGGTGAACACGGACGTCGTCAAGAAACTCGGTTTGACAACAAGAGCACACCCTCATCCGTACCACATTCAATGGTTCAACGACAGCGGTAAGGTTCGGGTAACACAAATAGCGAGAATATATTTTTCAATTAGTTCATACCATGATTTTGCTAATTTTGATGTTGTTCCTATGGATGCTTGTTCTCTTTTATTGGGTCGTCCTTGGGAATTTGATACAGATGTTATTCATCATGGTAGAACCAATAAATATACTCTCATGCATAAGGGAAATAAAATCACTTTGCTCCCCATGACTCCTGCTGAAATTGTGCATTTTGAGAAGAGTAAAATTCGTGATGGCAAAGCAAAAAAATTAGAATCTGAAAAACAACAAGTTATTAAGTTAAAATCACCATCGTTGCTCGCAACTAAATCTGAACTTGCTGATTTATTCGATGCTAAGGGGATGTGCTATGCTTTAGTTTGCAAAGAAGCCATGTTTTCACTTCATGAATTGTCTATTGCATTGCTCCCTGTTTTTGCTAACCTTTTGCAGGAGTTTGAGGATGTGTTTCTCTTCGAGATGCCCCCTGGTTTACCACCAATAATAGGCATTAAACCCAAGATCGATTTGATTCCAGGAGCAAGTTTGCCAAATCGTGCAGCATACAAGGCGAATCCATAAGAAACTAAGGAAATTCAGTGACAAGTCCAAGATCTTTTGGACCGCGGGTACATTCGTGAAAGCCTTAGCCCTTGTTCTGTTCCTGTTCTTTTGGTTCCTAAGAAAGATGGTAGTTGGCGCATGTGTGTTCATTGTCGAGCGATTAATAACATCACCATTCGATATCTTTATCCTATTCCTCAATTAGATGACATGCTTGATGAATTGAGTGGTGCTATCATCTTCACAAAAATTGACTTGCGTAGTGGTTACCACCAAATTAGAATGGCACTAGGAGATGAATGGAAAACTGCATTTAAAACCAAGTTTGGACTTTATGAGTGGTTAGTCATGCCTTTTGGTTTAACTAATACACCCAACACCTTTATGCGATTAATGAACGAGGTTTTACGTGCTTTCATTGGACAATTTGTGGTGGTTTACTTCGATGATATCCTCATTTACAGCAAGACATATGATGAACATCTTGATCATTTACGTGTTGTTTTTACTATTTTGAGAGATGCACGTTTGTTTGGTAACCTCGAAAAGTGCGTCTTTTGCACCAATCGAGTCTTGTTTCTTGGCTATGTCGTTTCCTCGCAGGGAATTGAGATGGATGACGCAAAAATTGAAGCAATCACCATCTAGCCAGCCCCAACAACTGTCACTCATGTTCGTAGTTTTCTTGGTATTGCAGGTTTTTATCGGCGCTTTGTGCGGGATTTCAGCACCATTGCAGCACCTCTACATGAGCTAACGAAGAAGGGAGTTCTATTTTGATGGGGCGAACAGCAGCAACAAGCTTTTGATGCTCTCAAATCGAAGCTTACACAAGCACCATTGCTACAACTTCCTGATTTTGACAAGACCTTTGAGCTAGAATGCGATGCAAGCGGTATTGGTATTGGAGGCGTTCTCATAGAAGGAGGTAAACCCGTTGCTTTCTTTAGTGAAAAACTTCATGGTCCTTCTCTGAATTATTCTACTTATGATAAGGAATTGTATGCCTTAGTGCGTGTATTACAAATTTGACAACATTATCTTTGGTCTAAGGAGTTTGTCATACATTTCGATCATGAATCACTGAAGTATCTTAAGTGTCAAACCAATCTTAATAAACGACATGCTAAATGGATTGAGTTCATAGAGTCATTTCCATACATCATTAAGCATAAGAAAGGAAAGGAAAATATCATTGCTAATGCATTATCTAGGCGTTATACCATGCTGTCCCAACTTGATCATAAAATCTTTGGTTTGGAAACAATTAAAGCATTATATCCTACTAATTTGGACTTCAAAGATGCTTTTGAAAATTGTACAGAAGGAAGAATTTGGAATAAATATGTGTTGCGAGAGGGTCTCCTCTATCGTGCTAACAAGCTATGCGTTCTAGCTAGCTTCGTTCGTCTATTACTTTTGCAGGAAGCACATGAAGGAGGTTTGATGTGATATTTTGGAGTGAAGAAAACTGAAGACGTGCTGTCCACACACTTATTTTGGCCAAAGATGAGGCGTGATGTCGAGCGCTACGTGTCACGATGCACTACTTGCAACAAAGCTAAGTCTCGCCTTAACCCACATGGTCTTTATATGCCTCTTCCTGTTCCTAGTGTACCTTGGGAGGATATTTCTATGGACTTTGTTTTGAGATTGCCTAGGACTAAGAGGGGGAGGGATAGTATTTTTGTAGTTGTTGACCGTTTTTTCAAAATGGCACACTTTATACCTTATCATAAGAATGATAATGCCTCACGCATTGCTGATTTATTTATGACGGAAATTGTTCGTTTACATGATGTGCCAAATACCATTGTTTCTGATCGTGATGCAAAATTTTTAAGTCATTTTTGGAGAACTTTGTGGTATAAATTGGGAACTAAGTTGCTGTTTTCAACTACATGTCTCCCACAAACGGATGGACAGACTGAGGTAGTTAATCGTAATTTATCCACTATGTTGCGGGCTGTCTTGAAAACAAATTTGAAGTTGTGGGAGGAGTGTTTGCCACATATAGAATTTTCTTACAATAGATCCGTTCACTCCACGACAAAGGTAAGTTCATTCTAGGTAGTGTATGGTTTCAATCCCCGTGCTCCTATTGATTTACTACCTTTACCTCCTTCTCAAACTATAAATTTGGATGCTACACAACGATCTGAATTCCTGCTTAAGATGCATGAAACTACAAAGAAAAATATTGAAATGATGAATGAGAAGTATAGGATTGCAGGTAGTAACGGTAGAAAAGAAGTAAAATTTGAACCGGGTGCTTTGGTGTGGTTACATTTGAGAAAAGAGCGATTTCCCGACTTGAGAAAATCTAAACTTATGCCACGAGCTGTTGGTCCCTTTAAGATCATTGAAAAGATTAATGATAATGCATACAAGCTTGAATTGCCTCCCGATTTTGGGATTAGTCCTATATTTAACATTTCAGGTTTGCGACCGTACTTGGGAGAAGAAGATGAACTTGAGTTGAGGACGACTCCAATTCAAGAGGGGGAGGATGATGAGGACATCACAACAGCGGAGACGCACATTGAACTGCAAGGACCAATCACAAGAGCACGAGCACGATTATTAAATCAGCAGGTGAATTCGTTCCTAACTTCTTTTATATGTGAGTTTGAGAATAGATTGCTATGTGATGATTTAATTGTTATTAGAAATAATGGAGAAGATAAACAAGTGAAGGAAAGAGGCCTTGGGAGCATGAAGAACCAGCTGGGACGTCCACAAGTTGATAGAAACAGTTTACAACTCGGACTCGAGTTCAACTTGGAGTCCAGGAGCAGTCGACCTTAAAACGGACGCCCAGGAGGCATACGGACTCTGTTTTTGACGTTTTACATATGCACGGAAAGAGGAGAAGATAAACTTTCCAATGGTTCTGGTCCGACCTCAAAATTTCTCCGGGGTAATTGGGAATCGTCGAAACAAGTCGAGTCCAGATTTCTGTCCGGTGCTGCGCCATCGAATCGGGCCTTTGGGCCTTGTATCCCATAAGAGTCCATTAGGGACGCGTCTTATCGTGTTTTGGTCGAACCCTAGCCTATAAATACTGCAGTCGCCGGTCATATTCGGTGGGTTTTGCCTATATCAATAATATCGCCGTTTTACGGTTTGTGAGACCCCAACTTCGCGATTTCCGATCGTGTCTTCGACGTTCTTGCTCGTGTTCTCGGTTGCACTTGCAGGGATTAGCCTTCTTGACGAGGTTAAACATGTGCAGCATGGTTGATAACCAACGGAGCCGTGGTGTAGTGATTGCAGGAGTGCTCGAACCGCTCGAGTACTGCGGATCATCAACGTCGGGTTCTCCACCCCAATCGACATATCTTTCGGAAGATCGAGTCTAAACCTACTCATCACTAGGTGAGCATCCCTACCATCTACTCTACCTCCAGAGCCTTCCCCAAGCCATTTTCCCATCTTCCTCAAGCTAGCAGGGACGACCTCCGGCCGCGGTCGTTCCTGCCGGAGTGCTCACCGCTTGCTGGGCCTATACTAGAATTGATATCTCCAGAGAATCCTCTGTGATCAGAGCGGCCGTTCCCCTTCTCCATAGCCGCCCTCTTCCCTGTTCTCCCCTCCAATTTTGAGCTCCCAGAGCTATCTATGGTGGCTAGAGAGAGACACACACGGAGGAAGAAGAAGACCTCGTGTAAAAGGACTAGGCTAGCGGTTCAGCCAATAATGCATTAGCTAATCAGGCTCTGGCCCACATACACTCTACCAACCAATGACCAGGCCATATCAGACCTGTTAGCCACGTGCAGCCTGCGACTAGACCATGCTCCACCGCCAGCTAGACCAAAGCAATATTTCAATACATGTCATTTAATATTTCGGAATTAATTCAGCCACAACATTATAAAATACATATCACACTCATCCGAACTCTGATTAACTCGATTCTTCTTCTAAAATTCATCTAAAATCATGATCTATTTAATAAACTTAAATTTGTTTAATGTAATTATATATGTTTGCACTACTTGTATGATTGCTTGTGCGCGCGCTACGGAGCAGACTCAGTGCCGGAGGAGAGTCCGGAGGAGCCAGCTGAGCAGGAGCACGACGCTGCGGATAGTAGCGAAGGCAAGTTCCATCTGTTCCTTTTTGATCATATCGCACCTATGTGAGATTTATCCATTGAAGCCAGTAGATTAGGTTATTGCATTTGTTGAGCGTTGAGTAATAGAGTAGAGTCATGCTAGTTTCATTTGCTGCATATTAGAATAATGAGATTATACATGATGATGTTGTCTTTTGTATGTTGTATGGTTGGTGAGAGCATGCATGAGTTGTGATCGGGGCAGATGGGTTAGTGTTGGTGTATGTGCTACCGTGATGGTAGACTTACGGCGAGTTCTATCATGAGGATGGGCTCGTGGTGTGTGTATGGAGGCTGCCGTAGTGAGCCTTAAGGACCGAGTTATTTTGACATCTCACCTAACTTCCTTTCAGTACGACCACATGTCCCTGTATGGGCGGGGCTTAACCTAATCCCGGTGGCTAGCCCGACAGTCGTCCACGATGGAGAGAGAGTTGGGTTGAGATATTATTGAGTTCACTGACAATGATATCGGGTTTGGGACGACTGGTCTGAGTGATGTTTCGACTGGGTATCGGTTATGTCGGGCTGTCTTTAATAGTCCGTGCATGTGGATACAACATACAACCTCTGCAGGGTGTAAAATCTAGTCGAATGGTCGTGTCCTCGGTATAGGATGGGTTATGGTGTGGTCCTGACATTTAGAAAACCACCTATAGTGAGACTGAGACGAGTGATGTGTCTGTGGGACATATTCACTTGCATTAGTTGCATTCCTATTTATTTTGTGCATTGCATTTACATCTGCTCATTCCCCTCCCGAAGAGCGGAGTGGAGCTTGTTGAGTACTTTTGTGCTCAAACGTTGTTGATTCATTGTTTTTCAGAGGGTCCTGACTTCGTACTGGAGGACTTTGAGTAGGGTCGCGTCCGCACCCAAGTTGTGTGTAGTGGAACCATGGGCGATGACAAGCTACTAGACTACGTGTTGATGTTCATTATATTTGCCTTGTCACTAGTTGCGGTTTTTATCCATAAGGCTATGCCGTTGAAATAAAGCTATGTATGGTTGTGGTTCCACTTGTGTTGTAATATTATGTACCGAACCTTGTATTTGGTAATAAAATTACATGTCTAGTTCCGATCCTATGGGTCGGGACGCTTCGGACTCTGACTTTCAGCTGTTCACCGCTGCCACTTCTGTTTCGGCCCGTGATGGGCAATGTGCACGCTTTTGGACCTCTAGTTGGCTGCATGGACGTGCACCTTCGTCTATGTTCCCTAGTCTGTACAAAGTAACTAGGGGAAAGCGACGTACTGTTGCTGCGGCTCTGCAGCAGTCCGCGTAGATCAACGACATTGCACCCCGTTTGACTGTTGAGAATTTTCTTGATTTCCTCAGGCTTTGGGTGCTGATTGGTGAGACTCCCGTGCCCCTGTCTGACGCCGGCCCTGACCTTATTGTCTCTACGCGAACAACCTGCGGTAAATATTCTTCTCGCTCTGCATACCTTATGCAATTTGAAGGGAGTTGTCGGTCCATCTTTCCACATGTCATCTGGTCAGCCTGGGCACCTCCAAGACTCAAGTGTTTTCTCTGGCTCCTACTCCTAAATAGAATTTGGACAGCTGACCGCCTTGAGCGACGAGGCTGGCCGAACAACTATTTTTGTGTCCTGTGTCGCAGAAGCTTAGAATCTACTTATCACCTTTTCTGCGAGTGCCCCATCGCCAGGGCCATTTGGTCCCAAGTCAGCGTCTGGGTCGATGACAGTCGCTTGCATCCCCAAAATTGGAGTCCCATTATCTCACTGCAGGATTGGTTCTCGAACCTCTTAGCTTCCCATTGTGCAGCACGCTCGAAGGCTCTTCAGTCTATTTCTGCGCCAGTTGTATGGTTCATTTGGAAGGAATGTAACGCGCGCACCTTCCGAAATGAGGAGGGTCCTGTGCTAGTTCTCCTCCAGGACATCAAAAAAGAATTGCGGTTCTGGACGTTGGCTGGTTGCAAATCTCTGTATTCTGTCTTTCATCCCCATGTGTAATTTGTGTTGTAATTTTCTTTTCTCTTAATTCTTGTCCTTTTGCTACACTGTATATATGTACTACTACTTCTTCTTATAATGGAATGCCATTCTGGCTTTTCAAAAAAAAAATAAGGTCGATGCCAGCGTTGGGGCCCTGCACGTAGATCATGACGCGGTACGCTTGGTTTTGCCTCAACACGGAACAAGCCGCCGACCTCGTAACAGCGCTCATAGCGCGCCAGTACCTGCCCGCCATTGATCCACTTGTTGTCGATGACGAAGGCGACGTTGATTGTTTGCGGTGTCGTGCTATCGCCGGGCATTTCCTCGAACAGGTCAAGCGCGAGTGGTGGTGGTGGCCATGGTGGGGGAGGTGGGCATCGGTGTGCGAGTCCGAGCAGCAGGTTCGTGGCCTTGATGTCCCTGTGCATGATGGCCGGTACGCAGTCGAACAGGTATGCCACGATGTGGGCGACGCCGAGTGCAACGATCTCGCCGCGGAACGCAGCGAGCGTCGCCTCGTCCATGAGATGGTCGTCGCAGTCGGATGGCATGTTCCACGATGCAGGATACCAACGCTCGCTGTTCCTTGCAGACGTCGCAGAGTGACACCATGGTGGAATCATCATATCTAGCGTCGGGGTGACCGATGTGCAGGATGCGCCTGTGCTTGCCGGTGAGCTTGTTGGCATGGTGGACGCGTCGATGGCAGGTGGAGAAGAGCACTGGCTCATCCACGCAGCAGAGCACCGCGGTTTCCTCGACGGCGTCCTCACCCAGCACGTTGTACAATCCCCGGATGACGTGTTGGCTGTGTAGCGCCGAGTCGGCCGTGGCGGTGAGGTAGCAGTCATAGGTGGTGCCGTGGAGGGGAAGGAAGGGGACGCTCTCGTGGTCCACGCGGTGCGCCTGCCACCCCGCGTGCAGCGATGCGCGGCGCGGGCTCAGGTACACATATGTGTCATTGTCGGCGGCGTGAAGGTACATGCCCGTGAGGAGCACGAACAGATCGGACAGCGCCTTCCGCGCTCGGCAGAAGTGGTCCTCGACGATCTCACCCGTCACGAGAAGCACGGAGGCCGTTACGCTGGCGAACTCTCCCACTGGCGCACCTTGTCCACTCCGTCCCACACGGCGTTGTAGATGTTGAGCGCCTTGTCCGCGCGCTCACCGAACTTGGCCACCAGCTTCTCCGAAAGGGGGACGAGCAAGTGAGGCAGACGTGATCCGTACTTGGCGGGGAGGGTGAATCTGCGGTCCATCCTTGGAGCGCGGCAGTCTTCGACGGTGACGCCGCCCTCGATGCTGCAGGAGGAGCGCTCGAAGAGTTGGGCCGCGAGCTCCTGAGAGGCGGGGATGGCGACGGAGGGAAGTGCGCAAACGAAGACCATCGGGCCGGGGAGGCTATTGCGCTTGCCGAAGTCGGTGTTGATGTGGATGTTGGCGTTGAACCACTCCACCTCCCCTTGCGGCTGCAGCCCTGCAGGCCCGCGGTCGCCTGCCCCTGCGCGGGCGGGGAAGCCGCGACCGAAGCTGGGGCCCGAGGAAAAGGGAGCAGGTCGAGGATGCGCGCCGCGGTGGGGATGAGTGAGTCACTGCCAGCGGCGAAGTCGGCGGGGATGATGTGGGGATCCTTTGTCAGTACCTGCCTTCCAAGGGTCCACTTGTACATCCCGTACCAATCCCTGGATCAGTAGTTGGTATGCACCACAGAATAGATCGAGATCCATACAACGATTATTTATTTGTAATCAATAGAAGTCTTACAACCATGTTCTAAATTACATTGGATGTGGTTAGAGATGACCACCAAAATAGAAAAATCTTCAAAACAGCAGAGCAGAACGGCGCCATGCCCAACAGGCAGACTTGGGAAATAGGACTAAACCTAACCGTCATCCTCACACGCTCCAGCTTTCTTGTCTTCTCATAAAATCACATATAAAGCAAGAGTGAGTACATAAGGTACTCCGCAAGCCCTAACACTACTCAAGGGGATGTGTTTAATGCATCGAGGCTTGTAGCAAGGAGAGGTCATACGGCTTAGTTTTGTCGAGAAGCATTTTATGCAAGGTTCTCTTTGAAAAGAGTTTTGCAATAAGAGGGATAGGTAGTTGAATCAGTATTATTATAGTTGGCGGGCCCTGGGGAGTTTCAAACCATCCCGCCAGTTCCCTCACTTGTATATGAGTCTTCGGACCCAAGACCCTGACGACTCTGGCACGCATGCGAACTCTTTCCCAAAACACGGCAGCCTCGGCCACCCACACACACACTTCAAGGAGTTGTACTAATGCTAATCAATAGGAGCCCAAAGCATAGTGTGCCAAGACTGTGACAACAGCTATCCGGATAGATTAAGACTCTACAGAGTTTGTACACTTTATTCACAGGCCATGCACACCTAGCAAGAGTGTGGCATGACGCTCATCCCATCTTTCCCGCGTAACCCCACAATCACACCTCGGCACGACCCAGGGGCTATTCGGGTATTACCAACCCAGCGAGACACCAAATGACCCTCGGTCTCTGTGCCATTTCCTGGTCCACCGTGCCCTCTATGGCTCTCCAGGTTTTCTCTTGTGGCAGTTACTAGAAAGGTAGGGAGAGTCCTGCCCATACAGGTTCTGTGGTTGTACGAAATCACTATGTTGAGTTCAAATGAACCGGCCCTTATATTGGTCAGGCGGCTCCATTCGTCCTTGGCAAGAGGACTAGTTTGGAACACACAACATTGAACTAAACTGAAGTACACAGCATAAGGCTAGTTCGGAAATCATGGTCATCGGGCTACTACTGAAGCACTCAGCGTCGATCGGTGGATTACACCGAATACACAGCCGCGGCTGGTGTACCTCTTAGGGAGCCTGCAGCATCCCATCACCATACCCGCCTCAACCACCCATCCCCTTCACACACACAGCTCATTAATATCCCACCCATATCCTAACTCACATCATAAAACACCTTTTAACACATTTCACAATCATGTATATAGTGTGTAGTGGTTCGCGATGTGAACATCGAAGGGGTTCCTAAGCATAGTACTAACAAGGAGGTGCTCACATCGCTGGTATAGCGCAGTGATGAAGCTGTTAGGTTGTCAAGGGGTTGTGCTGTCAAGGTCAAGGAGGGGATTGTGATAGTCACTGCTATTATCGTAACTGATACAGTGTCTTGTTTCAAGCCATTAATAGCGAGTAACTTATGTGTTACTGTTCATCGTTGACTAGTAGCTAACACCGATACTCATTCATCAACATAGCTCATGCTACCACATCAAGTGGTTCATAGCATAACAATATTTTAAAATAGACATACAGTCATGCAAAGAAAACAGACCATAGGTGCGATTGCAAAACATAGGTGAAATATGATCAAGGAGTTAGAGCTTGCCTTTACAGTGGTTTACCAAGGTCCTTGTCTTGTTCTTCATGATCCGGATCTTGAATATCTCCTTCATGAACTCTCCGGTTACTAAGTACGGAGCTATGCGAATAAAGTATGAAACATCGATAAAGATCCGAGAAATCCAAACAGAAATCCAATAAATACAAACAATTATTCAATAACACGGTTATTATGATTCTCATAAGGTTTATTGGAGGATACGTAATTCTATTGATGGCTTATCTGGAAATGCTACTATTTCATTGGTCAACCAAATAATCACTGAAAGGTTATAACTATTTTATTGGTCTTCTTAGGTATTTTCATGGTTTATGATAATTAAGGTGAGCTCACTAGTTTACACTACCAATTACATATATTATGGTCAATGGGTTGAACATAACTTCTATGGGCGTCTTTTATAATTATCCTATATTCTCAATAGTATACTCGCCAAAGTTCTACTAATGTGAGTCTCACGTATTTTTAGAGAATAAGCATGAGTCCTAACATGTTTGCACTTAAGGCAGCATTTTTTAAGTGAAGACTGGTGTGTGACCTATCAACTTATTCAAGTTCTTAACTTCTTGTTTTCTTAATACACTTTTAAAGGTTATGAACCTATTATGGAGTTTCCATAGTGTATGATTATTAGGACTTCCAGGAATTACTAGTGAAGGGTCTGTTCAACTTAGAGCTGGCTTGTGAGATCTATTATTCATTAGTCTACTAATTATTTTTTATCAATAATGACACCATTTAGTTTATTATCCTATATGTTAATTTGATCAGTTACTGTTTCAAAGTCCTAGTGATATATTCCTAGGAATGATTAGAAGGTCATTTATGGAGGAGACTAATTAATTGGGAGCTTTTATGTCTATTTACTAATTATGATTATTCATTTGATTTTCCTATGGGAATGATAATCAATTCCCTATCTTATATTTCATATTAGCCCATTACTACTTACGATATATTATATATGGCTAGCAATATTTTTAATGATTCTTGGGTAATTATATGTGAGGGAGTTTGTTTATTCAAGCTTTCTACTAACTTTGATAGTTTAATCATTTTCTATAGGTCAATTGGTTTACTACCTCATTTTGTATATTGTTGAATGCTACTTTTAATTACATTATATATACCAACTAGTATTCCTAATACTTTTCTTATATTCGCTTGTGGTGGGTTTTATCAGGCTGAGAGGCTAAACATTGACTTTTCCAATTTCCTAGTTAATCAAATGATCTTCATTGGTTAATAGTATCACATTTCTTACATCTCATTTCATTGGTTTATTCTCTAATAGTCATTAAATAATTTTTAGGGAATTCCTAGAAAACTATCCATAAGCGGTTTATCATTTTAGAGCCTAAACATAATGTTTCATTAGTCTCCTAATCGATTAATTTATTTTTGTGAACCAATAATATTAAACACAACATATACAAGCAATTCATACCATCAGGCACCCCTATTATGTTCTAAAAGCAATTAGGGGTTTTTAGGATATTTTCCATAATTTTATCATATCAGAAATATGGATTATATTTTTTATGTGTACACCCAGCGGGTGGACGTAGCAGTTTTCTAGTGTACAGTGAGGCTGAGAGTGGGTCTTTTTGCCAGCTGTGTAACTTCGTGTGTGTGTGTCTAGCGATTCAGCCCATGACTAGAGGATGGCAGGTGGGCACACGCTGGTAGACGCGATGGACCCCAGGTGGCAGCGGGATTTGGCTCTCTGGTTCACACGGACCATGTCCATGCAGTGGGCTTCGTGACTTTGTGCGTGTGTGGCAAAGGTGGTGCACACATGGCGCTGAGGTGGTGCCTAGGTGGCTGCCATGTGTGCGCCACGTGGGTGGCAAGTTCCCAGAACAGGGGAGGAGCCGGCAAGAGGTCGGGACGGCGGCGGCAGCGGCTGAGCTCGGGGATTCCGCTGGATGCACGCTGAGATGGGAAGTCGGACACGTTCCTACGGGTGGAGGAAGGTTCTCAGCGAGTGAGACTGGGATGGAGTGGCGTCACGGCGGCCGATGGCGGCCGTGGCGGCGTGAGAACGGTGTAGACGGCGGTGGCAGCGGCGCTCAAGGGGAAACTCGCGAAAGTTAGCTATAACGAGGGTATGACCGGTCAAGGGCACATTCTAGCGCGTGTGGAAAGTGGTGGGGTGGTCGCACCGGCCGGGACGATGCCCACGGCAGCCGGCGACGAGGAAAGGCGGCGGCGCGGCGGTGCTCCTATGGGCTACGCACTAGGATCCTGCTTCTCTCGAACCAAGTGGTCAATATTGTGTTCTAGGGTGCGGGGATTCCTTCTGGGCACTCAGACTAGCCGGAGTAGCGACGAAGGCGGCCGTCGGCGAGGAGCGGCAATGAGCATAGCGGCGGCGTGTCGCGAACAGCCTTCCAGTGATCTTATCTCCCAATGAGGTGCACCTACGTGTTCTAGGAGATAATAAGAATGCTTATGGCAAGGTGTCTCAGGAGTAGGGAGCGCCTAGCTCGCCGGCGACAATGGCGCGGCGGCGCCGGCTAGAGGTCGTCGGGATCTACTCCATAGTGCTCTATGTGGCTAATAAACCGGTGTTCTACATGTTCTATACAATAAGAAAACAGTGGTAGGGGTTAATTTGAGTACCTCGCCTCCGACGCGTTGGAACGGTCGAGGTTGCCAGCGGCATGGAAGAAAAGGGGAACTCCAAATTGCCGCTTGGGGATGGTTGTGCGAGCTTGGTGGGGTGCGTTTGGAGCGAGAGAAGGGGCGTGCGAACTCGGGGGAGAAGGAGTGGTGCCGTTTTATAGAGGGGAGAGGCGGTGCGGTGAGACAGCGGCCGGCGCGCCTTTTGGCGCAGGAGCGCTGGCAGCAGGCTGGCATTGGCACACCGGTCTTCCGGGCCATGATGGCGGGGATGACGGGGCAGGCGTGATCATGGCGGTGAGGCGGTGCGGGCTGGCACATCGCAGTGCCGCAGGCGGCACCTTGCCAATGTCCCATCACAGGAAACCTGGGGCTGCGGTCGGGCGCGATTGGGAAATGGAGGAAGAAGGAGGGCGGTATCGCACCGGGCCTGGCCGTGTGCGCAGGAGAAAAGGAGAGGGAGGTGGGCCGGGCGAAGGGAGAAGCTGGGACGGATTACTGGGCTACGTATGGCTGGGAGAGAAAACCAGAGGGAAAGAGGAGGACGGCTGGGCCGTGGGCCGCACGGTGGGAGGAGGGGAGGAAGCAGGCCACACTGGGTAAGGGAGTGGAGCGGGCCGGCTAAGGAAATGGGCTGCTTGCCCTCTTCTATTTTCATCTATTTCCTTGTCTTTCTAGTTTTCATTTCTGGTATGGTTTTGATTCCCATTCTAATTTGAATCCAAATCGAGTTCAAACTTACTTCGTGTATGTTTCCTATTACTTAGACCATTCTGCAGTTGCTTTCCGTTTAATTTCTAAATTGAATTCTGTCGACTGTTGGAGCCGGCAGATCTCCCTACACTGCTAAAGTGTTGAAGGAGTTTGTGGTTCGGTGTGGGCGCGCGGAGATTCAAGAAGGTGAAAATCAAAGTAATGTAGGAGACACGAGGATTTACGTGGTTAGGGCCGCTTGAGCGTAATACCCTACTCCACGGGTGTGTTGGTGTTGTATTAGCGGTAAGAGCTTGTCACGAACGCGTGGGGTGCGTATGATCGTCCGTGAACGTCCCTGAGTGTATCGTCGGCCCTTCCTTTTATAGTACAAGGGAGGGCCGTTACAATTCAACCTGGCCCGACATGTGGCCCCAGCGGTTACTAGTATTGATACACGCTTAATTGCTCTTAATAACCCTGTAACGGGCTTTGACAGCACTGTTACTGGTGTTAAGATCGTCCGTTTAAGTGTCATTAATATGACATTAATGACACTTAATTGGGTCTTGAAGTCCTTGGCTCTCCTTTGAAGATCCGGAGCCGTTACAAGGTCTTCCGGAGGTTAGAAGCTGAAAGGTTCGACGATTTGACACGTGACTGCTCTGGAGCTTGCTGTGGGAAGCAGGTAGCTCCGGGGCTACCAGACACGTGTCAGGTCCGGAGCTTCTCTCGGTCTGGGGTTAAGTCCAGAGGTGCCGTTTCGGTACGTGGCCCGGAGCTTCCCCCTTGTGGGCAGTAGCTCCGGGTTAGTCGTACACGTGGCGACCCAGGGATTAACCATGTTGGAGAAGTGGGTCCGGTTATGTCTGACAGGTGGGCCTCCGAGGGTCTTCAAACCAAGTAGATGACTTTCCTTTGAGATCTTTGTAACCTCAAGGGCTGTACGGTTTTTAGGGTACCGACAGTGGCCCCCTGGACCTACCTCCGAGGAAGATCACTGGGTGAAGTCATTCCGTCGGAGGTTGGTCCATCCTTGCGACTCTTGAACTGGGTCTTCAAGGGTCCTCGGAGGTGCCGTTGGCAGGGATTTACAGTTAGATCCCGCCGCGTGGCGCACCTCAGGCGGCAGATGAGATCTTTGACGTGCGGATCTCACGCAATTGAAGGTCGCCGGTTCCCGATACGAAAACCGTATCGGTTCCGCGCGCCCTGTCAGGTTGCCGCCTTTGGGTTTCCCGCCTCGTGATGACAACCGTTCGCCTGGGTAAGAGCCTCGACTTGATCGTCGGGGTGGTCCCGGGCCCTCTTGTCATCGGCTGGGTTGAATTCTTGAGTGGTATCTTCGACTTCCCTGCGGTTTCCATCCAAGCGTTGCGAGGGCTTACTTAAGAAGGAAAGCGCGCACCGTCAGGAGTTCTTTATGCATCTCATCTGATCTTGCATTCAAACTCCCGACTCGTTCTTCACTCCTCTTCTCTTGCCTAGCTGTGCCGCGATGGAGTTGGGTCTGCGCGAGAGTCGCTTGAAGACCGACAACGATTTGAAGAAGGTCCGGGCCCTCATGGGGTGGTCCTCGGACTTCTTCAACCGCTTGGTTCGTGCCGGCGGAGAGCTCCCCTTCGAGAAGGAGCGCGCTGGCAAGATGGTGTACTTTTCTTCGTACGCCATGGTGGGGTTGATCCCACCTTTTTCTTCTTTCTTCTTGATGCTGCTAGACTTCTATGGTCTGCAGCTATACCACCTTGGACCTCACTCCATTCTCCTCGTGTCTATCTTCGTCCACTTCTGTGAGATGTGGGTGGGCATCCCCCCCTGCATCGAACTCTTCCGAACCTTCTTCACCGTCCACACCACCGACCGGAGCAATGAGTACCTTGGCTTCTACTACTTCGTGAAGCGCAAGAAGTGACCATTCAAGTACCTCCGGTCGTTCCCTTCCGGGAAGTGGGATGACTGGAAGAAAGATTGGATAGTTGTCAGGGTGGAGGAGCATGAGCGGTTGGAGCTGCCCGATGGTCTGCCCGGCATCGACACGACGATCTAGAGTGAGGTTCCGGTGCTGGCGGAAGCTTTCGACCCCGCCTTGACCAGGATCCGCCAATGCGTGGAGGGGGGATTGACCCCTCAGGAGGTATTTTGCAACTTCCTGGCCAACAGGTGGGCGCCGCTGAAGAGGAGGGAGAAGCTCGCTTGGGCCCTCAACAGCGCGATGGACGAGGACCGGGTTGATACCGGGTTGAAGTCCAACATGGTGGGGAAGACCTTGGAGTTCCACCTCAAGAAATTCCAGCACGGCATCGACGTCGACGGTGACGTCTTGACTCCGCCGTCGGCCTTTCTCCCTCTGAACGTGGAAGTGGAGTTCAGCAGGGAGCTCCGGCGAATGATGCCTGCACTTGACGACCTTGGTGTCGTTGAGAGAAGATCAACCACCCGGGTGGCGATCCCCGGGATACCTGAAGACGGCTCCGCCCCTACCCCACAGCCGAGGGTCGAGGTCGTCGGCAAGGGTAAGGAGCTGGCGGATGAGCCGGAGAGCCGGAAGAGGAAGCTGCGACATGCCGACGGAAGGTCCGTCAGGCCCGCTACTTCCACCTCGGTTCCTTCCCCCAGGGGGGAAGATCTTCTGCCGCCGTGGCGACTGTCCCCGTAGTGGGGTCCTTCCGGAACGATAATGTTCCTGCAGTGGGATCCTCCCGGAGCGCGTCTGTCCCCGTGGTGGAACCCTCCTGGGGTGCTAGCTTCGGGCGCACGACTCCGGCACCTGGGACGGTGGGAGCCTCCAGGTCCAGGGGTTCTTCCCGACCGAGGAGAGCCTCGACCCGGGAAACGCCCTTAGCTGCGACAAGTTCCGGGGGGCCTTCTAGAGCTTCTACGCCGACCGTGGCCAGCCCGGAACGTCCAGGAAAAAGGTTTCGCGCAAGCTGGTGCGGAAGCCTTCCAAGGTAATTTTTGATCTTTACCTTGGTTAACTTTTTAATTGTAGCGATTGTTTGTTAATTTTCTTTGTCCATCCTCTGCAGCGTCCCCAAGAAGGGGAGTGAAGCTCCACCCTCGGCCATGATGTCTGAGGCCGTGGGAGCTTCTGCTCCTGTCCCGGTGCTACCCCAGGTGATGGCTGAGGCTGCGACAGCTCCGGCGCCGGCTGTCGTGGTCATGGACCTCGACTCGTCTCCAGAAGTCCCCGTGGTAGTGCCGGACCACGGGACTGAAGACACGCCTGCGGCACCTGTCTCGGAGGTTGAAGTTCCGGGTCCAGGTGCTGCAGTGGTGGAAGCTCTGGCTGTTGAGCCGGAGGAAGTAGTAGTCCCGGCCTTGGAGCCGGAACTTGTTGAAGCTCCGGCGGTTGAGCCGGAGGTGACTGAAGCCCCGACATGTGAGCCGGAAGTCGAGGTAGTTCCGGCAGTTGAGCCAGTTACCTCTGAAGCACCGGCCGCTGAGCCAGTTATTGTTGGAGCGCCGGCCATAGAGTCGGTGGTTGAAGAGGCGATGGAGCTCGAGCCTCCCTCGGAAGAGGTGTCCCGGCCGGATCCAGTAGCAGCTCCTGCTCCGGAAGCGACGACGTCAGAGGTACCTGCGGCAGAGCCGGAGTGCCCAAACGAAGTCGCTGGCCCCCTGCCTGAGGAGGTGAACGAAGACTTGGCGACGGGGCCTTCTTCGATGGCGACTGAGGCCATCCCGGAGGACGGCCCTAGTGCCTTGGAAGCTCAGGGTTCCGCTCAGGTAGAGTGGGACCCAATTTTTGTATGTGAAGACCCGCTGGAACCAGCGGAGGAGACCCCAGCAGGTCTGGAGCCTATCCCGCTGTCGATGTCTATCGACAACGCCTGCTCTAGTCTGCGTCAAGTCCAATTGGCCTTCTTCCACGATAGCAAGGCTCTTGAAGAGGAGCGTCAAACCCTTAGGCGGTGCCGTAACCGACTACACTTTGAGACCAAGCTGACGCAGTCGAGGCTAGCGGATGACAAGGAGTGGATCAAGTGGGAGAAGATCCGCCTGGAGTACTGGGGCAAGCTGCTGGATGACAGGGAGAGCATGACTCATGCCCTCGACGCTCAATCCCGGGAGATCCACGATGCGGCCAATGCTCGGCACGAACAGCTTGAGGCCATCAACACCGCACTCATCAAGCGCCGAGAGGCACTTGAAGAGAGGGAGAGACGGCTCGAGGACGAAGAGCAGAAACTCCTGGAGCTGCAGGATGACGTCCTGAGGAGGGAAGAGGAGCTCGCCGAGAAAGTAGCTCTGGCTGACAAGGGCCTCGAGGAGCGCACCAAGAAGTTGGAAGAGCGCTGCCAAGAGGAAGAGGAGAAGACCTGGGTGCGGGGGCAGGAACTCTACGAATACGAGTGTGCCCTTGTTGCCCGGGAGAAAAAAGTGGAGGCTAGGGAGAAGGACTTGGTCGATCGTCAGAACAAGATCCACCTCCGGGAGGAGGAGCTCGGAAGACTTGAGAGGCGGGTTGCTGCAAAGATTCAGCAAAACGCCAAAGAAGTTGAGCGCCTCGCCCGTGAGAATTCCGAACTGACGGCGGCCAAGAGATCCCTGGAAGAGATGAAGAGCTTGAGGATGGCGGACTCCCTACAGATTTGGGAGTTCCTGGGCAAGGCCAATGATGCGCTGACGCCGATGGGTTTCAGCCCCGTGCGCCCGGATGCTCCGGAGCCGGAGCCGGACCTTGCGCTGCAGGCGTTGAGCGCAGCTGGTAGCAAGCTCTCCAAGGTGGGCGATGTCATCGCGGACCAACTGGAGATTGAGGGGCAATCCCTGGCGACTAACGTCGCAGAGTATGTGCTGACGTGCTACACCAGCCGGAACCCCCAATTTCTTCTGGACCCGGTGCTTGAAGGCCCTGTCGAAGGAGAAGGCGAAGCTACCCGAGCCAGCGTATCGGAGGTCGCCCAGAAAGTCGCCGAGTTCTTCCATAGGGTCTAGGACCATCTCTTTAGCTCTCACTTGTATTTTCTCTTCTTCTTCCTCAATTTTGTAATCCCTTGTCTCTAGATGTAATCTCCTATCTCCAGATGAATGAAATCCCCAAATTTTTGCGAATTTCACTTTTTGTCTTGAACATCTTTATCTTCACTTGGCCCCCTGGTAGATGTACACAATTTGATTGTAAACATGTACCAAAAGGATATTGAGTTTTGTTGAAGACTCATTTGCTCCGAACTTATAGCATTTAGGTCCGAAGTCTTCGATAGTGAAGGTCCCCTGAGGTTGTCGGAGCTTAGAAGCTCCGGCATTGTCCATCGCTGGAGCTTGGTAGCTCCGGCAATAGCCTCTATCAACACCTAGAGCGTCGATAGTTAGTCCTTCGGGGTGTCGGAGCTGGGTAGCTCCGGCAGTGACCTTTGCCAACATTTAGTTTGTTGGCAGCAGACTCCATTTACGGGGTCTTCTCACCATCTTATATTCAGCATCGACGGCTGGCCCCCTTAGGGGAGTCGGAGCTTAGTTAGCTCCGGCTTTTCTCTATCAACGTAGGCTTTATTTTTCCTGCACACTTAAGCCAAGAAAAATAGTAAAATTCGTTCCTTGTCTATAATTTCGTCGCGGCTTACGATTCTCAAGAAGATTTTAAGTTGAACGTGATTTTAAATACAACCGGATGCGTTGTATTTTCTTTTAGGTTCAACTGTTCATGGACCCGCCTTACTTCGGCCTGCCGGGGTGTAGGTAGAGTGGCGTACTTAGGGTGCTTGACCAGGCTAAGTCGATAGCACACTCTGGCCCTAGATTGGCTTGGCGGCTTTCAGGTGAGTTGGCCATGGATGATATTTGAATCCAAAAGAACTGACAATACAACTCGAATCGTATATAAACCGGTCGAACTAAAATTTCTTAAAAATTGCATGTCTTTGTTATAGACAAGAAAGAGAAAAATAAAAATGTTGAGCCTGTACAAAATAAATGCACGTAGAGTCTATTTCACATGAAGATGTCTTTCATTATAGGTCCGGGGTACAGGGGAAACAAGTAAACTCTTAGGGTACGGAACCAGGCTAAGTGTGTTTGGTTTCTCGTTTGACCCAGAGTAGTTAGCCACACTTTCAGTCCGGAGACTATGACAAGTGCTGCATGAGATTTATGGACCTTTCGAGAAAGGTCCGGCTGCTCTCCCGGAGGAACTACCCGACTCTGTACAATGACTCTATAACATACATCTCAAGTTACTCAAGACTCACCTCCGTGGTATTAAGTGTAGAACTTACAGAGGTGCTCGATGTTCCAAGGATTTGGGAGAGGTGTCCCATCCTTGGTAGCCAAGCGAACGCTTCCGGGACGGGATACTTTGACCACTCGGAAGGGCCCCTCCTAGCTGGGGGAGAGTTTGTTTAAGCCTTCTCTGGATAGTATTCTCCGTAGCACCAGATCGCCTTCCTCGAGTTGTCGGTTGTGTACATGCCGCTGGTGATAACGCCGTAGAGCTTGGCGATATCGGGCATTCCGAACAGCTGTTTGGCACCTTCCCTCCTCAAGGAGGTCTAGGTCTTCACGCCGGAGCTGGTCCTGCGCGGCTTCGTCGAAGGTCCAGACCCGGAGCGAATCCAAGGTGATTTCCGGAGGAAGGATTGCTTCAGCTCCGTACACCAGAAAGAAGGGTGTTTCTCCGGTTGACCGGTTTGGAGAAGTCCTGTTGGCCCATAGAGTGGGCGGAAGCTCTTCGATCCAGTTGGCTCCGTGTTTTTTCAAGCGCTCATAGGTGCGCGTTTTGAGTCCTTTAAGGATTTCTGCATTTGCTCTCTCGGCTTGGCCATTGCTGGCTGGATGAGCTACGGAGGCGTAGCAAACTTGTATGCCGAGGTCTTCGCAATATCCTTGGAATGCGGAGCTTGTGAATTGAGTCCCATTATCAGTGATGATTTTTTTTGGGACTCCAAATCTGCTTACAATGGATTGCAGAAAGTTGATAGCAGATTGCTTGTTGATCGTCACAACTAGAGTTGCTTCCGGCCACTTGGTGAACTTGTCAATGGCGACGTATAGGAACTTGTAACCTCCGACGGCTCTTGGGAAGGGTCCCAAGATATCCATCCCCCACACAGCGAAGGGCCATGTAGGAGGTATCATTTGTAAGGGCTAAGCCGGTGTATGAATTTGCTTTGCATGAAATTGGCATGCTTCGCATTTCTTCACCAGCTCAGTGGCATCCTGGAGCGCTGTAGGCCAGTAGAAGCCATGCCGGAAGGCTTTACCGACCAGCGTGCGGGAGGACGCGTGGTTCCCACACTCGCCTCCATGGATTTCTGCGAGGAGTTCGCAGCCTTCTTCCCTTGTGATGCACCGCATTAGGATGCCGTTGGCACCGCGCCGGTAGAGATCCCCTTCTACCAGCGTGTATCTTTTAGCCAATCTGACTACCCGGTCAGCGGATACATCATCGTCAGGAAGGATGTTGTCTTTCAAGTAGCTCCGGATCTCCGAGATCCATGCATCGGAGCTAGCTTGAGCTTTTGAGTCTTGCGTGCTGGGTTGCTCGGAGCTCCCGGCAGCACCTACGACCCTTGATGGCTGCCATGGTAACAGGGCCATCGGGACCGTCAGCTTCGGGATGCTGATCTCGCCCCCTTCGCTCAGTTTGGCAGGCTGAGCTGTGGGTTTCGACAATCTCCGGACAAAAGTTCCGTCAGGAGCCGGATCTCCAGTTGACGCTTTCGTCGAGAGTTCGTCGGCTTCAGCGTTGTGGGCACGTTGAACATGGTGGAGGTCTAGGACTTCAAAGTCCTTATGAAGCCTCTGGACTTCTAGGAGGTAAGCAGCTAGCTGGAGATTGTTGCAAGAGCATTCATCCTTCACCTGCTTGATGATGAGTTGTGAATCTCCTTTGACCAGTAGTTGCCTGACACCGTATGACAGTGCCACCTTTAGTCCATACATGAGTGCTTCATACTCCGCCATGTTGTTGGTTGCCTTGAAGTCAAGGTGTACCATGTATTTCACCTTCTCCCCAGTCGGTGCTAGGAGAAGGACTCCAGCTCCGGCCCCCTGCTTCTGCATGGAGCCGTCGAAGTAGAGGGTCCAGTGAGGCTCGGTGAAGGTTGGAGCTTGATGCTCCGTCTTCTGTTCACTGGGGCCCCCAGGGTTTGGTGGAGAGGGAGTCCATTCTGCCACAAAATCTACCAAAGCTTGACTTTTGACTGCTTGTCTTGAAATAAATTCAAGATCAAATTCAGCCAATTCCGTTGCCCACTTTGCAATATTCCCAATTGAATTGGGATTATGCAGGATTGCTCGTAGTGGGTAGGAGGTCACCACCGATACTTTGTGAGCTTGGAAGTAATGTCGAAGCTTCCTGGAGGCAATAAGAACTGCATAGAGCAGCTTATGCACCTCTAGGTATCGAGTCTTAGCATCATGTAATACTTCACTGATGAAGTATACCGGGCGTTGAATGGTTCGGACCCTCCCGGAGGGGTCCTGAGCTTCCTCTTCATTGATCCGGACCCTCTCGGAGGGGGCCAGATTCTCTTCGGGGACCTCCGGGTTCTGGCTGGAGGAACCCGGAGCTTCTTCAGAAATGACCCGGACCCTCCCGGAAGGGTCTAGGTCCCCTGAAGCGACTTCTTGTGGGTTCAAATCTGGGAGCTGGGACCCAGACTCGCTTTCAGGAACCTCCGGACCCTCCCGAAGGGGTCTGGATTCCTGTGTGTGGGGTAGTTCCGGTCTCTCCACAACCAGAACCATACTGACGACTTCGTCAGTAGCTGAAATGTAAAGCAGTAAAGGCTCACCAGGGTTCGGAGCTACCAGAGTTGGTAGGGTGGTGAGGAACTGTTTCAGCTCCTGGAACGCCTTCTCTGCTTCTTCGAACCATTGGAATGGTCCGGACTTCCTCAATAACTTGAAGAAGGGAAGTGCCCATTCCGCTAGTCTTGATATGAACCGGCTGAGGGCTGCTAGACACCCAGTTAACTTTTGGACGTCTTTGATGCGGGTTACTGGCCGCATGTCTTCAATGGCCTTTATCTTCGCCGGATTAGCTTCTATGCCCCGGTGACTTACCAGGAAACCAAGAAGTTTTCCGGAGCTAACTCCAAACACGCACTTGTCCGGGTTTAGCTTTGTGCGGGTGGCCTGCAGTTTGTCGAAGACAGCCTGCAAGGTGTCTAGGAGTGACTCCTTGTTCTTGACCTTGACCACAATGTCATCGACGTACACTTCCACTATGTCTCTGATGAGTTCTTCAAAAGTTTTGTACATAGCTCGTACAAAAGTTGAAGCTGCATTCTTGAGACCAAATGGCATGGCTGTGTAACAGTACAATCCATCTACTGTAATGAATGAAGTATGCTCTTCATCCTCCCTAGACATCCTGATTTGATGATATCCAGAATATGCGTCTAGGAAACACAGTAATTCACACCCGGAGGTGGAATCCACTATATGATCTATTCTAGGTAGTGGGAATGGATCTTTTGGACATGCCTTATTCAGTGTGGTGTAGTCGATGCACATCCGAAGCTTCCCGCCGGCCTTGGGCACAATGACTGGGTTCGCCAGCCATTTTGGATGGAAGACTTCTCGGATGAATCCGGCTTCGAGCAACTTCTTCACTTCTTGTCGGATGAAGTTTTGTCGCTCTACGGATTGCTTCTGAGGCTTCTGATGCACAGGCCGGGCATCGGGGTAGATCTTCAGATTGTGCTCAATCACTTCCCTAGGGATCCCAGGCATTTGTGACGGTTGCCAAGCAAACACGTCGACATTTGCCTGGAGGAAAGTGATGAGCGCGAGTTCCTATTTGTCGTTCAACCCTCCTGATATACGGGTGGTTTGAGCGGCATCGGAACCAATTTGGACGACTTTGATGGGAATGTCGGTGTCGCCGCTTGGATGCACACGAGGTGCTGACGTCGAGCCTCGCTGACGAATGCTCGGAGGTCTTGGAGCTTGCTCCTGCCTGGAGTCTTCCTCTTGCGCCGTAGTGAGCGCATGAAGTTCCTCCAAAGCAGTTACTCCTGCAGTACGATCTCCGCGGATCCGGAGAACACCTACTGGTGTTGGCATTTTCAACACCAGATAACCATAATGAGCGGCTGCCATGAATTTGTACAGGGCAGGCCTACCCAGGATGGCGTTGAATGGTAAGTTGATCTGAGCAACGTCAAAGACCAACTTCTCGGTGCGATACTTCTCCCGTGTCCCGAAGGTAACAGGAAGAGTAATAGCTCCGAGTGGGGTAATGGCCCCCGGACCTACTCCGGAGAAAGGTCGGGAGGGATGGAGATCCGAAGGTCGGAGCTAAAGATTGGTAAAAGCTTCAAAGCTTATGAGGTTCAGCCCCGAACCTCCATCCACCATAACATGATGGAGATGGATGTTATTGATGGTAGGAGATACCATCAAAGGTAACTGTCCAACTCCGACCATGCTTCGAGGACAGTCCGAAGCATCAAAAGTGATTGCTGTGTCCATCCACTTTCCATGTGGTTCCGGTCTAGCTGTAGGAGCTACAGCGGCCATATCCCGACGCATAGTCTTGATGACGCGGCGGGAGGTGATGTCCCATGATCCACCAAAAATAGTGTTCATGGTTTTCCGACGCTCGTT
Organism: Tuctoria greenei; assembly: GCA_036927565.1. Classification (NCBI taxonomy): domain Eukaryota; kingdom Viridiplantae; phylum Streptophyta; class Magnoliopsida; order Poales; family Poaceae; genus Tuctoria; species Tuctoria greenei. The sequence continues at coordinate 37,208,448 of JAYESD010000008.1, forward strand.
GTCGGAGACGTCGGAATCATCGTCGACGGAGGTGTAGACGGCTTTCAGGACCTTTTTGGGATCCTGAAACCCTAATTCCTCTTCAGCCGGAGCTTCGTCGACTTTCTATTTTCCTTCCCTCCGTCGGAAAGGAGATCCTTCCTGGCGCTTGCTGTAGCGCTCGGCAAGGTTTTGGACCTCCCGGCAGTCTTCCAAACCGTGGCTGCCCGTTTTGTGAATGGGACACCACACTTTGGGTTTGCCACCATCTTCAGAAGACGGTCGATGTCGCTTCTCGGGGCGTGGCCCCCGGCCACCCGGAGTTGCAGCAGCTGCAACGTTGGATGTGCCGGCCGACGGCTTCTTCTTGCCGTTGGTCTTCTTTTTCTTCTTGCCACCCCCGGAGGTAGCGGCTTCTTCTTTGGAGGATTTCTTGTGATCCTCCGAGGCTGGTTTGGAGTGCATCTCACGGCCCTCCGCAGCTCTGGCACATTTGTCTGCCAGGCTGAAGAGTTCTGTGACGCTGGTGATCTCTTTGATCGCCAGCTTCTCCAACATCTTCTTGTCCCGTACGCCCTGTCTGAATGCCACAATGACAGAAGCGCTTGAGATAGAAGGGATAGTGTTGCGTACCTGAGAGAACCTCTGGATGAAGGACCGCAAAGATTCTCCCCCTTTTTGCACGACCGCAAAAAGGTCCAGTTCAGTGCCTGGTCGGGTGTATGAACTCCCGAAGTTGGCAGTGAACTGACGGCACAGCTCCTCCCAACTGTTGATAGAGTTGGGTGGAAGGCTCATAAACCAGGACCTGGCAGTCCCAGTTAAGGCCACTGGAAAGTAATTGGCCATCACAGCCTCGTTTCCTCCAGCTGCCAAGATTGCAGTGGAGTATATCTGAAGGAATTCGGCGGGGTTGACAGTCCCGTCGAATTTTTCCGGCAGGTGTGGCCGGAACTGCTGTGGCCATCTAACCATGCACAGGTGCATGGCTAGGGCTGAACAACCTCCTCCTACCCCTTCTAGAGTAGAAAGGTCCTGAGCTTCCCGTCTTTCACGAGCACGCTCAATATGGACACGGCCATCCTGCTGGCGGTATCGGCGATCAAGCTCCGCCCGGAGGTCATGAGTCAAAAGCCTGGATACCGTATGGGTGCGTCGTGCCCCAGAGGGCAATGACATCACCTGTTTGTGACGCAGCTCGTCTCCTGTTGTTGGAGACGTGTGGACCAAGTCTACCAGACAAAGTCCGCCGCCGCGACGGGGCCCGTCCTGAAGGAGGAGGACCGTGGTTGCTGATGCAGTCGGCTGCGACTGCAACCAAGTGTTCCACATCAGCTCTCCACTGCTCCAATGCATCCCAGGACACATCAGGAGGTGGTGGACGTTGAAGAAGAGCATGCGCTGCATGAAGCGCATGTTCCGGATTGTCATGATTCGCCGACGCCGTGATAGACGCCGGTGCACCATCGCATTGTCCAGCTTGGTTTGCTGGAGGAGGCGGCGGTGGTGGCTGTGTGACTCCTGCTGGTGCTGAGGCTCCTGCTGGTGGCTGCCTATTGGAGGGATTGCCCCCAACAGCCTGAGCTGCAGGTTGGCCGTTGGATGATCCAGCAGCAGAGTTCACCATTCTCGAAAATCTCAGGCGCCCCTTCCTGGCACGCCAACTGTCGACTGTTGGAGCCGACAGATCTCCCTACACTGCTAAAGTGTTGAAGGAGTTTGTGGTTCGGTGTGGGCGCGCGGAGATTCAAGAAGGTGAAAATCAAAGTAATGTAGGACACACGAGGATTTACGTGGTTCGGGCCGCTTGAGCGTAATACCCTACTCCATGGGTGTGTTGGTGTTGTATTAGCGGTAAGAGCTTGTCACGAACGCGTGGGGTGCGTATGATCGTCCGTGAACGTCCCTGAGTGTATCGTCGGCCTGTCCTTTTATAGTACAAGGGCAGGCCGTTACAATTCAACCTGGCCCGACATGTGGCCCCGGCGGTTACTAGTATTGATACACGCTTAATTGCTCTTAATAACCCTGTAACGGGCTTTGACAGCACCGTTACTGGTGTTAAGATCGTCCGTTTAAGTGTCATTAATATGACATTAATGACACTTAATTGGGTCTTGAAGTCCTTGGCTCTCCTTTGAAGATCCGGAGCCGTTACAAGGTCTTCCGGAGGTTAGAAGCTGAAAGGTCCGACGATTTGACACGTGGCTGCTCCGGAGCTTGCTGTGGGAAGCAGGTAGCTCCGGGGCTACCAGACACGTGTCAGGTCCGGAGCTTCTCTCGGTCTGGGGTTAAGTCCGGAGGTGCCATTTCGGTACGTGGCCCGGAGCTTCCCCTTTGTGGGCGGTAGCTCCGGGTTAGTCGTACACGTGGCGACCCAGGGATTAACCATGTTGGAGAAGTGGGTCCGGTTATGTCTGACAGGTGGGCCTCCGAGGGTCTTCAAACCAAGTAGATGACTTTCCTTTGAGATCTTTGTAACCTCAAGGGGTGTACGGTTTTTAGGGTACCGACAAATTCAATTCAAGCATTTGAGTTGAAATTTCAATTTTAAATTGGGATCTTGGTTTTTGATGGGTATTCTTGTTTGGTTAGATTTATATTTTAAATATATAGTTACCCATTCAAATAATTATATCCCCATTCTAACTGTTTGTCATATTCCAAATTATTGGTTGGCCACACGTACACCTATATGTACCAGCCCATGTATTATTTAATTACCGAGTTTCGAGTTTTAAGAAAAGATATGAATGTGTTTGAACTTGCGTTTATTCACTGTCTGCTCATTTCCTCTCTTATGTAGATGCTAGCGTTATCTTTATACGTATATTGGTTTTCATTTTTGCAGATTTATTTGTGGTTGGATTTGTATTTAAATGTGCATATGTTTGTACTTGCACACATATGCGTATTGATTTTTGTTTACAATTAATGCTTGTTTGATATCGGTTCAAAAATTTTAGATCGGAGTGATTTTTATTATTGGTCAAAATTCGGGCTGTGACAGATCTACCCCACTTAAATAGAATCTCGTCCTCGAGATTCGAATGTCCTCTTAGGTGGGAACAAATTTATTTTCTAAAGTTATATTTATTGAGACTTGAGATGGTCGTGCCCTTGATCTTGACATCATTGTACTGCAGTTCTCTTGTTTACCATGCCACGAGGGGGAGCATTTGTACAGCTTGTTCTTGATGTCCAGTATTAGATTGTAGGTCCATTGCATCAAGCGGTACTTGCTCCTTAGGGTTCTTTGTACGTGTCTTACGTGTGATTGCACACCTTGAGGGCGCGTGTATCTAACATTATTGTCTGGTACTCACGATATTAGGTTGTGGCTTCTATTGTCTTAACTAGTCCGACTGGTCATGGAGGCAACATGCCTTAGTTCCAAAATATTGTTTGTACCTCACACTGGTGTCTCTCTAGGGTACATACAATCACTACCATGGTGGTGGGTTCTTATGGTGGTTATTTGTTTATAGTTACCATTGACTACCTCTAGTTCTGGTTTCTGCCTCTTAGGGTCCTTACTAGGGTTGAATCACCTAATGACGTTCTTTCCTCTCGGATCATACTAGTGTTGCTCGATATTATGTATCATACAGGGTCTCGGAAGGTGATATCTTTAGACTTTGCGGGTTCCCCTACCATGACTTTGGCTTTTAGGGCTTGTCCAGTGAAGGTTTGCTGGTAGCTCCTCTACTGCTGTCTCGCCCATACAACTCAAGTAGCAGACTGATGTGTTGTTCAATATGAAGGGCGTCATCGTGGAAACTCGTATTTTCCACATTGGGTCGCGAGCACTTGCTTCATGAAGTGATCATATATGATCCTGAATTGGTATTAACTTGATCCAAATCACAGGTGTACCTAAGACTCTTAACTTGTTAGGCAAGTCATCAACTCAAGGTGACAAGTATTTCCACTGCTTCATCTGGTGTTCGGCAGATGATGCGCGTCCTGAGTTGTTTTCTTTCTTCTTGACCACACACTGGGTTTCTCTGAAGTGATGAAATTAGTCAAGAAAATCCCTTCTTGTATCTTACGGGTATGTCTCTTGCATTTGATCAATCAATATGTGTCTATCTGATAGGATCTCTTTGCTCTCGGTGTTGCTTCGGATGTTGATGTGGTCAAAACTTCACGCCTACGTATGGTTCCATTGCTTGTAATCCTTCCAGATCTATATCTGAGCATGTATATATTTCCGACACTTGTTCTATAGGCGTAGCTTCCAAACTACGTGTCACGGATTCCATGGGGCCCTTGCAGCTAGCCTCTTACCATTATCTCAACATCATTCACCGTAGTAACCTTGTGGTTGGTAGATGGTGTATATCCTTGCCGGTGTGCCAACCAATCCATGAGGGTATGATCCACACCGTTTGTCTTATGGGCTTTTAGATCCGTTGAAATCCTACCCCACTTAAATAAGATTTTAACTACTATGTTTTCTTTTTATTAGTGCAGGTTCATTATTATATTGATATATTTATATTTTATTATCTGTAATTTGTTTTGTTATGTTTGGTTTATTTATTTAATTAATTATTTATTTATTGACTTTGAGATTTAACTGGAGTACTTGGATTGGGACAGTGTTCCTGCATGAGCAGTGTGCTCATGGTGAGCTCGAACGGGGATAGGCTTCTGAATGGGTATTTCGTTGATCTGGTGGAAAGACCGGAGTGGAAGATTTTGTTTTGATTGTTATTATTATCCTCATGTATATACGTACATTTGCATATATATTAAATTTTATATTGTGTATTCTTATTGGTGCATTATATTTGGTATACATATAGGCATACGTGTGTAGGTATATAAATACACGTAACCCATATGCATTTATTTTATTAGACATCCAACTTATCTTCTTTCATTTGACTATTGATCTGTGTTGGTATTAGAGCACACAATTTCACTCAATCAAAGAACCAAATGAAAACCAGCGAATCACACCCAAACATAACTAGGTTACAAACTTATATATTATACTAATAATCGTTCTATTCGTGGCTTATTCTAGGTCACTATAGGCTAAAACATTCTACTCATGGACACTATGGTCATTCTAGGATTCTATCAATGTGATTGGAGAATGTAGAGTTGCACGTGGTTGCTCTTCCACCGATTGTGATGTCGTTCTTGATATGTAACGATGCCATCTTCCAGTAGTCTTAGTAGAGTAATTGCTTCCTTTATCTTTACATAATCTCTTGAGTTGATTAGAAGGATGTTCGACTGTTCGAATCTTCAACTTGTCTGGTGCAGCTGTTGCATGGTTCCAACCTCGCGTATCGTGTTGGTCTCCATCTTACTCTTGAATGATAAAAGTGTTTTGAGGGGGTTGGTGAAATCATTGATAGGAGAGAGTTGAGTTTTCAACATAGAACGAGGTAAGTACAGAAAGAACATAGGAGAGAGAGAGAGAGAATTTTTCATAAATAGTTTATACTTTTCAAAATATGGGTTCAGGAACTAGGATGACTCCAAGCTTTCGTCCTACGGCCAAGTACTGCTCTGATACCACTCTGTCAGGACCTGCCTTCCGAGGGTCCACTTGTGCATCCCGTACCAATCCCTGGATCAGTAGTTGGTACGCACCACAGAATAGATCGAGATCCATACAATGATTATTTATTTATAATCAATAAAAGTCTTACAACCATGTTCTAAATTACATTGGATGTGGTCGGAGATGACCACCAAAATAGAAAAATCTTCAAAACAGCGGAGCAGAACGGCGCCATGCCCAACAGGCAGACTTGGGAAGTAGGACTAAACCTTACCGTCATCCTCACACGCTTTAGCTTTCTTGTCTTCTGATAAAACCACATATAAAGCAAGAGTGAGTACATAAGGTACTCTGCAAGCCCTAACACTACTCAAGGGGAGGTGATTAATGCATTGAGGCTTGTAGCAAGGAGAGGCCATACGGCTTAGTTTTGTCGAGAAGCATTTTATGCAAGGTTCTCTTTGAAAAGAGTTGTGCAATAAGAGGGAGAGGTAGTTGAATCAGTATTATTATAGTTGGTGGGCCCTAGGGGAGTTTCAAACCATCCCGCCAGTTCCCTCACTTTTATATGAGTCTTTGGACCCAAGGCCCTGACGACTCTGGCAAGCATGCCAACTCTTTCCCTAAACACGGCGGCCTCGGCCACCCACACACACACTTCAAGGAGTTGTACTAATGCTAATCAATAGGAGTCCAAAGCATAGTGTGCCAAGACTGTGACAACAGCTATCCGGATAGATTAAGACTTTGCAGAGTTTGTACACTTTACCCACAGGTCATGCACACCTAGCAAGGGTATGACATGACGCTCATCCCATCTTTCCCGCATAACCCCACAATCACACCTCGGCCCACCCAGGGGCTATTCGGGTATTACCAACCTAGCCAGACACCAGACGACCCTCGGTCTCTGTGCCATTTCCTGGTCCACCGTGCCCTCCATGGCTCTCCAGGTTTTCTCTTGTGGCAGTTACCAGAAAGGTAGGGGGAGTCCTGCCCATACAGGTTCTATGGTTGTATGAAATCACTATGTTGAGGTCAAATGAACCGGTCCTTATATTGGTGAGGCGGCTCCATCCGTCCTTGGCAAGAGGACTAGTTTGGAACACACAGCATCGAACTAAACTGAAGTACTCAACATAAGGCTAGTCCAGAAATCATGGTCATCGGACTACTACTGAAGCACTCAGCGCCGATCGGTGGATTACACTGAATACACCCCCGCAGCTGGTATACCTCTTAGGGACCCCGCAACATCCCATAACCATACCCACCTCGACCACCCATACCCTTCACACACACAGTTCATTAATATCCCACCCATATCCTAACTCACACCACCAAACACCTTTTAACACATTTAACAATCATGTATACAGTGTGTAGTGGTTCGCGATGCGAACATTGCGGGGGTTCCTAAGCATAGTACTAACAAGGAGGTGCTCACATTGCTGCTATAGCGCAGTGATGAAGCTGTTAGGTTGTCAAGGGGTTGTGTTGTCAAGGTCAAGGAGGGGATTGTGATAGTCACTGCTATTATCGTAACTGATACAGTGTCTTGTTTTAAGCCATTGATAGCGAGTAACTTATGTGTTACTGTTCATCGTTGGCTAGTAGCTAACACCAATACTCAGTCATCAACATAGCTCATGCTACCACATCAAGTGGTTCATAGCATAACAATATTTTAAAATAGACATATAGTCATGCAAAGAAAATAGACTATGGGTGCGATTGCAAAACATAGGTGAAATATGATCAAGGAGTTAGAGCTTGCCTTTACAGTGGTTTACCAAGGTCCTTGTCTTGTTCTTCGTGATCTGGGTCTTGAATATCTCCTTCGCGAACTCTCCGATTACTAAGTATGGAGCTATGCGAATAAAGTATGAAACATCGATAAAGATCCGAGAAATCCAAATAGAAATCCAATAAATACGAACAATCATTCAATAACATGGTTATTATGATTCTCATAAGGTTTATTGGAGAATACGTAATTCTATTGATGGCTTATCTGGAAATGCTACTATTTCGTTGGTCAATCAAATGATCACTGAAAGGTTATAACTATTTTATTGGTCTTCTTAGGTATTTTCATGGTTTATGATAATTAAGGTGAGCTCACTAGTTTATACTACCAATTACATATATTGTGGTCAATGGGTTGAACATAACTTCTATGGGCGTCTTTTATAATTATCCTATCTTCTCAATAGTATACTCGCCAAAGTTTTACTAATGTGAGTCTCACGTATTTTTAGAGAATAAGCATGAGTCCTAACATGTTTGCACTTAAGGCAGCATTTTTTATTTAAGTGAAGACTGGTGTGTGACCTATCAACTTATTCAAGTTCTTAACTTCTTGTTTTCTTAATACACTTTTAAAGGTTATAAACCTATTATGGAGTTTCCATAGTGTATGATTATTAGGACTTCCAGGAATTACTAGTGAATGGTCTGTTCAACTTAGAGCTGGCTTGTGAGATCTATTATTCATTATTCTACTAATTATTTTTTATCAATAATGACACCATTTAGTTTATTATCCTATATGTTAATTTGATCAGTTACTGTTTCAAAGTCCTAGTGATATATTTCTAGGAATGATCAGAAGGTCATTTATGGAGGAGACTAATTAATTGGGAGCTTTTATGTATATTTTACTAATTATGATTATTCATTTGATTTTCCTATGAGAATGATAATCAATTCCCTATCTTATATTTCATATTAGCCCATTACTACTTAAGATATATTATATATGGCTAGCAATATTTCTAATGATTCTTGGGTAAATATATGTGAGGGAGTTTGTTTATTCAAGCTTTCTACTAACTTTGATAGTTTAATCATTTTCTATAGGTCAATTGGTTTACTACCTCATTTTGTATATTGTTGAATACTACTATTAATTACATTATATATACCAACTAGTATTCCTAATACTTTTCTTATATTCACTTGTGGTGGGTTTTATCAGGCTGAGAGGCTAAACATTGACTTTTCCAATTTCTTAGTTAATCACATGATCTTCATTGCTTAATAATAAGTCTCACATTTCTTACATCTCATTTCATTGGTTTATTCTCTAATAGTCATTAAATAATTTTTAGGGAATTCCTAGAAAACTATCCATAAGCGGTTTATCATTTTAGAGCCTAAACATAATGTTTCATTAATCTCCTAATCGATTAATTTATTTTTGTGAACCAATAATATTAAACACAACATATACAAGCAATTCATACCATCAGGCACCCCTATTATGTTCTAAAAGCAATTAGGGGTTTTAGGATATTTTCCATAATTTTATCATATCAGAAAATGTGGATTATATTTTTCTGTGTACACCCAGCGGGTGGACGTAGCAGTTTTCTAGTGTACAGTGAGGCTGAGAGTGGGTCTTTTTTGCCAGCTGTGTAACTTCGTGTGTGTGTCTAGCGATTCAGCCCATGACTAGAGGATGGCAGGTGGGCACACGCTGGTAGACGCGATGGACCCTAGGTGGCAGCGGGATTTGGCTCTCTGGTTCACACGGACCATGTCCATGCAGTGGGCTTCGTGACTTTGTGCGTGTGTGGCAAAGGTGGTGCACACATGGCGCTGAGGTGGTGCCTAGGTGGCTGCCATGTGTGCGCCACGTGGGTGGCGAGTTCCTAGAACAAGGGAGGAGCCGACAAGGGGTCGGGACGGCGGCGGCAGCGGCTGAGCTCAGGGACTTCGTAGGATGCACACTGAGATGGGAAGCCGGACACGTTCCTACGGGTGGAGGAAGGTTCTCAGCGAGTGAGACTGGGCTGGAGTGACGTCACGGCGGCCGGTGGCGGCCGTGGCGGCGCGAGAACGGCGTAGACGGCGGTGGCGGCGGCGCTCAAGGGAAAACTCGCGAAAGTTAGCTATAACGAGGGTATGACCGGCCAAGGGCACGTTCTAGCGCGTGTGGAAAGTGGTGGGGTGGTCGCACCGGCCGGGACGACACCCAAGGCGGCCGGCGACGAGGAAAGGCGGCGGCGCGGCGGTGCTCCTACGGGCTACGCACTAGGATCCTGCTTCTCTCCGACCAAGTGGTCAATATTGTGTTCTAGGGTGCGGGGATTTCTTCTGGGCGCTCAGACTAGCTGGAATAGCGACGAAGGCGGCCGTCGGCGAGGAGCGGCGACGAGCATAGCGGCAGCGTGTCGCGAACGGCCTTCCAGTGATCTTATCTCCCAATGAGGTGCACCTACGTGTTCTAGGAGATAATAAGAATGCTTATGGCAAGGTGTCTCGGGAGTAGGGAGCACCTAGCTCGCCGGCGACAATGGCGCGCGACGACGTCGGCTAGAGGTCGTCGGGATCTACTCCATAGTGCTCTATGTGGCTAATAAACCAGTGTTCTACATTTTCTATACAATAAGAAAACAGTGGTAGGGGTTAATTGAGTACCTCGCCTCCGACGCGTTGGAACGGTCGAGGTTGCCAACAGCAAGGAAGAAAAGGGGAACTCCAAATTGCCGCTCGGGGATGGCTGTGCGAGCTTGGTGGGGTGCGTTTGGAGCGAGAGAAGGGGCGTGCAAACTCGGGGGAGAAGGAGTGGTGCCGTTTTATAGAGGAGAGAGGCGGTGCGGCGAGACAGCGACCGGCGCGCCTTTTGGCGCGGGGGCGCTGGCGGCAGGCTGACATTGGCACACCGGTCTTCCGGGCCATGATGGCGGGGACGACGGGGCAGACATGATCATGGCGGTGAGGCGGTGCGGGCTGGCATGTCGCAGTGCCGCAGGCGGCACCTCGCCGGTGTCCCATCGCGGGAAACCTAGGGCTGCGGTCAGGCGCGATTGGGAAACAGAGGAAGAAGGAGGGCGGTACCGCACCGGGCCGGGCCGTGCGCGCAGGAGAAAAGGAGAGGGAGGTGGGCCGGGCGAAGGGAGAAGCTGGGCCGGATTACTGGGCTGCGCATGGCTTGGAGAGAAAACCAGAGGGGAAGAGGAGGACGGCTGGGCCGTGGGCCGCATGGTGGGAGAAGGAGGGGAGGAAGCAGGCCGCAGTGGGTAAGGGAGTGGAGCGGGCCGGCTAGGGAAATGGGCTGCTTGCCCTCTTCTATTTTCATCTATTTCCTTGTCTTTCTAGTTTTCATTCCTGGTATGGTTTTGATTCCCATTCTAATTTGAATCCAAATCGAGTTCAAACTTACTTCGTGTATGTTTCCTATTACTTAGACCATTCTGCAGTTGAATTTCCGTTTAATTTCTAAATTGAATTTAATTCAAGCATTTGAGTTGAAATTTCAGTTTTAAATTGGGATCTTGGTTTATGGATGGGTATTCTTGTTTGGTTAGATTTATATTTTAAATATATAGTTACCCATTCAAATAATTATATCCCCGTTTTAACTGTTTGTCATATTCCAAATTATTGGTTGGCCACACATACACCTATATGTACCAGCCCATGTATTATTTAATTATCAAGTTTCGTGTTTTAAGAAAAGATATGAATGTGTTTGAACTTACGTTTATTCACTGTCTGCTCATTTCCTCTCTTATGTAGATGCTAACGTTATCTTTATACGTATATTGGTTTTCATTTTTGTGGATTTATTTCTGGTCGGATTTGTATTTAAATGTGCATATGTTTGTATTTGCACACATGTGCGTATTGATTTTTGTTTACAATTAATGCTTGTTTGATATTAGTTCAAAAAATTTAAATCGAAGTGATTTTTATTATTGGTCAAAATTCGGGCTGTGACATCCTTGGTGTCGAGCTTCGAGCTTGCCGCAGGCACGACGCGGGCATAACCGACATCGGCGAGGTGCGGCTCGTACGAAGGCGAGGTCCCGAGTCAGGAGGCGCCGAAGGCAAAGGCGGGGAAGGAGGCCGCGGCTGGCTGCGAGGAGTTCAGATTCGCCAACCGCGCTGGAGCACGCCTCGCCACGCAACTCCAGACCTGCTTGGCGAAGCCCGCGCGCTTCGCGACGCACGATCATTCCTTTGTGTTGAACTCCATGGTTCTGATTGAATCAGCGAGGTGAGGAGTAGATCGGTGTCTCTAATACTAATTGTTAGCAACCAGAAAGGTAAAAGAGAAATTGGATTGAGATGAGAGGAACAAAGAGAAGCAGAACAGAGCAATTAGCCAAATAGCATTGACATTCTCTGTTCACTCTCGCTGGATTCTGTTACAAGTATTTATAGAGTTCAACTAATTCAGTTACTAACTCACTCCTAGCAAGTAAAGTAATAGGTCTACCGCCCCGTATGAGTGCCGCCCATGAGTCCTATGCAGATACACGATCGCTAGTAGTACTGGTAACAGGATCTCGCCGGCATTGTGAACGGCGCGGCGGAGCTCCTCCCGTCTCGATCGACCCCGACGTGGCTGGTTCCGTCCTGTCAAAAAAGGCACTGGTTGTTCACATATCAATCCAAGCCCGTCTGCTTGTGGCTAAGATCAACGCCGCATCACACTTCATAATCTCAGCTCGCTCTCAGACACTCCACAAGTCAAGAACGTAATTAAGGACGACACATAACCGTATCTATCAATTAGGGATCCATTAATTTGGCCCATTAAGCATGATAACTACTCATCTCCTACCCGGGGCTCGCTGAAGAACATAACCACCAATCTGGAAAATATGGAGGTTTTTCTTTCAGAAATCATCATCATATAGATCGTGAAACATACTCCCTCCGGTACAAAATAGATGTCGTTCGGACATCACTAGATAGTGTATTTTTAGTGCAATTTGTTGTTTGAAACGACATTTATTTTAGACCGGAGGGAGTATATAAAAAAGCGACATGCAGACATGCATGCAGCTGAACGAACGAAACGGCAACAGAAATGTGTACGGCGATGATCCAAATCCAACCGTATAGGGGCCGGCCGGCCGGGTTTACATGCACATATATAAAACGCCGCGTCGGTCTAGCTAGCAGCGATAATCGATCGATCGTCACAAGGAAGCCGCGATGATGATGCCGAGATGCAATAGTGCTGCTACCAGTACGGCAGCGAGCCCAGCGGCCGCCGCCGTCGTCGCGGCAGCGGACGTGGGCGCTGCGGCGGCAGGACCGGGCGAGGTAGAGCCTGCGTCGGCGACGACGTCGATGCGTATCTTCATGCCGCTGTCGCAGTGCCCCGTGAGGCCGCAGAGGAAGTAGCGCGTGCCGGCGGCGGGGAGCGCGACGACGTCGTTGCCGGTGCGGAAGGCGGAGATGTTGTCGGCGCTGGAGCAGGCGTCGTACCCGGCCCTGCTCACCTCCACCACGTCGTGCAGCTCCGGCGAGTACGTGAACGCTACGCACATAGAGACTAAATGATTGACGACATGCATATACAATCACATCACCACACGCATGCATGGATGCATGCATCCATGCATGCATATGTGGGTGGATCTGAATCTGAGCGGAACGGAAAGAGGCGCCGGTGCGGCGACTCACTGATCTTGTCGCCGGGGTGGAACGTCCTGGCGGCGACCCACTCGGCGTAGTCGGTCTCCAAGTCCCACAGCCCGTCCGGCGCGCCCACCGTGTACGTCGTCGCCGCCGCGGCCGCGTCGAGCGCCGCCGCCATGGCCACAAAAACAAGCACTAGGCGGGCTCTCAGCTCCATAGACGACATACACCCAACCAATATCAACAGACAGAGAGTACGCCGGAAGAGGGTAGGCCGGGCGGAGGAGAGCACACGGATGATAGGACAGTTGTGCGAGTGGCACGAAGAAGGGACGGTATAACGCGCGCGCGTTCTAGGCTCTAGCTACTTATATATAGACTGGCTCGCCCCTCTCAGCTGAGTCTATCAGTTCTTCATCGTCGACCGCCAACCGATTGGGGTTCGATTGGGCATACACGACACAAGCAGTACGCGTACGGATCAAACAGGTGGACGGCGCGCGTGGTTGTGGTTGTTGCCGGGTCGCGCGATGATCGTGCTGCTGCTGATGAACGCCGTGACGATGGCTCGAAAGTTTCGATTAATTATTCGGTCGGTGCGTGTTTAATGCCGCATCTTTAATTTAACGCTGATCCATTGATCTCAATCGCCTTGTTTGTTCCACAAGCGATTGAGACGTGAAGATGATCGAGCTGCAGAAAACGGTAGTATCGCGTGACTGTGATAATGGCCCGGATTCCGATCGACGACACAACTATATCTGTGTGCTGTGCAAGTCCATTCATGCGAGGTCTGGACTTGAGCGCAGATCAGGGATGGCAAGAAGCGAGAAGGATCAGGAAACACGAGGATAGATGGCGGCGCTCACTATTCCTTCCATGGTTCCCTGGCCACTCGATCAGGTCCGCGAGAGGGTGGAGTGGAGTGCAGGTGCCGCTAGTTGGGCTTAGAGCCCGATAATAAAGTGGGCCGCAGGCTGTTCCTGGTGGCCCGCGATCCTACCTTAATTTGGGCGCAAGTTGACCTCTGCTCCGAGTCATCACACCAGACCTCCCTCCGCCTGCTCACCGCGGCTCCAGACAGGCCCCGGCCACATTCCCCTGCTCCATATCGAGAACCAATAAATATTCAAAAATAATTCCTAATAAATCTGAAAGCCTCATTAGAGCAAGAAAAGTGAGAAGGTGAGTGCTAAATGTTTAGTCTTATATAGAAAGTGGAAGGAGAACAACCCTTACATATAAGTGAGGTCGTTCTTCCACTTCTTGAGTGAGATAAGAGTAGAAGAGAGGGACGGCCCACGACCGCTCCTCCTCGCTCGCTACGCCCCGCACACGTGCGCGCACGCATGTTCGTGTGAATTCGGGCCGAGTCCAAATTTTATTTTATATTTTTGTAGAAAATTTATTTGGGCTTCCAAATTTTGGGGCTTCCAAGACTGAGTCTAAGTTGTTGGAGACTGACGCGTCTACGATTGCAGATTCGGATCGTATGTTGATCCTCTGGATCGCAACTGGCCTCCGCGAGACTATAAATATGGGCGTCCGCGCAGGGCAAATCATCCCACGATCAGATCGATCCCATGTTCGCGTTCCTAATGCAGATGACTGAAAAGAAACAGTTAATAGTGAGATGAATTCAATTCTTTCCAATGGAATCTCGAAGTTAACAAAACAGTCGTATGGGTGCGAACCAGTAGGCTGCTTGTGGGTGTTCAAGAAGAAGCTCAGGCCTGACGGTACTATTGAAAAGTACACGACAAGACTAGTTGCAAAGGGTTATACTCAAAAGGAAGGTGAAGACTATTTTGACATATGTTCACCTATCGCCAGAATGACGACAATTCGTGTACTACTTTCTTTGGCTGCCTCTTATGATCTAATCATCTATCAAATGGATGTGAAGACAGCTTTCCTTAATGGAGAGTTGGAAGAGAAGATTTATATGGAACAGTCTGATGGGTTCGTAGTAAAAGATGAAGAGACAAAGGTGTGCAAATTTTTGAAACTCTTGTATGGCTTGAAACAAGCACTTAAGTAATAACATGAGAAGTTCGACAGTACTTTGACGACTGCGAGCTTTGTTATTAATGAGGCTGATTCGTGCGTATACTATTGAAGGTTGCCTAGAGGAAGGTGAAAAGGCAAATCGACCTGAAATGACTTAATAAAACGAGATCAGTACTCAGGGGGGCGAACTAGTCCGGTCCACCTATAGGGAAAATTTAAAAAGGGGTTTCTAACAAATTTTAGTTCGATTCTTGTGATGCAAAGTATGTTAGAATGACGTAATGAACCTTAACAAGTTATGAAGCAAGTATGAGGCTAAGGATCACAATGAGACAAGGGTGATTAACAAAAACGATAAAGCTAACCCTAGAATCAATGTGCAATAAGTGAAAGCGAAGTACACAAGGGACACACAGATTTTATCCCGATGTTCGATCCCACGAAGGAATCTACGTTCCCATTGAGGAGTCCACGAAGGATCGGGTTCAACAACCCTTCCCTCACCAAGTTTACCACACGGGCCTAACTTGGTTCTCCACTATCACAAAGGGTGAATACAAGATTCGTTGGGGCTTCTCACAATCTGAGGCTCTCACCACAAATACAATCACAAATCACAAAGATCAACTCAAGCCATAAATCACAAAGATTCACAAGTGCAAGAGATCAAACCGAGAGCCTAGAGCGGTGTTCTTCCTCTTCTTCACCTCACCAAACCCTAATCCACACAAGAATTAGTTTTAAAGGAAGGTAGGCATGATGGAGGCTTTTGGAGGCTCAAAGTTTGTTGTGGCGGCGCTAGGGTTTCAAAGTTCTCAAGGAATGGTTCAAATGAACCCATGGGTCCTCTATTTATAGAGGTTCCCAGCCCATACTGCTGACTTCAGCAGATGGGCGGACTAGTCCGGCCTTTGGGACCACTGATGTCCCTGACAACTATCGCACTGCGCGGCAATCGTCACACTACCCGCCAAACTTCAAATTCAAACGGTCACTTCAAAACGGACTAGTCCGTCCCACACCAGACTAGTCCGATCTCACACAGAACATTTTATTCCGTGTGAAAACGGACTAGTCTGGAGACCACATACTAGTCCGGCCCCTAGGGCGAACTAGTCCGGCCTACCCAGACTTAGTCGCTGAAACTCCACTTCTCTCCAAACCCGGACTAGTCCGCACCCTGGGCGGACTAGTTCGATCTCGGTCAGGACCTCTTGGTCCGGACCAAAACGGACATGTCCGGGGTTTTGGGACTTAGTCCCCAAAACCAACTCCATGACTACCCGGACTAGTCCGTCTCACTACGGACTAGTTCGAACTCAGTCAGACCCTTCTGGTCTGGTTGAAAATGTACTTGGCCGGCCAAGAGCGGACTAGTCCGGCCACCTGCACGGACTAGTCCGACCACTCCTGCCAGACTTCTCCAACTCTCTTCTCTCAATAGGATTTGATCTCTAAACCGCTTTGAGCTCCCAACTTGATCTCAATGCACTTTACACACACCCTCACACATATTTGGCTAGTCTAAACTCGACACACTAGAAACTCTAATTTCTTCTTTTCGAGTCGGCATCACCATTTTCACCCCTTTTCCTTTTTGAGAGTTTGTGGTTCAACTTGAGTCCACACCTGTGCTTAAGATCACTGAGCTCATTAGTCACTTAATTGTCGTCATCAATCATCCAAAACCCACGGGGATCCTAGATGCATTTTCAATCTCCCCCTTTTTGGTGATTGATGACAACACATTAAGTCTTCAACATACAAGAGTATATAATTTTGTTTTCATAACGTGCGGGTGTATGAGTGACTCCCCCTCAATGAATGCATCATGAGAAGAAGATTGAGGAAGTCCTTCATACACTACTACAATAAGCCTCATCACAGGCGGCTCCAAACCTATTATCACAGACGGCTTTTAAAACCGCCTGAAACGAAGAGTCTGTGATAATCCGCAATTTCACAGGCGGAGAAGTGAAACCGCCTGTGAAGACTAATTATCATAGGCGGTTCTTCACTAAGGATAGCCGCCTGTGAAGATCGATTATCATAGGCGGTTCTTTACTTAGGCTAGCCGTCTGTGAAAATACTTTATCACAGACGGGTCGTGCAGCATATATAACCGTCTGTGATAAACGTCTTATCACAGACGGTTATTGAAGAATAACTAACCGTCTATGATAAGAAGTCTTCACAGACGGGTATTGAAGCATTACTAACCGTCTATGATAATTTGTATTCACAGGCGGATTTTGAAGCATAACTAACCGCCTATGATAATATGTCTTCACAGGCGGGTTTTGAAGCATAACTAACCGTCAATGATAATGTGTCTTTACAGACGGTTATTGAAGCATAACTAACCCGTCTATGATAATGAAGTTATCACAGACGGAGTTTACCTATATCAGCCGTCTGTGAAGACCCTTTAACGCAGCCGGTTTCTACCATAACAGACACCGCCTGTGAAAATTAGGTTATCACAGATGTTTCTTTACTTGTATCTAGCCGCCTGTGATAATTGTTTTTCACAGTCATGCAGTACTACTGCTGTTATTTCTAATTTCCAGGTCAATTCAATATAATCACAGAACAAAAAACAACAATCATCACAGAACAAAAGACAACAATATTATCATCACAGAAGTCAATTTCACTAAAACAATATACATATGTACAAGTTACAGATACAATTTCATCTCAAAGTTTACAAGTTTTCACTAAAAACTGTTTAGATTGGTATAGTCGCAAAGTTCTGGCACATCAGCTGCTGAACCTCTCTTATCAAAGAACTTCCCCGTTTTGTGCAAAATTTCGCGACGAATGAACTGACAGAGTTCAGAAGCAATCCTGTCGGCTCCTCCATCAGGAATACTTCTACAAACCGGCCATTCTTCGTTCAGATTCTTCTTGTGCTGCAATATAACACATAACAAGGTTTAGAATGTGTTGGTTTGAACAATCTCAAAGTATAGATCAAAGTGAGAGTATACAAGAATTTAGTAGGTATTTTTGGAGCAGTTGTACTATGAGCAATTGAATTTTGAAGTTGGAATCAAAATATGAAAATAATGTTTCTGGTAATATTGAACAGCAGAGAATATAAGCATTAAACTATGCTAGTTACAATGAAAATGAAACACAAAAGTAAAAAAATAAGGTATCGACATTAAGGATAACTTACATACTCACGATTGACTCTATATACGGCGGCGGTCCGAAGATGCTCGCATACATAATACCCGCATAAGACACTCCCAGCAGGCTGCTTCGGACAAGCATAATACGTTTTAATGTCCAATGCATTCGTATTAGGAGGTCTCTGACCGCCAAGCTGTTCCGCGTAAAACTGTTCCGCGTAAAACCGCCAAGCGCTGTAATACAAGAAATGTCATATAAAACTTGTCAACACATTCTAAATGTGCGTAAATTAAAATTATTGAATAAACGTACTTTTTCAAAATGGAAAGGAAATCTTTGTAACGATCTGGTGGGTAATCGGCCGAGTCCAAGACTGTTGCCATTCCCTGCGTTGGCTTGATGAAGATCATTATGTAGTGATTACTGCAAACATACAAACACACGTGTTAACAATTACCAATAATTGCTATTTCAATGCCATGTGTCGAACTTACTCGAAGTGGTACGGAGCCTTTACGAGGTCCTGGCCGTCTCTGACAAAGTTAAACATCGCATGTCCTATGTAAGCTGCAACTTCTGCCTTTCTACCCTTCTTAAGTTTTGCAATTGCTCTTTCAAAATCTTTTTTTTTCATGTGTTTGTACTGGCTTGATTCTCGATTTGCCTGGACGTCGAATAGCGACTTTGCAATCCTAGTAGGGTCAAGGATACCTGTCTTGTGCGCCAACTTTTCATTATCCATGTATTGCATCCTATTGAAGAAGTCCAGAATTGTTATAATCTCATGAAATGCGTATGCGTGTAGTAAGAAAAGCAAATACAAAATATTAGAGCACTTACAAGCACCAGACGAGCAGCAGGTTGATTTCGAGCATGCCCCGATGGAAAAGGGAAAGCAGCTCTTCAAATAAAATGACTCGTTTATCTACTCCAGTGCTCCAGAATGCTTCTTTTGGAATACGAAATGTGACGCACTGAAGACCATATTTTGTGCTGGCAGTGATGTACCACTCATGCATTCTTCTGAGCGCGACGGGTTGTTTGCTAAGTTGTACGGATGTCATTAACGGCTTCCCATTCTCAAATTTAGGAGGAACATCCTCAAGCTTGTATATTGGAACTCCTGGTTTAACTAAAGCCGTCCGCCGATTATACATGACACCGTCTTCTTCCCACTCCTCGATATCTTCTAATGCTGGCTCATGAGAAGAACGAGATGCACTCGATTTTCTAATATTTTCCTTCATAGCTTCCAAATACTTTGTCACTTCTGATGAAGGTTTCTTATTTTCGTATGAGCTAACTTTGACAGGCACTGATGATCGAGGAGTAGTCGTCGGAAGTTGGACACTGGCTTGTTGTTGAACCTGTTGTTCAACTGATTGCTCTTTACTCCCAGCAGCTGGCTCTAGTACTACTTCAAGCTGTTGCTCAACTAGTTGCTCTTTACTAGCAACAGCTTGCTCTGGTACTGCTTGAAGTTGTTGTCCAACTTGTTGCTCTTGGATATCATCATCCTTGCTCAGACATAGGGGGAGTGGATCTTCCCGGACTGGGAGTGGATCTTCATGCACTTTCGCCTTAGAAGATGGGGTTGCAGTATTTGGAGATGCGACGGGGCTAGAAATTGGCTCATCGTCCAACACGATATCGCGTCGGTGCCAAAGGATTAATTGGTTGACAGCCTGCCTCAGAGTCGCGATCCCCTCAGGTGTGACGTGGTCTATTTCATAATCTTCATAATCATTATCAATGATCTGAAGAACTTGCACCACAGAATAATACAACGGAAGTGGACTCCCGTTGAAGTCACGATCAGGCTTTGCCATAGCAGTGGCAACCTGTTTGGTTTTGTTCCCTGCTCTGCCTATCGGGACAAGAAGACGACAAGATTTGTCGTTAGCAATATCATCGACAGGGAACTTATGGGCTGACCCTGAGCCTGGCACGGAACCAACGCTGCTAGGGTAGGCAGTTGGAGATACTAATTGCTCCTTTTGCACCGGAACCATCATTGTACTCGGTGCCACTAATTGTCCTGATTGTCTAAGTTGTTCCATAATTTCTTGCATATTTTCTTTGACCTTTTGAGCAATTGTTTCATCAAGTGTTTTCTTAAACTTCTCACGTCTTCTATATGTGTCTTTATCTTTAGGGAAACCATCTAGCCAAGACATTTGAGAAGAGACCGCTCGAACCCGTCCGCTGTGTTCAGGGTTTCCCAAGATAGCGGTAAGTTGGTCATTCTCCCTCTTCGGCTTGAAGAGACCCTTCTGTTGCTTTTCAATTACTTCTTTCATTTTATCCTCTACTTCATTCAGAGAGTCGGGCTTTTCAAGTTTGCCCTCGCTGGTCAAACCTGACCGAGCAAAGACCCAGCGTTGAGTTCGCTCATCGCACCCTTCTAATGGGTGAGGATTGCCCTTACTAAGAATGTCGTCTATTATCTTATTCCATTTCTGGACTTTGGGGCCATATCCGGCAGACCCCAAGCGATGATGGTATTTGTTCTTTTTTGCAAGCTCTGACCTAGTTGCACTTAGAGCTTTAGCATCAGGTGTGCTCTTTTGACGAACAAACTCTTGCCACTGAGCTTGTGTGATTTTTCCCATCTTCCTCGGGCTAGGGACCTTATTGGCCTTAACATAAGCATTCATTTCACTCTTCCAGCATCGAAACTTCTTGCCGCAAGAGACCAATGTTGCTTTCTTTACAGCTTCTTCTGTGCCTTTCGGGAACTTGAATTGTTTCTTTATCTTTTCCCACAACTCATTCTTGGTCTGCTCGGGTAATTTCCTCCAATTCTCGGTTGTGATCGGCACAACCTCCCTAACAAGAAAACCGCATGCATTACGGTACTTGGTAACTGAATCCAGTGGTTCTTGGGGAAGCCCACTTGGACCGACCCTTGTTATGTACATGATGCGGTCCAATAGACCCTTATTGGGACCTCGTTGCCCTCGTTTCCGCTTGAGTGAAGCTGAGGATTCATCCATTGGTGAACCTTCTGCGGTTTTAGGAGCCGATGTCACCTCATTGTCTTCGAGATTAATCTAGGTAGAAAAAAATTATAAGACTTCGTATACTTGACAACCAACATTAACTTGAACTGCTGAAGTTAAGATTCGTGATCCATACCTCGTCGGCAGGATCATATTCCAGGTCTAGATCCACTGAAGTCTTTTTAATTTTTATATTCGGAAAAGGATCCGAAGGACTGTGATAGGAGCCTGAACTGCTGGAGTCAGTAAACTCCATATTGTCTTCTTTGTTGTTACAATCAGGACCAGTCTTCTTAGGGCTTTCCATGCTAGATCTAATAAGACAAAAAATCTAATAAATGGCATAACTAAATTTGGTCATATTTAAAACAAATTTTCTCAATTTTGGCTCAATTAAGTAAATTTAGCCAAAACACATTTTTGAAGTTATATAGGTCTAACTAAATTCTTGTATCATAGAGATCGGCATCATATGCTCAGACTCCATCGCCACACCTAGTGTTACCTAGATATGGGCGTGAGGATGCTCCTGGCATCACAAATGAGTTGGCCAGCAACTTTTGTTTGGCTTCAGAGCTAAATATAGCATAACTTTGGTAGCTCAGATTAGGTACAATTGCTCAAATGAAGCTGATGGAGCCACAAGTGCAGACATCTTTGGTAGCACAGATTAGCTACAATTGCTCAAATGAAACTTAGAGAAATAAAAGCAAACTTAGCCAAACTTAGTCTAGCATAGCTAACTCTAAGCAAAAGTAGCCAAATATAGCTAAATATAGCATAACTTAGTCAAAATTAGTCAAGTATAACTATATCTAATGTAACTTAGCCAAAATTAGCCAAATTTGGTCAACTTAACCAAATATAGCTAAATCTTGCCCCTAATAGAGAATTATGTGGCATATGCAAGGCCGATGACAGAAATAGGGAATATACTGCTGTTACTAGAGTCTAGAATCATGTTTACCACTAATGTGTCGGAACAGTTTCAGACACACAGAACCAACTACCAATTTATCGTGATATAACCATCCACATAAATCTTGCCCCACCGAACCCTAACCAAAGATGCCACCGAACTTGACAGTTTTTCGAATTCCACCGAACCCTAACCAAGGATGCCTACCATTATCTAATTCTCGAACCCTAACCAAGGATATGCAAGGCGGCAGCGAGGGCGGGGAGGGAGGCGGCACGGCGAAGGAGGATGGAAGGTCGAAGGGTTTAGGGTTTACCTTGAAGCTCGGCGGTGACGGAAATGGCTTCGCTCGGCGTACCTGGAAGTGAGGAGGGCGAAGCTCGGCGGCGACGGCGAAGCTCGGCGACGACGGCGAAGCTCGGCGACGGCGAAGCTCGGCGGCGTACCTGGAAGTGACGAGGGGGAACACTTGGCGGCAAACGAAATTTTGGCAGCCTAACGGCGTCTAAGTGTTTCGCCCGGGTTAGGTTTTTCCAATGCTGCCGAGGGGTATATATAGACTCACATTTTCTCAGGCGGATTTTAAGTACCGACCGTCAGGGAAGACTGTTATCTCAGTCGGATTTTACTTACCAACCGCCTGAGAAGATACAATTATCTCAGGCGGTTGGTTAGTAACACCCGTCTGAGAAGATACAATTATCTCAGGCGGTTGGTTAGTAACACCCGCCTGAGTTAAACATGAAGATATTTACTTCTTCTTAATTTGATGAACGCCTACATAAAGACCCCTCACCAACCGGGATGAGGATCCCCTGACTTAATCAGCGGTCACTGACATGTGGACCCGGTCCCACACGTCAGTGACCATGTCACGCGTGCGCGACCTTTCTTTTCCCCGAGGTGCGACCTTTCTTTTCCACTCCGCGCGGCCTTAAAGACCCAACACCACTATGGCTCACAAGCGCATCGCTCACTTTGAATCCTCTTGTTTTCTTCGTCTTCCTCCGCTCCGACGACCCAACACCACTATGGCCGACCTTCCGCCGCCAAGCCCTCCGAGGGAGCCACCTTGCAAGAAACAATGTTGCAGCTCCCCCGAGAAGATCAACGCCGAGCAGCGCCTCCTCATGGCGCGAGAGGCGTACAACAATACGTCTCGCGCCATGAGTGCCTTGGGGCTGGGTACCCTTCCAGAGTATACTGGAATGGGTACCTTGGGCCACTACCTCTACGCCCTCGTGGGGGTGGCTGATCGTCTCGACATTCTGTTCGCGACGATGGCCCAGGTTCTTGGCCCCGAGGGCCATAGAACGCTGGTGGAGGCGACGGCTAGCAACCTCGGGGTTGCACCGCCGGTGCAGCCGGTGCAGCCGGTGCAGCCGGTGCAGCCGGTGCCGGAGTCGCCGCCGGAGGACGAGGAGGAGGAGATGGAAGAGGAGTAGGAGTAGGATTTAATTAGTTTTTCTTTTTGTTGTTTTTAGTTGCTTCTGTTTTGTAAATATTGTTAATGAATGAAATCTATCTTTTTTCATCTATGTGATTGAATATTACTTGTGTATCTTTTGTGTTCTTGTGTAAATATTGTGCATCTTGTGTGTTCTTTTGTGAGATGTGCATACTGTGTGAATGATTGAATATTGTTAATGGATGTAGTGTGTTCATCGTTAATTAAAATTTCACGTCTGAGAAGAAATTAATTTGATATTTACCAAAACATTACAATGTCAGCTATACAAGTTTTAAAAATATTTTGTCCAGGTGGTAGATGTTAATTTTATACAAATGTAGAAGAAAGAATCATCGAATTTGGACACAATTTGCAGAATCTAAACATGTTTGAGTATTTATATTGGAATCTAAATAAAAAAGAAGCAAGGGATAAGGAAACTGAAGAACAGTATCGGGCATTATCTCAGGCGGTTGTTAAGCAATAACCACCTGTGAAGATATTTACTTCTTCTTATTTAATATTCTTGATTAAATGTGGTCCTTTAAAAAGGCAAAAATCCACCTTCTTGTAATATTATTGATAAGTAAAGGTTACCATTAAATTTCACTTCATAAATCCTTTGAAATTTGTCAGAACATAAAAAACATACAACAAATGCTATTTTTCATTTTTCTATCTTGATGAATATAATGCTTTTTTCATTTATTTTTTCAGTGGACATTTTTAATCATCATACCAACATCTAGGAAATTTTTCATATTTTTTTAAATTTTTTGGAATCAATGTGTGTTCATAATTTGATGAATGCCTCATATGAATATGAGCATTTAGTTAGAATGGTGGATAATTTGAAGTTTGACATGTTGGAATGCTTTTAAAAAAATTAAAAAAATTCATACATGTATAAATTATACAAATATGTTCATACCAACAATTTTGAGTGAAGGAACCTTTTTTTTATGAGATACACAAATGTGAATAATATGTGAGTAGAAATTAATTTGATATTTACCAAAACATTACAATGTCAGCTATACAAGTTTTAAAAATATTTTGTTCAGGTGGTAGATGTTAATTTTATACAAATGTAGAAGAAAGAATCATCGAATTTGGACACAATTTGCAGAATCTAAACATGTTTGAGTGTTTATATTGGAATCTAAATAAAAAAGAAGCAAGGGATAAGGAAACTGAAGAACAGTATCGGGCATTATCTCAGGCGGTTGTTAAGCAATAACCGCCTGTGAAGATATTTACTTCTTCTTATTTAATATTCTTGATTAAATGTGGTCCTTTAAAAAGGCAAAAATCCACTTTCTTGTAATATTATTGATAAGTAAAGGTTACCATTAAATTTCACTTCATAAATCCTTTGAAATTGGTCAGAACATAAAAAACATACAACAAATGCTATTTTTCATTTTTCTATCTTGATGAATATAATGCTTTTTTCATTTATTTTTTCAGTGGACATTTTTAATCATCATACCAACATCTACGAATTTTTTCATATTTTTTTAAATTTTTTGGAATCAATGTGTGTTCATAATTTGATGAATGCCTCATATGAATATGAGCATTTAGTTAGAATGGTGGATAATTTGAAGTTTGACATGATGGAATGCTTTTAAAAAAATTAAAAAAATTCATACATGTATAAATTATACAAATATGTTCATACCAACAATTTTGAGTGAAGGAACCTTTTTTTTTTATGAGATACACAAATGTGAATAATATGTGAGTAGAAATTAATTTGATATTTACCAAAACATTACAATGTCAGCTATACAAGTTTTAAAAATATTTTGTTCAGGTGGTAGATGTTAATTTTATACAAATGTAGAAGAAAGAATCATCGAATTTGGACACAATTTGCAGAATCTAAACATGTTTGAGTGTTTATATTGGAATCTAAATAAAAAAGAAGCAAGGGATAAGGAAACTGAAGAACAGTATCGGGCATTATCTCAGGCGGTTGTTAAGCAATAACCGCCTGTGAAGATATTTACTTCTTCTTATTTAATATTCTTGATTAAATGTGGTCCTTTAAAAAGGCAAAAATCCACTTTCTTGTAATATTATTGATAAGTAAAGGATACCATTAAATTTCACTTCATAAATCCTTTGAAATTGGTCAGAACATAAAAAACATACAACAAATGCTATGTTAATTAACTGACGCGCCGCACGAGGTCTGCGGAGAAGTTAAGAAGCCGTGGTGCAGGGGACGCGTGCGACGGAAGGATCTCTGAAGATCGTCTTCCAGAGTGGTTTAATTGTGCGCCGCACGAGGTCTGCAAAGAGTTCAATGCGCAATGAACAAAATATTTTGTTCAGTTGGTAGATGTTAATTTAATACAAATGTAGAAGAAAGAATCAGCGAATTTGAACACAATTTGCAGAATGTAAACATGTTTGAGTATTTATATTGGAATCTAAATAAAAAAGAAGCAAGGGATAAGGAAACTGCAGAACAGTATCGGGCATTATCCCAGGCGGTTGTTAAGTCATACCCGCCTTAGATAAACGTATTTGTAGACGGTTGTTAAGTACCAACCGTCTGTGAAGATCTTTACTTCTTTTTTCTCAGGCGGTTTATAAGTAATACCCGCCTGAGATAATCATTTTTAAACTACAATATGTTAATTAACGGCCTGAGAAGTGTTAATTAACTGACGCGCCGCACGAGGTCTGCGGAGAAGTTGAGAAGCCGTGGTGCAGGGACGCGTGCAAGGATCTCTCAAGATCGTCTTCCGCAGTGGTTTAATGGTGCGCCGCACGAGGTCTGCAAAGAGTTCAATGCGCAATGAACTAAATATTTTGTTCAGTTGGTAGATGTTAATTTAATACAAATGTAGAAGAAAGAATCATCGAATTTGAACACAATTTGCAGAATGTAAACATGTTTGAGTATTTATATTGGAATCTAAATAAAAAAGAAGCAAGGGATAAGGAAACTGCAGAAGAGTATCGGGCATTATCCCAGGCGGTTGTTAAGTTATACCCGCCTTAGATAAACATATTTGTAGACGGTTGTTAAGTACCAACCGTCTGTGAAGATTTTTACTTCTTTTTTCTCAGGCGGTTTATAAGTAATAACCGCCTGAGATAATCATTTTTGAAATTACAATATGTTATTGAACGGCCTGAGAAGTGTTAATTAACTGACGCGCCGCACGAGGTCTGCGGAGAAGTTGAGAAGCCGTGGTGCAGGGACGCGTGCAAGGATCTCTCAAGATCGTCTTCCGCAGTGGTTTAATTGTGCGCCGCGCGAGGTCTGCAAAGAGTTCAATGCGCGGGAAACGAACCGCTCCCTCGTCTACTCCGCACAGACCTATATAAGGCGCGTCGTCGGTTATGGACAAGCACAAAACTTTTCTCCACTCCTTTCTTCTTCTCCTAGCCCGCCGCCGATTAACCACCACAGCCATGGCCAACCTTCCACCACCTAGCCCGCCGAGGCAGCCATGCAAGCGGATACGCTGCAGTTCCCCCGAGAGGGTGAATGACGACCAGCGCGTTCCACCGCCGGTGCAGCCGGAGCCACCGGTACAGCCGGAGCAATCGGCTCAGCCGGAGAAGCCGACCCTCTCTCCTGCTGCATCGTCACCGGAGGAGGAGGAGGAGGAGGAGGACGACTTCGACGACGACGACGATGATGACGATGATGACGACGAGTCGTCCTCCGACGACGGCGACGACGAGTCGTCCTCCGACGACGGCGACGACGAGTCGTCCACCGACGACGGCGACGACGAGTCGCCCACTGACGACGGCGACGACGACGACGGCGACCACCACCATGGTGACGACTACGACGACGACGACGACGACGAGTCGGAGGAGGACCGCTTGGCTTGGTTTGAGAAGCTGGCGGAGAGGATGGAGGAGGCGGGGCCGTAGTGTAGTTTTAGGATTTCAATCAAGTGTTCTTGTACATTTTTCTTGTGTTTTGTACATATTTCAATCAAGTGTCAATGAATACTGGTGGATAATTTGAAGTTTGACATGTTGGAGTGCTTTTAAAAAAATTAAAAAAATTCATACATGTATAAATTATGCAAATATGTTCGTACCATCAATTTTGAGTGAAAGATCTTTTTTTATGAGATACACAAATGTGAATAATATGTGAGTAGAAATTAATTTGATATTTACCAAAACATTTCAACGTCAGCTATACAAGTTTTAAAAATATTTTGTTCAGTTGGCATTATCTCAGGCGGTTGTTAAGTAATACCCGCCTGAGATAAAAATCTTCCCTGGCGGTTATTAAGTACCAACAGCCTGTGAAGATATTTACTTCTTAATTAATAAACATCATCTCAGGCGGTTGGTAAGTAAAACCCGCCTGCGATAAAGTTAAAAACCGCCTGTGAAAAACCTACGTCTATATAAGGACCCCTCACCGCAGTCAAAACGCAACCCTGGAGAATTTATATCGACGCCGCCAGGCTGTTGAAATTTCCCCTGCGCCGCGCCGCCGCTCCGCCGCCCAGCCCATACTGCCGCGCCGCCGCTCAACCCCGCACCGCCACTTCTCCACCCAGCCGGCCCACCGTGCTGACGCCTCTGCAAGGTAAATGTAGTTTCCTTACTTTTTCTTTGTATATTTTCATTAGCTGATAAGCTGTTAGTTTTGTGTGTTCTGGTATATGGATTCTGTCCTTTTGCATGTGTAAGGACTGTATGGATTGTGTTCTGGTATATTGATGTATGGACTATATGGATTGTTTCCTTTTTGTACCTATTATGTGACATGAATATGATGTTTAATTAACAGATGCTATTGTAATATATATAAGATGCATCTGGGCCTTGTTTCCCGATATAACGGACTGGATCCCACCCAGACCTAGCCCATGCTGCTGGGCCTGTTTCCCCCTTTGACTCCGTCCGCCTCAAGACGTCGCCCGTCTCCTACATTAGTCGCCCTAATCATACTTGTTATGTCTCTGTAAATTCATTTTATAGAAGACCTTTAGAGAATATTTGTGGCCAAATTTTGTAAATCTGACAAAAAATTCTATTATTGAAGCATGGACCGTCGAGCGTGGATGTATAACATGCCAAGACCCGATCCTATGCACATTCGTAATGTTGCAAATTTTATTGAAGCATCCAAGAGACATGCGAAGTTGCAAAAGATAGATGACATATTATGTCCATGTATCGACTGCGAAAATAAGATTGCTTGGACGGATACTATAGTAATCCAATCTCATTTGGTGAAAAGAGGTTTCAAAAATAACTACACAATATGGACAGAGCATGGTGAGTTAGATACACATGATGTGGATAAAGATGATGAGAGAGGCTCAGATGATGATAATGTTCATATCGATGATGGTAGTGACAATCAAGCTGGTGATGATGATGATGAGTTCGATTGTGAGGAGATGTTGCGTCACATTGAACCATATGTACTGACTTCTATGGGAGCAAGCAAAGGTTTAAGTAAAATGGAGACATTGCAGAATGCGGCCACAGAGCTTTTATATGATGAATCAAACGGTTGTGATAAAGAGTTTACTACATTGCGTGCAGTCTTAGAACTACTAAAGTTGAAAGCTACGCACGGATGGTCCGATTGTAGTTTCTCTGATCTTTTGAATCTTCTGGCAGAAATTCTTCCAAATCCAAATAAACTGCCTAGAAGCACTTATAAAGCGAAGAAACTTCTTTGCCCGATGGCACTAGGTGTGACAAAAATACACGCTTGTGTGAACCATTGTATTCTGTATCGCAAAGAGCATGAGCTCGCAACTAGATGCCCCATTTGTGGTGTCAGTAGATATAAGAAGGACTACAATCACCAGTATGTTACCAACATGAAAAAGACTCAGAAGAATAAGAAGTTTATTATTGGTCCTGAAGGTGACGATGACGATACTTCTGGCGATGCAGACGGAAAGAATAAGAGAAAAATTCCTGCATTGGTGATGTGGTACCTTCCGGTAATTGATCGCTTGAAGCGTTTGTTCTCAAACCCTAGGGAGGCTGAACTTATGCGTTGGCATTCCGAGGAACGCAAGAAGAATGAAAAACATATACGACACCCTGGTGATGCAACACAGTGGAAAAATTTTGATATTCAGTATCCAGAATTTGCGAAGGAAATCAGAAATGTGAGGTTTGCCTTGGGTACAGATGGAATGAATCCGTTTGGTGAAAAAAGGAGCATACACAGCACATGGCCCGTGGTCTTAACTATGTACAACCTACCGACGTGGTTGTGTCACAAAAGGAAATATATCTTATTATCTGTTCTTATCCAAGGTCCGAAACAACCCGGCATCGAAATTGATGTGTTCTTGGAACCTTTAATGGAAGATATGGCGAAATTGTGGAATGAAGGGGTACGTACATGGGATGAGTACAAGCGGGAGTATTTCACGCTAAGAGCAATGATATTCGTTACCGTGCATGATTATCCCGGACTGTTTACATTATCGGGACAAATGAAAGGGAAGAAAGGTTGCGTTAGGTGCGTGGATAGAACTGGATATCTATACCTCACTTCATCCAGAAAGACGGTGTACATGAGACATCGACGGTTCTTGACAGATACACACAAGTATAGGAAGATGAAAGAACAATTTGATAACAAAATCGAAAAAGATACTGCACCGAAACCTTACAGTGGAAAACTTGTGTTTGAAATGGTCAAGAACATTCATATTGCTTTCGGTAAGGGAAAAAAGAGTAAAGGAATTAAGAGAAAGAAAAGTACATCTTCGGATGATACAACTGACATGGCTTTCAAGAAACAATCAATTTTTTTCAAGTATCTTCCGTATTGGAAGAATCTGGAATGTTGCCATAGTATTGATTTGATGCACGTTACAAAGAATGTATTTGACAGCATCATTGGGACCTTGCTGGACATGCCGAGGAAGACAAAGGATGGATTAAATTCACGTATGGACCTAGTAAATCTTGATTTGAGACCAGAGCTTCATCCAGTAGAAAAGGCGAACGGGAAGCATTACCTTCCCCCAGCCAGCTACAACTTGACGCTAGAAGAGAAAAAAGCAATTTGCGAATGCTTGCGTGGGATCAAAGTTCCCACAAGTTTCTCATCCAATATCCGCAAACTAGTCTCGATGAAAGACTTGTCTTTATTCGGTTATAATTCTCACGACTGTCACATGATGATGACAGTTTTCCTTGCCATTGCAATAAGAGTAATCAAACCTGAGCATATAAAAGTTGTCATCACACGTTTGTGTTACTTCTTCAATGCAGTATCGCAAAAGGTGATAGCACGTGAAGATTTAGACTATCTGAAAACATACATCGTCGAGACAATGTGCAAGCTTGAGATGTGTTTCCCACCATCCTTTTTTGATATGCAAGTACACCTAATCATACATCTTGTTGATCAGATAAAAGCATTGGGGCCACTATATTTACATCATATGTTTTCGTTGGAGAGATATTTAGGAGTATTAAAAGGTTATGTGCGGAACCGTGCTCACCCAGAGGGTTCAATTATGGAAGGATACACCACTGAAGAAGTGATTGAGGGTTGCGCTGATTACATCAAAGATGGAAAATCGATAGGTGTGCCTATACCGGTACATGAGGGTAGACTACGTGGGAGAGGCAAAGTGGGTAAGAAAACTTTTATTGTTCAAGATTACAAGAATGTACACCGTGCACATTTTGGTGTACTACAACAGCTCGCAATAGCTGAGCCGTACATCGAGGAACACCAAATTGAGCTTCGTGATAAAAACCAAGACCGCAAAGAGGACTGGATCATGAAAGAGCACAGAAGATGTTTCACTGAATGGTTAATGGACAAAAATATATCATACGGAAACACTATAGAAGAGGCAACAATGAAAAAGTTAGCTTGTGGCCCATCTGCTTTGGTAACATCATGGCAAGCATATGACATCAATGGTTACACATTTTACACTAAAGAAAAAGACGGTAAGAGTGTTGCACAAAATAGTGGTGTTCGTATTGAGGCTTATGATTCACAAGGGCAGAAGACCACATACTTCGGGTTCATAGAGGAAATATGGGAACTCGATTATGGCGAAAGAATGGTAATGCCCGTATTTAAGTGCCAATGGGTCAAACATCCTGATGGTTTGAAAGTGGACAATTACGGACTGACACTGGTAGACTTGAATAAAGTGGGTTACAAAGATGACCTGTGGGTTCTCGCCGATAATGTTGCACAAGTTTTTTATGTTCAAGATCCAGAAACTGAGAAGTTGCACGTAGTTGTTTCTGGAAAGCAAAATATTGTTGGGGTTGACAATGTGGGAGATAATGAAGAGGAATATAATCAGTATGAAGAGATGTACCTTTTCACCGAACCAGAAAACATCAAGCGCGTAGAGAGAAGCATTAAAAAGAATTTGAAACCCTATATGCGAGAAGATGTCAATGCTGGAAAAAATGTATATAGCAATGCGAGATGATATATATTGTATATATTTGTATCTTCTGAAATCAACTTAGAACAATGTTGGTATATGGATTGTGTCCTTTTGCATTTGTGTACATATGCGTTTGGACTCAATGATTTGGAAGTTTGGAAGTTTGGTCTTTCTTCAGATAATGATGTCTCGGGCGTGTAGCCGATTGAAGGAGGAGCGCTTGGCGTGGCGCAAGAACCATCCCCATGTATGTACATATGGCACACCGGTCACATGGTTGTATATACATATGTATCTGTAATGGACTGATGAACTTAACTGTAGTTTGTTTTTCCGTGTTGTTTGTTTTTGGTATTTTCAATTTCTCCGCGTAGGGTTTCTCTGCGAAGCCTGAATCGGGAGATTTATTGAAGTGGCAGTGCATCGTCCCCGGTAAAGAAGGGGTAAGTCATGAAGAACAAGCACAATATGAGTTTAACTATCGTCCTCCTATTAATAAATTTCTTTTGCAGACTGAATGGGAAGATGGTTACTACCCCCTGACAATCTCCTTCTCTGAGGACTATCCCTTGGTGCCTCCAAGATGCTCCTTTCCATTTGGGTTCTTCCACCCAAATGTCCATCGTTCGGGAGCACTCTGCATCGGGATTCTTGATCAAGAGACTGTAAGATAGACCTATTTTGTTCATGTAATTATTACTTATAATTTTTGTCGAACTTATTTGAACTGGTTTCTTATATTGCTTAAATTATATTTCGTAGGGGTGGTGCAGTGCTTTTACAATCAAAACTATACTACTTGAAGTTCAGCGTTTGCTGCATCAGCCAAATGTGCCTGATGTTGAAAATGATTGCTATAATCTACTTATCAAGGTTAGATGACACTTTGACTTAGTGACCAATGTAGGTTATTCATTCCTCCTTCGACATTTGTTAATTTAAATAATGTCAATATTTTCAGGATCCAGCGGAATATAAGAGACGTGTTCGGGAGCAAGCAGGACGGTACAATTTAGATTGATCGATGGGAGCTTCATCGTCGATCTACAATGAATGTAGCATGATTTTTGTTCAGTGTGTAAAGAAATTATCTTTGAACAATTGTAAAGCCTCTAATGGTGTATTATCACAATTAAGCCAGCCTCACTGGTGATCGAGCATTTCCTATAATGCATTACTGTACTAGTATCCGCTAGCTCATCTGTGTTTTTTTCCTGATACAATTTTGCCTGCACGACTACATGCGGCTGTGATATATAATTGCAACTACATCCCTGTAATTTCAATGAAAACCGCTTATGATAATTAAACAATGACCGCCACTGAAAATACATGATCTTCTTAGGCCGTTGTTAATCAAGAACCGGCTATGAAGTTCATTGCATTACAGACGGTTATTAATTAAGAACCGCCAACGAAGATCATGTATTTACTCAGACGGTTGTTCCTTAAAATCCATCTGTGAAGTTCATTGCATTACAGACGGTTATTAATCAAGAACCGCCAACGAAGATCATGTATTTACCCAGACGGTTGTTTCTTAAAATCCGTCTGTGAAGTTCATGGCATTGCAGGCGGTTAATAATTAATAACCGTCTGTGAAGATCATGTATTTACCCAGACGGTTGTTTCTTAAAATCCGTCTGTGAAGTTCGTTGCATTACAGGCGGTTCTTAATTAAGAACCGTTTCTGAAGATCATGTATTTACCCAGACGGTTGTTCTTTAAAATCCGCCTGTGTTGTTCTTTCATCACAGACGGTTATTATATCATTCGTCATCACAGTCGCATATTTTTAAGGACCGCCTGTGTTTGAAAAATTGAGGCGCCTGTAAAAATGCTTTTTGTAGTAGTGATACACACACACACACACATTATGGTGGGGTGCCTACGTGTTGTGCCCAACATTTGTGACAAGACATGTGAAATATGAATATGATCAAAATATAGACATTCAAAGCATCATATTGATATTAAACAATCAAAACATAGTCTTGCACAAATTTAAGCATTCGAATGACATAAATATCACATTAAGCCAATTGAAACATTCGAATGGCATAAATATTACATTAAGTGTGCAACATGTCCAAGATCCAAAATAAGGGCCGCTCTCCCCACATCTAACTACTCTCCCCCATCCTTCTAACTCTCCCCACATCTAACTACTCTCCCCAATCCTTCTAACTCTCACCTATCTAACTCTCCCCCTTTGGCATCAAGACACCAAAAAGGAAAAGAAGAGGGGAACACCGAGGCCTATCCACTAGTCGTCATCCTCCTCACTATCGCCTGCCTCATCATCGGAGTCGCTCTCTGTGGCCTTCGGGTCCTCGTGGTCCTCATCGTCGTCGGAGACCCGTGCCGAGGGAGCCGCCTGGGAAGAGCTCCCGTCCTCTTGGAGCTGGGCGAGCTCGTCGGCGGTGAAGTTGGGGAATGGAGTGATCTCCCCGTCGCTCACCTCCGGAGAGGACATGGGGACCTCCAGTTTGTCGCACACCACCTTGAGGTATTTTTCTTGGCGCTTGTGTGCCCGCTGATTCCGGATCTCTTGCTTCCGACAGGAGGTGAAAATAGCCTTGAAGCACTTGAAGAAAGAGCTCATCAACCGAGGTGGAGGCGGAGAAGGAGGTGCCACGGGGTGAGGTGCTGGCATTGCAGAGTGAGAGGGAGGCTCCGCATTCTTCCGGCGCGGAGGAGGCGGCACTGAAGGAGGCGTCTGAGGATGGAGCGGACAATGAGTCACATCCTTCACGAAGGTCAAGCCCGACACCTTCTCGATGAGATACATGATGTAGGGCGCATACCCACAAGTACGATTAGGGGTATGTGAGATGTTGAAGATGTCGTCGAAGATGTAGTCAGCTAGGTTGAACTTCTCATCGCCATCAATAAGGAGCAATAGGTGCCTTAGATTGCCTTGGATCACCCCTGCATCACCATCCTTGGGTCCAATTGTCCTCCTCAGGATCCTGTTCAGAATGCTATAGAATGGCTTGATATTGCGAGCATGCCCGACATCATATTGAACATGACTGGGATACATGTAGGCCAACTCATCTCTATCTATGGGCTTGAGGTTAGAGATAATGATCTCATGATCCAAATGAGCCTCAAGTCCGAGAATCTTAGCAAACTCCTCAAAAGTAACTGAGAACTTCTCGCCATGCGTCATCCAGATGATCTGTCTATCACCTGAAGTGGTGAAGTAGATGGTGGAGTAGAATTGTAGGATGACTTCACTATTCCAGTCACGTTTGAAACCCATGATGCCTTTGAGCTCATGGCGCTCAGCAGCTTCAATGACCGCATCAAAAGCAGAATGTTTCTTTTGGTCCATATACTTCCAGTCTATCCATTGTGCTTCGATCACTGGCTTCTTCATGTTCTGGTAGACAAGACGATAATAGTCACAGTGAAAGTCGCACCAAAACCTAGGGTCAGCGGTGCTTCTTTCATACTTGTAGACTTTGTCCGTCCACAGTCTTCTTGCCTTCTCGGCTCCTTTCCTATGGAAGACATTGGCGGCTATCTCACGCTGCCTGTTGAGGTTTCTCTCAGGAGTGTGCACCTCCAAGGGGTCAATGTCCTCTAGAAAACAAAATTCAGTTGCACAATCCACAGCCGAATCTGAATATGTAGCTGCTGCTAGTGCTTGCTCACAAATTCTTTGGATTGTTCAAACACTTAAAGACTATGGGGTTGATCTAGATAGTGTTCCATTGTTCCGTGATAACACTAGTGTCATTTGCATTGCTAAAAACCCCGTGCACCATTCTAGAACTAAGCACATTGATATTAGGTATCACTTTCTCTGAGATAACGTTGAAAAAGGAAACATTGTGCTTCACCATGTAGATACCGAACATCAATTGGCTGACATTTTTACAAAACCCTTGGATTTCACTCGTTTTTGTTACATTCATAGTGAAATAGGGGTTTTGCATCCTCATGGCTTAAATTGAGGGGGAGTTTTTGAAACTTGGGAAGTCTATGTGTGAATCTGAAATTAAAATAATATGAGCATAGTATTTCGTACATATATGACTTTGTGATTCCGTTTACATGCTTAAAGTTCTTACTATATTACTCGTGTTATACATTTTGTAGTTTTTGCCATGTCTAGTAATTGGAATAATTACTTACACTAAATCTGGTCATGGTCGAACTTTCTTGCTGTTTTGAACTTGTTGCATGCTCACAAGTGCTTTTAATCATTAAGAATTAATCAAGTAATCAACTCACATGTTGAGTTTTTATGAACAAATATAAATTGAGAAAAGATCAAGAGAATATGCATGCATCACACTTCTTCTTTTGAGATGGCTTGTCATTGCACTTAGATATGAACTTAGAAGAAGTTGTGTATGACTAAAACCATGTCCTTAAGCTTCTGATTGTCAAATGACATAGGCTTAGCTTGGTTGGTTAGAATAAGGCAAATGCGCATATAATCTCTTTCAAATATCATATGATATAAATTTATGCTTTGAAAAATAATGAAATGCAGCAACTAGTGTCATGCTTTCAGGTTTTGAAATAGTTAAGCTTGTGAGATCATGACTTGCTTAAATTGAAAATTACATATGATCTCTAGCATGGCTTACACTACTTTATGTATCTCATTGATGTGATAGTGTAAGTTACTTGATAGTATGACTTGGATGAGCTTTGTTTTATATGTATATGTTATAATATGCTCATAACAACTAAAGTTGGAGAGATAATTTGTTTATATGCTCATGACTTGCTGAATACATTGTCAAAGGGGGAGAGATATGCATAAAGAGAGAGAAAATATGTGCATAAGGAGAGATAATAAAGGGGGAGAGATAATATGGGACAATTTGTCTTCTCATTTTACTTTTGATTTACAAAGGGGGAGAAATTGCCTTCAAAACTTTTATGTGAATAAGCCAAATGTACGGATTTTAGATGGTGTTGCCAATGCATTCATCAAGGGGGAGATTGTAAGACCTATGTGTGCTGAATACATTGGCTTGTAGTGAATACACTTGTCTTTGATGATAAAAGTTTTAAATATCACCAAAACACATTTTTGTCAAGGTCCGACTCTAGCTCTGAGCTACAGCAAGGTCCGACGATAGGTCCGGCTTGTTTTGGGTAGCTCCGGCTACGTTAGATGCTAGGTCCGGCTTCTTGGTAAGGTCCGACTAGCTTTGGTTAGCTCCGGTGAGCTTTATCTTTAGCTCCGGCATGTCCTTGTGAGCTCCGGCATGTCTTTGATAGCTCCGGCATATACTTGATAGCTCCGGCATGCTTTTGCTTAGCTCCGACGTACCTTGTCTAGCTCCGGTTTTGGGTTGACTAGTTTTGACTAGTTTTTTGTAAGCTCCGGTGCTAGGATCTACTAGTTTTGGTAAGCTCCGGCAGGTGCTTCATTGTACTAGTTTTGGTAAGCTCCGACGCTAGAATCTACTATTTTTTGTTAGCTCCGGCTCAAGCTCCGGGTTGCTCTGGGAAGGTCCGGAACTTGACCTATTTGCTTCTGCTTTTCATTTGCAATGTTTCGTACTTGCTTTACATTGTTGGAAAGATTGCTTAGTATTCACTTGCTAAGTTTTTTGTGTGTTTTGGTTGAATACGGTTGATATCGTTTCTACTGTGGTTTTGCAACATGCTTATGTGAGGTGCTCACATAAGGTGTTGTGTTTGGAACTAACTTGAGTCAAGTCGAGGACTTGGGCTCGTATGGATTGTTTGTTTGATCATGTGCAGGTGTTGCTTGAGTTCAAGTCATGGCTGGTGACAGGATACATTGGACTAGTCTCGGGAGGAGATGAGGTTCCAACAACCAAGTTCGGGAGGAACTGTGGTTGAGCGGGTCAGGAGGTCGCGCAGGATGATTGAATCAAGGGCAGTGCATATGAAGGTCGAAGGAAGGTGTTCACACGTATGCATGAGGTGCATGACGTGGCAATATGCTTCTAGAGACGGATTATGGAAGGAAGATCTGATCGGAAGGATCGGATCGTATCGGTTGAAGACTTAGGCTGCTAGCTGAGTCGGTTATGGCTCGGTATGGAAAGTATCGAGTTGGTTATGTTAGGATTTCGTGTGGGTCACGAATTTGAGTTGTTTAGGAATGTGGGATACGTTCCTAAGGTGTTTGGAAGCCTTAAGATTGCTTCTATCTGCGTATAGAAGAATCTTGAGCAGTTATGGAAAGTTACGATTCGTGATCTGAGTAGGATTGGAGTCCTAGTTGTATTGGGTTGGCCTAAGGGCTGGTTATAAGCAAGGGAAGGCCAAAGCTCGTGGTATACAACTTTGGGGGCTGTTCATCTCGTTTTCTATTGAATAAAATTCATAGTTTGAAGGAACTTTTGTGCCTTGTTCGTCCGACTTGTTCCAGACAAGTTTTACTCGTCGAGTTTCTGGACAGCACTACCTTTCTTCGGTGGTTTTATCATAACTCGAGTTTTATAGATCCAATTGACATGATTATTTTTGGGTTGTCTTCAAAACTTGATTTTCTATCATCTGTCAAAATTTCACGGTCATTGGATTTGTAGTTTCTGAGCTACACGAGTTTCTTTGCAGCATTCCAGAAACTGTTTTTCTCGGGTAGGTCAGATTGACCATAGTCTGATCTTTCGATCATAACTTGAGTTTTTCTCGACGGATTTGAGTAATTCTTTTTGTGTTGTCGTCGTGACTTGATTATCTCTGATATATATCACTTTTGTCACGGTGAAACACGTTTAGATTAGTCTCATACACGATTTCTTTAACAGATCGTTTTTTCTACCGAAGGGATTAGAGTTTTATTGTTTCCGCTGCGTAAGATTTTTAAATCCACCATTCACCCCCCCTCTGGTAGCTTTTCACGTGCTCTTCGATCCTACACCCACACCTCCGGGGCTTCCAATGCACGGATTGGAAATGATTTTTGGTGGAGAAAACTGAAAATCGCCTAATGGGCGTGGAGGTGCGCGCGTGGGAGAGAGAAAAGTGAGTGTGGAGAAGAGGAGGGGTCGGCCGCCTCCTGGGGATTTATGTCCCCAGGGGCCGGACTAGTCCGGTATGGGGGCCGGACTAGTCCGTCAGCAGACCAGACCCTGACCAGTCCGGATCCGGACTTGTCCGTCCATAGGGCGTACTAGTCCGGTCCTAAAAGACTGAAAACATATATGTTTGAGTTTTAGCCACTATAGTTGATCCTTTTGGACATACTGCCACCACAAAACTTTATGAATATGGTCAGTAAGCAATCAACAATCAAACTATGACCATAACTCACAAAGTTTATAGTTTTTCAAATATTTTGGAGAAAATTGAGATAGAGATGAATTTCTCAAACACATGCATTCTTTTGAATAAGATGTAAAGTAAACATTCAGATGTGCATGTTTCAAGCCACATTTCGAGAATCTAAGAGATTGAGCTCACTCCTAAGCTCACAAAAACGCTTCTCATCTAGAGGCTTGGTGAATATATCGGCTAGTTGGTTCTCGGTTCTAACATGGGATATCACTATGTCCCCTTTCAAGGAATGATCTCTCAAGAAGTGATGTATAATATCTATGTGCTTTGTCCTCGAATGCTCAACTGGATTATGGGCTATTTTGATGGTGCTCTCATTGTCACATAGGAGTGGAATATGGCGCAAGTTGATATCATAATCCCTTAGAGTTTGCCGCATCTAAAGAAGTTGTGCACAACAACTTCCGGCTGTGACATACTCCGCTTCGGCTGTGGAAAGAGCAATGGAGTTTTGTTTCTTGGAGGACCAAGACACTAAGGATCTACCAAAGATTTGACATGTCCCGGATGTGCTCTTTCTATCAACTTTGCACCCCACATAATCCGCATCAGAATAGCCAATTAGGTTAAACTTGGATCTTTTGGGGTACCAAAGTCCTAAGCTAGGTGTGTGAACTAAATATCTAAGAGTTCTCTTAACGGCGGTCAAATGACACACTTTAGGTACAGCTTGAAAACATGCACACATACACACACTAAGCATAATATCGGGTCTAGATGCACAAAGATATAACAAAGAACCAATCATGGAATGATATACCTTTTGGTCCATACTTGGACCATCTTCGTTGAGGTCTAGATGTCCATTTGTTGCCATTGGAGTCTTGATGGGTTTGACCTTGTCCATGTCAAATTTCTTTAATATGTCTTGAGTGTACTTTGTTTGACTTATGAATGTGCCTTCTTTGAGTTGCTTAACTTGAAAACCTAAAAAGAACTTCAACTCCCCCATCATGGACATCTCAAATCTTTCTTTCATTATCTTAGAAAACTCATCACAAAACACTTTGTTAGTAGAACCAAATATGATGTCATCGACATATATTTGGCACACAAAGAGATCATCATTAAAGTGCTTTGTAAAGAGAGTGTAATCAGCTTTTCCTATCTTAAAACCATTTTGAATCAAAAAGTCTCTAAGGCACTCATACCAAGCTCTAGGAGCTTGTTTGAGGCCATAGAGAGCCTTACACAATTTGAAGACATGGTTTCGGAAGTCTTGGTCTTCAAAGCCCGGCGGTTGCTCCACATAGACTTCCTCCTTGATTGGGCCATTTAGGAACGCACTCTTGACGTCCATTTGGTAAAGCTTAAAATCATGGTGAGTAGCAAAGGCAAGTAATATGCGAATTGACTCTAGCCTAGCTACGGGAGCAAAAGTTTCATCAAAATCCAAACCTTCGACTTGTGAGTACCCCTTGGCCACAAGTCGTGCTTTGTTCCTTGTCACCACGCCATTCTCACCTTGCTTGTTGCGGAACACCCACTTGGTGCCCACAACATTTGCTTGTGGACGCTTGACAAGCTCCCGAACTTTGTTCCTCTCAAAGTTGTTGAGTTCCTCTTGCATGGCCACCACACAATACGGGTCTCTCAATGCGTCTTCAACCTTATGGGGCTCCAACGAAGAGACAAAAGAGTAATCTTCACAAAAGTTAGCAACACGAGAACGAGTGATTACCCCTTTTGTAATGTCTCCTAGAATGTTGTCAACGGGCTGATCCCGTTGAACACTTTGATGCACACGAGGATGTGGAGGTTGAACTCTTGAGTCATCATCATCCTCTTCTTCTTCTTGGTCTCCCCCTTGATGTATGCTTCCCTCTTGACTTTCGTCTTCTTGATCATGTTGAGGTGCCACTTGTCCATCTTCAACTTGATCACGTGGGGGATGACTTGCATCAACTTGTGGTTGGTCACTAGAGTTTAAGGTTGTTCTTGTGGACGAATATCTCCAAGTGCCATCCTCCTAAGAGCCTCTTGCAGAGAGTCTTCTTGATTTAACACACTTTGATCAACTTGCTCCACTTGGGAGCCATTAGTTTCATCAAACACCACGTCGCGTGCTATTTCAACAATCTCGGAGGATTTGTTGAATACACGGTAGGTGTGGGTGTTTGAATCATAACAAAACAAGAAACCTTCATCGGACTTTGAAGCAAACTTCGAAGTCCTAGGCTTCTTGTTGAGAATATAGCATTTGCTCCCAAAGACACGAAAGTAAGAGACATTGGGTTTCTTACCAACTAGAAGCTCGTAGGGGGTCTTCTTGAGGAGGCGGTGGAGGTACAATCGGTTGACGGCGTGGCAAGCGGTGTTAACCGCCTCCGCCCAAAACCGGTCTGATGTCTTGTACTCATCAAGCATCGTCCTTGACATCTCAATGAGTGTCCTATTCTTCCGTTCCGCCACCCCATTTTGTTGAGGGGAGTAGGGGGCTGAAAATTCATGCTTGATGCCCTCCTCCTCCAATAATTCTTCCACTTGAGTGTTCTTG
The DNA here is from genome assembly GCA_036927565.1 of Tuctoria greenei. Lineage (NCBI taxonomy): Eukaryota > Viridiplantae > Streptophyta > Magnoliopsida > Poales > Poaceae > Tuctoria > Tuctoria greenei. The sequence continues at coordinate 37,250,045 of JAYESD010000008.1, forward strand.
AACTCGATGCCGTTGTCGCTTCTTATAGCCTTGATTCTTAAGGTGAGCTCATTTCGAGCTCTCCTTAAGAACCTCTTGAGGACACTGTGAGTCTCACCCTTATCATGTAGGAAAAATACCCAAGTGAAACGAGGAAAATCATCAAAAATAACAAAACCATATTTGTTACCGCTAATGCTAATGTAGGTTATTGGCCCAAAAAGGTCCATGTGTAGCAGTTCCAAAGGTCTTGTCGTCGTCATGATGTTCTTGGAGGGGTGTTGAGCTCCTACTTGCTTGCCCGCTTGGCAAGCACTATATGGCCTATCCTTTTCAAAGACAACATTCTTCAAACCATAGATGTGCTCGCCCTTAAGAAGCTTTTGTAAGTTCCTCATCCCAACATGGGTTAGCCTTCTATGCCTAAGCCATCCCATGTTGGTTTTTGCCATTAAGCATGTGTCAAGTTGAGCTTTATCTGAGGTAAAATCCAAAAGATAAAGCTTTCCCTTGAGCACACCCTTAAAAGCGATTGAGTTATCACTTCTTCTAAGGACGATCACACCCTCATTAGTAAAAACACAATTATAACCTTTGTCACATAGTTGTGATATGGAAAAAAGGTTTTAGTCTAAAGAATCAATATGCAAAACATGAGAAAGAGTGTGTTGGGGAGAAATGACAATTTTACCGGAGCCAAGGATTTTCCCTCGGCTATTGTCCCCAAAGAGGATCCCTTCATTTGGATCACCATGTTGCTCATACTCCACGAACATTCTCCTCTCTCCGGTCATGTGGTCGGTGCATCCACTATCGAGCACCCATTTGGATGCACCGGAGGATTAAGCCTACAAAACAAGATTATGCCTTCTTTTTAGGTACCCAAGCGGAGTTGGGTCCTTTGACGTTAGTAGTGAGGCACTTGGGCACCCACACACAAGGCTTGGGGCTCTTGCGGAGTGGCCCAACATATCTAGCATAAACTTTGCCATACTTGTTCCTCATTAAAACATAAGATGCATCAAAATCATGAAAGAGAGGAAGCGGTTAAGATTTAGGCATGTTAGTGCTAGTTGAAGTATTCTTCCCAATTTTAGTTGGGGATGAACTTCCTTTGACAAAGACAATCAAGTATTTGCCATACTTGGAGGTTTCAGCATTTTGCTTTCCACCTCTAGTATAACCAAGACCATCTTTGACATAGGGAGGTCTTGTGTTGGTGTATGCACTTCGTGCATATGCCACCTTCTCTTTGTCAAAGATGCCACCCTTAGGTGCTTGTTTGCCTTGAGTCAATTTAAGCTCATCCTTTAATTTAAGGATCAAGTTAGAACATTTGCAAGTAGATATTGCTTCGGATGCAACCTTTGAGGAGTATGAGCTTTTGGAGGAAGAGGCTACATTAGTCTTGAGGGACTCAACTTGAGTCACAAGGATCTTGTTAACTTTTGCCAAGTTGCCAAGTTCGTCCTTGAGCTCAATGGTTGTCTCCTCAAGACTTGAGCATGTTTTCTTGCTTAGAGCAAGCTCATGCTCTAATGCCTTGCTCTTCTCCCTCTCAAGCTCAAGGAGCTTAATGAGCTCTTTACATCTCTCCTTTTCATGGATAAGCATGTCCTCTTGCCTATCTATGAGCTCCTCCTTCTCAAAAATTTCATTCGAGAGCAATTTCATTCTACGCAAAGTGCTCTTACTTATGTCCTTAAGCATGTGTTCGTTTTCACTAGCACTATCAAAATCATCATGAGAAGATGTGGAAGAGGATGAGCTAGAAGTAACCTTTCTCCTTCCTTGTTTTGCCATGAGGCAAGTTGGCTTGTGGTCGTAGAGGTTTGGGAAAAGCTTGCTTCCCTTGGACCTTCCCCCGATGGCTATGGTTGTCACCTTCTCCTCGTCTTCGGACAAGGAGGACTCATCGTTAGAGTCCCATTACTTGCCTAAGTGAGCATGACCGGAGGGCCTCTTCTTCTTATAGAACTTCTTCTCCTGCGGCTTGCCCTCCTTCTTCTTGCCCTCTTCATGTGGGCAATCTACAATGAAGTGCCCGTACCCGCCACAATTGTAGCAAGCCCTCTTTGTTTTGGGCCTTGCTTTCTATTTGCCCTTGTTCTCATGCTTATATCCTCCTTTTCTTCTCCTCATCATCCTCTTGAAGTTGTTGATGAAGAGGGCCTCTTCCTCATCGGTGTCAAGGCTCTCCTCATCATCTTCATTTTGCTCTTTTGAGGAGGATGTCGCTTTGAGTGCAACATCCTTCATCTTCGAGGCGGTGAACCTTTGGAGGTCATTGTATAAGAGTGCCTCCTTCTCCATGATCTCGTGGTTGATGATCCTTCCTAGGACCTCCTCCGGGGTCATTTTGGCAAACCTCGGGCTTTCTCGTATCATGGAGCAAAGAGAGACGTTTCTAGGCATCAATGCCCGAATCATCCTCTTCACCACCACGTGGTCCATCCACTTTGTGCAGCCATAAGATATACTCTTGTTGATGAGTAGCTTTAGGCGGTTGTACATCTTTTGGGTAGATTCACCATCCATAATGGCAAACCTCCCGACTTTAATTCTTTCACGACTCGGTTGCCTTCATGAGCCGTCTTGAGGGTGTCCCAAATATCTTTGACCACCTCAAGTCCATCTACTCGGTTGAATTCATATCTTGAGAGAGATGAGATGATCACTCCGGCCGCTTGGGCATTGCGGTGAAGGAGCACGGCTTGCTCCGGAGTGATGTCTTCTTTATTCTTCGGGATATGCACCCCGGTCAACACAATTTGCCACGATGAGGGGTTGACTGACATGAGATGGATCTTCATGTTGTGCTTCCACATCCCGTAGTCAGTTCCATCGAATTGAGGAGGCTTCCCCAATGGGATGGAAAGATAGTGGTTGTTGGAGACAAGGCGCTCATAGTTGTAGCCTTGTTGGTTGTAGTGGGTCGTGCCACCCAATGTAGAGGTTGAAGAGTCAACTTTTGGAATCTTCAACTTCTCTCTAAGTTTCGCCTTGAGCTGGCGAGTCTCTTCGCCATCCATCGACTTGTCTTGGTAGACAAGCACCTCCTCTTGGGTTGCTTGGATCTCATTGGTCGAGACCTCGTCATACCCCACTCTGGCAATCTTCTCTCCAAGTTGTTATACTCTTTGGGAGAGTCCTACTCTGATACCAATTGAAGGTTGCCTAGAGGGGGGTGAATAGGCAAATCGATCTGAAATGACTTAAAAAATTGAGATCAGTACTCAGGGGGGCGGACTAGTCCGGTACAGGGGCGGACTAGTCCAGTCCACCTACAGGGAAAACCTAAAAAGGGGTTTGATTCTTGTGATGCAAAGTATGTTAGAATGACTTAGTGAACCTTAACAAGTTATGAAGCAAGTATGAGGCTAAGGATCACAATGAGACAAGGGTGATGAACAAAAACGATAAAGCTAACCCTAGAAGCAATGTGCAATAAGTGAATGCGAAGTACACAAGGGACACAAGGATTTTATCCCGAGGTTCAATCCCACGAAGGAATCTACATCCCCGTTGAGGAGTCCACGAAGGACCGGGTTCAACAACCCTTCCCTCACCAAGTTTACCACACGAGCCTAACTTGGTTCTCCACTATCACAAAGGGTGAATACAAGATTCGTTGGGGCTTCTCACAATCTAAGGCTCCCACCACAAATAGAATTACAAATCACAAAGATCAACTCAAGCCACAGATCACAAAGATTCACAAGTGCAAGAGATCAAACCGAGAGCCTAGAGCGGTGTTCTTCCTCTTCTTCACCTCACCAAACCCTAATCCACACAAGAATTAGTTTTAGAGGGAAGGTAGGCTAGATGGAGGCTTTTGGAGGCGCAAAGTTTGTTGTGGCGGCGCTAGGGTTTCAAAGTTCTCAAGGAATGGTTCAAATGAACCCAGGGGTCCTCTATTTATAGAGGTTCCCAGCCCATACTGCTGACTTCACCAGATGGGCGGACTAGTCCGCCCTAGGGCCCGGACTAGTCCGGCCTTTGGGACCACTGACGTCCCTGACAACTGGCGCACTGCGCGGCAATCGTCACACTACCTGCCAAACTTCAAATTTAAACGATCACTTCAAAACGGACTAGTCCGTCCCACACTGGACTAGTATGATCTCACACAGAACCTTTTGTTCCGTGTGAAAACGGACTAGTCTGGAGACCACGAACTATTCCGGCCCCCAGGGCGGACTAGTCCGGCCTACTCAGACTTAGTCGCTGAAACTCCACTTCTCTCCAAACTCGGACTAGTCCGCACCCTGGGCGGACTAGTCTGATCTCGATCAGGACCTCTTGGTCTGGACCAAAACGTACAAGTCTGGGGTTTTGGGACTTAGTCCCCAAAACCCACTCCATGACTACCCAGACTAGTCTGTCTCACTACGGACTAGTCCGAACTCAGTGAGACCCTTCTGGTCTGACTGAAAACGGACTTGGCCGGCCAGGAGCGGACTAGTCCGGCCATCTGCACGGACTAGTCTGGCCACTCCTGCCAGACTTCTCCAACTCTCTTCTCTCAATAAGATTTGATCTCTAAACCGCTTTGAGCTCCCAACTTGATCTCAATGCACTTTACACACACACACCCCCTCACACATATTTGGCTAGTCTAAACTCGACACACTAGAAACCCTAGTTTCTTCTTTTCGAGTCGACGTCGCCATTTTCACCCCTTCTCCTTTTTGAGAGTTTGTGGTTCAACTTGAGTCCACACCTGTGCTTAAGATCACTGAGCTCATTAGTCACTTAGTTGTCATCATCAATCATCCAAAACCCACGGGGATCCTAGATGCACTTTCAACTATCGCTATGGTGGGGGCGATGGCGTTATATTATGCTTGTATGTGGATGGTATACTCATTTTTAGTATGAGAATTAATATAATTTATGAGGTCAAGTCCTTTATATAAAAGTGTTTTGATATGAAAGATCTGGAAGAAACTAATGTTATATTAAATATTAAGCTAAATAAGGATGAGAGTGGTATTATTTTAAGTCAATCTCACTATGTTTAGAAAATCTTGAGCTTGTTCGGCTTTATGGATAGCAAGATTTCTCTAACGCCTTATGATCCCAGCGTGATACTCGGAAAGAACAGGAAAGAATCAAGAGATCAACTTAAATATTTTCAGATGATCGGTTCACTAATGTACTTAGCAAGCGCAACCCGTCCTGATATTTCGTTTGCTGTGAGCAAACTGAGCAGGTTCATGTCAAACCTGGGTATAGATCATTGGCATGCACTTGAAAGGATTATATGCTACTTGAGAGGTACAATGAGTTATGAAATTCACTATACTGGGCACCTGGCCGTACCCGAGGGTTATAGTGATTTGAACTGGATCTCTGATGTTGATGAACTCTATGCTACGAGTGGATATGTATTCACTCTAGCTGGTGGTGCTATATCATGAAGGTCTTACAAACAGACTATTTTGACGAGGTCAACCATGGAAGCAGAGCTCACTGCTTTAGAGACAGCAACTGCAGATGCAGAATGACTGCGAGAGCTCTTGATGGATTTGTCTGTAGTTGAGAAACCATTGCCGGCAATCCTTATGAACTGTGACAATCAGACTGTGATTGTCAAAGTGACCATTTCTAAGAATAATGCAAAAACATCAAGACACGTCAAAAGACATTTGAAATCTGTCAAGAAAATAAAAAACTTCGAAGTTATTACTGTTTTGTACATACAAATAGATAAAAATCTGGCAGATCTCTTTACGAAGGATCTATCACGTAATGTGATAGAAAGTGCATTAAGAGAGATGGGTTTGAGACCCATTAATGTGACACCATAGTAGTAATCCAACCTATGTGATCGGAGATCCCGTGAATTAGGACATGAGAAAACAAGCTAGTGGTTCACTGAGAAGATTACTTCCTTTAGACCCTCTCTATGTGAAGATGCACACTTGTACTCTCAAACTGTAAGGAAGGTTGGCAATTTTCCTTAATGTGTTTCCGATTGGCTATGTGTAGCAAAGATGCCATTCTACAGGGCAATCTTGAAAGAAACACACCTATATAAGCTCCGATTATCTAACGTCGCAGTCTGTGATATTTGGGTGATATCTGGAAAGCTCATGAAGAGATCGGGGAGTACGACGCATATGCTCCACCCGCGGGGTAGACTACTAGTAGTCAAGTACTAGTGATGGTCTTTAGGTGAAGTCAGTTCGCACAAAACTTGCAATTCAAGGTGTAAGTTTATTGTTCAAGTTGTGAACTGATGTAACTTAAGGATTTAGGCAGAAGCTCAACTTAATAGTCTCTGCTGAAACACTAGTATATCAAACAAGGAACGAAAATTACCTCTCTCCTAATGGCTTTGAAATCTGGTGGGGATTGTATGAATAAATGGGCTAGACCCAATAATTATTCAGAAATAATTCCGAAAAAATTTCAAAGGCCCATTAGAGCAAGAGAGATTGAGTGCTAAATGTTTAGTCCCACATGAGAAGTGGAAGGGGAGCAACACCTACATTTAAGGGAGGTTGTTCTTTCACTCCTTGAGTGAGAGAGAAGAGGAGAAGAGAGGGGTGGCTCACGCGCGCTCCTCGTCCTCCTCCTCCTCCTTGTTCTTCCACTCCTTGAGTGCGCGCGCGCGCGCGTGTTCATTTGTATTTGAGTCTTGAGTTGAGCCCAAATTTTATATTTTTGCAGAAAATTTATTTGGGCTTTTTTGGGCTTCCGAATTTTGAGGCTTCCGAGATTGAGTCCAAGCCGTTGGAGACGGACGCGTCTACGACTGTAGAGTCAGAATGGATGCGGATCCTTCGGATCGCAACTGGCCTCCGTAGGACTTTATAAATATGGGCGATCGCGCAGGGCAAATAATCCCATGATCAAATCGATCCCATGTTCGCGTTCCTTACGTCGCCTTTTAGTCTACTCCATCCAGAGCGCTGGCGTGCACCGACGATCGGGAGAGCAGGTCTCCGAAACCGCTCACCCTTGTGATCCTGCACCGGGAGAGGGCGAATAAGGTTTTTGGGAAGCGTTCCATGTGACTACTCGTGTTCTTCACCACGGGTCGTCTACCGAGGAGATCAAACATTACGGCCCAACATCATCACCAACGCCTGCAGCGATTGTTCGTCGTCAGATCTGCAGCGGTTCCTCCGTGAAAGTCGCCTAGAGGGGGGTGAATAGGCAATAATACCTGAAATGACTTAATTAAATGAGATTAATCCTCTAATGTTGGACTAGTCTGGTCAGGGTTGGACTAGTCCGCTCAGCACAGGGTGGAAACCCTAAAACTTGATTTCTACAAGTTGTTTGCGTAATTGAAGTTCACCAAGAATAAGAGCAATATGTAACAAACTTGTGAAGCTTAGATTGTGATGTTTAAACACTTAGATTGCAAGTTTTCAATAGTGATCAAAGTGCAGGGCAATAAGACCAAAGTGAACCCTAATAGCAAAACTAGTGATCACAAAAAGCGGAAAACAAGTGAAACGAGATTTATCCCATGGTTCAGCTCCACGAAGAAGCCTACCTCCACGTTGAGAGGTCCACACAAGGATCGGGTCTCACTTGACCCTTCTCTCACCAAGCCACCACGATGGCCGGCTTGGTTTCCACTATATCAATGGATAATTACCAAGTTTGATGGGGCTGCTCACAATTTGAGGCTCTTACAAATCAATACAAGAGGAGCACACGAAGCTCAACTCACACAGGCCACACAACACAACACAATGTGCAAGAGATCAAACCGAGAGCCAATCGGTGTGGAAGTAGAGAGTGGAGTAGAACTGAGTTATTACTTCCACATTCTAGTCATACTGGAAGGCCATGAACTTCTTCAGGCCATGCCTCTCGACAGCCTCAATCACAACATTGAAGGCTTGATGATCCTTCTGAGCCATGTAGTCCCAGTCTATCCACTGAGCGTCTGTGACAGGGGTCTGCTTGGTCATATAGACCGTCCTGTAGTAGTCACAGTGGAAGTCACACCAGAACCAGGGATCCACTGTGCTCCTGTCACGCTGATAAACATTGATCTTCCTCAGCTTGTGTGCCTTCTCAGCTTCCTTGCCCTTGAAGATGTTGACATCAAAAGCAGCTGCACGGTTTGGGTTCCGTGCAGGAGAGGACATCCTCAAGGGGCCAATGGGTTGTGGGGCACCCTTCTTCAGTTTGCTTGCAGCCTTCTTGGCCACAGTCACCCTCTTCTTGGGTGCAGCATCAACAGGGGCCTTGCCCTTATCTTTGGAGGATCTTGCCCCCTGGGACTTGGCTTGCTCACCCAAGGTCACAAGCCTCTTCCTCTTTGGGGCAGCCTCGGCAGCAGCAGAGTTGTGCTCCTCACGCTGCGTCTTCTTTGCCCTCTGAGAGGCAAAGTACGTAGCAGCCATTTCTTGATCCTCTCTTTGTTTCCGGCGAAAGAGAGCTTGCTTTTCTGCTTTGGTCTCGGAGTCGGAGGGAGGAACGTACTCATTGTCCGACATGGTTGCTGACAAGAGAAGCAAGGGAATGTGTATGAGTCAAAGAAGTTAAGGTAAAATGGTAGAATTCACAAGATCAACCTAGGTTAGGGTTTTCACTGTGTAACACGGACTTGTCCGCCCAAGGGCCGGACTAGTCCGCACGAGGTTGGACTTGTCCGCCCGGCGGCCAGACTAGTCCGATTCACACAGTAAGAACCCTAATCGAGGGAAATTTTGCAAAAACTATGGATCCTACCACAAAAATTGAGCTACATAATCACATTGATGTGTACAACAACATTTGTGAAGAAGTTTTGATCAATGGACCAAAAAGAATTAAATTCCAAGGATTTTGGAGTTAGGTCAAGAATACCTCTTCAAATCTTCGATTTGATGAAATGAGAGTGAGGGAGTGGTCTCCTATGCTTTGGTAAAAGTTCCTAAACACCTTGGGGCTTCAATCCACCGATTGGAATTGAGATTTGGTGGATGGACTCAAAAATTGCCGTTGGGGATGCGGTTTTCGAGCGTTTTTTGGAGAGAGAGTGTTTGAATGGAAGTGGGGAGGTAGAGGGCACCCTGGGGAGGTTAAGTCCCCAAGGGCCGGACTAGTCCGGTCTGGGACTCGGACTTGTCCGACATTCGGACTGGGTCTGAACAACTCATACCACCGGACTAGTCCGGTCCTAGGAGCGGACTAGTCCGGTCCTAAGACTTAAAACTCCTATATATTGAGTTTTGAGTGGAGATTTGATCCTTTTGGACTATATTTCACAAAAGATCTTTGTAAATATGGTCAGTAAGCAATCAACAATCATACTATGACCATGATTCACAAGTATTTGATAATTTCAAAATAATTTGTGGAAAAATTGAGGAGGATGAGTTTTTTGCAATAATGTGTGAGTTTTGAATATTGCAATCAGAGGTGCAAGACTTAAGCCACATTTGGAGAATCCAAGATATTTAGCTCACTCCTAAGTTCACAAAACTCTTTTTCATCTAGGGGCTTGGTAAAGATATCGGTCAATTGTTTATCGATTCTCACATGGGAAATTGCAATGTCTCCTTTGATGGAGTGATCTCTCAAGAAATGGTGGTGAATATCGATGTGATTGGTCCTTGAGTGTTCAACTGGATTGTGGGCTATTTTGATGGAACTCTCATTGTCACATAGGAGAGGAATATAGCACAAGTTTATGCCATAGTCCCTAAGAGTTTGTCGCATTCAGAGAAGTTGTGCACAACAACTTCTGGCGGCGACATACTCCGCTTTGGTCGTGGAAAGTGCAATGTAGTTTTGTTTCTTTGAGGACCATGACACTAGAGATCTACCAAGGTATTGGCAAGTTTCCGATGTACTTCTCCTATCAACTTTGCACCCCGCATAGTACGCATCGGAATATACAATGAGGTTAAACTTAGAGCCTTTGGGGTACCAAAGTCCTAGGCTTGGTGTGTGAACCAAATATCTAAGAATTCTCTTAACGGCAGTCAAATGACACACCTTAGGAGCGGCTTGAAATCTAGCACACATACAAACACTAAGCATGATATCGGGCCTAGATGCACATAAGTATAACAATGAGCCTATCATAGAACGATATACCTTTTGGTCTACACTTGGACCATCTTCATTGAGATCGAGATGCCCATTGGTTGCCATAGGTGTCTTGATGGGTTTGGCCTTGTCCATGTCAAACTTCTTGAGTATATCTTGTGTGTACTTGGTTTGACTAATGAACGTGCCTTCCTTGAGTTGCTTCACTTGAAAACCTAGAAATAACTTCAACTCCCCCATCATGGACATCTGAATCTTTCCGTCATTATCTTGGAAAACTCATCACAAAAGGCTTTGTTAGTAGAACCAAATATAATGTCATCGACATATATTTGGCAAACAAACAAATCATCATTAAAGTGCTTAGTGAATAGAGTATAGTACGCCTTCCCAATTTTAAAACCATTCTGAGTTAGAAAGTCTCTAAGGCACTCATATCAAGCTCTAGGAGCTTGTTTGAGTCCATAGAGAGCCTTACGCAATTTGTACACATAGTTTGGGAATTCTTCATCTTCAAATCCGGGGGGTTGCTCCACATATACTTCTTCCTTGATTGGACCATTGAGGAATGTGCTCTTGACGTCCATTTGATATAGCTTAAAATCATGGTGAGTAGCAAATGCAAGTAATATATTGTAAGGATCGAATGCCAAAGAGGGGGGGGGGGTGAATTGGGCTTCTTTTTAAAAATTAAAGCAATAAAAACTCAACTACTAAAAGCCCAATTCCCTATGCAAACAACCTATGCATTCAAGTGAATAATAAGTTTGCGGTATATGAAATGCATAAGTATAACGGGAAGGGAAGAGTATGCAAACTCCCGAGAAGACACGAAGACACGGTGATTTATCCCGTGGTTAGGCAAGATCATCAAGACCTTCCTACATCCACGTTGTGGCACCCACCAAAGGGTGTAGCCACTCCCAAGTCACCAAGACCAGGGATCTCACTAGGAGTCTCCGTTCACCATCTCCAGCAAGGTGGAGCTCAAGCCTTGTACAAGTTTGATCTTTCGGGCTTCCACAACCGACTTGGCAAGCTCCGGAAGGATCTCTCCAATCACCGACTGATACACGGTGAATGCAATCACCAAGAGACACTCCCTTACATCTCTCACTAGACTAGAGACTCCAATCACCAAGAATGGAAGCACACAAGCATCATCTCTAGTAAGTTCTAGCCTATCTCTTGGTGTACAAGTGGTGTAAATGATGTGGAAGTGGTTGCTCAACGTCTTGCATGCTTGATAATGTGTAGAGTAGCTCTGGCATCAAGACTTGTCGAAATGACTGGTTGAAGGGGTATAAATAGTCAGCTTCCACGAGATAGCCGTTCGAAAATTAGGCTGACATCACTGTTCTGCGAACACCGGATGATCCGATGTTTTCCCTTCAGCTGTCATCGGTCGAATACAAATTAGCTGAGGTCACTATGTTAGATATGACCGTTAATCGACCGATGTTGTATACACCTGTACATCGGATAATCCGGTGATACTTGGTCCAGGATGGTTCAGAAATAATGCTTACTGGAATGATCGACCGATGTGGCATATTTGTACATCGGATGGTCCAGTGTTACTTGGTCCAGGGAAATTGCTTACTGGAATGATCGACCGATGTAACACACGCTTCCACATCGGATGATCCGGTGTATACCCAAGACTGAGGTCTTTTTCTGCTGCAGAGCCAACTCGACCGATGTAGTCTTTTCTGGATACATCGGATGATCCGGTGAGTTGATTTTGTCTGCTTCGAGTTGTTCTAAGTGATTCTTTTGGAATTTGTACGAATGACCTCTTAGACATTGGTTTGAAATGTTCTTTTGATGACGACTAAGTCTTGTGTGCTGTCAATTTTGATGGAATAATTTTGACATATATGTTTTTCCTTTCAATGTTCATGAAAATCGATTGACCTCGTAAAATAGTTTGTTGAGGGGTCTCCAATTGTATCCAATGAGCAGTAGATGATATAAATATAGAGTCCATTAAGTTTGAGAGTTATATGAGAGACCTTGCATTCACAAACTTATTAGTGATATCCAACGGTTGTCATTAATCACCGAAACCATACCTTATGGGGGTCTAGATGCTTTCAATCTCCCCCTTTTTGGTGATTGATGACAAAACAATGAATAAAGCATAACAGTAGTGAAATTTAGAATACGATACTCAAAAAGATATGTAACAAGTACAAGATCTAGCACACAAAGCTCGAAGGCTCAAAAACGATCAATAAAAACATAAGAGAATTAAGTAGCACACGGGTACTCAAGGATAGCAAAAGAATAGCAAAGCTCCCAAATTACAAAAGCTCCCAAAATACTCCCCCTGCAACTAGGACTCCCCCTAAGACTATGCTTTCACTCCTCCTGACTCTTACTCTTCTTCCCCTATTGGCATCAAGACACCAAAAAGGGAAGCCAAGTGCCTAAGGATCCTGAGCGCTCGGGGCGATGACGAACTGGTCACCGTCGGGGGTGCTGTCGTCGAAGCTGATGCCTGCTGCTGCTGAGGCTGGAGTGGAGGAGACCGGGGCTATGGGAGACGCTATCGGTACTGAGGGTGCCTGCTGAGTCGGGACTGCCGGTAGCGGAGCACTGACAACCGAAGCTGGAGTCTGCTGAAATATGGTCGTAGCCGGCAGAGGAGAGTGAATCGGTGCGCCTGGGACAAGCAGTGGTGACATGCTGATAGTCGGTATTGGCATGGTCGGCACTGGTGCTGAGACTGGTGCTAGGACAGGTGGACCTGGAGCTAGACGAGGAAGTTGTGAGGGCAGGGCAATCCCGGTCTGAGTGTAGAGGTTGGTGATCAACCCCAGGATGCCCATCATGGCCTGATGCGTCTGCTGCTGCTGGTCAAGAGTACGTTAATGCATCTGGTCAATGAGTCCAGTGAGCGTGTCAGTGTCCTATCACCTCTCGCGGGCTATCTGACACTGCATCTCCTGCTGCTGCTGCTAGAGCTCCACAAGACGTGCAACCTGCTCAGCTCTGGCCTGCTCAGCTACAAGCCGATCCTGTCGCTGCTGCTCAATCATCTACTGCAGTAGAGAAGTGAGCTCGAATGGCTGAGAGACATGTGTCTCGGACACCGGAGGTGGGGTAGGAGGTGGTGGTACAGTCGAGCCTCCAGCCTTCACGTCGTGCTGCCTAGGTGAGGGAGGAGGTGGGAAGTACTCCTCGACACTGTCACTAGTGTCACTCTCTGACCAGATATGTTGTAGATCCCCTCCCTGAGCCTCAGCCTGTGCTAGGATATCGTCTTCCTTTTCTAAGTCTAACCAGTCTTCTTCTGAAAGTCGAGCTCGGACCTGACGCTCAACTGGGCGTCCAAGGCGGCGTTTAGTGCTTAGGGCGGCGGCGGTGGGGAGAAGAGGCGCACCGGTGAGTGCGGCGTCAGGGAGAGAGAAAAGAAAAAATGGAAAGGCACTAAATAGGTGCGGCCCGAACCCTAGCTCGATTTTTAACATCGGATGATCCGACGTCAGTTGAGATGGTGCATCGATCGAGTGGTAGAGTAAGGTTATTCCAGAGGCACCTTCAGCATCGGATGATCCGACGTGGAAAAGTTTATCATCGGTTGAATTTGGCACAACTCCAGAAATGTGAACATCGGATGCTCTGATGTTTCTCATAATGAACTCATCGGTTGATTTGACTTTCTATCTGAGCTCACCCTTGTACTTAAGCATAAACTGATCCGATGATGCTTCTGCCCTAAGCATCGGATAATCTGATGACTACAAAAGATCAACAACAGCCCATATATGTCCTTTGACTTAAACAAACAAAGAGAAACACGAGTCTTAGGACTTTTTGGGAAACCCCTAACCCCTCAAAAAGACTTTAACGCTAGTTGCCAATAACTTGGCTAAGCCCTAAAGCAAATAGAACACCATAAAAACCAAGGAAAAAATCCAAACAAAATGTAAGGCCCATGCTTTGTGAGCTAGAGGATGAAGACTTCTATATCTTTAAAGCATGTTCCTTTAGGCATTAACGCACCTAGCACTTTGTTCTTTCCACATCATATGAGTTGAGATATTGCATTTCAAACAAGTCTCTTTCTCACGAAGTGGGTTCCCCTTTGTGACAATCTATGCAGGATATTAAACGGGAGTGCAAGTCTATATGGCAGGCATCATGCAAGACATAAATTAAATATATCTTGCCAAATTTGAACCTTTCAAAGGCTTCTTCAGGGAGAGCCATTCTCCAAGTCTTGGGGATACCCAAAAGAACCGCCATCCCAAGCTAACCTTTGCTCGCCCCTATCCTTTGAAAGTTAGACAAGACCTATATGTGATGCATTCTTACATGACCATGGCAACTTACATGACGTTCGATGCATCTAGCACATTTAATTCACTCCTTAGTCTAGAAAAGGTTTTCTCATCAAGTGATTTAGTGAAGATATCCACCAATTGTTCTTCGGACCTAACACCTTGCAAGGAGATGTCTCCCTTAGCTTCACGATCCCACAAGAAATGATGACGAATATCAATATGCTTAGTGCGGGAGTGTTGAATGGGGGTTTTAGCAATCTTAACCGCACTTTCATTGTCACAAAGGAGAGAGACACAACCAAATTTAACACCAAAGTACAAAAGGGTTTGCTTCATATAAAGGATTTGGGCACAACATGCACCAGCCGCTATGTACTCCGCTTCCGCAGTGGACAAGGCAACGGAGTTTTGCTTCTTGCTAGACCAAGATACTAGGGAACGCCCAAGCAAGTGGCACCCTCCGGAGGTACTCTTGCGATCCACACGGCATCCGGCAAAGTCTGAATCCGAGTAACCTAAGAGATGGAATTTAGCACCTTTGGGGTACCACAGGCCTATAATTGGGGTATGCTTGAGATACCGAAGTATCCTAAAGACCGCCTTCCGATGCGATTCTTTAGGTGCCGCTTGAAAGCGAGCACACAAGCATGCACTAAACATGATATCAGGCCAAGATGCAGTAAGATAAAGCAATGAACCAATCATGGAACGGTAATTAGATTGGTCAACAGGTTTACCGTCCGTATCCGCGCCGAGATGACAATTTGTTGCCATTGGAGTACTTCTTGAGCTACAATCTCCCATCTCAAATTTCTTCAAGAGGTCCTTGGTATATTTTTCTTGATAGATGAAGGTACCCTCTCGAAGTTGCTTGATTTGAAATCCAAAGAAGAAGTTAAGCTCTCCAATCATCAACATCTCGAATTCCCTAGACATCATTTTGCCAAACTCATGGCTAAGAACTTCGTTAGTTGAACCAAAAATAACATCATTGACATAAATTTGACAAACAAATAGTTCTCCATCGATGTCTTTGGTGAAGAGTGTAGTGTCCACCCTCCCGATCTTGAATCCTTGCATGATCAAGAAATCCCGTAGTTGTTCATACCACGCTCTAGGTGCTTGTTTGATCCCGTAGAGCGCCTTGTGCAACCTATACACATGATTAGGATTCCTCGGATCTTCGAACCTGGGAGGTTGTTCAACATAGACAAGCTCGTTAATGTAACCATTAAGAAAGACACTTTTCACATCCATTTGATAAAGCTTTGTATTATGATGTGAGGCAGAAGCAAGAAGTATACGAATGGCTTCTAGTCGAGTGACCAGAGAAAATGTTTCTCCAAAGTCTAGTCCTTCAACTTGCGAGAAACCCTTGGCCAGAAGTCTTGCCTTGTTGCGGGTCACAACACCGTTCTCGTCTTGTTTGTTGTGGTACACCCACTTTGTCCTGATGACGTTCTTGTCCTTGGGTCGCTCCTCCAACACCCAAACTTCATTGCGGATGAAGTTGTTGAGTCCTTCTTGCATGGCCATTACCCAATTTTGATCTTGGAGTGCTTCCTCAACGTGAGTGGGTTCTACACATGAAACAAACGAGTAGTTCTCACAAAACGTAGCGAAATGGCGAGAACGTGTACTTACTCCCCTTGACATACTTCCAATAATTTGATCAATCGAATGCGCCTTGGAGATGCGTCCATGCCTCATAAGTGGTTGTGAAGCACTTGGCGGTGGTGATGCGTGTTGCTCTTCTTGTGGTTGGACTTGATCATGGACTTGTTCTTCTTCTTGATGTTGTGTGGCTTGTGAATCTTGTGTCAGCAATGGATCATCTTTTTCTTCTTCATCAACTTGAGGTGCCATAGATGTGTTGATGCTGGAACTTGAAGCTCCCCATTGATCATGGCTCTCCTCAACTTTAGGCTTGATGTCTCCAATGGTCATGTTCTTCATAGCTTCTCGTAGAGGCTCATCATCTATTTCATCATGACCAAAACTCTCCTCTTGTATGCCATTATTTTCATCAAACTCAACATCACAACTTTCCTCAACCAAATCGGAGGTTTGGTTGAATACTCGATATGCTTTTGAGTTTGATGCATAACCAAGAAAGATACCAACATCACATCTTCTTTCAAACTTACCGAGCCTTTTCTTGCG
Organism: Tuctoria greenei; assembly: GCA_036927565.1. Classification (NCBI taxonomy): domain Eukaryota; kingdom Viridiplantae; phylum Streptophyta; class Magnoliopsida; order Poales; family Poaceae; genus Tuctoria; species Tuctoria greenei. The sequence goes on from JAYESD010000008.1 coordinate 37,266,487, forward strand.
GTAGATATAGCACTTGCACCCGAAGACTCAGAAATAGGAGATGTTGGGCTTTCTCCCAATGAGGAGTTCGTACGGGGTCTTTTGAAGTAGTCAATGTAGATAGACCCGATTTGCGGCATGGCACGCCGTGTTGATTGCTTCGGCCCAAAACTTCTCGAACGTGCCATAGTCATCAAGCATTGCTCGTGCAAGAGTGATGAGAGTCTTGTTCTTCCTTTCAACGACACCATTTTGTTGAGGAGTGTATGTGGCTGAAAATTCATGTTTCACGCCTTCGCGATCACACCACTCCCCAATGTCGTAGTTCTTGAATTTGGTGCCATTGTCACTTCGGACCTTGATGATGGGAAGTTGAAATTCCCTTTGAGCACGTTTAGCGAAGGTCTTGAACACTTCCGGAGTTTCACTCTTGTCACCTAGAAACAACGTCCAAGCATACCGAGAGTAGTCATCAACTATAACAAGACAATAGAGATTACCACCAAGACTTTGATATGTGGACGGTCTGAAGAGATCCATGTGGAGCAACTCAAGTGGCTTGGAGGTTGACACCATTGTCTTCATCGGGTGGTGTGAAGCAACTTGTTTCCCGGCTTGACAAGCGCTACAGAGCTTGTTCTTCTCAAATGTGATATCCTTCACGCCAGTCACCATCCCGAGCTTGAATGACTTCTTGAGCTTGCTCATTCCAATGTGAGCGATGCGTTGATGCCATAGCCAACCCAAACTCGTCTTGGTGAAAAGACAAGTGGTCGAGATAGCATCCTTGTCGGAGAAGTCTACTAAGTAGAGGTGTCCATGCCAAAATCCTTTGAAGATTAGTTCTTTGCTTGTTTCACTAGTCACAACAACATCATTCTTGCCAAAGGTGCACGTTAGTCCAAGATCACATAATTGTGCAATAGAAAGCAAATTGAAACTAAGTGACTTAACATACAACACATTGGAAATAGATAAATCATGTGAAATTGCAATCTTACCCAACCCAATTACCTTCCCCTTAGAGTTGTCACCAAAGGTGACTTGTTCATGATTGTCGGGGTTCTCTATGGAGGTGAACATACCATCGTTGTCGGTCATGTGTTGAGTGCAACCGCTATCGAGTACCCAATGCTTTCCTCCGGCCTTGTAGTTCACCTACACACATGAATTCATATTTTGATTTTAGGCACCCAAGCTAACTTAGGTCCTTGTATGTGCGATACAAGTGTTTTTGGGACCCAAAGTTGCTTGGGAAGCTTCCCCTTCATGCCCTTCATGTCCTTGCCAATGAACCTTGCCTTCACCTTGCCATCTACTTTACTCAAGAGATAATAGTGATCATCAAAGGTGGACTTGTAGTTAGTAGGCAATTTTGGAGAAGGCCGGTTAGGAAGAGGACACTCCCTTGTATGGTGACCGGTGACCTCGCAATGTTGGCAATAATAACCAACTTCCTTGATGAAGCTTGTTTTAAGCTCCGGTGAGGACACCTTTCCTTTGTTAGGCACCGGGAAGGATCCAAGTCCTCTCTTGTTGAAGGCCTTTGCTTGTTGTAAGAGGATTTCTTTGTGTTTGACTTCTCCCTTAGATAGTCTTGCCACACTAGTGCGGAGACTTTCAATCTCATCCATCAAATCCTTCTCCCTAGCATTTTCTTTCAAAGGCAAAGACTTATGCAAGACATTAGTGGCATGTGAAACAATGAATACCTTATCATTAAGGGTTTCTTTCTTTATGGTTTTTAATTCTTGATCAATGACTTCATAGGCAAGGTTAAGTACTTGATGCTCTTGGATTAACTCATTGTGCTTTCCCATGAGTGCTTTGTGTGCTAAGTCAAGCTCATGATGATCTAGCTTGATTTGAGCCTTATCTTCCCCAATTTGCTTGACATGAGATTTGAGCGTGTCATGCTCCTTAAGTATGCTTTCATACTTGTAAAGCAAATCGAGGTTAGCACTCTTAAGCTTAGCACGAGCTTGTTCAAGAGCCTTGACCTTACTCTTTTCCCTTTTAATGATAGTGTGGTATTCATTTATCATTTAAGCTAAGTCATCGGGGGAAAGCTCATCATCGCTAGAGTCATCACATACCTTGGTGTTACCTTTTGCCATGAGGCACATGGGAGGTGGACGAAGAGATGAATCATCATTGTTGGCAATGGCAAGGTCATCCAAGCTCTCTTCTTCAGCTTCACTCTCTTCATCACTAGATTCTTCGTCGGTGATCCATTCATTTGTCTCACACATGAACACCTTTTGTGGACCTTTTCTCTTCTTTGGAAAGAGTTTTGCCTTTTTGCCTTTGTCATACTTCTTCTTCCCAAAGAATATTGGCTTGGTCTTGACCTCTTCTTCATCATCCTCACTATCCTCAAGCTTGCAATGCTTGCCCTTGTGGTTCTCTCTTCTTTTGTCCGGTTTTGGACAATTATAGGAGATGTGGCCTTGATCACCACAGTTATAGCAGGTCTTGTTGTCATATTTTCTTGGTAGAAATGCTTTCTTTTTGGGATCAGAGGTGTATCCCTTATTGGCAATCTTGGAGTTCAAGCGAGAGAATTTTCTCATCATCAATGCAAGCTCATCATCGTCATCTTCATTTGATGATTGCTCTTCTTCACTTGAGCTAGGCTCGACCACTTTCTTTTTCTTGAGATTTTTTCTCTTGGTGGAAGCCTTTAGAGCAAATGTCTTTGAAGATGATTCCTCCATCATCCCAAGCACACTCATCTCATGAGCGTGAATCTCTCCAATAAGTTCAGAAACTTCAATGTGATCAAGAGATTCCTTTTGAAGCATGGAGTTGATGATGTTGTACTTTGGCTTAGGAAGAAGCATAAGAATCTTGCAGTTGATAAGTCCCTTACCAAGAGAAGCAATATCAAGAGCATTAATTTCCTCAATAAGAACATTCAAGCGAGAAAACACTTCATTGACATTTTCATGAGGTAGCATTTTGAACTCATCATATTTGGCCTTAAGCATGTGATACTTTAGTTCTTTAACACGAGAAGAACCCTCATGAATTTCAATCAAGCAAGCCCAAGTTTCACAAGCATTTTCTTTGCTAGCAATCCTAGCAAACACAATGCATTCGTAAATAGCATTTCTAGCCTTGGCATCCCACTTGATTTGATCACCTATGTAGTTATGCTCACCAAACCCCGCATGGGTGGCTTCCCATACCTCGGGAGCAATAGCCTCTAGATAAGCACGCATGCGTGCTTTCCAATAGGCAAAGTTCTTGCCCTCGAAGATGGGAAGCAAACCCCCAATCTTGGCCATTTTGGCTCTCTAGCGGTGAAGCTAGAATGATCCAATGAGCAACCTTGCTCTGATACCAACTGTAAGGATCGAATGCCCAAGAGGGGAGGGGGTGAATTGGGCTTCTTTTTAAAAATTAAAGCAATAAAAACTCAACTACTAAAAGCCCAATTCCCTATGCAAACAACCTATGGATTCAAGTGAATAATACGTTTGCGGTATATGAAATGCATAAGTATAACAGGAAAGGAAGAGTATGCAAATTCCCGAGAAGACACGAAGACATGGTGATTTATCCTGTGGTTCGGCAAGATCATCAAGACCTTCCTACATCCACGTTGTGGCACCCACCAAAGGGTGTAGCCACTCCCAAGTCACCAAGACCAATGATCTCACTAGGAGTCTCCGTTCACCATCCCTGGCAAGGTGGAGCTCAAGCCTTGTACAAGTTTGATCTTCCGGGCTTCCACAACCGACTTGGCAAGCTCCGAAAGGATCTCTCCAATCACCGACTGATACACGGTGAATGCAATCACCAAGAGACACTCCCTTACAGCTCTCACTAGACTAGAGACTCCAATCACCAAGAATGGAAGCACACAAGCATCATCTCTAGTAAGTTCTAGCCTATCTCTTGGTGTACAAGTGGTGTAAATGATGTGGAAGTGGTTGCTCAACGTATTGAATGCTTGATAATGTGTAGAGTAGCTCTAGGCATCAAGACTTGTTGAAATGACTGGTTGAAGGGGTATAAATATCCAGCTTCCACGAGATAGGCGTTGGAAAAGTAGGATGATATCATTGTTCTGCGAACACCGTATGATCCGATGTTCTCCCTTCAGTTGTCATCGATCGAATACAAATTAGCTGAGATCATTGTGTTAGATATGACCATTGATCGACCGATGTTATATACACCTGTACATCGGATAATCCGGTGACACTTGGTCCAGGATGGTTCAGAAATAATGCTTACTGGAATGATCGACCGATGTGGCATATTTGTACATCGGATGGTCCGGTGTTACTTGGTCCAGGGAAATTGCTTACTGGAATGATCTACCGATGTAACACATGCTTCCACATCGGATGATCCGTTGTATACCCAAGACTGAGGTCTTTTTCTGCTGCAGAGCCAACTCGGTCGATGTAGTCTTTTCTGGATACATCGAATGATCCAGTGAGTTGATTTTGTCTGCTTCGAGTTGTTCTAAGTGATTCTTTTGGAATTTGTCCGAGTGACCTCTTAGACATTGGTTTGAAATGTTCTTCTGGTGATGACTAAGTCTCGTGTGCTGTCAATTTTGATAGAATAATTTTGACATATATGTTTTTCCTTTCAGTCTTCATGAAAATCGATTGACCTCGTAAAATAGTTTGTTGAGGGGTCTCCAATTGTATCCAATGAGCAGTAGATGATATAAATATAGAGTCCATTAAGTGTAATGAGTTATATGAGAGATTTTGTATCCACAAACTTATTAGTGATACCCAACGGTTGTCATTAATCACCGAAACCATACCTTATGGGGGCTGAAAGTTGCCTAGAGGGGGGGTGAATAGGCTAATTGACCTGCAAATGACTCAATAAAACGAGATTAAATTACAGGGAGCGGACTAGTCCGGTCAGGGGGCGGACTAGTCCGGTCAGGGGGCGGACTAGTCCGGTCAGCCTGCGTGAATAACCCTAAAAAATTGTTTCTAGCAAGTTTTAGGGAATTTTCTCGTTGCTACAAGTGAGTATATGTTTAAGTCAAGTTGAGCAACAACCTACACAAGAGCAAGTCAAGTTTCCACAAGTTTGTAGCAATGCGGAGTATGAAACGAGACTACCAACCCTAGAACAAAGTAATCAATAGAATGAATGCGAAGAACACAAGGGGGCAAGGATTTTATCCCGAGGTTCGATTCCACACAAGGAATCTACGTCCCCGTTGAGGAGTCCACAAAGGACCGGGTCCAACAACCCTTCCCTCACCAAGTTTACCGCACGGGCCTAACTTGGTTCTCCACTAATCACAACGGTGATTACAAAGTTCGTTGGGGCTTCTCACAAACTGAGGCTCCCACACCACAAAGGTGATCAACACAATAAAACAAACTCAATACACAGCCCACAAAGACTCAAACGAGTGCAAGAGATCAAACCGGGAGCACAAGCGCGATGTTCTTCCTCTTCTCCACCTCACTAACCCTAATCCACTCAAGAATTAGTTTTAGAGGGAAAGTAGGCAAGAAGGAGGCTTAGGAGTGCTCCAAGTTGGCTGTGGCGGCGCTAGGGTTTGAGTTTTTCCAAAGGTTGTTCGAAATGAGGCCGGGGGTCCCCTTTTTATAGGGGTCCCAAGCCCAATCTGCTGACTTCAGCAAAAGGGCGGACTAGTCCGGCCACTGGCCCGGACTAGTCCGGCCTAGGGGACCACTGACCCCTTTGTCAGGTCCCGACAGCTGACACACTATCGTCACGCTACCCGCCAAACTTCAAATTCAAACGGTCACTTCCAGAACGGACTAGTCCGGTCAACACCGGACTAGTCCGATCTCACACAGAGCCTTCTGCTCCGTGTGAAAACGGACTAGTCTGAGGACCACGGACTAGTCCGGCCCCTAGGGCGGACTAGTCCGGTCCTCCCAGACTTAGCCACAGAAGCACCTTTTCCTAGCCAACCCGGACTAGTCTGGCCCCACGGGCGGACTAGTCCGTTCTCACTCAGGACCTCTTGGTCCGGTCCAAAACGGACAAGTCCGTGATTTTGGGACTTCATCCCCAAAACCCACTCACAGCTACCCGGACTAGTTAGGTCACAAACGGACTAGTCCTATCTCGGTCAGACCCTTCTGGTCCGGCCGATAACGGACTTGGCCGGCCAGGGGCGGACTAGTCCGGCCTCCTGCACGGACTAGTCCGGCCCTTCGGCCAGACCACTCATTCACTCATTTCTTTCATAGGTTTGACCTCTAAACCACTTTGAGCTCCCAAACTTGATCTCAATGCACTTTACACACACACCCTCCTATTACTACAGCTAGTCTAACTCAATCACGCTAGAAACCCTAGTTTCTACGCTTCGAGTTGACTCTGTTTCCTTCCTTTTCCTTTTTGAGGGTTTGCGTCTCCGATTGAGTCTTCACATGTGCTAAGATCACTTGAGCTCATTAGCGACTTAATTGTCGTCATCAATCATCCAAAACCCACGGGGAACCTAGATGCACTTTTAATCTCCCCCTTTTTGGTGATTGATGACAACACATTAAGTCCTTCACAAATAAGAGTATAAAGTTTTGGTTTTCATAACATGTGTGCGTATGAATGACTCCCCCTCAATGTATGCAACATGTAAAAGAGATGGAGAAGTTCTTTCATACCCACACACGTTATGGTGGGGTGCCTACGTGATGTGCTCAACAGTTTGTGACAAGACATGAATAACATCAATACATTCATAAGATTGACAATAAGAGCAATATATTGATAGTAAGCAACATTAACGAGTCTTGCACAAATGTAAACATCCAAGAGCATAAATATGTTACATGACAGTCATACATCACAAAACACACTTACATGACAGTCATACATCACAAAACACACCCACAAAAGGACTAAACTCACTAAACTCCCTTAACTCTCCCCCTTTGGCATCAAGGCACCAAAAAGGAAAAGAAGGGGGAACAAATAACTAAACCTAGTCCTCATCTTCTCCACTTTCGCTCTCAGTGGCTTCGGAGTCTTCAATGTTTGCCTCTGGCTCTTCGTCGTTGTCGTCGTTGTCGGAGGATTCCCTTGCCGAGGGAGCTGCCCGAGAGGAGCTTCCATCCTCCTGGAGCTGAGCAAGCTCATCGGCAGTGAAGACGGGGAAAGGAGTGATCTCCCCATCACTCTCCTCAGGAGATGACATCGGAACTTCAAGCTTCTCACACACCGCCTTGAGATACTTCTCTTGGCGCTTGTGTGCCCTCTGAGCGCGAATCTCTTGCTTCCGGCACGAGGTGAAGATGGCCTTGAAGCATTTGAAGAACGCACTCATGGACTGAGGCGGAGGCGGAGACGGAGGCGCCACTGGGCGAGACGGAGGATCAGCATTCTTGCGTCTTGGAGGCACCGGCACATTTGGCGGCTTCTGGGGGCGCAGAGGTCGGCGCGATACATCCTTGACAAAGGACACGCCCGACACCTTCTCAATAAGACACATAATGTAAGGGGCATACCCGCACGCCCTGTTGGGGGTATGCGAGATGTTGAAGATGTCGTCGAAGATGTAGTCGACGAGATTGAACTTCTCTTCCCCATCAATCAGAATGAGCAGGTGCCTTAGGTTTCCTTGAATGACCCCTGCATCACCGTCCTTGGGTGCAATGGTCCTCCTAAGTATCCGGTTCATGATGCTGTAGAATGGCTTGATGTTCCGAGCTAGTCCGGCATCAAACGGGAGATGGCTTGGATACATGTAAGCCAGCTCCTCACGATCCACTGCCTTGAGGTTCGAGATAATGATCTCGTGGTCCATGTGAGCCTCAAGACCAAGGATCCTTGCAAACTCAGCATAGGTGACAGAGTATTGTTCACCATGAGTCATCCAAATTATCCTCCTGTCACCTGAGCTTGTGAAATAGATTGTGGAGTAGAATTGGAGAATAACTTCCACATTCCAATCATATTTGAAGCCCATGATCTTCTTGAGATCATGGCGCTCGGCAGCTTCAATCACGGCATCAAAGGCCGAGTGCTCCTTCTTCGCCATATAGTCCCAGTCCACCCACTGAGCCTCTATCACTGGCTTCTTCATTTGTTGGTAGACTAGCCTGTAATAGTCACAGTGGAAGTCACACCAAAACCTGGGATCAGCTGTGCTCCTTTCAAATTTATAGACCTTCTCGGTCCTTAGCCTTCGGGCCTTTTCAGCCCCTTTGCCATGGAACACATTTGCCGATAGTTCCTTTTGCCGGTTGGGATTCCTTTCCGGTGTGTGGACTTCAAGGGGGCCAATAGAGGTGGCCTTCCCCTTTTCCTTGATCACAACCCCACCAGCATCCCTCTTAGCTGATATCTTGATTGCGGGGTTCTTCTTCTTTGGCTCGATAGGAGCCGGAGCTTTTCCCTTCTTCGGGTCACGCTCGACCCTAGGGACAGCCTCTTCTTGGGCTGGCTCCTTGCCCTTAGCCTTCTCGCCAAGAGTGACGAGCTTCTTCCTCTTTGGGGCATTGGCCTCAGCGGCCTTGGAGTTATGGGCCTCCCTATCCTCTCTTTTCTTCTTTCGCAGCTCATTCAGTGATTCTGCGGTGGCACGGGCAATGGCTTCATCCTCATTGTAGATGCTCGCAGCCACCTTGGATGCTTCGAGTGCCTTGAGCTTTCTTTCCTCCTTGGCCTTCTGCGCCTCCATTAGCGCAGCCTTAGTCCGAGCCTCGGCAATTTGGGCCTTGGTACGCCCCTCGAGGTTGACACGCGGAGGAGAGCGCTCGGAGTTCGACATTCTGTGCAAAGGATGGAGAGAGGAAGATATGAGCCTAGGAAGAAGAAGTATTGCCGAAAAGATCTCGAGAACCAACTAGAAGTAGGGTTTGCCCTGTGCAAACCGGACTTGTCTGCCCCAGGGGCGGACTAGTCCGCCGGCCGGACTTGTCCGCCTGGTGGCCGGACTAGTCCGGGTTACACAGGAAGAACCCTAACCCTAATCGATTCATCGAAAAATTTGTGAACCAATGCGCAATACTCCTAGGCTATGATCGCAAGGGTGTATAGAACAACATTTATGAAGGTGTTCCTATCAAAAACTCGAAGAATCAAGAATGGGGCTAGTTTTTGAGGAACGGTGAAATACCTTCAAAAATCCGCTTGAGTCGTCGAAATCGGTGTGGATCTCGAAGGTGGAGCGTGGGGAAGTGATCCCTCACTCCCAAGGACTTCGATGCACGGATTGGAGTTGAGTTTTGGTGGTTGGAGCGCAAAATCGCCGATTTGGGGGCAGTTGTGCGCGCGTGGAAGCTTGAGAGTCAAGTGAGAGAGAGAGAGAGGGGGTCCGGGCCGCCTCGGGGATTAAGTCCCCAAGGGCCGGACTAGTCCGGTTGAGGGGCCGGACTAGTCCGGTCTGCGGACCAGACCCAGACTAGTCCGGGTCCGGACTTGTCCGGTGGAAGGACGGACTAGTCCGGTGTGCGGACTAGCCGCGGACTAGTCTGACCCGGACTTGTCCGGCCATAGGGGCGGACTAGTCCGGTCCAGCTGGGCTGAAAAACAATATATTTGGGTTTTGCCCATAAAGATAAGTCCTTTTGGACAGATATAGCAAGGAAAACATGACAAACATGATTATGAGTCAATAAAGAACAACTTATGAACATTTTCATGAAGAAAATGGATTTCTCAAACAAATTTGAGGAGAAATCGACATAGAGAGGAGTTTTTCGAAATGTGGCTCAAAATATATGAGGAATGTGGTTTAAGCCACGTTCCGAGAATCCAACACGTTGAGCTCACTTCTTAGCTCACAGAAACGCTTCTCGTCAAGAGGCTTGGTGAAGATGTCCGCAAGTTGATGTTCCGTCCTCACATGCGAAATCTCAGTGTCTCCCTTCATTGAGTGATCTCGCAAGAAATGGTGTCGAATGTCTATATGTTTGGTCCTAGAGTGTTCCACCGGATTATGGGCTATCTTGATTGCACTCTCGTTGTCACACAAGAGTGGAATTTTACGCAGGTTAATCCCATAATCCCCAAGCGTTTGTCGCATCCAGAGAAGTTGTGCACAACAACTTCCGGCTGCAACGTATTCAGCTTCGGCGGTGGAGAGAGCAATAGAGTTTTGCTTCTTAGAGGACCAAGACACAAGAGATCGACCTAAGAATTGGCACGTACCCGATGTGCTTTTCCTATCAACTTTGCACCCCGCATAGTCCGCATCGGAATATCCGATGAGGTTAAACTTGGATCCTTTGGGGTACCAAAGTCCTAGGGTAGGTGTGTGTACAAGATATCTCAAGATCCTTTTAACGGCGGTCAAATGACAAGCCTTGGGTGCTGCTTGAAAGCGTGCACACATACACACACTTAGCATGATATCGGGCCTAGATGCACAAAGATAGAGAAGTGATCCGATCATAGACCTATATAGCTTTTGATCCACACTTGGACCGTCCTCATTTAGGTCTAGGTGTCCATTTGTCCCCATAGGGGTTTTGATGGGTTTTGCTTTGTCCATGTCAAACTTTCTTAGAATATCTTGAGTATACTTAGTTTGACTTATGAACGTCCCTTCTTTGAGTTGTTTCACTTGAAATCCTAGAAAGAACTTCAACTCACCCATCATGGACATTTCAAACCTCTCCGTCATTATCTTGGAGAACTCGTCACAAAACACCTTATTTGTGGAACCAAATATGATGTCATCCACATATATTTGGCACACAAAAAGATCCTCGTTGAAGTGCTTTGTGAAAAGGGTATAATCCGCTTTTCCTATCCTAAAACCATTCTCAACTAGAAAGTCTCTTAGGCACTCATACCAAGCTCTAGGAGCTTGCTTGAGGTCATAAAGGGCCTTTCGCAATTTGTACACATGGTTAGGATAGTCTTGGTCTTCAAATCCCGGAGGTTGCTCTACAAAAACTTCTTCCTTGATTGGACCATTTAGGAATGCGCTCTTAACATCCATTTGGTAGAGCTTGAAATCATGATGAGTAGCAAAGGCTAATAGTATCCGAATTGACTCAAGCCTAGCTACGGGGGCAAATGTCTCATCAAAATCCAATCCTTCAACTTGTGAGTATCCTTTTGCCACAAGTCGTGCCTTGTTCCTAGTTACCACGCCATGCTCATCTTGTTTGTTGTGAAACACCCACTTGGTTCCAACAACATTAGCTTGAGGGCGCTTGACAAGCTCCCAAACCTTGTTCCTTTCAAAGTTGTTGAGCTCCTCTTGCATGGCAACTACCCAATCCGGATCCCTTAAGGCATCTTCAACCTTATGTGGTTCCAAGGATGAGACAAAAGAGAAATGCTCACAAAAGTTTGCAACACGTGAGCGTGTTGTTACTCCTTTTGTGATATCTCCTAGAATGTTGTCAACGGGATGGTCCCGTTGAACACTTTGATGAACACGAGGATGCGGGGGTTGACCTCTTGAATTACTTGGTTCATCTTCTTCACTTTGGTCTCCCCCTTGATTCATGCCTCCCCCTTGATCTTCATTCTCATTATCACTTTGGGGAGCATCTAGAGGATCTTCAACTTGTCCAATGGGGTTTTGACCTACTTCATAGAGAGGATGGTCACTTGAACTTTGAGATGGTTCTTGTGGGCGAACATCTCCAAGTGCCATTTTCCTTAGAGCTTCTAGTGGAGGTTCCTCTTGATCAAGGGCATGTTGATCAACCTGCTCCACTTGAGAGCTATTGGTCTCGTCAAACACTACGTCACGTGCTACTTCAACAATTCCGGAGGATTTGTTGAACACACGGTACGCATGAGTGTTTGAGTCATATCCAAGCAAGAAACCCTCATCGGACTTTGAAGCAAACTTCGAAGTCCTAGGCTTCTTGTTGAGGATATAGCACTTGCTACCAAAGACCCGAAAGTAAGAAACATTGGGTTTCTTACCAATGAGAAGCTCATAAGGAGTCTTCTTGAGGAGGCGATGAAGGTACAATCGGCTCACGGCATGGCAAGCGGTGTTAACCGCTTCCGCCCAAAACCGGTCCGATGTTTTGTACTCATCTAGCATCGTCCTTGACATCTCAATAAGCGTCCTATTCTTTATTTCGGCTATGCCATTTTGTTGTGGAGAATAGGGAGCGGAAAACTCATGCTTGATGCCCTCCTCATCTAGGAACTCTTCTACTTGCATGTTTTTGAATTCGGTGCCATTGTCACTTCTTATAGCCTTTATCCTCAAGGTGAACTCATTTTGAGCTCTCCTTAGAAATTTCTTGAGGACACCGGGAGTTTCACTTTTATCATGCAAGAAGAACACCCAAGTATACCTTGAAAAATCATCAACGATAACTAGACCATACTTGCTGCCACCAATGCTAATATAGGCAATGGGGCCGAAAAGGTCCATATGGAGTAACTCCGAAGGTCTAGTTGTCGTCATGACATTCTTAGAGGGGTGTTGAGCTCCTACTTGCTTTCCCGCTTGGCAAGCACTACATGGCCTATCCTTTTCAAATACTACATCCTTTAGGCCACGAACATGCTCACCCTTAAGGAGCTTTTGAAGGTTTCTCATTCCAACATGGGCTAGCCTTCTGTGCCAAAGCCATCCCATGTTGGCTTTTGCCATTAAGCATGTGTCAAGTTGAGCTTTATCCGCGGTGAAGTCCACAAGATAGAGCTTTCCCTTGAGCACTCCCTTAAAGGCTATCGAGTCATTACCTTCTCTAATGACACTCACTCCCTCACTAGTAAACACACATTTATATCCTCTATCACATAGTTGTGATATGGATAGGAGATTATAGTCTAGAGAATCAACATGCAAGACATTTGATAAAGTATGCAATGAGGAGATAGAAATTTTACCGGAGCCAAGGATTTTCCCTTGGCTATTGTCCCCAAAGAAGATTCCTTCACTTGGGTCCTTATTCTCCTCATACTCTATGAACATGCTTCTCTCTCCGGTCATGTGGTTGGTGCATCCGCTATCCAATACCCATTTTGATCCACCGGAGGAGTAAGCCTACAAAACAAGTTTTATGCCTTTCTTTTAGGTACCCAAGCGGAGTTGGGTCCTTTGACGTTAGTGGTTAGGCATTTTGGCACCCACACGCAAGGCTTGGGGCTCTTGCGGAGTGGCCCAACATATCTAGCAAACACCTTGCCGTGTTTGTTCTTCTTCAACACATAAGATGCATCAAAATCATGAAATAAATGATGCGGTTCAGATTTAGGCAAGTTTTTGCTAGAGGGTGAGTTCTTTTCATTTTTAGTTTGGGATGAACTCCCCTTAACAAAGACAATCATGTCTTTGCCACACTTGGAGGTTTTGGCGTTATGCCTTGCACCTCTAGTATAGCCAAGACCATCCTTGACATGGGGTGGTCTTGTGTTGGTGAATGCACTTCGTGCATATGCCACCTTTTCCTTGTCAAAGATGGCACCCTTAGGTGCTTGTTTGCCTTGTGCTAGGTTTAGTTCATCCTTAAGTTTAAGGATCAAGTTGGAGCACTTGCAAGGTGATGTTGCCTTGGATGAGGCCTTTGAGGGGGTTGAGCTCTTGAAGGAAGAGGCTACATTGTTCTTGAGTGACTCAACTTGAGTCTCAAGGATCTTGTTAGCTTTTGACAAGCTTCCAAGTTCATCCTTGAGCTCAATCGACTTCTCCTCAAGACTTGAACACATTTTCTTGCAAAGAGCAAGTTCGTGTTCCAATGCCTTGCTCTTCTCTCTTTCGAGCTCAAGGAGCTCATCAAGCTCTTGACATCTCTCCTTCTCAAGGATGAGCATGTCCTCTTGTCTATTGGATGAGATCCTCCTTCTCAAAGATCTCATCCATAAGCAATTTCATCCTTCGTAGGGTGCTTTTACTTATGTCCTTAAACATACTTTCATTTTCACTAGCGCTATCAAAATCATCATGTGAGGAAGTTGGGGAGGAAGGATGAGATGTTACCTTTCTCTTTCCTTCCCTTGCCATAAGGCAAGTAGGCTTGTGGTCGTTGTTGAGGTTGGGGAAGAGCTTGCCTCCCTTGGAGTTCCTCCCGATGGCTATGGTGGCCATCTTCTCCTCTTCTTCTTCGGAGGAGGACTCATCGTTAGAGTCCCACTCCTTCCCCAAATGGGCTTGTCCGGAGGGCCTCTTCTTCTTGAAGAATCTCCTTTCTTGAGGCTTCCCTTCCTTCTTCTTCTTCGTTTCTTCGTGTGGGCAATCAGCGATGAAGTGCCCATACTCGCCACAGTTGTAGCAAGACCTTTTTGATTTGGGCCTTGCTCTTTCCTTTCCCTTGCCCTCATAGTTGTGCCCCCCTTTCTTCCTCCTCATCATTCTCTTGAATTTGTTGATGAAGAAGGCCTCTTCCTCATCGGTGTCGAGGCTCTCCTCATCACTTTCTTCTTGCTCCTTTGAAGAGGGCGTTGCCTTGAGTGCAACGTTCTTCATCTTGGAGGCGGTGAACTTTTGGAGGTCGTTGTAGAAGAGCGCCTCCTTCTCCATGATTTCATGGTTGATGATCCTCCCAAGGACCTCCTCCGGGGTCATTTGAGTGAACCCCGAGCTTTCCCGAATCATGGAGCACAGAGAGACGTTCCTAGGCATGAATGCCCGGATCATCCTCTTCACCACCTCGTGGTCGGTCCACTTGGTGCAGCCATATGATCGGCTCTTGTTGATCAGCACCTTCAGCCGGTTGTACATGTCTTGGGGGGATTCACCATCCAAGATGGCGAATCTCCCAAGCTCTCCTTCGATGAGCTCGATCTTGGCCTCCTTGACCACTCGGTTTCCCTCATGCGCCGTCTTGAGGGTGTTCCATATGTCTTTGGCCACTTCAAGGCCATCAACACGGTTGAACTCATCTCTAGAGAGAGATGAGATGATCACACCCGCAGCTTGAGCATTGCGGTGGATGAGGATGGCTTGTTCTTGAGTTATGTTGTCCTCATCCTTTGGAATCTCCACCCCGGTCATGACAATTTGCCACAACGCTGGGTTGAGTGACACGAGGTGGATCTTCATGTTGTGTTTCCACATACCGTAGTCCGTTCCATCGAATTGGGGAGGTTTCCCCAATGGGATGGACAGGTAGTGGTTGTTGGCGGCAAGGCGTTCATAGTTGAACCCTTGCCGGTTGTAGTTGGCTCCGCCACCACCAATTGATTGGTTTGACGGATCAATCTTGGAGATGTTCAACTTCTCCCGGAGCTTCGCCTTGAGTTGGCGAGTCTCCTCATCATCCGTTGGCTTATCTTGATAAGCCAACGTCTCCTCACGGGTCGCCTCGTAGTTGCTGCTCGATGCATCGTCATTCACCACTCCGGCCATCTCTCCGAGTTGTTAGACTCTTTGTAGAGAGTCCTGCTCTGATACCAATTGAAAGTTGCCTAGAGGGGGGGTGAATAGGCTAATTGACCTGCAAATGACTCAATAAAACGAGATTAAATTACAGAGGGCGGACTAGTCCGGTCAGGGGGCGGACTAGTCCGGTCAGCCTGCGTGAATAACCCTAAAAAATTGTTTCTAGCAAGTTTTAGGGAATTTTCTCGTTGCTACAAGTGAGTATATGTTTAAGTCAAGTTGAGCAACAACCTACACAAGAGCAAGTCAAGTTTCCACAAGTTTGTAGCAATGCGGAGTATGAAACGAGACTACCAACCCTAGAACAAAGTAATCAATAGAATGAATGCGAAGAACACAAGGGGGCAAGGATTTTATCCCGAGGTTCGATTCCACACAAGGAATCTACGTCCCCGTTGAGGAGTCCACAAAGGACCGGGTCCAACAACCCTTCCCTCACCAAGTTTACCGCACGGGCCTAACTTGGTTCTCCACTAATCACAACGGTGATTACAAAGTTCGTTGGGGCTTCTCACAAACTGAGGCTCCCACACCACAAAGGTGATCAACACAATAAAACAAACTCAATACACAGCCCACAAAGACTCAAACGAGTGCAAGAGATCAAACCGGGAGCACAAGCGCGATGTTCTTCCTCTTCTCCACCTCACTAACCCTAATCCACTCAAGAATTAGTTTTAGAGGGAAAGTAGGCAAGAAGGAGGCTTAGGAGTGCTCCAAGTTGGCTGTGGCGGCGCTAGGGTTTGAGTTTTTCCAAAGGTTGTTCGAAATGAGGCCGGGGGTCCCCTTTTTATAGGGGTCCCAAGCCCAATCTGCTGACTTCAGCAAAAGGGCGGACTAGTCCGGCCACTGGCCCGGACTAGTCCGGCCTAGGGGACCACTGACCCCTTTGTCAGGTCCCGACAGCTGACACACTATCGTCACGCTACCCGCCAAACTTCAAATTCAAACGGTCACTTCCAGAACGGACTAGTCCGGTCAACACCGGACTAGTCCGATCTCACACAGAGCCTTCTGCTCCGTGTGAAAACGGACTAGTTTGAGGACCACGGACTAGTCCGGCCCCTAGGGCGGACTAGTCCGGTCCTCCCAGACTTAGCCACAGAAGCACCTTTTCCTAGCCAACCCGGACTAGTCCGGCCCCATGGGCGGACTAGTCCGTTCTCACTCAGGACCTCTTGGTCCGGTCCAAAACGGACAAGTCCGTGATTTTGGGACTTCATCCCCAAAACCCACTCACAGCTACCCGGACTAGTCCGGTCACAAACGGACTAGTCCTATCTCGGTCAGACCCTTCTGGTCCGGCCGATAACGGACTTGGCCGGCCAGGGGCGGACTAGTCCGGCCTCCTGCACGGACTAGTCCGGCCCTTCGGCCAGACCACTCATTCACTCATTTCTTTCATAGGTTTGACCTCTAAACCACTTTGAGCTCCCAAAATTGATCTCAATGCACTTTACACACACACCCTCCTATTACTACGGCTAGTCTAACTCAATCACGCTAGAAACCCTAGTTTCTACGCTTCGAGTTGACTCCGTTTCCTTCCTTTTCCTTTTTGAGGGTTTGCGTCTCCGATTGAGTCTTCACCTGTGCTAAGATCACTTGAGCTCATTAGCGACTTAATTGTCGTCATCAATCATCCAAAATCCACGGGGAACCTAGATGCACTTTCAGGGGCCTATATGCTTTCATATACGAATTGATTCAAGCCTAGCTACGGGAGCAAAGGTTTATTCGAAATCCAAACCTTCGACTTGTGAGTACCCTTTGGCCACAAGTCGTGCCTTGTTCCTTGTAACCACCCCATGTTCATCTTGTTTGTTGCAGAACACCCATTTCGTCCCTACAACATTTGCATTTGGCCTCTTCACAAGCTCCCATACTTTATTTCTCTCGAAGTTGTTGAGCTCTTCTTGCATGACCATCACCCAATCCAGATCTCGTAGTGCTTCTTCAACCTTGTGGGGCTCCAAGGAAGAAACAAAAGAGTAATGTTCACAAAAATTTGCAACACGAGATCGAGTAGTTACCCCCTTGGAGATGTCTCCAAGTATATTGTCAATGGGATGGTCCCGTTGGACGCTTTGATGCACTCTTGGGTGAGGTGCTTGAGGTCTTGATTCATCATCTTGGTATTCCTCATACTCATTGTCTCCCCCTTGATTAATGCCTTCATTTTCATCTTCTTGAAGCGCATCTTGGGGAGGTTGATCTTGATCATTTGAGGAAGAGCTTGCTTGATGTATAGGATGGTTACTTGTGACTTGAGGTTGCTCTTGTGGTCGTATGTCTCCAAGTGTCATCCTTCCTATCACAACTTGTGGAGCTTATTCTTGATCTAGCTCATGACGATCAACTTGCTCCACTTGGGAGCCATTAGTCTCATCAAACACTACGTCACGTGCTACTTCAACAATTCCGGAGGATTTGTTAAAGACACGATAGGCGTAAGTGTTTGAGTCATAACCAAGCAAGAAACCCTCATCGGACTTAGAAGCAAACTTCGAAGTTCTAGGCTTCTTGTTAAGAATGTAGCATTTGCTCCCAAAAACACGAAAGTATGAGATGTGGGGTTTGTTACCGGTTAGGAGCTCATATGACGTCTTCTTAAGTATGCGGTGAAGGTACAACCGGTTTATGGCATGGCAAGCGGTGTTGACCGCTTCCGCCCAAAACCGGTCTGACGTCTTGTACTCATCAAGCATGGTTCTTGACATCTCAATTAGAGTCCTATTCTTCCTCTCGGCCACCCCATTTTGTTGAGGGGAGTAGGGGGCCGAGAACTCATGCTTGATGCCTTCTTCATCCAAAAATTCTTCAACTTGGGTGTTCTTGAATTCGGTGCCATTGTCACTCCTAATGGTCTTGATACTCAAGGAGAACTCATTTTGAGCTCTCTTCAAGTATCTCTTAAGGACACCTTGAGTCTCGCTCTTGTCATGCAAAAAGAACACCCAAGTGAAACATGAAAAATCATCAACAATAACAAGACCATATTTGTTACCACCAATACTAATGTAGGCGATTAGACCGAAGAGATCCATGTGTAGAAGCTCCAATTGTCTTGATGTTGTCATAATGTTCTTGGATGGATGAGGTGCTCCAACTTGCTTTCTGGCTTGGCATGCGCTACATGGCCTATCCTTTTCAAACACAACATTCTTTAAACCACGGATGTGCTCGCCCTTAAGGAGTTTTTGCAAATTCCTCATTCCAACATGGGCTAGTCTCCTATGCCAAAGACATCACATGTTAGTTTTCGCAACTAAGCATGTATCAAGTTGGGCTTTATCCGCGGAGAAATCCACAAGATAGAGCTTTCCCTTGAGTACACCCTTAAAGGCAATTGAGTCATTGCTTATCCTTGTGATGGTCACACCCTCATTAGTGAATAGACAATTATAACCTTTGTCACATAGTTGTGATATGGACAAGAGGTTATAATCAAGTGAATCAACATGTAAGACATTTAAAAGTGTATGATTAGATGATATAACAATTTTACCAGTGCCAAGGATTTTTCCTTGGCTATTGTCCCCAAAATAGATTCTTTCACTTGGATCTCTATTAAGCTCATACTCCACAAACATCTTCCTCTCTCCGGTCATATGATTTGTGCATTCACTATAAAAGACCCACTTGGTTCCACCGGAGGAATATGCCTACAAGAAAGATTTAAGTCTTGGCTTTAGGTACCCAAACGGTGTTGGGTCCTTTGATGTTAGTCAAGAGGCACTTGGGCACCCACACACAAGGTTTGGGACTCTTGCGGTGTGGCCCAACATACCTAGCATATGCCTTTTCAAACTTGTTCCTTAATAAAACATATGAAGCATCAAAATCATGGAACAATGGATGCGGTTCTCTCTTAGGCATTTTAGGTGTAGTAGCAATGTTCTTTCCCTTAGTGTTGTATGAGCCTCCTTTGACAAAGACAATCAAGTCTTTGCCATTCTTGGGAGTTTTGACATTTTGCCTCATCCCCCTAGAATAACCAAGACCATCCTTGACAAGGGGATTTCTTGTGTTGGTAAATGCACTACGTGCATATGCCATCTTCTTCTTGTTAAAAATGTCGCTCTTGGGTGCTTGATTGGTTTGTGCCAACTTTAGCTCATCTTTAAGTTTTATGATTAAGTTTGAGCATTTACAAGGTTGAGATGCTCCAGATTTAATATTTGTGGAAGGTGAGCTTGTAGAGGAAGAAGGTGCATTGACCTTGAGAGACTTCACTTGTGTCTCAAGGATCTTGTTAGCTTGTGTCAAACTAACAAGTTCATCCTTGAGCACAATTGTAGTGTTCTCAAGGTTTGAGCAAGTTTCCTTGCTCAAAGCGAGTTCACGCTCAAGTGTCTTGCTTCTTTCTCTTTCAAGCTCCAAGAGCTCCTCAACCTTTTGACATCTCTCCTTTTGTTGGATGAGCATGTCCTCTTGACAGTTGATGAATTCTCCTTCTCAAATATCTCTTCCGTTAACAATCTCAATCTCTTCAAGGTGCTTTTGCTCATGTCTTTAAGCATGTGTTCATTTTCACTACTACTATCAAAGTCATCATGAGAAGAAATTGAAGAGGAGTTAGATTTAACCTTCTTTCTTCCCTCCTTGGCCATGAGACATGTTGGCCTTGAGATCTCCAAGTTTGGGAAGAGCTTGTTCTCCGTTGTTGTCTTCTTCATAGCAATAGTTGCTACCTTCTCATCTTCATCGGAGGAGGATTCCTCATTTGAATCCCACCCCTTCCCAAGGTGGGCACGTCCAGATTGCTTCTTCTTCTTGAAGTACTTCTTATCTTTAAACTTGCCCTCCTTCTTCTTCTTGTTTTCTTCGCATGGACAATCTACAATGAAGTGGGCATATTCTCTGCAATTGTAACAAGCCCTTTTTGATCTTGTTTTGGGCTTGTCTTTGCTTCTCCTCTCATTTTGGTAGCTCCCCCTCCTCCTTCTAAACATCCTCTTGAAGTTGTTGATGAAGAGAGCTTCTTCCTCATCGGTGTCGGGACTCTCCTCATCACTCTCTTCCTTTTCTTGAGATTTTGAGGACGTTGCTTTGAATGCAACATCCCTTTTCTTGGAGGAGGAGAGCTTTTGTAGATCATTGTAGAACATTGCTTCTTGCTCCATCATCTCATGGTTTATGATTCTCCCTAGCACTTCTTCGGGAATCAACTTGTGGAAGCCCAGACTTTCACGAATTAGTGAGCAAAGAGTGACGTTTTGAGGCATGAATGCTCGAATCATCCTCTTTACTACCCCGTGGTCGGTACACCGGGTGCTTCCATATGATCGACTCTTGTTGATGAGAGTCTTGAGGCAGTCATACATGTCTTGCGGAGATTCACCCTCCATGATGGTGAATCTCCCAAGCTCTTCTTCGATCATCTCGATCTTTGCTTCCCTAATGACGCGGTTGCCTTCGTGCACCGTCTTGAGGGTGTCCCAAATCTCCTTGGCAACCTCCAACCCTTCAATGCGGTTGAACTCCTCACGAGTCAATGAGGAGGTAATCACAACGGCTTGAGCATTGCGATGTAGAAGGACAGCTTGCTCCGGAGTGATGTCTTCCTCATTCTTGGGAAGGTGAACACCTGTCATCACAATTTGCCACAAGCTAGGGTTTAAGAAAATGAGGTACATCTTCATATTATGCTTCCACATAGAACAATCACTTCCATCAAATTGAGGAGGTTTGCCAATGGGAATAGACAAGTAATGGTTGCTAGCGGTAAGTTGCTCATAATTGTAAGGATACCGAGAGTAGTCTTGTGAACTACTCCCGTTGTCGATGTTGACCGGAGCAATTGGCTTGATTTCCTTCTTCGGCACGTTGAGCTTCTCACGAAGTCGTGCTTTGAGCATGCAAACTTCTTCGTCGTCATTTGGATCATCTTGAAGAACATCGACGTTCTTCGTCTTGGTGTCATCGACGACCACCGGAACCTCGTTGTCACCCCTTCTGGCCATTACTTCTCCAAGTTGTTAGACTCTTGGGGAGAAGCCCGTTCTGATACCAATTGAAAGTTGCCTAGAGGGGGGTGAATAGGCAATAATACCTGAAATGACTTAACGAGATTAATTCTCTGATGCCGGACTAGTCTGGTCAGGGTCGGGCTAGTCCGCTCAGCACGGGGTGGAAACCCTAAAACTTGATTTCTACATGTTGTTTGCAGAATTGAAGTTCACCAAGAATAAGAGCAATATGTAACAAACTTGTGAAGCTCAGATTGTGATGTTTAAACACTTAGATTGCAAGTTTTCAATAGTGATCAAGGTGTAGGGCAATAAGATTAAAGTGAACCCTAATAGCAAAACTAGTGATCACAAAAAGCGAATGACAAGCGAAACGAGATTTATCTCGTGGTTCAGCTCCACGAAGAAGCCTACCTCCACGTTTAGAAGTCCACACAAGGATCGAGTCTCACTTGACCCTTCTCTCACCAAGCCACCACGATTGCCATCTTGGTTTCCACTATATCAATAGATAATCACCAATTTTGATGGGGCTGCTCACAACTTGAGGCTCCCACAAATCAATACAAGAGGAGCACACGAAGTTCAACTCACACAAGCCACATAATACAACACAATGTGTAAGAGATCAAACCGAGAGCCAAAGCGCGATGATCTTTCTTTACTCTCCTTCCCAAACCCTAGTCTCTTCAAGATTTGCTCTTAAGGGGTTAGTAGTATGAGTAGAAGGCTTTGAAAGGCTCTAGGAAGCTTGTGGTGGCGCTAGGGTTCCAGTCTACTTCAAATGAGCCTGGGGGTCCCCTTTTTATAGAGGTCTCGGGCCCCTTTTGCTTACATCAGCAAAGGGGCGGACTAGTCCGGCCTTAGACCCCGGACTAGTCCGGCCCTATGGGACCACTGACCCCCCTGGTCAGTTCCCGACAACTGCCACACTAAGCAACAATCGTCACGCTACCCGCCAAATTTCCAAATTCAAACGGTCACTAGACACCAGACTAGTCCGGCCCATAACGGACTAGTCTGATGTGGAACAGAACCATTTGGTCCGTTCCAAAACGAACTCTTCTGGGTTGGTCCGGACTAGTCCCGCCACAGGTGCGGACTAGTCTGGCCCCCTAGGGTTTTCTCTCGGTCTGTCACACTAAGTCTCAAACGGACAAGTCCGTGCCCAAACGGACAAGTCCGAACTACTCCAGAGAGCTTTGGTCCGTCAAAAACAGACAAGTCCGGACTTTTCGGACTTAGCTCCAAATTCACTCAGGTTCACTCCAGAGACGTTTGGTCCGTCCAAAAACGGACTTGTCTGCCATGCCCGGACTAGTCCGACCTCCTAGGGTTTTTCTCATTTTAGTCTTCTCACTTAGTTTTTTCTCTAAACCACCACTTTTGAGCCCCTTGGTATGATCTCAATGCACATGATACAACCACTCTCTCATATGATACGGCTCATATAAGCTCAATACCATAGAAACCCTAATTTCTATGCTTGAGTCTTTGACGCCTGCTTTCTCCTTTTCCCTTTTGAGGGTTTTTATCTCATTTCAATCCTTGTACCCGTGCTTAAGATCAACTGAGCTCATTAGCCTCTTAATTGTCGTCATCAATCATCCAAAACCCACGGGGATGCCTAGATGCACATTCACTCTGACTTCAAATCAGTACGCGATATTACTCGTCCCGTCTATCTGTCGGTGTTAATCGCTGCTGGTTTTTCGTGTGTTTTTCTGAAATTGATCAATAAATTGTCTCGTATTTTCTAACATCTTTATCACACACTCTCCTTCCGTCCCAAAAAACTTATCACTTTGTTATTCAAAAAATAAACTACAAAACGACAAACTTATCATCATGTTAACATTCATTGCCTTATCAGATGAGGAAGCTGGTACAATGTCACCACACTGTCGTCTCAAAGCCTGAAAAAGAAACGCAGTGACACCAATTCTTAAATGAAGCACGCCTTTTCACGTTTTCAAAAGATAGGTCAAAACTTCCCCTAAAAAATCTGTATATTGAAATCCGTTGCTTTATTTCTTCTCAATTTACATGTCAGACTATAGAACCATCAGATCTCGCTGAACCAACCAACTAACTCTGCTAATTAAAGGAGAAGTGGCAAAAAAACCATCTGTGTCTATATACTACAGTACGAATGTTTATTGTGTTGCTCCATGACGACTCACGGCGCTCGGCGCGTGGCTGGATGTCAGGACGCGCGCGGTTGGGGTGAAGGACCTGCTGCAACGACAACATGAACCCATGTTATGAACATGCGCATGAAAAAAAAAATGTTAGTACTATGGATGATCCAGAAAATGGCAGCCGGTTGAGAGTTATGGGATATCATTCCAGAGTTGCAAAGACCAGCTAACAACTGGCTATTTCAACAGGAAACAATAAAAAAATTAAAACCAAGTCAATCCTCTAACATAGTAGTCTATCATGTTTTTGTTTCTTTTTAGAAAAATGCCAAAGAATACTTAACATGCTGCTCTTTTAACTATTATAGGAAGATTACGTGCCAGACATGTTTCTATAACTCTACAGAAGTACAGATACCTACTGAAATGAATAAAGTGAAATGAAATAATACGGCCCCTGTAACACCAGCACTTAAAAAGTGTTCAAGGAAATGATGAGCGTTTGTTATTCATGAGGACAACGCGAACGGTATGGGGAGGGGAAACTTACTACAGCAGATGAGAATCTAATGTGACTGAAGAAGAATAACTACGAGTGCATCGCGATCAACTCATCATCTTTGCATTTCCTGATGTGAACATCCATCGCCTTATCAGATGATGAAGGTACAACATCGCAACACTGCCGTCTTAAAGCCTGGAAAAGCAACGCATCAGTGAAGAAACCAGTTCTCGAATTGTTAATGTAAAACTTACGTTTTTTCCTAGACACAACATACCTTCCCAGGAACCAGACGCAGTTGCTCCGATGTCGTCACTTCTATTGACCGTAGATTCCTCAACGGGATCAAGTCATCTGAACATTTTCTTCTCGATGGCTGTAGTCTGGTGTAAGCAGTTCTTGTCTTGCCTTCTTCGCCTGAAGAGATGATGATACTTTGAAGGAAGAAAAGGGCTGCTCTTTTGCACTCATCTCTCGGGTTGTAACGTTTGGTGTCAAACAAATACTCATCAGTTACATTCCGACCCCGTTTCCATGGCGCGAATGTTTTCTGCACGGCAAGGAGGTCAGGAAGCAATAAATTGCCTTTGAACACCTGAACTGAATAGCCCCAAGCAATTGATACTGTGAGTGATTTTGTACGGTCGTAGCACACTGTTTGATGCAGGATCCTTGCTGGGTCAGCGTTAGCAGCTTTGAATAAATGTTGCATTGCTCTTATCCGGTCCATACCAGGATAAAGAGGGTACACTTGGTCGAGATGGTGCAGTGAAACTAATGGTGAAAGTGGGTGTGCTCTTAGCAGACCAGAAATATCCCCGTGAAGATCTATCTGGACAAAGAATATATAAAAGCATATGTAAGTTCATTCAAACTGTTTCTGCACATTTGAATGTAACACTGACTAAACACTGTTTTGCAGCAATTCTAGGTTTTACTAACTGCAAGAGTATCAAAATGCACAAAGAAAAAAGAAAGATGGAAGGGCTAGTCACAGCCACACCAAGTTGTTGTCAAATACTTATAATGAATGAATCGCAGTGCTATATGTCTCAGGAACAGTATAGTTGGCAAACATTCAGACAAAAGCAATAGAAGCTTAACTTATCTGAAAGGGATGTGGCAACATGGCCCTAAACTCCAATCTGGACCATGATACACCAAGTCCTTTAGATGTACTAGGCTACCAATACCGATCACTTTGTATCGATTCAGCACTACAAAAGTTGCAGCGGTTAGCCAGTAACCATCACTTTTTTCTGAGTATTCGTTTTTGTTTTTGGAGATTTGTTGAAAAAATATCCTTTTTTATGGCCACCGGGAGGAGCAGGAGAGCATCCCTGCCTGATGTTTTCTGGGTCGCTCATTGTGGCTGGCTAACCATTTGTGCTTTGTCGAGCTCTGTGCAGTGAGAGTGCTCAGCCGGTCACGCGAGGAGGTGGTGCTCCACCTCCGCACATCTCAATGGTGGAGAGGCCTTTGCCTCCAAGATGCCGTCAGTGGACATCGACATGAGCATATCAAAGGATAAGCTTTTATCTTAGGATCAACTAAATCCGGAGGTAGTACCCTACTTAATTATTGTGGTGACGAGAAACAATTTGTCAAATACGGTCAGACAAGTCTTGACACGATCTTACTGACTCCAAATTCAGGTACTAATAAAAAGTAGCAGACTTGCTAAGAGGATTAAAGAAGAAAAGAAGCTCGACGCACCTGGTGGAAGCCCGGCTCGTGTGTAAGCTCGACGCCAAGCTCGGCGATGCAGGCGCGAATCCTGGCGTCGCTGCCGTAGAGGTGGGGGTACCTGATGATGCAGGAGTCGAGCGCGCGTGCGAGGCGCCGCGCGAGCGGCCAGCTGAGGGCGACGCCGGCGCCGCCGTAAGCCATGGCGAAGCCGTGCCACGCGTTCTGCGCCGCGGACTCGGAGCGCGCGCCGATGTACCACGGCTCGCGCCAGTCGTACTTGCGCAGCGTGTGGAGGAGGTTGGGGAGGACAAAGGCGGTGTCGTCGTCGGCGAGCACGACCCACCGCGGCGGCGGCGATGACGGATCGTTGAGGAGGTCGGTGACGAGCTCTTTGGCGATGCGCGCGACGCGGACGGCGGAGCGGAGGCCGCCGCGCGGGTGGGTGTAGGGGAAGCGTGAGGCGTCGGCGGAGACGCGGAGCCGGAGGAGGACCGATGGCGGCGGGAGGTCGACGTCGGGTGCCGGGAGGGCGTCGAGGAAGAGGAAGGCGCGCGCCGGGGGGCGCAGCCAGAGGCGGAGCAGCGGGAGCCGGAGCGGCAGCGTGCGGCGGGAGGACGCCACGCCGAACACCAGGTGGCGCAGCGACGTGGGCTCGTCGTCCTCCGCCTCCGGCACCAGTGGCGACGGAGAGGCGGAAGAAGGTGAGGGGGAATTCACCTTCAGCTTCACCTCCTCCGCACCGCTGGCGGGCTGCATGTGGGCGTGGGTGCGGAGAGCCGGTGGCAAGGAAACGGGGTGGCGGTGGAGGAGGAGGAGGAGGGAGAGGAGCGGGAGGGAGAGCATGAAGAGGAGGAGCGCGCGGAGTAGCATGGCCGACGATGGGATCGCCATAAAGCGGCGGCGTGGTTGGGTGGGGGTGAGAAGTGGGGGAGAGGAGAGGAAAACCAACCAACCGCCCGGTCCGGAATGGAAGGAAATCTAGTGGCAGCAGAAGCTCAAACTTTAGTAGTAGCCGTTCAATTTCAGGAAGACGCCTCTGTGTTCGAAACTTGCCACAGACAGATTATGTTTAGAGTATTCACTCACTCTTCAAATCTTTGTCACTTTGTTAAATGAACTAACGAGTACTTCTTCGGTCTTCAAAAATTGTCAAATTTAATTTAAAATAGTATTTTTCCATCATCGAAAGTTTGATGCCTCGTAGTTACTTTTGAGTTACAGAACAATAAAAAGACGGAAGAAGAAGTGCTATGCAACACTTAATTTTATTTAAAAGTAATTTTATTTTGTCCACCACGGAGGAAAAGCCGGCCGGGGCAGAGGAGCACACGGTCCAAAAGCAGAAACAGACTGCTGGTGCGTGCGGTGTCGGGCGTAGTCCACCTTGACCTTGACTGATCACGCGTGGAGCATTGCTTTGCCTTCTCCCGCGCGAAACTCGCATCGCATCGCGTCGTTGCCACGCCACAGCAGCAGCAAATGCATGGCACCTCCTGATGACTGACCTTTCCTGCTCGCGAGAACGACGGACGGCAGCAGTTCGTCAATCCATGGCGGGCGGCTCGATCGGGAGAAGTTGACGTTCGAAGTGGCCGCGCGCGAGGAAGACGACGACGGCGGAGACGCCAGTGCGGCCTCCATCTTCCACCATCATCAGCAGCAGCAGTCAGGTTCCATGACTGGCTAGGCTTCCTAATTTCGCATGATGAACAGTGCGACGCAGCGGATTGTGATGGAAACGTTGTGTTGTTGTCTGTTGGGAGAGGGAGAATCGCCCATCTTAATTCCGGGACCTTTTCCAAGCAAAGACGGTGACATGTTTACAGGACTTCAGACAGCTACCGGGGAAGCTTGGAATAGCTACGTGGTGATCAAATCGAATGCGCAGGCGCAGGTCATAAACGCAATCATAATGGAAGGAGGGAGGAAGGAGGGAGGGTTCTAATATACCAGCAGCTGCTGGTCTTCTTCTTCTGATGGAGATCAAAGAACTGGCAAGAGTCCAATTTTATTACTCTATTCGTCCCAAAATACTTGGAATGGAGGGAGTAAGTAGCTTCCAAGTAGTAGAGGATTATCCTGTCATGGATGTCCTGCTGTCATGTATTTGTGATTTTGTTACTGGTGATTTGATTTGGTGGTAGATGAGTAATAATGGAGTTAGATACGACGACCCAACTTAAGGAAACAGAACATCCGAACATTCAACATTCAGTTTATTAACCGTTCCCATTCGAAACAAACAGTCAGATTCCAGAGCTCCCAAAGTTGGGTGGGCTTGCTTGATCGATTTTGGCATTGCCAGCCAATCTGCAGTAGGAGGCGATCGAAGCAGCTCGCCTTCTTTCAGTTTCAGTCCTCGCCGTCGTCCGGGTGATCCACTTCGTCCCATCGCCATATGGCGCCATCATCGCCAGCTCCAAGTATAACTCTGGACGAGGAAAACATCCATCGTCACATTTCTACGCATTCAACAAGGTGAAGACATAACAACAACAACAAGGTGAAGACATAACAGAAAAGAAAATGCATGCTGACCACAAGCAACGGGAACTATTAATTTCCTTCATACTGTAGTAGTAGAAATGAGTAACGAGGAACAGTAATACAGTGAGGCAACTACCTACCTTCCATCAAACGACACTGCAGTCTGCCATATCAGTGACTTGCATTGCTCATTAGTCAGCCTGCAGGAAACGATGATGACGCATTCACATCCAAAAGAATACAGTTAAGGTTACTAACATGCATAACCAATACGTATAGAGCAGAGCAGAGAAGACAGAAGAAGAGTGACAAATAATTACCGAGCGATTAAACAAGGTGGGTTGGACTCTAGTTCCCAGACATAGATTTCACCTTCACGGTTGCCTGTTTAAATAAATAAGCAGATGGAATTAATTAGATCACTGTTGTAACAGCCTGCAATAATACATTTTCCATCTGTAGGAGCCTATATATCCCAAACTGCTTGGGATTGGGACTCGTACACAAAAAAGTGGTTTGGGAATTTAATTCTAGTTTTACCTACCTATTGCCAGTTGATCGAAGTAAAAGTCACATGAAAATTTGATAGACCAAATGTCACAATCTGGCACAGGGTACTTCTCAAGAATATCAACGGTATCCTACATAAGCAAAGAGGGAGGAAACCATTTTAACTCCGACGAATAAGTACATTTTTAGCATGGCCAAGCAAGGTCAAAGTAAGGCCTACGATTGTACTACAAAGGTCAAATTATATCACCTCGCCAGGATTTAGTTCTTCTGTTTTTGGCTCCCAAAGCACGATCTCATTGTCAACACTCTGAAAAACCAAGGTAGCGCAGATCAGATGCATTCAGGAAGCAACCAAGATTAGCACTAGATACAGAGGTTAGGTTATAAGATCGACTAGTCTACTGAGTAAAACGACTGCACATATTGCGCAAAAATAAATGTCAGACGCAACTGGTATTTCCAACCAACGATATGCACTCATTCTGACCACTGCACCGTGCAATAATAACCAACAATATGAATATGAACCCATCCTGAGCACAACTGAGCTATGCAACTTCTATCTTCCTAAAGAATGAGGGATTTCACCTTTGACAGGATGGAATCACCAAGCCACCTAGTACAATCAACATAGTTAGCGTGTACCGAGGCAACCAAGACCTGAAAGAAAAGAGAAAAAACAATATCATGCAGTGAGAACTAATCAACAGTCAGTAGTTTGCAAAAGAAAGGATTCAAATATGGTTGCTTAGCATACCGGAGATTCTATATATTTTGTTGGAAACTTTGATGGAAGGTCAGTCCATAAATATGATTTATCAATATCAGGCCAATATTCTGTGACAACATTGACAGACTCTGTCAGTAATATGCACAATGTAAATGTAAATATGAATTTAACATGGTACTCCCTCTCTACCGAAATAATTGTCACTTAGACAGCGTATGGCAGTACATTTTTAGTTCATTCCCTTGTCTGAAACGACAATTTTACGGAACGGAGGTAGTAAGTCTCTACCTTCTATTGACCAGATTTTCACAGTGTTGTCCATGCCACAACTTGCAAAACGATTGATATCAGTAGGGTGGAAGTCCTGCAGCACCAAAAAAAAAAACAGAGTTCAATGGAAGCATGAAAGAGGCAACGGTCATTGTGGAGCCAAATTATCTCATTTTATCCCTGATGCCAACAACAACAATAAAGCCATTTTGTGTTTTTTTTAATCCCATTCTAGTTGGTAGTGTCACGTATGCCTTCCATATCGGCGCCGGCCAAGAGATGATGCAAGAGTTAGAGATAGAGTTTAATTAGTTTGCATAGATTGAGTTTAGCGATAAAGAACAAAAGAGTCCTAATAGATTAGTTCTTATATTAGAGATAAGAGTCCGGATTGTTTTTTAGAGATAGAGTCCTAGTTTACTTAATGTAATCTACATACCAACTATATATTGTGGCCGACGCGTAGCAAAATAATCAAGCAAAGAAGAAATATAGTTCAAGTGAACTAATCTCTATACTCATGCTCCTATTCATCGGCGATGTCAACGACGGCGCCGGCGATCAGGCGGCAGGTTCAACGGTATTTACAAGAACATTGTCATAGGTAGGCTGGAATGAAACTTGCAAAAAAATCAATAAAAATAATAAAAACAAGAGTAAAGTACATCGGTGGTCTCTGAACTTTTCTGGATGTGTTCATATAGGTACATAAACTTTTGAAGTGCATATTTGGGTCCATAAACTTGTTAAACTGTGTCATTTGGGTCCAAAATACCAAAAACACCCCTATGTTTATTAACAAAATTGTTACTTGAGCTTTACATTTCATATTTATTCTCTCCTAAAATCAGTTTTGTTATCCTCCAATATGAATTATGATAACAATGTTGATTTTGGAAGAGAACAAATACGAAAATAAAGCTCAAGTAACAATTTTGTCAATAGTCATAGGACCATTTTCGGTATTCTGGACCCATATGACATATTTTAACAAGTTTATGGACCTAAATATGCACTTTAAAAGTTCATGATCCTAGATGACACACCCATACTTTAAATATGCACTTTAAAAGTTCAAGTGCACTTTACTCTAAAAACAATAAAACATGACAAGAGGAAAACAAAGGGAAAAAAAGAGAAGAAAAAAAAGGGAGGAAAAATCAAAGACCCAAAGCTAAATTTGGACTGTTGAATAAGAAACAGTAACAACAGAGTATATATGAGAAATATCGTAAGGGCACTTTTAAATTATTAATATTCGCTCTATTTTTGAAAATTTATCGTTTTGTAGTTCATTTTTGAATTATAATGCGACAAACTTTCAAGAACGGAGGTAGTACCTAAAGCAGTGTCATTTTGGTATACAGGAGTTACTTACAACACTCAAAACATCATGACGATGACCTCCCGCCCCAGCAAAAACCAAGATGCAGATCCCTGTATGAACATTCCATAGCCTGATAGATTCATCCTGTTCAATACCAAGTGAAATAACGTCAGAACTCAAGACAACAAAAATTATTGTTTGTGTCCATACATAGAACAGGTTGTTCGCCAACCTCGCTTGCTGAAATGATGAGCGAAGGCCTCATTATCTGGGTGCTTATCTCATTTACAGAACCATCATGGCCAATCAAGCTCTGCATAATTATACAAACGGAAATAAGAAATCACAATGCGTCCCTCAGATTCATAATTTATTTAGTACTCCCTCCATTCCTAAAAGCTTATCGCTTTGTAGTTTATTTTTAAACTACAAAACGACAAATTTTTAGATACAGAGGGAGTAATTTAGTGGAATCAGCTCACACCCCTGACGCTCTGACTGCTAAGCACAAAAGTACACCCACCAGTTTATGCATGTTTACAATGTAATATAGTTTCTCAAGTATCTAGCACCTATTGTCTTCTTTGGACAAAGTTGAAGTACGATAATGTTATTAACACATAGCAAAAAGGGCATTCTCTAACGGCAACGACTGTTGTGTAATCCTGCATCTGGTGTAATCCTGCACTCATAATTTTTTGATTCTCATCCTACGATAACTGCACTTTTACATATAAATCTCTCCATATGCCCACAGGATGGTGAAGGGGTTATGTGTAAAAAGTGCAATTATTGTAGGATGAGAATTAAAAGATTTAGAGAAATAATCCTATCTCCTGTTTGAATGAAAGGATGGGACAGGAACATGTGAATATGAGTACCTCCGCAGGGTTGCGCGCCTACCTCCACGAAGGTGGGACGGATTCATCTCCATGTTTTTGGTGGGATGATTCTACTCCGCATCTAAGTGGAATATTCTTATTCGAGGAATGACTTCATCCCATGTATCTCCAAACCAAACAACAGAAAAGTAGATTGCATGGTAGTAACTACCTTCCCTAACGAATGCAGTTTTGTAATGACCTTCTCGAATGGATAACGACACAAGCAAGTCAGCATTTATCAAGCAAATGATCACTAAATTATGCCACTCCCTTCAACTTTTCAATAGAACATATACAATACTTAGGGTACTCTACCTGAACTAACTCCTCAGTAGCACAGTTGATGACCCGAATGGTCCCATTGCTTCCTGCTGCCGCCAACAGTGGTGAGTCATCATCATGATCACAAGCCCAACTTAGAGTGTAGAATGACTCGTCCTCCTGAGATTCACAGGCATAACATAGCATTAGAGAAATCACATTAGCAACCACAGACATTTGAGGACTGGCTTTCTTACATCCAAGTCATCGTATGCTTGTAGAAATTCAAAACTACCGTTCTCCAGGCAGCAGTAGGTTGACACCTGCAAGATCAAGAGGTAAGAGAGGTGACTTCAAACAGGGGGTAGGGGCAACGTTAATAGAGTATTTCTCATCTTATTAAGAAGTATAAAAGAGTGCAAGGTTTTCACGGCACCTCAGCGAACCTAGAAACCAGCCGGGTGCCTAGAAATCTAGGCGGGCGTTGTAACACCCCAGCCACTACGGGCCTGACGGTCGTTACTTCTGACAGCTCTTTAGGACCACAAACTAGCCTCACAGACTAACACTAGTCTTTTCTGCGCATTTTGTCCTCACTCGTGCGCATCCGGGAAAGATTATCGGTCGGTCACCCATTTGTAAATTGCTCCGGGTCAAACACCCTTAACCTCGGAGTTCTTTGCAGGTGGACACCCGGAAAAGAAGGTATACCCTGGTGGTATGAGTTATTCTATCAATCCTATTAAACCTTGAGCCAGGATGTCACAATCCACTTCCCTTAGAAGACCGACGTCCTCGTCGGTCAACTCCCAAGTCAGGAACGTCCCCTCTTGGCCACATCCATACATTCAGTACTGGCATACATATCATATTGTGTCCCACTTAGAGAACTCACGCGTCATGCGTACGTACCCACGTTCCTAACCCGTACGCACCCGTGAAACTGCGAGGGTCAGCTCTGGTACCATTTTGTAACACCCCAGCCACTACGGGCCCGACGGTCGTTACTTCTGGCAGCTCTCTAGGATCACAGACTAGCTCCACAGACCAACACTGGTCTTTTCTGCGCATTTTGTCCTCACTTGTGCGCACCCGTGAAAACTTCTCGGTCGATCATCCATCCGTAAATTATTGCAGATCAAGCACGCTTAACCTCGGAGTTCATTGCAGGTGGACTCCTAGAAAAGAAAGTATACCTTGGTAGTATGATTTATTCTATCGATCCTATTAAATTTTGAGTCAGGATGTCACTGACGCATATGTGATAATTAGGTGCCTATCAAATCAGCAGCCAACCAGCATTAAACAGATGTTCCTATTTCCTGTGGCAATAATTTCTATTTTCTATTTGAGACTTACTTTTTCTTTTTGATATGGTGACAATTCCTATTTCTTATTTTAGGCTTACAATTTCCTATTTCTTGGCCCAACTTGGACCAACTCTTTCTAGTTGACTCTCTCCTGCTATCCACTTTATGATCTCCAGTGCCGCTGTCTAGCTATTCAAGCCTTCCTACCCGAGTCGCCATGTGGATAGGCATGCGTGAGTGGCGGGCAGGCGTGGAGACAGAGGCTAAGGATGGACGCCTAGGGTGGAGTGGCGGCGATAGCCTAGGAGGGAGAGATGAGGCAGCGACGGAAGACTATATATATGCTCTGGAACAAGCAACAACTATGTCCTACGGCAATCTAGGCGAGGCGACTGGCCTTGGAGCAGAGTTAATAGAGTATTTTTCATATTATTAAGAAGCATAGAAGAGTGCAAGGTTTTCACAGCGCCTCAGCAAACCTAGAAACTAGCCGGGCGCCTAGACATCAAGGCGGGCGCATATGCGACAATTAGGTGCCTCTCAAATCAGCAGCCAACCAACATTAAACAAAGGTTTCTATTTCCTGTGGCGATAATTTCCATTTTTTTATTTGAGACTTAATGTTTCCTATTTGATATGGTGACAATTCTTATTCCTTATTTTAGGCCTAATATTTCCTATTTCTTGGCCCAACTTGGACCAACTCTTTCTAGTTGACTCTCTCTTCCTATCCACTTTCTGATCTCCAGTGTCGCTTATTAGCGATAAGCAGTTAGGTTGTTAGTCAGTCTGTCCATTCCGCAACTGAGTCATGTAAACGTGTTGCACGATCCGCACGCAGTAGTAGGATCTGTAACTGAACACATTCTTGTATTCTGCCTATATCAGGCCACTGAATCAACACGAACCATTTTTTGTGCTGCATCCTTTTCATGGTAATTAGAGCTCAGTAGTATCCTCTGTCCTTTTTCTGCCCACCTCCCACTCCCACAATGGCGGATACCTTCTCCTCTGCGGCTAGCCATACCTCCGGCGCCCTGACGACGTCTTCTACTTCTTCCACGACCTCTGGTTCCCTCCCTCCACAATCCCTTGCTGCAGCCGCTCAATCTATCAACATCACCAACCTTGTCACCATTCGCCTCGACATGTACTCTACGACGCATCGCTGGTGGAAAAGGTTGTTCCTGGTGGTGCTTGGGAGGTTCAACCTTCGTCACCATGTCGATGGAACTGAACCTCAACACGATGATCCGATCTGGATTCAACAAGATCTTACTGTTCTCATGTGGATACATGCCACTCTCGCCGAAGACCTTCTGTATTTCTTCATGGAGGACGACATCACGGCACTCGACGTATGGAACAAAATCAGCGCCTTCTTCCTCAGCAACAAATCCATTCACGTCGTCCAATTAGAACAGAAGCTTCATGGCCTTGTTCAAGGTGATCTCTCAACATTTGCTTATAGTCACAAGTTAAAGACATTGGCCGACTCTCTTGCAGATTGCGATCAACCTGTCAATGATCACGCCTTGGTGCATCAACTCATCCGTGGTTTAAACCTGAAGTTCCATGTTCTTCGTCAAATGCCGCCGGCGATGCCAATTGGATTGTTGGACAGGTATATGGCACTCATATTGTCACAAAACACAACGCTAGACTTTGTGAGTGGATGACCAAGTTCTGAAAGTAGATGGCGTAGCCATGTCATCTCTGAAACTGCATTTGTGACGCCCCTGTGTATTTAGCTTCAACACTAGACCTAGATACAGTGCTTTGCCTCTTCGATGACCATGAGATAAGATTATCACCGTAGAAAACACAATACCCCGAAGTCGAACGTCTTGTGTCGGGGCACCCGGCCCAATCTGCATCCGAATAGGCGATCAAATCTTTAGATGAGGATCTCGTGAAGTGAAGGCCATGCTTGAGGGTTCCCTTGACATAGCGAAGAATTCTTTTAAGGAAAG
The DNA here is from genome assembly GCA_036927565.1 of Tuctoria greenei. NCBI lineage: Eukaryota > Viridiplantae > Streptophyta > Magnoliopsida > Poales > Poaceae > Tuctoria > Tuctoria greenei. Next base: position 37,301,802 of record JAYESD010000008.1, read on the forward strand.
CCAGGTGAGAATCACACGGGCCATGCGTGAGCAAGCAGGCCTGTTGAACATAGCGATAAGCAGTTAGGTTGTTAGTCAGTCCGTCCATTCCGCAACTAGTCATGTAAATGTGTTGCACGATACATGCGTAGTGGTAGGATCTGTAACTGAACACGTTCTTGTACTCTTCCTATATCAGGCCACTGAATCAACACGAACCATTTTTTGCGCTGCATCCTTTTCATCACTGCCTAGCTCGTTGTAGTCTCCCTGCCCGAGTCGCCATGTGGATAGGCATGCCCGAGCGGCGGGGCACGCGTGGAGACAGAGACTGAGGCTGGGCGCGCAGGGTGGAGTGGTGGCGATAGCCTGGGAGTGAGAGATAAGGCGGTGACAGTAGACTAAAAGCTCTGGAACAAACAACAACTATGTCCTAGGGCAATCCAGACGAGGCGACCAACCTTGGTGTCCATATCAGATGCCACGAAAACACTGAAAGAGTGTGTTATCCTTGTGAGTAACTAGTGTTTAAAAAAACAACCACGTCGGCCACGATGTCGCTTTTGGCTGGCTGATGAGATTAATCGACTGGCGTAATTAAACATGTTTTTCCCTTTTACTATTCCGCTTTTTGTTGCCTTCCACTTTTGCCGCCATATAAAATGAGCGCTCAATTGCCTATTGACCTAGCATTTCCTCCTCTTCCCCCCCCCCCCCCCCCCCCCCCCCCCCGCGCTGGCGGTTGTCTGCCCTAAACCGAGCGGCGCCATCCCAGATCCAACCCATCAATGGTGGTCTCTTGCCGACAAGGGAATGCACCCAGAGCGGCAGCTACAACGAAAGTGGTGGTGGTGGTGGTGGTGACAGCAGCGGTGGTGGCCGTGCGCGGCTGCTACAGCTGCGGCGGGGACAACCAAATCTCTCACGAGTGCGCTCGAAAGAGGTACTAGGCGCAGGTGTGTGTCGGATCCGAATCTCACTGTTCCTCCTCCTTATCGACTCTGCGGTAGATCGTCGATTCTAGCAGATGCTCTACTAGTTTTACCTGTTATGTTGTATATCGTCTATCTTGCGTTGCATCTATCTATTGAATGGAAATTGCTCGGAGTCCTGATGATAAACTTTCTCTAAATGTCTTTGTTGAACCATTTCATTTGTAAATACATATCCTCAACAGTACTGTAGGTGCAGTAATAGTCACTGACATATGAACTCACGCTTAGCCGAGCTCACATGTCAGTGACTATTACTGCACCTTTAGTACTGCAATGATTTGAACGCTTCGTTTGTTGGGATGTTCATCGTTGATTTAATTTTCTACGTAGAGTTGCTTTGAGGCATTTGCTACTAATCCTGTAGTCGCCATATGTATATATATATATATATATATATATATATATATATATATATATATATTACTCCGCTTTTTACGAAACACGGCACCAGACAGAGCTCCTCCGCTCGCTTTTCTCCGCCACTTTTAAACACTGTTAATTATGGTATGTGGATACTGATTATCCTTCCACCAGCAACCGATTTGTTATCTAAAAACTCACAGCTTTTCATAAAATCAAAATTTACAGCAATCAGCCCCATGTTTCAGCAAAACATATCACGTTCGTTATGGTCAGACCTCAAATCCCGTACGTACAAACGATGAATCAAAAATCCCACTTTTAATCGAATTTCAAAACAATAACACCATGGAGTAATAATAATCACAACAAACAAGCGAGAGCGAGGAGCTAGGAGCAAGGAATCACGAGCGAGCTTACGCGATTGCCGCCGACGGTGGCAAAGAGGTCGTAGTAGCGATCGTCCAAGAAGTTGAAGACGATGGCGTAGATCGGGCGCTTGCCCTCCTCGGTGTAATTGCCGCAGGGCTTGTACTGCCGATTGTTTGTGGGCACGAGCGACGACCCCTCAGCCGCCGCCTCGCTCCCCTGTCCTTGCTGCTCTGGGCCAGGACTCGCCATGAACGGCAGTAGCGGGAGGAATTCGGCTCCCACAAGCCCACCCACTTCGATCCCTGCTTCTTCTTCCCCGGCTGTGCGTCCTCGGTTCCTGAGCAGCAACAACGGTGGGGACGACGGCGCCGGCGACGGCGAGGGAAAGAGGGTTTTGGGGAAGATAGAAGAGCGATGGGACTCGTGACCTTGTTGCGGTGGGTATTAGTACGAAATCGACGTTCCATCTGGCGCGTGGAAACTAGATCGGACGGTGGATAGTTGTGTAGAGCCGCAAGGACAGTTCGGAGCAGATACTTGCAGCTATACTCGATAGAGTGTGTGAATCTAAAAAATATCTCAAACTCACATTGTATTTTTGTATCAGATGCAAATACGAACTACTACACGATGCAAATTGACCATACAGACAGAACGAAGCAAATGGACTAAGCACGGCAGGATTTGATGCAAGGAATTTTTCGTGCAATACATATGGTTAGATAAATGATCTACAGTATGTGAATTAATGTAACGTACTCCATCCGTTCTGAAATAAATGGTGTTTATGATACAAATGTAGTTCAAATTAAACTAAATTTTTATTACTAAACATAACGGCTGGAGAGTAAAAAAAGTTGCACGTAAATCGGACGGTGTACCCAACTCTTAGATCTACGGGTATCAAGTTCACTAGGTTTTAGATACACGCTCTACTTTAGTTTGATAAGGGGTTTAAGACTAAATTTTTTGGGCAAAATTTATTAACCTCGTTTGACGTGACTATCATATGTATTTTCGTGTACTCTCTTCATTCCGAAATACTTGACGTTTATGATATAAAACTAATAACGAGCTATTTTTTTATCTTAAATATCAAGTATTTTGAAGTGGAGGGGGTATTAAATTATTGTTTTTTCTCATCAGATCCATGGCCCTTCCCATAAACCATATGTTTCTTGTCACTCTAGTCCATCAATTGAGGTAAAAAAAATACAAAACACGACTGGTTAGGCAACTACATGGAATCCTCATGATGATTATGTTTGGATACAGATGTTCAACAAAAAGGTAAAAAGAGACGTTGGTACACCACTAAGGTATAATAACTCACTAAACAACAAAGGTGAAGGGGAAAAAACATAAAACTGAGAGCTGAAATTCCTAACTGGCACCACCAATTCGTCATATAAAAGGAAAATAAATACAGGACAGTGCTCAAACTTGATGATGAACCTATTTTCCTCTTTCTTCAAAGTACTCCATTGTTATCTACATGTAATTTGTGCTAGCTCTAATCATAAAAAACTCCAAGTATTCGGAGAACTCTCCCATCATCAAACATGGTGTGTATGGAACGGCGCGTCGTACATAATCTGCGCGTACATAATCGATTCCGTCATAAGTAACAATGCCATCTTTTGGGCGCAGGTTACCCAAGTCCTCAAGTTTAGAATTATTCAAATGATATGCCAATCCTCTAGTCCCTCTATGCAAGAACACAATCTCTTTGAAAGGATGAAACGCAAGGATCTGAATCATCGGAGATGGGTACATCCCAGTTCTATCTTCATCGGCATGATGAATATCCTCACCGCCATCATCGTCAGAATTCCATTCAATTTCAGGTGCTTCTACGATGTTACCTTGGTCATCCCAATAATCACTGTCTAGAATCCAGGGTCCGTAAACTTGTTGGTTGAGGTTTCGACTTGGTATTACTAGTCCACGTCCGCTATCATGTTTTAGTATCCACTCTGTTTGCCCAGTTGATTCATGGAGGATCCAAACCCTAAGGCGACGGTTCATATATTCAAGTAATGCAAAGTAAACCCCTTTCTCAGACTTACCTAGATGAGGGGAGGTTCTATATTTGGGCATATGTACATCAATCGGTGGTTCGATAATTCGGTACTCATCATCAGATAGTGATATTCTACAAAAGGAGACAGCAGTTGTATTAAGCATACGAGCATATTAATATGCTATCTAATAAACACCCCCACCGCTCCTAAATATATGACGTTTTGAAAATTAAAATTAGTTTTCAAAACCTTATATATTTTGAGACGTTGGGAGTAGTATTTAACAGAAGCAGTGCAAGAACAATAGTTCGTAGAAATTGGAGTGCGTATTTTACCTCGTAATAAAGTTCAGTTGACAATAGACATAGAGGGCACCGCGCCAGCACACAGCATCGCGGTGGGGGTGGTGCAGATCATCCATCATGTCCACAGTCCTTCCTGCACCCTCGTTTTCTCTGATGAAACATCTCTCATCCCACCTTCCAGTTCTCGATGAAAAGACGTGCAATTTCCATGGAGATGGTGGCCACTGGGAGCTGCAGGCGTATTCCTCGGCAGCAAGCTCGCCGCGGCGTTGTCGTAGTCCATACCATGGAGGAACGTTGGGGATCACGAACACCTGATAGTGCGACGACACTGTGGGATCGAAGGCCAGGTACATACTTTTGTAGAGCCACACCATCCCGGACGACTTGCACAACGGCGGTCGTTCCGGCAGCGGCGTCCATCCACCGGTGGCGGGGTTCAGGACGCCGTCGTAGTGGTCAAGGACAAGGCCGTTGCAGTGGTCAAGGACGTTGGAGTGGGGCAGGTAGTAGTCGGCCATGTTGGTTGAGGGGCGGGCGTAGAACTCCGAGTACGGCATCCCCTCGTAGTCGATGAAGAGGCCGGCGAGCGAGAGCGGGAGCAGGTCCGCCCGCAGCAAGCGGCGGCCGTCGATGAGGGTGCGCCACGCGCGGCAGACGCACCGGGCCGCGGCGAGGTCGCGCGGCGCGGCGGCACGGCTGAACACGTCGGCGAGCATGTCGTCAGGGAGCAGGCGCGTCAGATCGTCCGCCTCCTGGAGTTCTTCCATCGCAACTACGTACGGCTGGCTTGGCGACTTCGATCCCTAATTCCCTATGCCGTGGACTCCCAAAAACTTGGTGTTGTCTGTTCCGATTCCATCTGTTCCGATCCCAAGTTTAAACATAATAATAAGCCTGTGAAAATTGCTAGAGAATCAAGATAAATGACGATATCCTGATAATTTGTTCGAAAAAGATGTACCAAACATTCGTTTTAACTCAGCTGGAACATTCATAGAATAAACAGAACCAACATCCCAACATTCAACACAGTTAGTTTATTAACCGTTTCGATTCGAAACAACCAGGTTCAAGAGCCCCGATTAAGTTGGAATATATCGGAGGCAGGGCAGTTCGCATCGCTTCAGTGTTTGCCGCTTGAACGACCCACTTCGTCCCAACGCCATATATTGCCATCCTCGCCAGCTCCAAGGATTGTTCTGTACGGCGAAAACATTTCGTCACATTTCTTCACATTCAAAGTGAAAAAATAAATAAGAGAAAATAAAACGCATGCAGACCAGAAGCAATAGAAAAACTACGGGCCTGTTTGAATGATTACTAACTTGCCTAAGTCTAAGCTTAGCTACTTGCCACACTTGTGGCGTGCCTAAGCTAACTAACGTTAGCATGTGTTTGGATTGTTACCATAGTTAAGCTTAGGCGTGTTTAAAAAGTGTGACATGTGTTTGTTTTGTTACCATGACTAAGCTTAGACAAGTGGCTAACCTTAAGCTGTTGATTTGAGCGCCACAATTGAGGCAGTTTTTTGTTAGGCAATGGAAGCAAAAGTTGTCTAACTTTTGTAGCATGTCTAACCTTAATCAACAACCAAACACCCGCCTAAAACAGTGTGGTATGACTAACATTAGGCTTAGGCAAGTTAGACATTGAACCAAACAGTCCCTACGTTCGTCAGAGTAGATGCATGTGGTTCATGCATGAGGAACAGTAATATAGTGAGGTACAGTACCTTCCGTCAAACGATACTGCAGTCTGCCGTATTGGTGATTTGCACTGCTGATTGGTTAGCCTGAAAATGATGATGCATTCCATCGAGAAGCATACATATGGGTTACTAACATGCAGAACCAGTATTTGCAGAGGACAAGAGTGACTGAACTTTTTGCAGTTACAATTACCGAGCAATTAGGGAAGGTGGGCTGGACTGTACTTCCCAAACATAGATTTTACCTTCATTGTTGCCTGTTTAAATAAGCAGGTGATAATTAGAGCATTCCACAGGTTAAAAAAAATGCACATATAATCAAACGTGTGTAAAATATAATTTTAAAATATAAACTGAGAACTATGTATTAGTTCATGGCAAATTCTTGTTTGAAAATCAGTCATCTAATGTGGCTGTTTGTTATGGAGGAAGAACATATTTGACAACATGTAGTGCATGAAATTTACTAAAGGGAAAATAGTACTTTTGCACAAAAAATGTTTCAGAAGTTTAATAGTAGTTACCTATTGCCAGCTGATTGAAGTGGAAGTCGCATGAAAATTTCATAAACCAAAGGTTACACACTGGCACAGGGTACCTCTGAAGAACATCAATGAAACTCTGGATAAGGAAAAGAGGAAATCAAATTAACACAGAATAATACATTAAATATGGGTGAGCCGGTGAGGTCAAAGTAAGGTCCAAATTCTAGAAAGGTGAAATTATATCATCACCTCGGCAGAACCTTTTTCTTTTGCTTTTGGTTCCCAAAGCAGGATTTCGTTCTCAACACTCTGAAAATCAAAGTTAGCATAAATCAGATCATCATACATGATGCAACCACGATTAGCATTAAATACATAGGTTAGGCTGTTGTAAGACTAGTTTACTAACTAAAACGACTGCACGTATGTTTAGGACAATAATAAATTTCCGAATTTTTTGACGATGCAGCTGGTATTTCAAAACTGACAATAATATGCACCCATTCTGAACACTGCACTGTACAAGAACAAACAATGTGTGCCCATTCCTAGCACTGCGCTATATATGCAATTTGTATCTTTGTAAAGAAGGGAGATTTCACCTTTGACAGGATCAAGTCACCTAGCCACCTAGTACAATCAACATAGTTATCGTGCACCGAAGCAGTCAAGACCTGCAAGGAAAAGAGAGAGAAAACTATATGACACCGCAATAAGAATTACTGTACTCCCTCTTTTCTCAAAAGATTGTCACTTTTAGTTCAAAAAAGAACTAAAAGTGGTAATTTTTTGAGAAATGAGAGAGTACTTAACAACTAGTAGTTTGCAGAAGAACGGACTGAAAGATGACTGATACATGCATGCTTAGCATACCGGAAATTTTACATATTTTGTTGGAAACTTTGTTGGAAGGTCAGTCCATGAATATGATCTATCAATATATGCCCCAAATTCTGCGGCAACATGGGCAGACAGTCAGTGATATGCACCATGAAAATGTAAATATGCACCTAATATGATTATAAGTATATACCTTTCATTGACCAGATTTTCACTGTGTTGTCCATACCAGAACTTACAAAGCGAGTGACATCGCTAGGGTGAAAGTCCTGCAGCCAAAGTAAATTAAACAGTATTTAATGAAGCCTGAAAGGAGTCATTCATTGTAGAGCCATAGGATCTAATTTTATCCCTAATGTAATGAGTCAAAATTTGGACTACGAAATAAGAATCAATAACATCAGAGTATGGATGAGAAGTATCTTAAGGGTGCTTCAAATTAGTGATATTGAAAAACAATGTCATTTTACGATGCAGGAGCTAGCTTTTTTTTCTCTAATACAGGAGCTACTAGCTACTTACAACACTCAAAACTTCATGCCGATGACCTTCTAACCCAGCAAAAATTAAGATGCAGATCCCTGTATGAATATTCCATAGCCTAACAGATTCATCCTGTTCAATGCCAAGTGAAACAACGTTGGAACTCAAAACATAAAAAGTTAAAATCATTTTGTACGTCCCTTTGTAGAACAGGTTATTCGCCAACCTTGCTTGCAGAAAGGATGAGTGAAGGCTTCAGCGCCTGGGTTTTTATCTCATTTATAGGACCACCATGGGCAGCAATGCTCTGCATAATTTTACAAAGAGAAATAAGACAACACCATGCGTCATTGATTCATACTCCCTTCGGTATCAAAATATTGGTCGTTTTAGACAAACAAAAAGAACTAAAAATGAACTGCCCATGGCTGTCCTAACGACAAATATTTTGATACCGGAGGGAGTAGTTTATTTGGTACTCCTCCATCCTAAAAAAAAATTGAACTATTGTTTTTGTCTTATACATCATTTATTTCAATACGAACATATACAAGCCTGATGATACTCGACCTTAGCTAACTTGTCAGTAGCACAGTTCATGACCCGAATGATCCCATTGCTTCCTGCTGCCAGCAACAGTGGTGAGCCATCAACATGATCACAAGTCCAGCTTAGAGTGTAGAATGACTCGTTCTTCTGAGATTCATGTATAGGCACAAACATCATTAGAGAAAGCAAATCGTCATCAAACTTACATTAGCAACTACAGACATTGGGGACTGGCTTTCTTACATCGTCATCAACATATGTTTGTAGAAGAGCAAAACTACCATTCGGCATACAGCGGTAGGTTGTCACCTGCAAGATGATCAAGAGGTAATAAATGAGGTAACTTCACAAGAGGAGCAGGGTGAATTGCGTTTTTTCATCTTATTGAGAAGCATAAAAGATCGTGTTATCCTTCTAGTAAGTGATGGTGATGGTATATGATTAATCCTAACAATCCTTTCACCAACAACCGATTTGTTCGTTCTCTCAAAACAAGTTAACACGTTCCTAACTTCATGGCCACGCATGTCAAGAACAGGTAATGACACCAAAAATTTTCAGAAACAATTAATAATAATAAGGAATATATATAACAATGCCAGCAAATTAAGTGCCGAAAGCTTACTCGATTGCCGCCGACAGTGGCAAAGATGTTGTAGTAGCGAGCGTCCATCAAGTTGAAGGCAATGCCATAGAGCGGGACATCCCCCTCGGTGTGCTTGCCGTACGCCTTGTACTCCCGCTTCTGCGTGGGCTCCAGCGACCCCTCTGCCACCTCACACCCCAGACCCTTCGCCGCGACGAGCTTCGGCATGAACGGCAGCAGCGGGAGGATGTCAGGCTCCCGAATGACCACCGGCTCCTCCGATTGTTTCCCCGCCTGCTGCCCCTTCTTCCTCGACTTCCGGGTACCAGTACCGGGGCGGGAGGCGGTGGCGATGGCGACGGCGACGGGGGCCTCCCGCGGTGGGTTCCGCCGGAGTGGCTGCAGCGGCGGCGCCGCACTAGACGTACGACGATTTGAGGTTTCAAAACCACGATGGTACAGGGGATTATTAGCTATTGAACCTATTAGCTTATTTGGAAACCAAGGAAAGGGGGCTTTTTTCACACCGCAGATCGATTTCAATCTGAATCAAGTCCTTTGCAAAAATATAGAAAGAAACAGATGCACGCGGATGAAATCTGTGACTTTTACGAAGAGATCCTTACTGGTGTCACGGTGGATGTTTCGCCGCCGGCGAGGCCGACGGGTTTGGGCGGGGAAGAACGAGGGGATTTAATTGGCACAACAACAAAACAACATCCTGGCGGGGGGCATTCGTAAAATTCACGTTCCATCTCGTATGTGCAAGCTAGATAGGACGATGAATCATACGTAACTGCTGCGCTTGTTGGCAGCAGATTCAAATATCTCAAATTCATACGTATTTTGGGTCAGATGATGCAAATATGAACTATACCATGCAGAAAAACCATACAACAACGATGCAAATTAATGGACTTCATAGATCTAGGGAATTAAGCAAGTTCTACGATGCCTGCTTTAGAGAATCAGGGTTGAGTTTTTGGACAAATACCTCTTTCGCCGTGCCTCGTGTCTTTTCTTATTAGATTTCTGCTTCGTGCCATCGAGATCTTGGTTCTTCTCACCGGAATCATGGTTCTTCTCACCGGAATCGCCATGGTTCTTCCCATCAGACACTTGATTCTTATCACTCGGCTCCGCCATAGATCTAGGGTTGATAGAACTTACGTCGATCTCAAACGGTTAGCTTTATATAAAAGAGGGACAACTATGTCGCTCAAGTAAATAGAAAGGTGAGAGGGCCGGTCTCGATGAGGTTATGGTGGAAAGGGCATGGCAAGGTTGCTCGGTGATGGTAAATCAGAGGTGAGATGAATGGGGAGAATGGTGGCGGCGCTCCCTCGATTAGTCGATGGAAGAGGGTTTGGTGGGGATGGGAATGTGCTAGAGTTTTCGAGAAGGTCGCCTTTTATAACAAGCATATGAAAATATCTACCCGGGTTCGACCTCACGCATTTACTTTAGGAGGCACCTTATTGTTCCTTTGTTATTTTTCTATTAAAAATAAAATAGGGGTTTGTTAACTTGTGAGACTTGAGTTGAGAATGGTTATCCTTGTTTTGAAAAATCCACAATACCCTCTTCAATTAGGTAATCATTAAATTGATTTTTTATTTTTGGGCACACCGTTTCAAAAATGCTCATTGTGTATATATGGATCACCTTTGCAAGGAAAGTATCCAAATGGCATATCCATTATGCCAAATATATATAGAGAATTTTTTAGCTTATAAGTGCTTAAAGATCATATATATGGTGAAAACATTTTCACAAACCCTACTTCTATGCAACAATTAAGTTATACTATACTCATGGTGTCAGGTTAAACAATATTTATCATTTTATATTATATACTAGGCAGTTAGATGCAATTAAATAGGCTAGCTTTAAATAAGGGTAACTATTTTGAAAAAATAATATAGGTTAACACAGTCAAAAAACATAGATTATCAAAACACATATTTAATATTTTAATTTAGTTTTATGTTCAAGAGTATTTTAGACTACCTTATAATTTTGCTAAAATATAAATACTTAATTAACTATAGAATTTTAATAGGATACGGTTTACGTTAAATTATTAAATCATGTGCCCTACTCCTTAAACCAGCCCAATGATCTTCCATCGTGACCTGTTCCAATTTCTGTTTTTGCATATCATCCGTCTCTATATATTCAACATCTCCAACTAATTGATCGAGTTTTGCACCAGGCTCGACGATTAAAGTTTCTATCAACTATTCTTCTTGGTACATTCCCTCAACGTCTTCACTATTACGGTAACCATTATCCCCAGGGGTATATAACTGTTCACGAGGATTCACTTTATATACCACTCACCAAGCACTGAGCTTTGTGCATGAATAAGGTAGATAATACACTTGCTCCACTTGGTGTGCAAGAACAAATGTATTGTAACTTCGTAGTCGCTCCTTGTATTTAACTTCCACTATTCCAAATTGATTTTTTTGAATTTCATGAGTGCTATCAAACCAGTCACAGTCAAAGAAGACAACTTGAAGTGTCTTATTTCCGATAAAAGTAAATTCAAGGATTTTGTTAATGATCCCAGAATAATTGGTTTCATGCCCTTAAGTGTCAATTGCCCTCGTCACAACACCCGAATTTGATGTTGCCGTGAGAGGACGAAGAGCTTCAAAATGAGCTGTACAGAATCGAAAGTCATTTATGTCACATCGACCATAACTTCTAACACTCACCAATCCATAAGATAGCTGTCGCAGATCTTTATGGATGTTGTGAGTCATGCACTGTCAAAAATGATCGTAAGTTAAAAGAATACTTCTTTAGTAAATTATAATATAAAGAAGACGATAGAGCATTACATAATCTCAAAACCAGAATAGGAAACCCAGTCATCCATTTAATCCTTCTCGTTGCACCCCTTCTACTTGTTTGGTCGTAGTTTGATGCCTATATGGCCAACATTTTCTGTGGAACTCGCTGAACGTGAAAAAACACTTTTTAGAATACATGTGTAGCAAAATATGTTGATTAGCATAAATATAGGATAAACACTTACTCGAAGTATTCTTGCATGCCATCTGTATTTGCGTACATGTAGAGTAAAGCAACAGTCATGTCACGTTCGGGTAGGTCATATATCGTGTAGTTACCAACGGCAGTGCCTCTCGTTTGAAAAATGGAGAGGTTGCTACAAGGGGGTGCTTCGTCCACATTGTACCGCATTGGCAAAGTATTGACATTGTGTTGTTCTTAAAAGTAAAGACTTTAAAAGTATTCTATTCCTTAAGAGTAAATGTTTCAGCGATGCACCCTTCCACCCTTGCCCTGTTGCCAACCATGGGTTTCAGATATCGTAGCGCTCTTTCAATGTGATACATCCATTTGTATTGCACAAGACCGCCAACTTTAGCTTCGAATGGAAGATGAATAAGCAGATGTTGCATTGGATTGAAGAAGTCTAATGGAAAAAAATTCATCTTACATAAAAGTATTGGTATCTACTTCTCTAACTTATCCATCATCCCTATCTTAATTTATTTAGCACAGAGCAGTCTACAGAAATAGCTAAGGTCGGCTAAAAACTTCCACACCGCATCATCTATATATCCTCGAAACATAACAGGTAAGAGTCTTTTCATAATAATGTGATAATCATGACTCTTCAACCCAGTGAGGTTACCAATGTTCACATTCACAGCTCATTTTAGGCTAGTTGCGTAACCATCTGGAAATTTCAAAGTTTTCAATCATTTTATGACTTCTTTATTTTTTTTAGGTCGAAGACAAAAAGAAGCACATGGCTTACCACCACTTTCAGAGATTCCAAGAGTTAGACTGTTATAATTGTCTGTCAAATCTAGTCTAGCTTTTATATTGTCTTTCGTTTCACCAGTCATATCCATGCATGTACTTATGATACTTTCGCCCATGTTATGCTCCTGATGCATGACATCAATGTTCTGCATCGGAATCAACGGCTTCACATATGGTAGCTCCAGAAGTCTACATATGTGAGTCCAATTGTGTTCTTCTCTGTAACCTACAAAATATCCAGGACGACCTTCATCTGGTACAAGTTTGTCCAACATATCAGGAATTTTTGACCCGTTGAGATGTTTTGATTGTCCTTTAGTGATAACGGTGTCCTTTCTGAAGACATGCCTATGTTGCCAAAATATGTGATTTAGAGGCAGCCAATGTTTGTGACAATCGAAGTAAGATATCATGCCTCCATGAGTTAGTCGAAAGCAATCCGTGTCCGAAGCACATATCAGCCACTTCGGACGACCGTGAGTGCTCCATCCGGAAAACAGGTTGTATGCCGGCAAATCATGGACGGACCACAAATAAGCAGCTCGAAGATTGAACTTCTGCTTCTTGTAACTCTCATACACTTTGACTCCTATCCACAACATTTTCATTTCTTCGATCAGCAATTTCAACATCACGTTGAGATGTGACCTAGGATGATCTGGCCCAGGTACAATGAGGATGAGGAACATGAACTCGTACTTCATACAAAAAGTTCATGGCAGGTTGTACGGAATGACAAAGACGGGCCAATAGGAGTAGGCGCTACAGGAAGCTCCGAGCAACCAGGCGCGCAAGATCCAAAAGCTCAAGTCAGTTCTGATGCATGGATCTCAGAGATCTGGGACTACTTGAAAGACAACATCCTTCCTGAAGACGGTGTATACGCTGAACGGATTATCCGAATGGATAAAAGATACACGTTGGTAGAAGAGGATCTCTATCGACGTGGCACAAATGGAATCCTATTGCGGTGCATTTCTCGGGAAGAAGGCTACGAGCTCCTCGCAGAGATCTATGGAGACGAGCGTGGGAACCACGCTTTATCCCGCACGTTGGTCGGTAAGGCCTTTTGGCATGGTTTTTACTGGCCTACAACAATCCAGGATGCAATCGAGCTGGTCAAGAGGTGTGAGCCGTGCTAGTTCCACGCCAAGCAGATTCACACACCGACACAGTCATTGCAAATAATACCTCCTTCTTGACCAGTCGTTGTGTGGGGAATGGATATTTTGGGACCTTTCCCAAAAAGCAGTTGAAGGGTACCGGTTCTTATATGTTGCCATCGACAAGTTCACAAAGTGGCCGAAAGCAACTCCAGTTATAAGAATCAACAGCAGTCAGCAATCAAGTTCTTGAAGTCCATAATCTGCAGATTTAGAGTCCCGAATAGAGTCATCACTGACAACGGGACCCAATTCACTAGTGTAGCCTTCCAGGAGTATTGCGAAGGCTTCAACATCAGCATCAGCTACGCATCATTAGCACATCCGGCAAGTAATGGCCAGGCCGAGAGAACAAATGCTGAAATTCTCAAGAGGCTCAAGACCTGCACCTACAAACGCTTAAAAAAGCTTGATGCCAACTAGATAGAAGAGCTTCCGTCCGCACTATGGGCTAGTCGGACAACACCCAACCGAGCTACAGGAGAAACACTCTTCTTTCTGGCATACGGAGCTGAAGCAGTCCTTCCTCCGGAGATCGCCATGGGTTCTCTCCGAGTACAGGCCTATGACGAAGCCGCGCAGGACCAATTCCAGCTTCATGACCTAGACCTTGTCGACGAGGCAAGGTGCCAAGCCACTGTCTGAAATGTGCAATACCGCTAGGCGCTCTGGCTCTATCACCAGACCCATGTGCACATCGGCAACTAGAAGAAGGTGATCTGGTGTTGCGAAAAATACTTTCGCGTGAAGGAATGAACAAATTCTCCCCCCGGTGGGAGGGGCCATTTCGAGCCATCAAAGTTTTCTGCCTCGGATGCGTTCGCTTGGCAACAGAGGATGGGACACCACTTCCCAACCCCTGGAATATATAGCACCTCTGTAAGTTCTACACTTAGCACGGAGGTGAGTCTGTTTTTGTAAAATATTTCATAACGTCTATGAACAGAGTAGGGTTGGTCCAAGATGTATAACACGCTTAACTTGGTCCTTTACTTTAAATGTGTCTTTGCCATCCCCTGTTATTCGGACCTGTTATGAAATACAATTACAAAGAAACAGACTCTACGTGGATTTACTTTGTGCATGCTCATATTCAATTTCATTTATACATTCTTGCCAATAGTGGAACTGTGCAATCCTTTTGAAAATTGGTTCCCAAGAATTCATGTGATATATATCTTGGTGTTGCTGGTAGTCTTTTTTGGGATCTAGTGTTGGTTGAGTGGTCTACCCGCCTAAAAACCAATTCCAACGACAGGTTCGGAGTCGGCTAAAGACTTAGCCTGGTCTAGAACCCTAATTACGCCACTCTACCTATTCTGGTGTTGCATCACAGTAAGGTGGGTCCAGATAGCATACGGACCTATGAAAGTACAACCAACATGCTGAGTATTATTACATTGAATTGATTAGGACCTAAATTTCAACTAAGAACAATAAGCTACAACTAAGCTATAGCCAAGAAGAAGCATTTTATTACTTTTCTTGTCTCTCATGTGTAGGACAAATGAATCACAAACACATTCTGAAGAGTTCTGACTTCTCCTAGGGCCTAGCATCGACATTTCAAATGTTGATGATGGGCGCCACCAGAGCACCTAGCTCTGGCACCACCCAAGGGGCCCGATGTCAATGTTTTACAAGATGATGCTGGATACCCCCAGAGCATCTAGCTCCAACACCACCCGTCGATGTTTTACACGTTGACAAGGCCCTCTCGCAGCTACCACAACGAATTCAAGACATTGCCAAGTTCCTGATAGTAGATGTTCGCAATCAATTGGGCACATATACCAAGGGGCTAACAAGACTATGGCAATGACAACACTGAAGACAAAAAAATGTAGTTCGAAAGGACTTCATTTATTCAAAGTTCAAGTCTTTACAAGATGAAGGTACAAGACGAAGAAGAGGTCCTATCTACTCGTTGGAGTTCCGATCGAACCATGCGGCGACCTTCTAGGCGGCTTCCTGCACGCTGGCTTTGGTGGCCTCCTTCGTCTCTACGACATGCCCTTCAAGCACCAGAGTTAGCGACATTGAGAGATCCTGGCTGCGGAAACAAGTCAACACATACTCTACATCTGACTTCGCCAGGGTCTTTCCCTCAATCTCAAGCTGGCCGCTGATGAGTTGAACTTTTCAACGCGAAGAGCTAAGTCCTTCTCACCGCTTCTCCTCCTCGCAACGGGACTTGAACTTTTCAACACGGAGAGGTAAGTCCTTCTCACCGCGCTTAAATTTCTGAGAGACCTCAGTCTCTCTCCTCTGGCGCTCCTGCTCCTTATTGTGAATAGTCTCTTGGCGCTTGAGGAGCTCATCCCTTAGCTCATTTAGAGTCTCGGAGCGAGCATCTGCCAACTCGTTAGCTTTTGTTGCTTTTTCAAAGACTTCACGAGTCTTCTTGTCGAGAGCTTTGATGGCTGCCTCCCTCTCATCCAGCAGCCTATCCACATACTTTTGCCTTGCCTTCTCAACCGCAAGCCTGTCCCTCTCATTGGCTAAACATATATGTGTTAGCTTCGTCTTGAAATATAGAAGCTTTCGCCACCGCCTCAGAGTTTCCTGCTCTGCCTCCAGGGTCTTGTCCTCATAGTCGAAGCCAAGTTGGAATTGGCGGAAGCTTGAGTAGGCGTTCACTATTGACATCGATAGGGGGATAGGCTCTCGACCCTCCTGGGGATCCTCTAGTGCCCCCATATCTCCCGGAACTGTTGTCGGAGCCCATGGCACAAGCATGGACTCTAGCAATTCTACATCAGCTGCGCTAAGTTTCGGGAGGTCATTTTCCTCCAGTGCAGATGTTGATGGACCCAGAGCTGATTCTTCAAGAGTTGGCTCTGGTGGCTCTCGTGCAGCGTCGATCACCAGCTCTGGCGCGACGGTAGTTGGCTCTAGCGCCATTGCAACGTCAGCCGCTGGTGCAACGTCAATCGCTGGCTCCGGCACCTCCAAAGCATAAGCTAGTACCTCTGGCGCCACTTCAGCATCAATTGTTGGTTTCAGAGTTGGCTCCGGTACTGTTGCATCCTGCTCCAGTGTAGGTGCAACCTCTCCTTCGTAGGCCGGTGCAATCGTGGTGTCTCCAGCTGCTGGCGTCTAGGACATCTCGACGTCAGTTGACTCCAAAACCATCACACTGTCCGCCATGACCAAAGGAGGGACCTCCACATTAACTAGCACCTCAGCTAGCCTAATCTCCTCGACCGTGATGCTGGCTTGGTTAGTAGCTGGTGCTGATGCATCGGTTGGCCTCGAAAATTTAAAAACAGAGCATACACAAATTCAGCAAGATGTAGAGAATGAAAAGAAGAAAACAAGTTCTTAAAAATGCCTCATACCTAGGGGCTCAGCAGCTCTAGTCAGTGCAGAGTCACTTGGGCGGCCAGAGCCATTTTATCCCACCGTCGCTGGTGAAGCATATTGTCTAGACCTCGTCCCAAGAGTCTTCGAAGCCGCCACCGGCTTCACAGCAACATGGACCTCCGGAGCAGACATTGTGCTCCTTGCAGCCGAAGCTTGCATCAAAGCACGCTCTCCAGACTCAGAGCTCGCCTTAGGCGCCGGGCCGAAGATGCGGTTGCTGGAGGTACAACCACCATGGACCTCAGAGTTGGGCACAACACTGACTTGATACTGTTTTCGTCAGAGCTACCCTGACGGAGCTTGCATCAGCCTGCACCAACTTCCTCTTCCGGCTGGAGGAATTGGTGGGCTCCTTCCCCTTGCTACGACTTGAGTCGGATTTCTTCTTCTATCTCGGCTCTACAACATCCTTGCCTTTGCCACCGATAGCGGAAGGTTTGGACCTCCCATGCTAGCAGGGGGCCGAAGCTTTGGGGATGAAAATTCCCCCAGGGCCTTACTCCTGTGTCGCACCGCAAGACCAGTGTCATCGATGATCGGCGTCCCCTTCTACAGCAATCTTCTAAACTCTTGCACTGCACAAAGAGGCAAAAACTCTGATGGAGGTGTGAGGTCATCTCTCAAGACAGAGCTGCTCTATAGCTTCTGAAGATGGAGAGGCCACCTTCGATTCGAAGGAAGTTCATCTCTCCACTGTAATTCCAAGCAGGGAATTCCCGCTCCTTAAGTGGAGCCCAACGGCTAGTCAAGAAGTTGTCGAGCACCATCAGGGACATCAAGCCTCCTTCAACCAAGTTCGGGATTCTGGAGAGCACTAGGTTGTACTCCTCTAATACCTCCGGAAGCAGTTCCCAAAAATCGTTGTCTGTTGTCAAAAATCCTTCTGGCAACTCAAAGCGGTTGTGCTAATCTGTCCAGATGATCACTCAGTCGCTCTTCCAGGTTTCCCACTTCCCAGAGGCGAAGGACCTTATGTACTTGAAGGGAGGATTTTGCCACCTCACAAAGTAGTAGAATCCAATCAGGCTGTTGCCTTTCCCAGTCGCCTAGAGGGTGAAGAAAGTCTAGAACAGCGACACGCAAGGTGGCACACCCACCCACATCCCACAGAAGTGGACGAAGATTGCCACTAGTAAAAATGAGTGGGGGTTGAGGTGATGGAGCTAAAGCCCGTACACTTCCAGCAGCATCAACGAGAAGTTGGAGACCAGCGGAACTAGCCCAACCATGGAGTATGCCAAGAAGAAGACAATCTCATTGAGGCTCTCTTCTTGAAAGTGGGCTTTCCGGGGCGAATCACATTGTTGAAGGAGGCGCTCTGCCAGCCCATCAACTTTCGGACCCTCTCGATATCCTTCTGGCTCACAAGCTTGGTGGGGGGAAGTCCAAGTTCCATCGCCGCAAAGCAGAGCAAAAGCAGAGAACGTGATGATGGGGATGAAGTGGAAAGCTCTATGTGTAAACGAACTGGTGAGGGTGTAATAGTTCTCTCTCCCTGCAAAGCCTTCGGACCCTCTCGATATCCTTCTGGATCACAAGCTTGGTGGGGGGAAGTCCAAGTTCCATCGCCGCAAAGCAGAGAAAAAGCAGAGAACGGGTTGCTGGGGACGAAGTGGAAAGCTCTATGTGTAAACGAACTGGTGAGGGTGTAATAGTTCTCTCTCCCTGCAAAGCCTATTCCTTTATTAGCCTCAGCAACCATTGGATGGCAACTGCACGCGGAGCTTGATTACGCATTGCATTATTAATTTGTCTATGACAAGGGGGCCCGGGTCCACTTTGTCAAAAAAGTCGCACCAGGTGAACCATTGTCATGATGAGAAGTTGGAAGCCCAAGGGCGGCGGCCTGATAGGGTTACAGAGTTTGTGCTGAGAACCGATATGAAAATCGTATTGGGAACCAGTGCCCTTCAATTGCGTGAGATCCAAATGTCATGTATCTCACCTGCCAAACCAAGAAGGGTTGCATGTCCCAAGTGAAAAGTCCAAGCAACAACGCGGGAAGAGATAGTGGCCTCACCTCTGGCATCGAAACCTCACCAAAGGTGAGCTCGAGGACCACTATTGGTACCCTGCATACCAGGTACCATCTCGTACCATAAGAAGATGCGATGAGTCCCGGATGGTGGACTTTCGGAGGCCAACACGTGTCCTGCAGCGCCGGACCTGCCTCCCTCCTAAAGGTGGCTCTAGCGTTGCCACGTGTACTGCAATGCCGGACCTGCCTCCCTCCAAAGGATGGCTCCGGTGCTGCC
Organism: Tuctoria greenei; assembly: GCA_036927565.1. NCBI lineage: Eukaryota > Viridiplantae > Streptophyta > Magnoliopsida > Poales > Poaceae > Tuctoria > Tuctoria greenei. The sequence goes on from JAYESD010000008.1 coordinate 37,321,079, forward strand.
ACGTGTCTCACAGTGTCAGACCTGCCTCCCTGCTGAGGGAAGCTCCAGTGTGCCACATGTCCCACAGCGCTGGACCTGCCTCCCTGCTGCGGGAAGCTCCGGTGCTGCCACGTGTCCCGCAGCGCCATACCTGCCTCCCCTGCTCAGGGAAGCTCCAGCGCTGCCATGTGTCACGTGTGTGGACCTACTTCTCCAGCGGAAGGACACTGGTATCTTCAACGGCGCAGACATTCAAGAGGTAGTAAATCAAACGTTACAAGAACTGAATAATGCGGCACTAATCCCGCATTAATGACGCATGATCAGAGCGCCATCCAGTCTGGTAACGGTGCCATCAAGGCACGTTATCAGGTTAATATAATGTCGTTATACACTTAAATTGTGTATAGGGTGGTTAATACCGTCGGGGCCACCTGTCGGGCCTTGGCACACTGTAACAGTCAGTCCTTGGTGTATAAAAGGACCGCGCTGCACGGTAGAATGCAATCTAAGCCAAACTCTCACAACCAAAGCCCACACGCATCTATACTCAAACACTCATACAGCATACACTCCCGTAGAGTAGGGTATTACGTTTAGGTGACCCGAACCACGTAAAACTTCTTGTGTCACATGTGATCTTAAATCTTGATTTACGCTCTGCCTAAATACGAACCTACACAGACTACCCTTAGTAGTACCAGGGGAAGTGTTGTTGGCATACTTCGACAACATCCAATTGCGGTCTTCACTCATGTTTAACTGATATGTAGTATAAAGCCAAAGAGAAATTATAGTTATTTCATACATTGTTTAATGTCATGGCCCTACATCTATTGGAAAGGATAGGTTCTAAACCCACTCAAGAGTGACCGAGCGAAGCGTGCTCATGACGAGACGCCCAGTCTGTATACGGCCAAAATTTCGGTAGCATAACCACGTTGTTCTCCACTGCACCCTGAAAATGGTGCAGCAGAGAACAACAGGGTTATGCCGCTGGAATCTCGTCCAGATCCAGACCCGCGTCCCGTCACAAGCCACGCCCCCTCGGTCACTCCAAGACTGTCCATAAAAGGGACAATCCCGAGCCTACACGCCTCACATGCATAACACATGTGAGACGGGTCGGCTCAAAATGGATAACGCAATTGTACATGTTACATTAGTCTTTCATTTTTGAGTCATTTATAAGAGAAGAAAGAACAAGGGAGAAAGTGTGGAAAGAACGAGAGAGGAAAAAAGAACAGGAGGAAAGCACCTGTTGGAACCCGCCGTCCACGCGCAGGAGCTTGTAGTCGTCACCGTCACTTTTCGCCTCCATGCCCGTCTTAAGAAAAACGTTACGACTAATAGGCCGTGACGTGCCCTAAATGAGGCGTGTCGGGCCGAAACCCATTTATTTACATATAGTAATAAATGACTTAATAAAAAAGTTAAACAATGAGAAATTATAATACTAATTAAAGGAATACTCAACTAAGCATAGACTTAAAAATATAATCAACTAATTAAACCATTTTACAAATAATAGTTCTATTAATCAAATAATTAACAATTCAACAAATAATCATTTAATAAATTAACAAATAACAACTAATAACATTCAAATACATAATTATTCAACAAAGAGAAACTTAACATAATGCAATACGTCACAACACTAATGTGTGGGTGGCGGCGGCGACAGCGTGGGCAGCGGCGCGGACGTCGGCGGGTGCGGCGGCGTGGGCAGCGGCGGCGGCGGCTAAGGCGTGAGCATCACATGTCATGACATACATCACACACATACAACACATTTTGTTGCAAATAACATTGGTGACGGTGTTTGCATACATCACCGTTGGCAGCCCGCGGAGTTTGTAGTTCGGTTGTGGGCGCGCAGAGATTCAGAAAAAGGTGGCAAGTTGACACGAGGATTTACGTGGTTCGGGCCGCCTGAGCGTAATACCCTACTCCATAGGTGTGTAGCTATTGTATTGAGCATCTGAGCACTAGAGTGTTAGAGACTAGAGTGTCTTGAGCGCGTCTGTGGACCTCAGTCACCGTGTCCCTTGTGTATCACTCGACCAGTCTTTTTATAGTACAAGTACTGACCGTTACACCATTAGCCTAGCCTGACATGTGGCCCTGATGGTTACTGATGCTTAATACACAATTAATGTATTTAATTCCCCTTAACAACGTGATAATGCCCCTTGATGGTGGCGTTACCGGTATTAAGGATCCTCCGATCGTGTGTCATTAGGATAACATTAATGACACGTAATTGGGTCTTGAAGCTTTAATTGTTCCTTGAAGGTCCGAGCCGTTGGAGGTCCACCAATCCGCCTGTTGAAGTTGAAGGTCCAACATGTGGACACGTGGCAGCTCCGAAGCTTACAGTCTTGGGCAAGTAAGTCTAATGCTGTTGTACACGTGTCAGTACTGGAGCTTCCCTCTGTCGGGGGGTTAGGTCTGGGGGTGCCACACAAGTATCCAACCCGAAGCCTTCCCATGTATGGAATGTAGCTCCGGTTTTATGATACACGTGGCGGCACTGGGACTAACCAAAGAAGGGAGGCAGATCCGGTTCCGAGTGACACGTGGGGCCTTTAGAGGTCTTCAACATTGATAGGTGGAGTTCCTTTGCACTCTTTGCAGTCCCAAGGGGTATCTGGTATGCAGGATACCGACAATCACATTGCAAATAACATTGTAAATCACATTTCACAACTAGGGAGAGGAAGGTAGGAGAGGGAGGTGGGAGAGGAGACCTTGGAGTCGGCTAGGAGGCGACAGGTGCGGTGGGGCACCGGTAGAGGTGGCGCGTCGGGAGGCAGCGGCGGATGCGCGGCGACGGGCGCGCGGTGGCGGCAGGAGCGTGGTGGGGTGTCGTGGGAGGCGACAGCGGGTGACTCAACGGGAGCGGCGGCGCGAGTCGGGGACGGGGGTGGGTGCGCGAGGCATGGCGGTAGCGGGGGCGAAACGTGTGAGTGTGAGTCGAGCTGAGTGGGCCGAGGTATATCTCTATTATTTACGACGACCATATAAATTACGGCGGCCCTAGGGTTGACCGTTGCAATTTACGTTACTTGCGATGGTGATATTTTTGGCCGTCGCGAACAAGGTCTAATTTGTGACGGTCACATTATTTGCGACGGCTTATGGACCTGCCATCGCAAATTAATCGCATATTTGCGACGGCTACTTACATTTGCGGCGACCGAGTGCGGGCATTCGCATATTACTCTATTTGCGATGGCCGACCGTCGTAAATATTTTTAGCCGTCGCAAATGATCGTGTTTTCTGTAGTGAATTTCGGATGGCATTTCACTCGCAGAATTTACTTTCAATAAGTAGTTTACTGTTCCTCTTTTGTACTTGTCTGTCTGTCGTGGTTAGTCAAGATTTTCATTGACTATTGTAAACTTTATAACTGGTGGCCGTAACCTCGCGTTCTCAGAGGAATGTAGATTTTAATCCATTATCTAAAAAATGTATTGCTTTGTAATCAACGATAGATTTATATAATTCTACAAAAGATAAAATGTCTTCTCATGCATGTAATGACTATGTATGGTAATCTATTAATTTCGTAGGTGAACGTCGTGTATGCACACGTAGACATATGAGAATGAACACCCTACCATGTGCAATGTAATAAAAAGAGCACATGGCCATCAATCCTACATTAATGACGCACGATCAGAGAGCTATCAAGTCTGGTAATTGTGCCATCAAGGCACGTTATCAGGTTAATAAACCATTATCGTACATTTAGATCGTGTACAGGGTGGTTAATACTGTTGGGGCCACCTGTCGGGCCTTGGCACACTATAACAGCCAGTCCTTGACGTATAAAAGGACTGCGCTGCATGGTAGAAGGAAATCTAAGCCAAACTCTCACAACCGAAGCCCACACGCATCTGTACTCAGACACTCATACAACATATGCCCCCATGGAGTAGGGTATTACGCTCAGGCGGCCCGAACCACGTAAAACTCACTGTGTCTAATGTGATATTGAGTCTTGATTTACGCTCTGCCTAAATACGAACCTCCGCGGACTACCCTTAGTACACTACAAGGATTCTACCCTGTTGCAACAATTGTACTGCAACGAATACTAAATCGTTGCAGTAAGCTTGGTCTTTTATCACGATTCACTATTTCATGGTATTAGCATCTATTGCTATGGAACACGATCGTTGCATTAGGATCTATTGCCACGATTCACTAGTTCGTGGTATTAGGATCTATCACCACAAATCTGTTGCCACGATTCACTAGTTTGTGGCATTAGCATCTATCGCCACGGAGCATGATCGTTGCATCAGGATCTGTTGCTACGATTCAATAGTTCGTGGTATTAGGATCTAGCGCCACGAATCTGTTGCCACGATTCACTAGTTTCTGGCATTAGCATCTATTGCCATGGAACATGATCGTTGCATTAGGATCTGTTGCCACGATTCACTAGTTCGTGGCGTTAGCATCTATCGCCACAGAACACGATCATTGCATTAGGATCTGTTGCCACGATTCACTAGTTTGTGGCGTTAGCATCTATCGCCACAAAACACAATTGTTGCATTAGGAACTTTTGCCACGCTTCACCAATTCGTGGCGATAGGATCTATCGCCACGAAACACAATCGTTGCATTAGGATCTGTTGCACGAAATACTGGTCTGTGGCGTTAGGATCTATCGCCACGAAACAAACTCGTTGCATTAGGAACTTTTGCCACGACTCACCAGTTCGTGGCGTTAGGATCTATTGCCACGAAACACAAACGTTGCAGTAGGAACTTTTGTCACGATTCACCACTTCGTGGCATTAGGATATATCACCACGAAACACAAACATTGCATTAGAAACTTTTGCCACGATTCACCAGTTCATGGCGATATGATATATCACCACGAAAAACTATCGTTGTATTAGGATCTGTTGCCATGAATTATTGGTTCGTGGCGTTAGAATCTATAGCCACAGAACAGAATCGTTGCATTAGGAACTTTTGGCATGATTCACCAGTTCGTGGCGTTAGGATCTATCGCCATGAAACATGGTCATTGCATTAGGAACTTTTGCCACACATCACCAGTTAGTGGTGTAAGGATCTATCGCCACATAACAAAATCGTTTCATTAGGATCTGTTGCCACGATTCACCAGTTCGTGGCGTTAGGATCTATCGCCACGAAAACACAATTGTTGCATTCAGAACATTTTCCATGATTCACCAGTTCATGGCGATAGGATCTATCGTCACGGAACACAATCGTTGCATTAGGAACTTTCGTCACGATTCACCAGTTCGTGGCGTTAGGATCTATCGCTACAGAACACAATCGTTGCATTACGAACTTTTGCCACGATTCATGAGTTCGTGACGTTAGGATCTATCGTCACAGAACACAATCGTTGCATTACAAACTTTTGCCACGATTCACCATGATTCTATATCGGCTTGCTTCTAAGTTTGCTGCTAAATACAATAGTGGCTTCTATCTTTTTCAAAAAAAAATCAAATAGTTTACGTACAGCTAGCTCACACAGTACTTATATAAAAAAATCATCATCTTCGCTGTCCTATCCCAATATTGGAGGTACAATACCATCATTGATACATGTATCATTGTCGTCGTCATCGTCATCTTCATTTTCTGATGGAACTCTATGTGTCTCAAACCGATCACATGTTCTCATTTGAAGAGCGGAAGCATCACCGGTTGCTCCCTCAATGTCATTCCTATCCCATGTGGTCCTATCCTCATTTATATTAGTAAGTCGTTGATCATCAAATGACTCAGCCTCCATCATCTCAGTGGCATTATTTTCACTGTCTCCAGGGGGCATGGCAAAAAGGTTTCGTGACTTCGTTTTAACAACTGTAGCCCATTAAGGTTGCTTCACACTTCGAATGTAAAAGAATTGTTCTGCTTGAGTGGCAAGAATGTAAGGCTCATACTTAAATTAAGAAAGAGTAGTGTCAATATCTATCATTCCGTATCAATCCATTTTGTAGCCTCTGCTTTGGCTCTGACTGGAACGAGGCCGATCAAACAAGTTACATTCAAATAACAGAACCTCTTGTTGATTACTCCATACCACTCATGATCACCATCCCGAACAACAATACCATTGTTTTGCGTTCGTAAATCTTTCTCCACCTCTGTTGTTCGAAAGAAGAAGCCATTTATGAATGATCGACTAAAAAGATGTGCGCGACGATCAGGTCCTCTAGATAATGCATACAAATAATCGGTTACTTTGCCTTCTTTGTGTAATGTCATAATCTATACACATTAGTATAAAAAGGAGTCATCGATAAACCAACTTCAGAACACATATTTGTTCAACATTTCATCAAAGTAAAAGCTTGCATGTACTTACTCGTTTCTGAAACCAATAAACAAACTCATCTCTATGGCGTTTTTCAACATCACGGGAATAAATCTTTTTCAACTCTTCAAAATTCTCACTGAAAAGGGTACAAAATTAAATTAACCATCTACAATAAGCATGATCCAATATAGTATAGAACATCTGAGTTATAGGTACTTGATCCATGGAGTGGCCTCTTCAACATTAAAAAATAATATAATGCCTGATGTTATGCAGTTCCACCATAGTAAGTTGGCCCCATTTAAACTCCTTTTCAGAATTATCAACTTATGTGAATATATTAGACTTGAGAGAAGGTTCATTCCTAGCTGCGACTCCATAACGTTCTGACCTACTAAGCTTGGTGCTGATGTTATCCAAAAACTGACTACAAAAAGTCATACACTCTTCCATAATATATCCCTTAGCTATAGAACCCTCCGGGTGAGCTCTGTTACGTACATACCTCTTTAATGTACCAATGTACCTCTCAATTGGATACATCCATATGTAAGAAATAGGTCCACCCAAACGAGCTTCTTCAGCAAGATGGATTGGAAGATGTACCATGATATCAAAGAAAGTGAGAGGAAGCAACATCTCAAGCTTACAAATTGTTTCAAGAAATTGTTTGATTATCTTATCCAAATCTGGTTCCGCCAATTCTTTAGAACAAATTCTAGAAAAGAATCTGCTAAACTCAATTAAAGGTGCAATAACCTTTTCAAGCAATATGTCACGCATTGCAATAGGAAGGAGCTTCTGAAATATAATATGACACTCATGAGTTTTTAGACCTGATATCTTACGTGCTGTTATGTCCACACATCTCTTGATGTTTGAGGCATAACCATAGGGCATCTTCACATCCCCCAAAAACTTGCACAAGGTGGTCTTCTGATCTTTATGCAAAGTATATGATGCTGATGGACAATCATACTTCCCTTTCATACCCACCAGATGTTGCTTTGGTCGTATACCCATTTCATGAATATCAAGACGAGCTTGTAGACTATCTTTTGTTTTATCATCCATATTAAGAAATGTCTGCAATATGCTATCACAAATGTTTTTCTCAATGTGCATGACATCCAAGTTATGCCTTATTAGCAATGTCTTCCAATACGGGAGCTGAAAAAATATACTTTTCTTCTTCCAACTATGCCACCTATCTTCCTCAGTGCACTTTCTCTTATTATTCGTCTGTCCAAAACTCACTTGATCAAAAGTCTCGTATTGTTTGAGTACTTCGTGATTAGAGAGTGATGTTGGAGCCTCTCTATTCTCTATCTTGTTGTTGAAAGAAGCTTTGTCTCGACGCCACCTGTGATTCTAAGGTAGGAAATGACGATGACCCATGTATCAATACTTTCGTCCATGTTTCAACCACAAGGCGTCAGTGTTTATGGTAGTATGGACATGCTAGCTTACCTTTTGTGCTCCATCCACATAGCATTGCATATGCTAGAAAATCATTTATTGTCCACAAAATAGAAGCTCACATGAGAAATGTCTCTTTCTTTGAACTGTTGTATGTTTTAACACCATCAGACCATAATTTCAATAGCTCATCAATCAAAGGCTGCAGATACACATCAATGTTGTTGGCACACTTCGACAACATCCAACTTCAGTCTTCACTCATGTTTAATTGATCTGTAGTATAAAGCCAGAGAGAAATTATCTTTATTTCATGCATTATTTAATGTCATGGGCCTACATCAATTAGAAAGGATAGATTCTTAACCCAACCAAGAGTGACCGAGCGAGCGTGCTCATGATGAGACACGCGGTCTGGATCCGGACGTGTCGGTACTCTCCGTACCGGATACCCCTTGGAATTTCAAAGATCACAAGGAAACTCTATCTACCAGATTTGAAGACCTCCGAAGGGCCCACATGTCAGACGTAGCCGGACCTACTTCCCCGACATGGTTAGTTCTGGGGTTGCCACGTGTATCACAAGACCGGAGCTATCACCTACACCTAGGAAGCTCCGGTCAGAATACCAATATGGCACCCCCGGACCTAACCTCAGACAGAGGGAAGCTCCGGTACTGACACGTGTCCAACAGCACCGGACCTACCCGTCCACGGTGATGAGCTCCGGTGCTGCCACGTGGCAACCGCCGGACCTTCAACTTCAACTATCAGGCCGATGGACCCCCCAACGGCTTCGGACCTTCAAGGATCAATCGAAGACTTCAAGACCCGATTAAGTATCATTAATACCATATTAATGACACATAATCGGATGGCCCTTAATACTGGTAACGGCACTGTTAAGGCCCGTTACCAGGCTATTAAGGGTAATTAACCCCATTTATTATGTATCAAGCATGTGTAATCGCCGGGGCCACCTGTCGGGCCAGGCTAACGTTGTAACAACTAGTCCTTGTACTATAAAAGGACTGGTCGACGATACACAAATGATGGTTTCAGACCACTGTTGAACACCCTGAGCTAGACGAGCTTCTTCTTCTGGAGCTTCTTCTAGACTCACAAACTTAATACATCACCAACACACCCCGTGGAGTAGAGTATTACACTCAGGTGGCCCGAACCATGTAAATCTCTATGTACACGTGTCTTTCACCTTCTTAAATCTCTGCGCGCCCATTACCGAACTACAACTCCTCGATCTATCAAAGGTAGTGTCGGGAGATCTGCCGATTCCAAACACCGACAGGATAAAATTTCGGTAGCATAACCTCGTTGTTCTCCACTGCACGCCAAAAATGGTGCAGCAGAGAACAACAGGGTTATACTGTCGAAATCTTGTCCAGACCCGCATCTCGTCACAAGCCACGCCCCCTCGGTCACTCCAAGATTGTCCAAAAAGGGGACAATTCCGAACCGACACGCCTCACATGCGTAACACATGTGAGACGGGTCGGCTCGAAACGGGTAACACAATTGTACATATTACGTTAATTTTTCATTTTTGAGTCATTTATGATAGAGAGGAAAGAACGAGAGAGAAAGCGAGGAAACAACGAGAGAGGAGGAAAAAATGGGAGGAAACCACCCGTCGGGACCCGCCGTCCACGCACAGGAGCTTGTAGTCGTCACCGTCGCTTTTCGCCTCCATGCCCATCTTAACGAAAATGTTACAACTAATAGGCTGTGACGTGCCCTAAATGAGCCATGTCGGGCTGGGCCAGACCGAACCCATTTATTTACATATAGTAATAAATGACTCAATCAAAAAAGTAAAACAATGAGCAATTATAATACTAATTAAACGAATACTCAACTAAGCATAGAATTAAAAATGTAATCAACTAATTAAACCATTTTAACAACTAATAGTTCTATTAATCAAATTATTAACAATTCAACAAATAATCATTTAATAAATTAACAAATAACAACTAATAACATTAAAATACCTAATTATTCAACAAAGAGAAACTTAACATAATGAAATACGTCACAAAACTAATGTGTGTGTAGCGGCGGCAACGACGGCGTGGGCAGCGGCGCGGACGTCGGCGGCGGCGTGAGCATCACATGTCATGTCATACATCGCACACATACAGCACATTTCGTTGCAAATAACATTGGTGACGGTGTTTGCATACATCACATTGCAAATAACATTGTAAATCACATTTCACAACTAGGGAGAGGAAGGTAGGAGAGGGAGGTGGGAGAGGAGACATGGAGTCGGCGAGGAGGCGACGGGTGCGGTGGGGCGCCGGGGGAGACAGCGCGTCGGGAGGCAGCGGCGGATGCGCGGCGCCGGGCACGCGGCAGCGGCGGGAGTGTGGTGGGGCGTCAGGGGAGGCGATGGCGGGAGCTCAATGGGAGCGGCAGCGCGAGTCGGGGACGGTAGCGGGAGCGCGAGGCATGGCGGCGGCAGGAGCGAAGCGCGTGAGTGTGAGTCGGGCCGAGTGGGCCGGGGTATATCTCTATTATTTGTGATGGCCATATAAATGCGATGGCCCTAAGGTTGGTCGTCACAATTTACGTTACTTGCGACTCTGATATTTTTGGTTGTCGCAAACAAGGTCTGATTTGTGACGGTCACATTATTTGCGACGGCTTATGGACCTGCCATTGCAAATTAATCACCTATTTGCGACGGCTACATACATTTGCGACGGCCGAGAGTGCGGGCAGTCGCAAATTACTCTATTTGCGACGGCCGACAGTCGCACATATTTTTAGCCGTCGCAAATAATCGTGTTTCATGTAGTGAATTTCGAATGGTGTTTCACTTGCAGAATTTGATTTCAATAAGTAGTTTACTGTTCCTCTTTTGTACTTGTCTGTCTGTCCTGGTTAGTCAAGGTTTTCATTGACTATTGTAAACTTTGTAACTGGTGGACGTAACCTCTCGTTCTGAGAGGAATGTCGGTTTTAATCTATTATCTAAAAAAATGTATTGCTTTGTAATCAATGATAGATTTATATAATTCTACAAAAGATAAAAAGTCTTCTCATGCATGTAATGACTATATATGGTAATCTATTATTTTGGTAGGTGAACGCCGTGTATGCACACGTAGACATATGAGAATGAACACCGTACCGTGTGCAATGTAATAAAGATTAATTTGGTTCGCGAATACGCCGTGTGCATACACATCGACATATGACTATGCAATGTATCAGGACAGTTCGCGTTCGTTTTACGTACTTCGATATGCCCCTGGTCTCGTTGACGACCTCTTAGCATGCAGGCCCCGGCGTTGCCAAAGCATGATCACACGTCAAAACCTTCGTTAATGGAGTAGCAGTACAATACTGGATCGGACGACGACCAACCTATATCCATACCAGGTGCGTAAACACTTACGTACGTTTCATGAACTTGATATGGGTTCGTCCCGTTTAGTATTGAGGATGATTTATCAGAATTTAATTTATATTGCTTGTTCATTGGCAGAACGATGAATTAATATCACAGAGTCAGGTAGATCATTCACTACTGGAGAAATACATGTACTGTTAGAATAATAGTACAATATTGCCTGTGTAACCAAGGAGGTCCTCTGACCCCTTTATATATATATATATATATATATATATATATATATATATATATATATATATATATATATATATATATATATATATATCACTCTTTAGAGGTTTTAATCAATCAAATACAATAATTATTTTCTTCCTCAATATTTCTATCATGGTATTAGAGCGTATAATGTCATTGGTGTTGCGAATAATACGCTCAACATGTCTATTTTGAAGAGACGTGTGAGGACAAGAGAGACGCAAAAGACCACCAAGATAGAGAAGGAATGCGCGTGATGTGGAATTATCGAATTCATGATCATTGTCACATTTGGTGCGGCCAAATTGAGTGGATACATAGGCAAAAAACTGTGACAAGGTCAGAAAAGTGTCAGATTTGAGGCGTGGATGGAAAGTCCACGAATAATGAGAGCAGTCATCAAGAACATCAAGATAATACTTGTGACCAGAAACACTTTGCACAGGAGATATCTATAGATCACAATGTATTAAATCAAAGTTGTTCGAAACAAGAGAATTTGATAGAGAAAATGGAAGATGTGTGTGACGACAAAGCTGACAGACATGACAAAGAGTGTCAAATTCATGTTTATTACATTGTGGAAATAACCTAGATAAAGTATCAAAACCTAAATGACCAAGACGATGATGCCAAAGCATAGACGGTGTAAATGTTGCGGCTAAGGCATGTGGTGGAGAAATCATCGGCAAGGAGATGGAGTAAAGCTGCCCAGAAATATTACATCTGGCGATCACGTTCACGGTGTCCAGATCTTTCAGAGAAAAACCAAACGGATCAAATTCAATGGAATCATTGTTATCAGTGGTGAACTGACAAACAGAAACCAAATTTTTAATTATGTGAGGAGACACAAGAACCCGATGCAAATGTAAAGGACGAGCAGATGTAGAAAAAGAAGTATGACCCGTGGAGGTGACGGGTAGCAATGACTCATTACCGACAATGATAGATGAAGGAGTCGAAAAAGAAGGAGAGTGGGAGGAGGAGAGGTTACCGGAGGAGGAGCACATGTGGCTATTGGCGCTGGAGTCCATGTACCATTCAACGGATGGTGGCAGCGTCAGTGACATGGTGTTGAACAAGTTAGCCAGCTCGTTCTGATCCTATGTTGTAGAAGACGCAACGTAGTTGGAAGCTCCCTCGTACAAAGATCTGGTGGTTGGATCATCAGAAGCCACGATCAGGCCGCTGTAGAAGGAGACGGTCTGACTATCGCCAAGTGTAGTTGGGTTGTAGTAGAATGGCATGGTCAGGCTGTCAGGTGTCTAGGGGCTTGTGGCTGATAAGCAGATGCACCGTAGGGTTCTCTGTGCGCCAGAAGAGCCTGCTGAGGAGGAGAAGGTGCGCGTGGATGTGCCGGGAAGCCTTGAGGAGGACCGGGACGGGGCGCAACACCAGTGCACCACCCCAAAGTTGCAGGGTCCCGTTCTATGGATTCCCCGGAGTGGGAAATCCACCGCGTTACTTGTGTCATTATGCTTGTTTTGATTATGCCGGTTTGGACCTCGGTTGGAGGACGAGGGGCCAGAGACAACAGCACCAGAGGTAGGGGTGCCTGATGCAGAGCCACCAGGAGAGGGAGCACGTGGAGGAGCGCTACCAGATGATGCAGAAGATGGGGTGTGTCCCGCACCCACGTAGGTGGCCTCCAATGCATTGGCATTCCCCGGCTTGGACTTCATCTCGATCTCCTCAAGCTGGAGGTCGTTGCGGACCTCGGTGAATGTGGGAAAGGGGCACTGTCGCTTAAGAAGGGACGCCATGTGAGAGAACCACTCGTTCATCCCATGAAGCGTCGTGAGAACGAGAGTGCAGTCGGGGACGAGATCGCCCAAGTAACCAAGTGCATCAACCATCGACTTGATACGATGACAATTGTTGGTGATGGAGAGGTCACCCAGGATGAACGTGCGGAACTCGGCGTCCAGAATCATAGCACGAGTCTTTTGAGATTGCCGATGAACTGCTCCTGAAGCTTGATCCAGATGGAACGAGTTGTGGGTATGCCCGCCGAGGTGATCTCAATAAGATCAGGAGATATGGTGTCATGAAGCCAGGAGATGATGGTGTAGTACATGCGTCGCTAATGAGAGTCAGCAACAGTGGGATCAATGTCAGTGAGGACAATGATCGGAGAGCTCGTACTTCCCAAGGGTGTTGAGGAAGAGACTCTTCCATCGATTATAGTGTCGCAGAAGGTTGTCGAGGATGACGGGGATCATTGACTTGATGTTGAGGACGGCGATTGCTTGAGTATGCAGAGTAGCAACGTCATCAACCGCTGGAGGAGAGAGGTCGTGGTTGATCAAGTAAGGACAAATCTCATCGGCTCCGAGAAGCAGCTTGCAACGCGCCTCGTCGGCTGCTGCACATGCACGTGCTGCCTCGATGGCCAGTCAAGTCGCCTCATCGGTCAATCGAGTTAGCTCGGCCGTCAAGACGATGTCCTGTGAGGCTGATTGTGGGTCCGAAGAGCCATCGCCAACGGAAGTCATCAAGAAGTAAGAAACAAGATGTGTAGGTGTCGATCTGCTGCAGCAGATACTGCACACGCACGACGCATGGAGACGAAGACTGCAGAACATGCGCGAGCCGCACGAAAGGCCGCACGTGGGCATGCGGTGGTCTTCAAAGGACCCCACTCTGGAGCGCAGGTGCGCGCGGCATTTTTCCAGCAACGGGGGCACGCTGAAAAAAAAAGATCACGCGCTGGGGGCGGCGATTCGCCGGGAGCCAAACTCAACGTAAGAGGTGAAGTTGGGTGTAGCTAGCGGAAGTTAGGGATAAATCTAATCTGGGCATAACTGTTACTCAGAGCAGCACAAGCTTCTTCCTCTCACAAGGACAATACATGGTTGTGATCCTTGAGAGAGCGGGTATGATTGATTATAAATCATGTTCTACTCCAGTCGACACGTGTGCAAAGTTATCATCTGATGGTGTTCTGATTTCGGATGCTACTCACTATCGTGGTCTTGCTGGAGCCTTGCAGTATCTCATCTTCACTCGACCCGACATTGCATATGTTGTGCAGCAGGTGTGTCTCTATATGCATGATCCTCGTGAGCCTCATCTTGTGTTGGTGAAATGCATTCTTTGATACATTTGAGGCACCTTGGATCATGGTCTTTAGCTTTATCGCTCCTCGGTTGACGAGCTTGTGGCATATTCTGATGCTGATTGGGTCGATTGTCCTGACACACGTCGTTCCACCTCCGAATACGGTATCTTCCTCGATGATAATCTGGTCTCCTGGTCTTCGAAGCACCAACACACGATATCCCGCTCCTGCGCCAAAGAGGAATATCATGTTGTAGCCAACGTCGTCGCCGAAGCTTCTTGGTTGCATCAGTTGCTGGAGGAACTTCACTATCCACTTCAAAAGGCCACTTTGGTCTATTGTGACAATGTCAGTGTTATGTATCTCTCGGCCAATCCGGTGCAACATCAACACACCAAGCATATCGAGATTGATTTGCACTTCGTTCGCGACAAGGTGGCCACTGGTGCAATTCGATTTCTCCACGTTCCCACCAACTTACAGTATGCATACATCTTCACCAAGGGGTTGTCATCTTCGGTGTTTGTGGAGTTTCGATCCAGTCTGAATGTTCTAGATAATAGACATTTAGACTGTAGGGGAGTGTTAGAATAATAGTACCATATTGCCAATATAACCAGGGAAAATCCCCTGACCCTCTTATTTATATATATATATATATATATATATATATATATATATATATATATATATATATATATATATATATATATATATATATATATATATATATATATATCACGCCTAAAGGTTTTAATCAATCAAATACAATAATTATTTTCCTCCTCAATATTTCTATCATGTACCTCAACAACAAAGTATCGCTACCGTTGCGTGTCCTACCAAATACAGTGTTCGTGGTCAATTGCAAAGTTGTATCGACGTTATTGAAAAATAAAAAACTGATATCACGACATGTAGCAGTAGCTGTTGTTTTTGTCTCCTGAAGTGTATCTGGTTCGAATTCAGTCAGAGAAGAGTCTCGACCATTCGACATCAGTTCCATCTAACTTATACTTGATGAATCAGCCAAGTTTATGCATGGAGACAAAGACAAAAAAATTGTCATCTTATATCAACAGTCTACGAAAATCAAAGCGTAGTTCAAAGTACATTGCTACAATAAGCTTTATCTCAGCGGCTCCAAACATATTACTGCACGCGGTTTTAAAAACTGTCTGAAACGAAGAGTCTGTGATAATCTGCAATTTTACAGACGTAAAATAAAACCATCTGTAAAATCGAGTTATCACAGACGGTTCTTTACTTATGCGGTTCTTTACCTATGACAGCCGCATGTGAAGACTATTTATCACAAGCGATTTGTGAGGTAAGAGTAACGGCCTATAATAATCAAGTTATCACAGACGGTTCTTTACCTATGACTAGCCCTCTGTAAAAACACTTTATCACAACCGGTTTGTATCGTAAGAGTAACCGCTTGTGATAATAGAGTTATCACATGCGGTTCTTTATTTATAACTAGTCGTCTGTGATAATGTAATTTTGCAGGCAGGTCTAGCCGTAGGTAAGAACCGTCTGTGATAAAGTATACCCTATGCAAAGAAAATTAGAAATATAAGGTTTGAATTGGGTACAGATGAAATGAATCCGTTTGGTGAAAAAAGAAGCATACACAACACATGGCCCGTGGTCGTAACGATGTACAACCTACCGACGTGGTTGTGTCACAAAAGGAATATATTTTGTTATATGTTCTTATTGAAGGTCCAAAACAACCCGACATCGAAATTGGTTTGTTCTTAGAACCTTTAATGGAAGATATTGCAAAACTATAGAATGATGAGGTACGTACATGGGATGAGTACAAGCATAATTATTTCACGTTAAGAGCAATGATATTTGTTACCATGCATGATTATTCCAGAATGTTTACATTATCGGGACAAATGAAAGGGAATAAATGTTGTATAAGTTGTGTGGATGGTTCTGGATTTTCGTACCTCACTTCATCCAGAAAGACAGTGTACATGAGACACTGACAGTTATTGACAGATACACACAAGTATAGGAAGATGAAAGAACAATTTGATAACAAAATAAAAAAAAAGATAGTGCATCAAAATCATACAGTGGAAAACTCATGTTTGAAATGGTTAAGAACATTTATATTGCTTTAGGTAAGAGCAAAAAATTTAAAGAAACAAAGAGAAAGAAAACTACATCTGTGGGTGATAAAACATATACGGCTTTCAAGAAACAATCGATTTTTTCAAGTATCTTCTATATTGGAAGAACCTGAAATTTTGTCATAGTATTGATTTGATGCGCGTTACAAAAAATATATTTGACAGCATCAGTGGGATCTTGCTAGACATGCCGACGAAAACAAAGGACTGATTAAAAGCACGTATGGACCTAGTAAATCTTGATATGAGACTAGAGCTTCACCCGGTAGAAAAGGCGAATGGGAAGCATTACCTTCCTCTAGCCAGCAACAACTTGACACTATAGGAGAAAAATGCAATTTGCGAATGCTTGCGTGAGATCAGAGTGACCACGAGTTTCTCATCCAATATCCGCAAACTAGTCTCGATGAAAGACTTGTCTTTATTCAGCTATAATTCTCATGATTGTCACATGATGATGACAACGTTCCTTACCATTGTTATAAGGGTTATCAAACCTGAGTATGTAAAAGTTGTTATCACACGTTTGTGTTACTTCTTTAATGCAGTACCGCAAAAGGTGATAGCATGTGAAGGCTTAGCCTATTTAAAAATGTATGTTGTCAAGACTATGTGCAAGTTTGAGATGTGTTTCCCATCATCCTTTCTTGATATGCAAGTACACCTAATCATACATCTTGTTGATCAGATAAAAGCATTGAGACCAATATATTTACATCATATATTTTTGTTGGACAGATATTTAGGAGTATTAAAAGGTTATGTTCGGAACCGTGCTCATCCAAAAAGTTTAATTATTGAAGGATACACCACTAAAGAAGTGATTGATGGTTGTGCTGATTACATCAAAGATAGAAAGCGGATAGGTGTGCATATACCAGTACATGAGTGTAGACTACGTGAGAGAGACAAAGTGGATAAGAAAACTTTTATCATTCACGATTACAAATTAGTACACTGTGCACATTTTGGTGTACTACAACAGCTCACAATAGTTGAGTCATACATCGAGGAACACCAAATTGGGCCTCATAGAAAAAACCAAAGCCGCAGAGAGGACTGAATCATAAAAGAGCACAAAAAATATTTTACTGAATGGTTAGTGGAAAAACTATACCATACATAAACTCTATAGAAGAGACAACAACGAAGAAGTTAGCTTCTGGCTCATATGCTTTGGTGACATTATGACAATTATATGACATCAATGGTTACACATTTTATACTAAGGAAAAAGACAGTAAGAGTGTTGCACAAAAATAGTGGCGTTCGTATAGAGGCTTATGGTCCACAAGTGCAGAAGACCACATACTTTGGATTCATAGAGGAAATATGAGAACTCAGTTAGAGCGAAAGAATGCTAATGCCCGTATTTAAGTGTCAATGGGTCAAACATTCTAATGGTGTGAAAGTGGACAACTACGATATAATACTGGTAGACTTGAACAAAGTGAGTTATAAAGATGACCCGTGAGTTCTCCCTATCATGTTGCACAAGTTTTTATATACAGGATCCATAAACTGAGAAGATGCACGTAATTGCTTTTGGAAAGCACAATATTGTTTGGGTTGAGAATAAGGGGGATAATGAAGAGGAATATAATCAAAATGAAGATATGTACTTTTTCATCGAACCAGAAAACATCAAGCGCGTAGAGACAAGCATTAAAAATGATTTGAAATCTTATATGCGAGAAGATGTCAATACCGGAAAAAATGTATGATA
Source organism: Tuctoria greenei (assembly GCA_036927565.1). Lineage (NCBI taxonomy): Eukaryota > Viridiplantae > Streptophyta > Magnoliopsida > Poales > Poaceae > Tuctoria > Tuctoria greenei. The sequence continues at coordinate 37,339,386 of JAYESD010000008.1, forward strand.
TATATATTGTATATATTTGTAATATTACAGTGAAGCTTTAATATATTAATTTGACATTTTTTCTTTTTATGAATTTTTTCATATATGTAGATATATGTATGTATGTGTATATCATGTATATGTATATATTATTATATATACATATAAATGATATTAATATATATATATATGTATAAATATGTATATATAGTATAATAACACATATATAATATATTATATAAAATGCTTTCTCTTTTAGTCTCCTTCCCAGTCGGTTAGTAAGTAAAATCCATTTGTAAAAACATGCGGAGCATCACAGACGATCCGTATAAAAGACCGCATGAAATGTATGCACCACTACAGACGGTTCTTTATTAATAGCAGCCTGTGAAAACAATGTCTTTACTCAGAAGATTGTTTATTAAAAATCGCTTGTGATGTTTAAACCAGTACATACTATTCTTTATTAATAGCCACTTATGAAAATCATGTATTTACCCAAGCGGTGATTTATTAAAAACCGCCTCAGGTGTTTGAAACAGTACATACGGTTATTTATTAATGACCACATGTGAAAATTATGTATTTATCCACACGGAGGTTTATGAAAAAACACTTCACTACAGGAAACGCGATCATTTGCGACGGCTGGATTTATTTGCGACGGCCTGCCGTCGCAAATAGCTTAAATTGCGACGGCCCATCTGTGGCCGTTGCAAATAACATGGTCGTCACGAATAAGGCCTTATTTGCGACGGCTGTTGGGCTGGCCGTCGCAAATAAGAGTTTATTTGCGATGGCCAACCCTAGGACCGTCGCAAATGACGGCACCGTCGCAAATAAACTCTTATTTGCGACGACCAGTCCGACGGCCGTCGCAAATAGGCTTTAATTGCGACGGCCGTAAGTTAAGGCCGTCACAATTAAGTCCGCCATCGCAAATTAGGGCTAATATCGGGACCCTCCGACCCCGACTCTTCATTCACTTCACTCCACCGCTGTCGCCTGCCACTCCCCCGCCGCCCTGCCGCGCCCCCGCCGCCGCGCCCCACTGCCCCTGCGCCCCCACTGGCGGCCCGCCCCCGGCTCCAGGTGCACCTCCGCGCCCCAGCCGCCGCCCGCCCCCGCCGCCGGCCTGCCCTTGGCCCCGTCGCCCCTGCGCCGACCCCGCCACCGGCTCACCCCCGGCTCCGCCGCCCCTGCGCACCCGGCCCCGCCGCCGAATACAGGTATTTCCTCGATTCTCCCCCCGCCACCGGTTCTGTCGAGCAAGATTAGTTTAATTACACTTGGGAGTAAGTGCTTTGCTACTTTGAATCAAGAATGTGATCTTATTTGCTATGATAAACATATGATATATATATGCGACCTAAGTTATAGGAGGAGCAGATTAGGAAGAGATGAGAGGCATCATGGAACATTCACGGTGGATAGATTGGGACGGCTCGAAAATAATTTCTGTTTTAATTGCAGAGTGGAGCATTATTTGTATAGGAGATAAATATGGTCAAAATAGGTACACAAGTTGCATGGCCGGCATATTCGTTTTCTATCTACCCCACAAGACCTTTTATTTCCTCACACGTAGACATAGGCTCGATTATTAATTTTGTTGCTTGTTTGTTCATGGATTAGTCATTAGACTGCCTGCCTAGGGTGTGCTTGGCCTCAAAGCTTAGGAAAGTAGATACCACTAACATCTTTCCTGCCAATAAGACTTGAAGTCAATCCAACTCATATATAGGTCCCAACAAGTCACTATCTTTTTTTTTTTTGTTATTTCACCTTGTGCATATAACTTGCAAAGTTAAAATGATACTGACTCTTACAGAAATGTTATTTTTCACTATCTATTTAGACAGACAGTGAAGTCCTTTATATTATATTGTTGGCTCTACCGTGCCCCCGCCGGCTAATATGTTTTTTGGCTAATATGTTTTTTAGTCTATCTTTTTGGCTATTAAGTTTTTAGGCTATCTTTTTGGCTAATATGTTTTTTGTCTTGCATAATTGGCTAATATGCTTTGTATGTTCTTTTGTATTACACTTGTGATTTCACACTTGTCCATTGTGGCTAATATGTTGTTTGTTCAGATTTTGTAGTAAATGCATAATTAGATTTTGTATATGCTTTATATGCTTTATATGTTTTTTGTCTATAGCTTGGTCTGTCATTCTGAATTTCTATTCTGTTTAGTGTATGTTTGGACTTTAGTGCATTCATATAATATTTTTGAGTGACTACTTAATATATATAAATAAAGGGGTTTTGGGCCGGCTCGGACCAACCCGAAAGGGCACGACACGCAATAAGTGTGATCGTGCCGTGTAGACCATTGTAGTCGTACCGTATGCGTCAACTATGTGCAGGGCCACGTGAGCTGGTTGCAGGCTCGGACCGATGCATTTCGGGCCCTTTGTCGCTACTGGGCTAGCGATGAGTTTAAAGCTAAGTCCGAGAAGGCTCGAGAGTGCAGAGGGGTCGAGGGGAAGAGCAGGCACGGGCAAGATAACTACTTGCGTTTAGCTAAACGCATGGTAAGTGTATGTAACTTATATTTATATATTCATAATATATTATTCGTACGAACACGTATTGACTGGAGCGCGAGACGGGGGTGCCGCCGACCCCTGCTGAGATCTGGAAGAGAGGTCACAAGGACCCTTCTCAGCCGACGGGGTGCAATCAGGCTGCAGCCGAGCGATTGGTAAGTTTAGAAATCATTCATATTAAATATAACTATATAGATTGTTGAACTTACACGATTTTCTTGTTTTGCAGACTAAGTACGGGGAGGAGGCTAGCAAGATACACGGCGAGGATTTCGATTGGGAACGTCAACCAATCGGTCCTCAAGCCGCGTATGCAAGCGGTGGTGGAAAACCACACGAAAGGTGAGTTTACAAGTCATTTTATCATTTTCAATTCAAAGTATTCAAGATATTTTAATTTCATATTACTGACTCTCTTTTTTATAAGCTCGCCATATTCGACGGAGTTGTCGACTCGAGGGCGGGGAGACCTGCGAGAGGCAGCTCCACGCAGAATTCTTTGGTGGGCACGGCTGGTCGTCACGCCTCGCAGAGGGACATTGAGATGCAGTCCCTCTTCAGGCGACGGGAGGAGTCGGAACGCCAAAGGATCGCGGTGGAGGCCACGATCCAAACCCAGGCAGCAGCGTTGGCGCAGATGTGGGAAGCAATGGAGATAACAAAATAAAAACTAAAGTTCTCATTAATTTAGCGTAAATGACTTACTAATAGATAGCATTTAATGTTTGCAGTGATAGGCCATGGCTCGGGTGCAAGGTCCGTGGATCCAGCTACCGGTACTACCACCGGTCCTTCCAGGCGATCCTTCTTCTGCGGGTCAGGTAATTTTCTATGTAATCCTTCTTCTCCAGCGTAAAAAGATTGAGATAGATGAAAGGGGGAGATAGTTAGATCTGTCGCAAATGATTGAGATAGAAGAAAGAGAGAGATAGAAGAAAAAGAGAGACAGAAGAAAGAGTGAAAGATAGTTAGATAGAGTAGGAGAGGAATGAAGAGAGAGAAAGATGTAGATGGAGATAGAGGGAGGGAGATGTAGATGGAGATAGAGGGAGGAAGATAGAGGGAAAAAGATAGCAATAGAGAGATAGAGTGAGAGAGAAAGATAGAGGGAGAGAGAAAGAGAGAAATGAAAAGAGAGAGCAAGAGAGGGGGATCTAGATGAAGATAGAGGGAGAGGAAGGGAGGGAGAGAGATGTTGATGCATTTATATTCTAACTCTAAGTTTCATTAATTGCAGGGATCCGCGACGGCTGCACAAATGCCGTCGCTACCGCCACCTGGAATGAGGCGCGACGACGACTTCGATTTCGGAGGTGGCTCCGGAGGTGGCTACGGAGGTCAAACAGGCGAGTGAGCCCTTGTTTGCTTTGTTGATGACGATGTGAGATGTATCGAAAATGTTAGTTTTGTGATTGTGATGATGTTTGTGTGTGATATATTGTGTGATATATTATTTCTGTTTTGTTATTCTGGCCATCGACCCAGGTAGTATTTTATTTTTTTTAAATAAAAAACCATATTTGCAACGGCTTTTTATACATTATTGTCGCAAATAAGGTTCCAGGCCGTCACAATTAATCCACCGCTATTTGCGACGGCCTGGCCGTTGCAAATAGCAGCGTGGGTCCCGGAGGAGGACACGTGGGCCCTGCCCGCTGAACTTATTTGCGACGGCCCGATCGTCGCAAATAGCGGCACTTATTTGTGACGGTCAGGCCGTCGCAAGTGAGTTTTAATTGCGACGGCTGGGCCGTCGCAAATATTGTTGCGGGGCCCACCAGCCCCTTGGCAATAACTTGCGACGGTGGCCGTCGCAAATAGGTTTAATTGTGACGACTTTTTTAGCGACAGCCAGAAATCGTCGCAAATAAGAAAAGCCGTCGCAAATTGCTTATTTGCGACGACATATGGCTTATTTGCAACGGCCCTGGTCGTCGCAAATCGTCGGGTTTCCTGTAGTGCTTGTGATGTTTGATCATCACAAACGGTCATTGTATCATTCGACATCACAGACACATTTTTTACGGACCATCCGTATCTGAAAAACGAGACGCCTGTAACAATAATTTTTGTAATAATAGTAAACATTAATGGTTTTCTTGGTAAATATAGATGCACCCATTATAAGTAGGCCCGTGACTTCTGATACATATCTATTGAATAAGTGGATTATATTTTAAGATAGTTTTACAGAGTCGCACATTAGGGGCTTAGATGAGTCTTTGGAGTTATTGGTTGCTATTGAACCTTGTAAATTGTAAATCGTCTTCTTATATCAATATATGCCGGACCATGGGCTTTCGAAAAAAATAGTTTTACAGAGTCGATCGGATCTTCAGTGGCCTAAGAGCAGCTACACATTAAGGGGATGTTTGGTATGGCACCAGAGTCGAACTCTAAGAGAGAGCTGAAAAAATACAACCAAACACTTCAATTCTAAAACTCCGCGGAGCGTCTCAACTCCATAGAGTTGAAGGAGCTGTAGTTCATTTTTGTGGAGTACCTCTTTTCTTCCTCCAAAACTAGCTAATATGAATCCAATCGTGGAGTTCAAGGGTAACTACCCACAATTGCTACTTGTTACAAAATAACGTTTGTTTCATCTATTCCAGTCTTCCTTCCCTGGCAGAACCACGCTCGCCTGGCCGCTCGCCGTAGTACCGGATTCACTCAGCCGGTGGCCTTTCCCCCGACGCATGGATTCACCGGCCGTCCCACGTGTGAGCTCGTGCGGTACCCTCCCGACATACCTCTCGACATTCGTCTTAGTTATCTGTTCATTCGATCTGATGCATCTGTCTGACAGCTGTTGCTCAGTTCCAATGCTAAGAACCTGAGTTGTTTAAGATGGTGGAAATTGATTGGTTTCTTCTTTGTACTGGATTCAGTCCGCTGTATGATGAAGTCGTCATGTTGTGCTTTGATCTGGAGGAGTTCGATGCATTATATATGCAGCAGTAGTCGCGGAAATAGAGATGAGCAGAATCAAGGTGCCCGACTGAACCTTGGATAAGGTGCCTGCGCTCCCAATGTAATCATTTTGGTCTTCATGGTAGATAGAGAATTTCATGTCAGTGAAATGTATGTATCTTGAATTGGTTCAGTTAGCAATGTATGAGCAAGCTTTCAAGTGACCTGGTTAAAGACAATGGTCTTGTAATATGCTTCCAATTTATGGTTGGGAGAAGTGTTTGGAAAAAATAGTGAAAAATATCATTCTTTTCCTAAAAATGTAAATGTTTAATTATTTAATATTTTTATAGTTTTATTAATAAAAATAGTTATATAGACTTAATTATTCTCATTATATATACAGACAAGTAACCATGGGCGAGAATGACTTGGAGCTGATAACAGTTTTCTAGTTAAACATCATTAGTGATAACTCCACCTTTACAGTAGAGTTGTTCCACCCAAAAATTTTAAAATAGAGTTACTCTATTGTAGAGTAGAGCTATATCAAACATGCTTAACTTCTTGTAGCAACCTCGACCGAGTTAATGCTGGTCGATGCTCGCATGCAACCGTCAACCGTTGATGCATCCATGGATGGACTGGTCTGGCTCGTCGCTACGTACTATTACATCTCTTCCATACGTATCGTGTACCCAGTACGTAACCTATCCATATCTCGCCTCTCTATTTCTCTGACTAAAAAAAGTCTACGACAGCCTCTGAGTTCTATCTCTACATGCGTCCAGATTAATTTCTCTCTCTAGATGCGCTGTGAAAGAGAGAGAGACGGAGAGGTGTGTGCTGGGTGTCATGCGATAACTCCACGCCCACATTGAATTCCGTTGCACACTCGCTACTCGCTGCATTAACTCCGCTATTCAATACGCGCACCGCCCCACCCAGGCCACTTCATCTTCTTCCTCCTCCATCATCCCGGCCCGGCCCCCATCTCCATCGCCGTCATCGCTCTCTCCTTGACTCCTTCCTGGCTGCCTCCCTCACTCTCTATCTCTCCTGCAGTGCTAGAGCCCTTATAGCTACACCTTCTCTGACTTCACCCGTCTATGCTCTCTTCTATTGGTCGATCGATCGATCGAGTTGTATGTACAAGATCTAAGCTTGGGGAAGGAGGGAGGTAGATCTAAGCTTGGGGGAAGGGGAGGAGGAGGAGATATGGAGATAACAGCTGCGTCTGTGTGCATGCCGAGGTTTTAGGGTTCGTGGAGGAGCTAGATCGAGGCAGAAGGCTGGCCGGCTTTAGGCAGCTAACTAAGGATGTTGCCTGGAGGGATGATGGTGCCCGGCCGGAACATGCCGACGACGACGTCGGCGGCTGCCATGCTCAGCCGGACCGGCGGCCTCGTCTGCTACTCGCCCGTCACTCTCGGCCAGGTTAAACTGCTGATCACTTCTTGGGCACCCAACTTCTGTAGTCTGTACCTCTTGATTGTGGGTAGCTGTGGTTTTGTACTATCTGCAGATGTTTTAATTTTACCAGGACATTTCTACAGAGAAAATAATTTGGTAGGACAGGTAACTACTATACTACAGTACTTCCTTCGTTTTTTTTTATTTGATACCGATTAGTTCAAAAATAAAACTAGTCGGTGACAAATAAAAAGAAACGGAAGGAGTAGTTCTTAGTATATCTCAATATAACGCTCAATCTTTCGTTGCGAACACTGATTCTGTTGGATTATTTTTCATAAAACCTGTGATTTTTTGAACTTCAAATTCTTCTAGGAGTGTATCCTGTTAGTGGTGGTATCTCCATCCTTCAAAATGAGAGAAGGAGGACAAGCTTCGTATTTTGAGGAAAGAAGGCATTTAACTAGGAGATAATTGCCAAAAGGGATTCATATCTCCAGGATTAATTTTGCTGAGAAATGTCATACACGTATGGTTGGTGCACTTTCTGTTGCTGCACCTGTACCATGCATAGATAGCAGTGACAGTGGAGAAGGGAGTGATATCTCTACTGAAAACATACATGATCATCAATTACTTCTCCTGCCTACCACGGCATACATCAAGTTGGGTGTATCCTTTAATTCTCAAGCTCTCCTCCGTGGTTTAAGTGTTCCCCCTTTCCCCTCCTATTTAATTAATTTGTAGGATGCATTTATTGCTTCCTAAATGGAGTATATGTTGTACAACCAAAGTTTCCTATGGTTCTTCCAAGTCAGTGCAAAAGGGGTAGTGGTACTGGTACAATTACCAGTAGTATTTTGGTTTCTGATGCTTCCAGTTCAAATGTTTGCATTTTGAACCTTCCTATTTTGCTTCAAGATAGGTAAATGTATTCCTATTACTATATGCATACTACAGACTGTTAGTAAAAGTAGTTTCATGTTTTTGCTTTCACCTATTTTGGTTCTTGGATGAAACTACAGTTTGACACCCCGTATATTACAGAACCTGATGGATGGGCAGCATCAGCTGCCGGTGCTTCAGCAGCAGTATCAGAACCATGGCCAGCAGCAGTATCAGAACCATGGCCAGCAGCACCAGGCGGCCACCAGCGAGAGCGACGTGCATGGCCAGCGCCAAGATGAGTTACCGATGGAGAGCAAGTCCGGCAGTGACAACATGGAGGGAGGAGGCGGCTCGGGCTCTGCTGGTGAGGAGCTGCAGGAGGACGCTGGCCTGCAACGTCCTCGCAAGAAGCGCTACCACCGCCACACGCAGCACCAGATCCAGGAGCTCGAAGCGTACGTCTTTCTTTATCTGTATACTTACGTAAAACTTCATCTGTCCTTCTGGCTCTTGGCGCTAGAATTAAGGTAAGGTGAAAAAGGTGTGGTACAAATTAAGGTAAGGTGAAAAAGGTGTGGTACACAGGAAACAATAGATGCAAATAAACAGTTATTTCGGAAATTTTGTAGAATGCTAGAATGAGAGAAAAATTGGGGAGCGAGAATGACAATTAATTTTGGAAATCTGTAGAATTCTAGAATTGCATAATCTGGGACGGAAGGGGTACATAGTATCTGATCAATTACGACAACCGAGCATGACCCTCGTAAATAATGTTATTTATGACAGCTGAGACTTGGGCCGTTGTAAGTGCACATGTTATTTACGACGGTCAAGTATGGCCGTCGTTAATAATGTTATTTACGACGGCGGAGGCCGAGTCGTAAATAAATCAGGCTGTCGTAGATGCACTGTTTTCCTGTAGTGCTGGACATGACATTAACTTGTTTTCGATGTTCATGGTTTAATTTTGTACATCTGTTTGCATGCTTAATTTCATTGTTCATTTCAGACATTCAGTAGGACAATGCTAGTTTGTGGCTAGCGGTGGTCCATCTTTATGTGAATAGCTATTTTCTTTATGCAACAATGTATATGTAGATATGAGTCCAATTTTCTCTTTAGTTGTTGGCTATGTTATAATTTGAATCCATTGATTGCAGGTTCTTCAAGCAGTGCCCGCACCCTGACGACAAGCAGAGAAAGGAGTTGAGCCGTGAGCTGGGCCTGGAGCCTCTCCAAGTCAAGTTCTGGTTCCAGAACAAGAGAACACAGATGAAGGTACACACATTGTTGCATCTACATCAATTCATGCTATTCTGTGTTTGTAACTATTTCTAATGTTGTGTTGAATTGCATGGATACTTTTGGGTGCAGACGCAGCAAGAGCGGCACGAGAATTCACATCTGCGAGCTGAGAATGAGAAGCTGCGTGTGGAGAATGCGCACTACAAGGAAGCTCTCGCCAACGCCACCTGCCCCAACTGTGGGGGCCCGGCCACCGCCGTCATCGGCGAGATGTCCTTTGACGAGCAACAACTCCGACTCGAGAACGCTCGCCTCCGTGATGAGCTTGATCGCATCTCCTCCATTGCCGCCAAGTACATCGGCAAGCCTGCTGGCAGCCTGCCCAGCTCCAACATCTCGTCTGCTGCTGCTGCTGCCGCTCTGTACCCACCACCGCTCTCCTCCCACCACCTGCCTGGCTCGGACGTGCTCGCTATGCACTGTCGTGCTGCTGGGATTGACAAGCCGCTGGTGATCGAGCTCGCCGTGGCTGCCATGGAGGAGCTGGTGAGGATGGCCCAGCTTGGTGAGCCGCTCTGGGTCCCTGCCGTCGTGGATGGCGTCCCCACAGAAGCGCTCAACGAGGAGGAATATGCCCACTCATTCCCCAGGGGTGTCGGTCCCAAGTCGCCGGAGCTCCGATCAGAGGCGTCGCGTGAGACGGTCGTGGTCATCATGAACCATATCAACCTCGTCGAGATGCTCATGAACGTGGTAAGTAATTAAATTGCACGTTAATCTCCATGTACTGCTTTGTAATTGGTAGTACTACATCTTCGATGTTGCTAATTAATCCGTACATGGAAACAACGATTAATCCTTGTGCAGAACCAATGGTGGACTCTGTTCTCAACCATCGTTTCCAGGGCCAGCACGCTAGAGGTGTTATCCACCGGTGTTGCTGGCAACTACAACGGCGCTTTGCAGCTGGTAATCAGCAGTAAAAAGATTGATCTGCATTTGCTGTTCGCTACCCCGCATTGTAGTAATGTGATGCTAACTGCTAAAGAAATTTTCACGTGGTGCAGATGTCGGCGGAGTTCCAGATGCCGTCGCCGCTGGTGCCGACACGGGAGAGCCAGTTCGTGCGCTACTGCAAGCAGCACACGGACGGCAGCTGGGCGGTGGTGGACGTGTCCCTGGACGGCCTGCGTAGCGGCGGCGGAGGCGCGCGCGGGAGGCGCCGCCCTTCCGGCTGCCTCATCCGCGAGATGCCCAACGGCTACTCCCGCGTGACATGGGTGGAGCACGTGGAAGCGGACGACACCATGGTGCACGACTTGTACCGTCCCCTGGTGAGCTCCAGGCTGGCGTTCGGCGCCCGGCGGTGGTCTGCCGTGCTGGAGCGGCAGTGCGAGCGGCTGGCGAGCGCCATGTCCAGCAGCGTGGCGGCGGCGCCTGCGGGCGCGGGCGGGGTGGTGACGTCGGTGGAGGGGCGGCGGAGCATGCTCCGGCTGGCGGAGCGGATGGTTGCGAGCTTCTGCGTCGGCGTGACGGCGTCCACGACGCACCAGTGGACGACGCTGTCGGGGAGCGGCGATGAGGACGTGCGCGTGACGACGCGCAAGAGCGTGGATGACCCGGGACGCCCGCCTGGCATCATCCTCAACGCCGCCACGTCCTTCTGGCTGCCCGTGCCGCCGGCACACATCTGCGGCTTCCTCCGCGACGACGCCACCCGCAGCGAGTGGGACATCCTCTCCAACGGCGGTGACGTGCAGGAGATGGCTCACATCGCCAACGGCCGCGACCACGGCAACGCTGTCTCCCTCCTCCGCGTCAACGTACGTCCTCTGTGTTCCTGGTTCATGGCCTCTTGCCGCCTCCTCCATGTCCTTCTAATGGAGATTGAATTTTGGTGGCGCAGAACGCGAACTCGAACCAGAGCAACATGCTGATCCTGCAGGAGTGCTGCACGGACGCTACGGGGTCTTACGTGGTCTACGCGCCGGTGGACGCGGCGGCCATGAACGTGGTGCTCAACGGCGGCGACCCGGACTACGTGGCGCTGCTGCCGTCCGGCTTCGCCATCCTCCCCGACGGCGGCGGCAGTGGCTCGCTTCTCACCGTGGCGTTCCAGATCCTAGTGGACTCGGTGCCCACCGCCAAGCTCTCGCTGGGCTCCGTGGCCACCGTCAACAGCCTCATCACCTGCACTGTCGAGCGCATCAAGGCCGCCGTCGCCGCGGACAAGGCCGGGGCGCCGCCGCTGCCTCCCGCCGCATGGCCCATCGGCGACCCAGCTGATGCATCGTGATGGTTTCCTCCATGGTCAGTACAAAAAATATTTCCTTGTTTTTTGCGTTAATGAACGAAACATCAAAAAAAAATTGTTGTATGTATTGATGCAGGAGATGAATCCGGGGAGGGATCAAGCGCTGGTTGAATCAATAAACTAAAACACGGGAGGATTGGGCAACGCGGGGAGTCAAGAACGCACCGCATGCTCGCCTTGCGAGGTGTTGCTCTCTGATTCATTAGAAGTAGCGAAAGGGAGCAACACGTGGCAAGGGGGTTGGTTCGGGCATTGACTCCTCACTCTTTCCCTCTCCTCCCGTCGACCTGTCTCACCCAACCCAGTCTCTGTCCAGGAACTCCATGGATTTTACTAGTACTTTGCATTGGACTCTGTTGGTTTGTGATTATGATGATGTACTAGTTTCCAGTTTCCCTTCTCTGCATGCATGGAAGATGATGTGACTTAACAGTGTTATTTCAAAAGTTTGAACTGGATAATTGTTCTTGTCTTTGCGTGTGGTTTTCATTTTTTTAGATCATCCGTTTTATCTGGTCAATTCGTTGGCAAAACTTAAGCAAGGATTTCAAAGCCAATTCGGATGGTTCGTAGACAACCCATCTCTAAAATGGGAAAATATCATTCAAAAATTCATTCATATACGCCACGTATATCGACTCTACCTGTATACGCGTCAGCTTATGCACCTTTCAAATTGCAACGTAAAGCGAGCAACTAAATTTGTGAAGATGTCTGTTATTTCGTCAGATTAACTGGCTGCAGCAGCTGAACAATGAAAGTCATTGCAGTTCATCGGCTGTAGAGGAAGCAAAACGGGACTTGTTCGACTAGGCACCTCGTCGTTGTTGTCGTACGAGGAACATCCTGCCTGACCCAGAAAACTGAATTTTCAGACGGCGTAGCGGCTCTTCCACTTGAAAGTGTCCTCTTTGTTATACTATATATTAGAGGGTCAGAGACATATTAGTACTTAGTCTAATACTCTCTCCTTCCCAGGTAAAGTTCATTTTTAGGATTCAAACTACATATGAGTGAACATGCAAGATTACTTCAACACCCCCATCAATACATATTCTTCTCCAGCTTCATTCAATGCCAGCCAGCAAAAGATGGGAACTTGCGTGCATGCAACTAGCAAGTGGAGGAGGATCCTGTCGACTGTTGGAGCCGGCAGATCTTCCTACATTGCTAAAGTGATTGGGGAGTTTGAAGTTCGGTGTGGGCGCGCGGAGATTCAAGAAGGTGAATAGGAGTTTGACACAGGAGACACAAGAGTTTACGTGGTTCGGGCCGCCTGAGCGTAATACCCTACTCAACGGGTGTGTTGGTGTTGTATTAGCAGTAAGAGCTTGTCACGTATGATCGCTTGTCCACGTTGTGAACGTCGTGAACGTCCCCGAGTGTATCGTCGGCCTGTCCTTTTATAGTACAAGGACAGACCGTTACAAGCTAGCCTGACCCGACATGTGGCCCCGGCGGTTACTAGTATTGATACACGATTAATTGTTGTTAATGGTCCTGTAACGGGCTCCGACAGTGCCGTTACTGGTGTTAAGATTGTCCGTTTAAGTGTTATTAATATGACATTAATGACATTTAATCGGGTCTTGAAGTCCTTGGCTCCCCTTTGAAGATCCGGAGCCGTTACAGGGTCTTCCGGAGGTTAGAGGCTGGCAGGTCCAACGATTGGACACGTGGCGGCTCCGGAGCTTGCTGTGGGAAGCAGGTAGCTCCGGGCTACCAGTCACGTGTCAAGTCCGGAGCTTCTCTCGGTCCGGGGTTAAGTCCGGAGGTGCCGTTTTGGTACCTGGCCCGGAGCTTCCCCCTTGTGGGCGGTAGCTTCGGTTTGGCAGTACACGTGGCAACCCAGGGATTAACCATGTTGGAGAAGCAGGTCCGGTCATGTCTGACAAGTGGGCCTCCGAGGGTCTTCAACCCAAGTAGATGGCTTTCCTTTGAAATCTTTGTAACCTCAAGGGGTGTGCGGTTTTTAGGGTACCGACAGTGGCCCCCTGGACCTACCTCCGAGGAAGATCACTGGGGTGAAGTCATTCCGTCGGAGGTGGGTCCATCCTTGCGACTCTTGAACTGGGTCTTCAAGGGTCTTCGGAGGTGCCGTTGGCAGGGATTTACAGTTAGATCCCACCGCGTGGCGCACCTCAGGCGGCAGATGAGATCTTTGACGTGCGGATCTCACGCAATTGAAGGTCGCTGGTTCCCGATATGAAAACCGTATCGGTTCCGCGCGCCCTATCAGGCCGCCGCCTTTGGGTTTCCCGCCTCGTGATGAAAACCGTTCGCCTGGGTAAGAGCCTCGACTTGATCGTCGGGGTGGTCCCGGGCCCTCTTGTCATCGGCTGGGTTGGATTCTTGAGTGGTTTCTTCGACTTCCCTGCGGTTTCCATCCAAGCGTTGCGAGGGCTTACTTAAGAAGGAAAGCGCGCACCATCGGGAGTTCTTTACGCCTCTCATCTGATCTTGCGCTCAAACTCCCGACTCGTACTTCGCTCCTCTTCTCTTTCCTAGCTGTGCCGCGATGGAGTTGGGTCTGCGCGAGAGTCGCTTGAAGACCGACAACGATTTGAAGAAGGTCCGGGCCCTCATGGGGTGGTCCTCGGACTTCTTCAACCGCTTGGTCCGTGCCGGCGGAGAGCTCCCCTTCGAGAAGGAGCGCGCTGGCGAGATGGTGTACTTTTCTTCGTACGCCATGGTGGGGTTGATCCCACCTTTTTCTTCTTGATGCTGCTAGACTTCTACTACTTCGTGAGATGTGGCCATCTTTTTCCACTTCTGTGAGATGTGGGTGGGCATTCCCCCCTGCATCGAACTATTCCGAACCTTCTTCACCGTCCACACCACCGGCCGGAGCAATGAGTACCTTGGCTTCTACTACTTCGTGAAGCGCAAGAAGTGCCCATTCAAGTACCTCCGGTCGTTCCCTTCCGGGAAGTGGGATGACTAGAAGAAAGATTGGATAGTCGTCAAGGTGGAGGAGCACGAGAGGTTGGAGCTGCCAGACGGTCTGCCCGACATCGACACGACGATATGGAGTGAAGCTCTGGTGCTGGCGGAAGCTTTCAACCCCGCCCTGGCCAGGATCCGCCAATGCGTGTAGGGAGGATTGACTCCCCAGGCGGTATTCTGCGATTTCCTGGCCAACAGGTGGGCGCCGCTGAAGAGGAGGGAGAAGCTCGCTTGGGCCCTCAACAGCGTATTGGACGAGGACCGGGTTGAGACCGGGTTGAAGTCCAACATGGTGGGGAAGACCTTGGAGTTCCACCTCAAGAAATTCCAGCACGGCATCGACGTCGACATTGATGACTTGACTCCGCCGTCGGCCTTTCTCCCCCTGAACGTGGAAGTGGAGTTCAGCAGGGAGCTCCGGCGGACGATGCCCGCGCTTGACGACCTTGGTGTCGTCGAGAGAAGATCAACCACCCGGGTGGCAATCCCCGGGATGCCCGAAGACGGCTCCACCCCTGTCCCACAGCCGAGGGTCGAGGTCGTCGGCAAGGGCAAGGAGCTGGCGGATGAGCCGGAGAGCCGGAAGAGGAAGCTGCGACATGTCGACGGAAGGTCCGTCAGGCCCGCTACTTCCGCCTCGGTTCCTTCTCCCCAGGGGGGGAGATCTTCTGCCGCTATGGCGATTGTCCCCGTAGTGGGGTCCTTCCGGAACGATACTGTTCCTGCAGTGGAATCCTCCCGGAGCGCGTCTGTCCCCATGGTGGAACCCTCCTGGGGTGCTAGCTCCGGGCGCATGACTCCGGCACCTGGGACGGTGGGAGCCTCCAGGTCCAGGGGTTCCTCCCGATCGAGGAGAGCCTCGACCCGAGAAACGCCCGTGGCTGCGACAAGTTCTGGGGGGCCTTCCGGAGCTCCTACGCCGACCATGGCCAGCCCGGAACGTCCGGGAAAAAGGTTCCGCGCAAGCTGGTGCGGAAGCCTTCCAAGGTAATTTTTAATCTTTACCTTGGTTAACTTTTTAATTGTAGCAACTGTTTGTTTATTTTCTTCGTTCATCATCTGCAGTGTCCCCAAGAAGGGGAGTGAGGCTCCACCCTCGGCCACAGTGTCTGAGGCCGTGGGAGCTTCTGCTCCTGTCCCGGTGCCGCCCCAGGTGGTGGCTGATCCTGCGAAAGCTCCGGCGTCGGCTGTCGTGGTCATGGACCTCGACTCGTCCCCAGAAGTTCCCGTGGTAGCGCCGGACCACGGGAGTGAAGACACGCCAGCGGCACCTGTCCCGGAGGTTGAAGCTTCGGGTCCTGGTGCTGCAGTGATGGAAGCTCCGGCTGTTGAGCCGGAGGAAGTAGTAGTCCCGGCCTCGGAGCCGGAAAGTGTTGAAGCCCCGGCAGTTGAGCCGGAGGTGACTGAAGCTCCGGCATGCGAGCCGGAAGTCGAGGTAGTTCCGATAGTTGAGTCGGTTACCTCCGAAGCACCGGCCGCTGAGCCGGCGATTGTTGGAGCTCCGGTCACGGGGCCAGTTGAAGATGAAGATCTCCCGGTGCCTGAACCGGTGGTTGAAGAGGCGAGGGAGCTCGAGCCTCCTTCGGAAGAGGTGTCCCGGTTGGAGCCAGTAGCAGCTCTTGCTCCGGAGGCGACGACGTCGGAGGTACCTGCGGCCGAGCCAGAGTGCCCAAACGAAGTCGTTGGCCCCCTGCCCGAGGAGGTGAACAAAGACTTGGCGGTGGGGCCTTCTTTGATGGCGACTGAGGCCATCCCGGAGGAAGGCCCTAGTGCCTTGGAAGCTCAGGGTTCCACTCTCGTAGAGTGGGACCCAATTTTTGTATGTGAAGACCCGCTAGAACCAGCGGAGGAGACCCCAGCTGGTCCGAAGCCCATCCCGCTGTCGATGTCTATCGACAACGCTTGCTCCAGTCTGCGTCAAGTCCAACTGGCCTTCTTCCACGACAGCAAGGCTCTTGAAGAGGAGCGTCAAACCCTTAGGCGGTGGCGTAATCGGCTCCACTTCGAGACCAAGCTGGCGCAGTCGAGGCTAGCGGATGACAAGGAATGGATCAAGCGGGAGAAGATCCGCCTGGAGTACTGGGACAAGCTGCTGGATGACAGGGAGAGCATGACTCATGCCCTCGACGCTCAATCTCGGGAGATCCACGATCAGGCCAAAGCTGCCAACGACGCGGCCAATGCTCGGCACGAACAGCTTGAGGCCATCAACATCGCACTCATCAAGCGCCGAGAGGCACTTGAAGAGAGGGAGAGACGGCTCGAGGATGAAGAGCAGAAACTCCTAGAGCTGCTGGATGACGTCCTGAGGAGGGAAGAGGAGCTCGCCGAGAAAGTGGCTCTGGCTGACAAGAGCCTCGAGGAGCGCACCAAGAAGTTGGAAGAGTGCTGCCAAGAGGAAGAGGAGAAGACCTGGGTGCGGGGGCAGGAACTCTACGAATACGAGTGTGCCCTTGTTGCCCGGGAGAAAAAAGTGGAGGCTAGGGAGAAGGACCTGGTCGATCGTCGGAACAAGATCCACCTCCGGGAGGAGGAGCTCAGAAGACTTGAGAGGCGGGTTGCTGCAAAGATTCAGCAAAACGCCAAAGAAGTTGAGCGCCTCGCCCGTGAGAATTCCGAACTGACGGCGGCCAAGAGATCCCTGGAAGAGATGAAGAGCTTGAGGACGGCGGACTCCCTACAGATTTGGGAGTTCCTGGGCAAGGCCAATGATGCGCTGACGCCGATGGGTTTCAGCCCCGTGCGCTCGGATGATCCGGAGCCGGACCTTGCGCTGCAGGCGTTGAGCGCAGCAGGTAGCAAGCTCTCCAAGGTGGGCGATGTCATCGCGGACCAACTGGAGGTTGAGGGGCAATCCCTGGCGAAGAACGTCGCAGAGTATGTGCTGACGTGCTACACCAGCCGGAACTCCCAATTTCCTCTGGACCCGGTGCTTGAAGGCCCCGTCGATGGAGAAGGCGAAGCTACCCGAGCCAGCGTATCGGAGGTCGCCCAGAAGGTCGTCGAGTTCTTCCATAGGGTCTAGGACCATCTCTTTAGCTCTCACTTGTATTTTCTCTTCTTCTTCCTCAATTTTGTAATCCCTTGTCTCCAGATGTAATCTCCTGTCTCCAGATAAATGAAATCCCCAAATTTTTGCGAATTTCACTTTTTGTCTTCAACATCTTTATCTTCACTTGGCCCCCTGGTAGATGTACACAATTTGATTGTGAACATGTACCAAAAGGATATTGAGTTTTGTTGAAGACTCATTTGCTCCGAACTTGTAGCATTTAGGTCCGAAGTCTTCGATAGTGAAGGTCCCCTGAGGTTGTTGGAGCTTAGAAGCTCCGGCATTGTCTATCGCTGGAGCTTGGTAGCTCCGGCAATAGCCTCTATGAACACCTAGAGCGTCGATAGTTAGTCCTCTGGGGTGTCGGAGCTGAGTAGCTCCGGCAGTGACCTTTGCCAACACTTGGTTTGTTGGCAGCGGACTCCATTTACGGGGTCTTCTCACCATCTTATACTCAGCGTCGACGGTTGGCCCCCTTGGGGGAGTCGAAGCTTGGTTAGCTCCGGCTTTTCTCCATCAACGTAGACTTTATTTTTCCTGCACACTTAAGTCAAGAAAAATAGTAAAATTCGTTCCTTGTCTATACTTTCGTCGCGGCTTACGATTCTCAAGAAGATTTTAAGTTGAACACGATTTTAAATACAACCGGATGCGTTGTCTTTTCCCTTAGATTCAATTGTCCATGGACCCGCCTTACTTCGGCCTGTCGGGGTGTAGGTAGAGTGGCGTACTTAGGGTGCTTGACCAGGCTAAGTTGATAGCACACTCCGGCCCTAGATAGATTGGCGGCTTTCAGGCGAGTTGGCCATAAACGATATTTAAATCCAAAAGATCTGACAATACAACTCGAATCGTATATAAACCGGTTGAACTAAAATTTCTTAAGAATTGCACGTCTTTGTTATAGACAATAAAGAGAAAAATAAAAATGTCGAGCCTGCACAAAATAAATGCACGTGGAGTCTATTTCACATGAATATGTCTTTCATTATAGGTCCGGGGTACAGGGGAAACAAGTACACTCTTAGGGTATTGAACCAGGCTAAGTGTGTTTCGTTTCTCGTTTGACCCAGGGTAGTTAGCCACACTTTTAGTCCTGAGACTGTGACAAGTGTTGCATGAGCTTTGAGGACCTTTCGGAGAAGGTCCGGCTGCTCTCCCAGAGGAACTACCCGACTCTGTACAATGACTCTATAACATACACCCCAAGTTACTCAAGACTCACCTCCGTGGTATTAAGTGTAGAACTTACGGAGGTGCTCGATGTTCCAAGGATTCGGGAGAGGTGTCCCATCCTCGGTAGCCAAGCGAACGCTTCCGGGACGAGATACTTTGATCACTCGGAAGGGCCCCTCCCAGCCGGGGGAGAGTTTGTTTAACCCTTCTCTGGATAGTATTCTCCGTAGCACCAGATCGCCTTCCTCGAGCTGTCGGTTGTGTACATGCCGCTGGTGATAACGCCGTAGAGCTTGACGATATCGGACATTCCGAACAGCTGCTTGGCACCTTCCCTCCTCAAGGAGGTCTAGGTCTTCACGCCGGAGCTGGTCCTGCGTGGCTTCATCGAAGGTCCGGACCCGGAGTGAACCCAAGGTGATTTCCGGAGGAAGGATTGCTTCAGCTCCGTACACCAGGAAGAAGGGTGTTTCTCCAGTTGACCGGTTTTGAGATGTCCTGTTGGCCCACAAAGTAGGCGGAAGCTCTTCGATCCAGTTGGCTCCATGTTTCTTCAAGCGCTCATAGGTGCGCGTTTTTAGTCCCTTAAGGATTTCTGCATTTGCTCTCTCGGCTTGGCCATTGCTGGCTGGGTGAGCTACGGAGGCGTAGCAAACTTGTATGCCGAGGTCTTTGCAATATCCTTGGAATGCGGAGCTTGTGAATTGAGTCCCATTATCAGTGATGATCTTGTTTGGGACTCCGAATCTGCTTACAATGGACTGCAGAAAGTTGATAGAAGATTGCTTGTTGATCGTCACAACTGGAGTTGCTTCCGACCACTTGGTGAACTTGTCAATGGCGACATACAGGAACTTGTAACCTCCGATGGCTCTTGGGAAGGGTCCCAAGATGTCCATCCCCCACACAGCGAAGGGCCATGTAGGAGGTATCATTTGTAAGGGCTGAGCCGGTGTATGAATTTGCTTTGCATGAAATTGGCATGCTTCACATTTCTTCACCAGCTCAGTGGCATCCTGGAGCGCTGTAGGCCAGTAGAAGCCATGCCGAAAGGCTTTTCCGACCAGCGTGCGGGAAGATGCGTGGTTCCCACACTCGCCTCCATGGATTTCTGCGAGAAGTTTGCAACCTTCTTCCCTTGTGATGCACCGCATTAGGATGCCGTTGGCACCGTGCCGGTAGAGATCCCCTTCTACCAGCGTGTATCTTTTAGCCAATCTGACTACCCGGTCTGCGGATACATCGTCATCAGTGAAAGTGCATCTAGGTTCCCCGTGGGTTTTGGATGATTGATGACGACAATTAAGTCGCTAATGAGCTCAAGTGATCTTAGCACAGGTGTGGACTTGATTGGAGACGCAAACCCTCAAAAAGGAAAAGGAAGGAAACGGAGTCAACTCGAAGCGTAGAAACTAGGGTTTCTAGCGTGTTGAGTTAGACTAGCCGTAGAAATAGGAGGGTGCGTGCGTAAAGTGCATTGAGATCAATTTTGGGAGCTCAAAGTGGTTTAGAGGTCAAACCCCTTGAGAGAAAAGAGTGAATAAGTAGTCTGGCAGTAGGGCCGGACTAGTCCGTGCAGGTGGCCGGACTAGTCCGCCCCTGGCCGGCCAAGTCCGTTGTCGGCCGGACCAGAAGTGTGTGACTGAGATCGGACTAGTCCGTTTGTGGCCGGACTAGTCCGGGTAGCAGTGAGTGGGTTTTGGGACCAAGTCTCAAAACCACGGACTTGTCCGTTTTAGTCCGGACCAAGAGGTCCTGAGTGAGAACGGACTAGTCCGCCCGTGGGGCCGGACTAGTCCGGGTTGGCGTTTTGGAGGTGATTCTGTGACTAAGTCTGGGAGGACCGGACTAGTCCGCCCTTGGGGCCGGACTAGTCCGTGGTCTCCAGACTAGTCCGTTTTCACACGGAACAAAAGGCTCTGTGTGAGATCGGACTAGTCCGGTGTTGACCGGACTAGTCCGTTTTTTGAAGTGACCGTTTGAATTTGAAGTTTGGCGGGTAGTGTGACGATAGCGTGTCAGCTGTCGGGGCCTGACAAGAGGTCAGTGGTCCCCTAGGCCGGACTAGTCCGGGCCTGAGGCCGGACTAGTCCGCCCTTCTGCTGAAGTCAGCAGTATGGGCTTGGGACCTCTATAAATAGAGGTCCCCTGGGTTCTTTTGAACAAGGACTTGAACTGAGTTGAACCCTAGCGCCGCCACAGCCAACTTGGAGCACTCTTGAGCCTCTTTCTTGCCAACTTTCCCTCTAAAACTAATTCTTGAGTGGATTAGGGTTTAGTGTGGTGGAGAAGAGGAAGAACATCGCGGTTGTGCTCCCGGTTTGATCTCTTGCACTCATTGAGTCTTTGTGGGCTGTGTGTTGAGTGTGTTGTGCGTTGTTGATCATCTTTGTGGTGTGGGAGCCTCAGATTGTGAGAAGCCCCAACAAACTTTGTAATCACCCTTGTGATTAGTGGAGAACCAAGTTAGGCCCGTGCGGTAAACTTGGTGAGGGAAGGGTTGGTGAACCCGGTCCTTTGTGGACTCCTCAACGGGGACGAAGATTCTTGTGTGGAATCGAACCTCGGGATAAAATCCTTGTGTCTCCGTGTTCTTCGCGTTTTGTTTATCTCATACTTAGCTCTAGGGTTGCTAGCTTTGTCTTGAGCCTCACATTGCTTAATCTTGTTAAAACTTGACTCACTATTGTGTTGATAGATTATAAACTTGTATTAAACATATTCTCACTTGGAGCCTCAAGAAAATCCCATTAAAACTTGCTAGAAACACTTTTTAGGGATCCTTACGCAGGCTGACCGGACTAGTCCGCCCCCAGACCGGACTAGTCCGCCCCCTGTGATTTAACCTCGTTTTATTAAGTCATTTGCAGGTCGATTAGCCTATTCACCCCCCCCTCTAGGCAACTTTCAATTGGTATCAGAGCAGGACTCTCCACAAAGAGTCTATCAACTCGGAGAGATGGCCGGAGTGGTGAATGACGACGCATCAAGCAGCAACTACGAGGCAACCCGTGAGGAGACGCTGACCTATCAAGATAAGCCAACGGACGATGAGGAGACTCGCCAACTCAAGGCGAAGCTCCGGGAGAAGCTAAACATCTCCAAGATTGATCCGTCGAACCAATCAAGTGGTAGTGGCGGAGTCAACTACAACCGATAAGGGTTCAACTATGAACGCCTTGCCGCCAACAACCACTACCTCTCCATCCCATTGGGGAAACCTCCCCAATTCGATGGAACCGACTACGGGATGTGGAAACACAACATGAAGATCCACCTCGTGTCACTCAATCCGGCATTGTGGCAAATTTTCATGACCGGGGTGGAGATCCCGAAGGATGAGGACAACATCACGCAAGAACAAGCCATCCTCATCCACCGCAATGCTCAAGCTGCGGGTGTGATTATCTCATCTCTCTCAAGAGATGAGTTCAACCGCGTCGATGGTCTTGAGGTGGCCAAAGACATATGGAACACCCTCAAGACGGCGCATGAAGGAAATCGGGTGGTCAAGGAGGCCAAGATCGAGCTCATCGAAGGAGAGCTTGGGAGATTCGCCATCTTGGATGGTGAATCCCCCCAAGACATGTACAACCGGTTGAAGGTGCTTATCAACAAGAGCCGATCATATGGCTGCACCAAGTGGACTGACCACGAGGTTGTGAAGAGGATGATCCGGGCGTTTATGCCTAGGAACGTCGCTCTTTGCTCCATGATTCGAGAAAGCCCGGGGTTCACTCAAATGACCCCGGAGGAGGTCCTTGGTAGGATCATTAACCACGAGATCATGGAGAAGGAGGCGCTCTTCTACAACGACCTTCAGAAATTCACCGCCTCCAAGATGAAGAACGTTGCACTCAAGGCAACACCCCCTTCAAAGGAGCAAGAGGAAAGTGATGAGGAGAGCCTCGACACCGATGAGGAAGAGGCCTTCTTCATCAACAAGTTTAGGAGAATGATGAGGAGGAAGAAAGGTGGATACAACCATGAGGGCAAAGGGAAGGAAAAAGCAAGGCCCAAATCAAAAAGGTCTTGCTACAATTGTGGCGAGTATGGGCACTTCATCGCTGATTGCCCACATGAAGAAGCGAAGAAGAAGAAGGAGGGCAAGCCTCAAGACAAGAAATTTTTCAAGAAGAAGAGGCCCTCCAGACAAGCACACTTGGGGAAGGAGTGGGACTCTAACGATGAGTCCTCCTCCGAAGAAGAAGAGGAGAAGATGGCTACCATAGCCATCGGGAGGAGCTCCAAAGGAAGCAAGCTCTTCCCCAACCTCAACGACGACTACAAACCTACTTGCCTCATGGCAAAGGAGGGAAGGAGAAAGGTAACATCTCATCCCTCCTCCACAACTTCCTCGCAAGATGAATTTGATAGTGCTAGTGAAAATGAACACATGTTTAAGGACATAAGCAAAAGCACCTTGCGAAGGATGAAATTGCTTATGGATGAGATCTTTGAGAAGGAGGATCTCATCAATAGACAAGAGGACATGCTCATCCTTGAGAAGGAGAGATGTCGAGAGCTTGATGAGCTCCTTGAGCTCGAAAGAGAGAAGAGCAAGGCATTGGAACACGAACTTGCTCTAAGTAAGAAAACGTGTTCAATCCTTGAGGAGAAGACAATTGAGCTCAAGGATGAACTTGGGAACTTGTCAAAAGTTAACAAAATCCTTGAGACTCAAGTTGAGTCTCTCAAGAACAATGTAGCCTCTTCCTCTAAGAGCCCAACCTTCTCAAAGGCCTCATCCAATGCAACTCCGCCTTGCAAGTGCTCTAACTTAATCCTTAAGCTTAAGGATGAACTCAACTTAGTGCAAGGCAAGCAAGCACCTAAGGGTGCCATCCTTGACAAGGAGAAGGTGGCGTATGCACGAAGTGCATACACCAACACAAGACCTCCCCATGTCAAGGATGGTCTTGGCTATACTAGAGGTGGAAGGCATAATGCCAAAACCTCCAAGTATGGCAAAGACATGATTGTCTTTGTTAAGGGGAGTTTATCACCAACTAAAATTGAAAAGAACTCACCCTCTAGCAACAAATTGCCTAAATTTGGATCACATCCTCTATTTCATGATTTTGATGCATCTTATGTGCTAAAGAGGAACAAACACGGCAAAGTGTTTGCTAGATATGTTGGGCCACTCCGCAAGAGCCCCAAGCCTTGCGTGTGGGTGCCCAAATGCCTAACTACTAACGTGAAAGGACCCAACTCAGCTTGGGTACCTAAATGGAAGGCATAAATTTGTTTTGTAGGCTTACTCCTCCGGCGGTTCGAAATGGGTGTTGGATAGTGGATGTACCAACCACATGACCGGAGAGAGGAGCATGTTCATAGAGTATGAGGAGAATGAGGACCCAAGTGAGGGAATCTTCTTTGGGGATAATAGCCAAGGGAAAATCCTTGGCTCCGGTAAAATTGCTATCTCATCTTCGCATACTTTATCTAATGTTTTGCATGTTGATTCCCTAGACTATAATCTTCTATCCATATCACAGCTTTGTGATAAAGGATATAAGTGTGTCTTTTCTAGTGAGGGTGTGAATGTTCTGAGAGAGGGTAATGACTCAATAGCCTTTAAGGGAGTGCTCAAGGGAAAGCTCTATCTTGTGGATTTTACCACGGATAAAGCTCAACTTGACACATGCTTAATGGCAAAAGCCAACATGGGATGGCTTTGGCATAGAAGGCTAGCCCATGTTGGAATGAGGAACCTTCAAAAACTCCTTAAAGGAGAGCACGTTCGTGGCCTAAAGGATGTGGTATTTGAAAAGGATAGGCCATGTGGTCCGTGCCAAGCGGGAAAGCAAGTAGGAGCTCAACACCCCTCTAAGAATGTCATGACGACAACTAGACCTTTGGAGTTACTCCATATGGATCTTTTTGGCCCCATTGCTTACATTAGCATCGGTGGCAACAAGTATGGTCTAGTCATCGTTGATGACTTCTCTAGATATACTTGGGTGTTCTTCTTGCATGATAAGAGTGAAACCCCCGGTGTCCTCAAGAAATTCCTAAGGAGAGCTCAAAATGAGTTCACCTTAAGGATAAAGGCTATAAGGAGTGATAATGGCACCGAATTCAAGAACATGCAAGTAGAAGAGTTCCTAGATGAGGAGGGCATCAAGCATGAGTTCTCCGCTCCCTATTCTCCACAACAAAATGGAATTGCCGAAAGAAAGAATAGGACGCTTATTGAGATGTCAAGGACGATGCTAGATGAGTACAAAACATCGGACCGGTTTTGGGCGGAAGCGGTTAACACCGCTTGCCATGCCGTAAACCGATTGTACCTTCATCGCCTCCTCAAGAAGACTCCTTATGAGCTTCTCGTTGGTAAGAAACCCAATGTTTCTTACTTTCGCGTTTTTGGTAGCAAGTGTTATATCCTCAACAAGAAGCCTAGGACTTCGAAGTTTGCTTCAAAGTCCGATGAGGGTTTCTTGCTTGGATATGACTCAAACACTCATGCGTACCGTGTGTTCAACAAATCCTCCGGAATTGATGAAGTAGCACGTGACGTGGTGTTTGACGAAACCAATGGCTCTCAAGTGGAGCAAGTTGATCAACATGCCCTTGATCAAGAGGAACCTCCACTAGAAGCTCTTAGGAGAATGGCACTTGGAGATGTTCGCCCACAAGAACCATCTCAAAGCCCAAGTGACCATCATCATTATGAAGTAGGTCAAACCCCCATTGGACAAGTTGGGGATCCACTAGATACTCCCCAAAATGATAATGGGAATGAAGATCAAGGGGGAGGCTTGGATCAAGGGGGAGACCAAAGTGAAGAAGATGAAGCAAGTGATTCAAGAGCTCAACCTCCGCATCCTCGTGTTCATCAAAGTGTTCAACGGGATCATCCCGTTGACAACATTCTAGGAGATATCACAAGAGGAGTAACAACACGTTCACGTGTTGCAAACTTTTGTGAGCATTTCTCCTTTGTCTCATCCTTGGAACCCCACAAGGTTGAAGATGCCTTAAGAGATCCGGATTGGGTAGTTGCCATGCAAGAGGAGCTCAACAACTTTGAGAGGAACAAGGTTTGGGAGCTTGTCAAGCGCCCACAAGCTAATGTTGTTGGAACCAAGTGGGTGTTCCGCAACAAACAAGATGAGCATGGTGTAGTAACTAGAAACAAGGCACGACTTGTGGCAAAAGGATATTCACAAGTTGAAGGATTGGATTTTGATGAGACATTTGCCCCCGTAGCTAGGCTTGAGTCAATTCGGATATTACTAGCCTTTGCTACTCATCATGACTTCAAACTCTACCAAATGGATGTTAAGAGTGCATTCCTTAATGGCCCAATCAAGGAAGAAGTTTATGTAGAGCAACCTCCAGGGTTTGAAGATCAAAACTATCCTAACCATGTTTACAAATTGCGAAAGGCTCTTTATGGTCTCAAGCAAGCTCCTAGAGCTTGGTATGAGTGCTTAAGAGACTTTCTAGTTGAAAATGGTTTTAGGATAGGAAAAGCGGATTATACCCTTTTCACAAAACACTTCAATGAGGATCTTTTTGTGTGACAAATATATGTGGATGACATCATATTTGGTTCCACAAATAAGGTGTTTTGTGATGAGTTCTCCAAGATAATGACGGAGAGGTTTGAAATGTCCATGATGGGTGAGTTGAAGTTCTTCCTAGGATTTCAAGTAAAACAACTCAAAGAAGGGACGTTCATAAGTCAAACTAAGTATACACAAGACATTCTAAGGAAGTTTGACATGGATAAGGCAAAACCCATCAAAACCCCTATGGGGACAAATGGACACCTAGACCTAAATGAGGATGGTCCAAGTGTGGATCAAAAGTTATATAGGTCTATGATTGGTTCACTTCTCTATCTTTGTGCATCTAGGCCCGATATCATGCTAAGTGTGTGTATGTGTGCTCGCTTTCAAGCGGCACCTAAGGCTTGTCATTTGACCGCCGTCAAAAGGATCTTGAGATATCTAGTACACACACCTTCCCTAGGACTTTGGTACCCCAAAGGATCTAAGTTTAACCTCATTGGATATTCCGATGCGTATTATGCGGGGTGCAAAGTTGATAGGAAAAGCACATCGGGTACATGCCAATTCTTGGGTCGATCTCTAGTGTCTTGGTCCTCCAAGAAGCAAAACTCTATTGCTCTCTCCACCGACGAAGCGGAATATGTTGCAGCCGGAAGTTGTTGTGCACAACTTCTTTGGATGCGACAAACTCTTAGGGATTATGGGATTAACTTGCGCAACATTCCACTCTTGTGTGACAACGAGAGTGCCATCAAGATAGCCCATAATCCGGTGGAGCACTCTAGGACCAAACACATAGACATTCGACACCATTTCTTGCGAGATCACTCAATGAAGGGAGATATCGTAATTTCTCATGTGAGGACGGAACATCAACTAGCGGATATCTTCACCAAGCCTCTTGATGAGAAGCGTTTCTGTGAGCTAAGAAGTGAGCTCAACATTTTGGATTCTAGGAATGTGGCTTAAACCACATTTCTCAGTTTTTGAGCTATATTTCGAAAAACTCTTCTCTATTGTGATCTCCTTTCAAAATCTATTTGAGAAAACTTTTTCTTGGGATGTGTTCATGTTTTTATTGCATTCTGTCTTTAATTATCTTGCCTGTATTGCTTGCTATCCATAAGGACCAATAGTATGTGTGCAACTCAAAAACATCGCTTTTCAGCCCAGTCGGACCGGACTAGTCCGCCCCTGTGGCCGGACAAGTCCGGGACCAGACTAGTCCGCGGCTGGTCCGCACACCGGACTAGTCCGCCCCTCAACCGGACAAGTCCGGATCCGGACTAGTCTGGGTCTGGTCCGTGGACCGGACTAGTCCGGCCCCTCAACCGGACTAGTCCGGCCATTGGGGACTTAAAGCCCCCAGGCGGCCCAGACCCTTCCTCTCCCTCTCACTTGACTCTCTCAGTTCCACGCGCTAGCAACCGCCCCCCATCGGCGATTTTGCGCTCCTACCTCCAAATCTCGAATCCAATCCACGCATCGGAGTCCTTGGGAGTGAAGGATCACTTCCCCGCGCTCCACATTCGCGATCCATCTCCGATCTCGTCGACTCTAGCGGATTTGAGAAGGTATTCCCTCGTTCTTCAAAAACTAGCCCCATTCTTGATTATTCAAGTTTTTGATAGGAACACCTTCATTAATGTTGCTCCATATGCCCCTGCGATCATAGCCTAGGAGTATTGCGCGCTTGTCGACTGTTGGAGTCGGCGGATCTCCTGACACTACTAAAGTGTTGAAGGAGTTTGTAGTTCGGTGTGGGCGCGCGGAGACTCAAGAAGGTGAATCACGATTGGACACGAAAGACACAGTGATTTACGTGGTTCGGGCCGCCTGAGCGTAATACCCTACTCCACGGATGTGCGGTGTTGTATTAGTCTGTGAATGAAAGCTCACGTCAATGCGTGTGTGCCTGAGCGTGTTTCCCCCCCCCCCCCCCCCCCCCCCGCCCTTCGTGTATCGTCGGTCTGTCCTTTTATAGTACAAGGACAAACCGTTACAAGTTAGCCTGGCCCGACATGTGGCCCCGACGGTTACTAGTATTGATACACGATTAATTGTTGTTAATAACCCTGTAACGGGCTCCGACAGTGCCGTTACAGGTGTTAAGGTTGTCCGTTTAAGCGTCATTATCATGGAATTAATGACGATTAATCGGGTCTTGAAGTCCGTGGCTATCCTTTGAAGATCCGGAGTCGTTACAATGTCTTCCGGAGGTTTGAGGCGGCCAGCTCCGACGTTTGGACACGTGGCAGCTCCGGAGCTTGCTTGTGGGAAGCGGGCAGCTCCGGGGTGGCCTGGCACGTGTCAGGTCCGGAGTTTCTCTCGGTCAAGGGCTAAGTCCGGAGGTGCCGTTTCGGTACCTAGCCCGGAGCCTCACCCTTGTGGATAGTAGCTCCGGTCTGGCAGTACACGTGGCAACCTAGGGATTAACCATGTTGGAGAAGCAGGTCCGGTTATGTCTGACAAGTGGGCCTCCGAGGGTCTTCAATTTGAGTAGACGTCCTTCCCTTGAGATCTTTGTAACCTCAGGGGGTGTATGGTTTTTAGGGTACCGACAGTGGCCCCCTAGACCTACCTCCGGGGAAAGTCACCGGGGTGAAGTCATTCCATCGGAGGTGGGTCCATACTTGCGACTCTTGAACTGGGTCTTCAGGTCTTCGGAGGTGCCGTTGGCAGGGCTTTACGGTTAAATCCCGACGCGTGGCGCACCTCAGGCGGCAGATAAGATCTTTGACGTGCGGATCTCTCGCAATTGAAGGTCGCCGGTTCCCGATACGTAAACCGTATCGGTTCCGCGCGCCTTGTCAGGCCGCCGCCTTTGGGTTTCCCGCCTCGTGATGACAACTGTTCGCCTGGGTAAGAGCCTCGACTTGATCGTCAGGGTGGTCCCGGGCCCTCTTGTCATCGGCAGGGTTGAATTCTTGAGTAGTATCCTTGACTCTCCTGCAGTTTCCATCCAAGCGTTGCGAGGGCTTACTTAAGAAGGAAAGCGCACCGTCGGGAGTTCTTTACGCTTTCCATCTGTTTTTGCGCTCAAACTCCCGACTCGTACTTTGCTCCTCTTCTCTTGCCTAGCTGTGCTGCGATGGAGTTGGGTCTGCGTGAGAGTCGCTTGAAGACTGACAGCGATCTGAAGAAGGTCCGGGCCCTCATGGGGTGGTCTTCGGACTTCTTCAACCGCTCGGTCCGCGCCGGCGGAGAGCTCCCCTTTGAAAAGGAGCATGCTGGCGAGATGGTGTACTTTTCCTCGTACGCCATGGTGGGGCTGATCCCACCATTTTCTTCTTTCTTCTTGATGCTGCTGGACTTCTATGGTATGCAGCTATACCACCTTAGCCCTCACTCCATTCTCCTTGTGTCCATCTTTGTCCACTTCTGCGAGATGTGGGTGGGCATCCCTCCCTGCATCGAGCTCTTCCGAACTTTCTTCACCGTCCACACCACCGGCCGGAGCAATGAGTATCTTGGCTTCTACTACTTTGTGAAGCGCAAGAAATGCCCATTCAAGTACCTCCGGTCATTCCCTTCTGGGAAGTGGGATGACTGGAATAAAGATTGGATAGTCGTCCGGGTGGAGGAGCATGAGCGGTTGGAGTTGCCAGACGGTCTGCCCGACATTGACACGTCGATATGGAGCGAGGTTCCGGTGCTGGCGGGGGCTTTCGACCCTGTCCTAACCAGGATCCGCCAATGTGTGGAGGGAGGATTGACTCCCCAGGCGGTGTTCTGTAACTTCCTGTCCAACAGGTGGGCGCCGCTGAAGAGGAGGGAGAAGCTCGCCTGGGCCCTCAACAGCGTGATGGACGAGGACCGGGTTGAGACCGGGTTGAAGTCCAACATGGTGGGGAAGACCTTGGAGTTTCACCTCAATAAATTCCAGCACAGTTGACGGAGATTACTTGACTCCGCCGCTGGCTTTCCTCCCTCTGAACGTGGAAGTTGAGTTCAGGAGGGAGCTCCGGCGGACGATGCCCGCGCTTGACGACCTTGGTGTCGTCGAGAGAAAATCAACCACCCGGTTGGCGATCCCCGGGTTGTCCGAAGACGGCTCCGCCCCTGTCCCACAGCCGAGAGTTGAGGTCATCGGCAAGGGCAAGGAGCTGGCGGAGGAACCGGAGAGCCGGAAGAGGAAGCTGCGACATGCTGACGGAAGGACTGTCAGGCCTGCCACTTCCGCCTCGGTTCCTCCTCCTCAGGAAGGAAGATCCTCCGCCGCCGTGGCGACTGTCCCCGTGGTGGGGTCCTCCCGGAACGTTACTGTTCCGGCGGTGGGATCCTCCCGGAGTACGGCTGTCCCCGTGGTGGATCCCTCCTGTGGTGCTAGCTCCGGGCGCGCGACTCCGGCATCTGGAGCGGTGGGGGCCTCCAGGTCCAAGAGTTCCTCCCGATCAAGGAGAGCTCCGACCCGGGAAACGCCCGTGGCTGCGGCAAGTCCTGGGAGTCCTCCCGGAGCTCCTATGCCGACCGTGGCCAGCCCGGATCGTCCAGGAAAGAGGTTCCGCGCAAGCTGGTGCGGGAGCCTTCCAAGGTAATTTTTCTTTTTTACCTCGATTAACTTTTTAATTGTAGCATCTGTTTGCTCAATTTCTTCGTTCTTCATCTGCAGCGTCCCCAAGAAGGGGAGTGAAGCTCCACCCTCAGCCACAGTTGAAAGCATCTAGGCCCCATGAGGTACGGTTTCAGTGATTAATGACAACCATTCGATATTACTAATGAATTTGTGAATGCAAGGTCTCAATAACACTCAATCAAAAGAAATCAAAATTACATTGGAGACCCATATAAAATCAACGAATGAGATCAAATCAAATCATATGAAGACAAGAAGTGAAAGCTCTAACTTGATATCACTCAATGCTTGAAGACAATCAAAACAACATTTCAAACAAGTGTCAAAGAGGTCACAAGTTCAAAATTCCAAAAGAACAACTCAAAACAACTCGAAGTCAACAAGTTGAACACACCGGATCATCCGATGGTCTTGGAGTTGACTGCATCGGTCGAGTTGGTTCAACTGAAGAAGAAGACCTCAGACAAATGCACTCACCGGATCATCCGATGTGAGTGGCTCAATGACATCGGTCCATCATCACAGATTGCAATACCATTGGACCAAGTGAAGCACCGGATCATCCGATGTGCAGACTTACACACATCGGTCGATCACTCCAGTGAGCCTCAAGATCAAGCAAAATTCTGGAGGAAGAGCCACCGGATCATCCGATGAGAAGACAGATCAACATCGGTCTAACAACGGTCATATCTGACACAGTGACATCAGCTAATTTGGCTTTGACCGATGTTAACTGAGGGGGAGACATCGGATCATCCGGTGTTCGCAGAGAAGTGATGTCAGCCTACTTTTCCAACGGCTATCTCGTGGAGGCTGGCTATTTATACCCCTTCAACCTGTCAAATCGACAAGACTTGAAGCCCAGACATACTCTACACATCCTAGAGCATTCAAGCAATAGAGCTACCACTTTCACATCATTTGCTCATCATTTGTACACCAAGAGATAGGCTAGAACTAGCTAGAGATAGTGCTTGGGTGCCTCCATTCTTGGTGATTGGAGTCTCTAGTGTAGTGAGAGCCATAAGGGAGTGTCCCTTGGTGTGTGCAACTTCCGGAGCTTGCCAAGAAGATTGTGGAAGCCCGGAGGATTCCAAAGTGTACAAGGCTTGAGCTCCACCTTGCCAAGGTTGGCAAACGGAGAAGAATAGTGAAGAACCCCCTTGTCTCGGTGACTTGGGAGTGGCAAAACCCTTCGGTGGGTGCCACAACGTGGATGTAGGTAGATCCTTGTGATCTTACCAAACCACGGGATAAACTCCGTGTCCCTTGAGCGTTTGCATCCCTCTCCCTTTTTACACTTATGCAATCTTCATTCCGCAACTTTAATTTACATTGATTGCATAGTTTAATCGCATAGGGATTTGGGCTTGAGGTCGTTAATCTTAATTGCTTTAAAAAAATTGAAAGAAAGCCCAATTCACCCCCCCTCTTGGGCATTCCGATCCTTACAATTGGTATCAGAGCAAGGTCGCTCATAGGATCATTCTAGCTTCACCGCTAGAGAGCTTAAATGGCCAAGAATGGGGGTTCGGTTCCCACCTTCGAGGGCAAGAACTTTGCCTATTGGAAAGCACGCATGCGTGCCTACCTAGAGGCTATTGCTCCCGAAGTTTGGGAAGCGACCCATGCGGGATTTGGAGATCTCAATTATGTTGGTGATCAACTAAAATGGGATGCTAAGGCTAGAAATGCCATTTATGAATGCATAAGTCAAGATGTTTTTGCTAGAATTGCTAGTAAAGAGAAAGCTTGTGAAATTTGGGCATGTTTAATTGAAATTCATGAGGGCTCATCTCGTGTTAAAGAACTCAAATATCACTTGCTAAAATCTAAGTATGATGAATTCAAAATGCTTCCTCATGAGAATGTTAACCAAATGTTTTCTCGCTTAAATGTGCTCATTGAGGAGATTAACGCACTTGACATTGCTTCTCTTGGTAAGGGTCTTATCAACCGCAAGATCCTCATGCTTCTACCCAATCCCAAGTACAACATTATCAACTCAATGCTCCAAAAGGAATCACTTGACAACATTGAAGTCTCGGAGCTCATTGGAGAAATTCATGCTCATGAGATGAGCGTACTTGGAATGATGGAGGAGTCATCGTCAAAAACCATTGCTCTCAAGGCTTCAACTAAGAAAACAACTCCCAAGAAAAAGAAAGTGGTTGAGCCTAGCTCAAGCGAAGAAGAGCAAGCAACAAGCGAAGATGACGATGATGAGCTTGCGTTGATGATGAGAAAATTCTCATGTCTAAACTCCAAAATCGCAAAGAAGGGATACTCTTTTGATCCAAAGAAGAAAGCCTTCCTCCCAAGAAAAGATGAAAACAAGACATGCTACAATTGTGGTGATCAAGGCCACATATCATATGATTGTCCAAGACCCGACAAGAGGAAGGACAACCACAAAGGAAAATATAGAAAGCTAGAAGAAAGTGATGAAGATGAAGAAGAGGTCAAACCCAAGCGCTCCTTTGGAAAGAAGAAACTTGACAAGGGCAAAAAGACCAAGCTCTTTCCAAAGAAGAGAAGAGGGCCTCAAAAAGTCTTCATGTGCGAGGCAAATGAGTGGGTCACGGATGAAGAGTCAAGCGACGAAGAGAGTGAAGATGAAGAAAACTTGGCGGGCCTTGCCATCGTCGACAAGGACAACTCACCTCTTCGTCCACCTCCTATGTGCCTCATGGCTAAAGGTAACACTAAGGTATGTGACGATTCTAGCGATGATGATGATGAGCTCTCTCCCGATGAACTAGCATCTATGATTAATGAATACCATGTCATCATAAAAAGGGAGAAGAGCAAGGTTAAAGCACTTGAACAAGCTTGTGCTAAACTTGAGAGTGCGAAGCTCGATTTGCATGACAAGTATGTAACCATACTTAAAGAGCATGACACGCTCAAAACACATGTCAAGCAAATCGAGGAGGAAAATGCTCAAATCAAGCTTGATCATCATGAGCTTGACTTAGCAAACCAAGCACTCTTGGGAAAGCACAATGACTTGGTTCAAAAACATGAAGTTCTTAACCTTGCTTATGAGGCAATTGAACTAAAAATGAAAAACATGAAAAAGGAAACCCTTGATGGCAAAGTATCAACTATTTAACTTTGCTTTCAAAGGCAAAGACTTTGGATAAGTCTTTGCCTTTGAAAGCAAGCCTTAGGGAAAAGGAATTGATGGACGAAATTGAAAGTCTCCGCACTAGTGTGGTGAGACTTTCCAAGGGGGAGGACAAGCACAAGGAAATCCTCTACCAACAAGCCAAAGGCTTCAACAAGAGAGGACTTGGATCCTTCCCGGTGCTCAACAAAGGGAAGGTGCCCTCACCGGAGCTTAGGACGAGCTTCATCAAAGAAGCTGGATCCTATTGCCAACATTGTGAGGTCACCGGACACCACACGAGGGAGTGTCCTCTTCCCAACCGTCCTTCTCCCAAATTGCCTCCTAACTACAAATCTACTTTCCATGATTATCACTATCTCTTAAGCAAAGTAGGTGGCAAGGTGAAGGCAAGGTTCATCGGCAAAGACATTAAGGGCATGAAGGGGAAGCTCCCCAAGCAACTTTGGGTCCCAAAATCACTTGTATCACACATACAAGGACCTAAGTTAGCTTGGGTGCCTAAACTCAAAAACTAACTTCATGTGTGTAGGTGAACTACAAAGCCGGAGGAAAACATTGGGTACTCGATAGCGGGTGCACTCAACATATGACCGACAATGATGGTATGTTCACCACCATAGAGAACCCCGATAATCATGAACAAGTCACCTTTGGTGACAACTCAAAGGGGAAGGTAATTGGTTTAGGTAAGATTGCTATTTCACATGATTTGTCCATTTCTAATGTACTATATGTTAAGTCACTTAGTTTCAATTTACTTTCCATTGCACAACTATGTGATCTTGGACTAACGTGCACCTTTGACAAGAATGGTGTTGTAGTAACTAGTGAATCAAGCAAAGAACTAATCTTCAAAGGATTTCGGCATGGACATCTTTACTTGGTGGACTTCTCCAACAAGGATGCTAGCTTGACCACTTGTCTTTTCACTAAGACAAGCTTGGGTTGGCTATGGCATCGACGCATTGCTCACATTGGGATGAGCAAGCTTAAGAAGTCGTTCAAGCTTGGGATGGTGACCGGCGTGAAGGATGTCACGTTTGAGAAGAACAAGCTTTGTAGTGCTTGTCAAGCCGGGAAGCAAGTTGCTTCACACCACCCAATGAAGACAATGGTGTCAACCTCCAAGCCGCTTGAACTACTCCACATGGACCTCTTCGGACCATCCACATATCAAAGTCTTGGTGGTAATTTCTATTGTCTTGTTATTGTTGATGACTATTCTAGATATGCTTGGACCTTGTTTCTAGGTGACAAGGGTGAAACTCCGGAAATCTTCAAGACCTTCGCTAAACGTACTCAAAGGGAATTTCAACTTCCCATCATCAAGGTCCGGAGTGACAACGGCACCGAGTTCAAAAACTACAACATTGGGGAGTGGTGTGATCGTGAAGGCGTGAAGCATGAGTTTTCGGCCACATACACCCCTCAACAAAACGGTGTCGTTGAAAGTAAGAACAAGACTCTCATCACCCTTGCTAGAGCAATGCTTGATGACTATGGCACGTCGGAGAAATTTTGGGCTGAAGCAATCAACACGGCGTGCCATGCCGCAAATAGGGTCTATCTTCACCGACTACTCCGAAAGACCCCATATGAGCTCCTCATTGGGAGAAAGCCCAACATCTCCTACTTTAGAGTCTTTGGGTGCAAATGCTACATCTACCGCAAGAAAAGGCTCGGTAAGTTTGAAAGAAGATGTGATGTTGGTATTTTTCTTGGTTACGCATCAAACTCAAAAGCATATCGAGTATTCAACCAAACCTCCGGTTTAGTTGAAGAAAGTTGTGATGTTGAGTTTGATGAGACTAATGGCTCCCAAGAGGAGAGTTTTGGTCATGATGAAATAGATGATGAGCCTCTACGAGAAGCCATGAAAAACATGACCATTGGAGACATCAAGCCAGAAGTTGAAGAGGGCCATGATCAAGGGGGAGCTTCAAGTTCCAACAACAACACCCCCATGGCGCCTCAAGTAGAAGAAGAAGAGAAAGATGATCCATTGCCAATGCAAGATTCACAAGCCACACAACACCAACAACAAGAAGAAGTCCAAGATCAAGTCCAACCACAAGACGCGCAAGATGCTTCACCACCGCCAAGTGTACCACAATAACTTATGAGGCATGGACGCATCTCCAAGGCGCATTCGATTGATCAAATCATCGGAAGTCCGTCACGGGGAGTAAGTACTCGTTCTCGCCATGTCGCTTCATTTTGTGAGCACTACTCTTTTGTTTCGTGTGTAGAACCCACTCATATAGAGGAAGCACTCCAAGATCCAAATTGGGTGATGGCCATGCAAGAAGAACTCAACAACTTCACCCGCAATGAAGTTTGGGTGTTGGAGGAGCGACCCAAGGACAAGAACGTCATCGGTACGAAGTGGGTATACCGGAACAAGCAAGACGAGAATGGCGTCGTGGTCTGCAACAAGGCAAGACTTGTGGCCAAGGGTTTTTCACAAGTTGAAGGACTAGACTTTGGAGAAACATTCGCTCCGGTCGCTCGGTTAGAAGCTATTCGCATACTCCTTGCTTTTGCTTCACATCATAACATAATGCTTTATCAAATGGATGTGAAAAGTGCCTTTCTTAATGGCTATATTAACGAGCTTGTTTATGTTGAGCAACCTCCCGGGTTTGAAGATCCGAGGAATCCTAATCATGTGTATAGGCTACACAAGGCGCTCTACGGACTCAAGCAAGCACCTAGGGCGTGGTATGAATGACTAAGGGACTTCCTAGTCATGCAAGGATTCAAGATCGGGAGGGTGGATACTACACTCTTCACCAAGAACATCAACGGAGATTTATTTCTTTGTCAAA
Source organism: Tuctoria greenei (assembly GCA_036927565.1). Classification (NCBI taxonomy): domain Eukaryota; kingdom Viridiplantae; phylum Streptophyta; class Magnoliopsida; order Poales; family Poaceae; genus Tuctoria; species Tuctoria greenei. The sequence continues at coordinate 37,375,931 of JAYESD010000008.1, forward strand.
TTTACGTTGATGACATTATTTTTGGCTCAACTAACAAAGCTCTTAGCCATGAGTTTGGCAAAATGATGTCTAGGGAATTCGAGATGTCAATGATTGGAGAGCTCAACTTCTTCCTTGGATTCCAAATCAAGCAACTTCAAGAGGGAACTTTTGTCTACCAAGAGAAATACACCAAGGACCTCTTGAAGAAATTTGATATGGGAGATTGTAGCTCAAGAAGCACTCCAATGGCAACAAATTGCCATCTCGACGCGGATAAGGACGGTAAACCTATTGACCAATCTCACTACCGCTCTATGATTGGTTCATTGCTTTATCTTACCGCATCTAGGCCCGATATAATGTTTAGTGTATGCTTATGTGCTCGCTTTCAAGCGGCTCCTAAAGAATCGCATAAGAAGGCGGTCTTTAGGATACTTAGGTATCTTAAGCATACCCCTAGTATGGGCTTGTGGTACCCTAAAGGTACAACCTTCCAACTCTTGGGATACTCGGATTCGGACTTTGCCGGATGCCGCGTAGATCGCAAGAGTACCTCCGGTGGGTGCCACTTGCTTGGGCGTTCCCTAGTGTCTTGGTCTAGCAAAAAGCAGAATTCCGTGGCTTTGTCCACCGCGGAAGCGGAGTATATAGCGGCCGGTGCATGTTGTGCCCAAATTCTATATATGAAGCAAACCCTTTTGGACTTTGGAATTAAAATTGGTTGTGTGCCTCTCCTTTGTGACAATGAAAGTGCGGTTAAGATAGCTAGAAACCCCGTTCAACACTCCTGCACTAAGCACATTGATATTCGCCATCACTTCTTGCGGGATCATGAGGCTAAAGGAGACATCTCTTTGCAAGGTGTTAGATCCGAAGAACAATTGGCGGATATCTTCACAAAACCACTTGATGAGAAAACCTTTTCTAGACTTAGAAGTGAATTAAATGTGCTAGATGCATCTAACGTCATGTAAGTTGCCATGTTCATGTAAGGATGCATATCATATAGGTCTTGTCTAACTCCCAAAGGATAGGGGTGAGCTAGAAATAGTTTTCCCTGAGGAAGCCTTTGGAAGGTTTAAACTTGGCAAGATAGATTTATTTTATGCCTTGCATGATCCCTGCCATATAAACTTGCACTCATTAAATCTCTTGCACTATAATTTGCTTGGCATTGCATACGGTAGATTGTCACAAAGGGGAACCCACCTCATGAGAAGGAGACTTGTTTGAAATGCAATATCTCAACTCATATAAGGTGGAAAGAACAAAATGTTAGGTACGTTAATGCCTAGAGGATCATGCTTCAAAGAGATAGAAGTCTTCATACTCTACCTCACAAAGCATGGGCCTTACATTTTATTTGGATATTTTCCTCCATTTTTTCTTGGTGTTCCATTTGCATTAAGGCCTAGCCAAGCTATTGGCATATTAGCTTTTTGAGGGGTAAGGGGTTGCCCAAAAAGTCCTAAGACATGTGTTTCTCTTTGATTGGTTGTTTGGTCAAAGGACATATATGGGATGTTTTCGTTCTGTTGTCATCGGATTATCCGATGCCTATGTCAATCCCTCATCGGTCCAATAGGTGTTCAATCTTCAAAGCTCAATTCTGTCTGATTTTCAAATGATCCGACGCGTTCATTCCGAAAAACATCGATCCATCCGATGTTCACTCTTCTGGAGTTGTGGTCAATTCAACCGATGTCTACTTCCTCCTACGTCGGATCATCCGGTGTCAACATTCCTCTCTTGAACACCCTTACTGCGCTATTCGACCGATGATCAAAACCCTAGACGTCGGTCCATCCGGTGTCAACAGCAATTTTGAATACCCTTATTGTGGCATTCGACCGATGTGCACTTCACTTATCATCGGACCATCCGGTGTTAAATTTTCGGCTAGGGTTTGGGGTCCACTATTTAAACCCGCGCGCCGCCGCCTCCTTTTTCCTCCCCGACGCCATCGCCCTCCCGTGCCCTCGCCGCCGCCTCTCGCCCACCTCGCCGCAGCCAACCGCGCCGCCACCTCCGCCGCCGGCAGCCGCCGCCGCCGCCGCCCTAGGCGCTGCCGCCGCCGTCCACTCGCGCCGCCTCACCGCGCCGCGCCACCGTGCTCCACCCGCGCCCAAACGCCGCGCCACCGTGCTCCACCCGCGCCCAAGCGCCATCGCCGCCTCACCGCACCTCTCCACCGCATCCAAGCACCGCGACCACTCTTCCCTCCATCGCAGCGCCTCCACCCCGCGACGCCGCCATCTCCGGTCACCTCCCGTCGCTAGGTTTTCCCGAGCTCGATCGTCGCTAAGGTTTGCTCCGTGCCGTGCGACGTCCCTCGTTGTTTCTCTCGTCGTTCGTTTTCATCGTCGCTAACCCTACCTCTCCATTGCATCAAGATGGGTCGCGATCGCAAAGGAAAGGGCAAGGCAATCGTGGAGCCCGCCGCTAAGAAGCGCAAACTATCGAAGGATGAGAAGAAGGCCCTTATGGCCGCTCGCGCCGCCGAGGAGCGTGAGCGCGGCCGTGGGGGATCCCTGAGGATCCGCGAGGCTCGGCAGCCTCCTGTGATCGACAACTCCGACATCGAGGAGGAGCCGGTCGAGCCGCTTGTCCGCCGGCGCTCAGCCCGGACACGGGGAGGTCAGTCCCCGGCCGTTCCTCGTCCAAGACCGACGGCCGCCGACCGTCGCGAGGACAGGGAAGCTCAGAGGGACATCTACGAGATGGACACGGCCGTCCGTGTCGGTGAGGGAGTACGGTTGACGGACTACAGAAAGATGAAGGCCAAGCAGCTACGCAAGCTTCGTTGGAACGTGCTGCTTGAGGAGTGGTTCCCACAGCCCCGAGTGACTCTTGTGGATAGTCGTTTCTGGACTATCACCCAGGCGTCTCTCTATGAGACCTACAGGCGTCGGGGGCACAAGCTCTTTCAGCACAACTACCTGGACTGGGGGCATCTTGCAGTGGCAGCACAGACTGAGGTCCGTCCTTTCTTTGAGAGATACAGAGGTTTGGTGCAGCTGCTGTCTTATGAGAGAAGTGCTTATGTGGAAGAGTGGGTCCGTGTCTTCTACGCGACACTGTACATCTCAGAGGGCAGGAGGTCGATTGCTTTCATGTTCAATGGTCAGCGCTACCACCTCTCGAGGCAGACTTTGGGGCATATTCTTGAGTTGTACCTGCACGACACCTGCTTGCACGAGAAGGTCTATGGGTAGGCAGATCCACCGAGGAGGCCATTTACTGGAGGGGTAGCACCACAGCTTGACGAGATCCGCTCTCTGTTTGGCCCCTCGTTCTCTCCAGACCAGCCGAGAGTTCCAGCTCTCCTGACCCCAGCTGCGCGCATTGTGCACCTCGCCTTGCGCCGCACGCTCCTGCCGAGGTCAAGTTACTTGGAGGGGTTCACGAGTCTGCAGCAGACCCTCCTGTTCTACATAATGAACGGGATGGATTTCGATATCGTGGACATACTCCTCTGTGAGATGGAAGACGTAATCACGGATGGGATTGGCATGATGAGGCATATGGTCTACGGGCACTGGATCAGTTACATTTGCTCTATGGTGGTGCCTGAGGGACATGCAGCACAGGCCCGGCTTGCTGACGAGAGTGTGACTCGCTTTGGTCACTATCGTGCCTCTGCTCCTGGAGACCGTCGCCTTGGTCGTCTAGTTGAGCGCCAGGTCCGGGCCCGTCTGTTAGAGGAAGACTGGTCCGACCTAGAGCGAGAGGACGAGAGGCTTGCTGAGGCTGAGGCTCAGGGGAAGACTTGCAGCACGTCTGGTCCGAGAGCGACACAGACGAGAGTGTCGAGGAGTACTTCCCTCCGCCTCCACCCTCACCGAGGCAGCACGACGCCGAGGCAGGAGGATCAGCTGCTCCGCCACCGACACCACCTCCTGTGTCCGAGGCGCAGGTGTCACAACCGTCAGAGCTGTCATCTCTCCTCCAGCAGATGATCGAGCAGCAGCGCCAGGACAGGCTCGCTGCTGAGCAGGCCAGGGCAGAGCAGGCTGCTCACCTGGCACAGCTGCAGCGGCAGCAGCAGGAGCTCCAGCTGGAGATCGCCCGTCAGAGGCGAGAGGATACGGACCGGTTCACCAACCTGGTAGATCAGATGCACCGCCGTACCCTCGACCAGCAGCAGCAGACCTAGCAGGCCATGATGGGGATCCTAGGGTTGATCACCAACCTTTACACTCAGACCGGGATCGCCCTTCCTCCACAGCAGCCTGGACTGGGACTGGCTCCAGGTGTTGCTCAGGTGCCTACTACTCCTATCCCTTCAATCAGTATGTCACCACTTCTGGCATCCAGCGCACCGATTCACTCACCACTGCCGGCGACGATCTTGTTCCAGCAGACGCCGGCGTCCGTGGTGAGCGCTCCACTTCCTCCAGCTCCACCGGCACCTCCAGTACCTGCTTCCTATCCTCCAGCACCGGTAGCGGACCCTCCAGCTCCCGCCGCCCCGGCAGCTCCTACGACCGGCGACTCCAGCTCCGACGACTGCGACGGTGCTCAGTTCGTCCTCGCGCCCAGCTCTCAGGGTCTGTAGGCGTTCTGACCCCTTTTTGGTGTCTTGATGCCAAAGGGGGAGAAGATGTAGAAGAGTCAGGGGGAGTGGCAGTCTCAGGGGGAGTGTAAGGGGAGTGTGTGTGTGTGCTTATCCTTTGTATTCGTGCTTGAAGTACTCTTTTGTAATTTTAATTAAGCACTCTTTCACTTGTCGCATTTGCTTATGTTTTTTAATCAATTGAGCTTTTCGCACCACAAATTTCTTTTGCGTTTTACAAGCTTAATGTGTCCTATGCTGTATTCATTGCATATATACTTGAGCATTATCATCAAATTCATTATTATTGCGCTTTAAATTATGGTGTTGTCATCAATCACCAAAAAGGGGGAGATTGAAAGCATCTAGGCCCCATGAGGTACGGTTTCGGTGATTAATGACAACCATTCGATATTACTAATGAATTTGTGAATGCAAGGTCTCAATAACACTCAATCAAAAGAAATCAAAATTACATTGGAGACCCATATAAAATCAACGAATGAGATCAAATCAAATCATATGAAGACAAGAAGTGAAAGCTCTAACTTGATATCACTCAATGCTTGAAGACAATCAAAACAACATTTCAAACAAGTGTCAAAGAGGTCACAAGTTCAAAATTCCAAAAGAACAACTCAAAACAACTCGAAGTCAACAAGTTGAACACACCGGATCATTCGATGGTCTTGGAGTTGACTGCATCGGTCGAGTTGGTTCAACTGAAGAAGAAGACCTCACACAAATGCACTCACCGGATCATCCGATGTGAGTGGCTCAGTGACATCGGTCCATCATCACAGATTGCAATACCATTGGACCAAGTGAAGCACCGGATCATCCGATGTGCAGACTTACACACATCGGTCGATCACTCCAGTGAGCCTCAAGATCAAGCAAAATTCTGGAGGAAGAGCCACCGGATCATCCGATGAGAAGACAGATCAACATCGGTCTAACAACGGTCATATCTGACACAGTGACATCAGCTAATTTGGCTTTGACCGATGTTAACTGAGGGGGAGACATCGGATCATCCGGTGTTCGCAGAGAAGTGATGTCAGCCTACTTTTCCAACGGCTATCTCGTGGAGGCTGGCTATTTATACCCCTTCAACCTGTCAAATCGACAAGACTTGAAGCCCAGACATACTCTACACATCCTAGAGCATTCAAGCAATAGAGCTACCACTTTCACATCATTTGCTCATCATTTGTACACCAAGAGATAGGCTAGAACTAGCTAGAGATAGTGCTTGGGTGCCTCCATTCTTGGTGATTGGAGTCTCTAGTGTAGTGAGAGCCATAAGGGAGTGTCCCTTGGTGTGTGCAACTTCCGGAGCTTGCCAAGAAGATTGTGGAAGCCCGGAGGATTCCAAAGTGTACAAGGCTTGAGCTCCACCTAGCCAAGGTTGGCAAACGGAGAAGAATAGTGAAGAACCCCCTTGTCTCGGTGACTTGGGAGTGGCAAAACCCTTCGGTGGGTGCCACAACGTGGATGTAGGTAGATCCTTGTGATCTTACCGAACCACGGGATAAACTCCGTGTCCCTTGAGCGTTTGCATCCCTCTCCCTTTTTACACTTATGCAATCTTCATTCCGCAACTTTAATTTACATTGATTGCATAGTTTAATCGCATAGGGATTTGGGCTTGAGGTTGTTAATCTTAATTGCTTTAAAAAAATTGAAAGAAAGCCCAATTCACCCCCCCCCCCCCTCTTGGGCATTCCGATCCTTACAACAGTGTCTGAGGCTGTGAGGGCTTCTGCTCCAGTCCCGGTGCTGCCCCAAGCGGAGGCTGCGACAGCTCCGGCGCCGGCTGTCGTGGTCATGGACCTCGACTCGTCTCCAGAAGTTCCCGTGGTAGCGCCGGACCACGGGGATGAAGATGCGCCAGCGGCACCCGTCCCGGAGGTGGAAGCTCCGGGTCCTGGTGCTGCAGTAGTAGAAGCTCCGGCTGTTGAGCCGGAGGATGTAGTAGTCCCGGCTTCGGAGCCGGAAAGTGCTGAAACCCCGGCGATTGAGCCGGAGGTAGCTGAAGCCCCGGCATGCGAGGCGGAAGTCGAAGTAGTTCCGGCAGTTGAGCCGGTTACTTCCGAAGCACCGGCCGCAGAGCCGGTGATTGTTGGAGCGCCGGTCGTAGAGCCGGCGGTTGAAGAGGCGAGGGAGCTTGATCCTCCCTCAGAAGAAGTGTCCCGGCCGGAGCCAGTAGCGGCTCCTGCTCCGGAGGCGACGACGTCGATGGTACCTGTGGCAGAGCCAGAGTGTCTGAACGAAGTCGCTGGCCCCCCGCCTGAGGGGGCGAATGAAGACTTAGTGGCGGGACCTTCTTCGATGGCGACTGAGGCCATCCCGGAGGAAGGCCCCAGCGCTTTGGAAGCTCAGGGTTCCACTCTCGTAGAGTGGGACCCAATTTTTGTATGTGAAGACCCGCTGGAACCAGCGGAAGAAATCCCAACAGGTCCGGAGCCCATCTCGCTGTCGATGTCCATCGACAACGCCTGCTCCAGTCTACGTCAGGTCCAACTAGCCTTCTTCCACGACAGCAAGGCTCTTGAAGAGGAGCGCCAAACCCTTAGGCGGTGGCGTAATCGGCTCCACTTCGAGACTAAGCTGGCGCAGTCGAGGCTTGCGGATGACAAGGAGTGGATCAAGCGGGAGAAGATCCGCCTGGAGCTCTGGGATAAGCTGCTGGACGAGAGGGAGAGCATGACTCACGCCCTCGATGCTCAATCCCGGGAGTTCCACGACCGAGCTAAGGCTGCTAACGACGCGGCCAATGCTCGGTTTGATCAGCTCGAGGCCATCAGCACCGCACTCATCAAGCGCCGAGAGGCACTTGAAGGGAGGGAAAGAAGGCTCGAGGACGAGGAGCAAAAACTCCTGGAGCTGCGGGATGACGTCTTGCGACGGGAAGAAGAGCTCGCCGAGAAAACAGCTCTGGCGGACAAGGGCCTCGAGGAGCGCACTAAAAAATTGGAAGAGCGCTGCCTCGAGGAAGAGGAGAAGACCTGGGTGCGGGGGCAGGAACTCTACGAATACGAGTGTGCCCTTGTTGCCCGGGAGAAGAAAGTGGAGGCTAGGGAGAAGGACCTGGTCGACTGCCGAAACAAGATCCACCTCCGAGAGGAGGAGCTTGGAAGACTTGAGAAGCGGGTTGCTGCGAAGATCCAGCAAAACGCCAAAGAAGTTGAGCGTTTCTCCCGCGAGAATTCGGAGCTGACGGCGGCCCGGAGATCCCTGGAAGAGATGAAGAACTTGAGGAAGGCGGACTCCCTGTAGATTTGGGAGTTCCTGGGCAAGGCCGACGACGCGCTGACGCCAATGGGTTTCAGCCCCGTGCACCCGGATGACCCGGAGCCGGAGCCGGACCTTGCGTTGCAAGCGTTGAGCGCCGCACGCAGCAAGCTCTCCAAGGTGGGCGACGTCATCGCGGACCAGCTGGAGGTCGAGGGGCAATCCCTGGCTAGGAACGTCACAGAATATGTGTTGACGTGTTACACTAGCCGGAACCCTCAATTTCCTCTGGGCCCGGTGCTTGAAGGCCCCGTCGAAGGAGAAGGCGAAGCTACCCGAGCCAGCGTGTCGGAGGTCGCCCAGAAGGTTGCCGAGTTCTTCCATAGGGTCTAGGACCGTCTCTTTTAGCCTTTACTTGTATCTTCTCTTCTTCCTCAATTTTGTAATCCCTTGTCTCCAGATGTAATCTCCGGTCTTCAGATGAAATGAAATCCCCAATTTTTGCGAATTTCATTTTTTTTTTGTCTTCAACATCTTTATCTTCACTTGGCCCCCTGGTAGATGTGCACAATTTGATTGTGGACATGTACCAAAAGGATATTGAGTTTTGTTGAAGACGAATTTGCTTCGAACTTGTGGAATTTAGGTCCGAAGTTTTTGATAGTGAGGGTCCCCTGAAGTTGTCGGAGCTTAGAAGCTCCGGCACTGTCCATCGCTGGAGCTTAGTAGCTCCGGCAATAGCCTCTATCAACACGTAGAGCGTCGATAGTTAATACCCCAAGGTGTCGGAGCTTAGCAGCTCCGGCAATGACCTTTGCCACACTTGGTTTGTTGGCAACAGACTCCAGTGACGGGGTCTTCTCACCATCTTTTAGTCAACGCCAACGGTTGACGCCCTGGTGGGAGTCGGAGCTTGTTTAGCTCCGGTTTTTCTCCATCAACGTAGGGTTCATTTTTCCTGCACACTTAAGCCAAGAAAAATAGTAAAATTCGTTCCTTGTCTATAACTTCGTCGCGGCTTACGGTTCTCAAGAAAATTTTAAGTTGAACACGATTTTTAATACAACTGGATGAATTGTCTTTTCTTTTAGATCTAATTGTCCATGGACCCGCCTTACTTTGGCCTGCCGGGGTGTAGGTAGAGTGGCGTACTTAGGGTGCTTGACCAGGCTAAGTCGATAGCGCACTCCAGCCCTAGAATGGCTTGGCGGCTTTCAGGCGAGTTGGCCACAGACGATATTTAAATCCAAAAAATCTGACAATTCAACTCGAATCGTATGTAAACCGGTCAAACTAGAACTTCTTAAGAATTGCACGTTTCTGTTATAGACAAGAAAGAGAAAAATAAAAATGTCGAGCCTATGCAAAAATGAATGCACGCGGAGTCTATTTCACATGAAGATGTCTTTCATTATAGGTCCAGGGTACAGGGGAAACAAGTACACTCTTAGGGTACGGAACCAGGCTAAGTGTGTTTGGTTTCTCGTTTGACCCAGGGTAGTTAGCCACACTTTTAGTCCGGAGACTGTGTCAAGTGTTGCATGAGCTTTTCAAACCTTTCAGGAAAGGTCCGGCTGCTCTCCCGGAGGAACTACCTGACTCTGTACAATGACTCTATAACATACATTTCAAGTTACTTAAGACTCACCTCTGTGGAATTAAGTGTAGAACTTACGGAGGTGCTCGATGTTCCAAGGATTTGGGAGAGGTGTCCCATCCTCGGTAGCCAAGCGAACGCTTCCGAGACGGGATACTTTGATCACTCGAAAGGGCCCTTCCCAGCTGGGGGAGAGTTTGTTTAGCCCTTCTCTGGATAGTATTCTCCGTAGCACCAGATCGCCTTCCTCGAGCTGTCGGTTGTGTACATGCCGCTGGTGATAGCGCCGTAGAGCTTGGCGGTATCGGGCATTCCGAACAGCTGCTTGGCACCTTCCCTCCTCGAGGAGGTCCAGGTCTTCGCGCCGGAGCTGGTCCTGCGCGGCTTCGTCGAAGGTCCGGACTCGGAGGGAACCCAAGGTGATTTCCGGAGGAAGGATCGCTTCAGCTCCGTACACCAGAAAGAAGGGTGTTTCTCTGGTTGCCCGACTTGGAGAAGTCCTGTTGGCCCATAGAGTGGGCGGAAGCTCTTCGATCCAATTGGCTCCGTGCTTTTTCAAGCGCTCATAAGTGCGCGTTTTGAGTCCTTTAAGGATCTCTGCATTTGCTCTCTCGGCTTGTCCATTGCTGGCAGGATGAGCTACGGAAGCGTAGCAAACTTGCATGCCGAGGTCTTCGCAATATCCTTGAAACGCGGAGCTTGTGAATTGAGTCCCATTATCAGTGATGATCTTATTTGGGACTCCGAATCTGCTCATGATGGATTGTAGAAAGTTGATTGCAGATTGTTTGTTGATCGTCACAACGGGAGTTGCTTCCGGCCACTTGGTGAACTTTTCGATGGCGACGTACAGGAACTTGTAACCTCCGACGGCTCTAGGGAAGGGTCCCAAGATGTCCATCCCCCACACAGCGAAAGGCCATGTAGGAGGTATCATTTGTAAGGACTGAGCAGGTGTATGAATTTGCTTTGCATGAAATTGGCATGCTTCGCATTTGTTCACCAGCTCAGTGGCATCCTGGAGCGTTGTAGGCCAGTAGAAGCCGTGCCGAAAGGCTTTTCCGACCAGCGTGCGGGAAGATGCGTGGTTCCCACACTCGCCTCCATGGATTTCTGCGAGTAGCTCGCAGCCTTCTTCCCTTGTGATGCACCGCATTAGGATGCCGTTGGCACCGCGCCGGTAGAGATCCCCTTCTACCAACGTGTATCTTTTAGCCAATCTGACTACCCGGTCAGCGGATACATCATCGTCAGGAAGGATGTTGTCTTTCAAGTAGCTCCGGATCTCCGAGATCCATGCATCGGAACTGACTTGAGCATTTGAGTCTTGCGTGCTGGGTTGCTCGGAGCTTCCGGCAGCACCTACGACCCTTGATGGCTGCCATGGTAACAGGGCCATCGGGACCGTCAGCTTCGGGATGCTGATCTCGCCCCCTTCGTTCAGTTCGGCAGGCTGAACTGTGGGTTTTGACAACCTCCGGACAAAGGTTCCATCAGGAGCCGGAGCTCCAGTTGACACCTTGGTCGAGAGTTCGTCAGCTTCAGCGTTGTGAGCACGCTGAACATGGTGAAGGTCTAGGACTTCAAAGTCCTTCTGAAGCCTCTGGACTTCAAGGAGGTAAGCAGCCAGCTGGAGATTATTGCAGGAGCATTCACCCTTCACCTGCTTGATGACGAGTTGTGAATCTCCTTTGACCAGCAATTGCTTGACACCGTATGATAGTGCCACCTTTAATCCATAAATGAGCGCTTCATACTCCGCCATGTTGTTGGTTGCCTTGAAGTCAAGGTGTACCATGTATTTCACCTTCTCCCCAGTTGGTGCAAGGAGAAGAATTCCAGCTCCGGCCCCCTGCTTCTGCATGGAGCCGTCGAAGTAAAGGGTCCAGTGAGGCTTAGTGAAGGTTGGAACTTGAGGTTCCGTCTTCTGCTCGCTGGGGCCCCCAGGGTTTGATGGAGAGGGAGTCCATTCCGCCACAAAATCTGCCAACGCTTGACTCTTGATTGCTTGTCTCGGAATGAATTCGAGATCGAATTCAGCCGATTCCGCTGCCCACTTTGCAATGTTCCCAGTTGAATTGGGATTATGCAGGATTGCTCGAAGTGGATATGAGGTCACCACCGAGACTTTGTGAGCTTGGAAATAATGTCGAAGCTTCCTTGAGACAATAAGAACTGCATAAAGCAGTTTATGCACCTCTAGGTATCGAGTCTTGGCATCATGTAACACTTCACTGATGAAGTATAACGGGCATTGAATGGTCCGGACCCTCCCGGAGGGGTTCAGAGCTTCCTCTTCATTGATCCGGACCCTCTCGGAGGGGTCCAGACTCTCTTCGGGGACTTCCGGGTTCTGGCTGGAGGAACCCGGAGCTTCTTCAGAAATGACCTGGACCCTCTTAGAGGGATTCGGGTCTTCTGAAGTGGCTTCTTGTAGGTTTGAGTCTGGGAGCTGGGACCCAGACTCACTTTCAGGAACCTCCGGACCCTCCCGAAGGGGTCTGGATTCCTGAGTATTGGGTAGTTCCGGTCTCTCCGCAACCAGAACCATACTGACGACTTCGTCAGTAGCTGAAATGTAAAGCAACAAAGGCTCACCAGGGTTCGGAGCTACCAGGACTGGTAGGGTGGTGAGGAACTGTTTCAGCTCCTGGAATGCCTTCTCTGCTTCTTCGGACCATTGGAATGGTCCGGACTTCCTCAACAACTTGAAGAAGGGTAGTGCTCGTTCCGCCAATCTTGATATGAACCGGCTGAGGGCTGCTAGACACCCAGTTAATTTTTGGACGTCTTTGATGCGGGTTGGTGGCCGCATGTCTTCAATGGCTTTTATCTTCGCCGGATTAGCCTCTATGCCCCGGTGACTTACCAGGAAACCAAGAAGCTTTCTGGAACTAACCCCGAAGACGCACTTGTCTGGGTTTAGCTTTGTGCGGGTGACCCGCAGCTTGTCGAAGACAGCCTGCAAGGTGTCCAAGAGGGACTCCTTGTTCTTGACTTTTACCACGATGTCATCGACGTACACTTCCACTATGTCTCTGATGAGTTCTTCGAAAGTTTTGTACATAGCTCGTACAAAAGTTGAAGCTGCATTCTTGAGACCAAATGGCATGGCTGTGTAACAATACAATCCATCCACTGTGATGAATGAAGTATGCTCTTCATCTTCCCTAGACATCCTGATTTGATGATATCCAGAATATGCGTCTAGGAAACACAGTAACTCGCACCCGGAGGTGGAATCCACTATCTGATCTATTCTAGGTAGTGGGAATGGATCTTTTGGACATGCCTTATTCAGTGTGGTGTAGTCGATGCACATCCGAAGTTTCCCGCCGGCCTTGGGCACAACGACTGGGTTCGCCAGCCATTTTGGATGGAAGACTTCTCGGATAAATCCGTCTTCGAGCAACTTCTTCACTTCTTATCGGATGAAGTTCTGTCGCTCTACAGATTGCTTCCGAGGTTTCTGATGCACAGGCCGAGCATCGGGGTAAATCTTCAGATTGTGCTCAATCACTTCCCTGGGGATCCCAGGCATTTGTGACGGTTGCCAAGCAAATACGTCAACATTAGCCCGGAGGAAAGTGATGAGCGCGTGTTCCTATTTGTCATTCAACCCACCCGATATGCGGGTGGTTTGAGTGGCATCGGAACCAATTTGGACGACTTTGACGGGGATGTCGGTGTCGCCGCTTGGCTGCACACGGGGAGCAGAGGTTAAGCCTCGTTGTCGAATGCTCGGAGGTTTCGGAGCTTGCCCCTGTCTGGAGTCCTCCTCTTGCGCAGTGGTGAGTGCATGGAGCTCCTCCAGAGCAATTACTCTGGCGGTGCGATCTCCACGAATCCGGAGAACGCCTACTGGTGTTGGCATCTTCAACACCAAGTATCCATAATGGGCAGCTGCCATAAATTTGTATAGGGCAGGTCTACCCAAGATGGCGTTGAATGGTAAGTTGATCTGAGCGACGTCGAAGATCAACTTCTCGGTGCGATACTTCTCTCGTGTCCCGAAGGTAACGGGGAGAATTATAGCTCCGAGTGGGGTAATGGCCCCCGGACCTACTCCGAAGAATGGTCAAGAGGGCTGAAGATCTGAAGGTCGGAGCTGAAGTTTGGTAAAAGCTTCAAAGCTTATGAGGTTCAGCCCCGAACCTCCATCCACCATAACATGATGGAGCTGGATGTTGTTGATGGTGGGAGATACCATCAAGGGTAATTGGCCAGCTCCGACCATGCTTCGAGGACAGTCCGAAGCATCAAAAGTGATGGGTGTGTCCATCCACTTTCGATGTGGCTCCGGTCTAGCTGTAGGAGCTACAGCAGCCATATCGCGCCGCATAGTCTTGATGACGCGACGAGAAGTGATGTCCCATGATCCACCAAAGATGGTGTTCATGGTTTTCCGACGCTCGTTATCAGAGACGTCGGAGTCATCGTCGACGGAGGTGTAGACGGCTTTCAGGACCTTTTTGGGGTCCTGAAACCCTAACTCCTCTTCAGCTGGAGCTTCGTCAACCTTCTATTTTCCCTCCCTCTGTCGGAAAGGAGACCCTTCCCGGCGCTTGTTGTAGCGCTCGGCAAGGTTTTGGACCTCCCGGCAGTCTTCCAAACTGTGGCTGCCCGTCTTGTGAATGGGACACCACACTTTGGATTTGCTACCGTCTTCGGAAGACGGTCGAGGTCGCTTCTCGAGGCGTGGCCCCCGGCCACCAGGAGTTGCAGCAGCTGCAACATTGGATGTGCCGGCCGACGGCTTCTTCTTGTCGTTGGTCTTCTTTTTCTTCTTGCCACTCCCGGAGGTAGCGGCTTCTTCTTTGGAGGATTTTTTGTGTTCCTCCAAGGCTGGTTTGGAGTGCATTTCACGGCCCTCCGCAGCTCTGGCACATTTGTCTGCCAAGCTGAAGAGCTCCGTGACGCTGGTGATCTCTTTGATCGCCAGCTTCTCCAACATCTTCTTGTCTCGTACACCCTGTCTGAATGCAACAATGACAGAAGCGCTTGAGATAGAAGGGATTGTGTTGCGTACCTGAGAGAACCTCTGGATGAATGACCGCAAGGATTCTCCCCCTTTTTGCACGACCGGTCTAGTTCGGTGTCCGGTCGGGTGTATGAACTCCCGAAATTGGCAGTGAACTGACGGCACAGCTCCTCCCAACTGTCAATAGAGTTGGGTGGAAGGCTCATAAACCAGGACCTGGCGGTCCCAGTCAAGGCCACTGGAAAGTAATTGGCCATTACGGCCTCGTTTCCTCCAGCTGCTAAGATTGCAGTGGAGTATATCTGCAGAAATTCTACGGGGTTGACAGTCCTGTCGAATTTTTCTGGCAGGTGTGGCCGGAACTTCTGTGGCCATCTAACCATGCGCAGGTGCATGGCTAGGGCGGAACAGCCTCCTCCTACTCCTCCCAGAGTAGAAAGGTCCTGAGCATCACGTCTTTCACGAGCTCGCTCGATATGGACACGGCCATCCTGTTGGCGGTATCGGCGATCAAGCTCCGCCCGGAGATCATGTGTCGAAAGCCGAGATGCCGTATGGGGGCGTCGTGCCCTAGAGGGCAACGATGTCACTTGCTGTGACGCAGCTCGTCTTCGATTGTTGGAGACATGCGGACCAAGTCTTCCAGACAACGTCCGACGCTGCGACGGGGCTCGTCCTGAAGGAGGAGGACCCTGGTTGTTGAGGCGTTCGGCCGCTGCTGCGACCAAATGCTCAACATCAGCCCTCCATTGCTCCATGGCATCTCGAGATGCATCCGGAGGTGGTGGTCGCTGGAGAAGTGCACGCGCTGCATGGAGCGCGTGTTTCGGGTTGTCATGACTTGCAGGCGCAGTATTTGACGCCGGCGCACCATCATGTTGCTCGGCACGTTTTGCCGGAGAAGATGGTGGTGGTGGGAGTGTGACTCCTGCTGGTGCTGAGGCTCCTGCTGGTGGCTGCATGTTGGAGGGATTGCC
The DNA here is from genome assembly GCA_036927565.1 of Tuctoria greenei. Lineage (NCBI taxonomy): Eukaryota > Viridiplantae > Streptophyta > Magnoliopsida > Poales > Poaceae > Tuctoria > Tuctoria greenei. The sequence continues at coordinate 37,391,260 of JAYESD010000008.1, forward strand.
CCCGAGAGCCTGAGCAGCAGGTTGCCCATTGGATGATCCAGCCGCAGAATTCACCATTCTTGAAAATCTCAGGCGCCCCTACCTGGCGCGCCAACTGTCGATTGTTGGAGTCGGCAGATCTCCTAACACTACTAAAGTGTTGAAGGAGTTTGTAGTTCGGTGTGGGCGCGCGGAGACTCAAGAAGGTGAATCACGATTGGACACGAAAGACACAGTGGTTTACGTGGTTCGGGCCGCCTGAGCGTAATACCCTACTCCACGGATGTGCGGTGTTGTATTAGTTTGTGAATGAAAGCTCACGTCAATGCGTGTGTGCCTGAGCGTGTTTTCCCCCCCGCCCTTCGTGTATCGTCGGTCTGTCCTTTTATAGTACAAGGACAAACCGTTACAAGTTAGCCTGGCCTGACATGTGGCCCCGGCGGTTACTAGTATTGATACACGATTAATTGTTGTTAATAACCCTGTAACGGGCTCCGACAGTGCCGTTACAGGTGTTAAGGTTGTCTGTTTAAGCGTCATTATCATGGAATTAATGACGATTAATCGGGTCTTGAAGTTCGTGGCTATCCTTTGAAGATCCGGAGTCGTTACAATGTCTTCCGGAGGTTTGAGGCGGCCAGCTCCGACGTTTGGACACGTGGCAGCTCCGGAGCTTGCTTGTGGGAAGCGGGCAGCTCCGGGGTGGCCTGGCACGTGTCAGGTCCGGAGCTTCTCTCGGTCAAGGGCTAAGTCCGGAGGTGCCGTTTCGGTACCTAGCCCGGAGCTTCACCCTTGTGGGTAGTAGCTCCGGTCTGGCAGTACACGTGGCAACCTAGGGATTAACCATGTTGGAGAAGCAGGTCCGGTTATGTCTGACAAGTGGGCCTCCGAGGGTCTTCAATTTGAGTAGACGTCCTTCCCTTGAGATCTTTGTAACCTCAGGGGGTGTATGGTTTTTAGGGTACCGACAGCGCTGATTCAAAATTTTTTCGATGAATCGATTAGGGTTAGGGTTCATTCTGCGCAACCCGGACTAGTCCGGCCCCTAGCGGACAAGTCCGCCCAGCGGACTAGTCCGCCCCTGGGGCAGACAAGTCCGGTTTGCACAGGACAAACCCTACTTCTACTCTTTTCTCGAGATCTTTTCCGCAATGCTCCCCCTCCTTGGACTCATGCCTTCATTTCTATATGCTTTTCACAGCATGTCGAACTCGGAGCGTTCCCCTCCTCGTCTCAACCCCGAGGGGCGCACCAAGGCTCAAATTGCCGAGGCAAGGACCAAGGCTGCACTTATTGAGGCACAAAAGGCAAAGGAAGAGAGGCGGCTGAAGGCACTCGAAGCCTCAAAAGTTGCCGCGAGCATCTATAATGAGGAAGAAGCCATAGCTCGAGCAACCGCAGAGTCCCTCAATGAGCTGAGAAAGAAGAAAAGGGAGGACAAGGAGGCACACAACTCCAGGGCTGCTGAGGCCAGTGCCCCCAAGAGAAAGAAGCTCGTCACCGTTGGCGAGAAGTCGAAGGGAAAGGAGCCAGCCCAAATGGAAGCTGAACCTCGGGTTGAGCGTGACCCGAAGAAGGGAAAGGCTCCGGCTCCTGTCGAGCCAAAGAAGAAAAAGCCAGCTGTCAAGATGTCATCAAAGAAGGCAGCTGGAGGTGTTGTGATCAAAGAGAAAGGGAAAGCCACCTCCATTGGCCCCCTTGAAGTTCACACACCAGAGAGGAATCCCAACAGGCAGAAGGAATTGTCTGCTAATGTATTTCATGGCAAAGGGGCTGAAAAGGCCAGGAGGCTAAGGGAAGAAAAGGTCTACAAGTTTGAGAGGAGCACGGCAGATCCCATATTCTGGTGTGACTTCCATTGTGACTACTACCGGCTGGTCTATCAGCAGATGAAGAAGCCGGTAATAGAAGCTCAATGGGTTGACTGGGATTACATGGCCAACAAGCAACATTCTGCTTTCGACGCCGTCATCGAAGCCGTTGAGCGCCATGACCTCAAGCAGATCATGGGATTCAAGTATGACTGGAACGTCGAAGTGATTCTGCAGTTCTACTCCACCATCTACTTCACCACCTCTGGTGACAGGAAAATTATTTGGATGACACATGGTGAGCAGTACTCAGTCACCTTCGCAGAGTTTGCCAGGATTCTAGGGCTTGAGACACACATGGATCATGAGATTATAATCTCTAACCTTAAGGCCGTGGATCGTGAAGAGCTAGCATATATGTATCCAAGTCACGTTCCATTTGATGTCGGTCTCACCCGCAACATCAAGCCCTTCTACAGCATCATGAACAGAATCCTCAGACGGACGATAGCACCGAAGGACGGTGATGCTGGGGTGATTCAAGGGAACCTGAGGCACTTGCTACTTCTGATCGATGGGGAAGAGAAGTTCAACCTCGTCGATTACATCTTCGACGGTATCTTCAACATCTCGCATACTCCCAACCGTGCTTGCGGGTATGCCCCCTACATCATGTGTCTCATTGAGAAGGTGTCGGGCGTGACCTTTGTCAAGGACGTGTCGCATCGGCCGCTTCGTCCTCAGAAGCCCCCAAATGTCCCTGTTCCTCCTCATCGCAAGAATGCGGATCCTCCATCTCGCCCCGTGGCACCTCCGTCTCCGCCTCCGCCTCAATCAATGAGTGCCTTCTTCAAATGCTTCAAGGCGATCTTCACTTCTTGCCGGAAGCAAGAGATCCGCGCTCAGAGGGCACACAAGCGTCAAGAGAAATATCTTAAGGCGGTGTGCGACAAGCTGAAGGTCCCGATGTCCTCTCCGGAGGTGAGTGATGGGGAGATCACTCCATTCCCCAACTTCACCGCCGATGAGCTCGCCCAGCTCCAAGAGGATGGAAGCTCCTCTCGGGCTGCTCCCTCAGCAAGGAACTCCGACGATGACGACGACGAAGACGCCGTCGTTCATGAGGAAGATGTCGAAGATTCCGAGGCCACGGAGAGTGGAAGTGGCGAAGACGAGGACTAGTTCGTAGATCTTTGTCCCCCCCCCCCCCCCTTCTTTTCCTTTTTGGTGCCTTGATGCCAAAGGGGGAGAGTTAAGGGGGAGTTAATCGTTTGTGGGTGTATTTGTGATTTGTGGACTTGTATTGTAATTTATTCATGCTTTTGGATGTTTACATTTGTGCAAGACTTGTTAATGTTGCTTAATATCAATATAATGCTCTTATTGTCAATTCCTTGAGTATATTGATGCTTTTTATGTCTTGACACAATTGTTGAGCACATCACGTAGGCACCCCACCATAATGTGTGTGGGTATGAAAGATCTCCTCCACCTCTTTTACATGTTGCATACATTGAGGGGGAGTCATTCATACGCACACAAGTTATGAAAACCAAATTTAATACTCTTAATTGTTGAAGAACTTAATGTGTTGTCATCAATCACCAAAAAGGGGGAGATTGAAAGTGCATCTAGGTTCCACGTGGGTTTTGGATGATTGATGACAAAAATTAAGTCGCTAATGAGCTCAAGTGATCTTAGCACAGGTGTGGACTCGATTGGAGACGCAAACCCTCAAAAAGGAAAAGGAAGGAAACGGAGTCAACTCGAAGCGTAGAAACTAGGGTTTCTAGCGTGTTGAGTTAGACTAGCCGTAGAAATAGGAGGGTGCGTGCGTAAAGTGCATTGAGATCAATTTTGGGAGCTCAAAGTGGTTTAGAGGTCAAACCCCTTGAGAGAAAAGAGTGGATAAGTAGTCTGGCAGTAGGGCCGGACTAGTCCGTGCAGGTGGCCGGACTAGTCCGCCCCTGGCCGGCCAAGTCCGTTGTCGGCCGGACCAGAAGTGTGTGACTGAGATCGGACTAGTCCGTTTGTGGCCGGACTAGTCCGGGTAGCAGTGAGTGGGTTTTGGGACCAAGTCTCAAAACCACGGACTTGTCCGTTTTAGTCCGGACCAAGAGGTCCTGAGTGAGAACGGACTAGTCCGCCCGTGGGGCCGGACTAGTCCGGGTTGGCGTGTTGGAGGTGATTCTGTGACTAAGTCTGGGAGGACCGGACTAGTCCGCCCTTGGGGCCGGACTAGTCTGTGGTCTCCAGACTAGTCCATTTTCACACGGAACAAAAGGCTCTGTGTGAGATCGGACTAGTCCGGTGTTGACCAGACTAGTCCGTTTTTGAAGTGACCGTTTGAATTTGAAGTTTGGCGGGTAGTGTGATGATAGCGTGTCAGCTGTCGGGGCCTGACAAGAGGCCAGTGGTCCCCTAGGCCGGACTAGTCCGGGCCTGAGGCCGGACTAGTCCGCCCTTCTGCTGAAGTCAGCAGTATGGGCTTGGGACCTCTATAAATAGAGGTCCCCTGGGTTCTTTTGAACAAGGACTTGAATTGAGTTGAACCCTAGCGCCGCCACAGCCAACTTGGAGCACTCTTGAGCCTCTTTCTTGCCAACTTTCCCTCTAAAACTAATTCTTGAGTGGATTAGGGTTTAGTGTGGTGGAGAAGAGGAAGAACATCGCGCTTGTGCTCCCGGTTTGATCTCTTGCACTCATTGAGTCTTTGTGGGCTGTGTGTTGAGTGTGTTGTGCGTTGTTGATCATCTTTGTGGTGTGGGAGCCTCAGATTGTGAGAAGCCCCAACAAACTTTGTAATCACCCTTGTGATTAGTGGAGAACCAAGTTAGGCCCGTGCGGTAAACTTGGTGAGGGAAGGGTTGGTGAACCCGGTCCTTTGTGGACTCCTCAACGGGGACGTAGATTCTTGTGTGGAATCGAACCTCGGGATAAAATCCTTGTGTCTCCGTGTTCTTCGCATTTTGTTTATCTCATACTTAGCTCTAGGGTTGCTAGCTTTGTCTTGAGCCTCACATTGCTTAATCTTGTTAAAACTTGACTCACTATTGTGTTGATAGATTCTAAACTTGTATTAAACATATTCTCACTTGGAGCCTCAAGAAAATCCAATTAAAACTTGCTAGAAACACTTTTTAGGGATCCTTACGCAGGCTGACCGGACTAGTCCGCCCCCAGACCGGACTAGTCCGCCCCCTGTGATTTAATCTCGTTTTATTAAGTCATTTGCAGGTCGATTAGCCTATTCACCCCCCCTCTAGGCAACTTTCAATCAGGAAGGATGTTGTGTTTCAAGTAGCTCCGGATCTCCGAGATCCATGCATCGGAGCTAGCTTGAGCTTTTGAGTCTAGCGTACTGGGTTGCTCGGAGCTCCCGGCAGCACCTACGACCCTTGATGGCTGCCATGGTAACAGGGCCATCGGGACCGTCAGCTTCGTGATGTTGATCTCGCCCCCTTCGCTCAGTTCGGCAGGCTGAGCTGTGGGTTTTGACAACCTCCGGACAAAGATTCCGTCACGAGCCGGAGCTCCGGTTGACGCTTTAGTCAAGAGTTCGTCAGCTTCAGCGTTATGGGCACGCTGAACATGGTGGAGGTCTAGGACTTCAAAGTCCTTCTGAAGCCTCTGGACTTCAAGGAGGTAAGCAGCTAGCTGGAGATTATTGCAGGAGCATTCACCCTTCACCTGCTTGATGATGAGCTGTGAATATCCTTTGACCAACAGTTGCTTGACACCATATGAAAGTGCCATCTTTAGTCCGTAGATGAGTGCTTCATACTCCGCCATGTTGTTGGTTGCCTTGAAGTCAAGGTGTACCATGTATTTTACCTTCTCCCCAGTCGGTGCAAGGAGAAGGATTCCAGCTCCGGCCCCCTGCTTCTGCATGGAGCCATCGAAGTAGAGGGTCCAGTGAGGCTCGGTGAAGGTTGGAGCTTGATGCTCCGTCTTCTACTCGCTGGGGCCCCCAGGATTTGATGGAGAGGGAGTCCATTCCGCCACAAAATATGCCAATGCTTGACTCTTGACAGCTTGTCTTGAAATAAATTCAAGATCGAATTCAGCCAATTCCGCTGCCCACTTTGCAATATTCCCAGTTGAATTAGGATTATGCAAGATTGCTCGAAGTGGATAGGAGGTCACCACCGAGACTTTGTGAGCTTGGAAGTAGTGTCGAAGCTTCCTGGAGGCAATAAGAACTGCATAAAATAGCTTATGCACCTCTAGGTATCGAGTCTTGGCATCATGTAATACTTCACTGATGAAGTATACCATGCGTTGAATGGTCCGGACCCTCCCGGAGGGGTCCGGAGCTTCCTCTTCATTGATCCGGACCCTCTCGGAGGGGTCCAGATTCTCTTCGGGGACCTCCGGATTCTGGCTGGAGGAACCCGGAGCTTCTTCAGAAATGACCTGGACCCTCCCAGAGGGGTCTGGGTCTTCTGAAGTCACTTCTTGTGGGTTTGAGTCTGGGAGCTAGGACCCAGACTCACTTTCAGGAACCTCCGGACCCTCCCGAAGGGGTCTGGATTCCTGAGTATGGGGTAGTTCTGGTCTCTCCGCAACCAGAACCATATTGACGACTTCGTCAGTAGCTGAAATGTAAAGCAATAAAGGCTCACCAAGGTTCGGAGCTACCAGAATTGGTAGGGTGGTGAGGAACCGTTTCAGCTCCTGGAATGCCTTCTCTGCTTCTTCGGGCCATTGGAATGGTCCGGACTTCCTCAATAACTTGAAGAAGGGAAGTGCCCGTTCCGCCAATCTTTATATGAACCGGCTGAGGGCTGCTAGACACCCAGTTAACTTTTGGACGTCTTTGATGCGGGTTGGTGGCCGCATGTCTTCAATGGCTTTTATCTTCGCCGGATTAGCCTCTATGCCCCGGTGACTTACCAGGAAACCAAGAAGTTTTCCGGAGCTAACCCCAAACACGCACTTGTCCGGGTTTAGCTTTGTGCGGGTGGCCCGCATCTTGTCGAAGACAGCCTGCAAGGTGTCTAAGAGGGACTCCTTGTTCTTGACCTTGACCACGATGTCATCGACGTACACTTCCACTATGTCTCTGATGAGTTCTTCAAAAGTTTTGTACATAGCTCGTACAAAAGTTGAAGCTGCATTCTTGAGACCAAATGGCATGGCTGTGTAACAGTACAATCCATCTACTGTGATGAATGAAGTATGCTCTTCATCCTCCCTAGACATCCTGATTTGATGATACCCAGAATATGCGTCTAGGAAGCATAGTAATTCACACCCGGAGGTGGAATCCACTATCTGATCTATTCTAGGTAGTGGGAATGGATCTTTTGGACATGCCTTATTCAGTGTGGTGTAGTCGATGCACATCCGAAGCTTCCCGCCGGCCTTGGGCACAACGACTGGGTTCGCCAGCCATTTTGGATGGAAGACTTCTCGGATGAATCCGGCTTCGAGTAGCTTCTTCACTTCTTGTCGGATGAAGTTCTGCCGCTCTACGGATTGCTTCCGAGGCTTCTGATGCACAGGCCGAGCATCGGGGTAAATCTTCAGATTGTGCTCAATCACTTCCCTGGGGATCCCAGGCATTTGTGACGGTTGCCAAGCAAACACGTCAACATTATCCCGGAGGAAAGTGATGAGCGCGAGTTCTTATTTGTCGTTCAACCCTCCCGATATACGGGTGGTTTGAGCGACATCGGAACCAATTTGGACGACTTTGACGGGAATGTCGGTGTCGCCGCTTGGCTGCACACGAGGTGCAGAGGTCGAGCCTCGTTGACGAATGCTCGGGGGTTTCGGAGCTTGCTCCTGTTTGGAGTCCTCCTCTTGCGCCGTGGTGAGTGCATGGAGTTCCTCCAGAGCAGTTACTCCGGTAGTGCGATCTCCGCGAATCCGGAGAACGCCTACTGGTGTTGGCATCTTCAACACCAGGTATCCATAATGAGCAGCTGCCATGAATTTGTATAGGGCAGGTCTACCCAAGATGGCGTTGAATGGTAAGTTGATCTGAGCGACGTCGAAGACCAACTTATCGGTGCGATACTTCTCCCGGGTCGCGAAGGTAACGGGGAGAGTTATAGCTCCGAGTGGGGTAATGGCCCCCGGACCTACTCCGGAGAAAGGTCGAGAGGGCTGGAGATCCGAAGGTCGGAGCTGAAGCTTAGTGAAAGCTTCGAAGCTGATGAGGTTAAGCCCCGAACCTTCGTCTACCATGACATGGTGGAGCTGGATGTTGTTGATGGTAGGAGATACCATCAAAGGTAGCTGACCTGCTCCAACCATGCTCCGCGGGCAATCAGAGGCATCGAAAGTGATGGAGGTGTCCATCCACTTTTGATGAGGTTTCGGCCTGACTGTAGGGGCTACAGCGGCTATATCCCGCCGCATAGTCTTGATGACGCGACGAGATGTGATATCCCATGATCCACCAAAAATGGTGTTCATGGTCTTCCGACGCTCGTTGTCAGAGACGTCAGAGTCATCGTCGACAGAGGTATAGACGGCCTTCAAGACCTTTTTGGGATCCTGAAACCCTAACTCCTCTTCAGCCGGAGCTTCGTCGACCTTCTGTTTTCTTTCGCCGGAGCTTGTCACGTATGATCGCTTGTCCACGTTGTGAACGTTGTGAACGTCCCTGAGTGTATCGTCGGCCTGTCCTTTTATAGTACAAGGACATGCCGTTACAAGCTAGCCTGGCCCGACATGTGGCCCCGGCGGTTACTAGTATTGATACACGATTAATTGCTGTTAATGGTCCTGTAACGGGCTCCGACAGTGCCGTTACTGGTGTTAATATTGTCCGTTTAAGTGTCACTAATATGGCATTAATGACATTTAATCGGGTCTTGAAGTCCTTGGCTCTCCTTTGAAGATCCGGAGCCGTTACAGGGTCTTCCGGAGGTTAGAGGCTGGCAGGTCCAACGATTGGACACGTGGCGGCTCCAGATCTTGCTGTGGGAAGCAGGTAGCTCCGGGCTACCAGTCACGTGTCAAGTCCGGAGCTTCTCTCGGTCCGGGGTTAAGTCCGGAGGTGCCGTTTTGGTACCTGGCCCGGAGCTTCCCCCTTGTGGGCGGTAGCTCCGGTTTGGCAGTACACGAGGCGACCCAGTGATTAACCATGTTGGAGAAGCAGGTCTGATCATGTCTGACAAGTGGGCCTCCGAGTGTCTTCAACCCAAGTAGATGGCTTTCCTTTGAAATCTTTGTAACCTCAAGGGGTGTGCGGTTTTTAGGGTACCGACAGATCCCAACAGAAAGAGGGAAAGATTGGAATAAATGCACTTAGAAATGGCAGGAAAAATGACAGCGGACAACACTACACGTTAGAAATAAACTTCAGTTGGGACAAAATATCTTGGCTAGAAATAAGCTTCACCTAGGACGGAGGGAGTAGGTTTCCTGAGACAAGTTTTGTACCCCTATATATTGTACCGTTGACAACCTTGGTTAAATTAATCTATTCTATTTATTCCAATATGGTATCAGCAGCTTAACCCTAATCCTCCCCTCCTCTCTCTCTCTCTCTCCCATGGACAGACGCGCGCCAGCCGTCAGGGGTCCGACCGCTGCCCCCTCCTGCCCCATTCTCGACCGCTGCCGCCGCCCCCTGCGCACCCTTCGTCGCCACTTCCTGGGCCTCTCGGTTGTTGCCGCCTGGCCGGATCCAGCCGCCACCTAGGTCGCGCCGCTGCCGGCCGCCTGGGTCGCGCCGCCTCCGACCGCCTTCCTCTATGCGCTATCTCTGCTGGACATCCGGGAGCCATCGCCGTCAGGCCTCCTCGCGCTGTCGGTCCTCTGCACGCCGCCGTCGGGAGCTCTCCCATGCTGATGGCCCCAGGTCCTGCGCCTCCTGCCCGATCTGCGTCGCCACCCGTCGGATTTGCACCATTGTCCGCCGAATCCGCACCGTCGATCGCCGGAGTAGCGCCGCTGGCCGCCGGATTCACACCACCACCTCGTGTGGTCGCCGGACCTGGCAACACCGCTGCGAGGCCCAGGTCCAGTGCCACCTGGCCGAGAAACGACAATGCCAGAGCCACCACCGCTGTTGTCGACGCAGGACCAGCCGCCACCCTCGATCAGAGGGACGGCGCCAGTGCCACACCTTGGACGTCCGCTGTCCGACCCCAATACAACGTGCTCGCGCCTGGACCGGTTGTTGCCTTCTTTGTTGGCACGACCACCGCGGTTCGGGCGTACTGCCTCCCTCCCTGGTGTCGTCTTCACCGCCTCCACCATGCCCGTCTCGTACTCAGCCTTCCTATGTGATCGCTCCTGCACATGATGTACCCATCTACATCAGCGGTGGACGCTGGACGGCGACTTCTAGCGGGCCGAGCCACCTTGCGGCTAGGTCGTCATCTCTGGCCCACTAGGCTTCGGGGAACCCAGTTAGCCAGTCTGCGTCTTCGGTTCATCACCACGACTCACCCCTAGCTTGGGACCGACAGTCGCTTGCATCCTCCTTCAGCCCGCTGAGTCTCCCACCACTCGATTCTGATTGGGTCGTGGACTCCGGAGCTTCATACCACACCACCTCTAACGTCGATATACTCTCCTCTACACGCCATTTACACCCCTCTTCTCCTTCATCTATCGATGTTGGGAATGGATCCGTTCTTTCGGTCACCTCACTAGGTTACTCGGGTTCGCCAGGTTCCTTTCAGCTTCGTGATGTTCTTGTCGCTCCTGACATCATTCGACACCTTTTTTCGTTTGTCGTTTTACCACTGACAACCGTGTTTCCATCAAGATCGATCCTTTTGGTTTATCTGTAAAGGATCTTACTACTCAATGTCTTCTTCTCCGTTGTGAGAGTTCGAGACCCGTGTACATGCTGTGTCTTCCTGCTTCCGCTTCGCCTACGTCTTTTGCCCTGACTACGGTAACTTCTTCGACCACTTGGCATCGTCAGCTTCGCCACCCCCGTGTTGATGCTATATCGAAGTTGCCTAGTAGTTCATTGATTTTGTGTGCTCAGGGTACTCATGAGTCTCTTTGCCATGCTTGTCAGTTGGTTCAAAATGCTCGACTTCCTTTTCTGCATTCTGCCACTCGTGTCGAGTGCATCTTTCATCTGATTCACTGTGATCTTTGGACATCACCTATTCTCAGTGTTTCTAGCTATAAGTATTACTTGGTGGTTGTTGATGATTTCTCGCACTATTCGTGGTCTTTTTCCCTGCGACTGAAGTCTGATATGTTTGTCACCCTCTCTCACTTCTTTGCTGGGGTGTCCACCTAGTTTGGGCGCATGATCACAACGATCCAATGTGACAACACACGCGAGTTTTACAACTATGCGTTCCGTGACTTTCCCCCAAAACGGCAAGGTTGAGTGCATGATTCGGACCACCAATGATGTCATGCGCTCCCTGATGTTTCGGGCTTCTACTCCTACTCGCTATTGGGCGGAGGCACTTCACACCGCCACCTACCTCATTAATTGTCTCCCTACTAAGGCGATTAGTGCTCCCACCCCTCACTTCGCTTTGTTTGGCACTCCTCTTTACGACCACCTTCGAATCTTCGAGTGCACTTGCTACCCTAACCTCTCCGCCACGGTCCCCCATAAGCTTGTGCCTCGCTCGACTCGATGTGTCTTTCTTGGGTACTACTCCAACCATAAGGGGTACCGGTGCCTTGACCTTACTACGCGTTGTATCTTGAGCTCTCGACACGTCGTCTTCGACGAGTCCTCTTTTCCCTTTTCCACTTCGTCCTCTGACTCTATTGCTGAGTTGGACTCTTTCTTCTCTAATGACTCTGAGATCGCTCCTGTACAGCGACCTTGTGTTTTACCTCCTGCACGTTACCCACCCGCAGCGCCATGCGCGGCAACGGCATCCCCGACGCCACCATCTGCGTCACGCACGGCCTCGGTGTCCTCGACGCCACCATTTGTGCCTTGCGCTGCCCCGACGTCACCCGAAGCGCCATGCGCAGCCCCGGTGTCCTCGGCACCACCAGCTATGCCTTGCGTTGCCCCGACATCGCCCGTTGCGCCACTCGCGGCCCTGGTGCCTTCAATGCCATCGGTTGCGCCTTGCGCTATCCCGATGTTGCCCGTCGCGCCACGCATGGCCCCAACATCACCGACGTCGCCCGCTGCACCACGCGTTGCCCCGGCGGCCCCTGCTGCGCCACGCGCGACCTGGCGTCCCCGACGTCGTCTGCTGCACCAGGCGCGACACCGGCGTCACCGACTTCGCTTGCTGCACCACACCCCTACATCACGGTATGCCGATCCCGCTCATGTCTATCAGCGACGACCGCGGGTTAGTGTTCCGATCTCCTCCCGCACCGACCCCCAGTGTACCACCACCCACTGCTCCACTGTGACCCTAGTCATGTTCACCCAATGATGACCAGGCGTGCCGCTGGGGTCCTCCGGCCCGTAGAGCAGTTCTCTGGAGTCGTCCTTTCCTCGACGACCTCTCCACCGCTTGCCTCCTCACCCATCTCGCCTATTCTCTCCTCTGTTCGTAGCGCCCTCGTCGATTCTCACTGGTGTAGGGCTATGGAGGAGGAGTATGCGACCGTGCTTGCTAACCGAACCTGGAGCTTGGTTCCCTATACTGGTTGTGGCAATATTGTCATGGGCAAGTGGGTATTTACACATAAGAGGAAGGCGGGTGGGTCTTTGATGAGATACAAGGCTCGATGGGTTCTTCGGGGCTTCACTCAGCGCCCCGATGTCTACTACGACGAGACCTTCAGGCCATAGTGAAGTCGGCAACGATTCGAACCGTTCTGTCGCTGGATATCTCGCGTTCTTGGCTTGTCCACCAGTTGGACGTCAAGAACGCGTTCCTTCATGGTACATTGACGGAGACGGTGTACTGCAGTCAGCCGATAGAGTTCGTTGATTCAGCTCATCCAGACATGGTTTGTCGGCTGAACAAGTCTCTATACAGTCTGAAGCAGGTACCCAAAGCTTGGTGCAGCCGGTTCACCTCCTTTTTTGTCTTGCTCGGCTTCTTTGAGGCCAAGTCAGACATCTCGCTCTTCATTTATAGGCGGGAGGGTGACATTGTATACCTCCTCCTGTACGTCGACGACATTGTCCTCACGACGTCCAATCCGATTCTTCTTGAGCGCACGATCTCCGCCGTGGAGCGGGAGTTCACTATGAAGGACCTGGGCCAGCTTCACCACTTCCTGGGAGTTACGGTCGAGCATCGCCCGGGCGGCCCATTCCTCCACCAGTGACAGTACCGCCTGGACATCCTCCAGCGAGTAGGCATGGTTGATTGCAAGCCATGCTCCACTCCAATGGACACCCAAGCGAAGGTCTCCTCCGCCGACAGCGCCCCTGTCGCTAACCCCACCATTTACTGGAGTCTTGCAGGTGCTCTCCAGTACCTCACTTTCACCACGATGGAGATCTCCTATGCGGTTCAGCAGGGTGTGCCTCCACATGTATGATCCGCGGGTGAGCCGCATCTCACCGCTGTGAAGCGGATCCTTCGGTACCTGCGCGACACCTTCGACTACGACCTCCTCATTCGGGGTGACTCAGCTTCTAAGTTGGTCGTCTACACAGACGCTGACTGGACGGGTTGCCCGAACACCCGTCGGTCCATCTCCGGTTATGTCGTCTTCCTGAGCGACATCCTCGTCTCCTGGTCCTCGAAGCGACAGCCCGTGGTGTCGCGCTCAAGTGTTGAGGCAGAGTACCGCATCGTAGCCAACGACGTGCCTGAGGCCTCCTGGCTCCAGCAGCTGCTTCAGGATCTCCACTCCCCCGTCACCCGAAGCACGTTGGTCTACTACGACAACTTTAACACCGTCTACTTCTCCACCAACTCCGTCCAGCGTCAGCGCATGAAGCATGTGGAGATCGACCTCCATTTTGTTCGTGAGCAGGTTGCATGTGACGAGGTTCGTGTGCTCCACGTCCCGACGACGTCGCAGTTCGTTGACATCTTTGCGAAGGAGGTCCCGTCGTCGCTATTCTCCAAGTTTTAGTTTCGGTGCAGTCTCAACATTTGTTGTGATTAGATGTTGAGACTGCCGATAATGTTAGACTATGTATTAAGGAGTTGGGGCATTTTAGTACTTAGCCTAATAGGCTTTTTGGGGGACAAGTCTTGTACCCTATACATTTTACCCTTGACAACCTTAGTTAAATTAATCTATTCTATTTCGTCCAATACTCTTATTTCTGATTGCAGTCAGGTGCAACGGCTGCAACTGGTCCGGTGCACGAGTCCATCAGGTTACCATGCATGCTCAGCATCAAATACTAATCAGCTAGAAAGAGCATCAAAACTATTCCTTTTCAAGCTCTATATCTCATGGAGACGAAGAATAATCTTCCCAACTAGTAATAGCAGTATCAATCATCAACCAGGAAATGCAAACGGTTTCGCACAAATCACACAAATGCACGACAGAACCGAGCTCAACAAAGGAGAAAGCTTGGTGTTTATTCAATTACCCGCTTCAATATCATTCAGAAGACAAACAAAGACAGTACAGTACTGTAATTAGCTAGCAGTACAAGCCTCCAAGTATTATTTGTACTTTTATCCAAACAAACAAACATACGACAAGTTATTGTTACGCCCTCTCAGAACTCCTCATGGAAAAGCAAAAGCTGTGATTGCTTTACACTTCAAGGTACTTGCTGGCTGTGTGCACGTCCTTGTCTCCTCTGCCACTGCAGTTCACCACCACCCTCACGCCGTCTGGCAGGGTCGGGCAGAGCTTCTCCAGGTATGCGAGCGCATGGGATGTCTCCAGTGCTGGGATGATGCCTTCCAGCCGAGACACACGCTTGAAAGCTGCATGGAAAAGAGGAATGTGTAAGATATTGGCCACAATATGTAGCAAAGAAAAGAGGGATACGCTACTGAAATCAGTTGTTAATACGGTTGTCAACACTTCAGAAATAAATTGCAAGCTACTACAGTAGACTATTAAGTTCTTAGCTTCAATATTAAGTTTGGCTTTTGAAGAATCACATTACAATACAAAAAGAAGAGGAAATTGGAAAACATTATCTATCAAGGGTGTTTCAATATCCTAATTGTAAGTCCAGCCAAAAATAAGACTGTTAGGGAAGGCTCATAGTATGTTGGGATGTCTCATCAACCAACTTAAGGTTTTGTATTCATTCACTACATGTAGGAGCTTTTCAACACAAATGACCGAATAATGTCATAGACCATGATAGGGATAAATTAGGGTCAGTAAATAATGGTAAAGCAAATGTAGAGACAGTGAGAAACATACCATCAAGTGCCTCCTGATCTGTCACACTGTCGTACTCTGCACGCCCAATATCTTTCAGAAAACTATGCTCGGGTCCAACTCCAGGATAGTCTAGCCTATTATTCAAAATGACGAATGATTAACACACAGACAATTCAACACACAACAAAACCATATGACTGCAAATATATACATACGTACCCAGCACTGATAGAGTGAGGCTCAATCACTTGTCCATCATCATCTTGTAGCAAGTAACTCAAAGATCCATGGAGAACTCCCACTTCGCCTTTGGTCAAAGTCGCTGCATGCTTGTTAGTGTCAACACCATGACCAGCAGCCTCTACTCCAATCAGCCTCACATCTTCATCGCCAACAAATTCATGAAACAGACCCATGGCGTTTGATCCACCGCCAACGCAAGCAACCAACACATCAGGCTTGCCACCCCACTTATCCAAAGCCTGTCTCCGAGTCTCTTTGCCAATAACCTTATGGAACTCCCTCACCATCATCGGGTATGGGTGAGGACCGGCAACGGACCCCAGAATATAGTGCGTTGTCTCTACATTAGTCACCCAGTCACGGATAGCTTCGGATGTTGCATCCTTCAGCGTTGCTGTCCCAGAATGCACAGCTCTGACCTATTTCAGAAAAAAAAAAGAAGCGATCAAGGATAAGAAAAAAAATGTTCATAGATGACAGATATAACAACAAATGCTTTAATACATGATATGTATCTTACATATTGTAAGGAGGAAATCTATGAAAAGGTATCATAAGCATGAAAATCTCATCAACAGGAAATCGATATGTATCTTACCTCTGCTCCAAGAAGTCTCATCCGGAAGACATTAAGCGCTTGCCTCTCCATATCCTGAGCACCCATATAGATGATGCATTGCAGACCGAACCGAGCGCACACGGTGGCGGTGGCAACCCCGTGCTGCCCGGCTCCCGTCTCGGCGATGATGCGCTCCTTGCCAAGGCGCTTGGCCAGCAGTGCCTGCGCCACCGCGTTGTTTATCTTGTGGGCGCCGGTGTGGTTGAGGTCCTCCCTCTTCAGGTATATCAGCGGGCCCGTGCCATCGGCGCGCCTGTAGTGCTCCGTCAGGCGCTCCGCGAAGTAGAGCGGCGTCTCGCGGCCGACGTAGTCCTTGAGAATTCCGTCGAGTTCCTTCTGCGGAATAACGTCAGGAACGGGAGGGACTGTCAAGTACTGCACTGATTTTGCTTGGTGTGGTTACCGTTTTAGATGACTCGTCGGGGATTATATTCAGTGGAAGATAAGAAGAAGAAAAAAAAAAGCGTCTTTCTTTCCCGATTAAAAGCAACCAACCCATTTCGGCGATATGCCGGCTCTGTTTTCTCTGTTCTAAGTAGAAAACGAGCGGACACACGCGGGCGAGGCTAGCGCACATAGATCGAATCCGGGGAGAAATCAGAACGAGTAAGGGACGATATATTCTCGTCTCTCCGAATCGATTATATATGACTGACGCGTTCTAATTGATGGGATGGATGAATCATAGATCGAACCCAAAAGACATCCAATCCAGGGTGGTATGTAGTACGAACATCAAAATGGTTCCCCATGTAGTGGATCAAAATACGACCCACCAACTCGGAGGAAGGAAGGACTTAAAAGATGTGCGATTGATGCGGTACCTGGAACTCGTGGTCGGCGTCGAGCGCGTGGAAGGCGGCTTCGAGCTCGGCGAGCGCGTGCATGAGCGTCTCCGGCACGTACTTGCCTCCGAACTTGCCGAACCTCCCCATCGCGTCGGGCCTCTTCGCGAGCCGCGCCGCGGCGCCGTTGGTGGCACTCTCCACCGCCGCCGGGGAAGGGGCGGCGGCGACCGCCTTCGGCGGCTGCATTGCGGCCGCGGCCACGGCGACGGACCCTCGTCGGATCCGAGGAAGAGCGGAGGGGGAGGGCGCCGGCGCCACGCGAAGCGCCGTGCGGGACGACGCGGCGGCGGCGGGGGATGGGGATGTGGTGGGATAGGAGGGGCTCTTGATTGCGGAGGCGGCGGTGGCCATCGGAGCAAATGGTCCAGAGACGGGACGGGCGGATTTGGTGGTGCGGATGTGTGACAACTGCCTCTGCCCGGCCGCTATATAAAGCCAAACAAAACAAAAGCAGGTGACGTGTAGTGGCTGACCGTGTGAACACCGTAGGCGCAACGGCGTCCACCGGACCGCGTGGTCGACGAGACGCATGGCCGCCGGCGGTCCACGTGGGACCAGTGATGTGGACGCATTCCAGTTCCCGAAATGCCCCCGACCACCAACCATCGAATCGAATCGACGATGAACGCTGACACACGGACAGGGCAAAAGCGCGAAGAAAAATATGCGCCGTTGCTCCTACGTTGCTCATCAATGGTCGCAGGCTAAACCAAACCAAACTGCTAATTTGGAGAGAGATGATCATATTCGTCGCCATGCCATGGGTCGATGCACGACGCGGCACGCTGTCTCCCGCCCCTCTTCTGTAATTCAACCCTGCTTCATCACCAACCTCGTCTCGTCGTCCAACTTCAGAGAAGCAGCATGAGCCGTTGTTGGCACAGCACCTGAAGAAGATCTCTTGGCATGTACGGTACGTACTGCTCTGCGATCGGCATCTACGTGCAGTTGATAAAAGGCGATAATTGTGATTGTAGCGCTTCATCCCTACCCAGTGCAAAATGGGCGTCCACGACCTTTACGCATTCCCCAGAAGTTCACATGTACACTATCCACAAGCAAAACGATGACGATGACTGTACTCCGGAAGGTAAACATCTGTCCGGAGTCGGTCAGGCACAGGCAGACAGCTGTAATCCACAACTCTAAATCACCAGCTGTCACGAACAAACGGCAGTAATTCATATGCAGGTGAACCGAATCACTCAACAGTTACAAACCACGGAGTTCGACGATAATAACCAAAGAACCAGTCAGAGAGAATAACCAGGTATGACCAACAAGTTCGATCACCGGAAGCATAGCATAGCATGTAGTTTGCCTCCTACGACACACACGGAAATTAACGACCCACAAGTTCCATAATTAAGTTCACTACACAAACAACTCCAATCTTCCAACAAGCATTGTATGAAAAGGGTTTGATCACGCCATCGCCATAGCATCATCGACGGACAACCGGTTCAACAGCACACTGAACGAGCTTGAGACTGCAGACAAATTTTGGCGGACTTGTCCGGGGACCCTGTTTTACAGAACCTACAACTTCTGAGGACAGATGATGAGGCGCTTAGGACACAGGGCAGAACAAACAGGCGTCTTGATGGATGTTGTTGGTAAGACACTACTACGCCTTGGCATACCTGCCAACATATGCCTGCATGGATCAAATAAAGCTGGATTAGAAGAGTACGTACAAAATGAGGTAATAACTCAAGTCTAGTTGAAATTAAACTGGAGAGGAGTGAGAGATGCAGGAGGGGGAGGGGCTTAGGTAGGTAGGTAGGCGACCTGTACAAGTGTGTTCAGTTTATCCTTCGAGGCGGTCAAGTAGAGATCAATCTTTTCTACCGTTGGAGGGGGCTTTTCCACCGTGCTTGTAACCTTATCAACAACCTTCTTAACCTTATCAACAACCTTCTTCACGATGGTTTTGTAAGCGTCTCTGCTCAACCGGCCCTCCTTCCATGTTTGCTTCAGAGCGTCTTTCGCAAACTCAGCAAGAGCTACTTTGAAAATCTTCAGCATTTTGGAATCCTTGCTCTTCTTGTTCCCACCATCTTTATTAGCCTCTGCATCAGAACCTTTGGCCTCTCCTTCCTCAGCAGCTTGAACAGTCGATGCACCTGAATGTTGTTCAGGAGCCTGTTGGTGCTGTTCAGGAGGAACATAATGTTGTTCAGGAGCCTGCTGGTGTTGTTCAGGAGGAACATAATGTTGTTCAGGAGCCTGCTGGTGCTGTTCAGGAGGAACAGGGAGTGCACGTTGGACCATGCCTGGATGTTGCTGTGCCCAAGGCCGCCACGGATTAGGTTGAACAGCTGAAGGCGCTGCTGCGGATGAAGCGACGATCAAGCTCAAGTTCATATTGGGCTGTGATGGTTGAGGTCCCACAGTACCAGCATTTTCGGAGTATTGTGCCAATGATGTAGTAACACGTTGGATGTCTCCACCTTTGGCTGCATTATGCGAAACATGAGCTCCAACCACATCAGCTGAGCTGGAAGCTGGCAAAAGAGATGACCCATGCAAGGATTGCTTCTGAATTTGCACATTTGGAGCAACCGACTGGAAACCCTGCATGTTTTGTATGCTTTTAGCCTGAGCACCACTGTCTCGACTCAGCCTATGCAAGTCAATTGTTGTCTGACTCTGCCCAGTGTGCACACTTGTTGAAAGATGTTGTGGAGCTTGACCAGCAACACTGAAATTATGTCCATTATGTGCAGAGAAATTTGGCAATGCTCGTGCCTCCAAACCATAGCCAAGTTGGCTGTGTCCCATACAAGCAACTGGCTGGCCCTGTGCATTATGAGTTGCGTTATTCGCAGCTACCTGGGTTCCTTGTGGGTGCACTGAAAAGTTACTTGGCTGCATGTGGATATTAGAAGGAAATGATGATGCATTATTCTGCAGAAGGGTGGTGACTGGAAGAGTTGCTGGCCCGTGAATTTGAGGAATTGCATCTTGTCTATGAAGAATTTGGTCCAAATTCTCTGCTACATTACCAGCTTGCAGAGAAACAGGGTTTCCCCTATCATATCTGGATGCACTCTGTGAAGTTTCATGTGTAACCTTTTTTGGTTCACCCCAGTTTGAGAAATGTCCTCTTCCTGTAGGCACATTATTGTAGCTCGAAGGCTCATCAGGAGCTCTCAGTCCTATCTGGCTCTGGGGAGCTTCCTCATGAAGATACAGACAGTTTGCACCACTGCGACATTGACTGGCAGCAAAAAACTTACAGGGTTTTCTATTATAGGATGAAACAGGGCCAAACCTCTCATAGGCACTTTGCCTAGCCTCATCTCTCCAGCTACTCTGTAAAAAGTCATTCTGTTCTCCAGGAGTTCTGCCTCTCTCAATCCTCTGTTCAGGACCACGGCCAACAAAATATGGGCTTGGGCTTCTGCCTCTGCTTCGCCCTCTACTCCTGCTTCTGGAACGACTCCTGTTCCTATTAACAGAAACATTCATGATAAAGAAATTGTTCGCTAGTAAAACAAATCTTGAAATGACATTCAAACAACAATATTCTAGAAGTTTAAGAGTAGTAGAGTACAGATAGACAGCAAGAGCTGTTCTTCATAAACATTCATGATAAAGAAATTGTTCGCTAGTAAAACAAATCTTGAAATGACATTCAAACAACAATATTCTAGAAGTTTAAGAGTAGTAGAGTACAGATAGACAGCAAGAGCTGTTCTTCACAAGTAAAGAACAACTTTTGCTGTCTCTATGAACAATGATGTGGTGCTTCCATAAGTCATCAGCAAGTAAACCCAACACAGAACAGAATTATTGACCTTAACTTGATTTTTATTGACATTAATAGATTTCATCTTTGAACAGACCTTAACTTGATTTATTTACATAAACCAAATATATTTTGTATTGGATGCTCCCACAAATAAAATTTCACTTCACATTAGCTCATAAACTAGTCCATGGACTATTTTTAGGGAACACATAACCAAATTGCTACTAATTGCATATCTCCAAGTCAAAGAAAGTAATCACTTCTTCAAGAATACCTGTGTGATCTGTTCCAAACACCTCTTGGAGATGGACTGCGACAGTGCTGCCTCCACACATCTGAGTCAGAAGGTATCCTGGAAGGATAACTACGATCAAGGGCTGAATCCCATCCATCGTCGCCTCTTATGTCATCCACATATCTGTTTATACCTCGGTTACCATATGGCTTTTCCAAACCTGCCTCGTCCCACCCTTTGCCATCATGCTCATCAGCTAATTTAGAAGGTTGTGATCTTTCAGAGGATGCTTTAAATTGTATATCCTTCATATCTTTATTGACCCCATCCTGGTGTTCCTGGTCATGTCCACCGCTACTGCGATGCATGGAGGCCTCAGGTTTTGGGAGAAAATCACTACCTTTCCAGTGAATATCCATCTTCTGATGAGACTTATCTTCACTGATCTGAAATACATCAGGAGGCCCTTCTTTTGTGTCCCACTTGGAACGATGTCTCCTGGGGTCTCTCCTAGGGTCACCAGTCATTTCAACCCTTCTTTAAGTCTCACGAAATAATATGATTAAATAAGTTCCAGGTAAATGGCCCTCCTCCAACAGTTCCTCTGAAACTCTGAAATATTCAAGGAATATAGATATGATTGATCAAGCAATAGACTGCTTCAAAAATATAACATATTGCTTCAAAAATGTAAACATGAGAGAGCTCAGTAGACAAACAATAGCAGCTGTCGTAAAATTGAAATTATGTCCTAACTATAAATCTTAAAACACAAAAAGGTTTGCAAGTCAAAAGCACTTCAAACCAGCGTAAATTATACCATATAGATCACAGAACTTTGGCAAGACACGGCTGAGCAAATGCCAAATATGCTCCCGTTCGAGATCAGTTCTTTTAATGCAAAGACTGAATTTCCATTTTGCCCCATTCAAGTTTCTTTCTATTGAAGACTACCGGTTGCATTTTCTTTGATGTCTAGTAGCAGGACCAGGTCAAAGGATCGAGGATCTGGATGGGACAGGTAGTCGGAACTCCAATATCCATCTAGTGAAACTTACATAAATGTGCAATAGTGGCATAAATATTTTGAGGATTAGAGAAATTGACCCACTAACCATGTCAGCTAAGTAATTGACCTTCAATTAGCGAGGCTATGGTTTAGTGCTTCAATATAACATGATGGTAAGTATTAAGTTTCACATAATATGATTGCATAGTGGGAATGAGCTCCAAAAAGGGATAAAATGCATTTTGAAAACAGGAACAACCTGATCTATGAGGGTTTTCATATGGTAATTCCAACAGGTTGCTGCTCTAAAAATAAGGTGAGAAATCTATATAGGAAATATCTTAAAATGTAAAGATTGTTGCTGTTTCTATTAACAAAATAGAGTACTAATAGATTAGAAAAGGAAAAGCCATGGTTGGAAACAAAATCAGCATAACCTTGGGAAAAGGAACCCAACGTTATTGCTGATTTTTCTCGATCAGATTTGCAAAAATGAGCGCAGCCTGCAAGGTGGGCGACATGGGAGGTGGTGGCCAGGCGAGTTGACCAGCCATGGCGTCCAGGCCGAAGCACATGAAAACCTAGGTGACACTTCTTAAACACTACTCAAAACAACTAATAGATCTAGAGCAAGCACTCAGATCCGAAGCGCGCCATACCTATTTGGGGGCCGTCGAGGGAGATGTGGCCGTTCCTCTGCGGTTGTAGCAGCCCTGGGTGCAAGCCTTGCTGGCAAGGGAAGATGGCCGGCAAGCTCGATCTGGGATGGCGTGATCGGGAAGTGTGCGGACGAGATTGGGGAGATCGCATGCGGGAGCAGGCAGCTACCAGCTGGACGGGATGAGGAATTGATCGGGGCGTTACTTTTTATGGCAGAGAAAGCGGAACAAAGCGAAAAAAATAGAAGGAGAAAAACGTACAGACCGCTTAATCCCATCAACTAGCCAAAAAGCTAAATGTTTAGTTGCCGCACAATGCCTATGTGGCCGAAGCAGCCGCGTTTTTAAACACTGAGTCCCATCAATAATTGTGTTTCTGTTCATCAGACATAGTCTCAAATTAAGAAATAAAGAAGGAAGTCTTAGATGCCACTTTTCTCATTACAGCTCAGTGTGCCACACAGCTTATAAGCAAGAGGATTAAGGTGCAGTTTCAAGATATTTTCAACTATAATTTGATTTCAGCCTATCACAAAAGTATTTCAAGATTGTTGCCATTTCTATTAACAAAGTAGAGTTCTAATAGATTAGGAAAGGAGGAGTCCTAGATGGAAGAAAAGAAGAGTCATAGATGGAAACAAAACCGGCATATCATTGAACATGATCCCCTCGTTATTGCTGATTTTTCTCAATCGAATTACCAAAAATGGGCGAAGCCTACAAGACAGGTGACATGGGAGGCGGCGGCGAGGCGAGCTGAACAGCCATGGTGTTCAGGCTGGAGCGCCGGACGTGACTATTTTTAAACACTGCTCAAAAGGAACTCGAGACAACTAATAGATTTAGAGCAGACAGTTAGATCTGATGTGCGCCATACCTATTTTGGAGACACTCGAGGAAGATGTGCTTGTTCCACCGCAGTTGTAGCAAGCGTGACCACCGCTGGCAGGGGATGACAGCCAGCAAGCTCGACCTGGGACGGCGCGATTGAGACTGGGGAAATCGCCTGTGCGGACAGAGAGGCCGAGTGCGGGACAGGCAGCTACCAGGATGGGGAATCGATCAAGGCATTCCTTTTATATGGCATAAAAGCAGAAAAAAAAACAGAAAAAATAGAAAAAAAATACACTGACCATTTAATCTCCATCGCCTAGCCAAAAAGTGAAGTGTTTAGTTGCTGCACGACACCTATGTGGCCGAAGCGGCTGTGTTTTAAACCTGGAGTCCCATCAATAATTCTGTTTTTATTCATCAGAAATAGTCTAAAATTAAGAAACAAAGAAGTCTTAGATGCCACTTTTCTCATTACAGCTCAACATGCCACACAGCTTACAAGCAAGAGGATTGCAATGCAGTTTCAAGATATTTTAAACTACAATCTGATTTCAAACTATCACAAAAGTGTTTGAAACAGAAATTGCACAATCCTGGGCATCATGATGCATCAAAGTTTTCCTTGCGAAAATCTTGGTGGATACTTAAGGTTCAGTAGCTACTGTCTCTGATTGCCAAAACCTTGGGCACTGACATTATTAGCACTCCCTCGTTCGGTGTGCCCGAGTAATTTTGCCAACTTGGTGACAACTGACAGTTCATTTGTTTCTTTAGATAATTGCTAGCTAGAGCCTTGAGGACTAAACCAAAAGGGCAGAAACTCCAAAATGTGGCTTTTACATAATCAGTCCGGCATATGAAAAAGATAATTTCTATCAGCTCCCATGAATTCCTTCATGTTTCCTCCCTCTAACGATCATCTCTCAAGGGCATCTCTAGAATATATCAGGGTTACATTGTCTAAAGAACCCAAGTACCCACCAACCTTTGTTATTGGTTTTCCACTATAAGCCAACCAAGCAAACTAGATACACGTGACGACAAAGGATCTCTTTGATTCAGCTTTATAGAACATAATTTCTGTCAAGAATATGAACTAAAAGGGTTTCACTACGAAGCAAATTCTTGAAAAATTGTAGATTTTTCCGGTACAACTTGGAATCTCCTATCGCCCTAAATTTTTTAGATTTCTCATCCACCTATTGAAAAAAAAATACCGTTTACACACCCATGTCATTTTCTTTCTCGCATCTCACAATAAATTTTGCACAACTCACAACTAAAATTAAAATTTCAGGAATCCACGGATGAAGCAAACACACCCTAAGCAGAACACAAAAGATTCGTTGCTGCAAGATTTACATTATACGCAACATTTGTCACATGCTGGACACTGTAAACTGTATATGTGATGCCGACTTCAAGAAAGTGAAACATGGTTTGGCATATTTTAATGTTGTGTAAATACAGCAAACTAAAGCAAGGATGCTAAATTCTGATGACGGCTATTCGAAAAACTACACGAGCAACTATAATGGCGCATTCAAACTAGTAATGAAACCACAAAACAAACAAGATCACATAGTTTTCTGGTTGAAATAGAAAGAATGATATGATAGAGTAACATAGATACGAACCTGAAATAGTAGGTGTGTGTCCAGAGATGATAGGTCAGCAACACAGCTTCTGAACTTCGGGAAGAAATCATGAGACCTTACATCGTGCATTTTCAATCTAACAAATAAGGCAATAAAATCCACTTGTCAAAAGAGAGTAACACTTCAAATTCATCACTGTATAAACCAAGCTGAAAACAAGCGACTAGGAATAGGCACGGGCAAAATCCAGCCATACAACCGTTGATTGTGACCAGTGCGTAATCAAGCAATCTAGCAAATTCATTACGAGTGAGGTGAACGAACAGTCTAGCACACAGGACAAGGGTGCCCATGACCCGGCGCATTGTGTTCCACGGTAAATGATGAGACCTTCAAATCCAAACAAGAAAAAAGGCTGCCGTCTAGCAATGCAATGTGAAGGGAACACAAGTTCAGAGCGCTGGAGTACGGCTAATTACCCGTGCGGTCTGCAGCGCAAACCCTACAAAGACCAAAAACACACTAATTTTCAGAAACGAAGGGACGACGTGAACCCTAGAGTAAATTTCGGAATCCTAGGCGACGCGTAAAAAATCTCCGCGAAAGACGCGGAATTGGGAGTAATTGGTTGCGAAAGGTCACGAATTGGACAATTTGCCAACGTTCTAGCAAAGAAGAAGACATTCCGCTGCGGTAAGAGTAAGACCCGAGGTATCCGACAGTGTAACGCAGAAGGCCGGGGTTCCTTACCGCCTGGCGAAGGAACTGGCCAGCAGGGTGTCCAGTCCGCGCCACCCACGCCTGTCCAGCGGTGAGATGAGTACGCCGGAGCTCGGGGGGGGGGGGGGGGGGGGGGGGGGGGGGGGTAGAGGATACCCTCTAAAAACATATTCTATACTCTAAAGTATATTTTATATATTTCATACTTCCAATATATACACTTAAAAAAATTCCGATTTGACTGCTTCAGTTTTATTGTCTTATACTCTTATCTTTTCAAAGAGTACAAGAAAATAAATTTTGGGCGCAGGTGATTTGGGCGTTTTTGATGCTTTTCAAAGAGCTCAAAGAGAGACATTTAAATTTAGAAACAACTTCAAAGATGTGTGAGCTCATAGAGTTCATGAGACTCTCTAAATTCAATGACTCTAGTTTGTAGCATTGGTGCCATTTCACAAAATGAGGGATAAAAGCGGAGATCTCAATCTCAATTACTTGTGCCATGTCTCACTCCGTCCCAAAAATGTTTATAGTTTTGTAAATTAAAGATGAACTACAAAACGACAAACTTTTATAATAAAAAATAAATTCACGGTACCATTACCGATGCCACGATATGAGTGTTGCATGAGTGTCAAAAGCGCCCATGTTAATTACGATCAAATTTAAGATGTGGTCACCAAATTTTCTTGGGTGCAGCAGAATCAGTGTTGCATGAGTGTCAAAAGCGCCCATGTTAATTAAGATGAAACTTAAGTTGTGGTCATCAAATTTTCTTGGGTGCAGCACAATCACAATCTGTGGAACAACGCTCGATGGGGCATGTTGACCAACATCTTCGAGTCAAATAGACACAGTTATTCTTTAGAAACCAACAACTAGCTACGAGAGTTTACATGCACAATACCTATACCTTACACAAAGTGATATGTGTTTATCTAAGAATATAGTCTCTCAATCCTATATTATTCTCGTTTAGGACAAAAAATTAATTTATTTTAAATTGAAATTCTTATCTTAAACAACGAATAATATGGGTTAGAAGGAGTACGAAGAATGAAAAGCAATTGCTACTAGCAGTAGCTAATATCCGTCGATTGGCTAGAGACCAATCCAAAGGACCCTACTGAGCTTGCTGCTAGCAATGGCGGGCGGCGTCGGGCATCTCTCTTGCTATCCCTGCCGGCGCCCTTTCCGATGACCTCGATGACGGCCTCGTCGTCGACCTTCTCCTTCTTCCCGTGCAGGTTGCCGACGAGGGCGGCCCTGAGTGCCTACAGCCACGCCACGTGCTCGGCCAACTTCGCCGTTCTCATAACCGACACGTCCCTCGCCAACAACCGCCGCACCGGCCCGACGCCGAGGAACTTGAGGCTGAGGCTATCTTCATCAATGATAGGCAAAATGGAACCCCATTTCAACATTTGCCCGGTGCTACAGTAGTTCTTTGCTAGTCAAATTTTTGTGTTCTCCAACAGTGAAGGCATACTTGCTAGGAAAAGAAAATGTTTTCTGTTCGCCAACACAATCCAACGTTTTCTGTTCTTCACGGAAGGCGAGAAGAAGGGACTGCCAGACGTGCGAGCAGATGGGGCTCATCAGAGAACCGGCCAGAGGCCGAGTAGCTAGCAGCTCGGACTGTGAGCGCTGTCCGCTTAGGTTCGATCCCTCCTGAAAGTTAGGTGTCTCATTTCTCTCTCAAAGTATTCGGACGCTACCCTATGTGTTAAAAAAAAAAGATGGTGCTCACCACGCTCGACCGCCGGGACTGCGAGTCCGAGCTCCTCGCGCTCGCGCGGCTCCACGCCGTGTCAATGCTTGACGCGTCCTTCCTCCGCGGCGATGACCGTGGGGGCGCGGAAGTAGGCCGACAGCGCGCGCGGTCGTCGGACCGCACGTTCGTTAGGTGGATCGCGAGGGAGTGGGGTGCCGAAGAGGGCGCAATGCGGGGGCGGCAGACTGAGGAGTGGATGTGCAAGATGGTGGGTCTGGAAGACGAAGCGGGAGGGGGGCGAGGAAGACGAAACTCGATGCCTCACCTCGCGAGCGTCGGCATATTTGCCGATCGGGAGCGCGCTGCACCGTTTGTTGGTGGGTGAAATGAAGGGGTGGAGAGATGCATTTTGCAGAGGGCGCGACGCGGGGGCGGCGGACCGAGGAGTGAATGGGCGAAACGATGGGTCTGTCGAGGAAGACGACGCAGGAGGGGGGCGAGGAAGACGAAACTCGATGCCTCACTTCGCAAGCGTCGGCGTATTTGCCAATCCGGAGCGCGCGGCACCGTTTTGTCGGAGGATGAAATGAAGTGGTGGAGAGATGCATTTTGCAGATATTCTCCATTTGGCTCCTCCTGTTAGAGACAACTTAAACCATACTTGCACGTGCTTTATTACCGCAGGTAAACGGGCCTACCCGTCAGGAAGAAATAATCCAGCCCAATTTACTTTCATGAGGACGGCCTGTACAAGACCGGCCCACGAATAGATTAGGCCCGTGGACTGGTGGTGGTCGGGAGAATTCCCCCGCCGCCGCCGACCAGTGAGAGAGAGCGAGAAGGGAGGGAGGCTGGACTGACCGGAGGTGGAAGACGAAGGCGGAGAGAACAGAGAAGCGAAGGGAGGGGAGCGGGGATGGACATCATCTCGCAGCTGCAGGAGCAGCTCAACGAGATGGCTATGGTGGCCGTCAACACGTTCGGTACGCTGCAGCGGGACGCGCCGCCCGTCCGCCTCTCCACCAGCTACCCGGACCCGCTCAACCCCAACCCTAACCCCGACGACCCCGCGTCCCAGCCGCAGCCCGGCGCGCAGGGGCAGCCGCAACAGCAGGCTCAGGCTCAGTCACAGACGCCCGCCCCTCCGCCGCCGCCACCGCAGCCGCCCGCGCTCGACCTCGACGAGCAGCCCAAGGCCATGAGCCACGCCCTCGTCCTCGCCGCTAAGAAGGTACTAAATAATACACCTCCCGTTCTCCATGTTCCTTCTCTGCCGCGCCACCCGCTCGACGCAATTCCTGCGCAGTGTTCCTCTGACCACTTGGCGTCATTGCTGCGGGTACTTAAGGCCATGGATCTGACTGTAATTCCCTGCTCGCTAGCTAATCAAGTACTAATAGTAATGCTGTCTTAGCTGTATCGCTCAGTGACCGCAAAGGGAAAAAAATGTTGCTTCAGTTCTGCTTATCTGGCGTAATGTCACAGACGGAATCATGTCTATGCTAATGAAACTGCATTGCCTCTTTAGTGTCGCTAGCTTATACGGACAGTTGACTGAAGTGCCTTAGTTTCAGCTTCACAAAGTTTTTACATCTATTGTAACAATTGCATAGTAGCATTATAGTGACAATTTCAGCTGACTGTAGTTGAATGATGCTCATGGTCATATCTTTCCAGTAAAATATAAGAAGACCGGCATTTCTTTTCTGTTCGTGTTTACTGTCCATCCCAAATCATAGTTGCAATGTTCTTCCACTGCTCGGCAATTTTCTTTGGTTTCCTCTGATATAGGAAAATACTGGCATTCTATGCAGTTTGATGCTCTTGTTGCTGCATTGCCACTATCATCAGAAGAGGATCAGCTGAAGAGAATCCAAGAGCTTCAGGTTGGTATAATCAGATTAATGCGCCAGGCAGTGAATTTGAACGGTGTGCATCAGGCATGCTGACTCCTGCAACTAAGTTGTGTATAAACTTGAAATACAGGCTGAGAATGAAGTTGTGGGACTGGAGCTTCAAAAACAACTCAAAGCTGCTGGTAACATGTTTATCACTGCTCTGTATTTCAGCTGTTGCAGTTTCTTAACATGCTCACTGGATTATACTGATACAACATATCTTGTTGCTGCTACAGAGCTGGAGTTGAAGCAGGTTGAGGTGTTGTTTAATGAAGCAACTGACAATTGTATAAATTTGAAGAAGCCGGACCAGTAACTATGCAAGTAAGTTTGAATGGATTCATGTTCCACCTTGCAACTAAACCCCACCTAACCAGCTTTTGCAAACATTGATCTCAGTACAAACCATCATTTTTTTCTTTTGATTCGTGATGATTATTGCTTAGGTTGCCAGTATGGATTATAATGTGAGCAACAGTGTTGATTGCAGTGAATGCTAGAACTTGATTATGTTCTGATGGGAATCAATGTTTCACATAACAGGTCTGCCGAGTGAACAAGTCATGAGTGGTTGAGGGTTGAAACAGGACACCAGTGTAACATTTCTAGTCTCTCCTGTTCTCAGATAGTATTGGTTACATTTGCAGACATTGTCGCTAGTTCTGTCAAGTTTAAATTAAGTGTATTGATATTATGAAAGAACTTGCTGGATTAATTATGCTGTGACGATGAACTGGATGTCTTGGTCTGGACAAGCTGTCTTCCCACTAGATTTAGAGAGATGTAGATAGAGATAGAGATAGAGATAGAGATAGAGATAGAGATAGATAGAGATAGATGGATAGACACGGAAGCTATTTCTTGAAGTTCCATTACTGAAAACACACCCTCTGCTCACACATGAACAAAAGAAAAGCGAACACACATAATCTCCTAAAATTAAATTCTTATTAGATCAAACTGAGTACCCAGCTCAAGCATATTTGCAACTGCCAAGACCTGCAACAACAAGAAGAGGAGGAGAGGGTCTATCATGTCAACCCCCAACAATAAGCAACGGATCACTAGGTAAGGATTGAGATACTCGTCTCCCTTGTTGCTTACTGGGATCTGTGATGGTGATGAGGCCGGTGCCGTTGAAGAAGCAGTTCCAGGAGTTCCTCCCCCTGGCCTGGTAGTAGGCGTTCATGGCCACCGACGCCCGAGACACCAAGCTGTCTGGATGGGCGCAGCCACCGGTCCCCTGGATGGCGCTGCAGTCGCTCTCGGAGCAGGCGAACTCCAGGTTGGCCTTCAGCGCGGCCTCGTCCGCTGAAGGGTTGGCGACACACCATGTCTTGTTGGCTGGCTGCGAAGTGCGGACAGGTGAGGGCAGAAGAAGATTTTACTGCAGAACAGAGTGATTTGGAAGATGATCTGGGCAACATTTACCTGGTTCTGGCATAAGGTTGTTGTTGCTGCTGCTAAAGAGTGGAGACAGATGTAAGATCAGCGATTAAATGATTAGAAGTTAGTGGATTTGAACACAACTTTTACAGGGCAAACGACGGAAATGCTGAACAAGATAAGATAGATGTACCATCAGTGTAAAGCACGAATAGTGTGAGCGCAAAGAAGGCGAGGAGTTTGTTGCCGGATGATGACATAGCTTGTATCTTCTGGAGTACGGTAGGATATATGATGCGAAAATCCTCTAAAATCTGTATTACCCTTTCGATGAACAACAAAGAGGAACGAACACAGAGATCCTGGCACACAGGAAACGGTCCGATTTATAGGAAGGAGAAGCAGCGGTGGCAGCACAAAGGGCGTCTCTAGCTAGCAGAAACGGTTTCTGCTGTTACTGCTTTGTAAATGTGTTCAGTTAGTGCTGTTGTGACAAGTCATGCCCACGTTCCGTGCAAGATAATGACGGCTCTGCCGTTACCATACTTTACCACCACATTATCTCCCCATAAAATGCTTAAATATATACGGAGAGGTATAACCGCGAGATGATGAGTGGGGTTGATGCGTTCAGGAACAAGTTTATCATCTGGTATGTCCCTCCTGAACGACGCCTGCCTCTGCCTCTGAGCGTGTTCAGACAACCAGCAAAAAAAAATTCTACGTTCAGAAAGAAAGCTTCAAACAACAGCCACAAGAACACGAAGCCTTGTGTGTTTAGCACGCCTTACGCGGGCCAACAGCAGGCTGCATTGCGTGTCTATTGGACAGTTCTTTAAACCCAGCCCAATAGTAACGAACTAAGCCCAACGATCAGGCAGGCCCATATGAGACCAAACAACTCAACTTGGCACCATTTCCCCCTCGCCTTCCCTACCACCCCTCCCGCCGCGCCGCCTCCTCGCCGGTCGCCGCCCCGCTGATCTCGCGCCACGCGACGCCAGCGGTCGTCGAAGAAGAGGCTTCCGGTACACTCCTATGGCACAGGCCTCGGCCTCGGCGCTTCTGCGCCGCCTCAGGCGCCATCGCGACCCCGCTGCCACGTTGCTCTTCCGGCACCGCTTCCTCTCCTCCGCCTCCGCCCCCTCCTCGCTGGGGCGCGCTACCAGCCCTGACCAGCTCGGTGGACACGGCGGAAGCAGCGGCCTCTCATCTCGGTCCGGTTCCCACCCGCGCCCTCGGCTCCCTCCTCCTCGTCGGCAGCAGCATCAGCAGGTGGCTACGGCCACGGCCACGGCCACGGCCGCGAGGGGGGCGCACCGAGCTTCTGCTTCGAGGTAGAGATACACCCGAGCGACGGCGCCTCGCTGGCAGCTAGTACCTCATTTTCTCTCGAAATGCTAGTTACGCAGCTGCTAGGCAGCCTGACGGAGTTGCGATTCCTGTCTCACAGCTCTGAGAGCCCCGTGGGAACAGAGTCGAGTCATGCTACCACTGCATCCCCGCATTCCGAGGCCGTGCGTTTCATCAAGTCCGCGTTCGGGAAGCTGGAAGGTATGTGACCGTGACATGTTAATAGCCATTTCAACTGCGTACGTAGATTAGCACGCCACACTTTTTCTTGACCTGACGCTCGACCTTCTAGTCTTCTACTTCATTGCTGTTGCAGTTTAACCCCATTCCTTTTACTTTTGTAAAACAGGACAACATCATTGTTGGTTGAACGCCATGAATGGTATTTGGAGGACTTTGAATGAAGACGGAACATATCTTATTCTTCTGTATAGGCCCTGTGAAATGTTAGACAGCAACGGCAAATGCTCATCTGCTTTTGGAAAGTTGAAATATCTTCAACGGAGGTAGTTGCGGGAAGACTTCCCAGCTTCAATCATTTTTATAATGTTCAACTTTTCTAATCACGCCTCTCTAGGTACCCACGTCTGAATGTTTTCGCCGTGCAATATGGGAGTGATACTAGTTCTGTAGCTGCTGAAATCCAATCGGTTCAGACCGTAATGAAGGAGTACATTACATTTCCTATTTTGAAGACAGACAAAGACTTAACCAATGTGAGGCAAACAACCTTGCAATCCTCACACTGCTAGAAAGTTTGGAATATTTTTTTTGACGAGTGCATGTTCCATACAGAATCTTCATAGATTTTGTCTAATTATGCCTTTTCCATCCATCTTGCTAGTCTATTTCCCAGCTCTCGAGTCTCGATATAAGCATCCGTTTCTTTTGTTTTTATTTTAGCTATTATACAAAATAGCTGGTTAAAACAAGGAATTTCCTTTTGATGAGTGTTCAGATGACAGGTGCTTGCTACTTGCTACTTGAAGGTTCAAAGGACCCTATGCTGTTCTCAACGTGGCATGAGGAGCCTGAGGTCATGATTAAGGGTAAAATCTGGGCACCTCTTGCAATATTCATGATGAATATATGCTATTTTGCTTGTCTATTTTTGTTTACCACTTAAGTTTTTCAATAATGTTCCTTAAACACCTTGCTGATCTTTGAATCGTTATGGAATGCAGCTGTAGAGGAACTTAGTGCATTAAAAGAAGAACCTTCTGAAAACGTCCTATTGAGGGTTTCTTGGCAGAAAGAAGAGGCTATCAAAGAGCCATATGTTGGTTCCTTCAGAAACTTATTACTGTACCACCCAGGTACTTACAGCTTCCTTCTTCATTTTACTTGAGCATCATGTTTGCAGCCCAAAATATATTGGATATTGAAATCAGGCACACCTTTGTTTTTTTTTTTTTGCATCCAAAAGTGTTAATATACATTTTAATATGCTGCAGCATGCTTATCAGTTGATGAAGATGACGATCGTATATTTATCTCTGACAGTAACCATCATAGGATCATCATAAGCAACATCGATGGGATGGTTATGGATTGTGTAAGCATGACATGATGTTTAACTTGGCTTCCAGTCTTATCCTTATTGGTCGAAGGTCTGCAGACGTGCAGGATAGCAAATTGATATTTATGTTTTGCTTTGCAGATTGGATCTCTCCCAGGCTTTGAGGATGGTGAATTTGAATCAGCCAAGTTCTTGCGCCCGGCTGCATCATTTTATCATGCTCCTGAAGACTGCCTATATATTGTAGATTCGGAGGTAATAATCCAGAGTAGAACGTCAATGTTTATTCTCTTTGTCCAAATAAATGTATGCTTTTTACTGCCGGCACCTTGGATCTGGGTTAGA
This sequence comes from Tuctoria greenei, assembly GCA_036927565.1. Lineage (NCBI taxonomy): Eukaryota > Viridiplantae > Streptophyta > Magnoliopsida > Poales > Poaceae > Tuctoria > Tuctoria greenei. Next base: position 37,424,969 of record JAYESD010000008.1, read on the forward strand.
TCAATGAGAACCGGTCAGGTTCCTGGTGTCAGATGAAAGTAATCATGTTAAATAGTTATTAATAATAGTGAACAGTTATGGCTATCCACGATGCTGACGAGTCATGAGTTATCTGATTCTTTTGCAGAATCACGCAGTCAGAAAAGCAGATTTGGGAAGAAGGATTGTAGAGACAGTTTATCCGGTCTTCAATAAAAGCAGTGGTGTCTTGAGTTGGATTATTGATAAACTTGGTTTGAAAAAGGAAGTAGCTCCAACTATTCAAGATTTTGATTCTGATGTGATAGCACTTCCATGGCATTTGATACAAATTTCAGAGGATAACTTATTGGTAGCAGACCGCAAGTATGCCACTGTTCTCATTCCTTCCATGTTGACCTTTTGAGATGCGAATTTGACTGTCATGTTTTCATATGATGCTTTAGTTAGCGCCTTGTATGTTCTGAAATCTGATTTATCTTGTGCATCATGTGTACCTTTCCTGAGTTGAGCCCAACATTTGGTTTTGGGTATATTATAGAAATTTCTGCATTAGTCTCAGAGTCCCAGTGATGCTTTTGATATCCACAATTCATTCTTTCGATATACAGATTAATGAATATGCTGCATTTTCCATTAGTGTTCAATCAATCTTATTTTCAGTTTTTCCCACGATAAACTATATTTTTTTAGTTTTAGTATGTCATACAGTCACAATATGCTTGGCCAACTATTGCTGGTACCCATTTGGGACAAATCGACCTGATTATTCAGTTGTTAGGCAATTATTCAGACACATTTTTTATTTTGCAGCTTTGAAGTACCATGGATCCTGAGAGTATCAACAGGTGAAAAACTGGATATCGGAAGAGGTTAGTACATCTTATTTCTTTTATATGTGTCAAGCTTAACTTTTCTTATCTCAACGATTTAAAGTTGTGTGAAGGTAGAGCTGAAGCAATGGAGGCATATCAGGAAACTGTAAATGAGAGGTGCACCCTTCTTAAAGATGTGCACGCTTGGTCGTCACATGCTAAAGAGCATTCATATTTGTTGGATGAGAGTCCCAACAGGGAACTTGTATCATCAGTCTCAAGATTTCAGAATTACATTGTCTTCTGTGATACAGGTTAATCTTATTGATATTAAGGCCTTCTTTTGGTGTCAAATCATATCATAAATGATTCCAATTTTCTTTTGATTGTCTGAAGATGGTCAAAGAGTTTTGAAGCACAACTTGGACACCAGGAACACCTCAAATATTCACTTTTCAAACTGTGAGGTCCTTGGGTTGCCATATTGGTTTGTTTGCAATCTTGAGAGGGTATCAACCTGGTGAGCTGCTGATTCCCAATCAAACATGGAAATAGATTTGCTGATGAAGTGATAAAAGATGTCTTCCTTATTTTTCATGGTCCTGACATATTTCTGCCATTACCTCCAACTGGCAGGGGACATTCAACCGGCCAATTTCAAGAGCAGACCCGCCAAGTAGATGTGCTTCCTGGTATGTTTCAACTTTCAACCCCCTGCTTCCTTTTCTTCTCATGATATGTCCATATTTGATCCTTTGTGTTGATAGTAATGATTGCATTCATGTGATGTCTACCCGCAATAGTTTGATGCACAACCATTTCATGACTACTTAGCATGACTGCGGCGCAGTAGAGAGGAAATGATATTTACAGGTCATTATCTATGTATTTTACATTTTTTTTCCTTTGCTCCTATTTTTTCAATTCTCTAATATTTTTTTTATTCGATGATAGAAGTTACAGTAGGTGCTTTTTGGCATGTCTATACAGAGATTGCATAAAAGAGCTTCAGGAATTGTACTACACTTAAAATAACCATGAAAATTACCGTTGAATCTGAGTGCGTAATCCCAAGATGAACTTTGGTTGTTCCTCTTTGATTGGTGTAACATTGCACTATAGTATAGTATTCTAGTAAGATAGTTCCGTTGATCGGAGGTGTTCAATTTAACTTAACAGGAAAGTGCAACATCACGGTGTACATAGACATTCCAGCTGACACTGAGCTAGCTGCACCTTTAGCCGAGAACTGTATTTGGCGCCAAGTAAGGGGATCAGGTGCTGAGATCTCTTGTTTCGATGGACCAGAGACGGCCACAGAGAAGGTAAAAAGCGCAGTTGTGGTTGTAGGATATGTAATTCTTTGTTTGCTAAGCAGTTGTCAAATGTGAATGCGCGTGGTATCAGGTTGGTATAGCACAACAGTGGTACGATGAGCTAGACAATCTAGCCTTCTCCGAAGTCGCCGAGGAACCCACCACCGCGCGTGAAGGTGAAGGTGACGGTAAACCTGCAGACCAGAGTTACCGAGACCAGAGATCGGCGCGTTTCGCCTGCACAGTGAACGTCAGCCCTGGGACATGCGAGGTGCGGTTCTCCTCTTACCACGGCCTTGTCCTGGCCGAAACACTTGTACTCACTGCTAGGAGTACTGTACTTGCTTGGAAGCATGTAGGTGTATCATCACCTTGCTTGTTGACGCTAAGCAACGCGAGGCTTTTATTCGCAGCTGGTGGTCTCTGCGGCGCTGTACCTGAAGCTGGCGAGGACGAGACCCGACCATGGGGAGGAGCGGAAAGCGGTCGTGAAGAGGGTCATGGGGTGCCAGCAGGGCCGCGAGGAGCACGCCGGCGTGGAGCTGCTGATGGGGAGGAGGAGCCGCGCGGACGCGGACGTGAGGGACCTGGTGGTGGCGAAGCCGGTGCACCTGAGGCTCCGGCTGCTGTGCGCCGATCACCCTGCCGGCGCCACCAACAAGGAGACCATCAGCACTGAGTCCAGCGTCAAGATCAGCCTCTCCGTAGACTAGCGAGTTGAATCTACTCTACTTCTTTTGGTTTCATACTGGACTGTCGTGGTGTTGCACACGCCGATGCACGAGCTGAAGGAAGCGTCAAATATTCAGAGTAGATGTAGTTTTGTTTAATTCGCCGAGCTATAAAATTGTGGAGACAGTAGTAGTCGCTGTTGCCTTTCTGGTAATGTCGGCGACGAGATATTGTATTCATAATGACGTCGTGCGCGCCAACCTTTGTTTGACTCGCCTACTTTTGACTTGCAAACTACTTACTCTTACTCCTACTCTCCGTTTTTGAACTGTTGTGATAACAATTTTAGTTTATTTTTGAAATAGATTTATTGTACTAATAAATAGTATCTATATTTTGAATTGTTACTAATGATACTATTCTCTCTTTTCTCCAAAGATTGTCACTTTTAATTTATTTTTAAATTAAAGGTGACAATATTTTGATAAAGAAAGGAAGATTTTTTAAATAGATTTATTGTACGAACGGAAAAACCGAAAGAGAAAAACAAAGAGATCCGGTTCGTGAGTGACAAGTGGTACCCACATGGGGGGTTACCATTGCCACCGATCTGCTGCTCTGCGGAGCACGCCAACATTCATTCGCGGGGGAGTAGTAGTAGACTCCGGTGAATTACGAAGCACAAACTCAACAATCTTTGCCGCGACAGCGGGACGCGCCCCCCGGCTTCCGTCGCCGCCGCAGCAGCCATGGAGAGAAATGGCGGGAAGCCATCGCCATCGCCGCCGGTGTGGAGGGACGGCGCGGTCACCTACCTCCACCTCCTCTTCTACATCGCCATCTCCGGCGGCCAGATCTTCTTCAACAAGGCAAGCCCCACCCCACCCCACCCCACCTCCCTTCCTTCCTCTTCCCCACGGCTGGGCCGTGTCTCGTGAACACGCGCTGGCCGCCGGTAGTTTGCTTTGCTTGCGTCTTGTGTCTTCGCCTCTTCGGGGTAGCTTAGCGTCGTCGGTAGGGCGGAGTCGGGGCCGATTCGCCGGTGACTGTCTCCTCGGTGGTGAGTGGTGAGGGGGGTGGGTGCTCTGAACCTGCCGGAACGCGTCCGAATCGGGGAATTTTATGAATGAAGAAACGGGTGCCTTACCTCTCTGCAGTGCACAGCAAGTGCCTTGCGTCTGGCAGGCACGATCGCTCATGGTGGACGCCTGTTCGAGCTTTTGAATTTTGATTCCAGTTCAGCTTGAGGGAATCACCGTCTCGTGACTCTCGAGTAGTTGCTCCACTACCATTTCAAAAATTCGTATAACTGTCACAGTTAGTTCCATGAGAAAGTACAAGTCTTTGAAATCGTATTATCCTACATAGTTCGATACACTTCAACGTGACTTTGTAGATGAAATGTGCGCCTCCATTTTTCCTTCACGTTATTTCTTCAGAAACTGGAGATCTGGGAATGGTTGCAGCCTTCGTTGGTTGTTTTGCTTGAGTGATGTGGATCTCCTTTTTGCTGGGACAGTTTGACTTGCTTGCTTGCCAGCCATGTGATAGCTCGTAACTACTTTCTCTCAACAATAAGAAATTCACTTTCTTTTTGCTGATTACGTCGGTGAAACACGTGGTTCACACTCTATGGCACTATGATTGTCCTATCCTAACGAAGAATTTGTTTCCAATTGCTGGTTTTGTGGTGCCATTGCTTTGCCAGTAGCATGAGCTTTGAGAACATCGTAATCTATGTTTCGCTGGCTGCTAGAGCCTTTTCACTAACAGATTGACTATGTGACTTGGAATCAACTCATGGGCATTGTGCTCTTGTCAAAGTTCAGATGTTTCCGTTGGACCATTGGCTACCTTATTCTAGATGACCTCAGGAAAAAAAAAATCAGTACTTTCAACTTAATCCATTGGATCTATATTTATTTTCAGTAAGAACATTCCAAAAGACGTGTCCCTGAGGACATTTTGCCGTTTTTTATTGGATTAATCATTATCGATTAGAACCCCTGAGGACATAGTTCTCTTTGATGTCAAATTGTAAATCAAGACTCCAGGTTCGTTGCCACATCTTGAACATGTGTGAATTCCACAAATTAGAAGTCTTGGTGGTTTAACGAAATTATCGTGATTAACTGGAATTTCCTTACACAAGCCGTTGCATAAGATTCCATTCTTGTTAATAATCGATGAACAGCCTTCTGGCAGAGTTCCTTTTGTCTTATTGGGTATGATATCCAGCACTGAAGTGCTGCCATTGATGTTGTTAATAATATTATGTTACTTTTCTCTTGCATTTTCTTCAACCATGCTAAATACCTAACTTTGGCTTGATACAGTGGGTCTTATCCTCAAAAGAGATCAACTTCCCCTATCCAGTGGCACTAACTCTACTACACATGGTCTTCTCTTCTGTAGTGTGCTTTGCGATTACAAAAGTTTTCAAGGTACATGTCACATGCATTGAAAGGAGACACAAGTTTTTTCTTTCTGTATGACCAGTTAGCAGTGTAATAACTAAGACTTGTTCTATTATGTTTGGATACCTGGTATTTCCCTGGCACATAGCCAAATACTTACTATTTCCCTTTACCTTGATGATGTTTTCCAGATCATAAAGATCGAGGAGGGAATGACTACAGATATGTGAGTCTTTGCTCTCTAGTTTCACCAAAATCATGTAGTATTTTTTTGCTCTTTAGTTTTCCATGGTATATTATTTTGTATTGCATATGCAATTCATCTATGATTATGGCATGCATCTATAACTATCATGCCTAGTATACATAGATGACAGTGATGTTTCACCCATTTTGTACTATGATTGTATATTCTAGCATCGATATATATATATATATATATATATATATATAATATGGATCAGTTTTCACTGAAATAAACATAATATCCATTGAAATAAACATGGTTCTGCTCTAACCAAAAGGCGAACTTAAAAAGTCAAAGATTAATGGGTTTTGGGTAAATGGAAGATTCAGAAGGTTCCTATTTAGTGGATGACCACCCTCAGAATTTTTTTCCTACCCATCTATCACATGGATTTGTGGGCATAATGCTTGTTGTATTGTTTTGAATTCATCATTCTGTTCATAATGCACTATTTTTTCTAACTAGTTCACCTGAACTTTCAGATATATTAGTTCAGTCATTCCAATCGGAGCAATGTTTGCAATGACTCTGTGGCTAGGAAACAGTGCATACCTCTACATATCTGTTGCATTTGCACAGATGTTGAAGGCAATAAGTATGTTTGTTATCTGGGTAACTGGGTCTAGTTTAAGATGGGCTAGCATAGATTTTTACTAATTTTTACATGATGCTAATATACTCCTTTATTGATTGTTCAGTGCCTGTAGCTGTGTTCCTACTCGGAACAGCATTTGGTCTAGAAGAAATGAGCTACAAAATGCTTGCTATCATGTCTATCATCAGTGTCGGAGTTATTGTGGCTTCTATTGGTGAAATTACAATCAGTTGGGTTGGAGTGGTTTACCAGATGGGTGGAGTTGTGGCAGAAGCCCTTAGACTTATTTTCATCGAGATATTCTTGAAGAAAAAGGGTGTCAAACTGAACTTGATATCCATGATGTACTATGTTAGCCCATGCAGGTATCTTATCCATACGCTCTTCTGATTGGTTAACTTAGAACTGTTGGCTATTATTTTGACATCATCTATGATTTTTTTCTGCAGTGCTCTGTGCCTCTTTATTCCCTGGTTATTGTTAGAGAAACCAAAAATGGATGATAGTGTTTCCTGGAACTTTCCTCCATTTACATTGTTCTTGAACTGCCTGTGCACTTTTGTACTCAATCTGTCAGTCTTTCTGGTCATTTCTCGGACTAGTGCATTGACAGCTCGTGTTACTGGAGTTGTGAGGGATTGGTCCGTAGTTCTCCTGTCAGCTGCTATATTCGCTGATACAAAGCTTACTTTTATCAACATAGTTGGATATGCAATAGGTATTCAATTGGTGAATCTGAAATTTTAACTTCATAATTTGTTTTGATTCTATTTTAGTACATTTGATGTCACAAGTGCTAAATCAATTAAATATCTAAGATAGCCATTTGCAACCTGCAGCCATAGCAGGAGTCGTCGCATATAACAATCATAAGCTCAAAGTGAAACCTCAAGTGAACCAGCAGCAGGGCGAGGAGAACAAAGTCAACCCAGGGAGCTCTCGAGATGTTGAGACATCAACAAACTTTACAAAGGAAGCTTCTTAGCACCAAAGCAGTGGAGATTTTGAAATAGAGCACACAATATGTCATCCCCAAATTTCCTGATGTTTGTATGCATTCACTTGTGCCCCAGGAGAAGCAGGCTCTTGATTTTCCTGAGTTGGCCAGCTCTCCGTGTACAAGATATATTCTTTTCATCCTGAAAGTCGACAGAGAATGCATTTTGTACAATGATGTTCAAGAAGTCAAGGCATCACCATACCATTTGTACTATTGTGCCCCTAATCTGTGGGGGCAAGTAATACAGATCAATTAGGTTCAGTAGTTTTTCTTGTCTTTTGATCTGTGTAGGAATTGAACAGGTGATCTAAAAGATGGAGACCTGAATCCTTATTTGTACTTGATTTCTTGGGAACCAAGATATAGTGATGTATGAAGCATGTTTGTTGATGGCAATATAATTCTTACAGGCCAAAGGTTGTGATGATATCACCATTCCAAGATTCCCCAATTGCCATGTTTTTTCTTTTGAACAAATCCCCAATTTCCATGTTGATAATTCAATATGAAGGATGATTTACAATCTCTGAAGTATGCTTGGTAATGAAAATGCATTGTGACATACCAAAGGTTGTAATCCACATTCTTGAATTCCTCAATTGCCATGTTGGGATGTTGTATGATGGATGTTTTTATTGTCCTAAGAAAGATATGAGGAATGCGCTAAAGAGCTTGCTGGTAAAGTTGATACTTTGGTGAGGGTTTTTTCCCTTATAATTATTGACATGAGATAGCCGTAGCGAATTACTGGCGGTGTCATCTTCTGAAATAAATGAATTTTAAGATAAAAGAATTTATTTTATTTTGAACTAAATCAGATGTCATCTTAAAAATTTTAATTTATTTTGAACTAAATTAGATGTCTCAGACGTCCAAAAAGATAGGTTCGTTTGGTTTGGACTCTAGCAGCTGGGCTGAGCAAGGACCCAACCGGCCACAGACACCTTCCCTTCCGCGCGGCGGCGGCGCGCGGAAAGAGCAGGGCCTTGTCGCCGGCAGCGTGGGCAGGGCGAGCAGCTGCCGCAACCCGCCATACGGAACCCGTGGATTTTGTGCACCGGCAAGCAGCCCATCCTCAAGTCTCCAGGTTTGTTCACGTGCCATCGGATCATGGACTCGAAGAGATGAGCTCGGTTTCGATTTTTTAACCTGTTGTTCTCTTAGCAAAATGGAAGAGGTGAGTTCTTCAGAGACTCCAGTTTCTGACTGCAATGGCGAGCAGCAGCAGGCTCCCCTGCCGCTGCCGGCCGCCTTCCTCGAGTTCCTCAGCGAGAATGGCCTGGACCCAGCAGTGTACTCCACGGCAGCCTCTATCCCGCGCTACATAAGGTGAGGAGGCTCAGCCCGTCTGATTCCATTCTCGCTGCACTGCACATGTTCGCTCTTTGTTGTTGAATACCTTTTTGTTGCACATACTTCTGCATTTTTGTTAGCGTTGAATTTAAGACCACAAGTTTGATTTGAATTTCTGATTCGAAGGCTAAAACCAGGCATGGAGTGCCATGTCGAAGAAGTTGAAAGCGAGTTGAAGTGTTGCCTGGAGAAGGTTTCCTGGCTGCCAGGTTTCTATGCCATCCCGCCTGAAATTCAGATTGCTGGCTCCAAGGCATATCAGCAAGGAAAGGTGAGAAAAAGAATCCATACTTGGTTTTTTAGCTCTATGTTAGTTGCTGGTAATACGAGAATAATTTGCGTGTCCTTAACTGACTGTAACAACTTAGTATAAGCTGATGATATCTGATGGTAAGCCACAGATATTAAGGTCCTTCCAAGTTCCCTTATCTTATCAAAGGCAGAATTCGTTTGGCATTTCATTTTTATATTTGGAGATCAAATACCACCAAACATAAGTAAATCTGTAGATAAGTACACTGCACTCCAGTTCTGAACAAGGGCCTTCATGTACTAATGCTGAAGCTGTTTAATATGGTACTCCTTCCGTCCTAAAATACTTGTCACGTGTTAGTTCATTTTTGAACTAACAAGTGACAAGTATTTGGGGACGGAGGAAGTACAACTTATGCTGGAGCTGTTAAATATTGTAACATGAGAGCACCTGAATTGTAAAGAGTTTATCCCTCTTGCTATATGTGATAGAAGCTGCTACTCTGCCCCATGACAATCCTACTGTATTATCACGTCTTATAATATTTTTTTGTTTCTGTATTCCATTTTGTCAAGCTAAGCACACATGACTATGTTGCAGATCTACGGAATTGATGCAGCTTCTGGAGCTGCAATATTAGCACTTGATGTTCGACCAGGAGACCGTGTCCTTGACCTCTGTGCCGCCCCAGGTAATTATGTACATCAACTATTCTTTTCATATTTATTGTATTACGGTTTTTAGTGTCTACTAGATACTGAAACCAACAGCCTGCTTGCTTTTTGCACTGCATGGATGCGGAAATATCGGAAGAGCTAGCTAGTTATAACCATAACCATAAGAGTAAAGTCCATTCTATACCGATGGTTAGGTGGATATTTTGCCCAACTGCATCTACTTGGGCACCTGTAACCTGTTCTACTTGTATATACCACTTCTAGCTATCCATCATTCTTGCACCATGGTGTGTGCTGCAGCATGATGCCTGTAAGTCTGTACCATGTGTAGTGTTGTGTTTTTCTCAGTATACGTGCATCTGTTATCCTACATGTATTTGTAAGCATTATACCTAAAATATGATATAGTGCTGTGTTTTACTCAGTATACGTGCACGTGGGGACTGTAACTATATTTCTCAAATCCTTGTATACACTAATGGACAACTGTCATTGAACTATTCGTTACATAAAGACCGCTAATTTAGACTTTCTATGACCTGGTGTATCCAGTTGAATGTAAACAATGGGAGTGCTACAATCCTATTATTTTTGAACTAGTACAGTCTCAAGTCCAATATACATGTCTGATTGCCATTATTTGTTTGAGATCTTTACATTCTCCTATATATTTGTTAGATATTTCCTTGTTTTTGATATTGATGTTATTCCTGTAGTAATTGCTTACAATGCCCATACATGATGTGCAAGGTGCAAAGCTTTGCATGCTTGCAGATATGCTTGGAAGCACAGGTTCTCTGACTGGCGTTGATGTTGCAAAGCACCGTCTTGCAGCCTGCCGTACAATGTTGCAGAAGTATTCTCTTGGAGATCGTACTCGTCTGTATGTTGCTGATGGAACTTTGTTTTCCCTTTTACCTGTGGACTCTGCCCTTACAAAAGTAGAAGGTATTCTTGTCTTAAAGCACTTCAGCACTTCTGCCTTTTTTGTTTTCTTGCTTGGGAAACTTGATATGATACGAAGTTTCCATGAGTTGATGCATCTGTTTGCTATCTGTCACAGGGTCAATTGGCCTCAAAGACACTGGAAGTACATTCGCAGAGTGGACTTCAAGGAGATCATGGAAGGATCGACAGAAGACTAAGAAAGCAAATGCAACAGGTTCACAACACTTGCAGTCAAATCCAGAACCTGATCTGATATACTATGGTAAAAAGTCAGGATTAGTTGGACTGCCTAAATGTGTTGTTCTTTGTCCGCCAGCTGATGATGAAGCCTGTACATCGGGCTATGATAAGGTATTCTACTGTAACTCTGTAGCCTCACAACATTATTTTGCTTATATGACATTATTTGCTGTTGAGGTATTTTTAAAACCATCCATCTATTTTTTTCGAATAACCATCTTATAGTTTTGTGACTTCATCGATGCTGTTGGCATGTTTTAAGTGACAAGCATTTGTGATTTAGTACCCTCAATTCTGATCTTCAGGTACTTAGGGTCTAAATTTTTAACGTGGGACACCTTTAGCAAGCACACGTCACACTCGGCAACAATAAAAAGCATTCTGAGACTGGAATTTGAAGCCCTCATAGCTAACTGGACTTGATTACCACTTTTTCCGTCCTTGAATTTTAATTGCCACTGATCCATCATGCATGTGATGCATTCTATTTTGTTTAAAGTTCGTACATTTCACTTTTTTCATGAGCATTAAAAGAATTACATTTTAAAATTACGTTGTACAGTTTTTCTAATGTTCATCTTCTTCAGCAACTTACTGCATAATCATCTCTTAGCTTGCTGATGAAATTTATGCAGGTCCTAGTGGATGCAGAGTGTACACATGACGGATCCATAAAACATATTCAGAAATTTGAGTTCTGGGGTTGGAAAACTTTAGATCGCCGTGTACTTGATGCAGAAAGAACTGACAATTTGTTTGATCTTCAGGTACACTTTCACTCTTGGTGTTAGCTTGACGGGTTGATCCCTGATCCAGGCATCCAGTATTCAGCTACCCAATATATTATGGCACTGAAGTTTCTGTTCCATTACTGATGAATTTTTGCTTTATGTTCCCAAGGGAGGGTTTGATAAACTTCATTTGCTATGCAGCTACGTCTTCTCACAAATGGTTTTAAGTTACTGAAAACTGGTGGATCGCTTGTATATAGTACTTGCAGGTGGGTCATCTCTTCAAATAGAAGTATAATAGTTCATATGTCTCAACCTTATTGGAATTTCAGAACAACTTTTCATTTTTTAAGAAGCAATTAAGGAAACTGACAGTGTCTCTCCATCAAAATCCTTTATTCATGTCTAATGTGTAGGATTACAATTGGACCTTAAGGTCTAGTCGTGCTCTTAATGGATCGCAAACTCAATCTCTTATCTACTTCTAGCTCACGAGCATTATAGGGCTTGTTTGGATTGTTGCTTTTGTTTACCTTTCCAAAATTTGGTGATGTCAAATTTTGGTGTAGGATTTGGCCAACCAATATTTGGCCAACATTGGTAAAGAAAATGAACTAGCACAGTACATTAGTCCATTGGCTTGCCAAATTTTGGCTTCAATCCAAATACACTCATATTTCATGGTCAACTACCAAATTTTGGTAAGGTAACTATTGGCAACAATCTAAACACACCCTATATCTTCTCTTGTTGCTTTTCATGTCAATTGTCATGTTTTGTAACAACTACTGCTTTGCCTTGAAATAGCCTGACAGTTGCGCAAAATGAGAACGTGGTTCAGAAATTCCTCTCAACGCAACCTTTAGCAGGTATGAATTGTGTTTGCTGAGTAAGACTGCCATTTCTCATTTGGAATGCTAATCCTGCCTGTTGTAGATTTCCTAAACATTCTAATAGATGTGTTCAGTATGGTTAAGTGAATCTTACAGATAGAAACATGGCATTTATGCTTAGAGAAATATAGTGTACAATCAACAATGATTTTACGTTCCCATAAGAGTGAAGCATAATCAGCTCAGTTCAGACCAAGGCAACTAGATCAAGCCCAGCAATATCATCTAAACAAAGGCTTTCCTTGGCCCAGTCTTCTTTTAGGCAGCCACTTGGCCCGGTGGACTGGATTAATGTATTGTCCAGAATTTAACTGGACTTGTCTGGACCAATCTCATCTTGAATGTGCTGTGGCTTTTTAGCAATCTATCTTTGAATCATCCTCGATTTAGACTCGACACATTTGAATCCTTTTCAACAGTTATTTATATAGCTTTGGAAAAGTTAAAGGGCAATTGCTGTAGCCTATTATATAGCATTATGTAGAAAAGAAGTGTGTCTGGTACCTTAGAAGCAAACAATATTATTAGAGCCCATTGTTGATATCAATACATATGAATAGACAACCAAAAGCAAAATATACAAGACAGAAGCTGATTTTTTTGTAGTAATAGAAGACTCAAAATGTTGTATGCTTTTCCAATTAGGCCTTGATGTCACATTTGCATCCTGCAGATTTACAAAAGATTGATGCAGCCGATAAATGGCCTAGCAGAAGTGGCGGCATCCCCAAAACCTTGCGCTTTGACCCTGCAACTTCGCAAACTAGTGGTCTTTTTGTTGCCAAGTTCACTAAACTACCAACTTAAAGCATTTTCTGGTTTATGTTCCATGTTCCTGTACTCTGTAATGCCAAATAGATGTGCCTTTCACCTCTAACACTACTGGTTTTCCTTGTCAGAAACTGGAATCATAATATACTACAGGTTTGTTCTCCTGCTCATTGTGAGATATTCACAATTAAGAAAATGCTTGTAATCATAAAGAGACAAAAATCTTGTTCTCCTGCAGTCATCCCGGAATGTATGGGACAGTCAACTGTAAGCAAACTGTCAGTGACACAAATCTCTTAAAACCAGGATGTGGTAGGTAAATGTTAGTTTTCAGTTCTTTTAACAACCATTCATGCCGTGCTGTATGCTGCTTGTTTTGAAATGGATTGTATGCTGCTTGTTGGTACACCCTCCTCTGATTTTAAATGGTTTGTACAATCCCCCCCGGTTTTAAATGGTTTTTGCAATGCTGGAGGTTAAAATGTTGTTTTCATTCATCACTTCTGCGCTTCCTGCTTTCATGATCTACGTGATCTGAACGCTGGAGAAACGTGACATATTTGGCGTTCCTGCGTGAAGGCTAGTAGTGGTAACTTTGCATGGAAGGAGTCAAGCATGCAACCTCATCCTTGCCTTGTGAATCCAAAAAGGCTTCGTTTTCGTTGTTCCATAGGGTTAGCGTAGCGATATGAAGTTTTTGATATTGAATTAGCTATGGTTGGTGCATCACATCTCCTGACAAGTAAGTAGCGAGGTGGCATGATTTTGACCGTCGCTCCTGATGGGCGCGTCGTGAAACGACGTGGACATCCATCGAAAGGCGAAGTAGGTTTTGCTTCTTGCCATCGAAAAAAAAAGGGAACCATGTGCATCTTTACTGGGAGGATTAGCATTAGCTGCATGATGTAACTCTGCATAATATTTAGATTTCGAGGTCCAATGCATGTATACGGAAAACAGCTCGCTGTCGTGTGAAGTTCGTAGACACGTGTAAACGAATCAGACAGTAATAATTTGGAAGGTTTGAACCCTCTGTTTGAGCTAGTCTGCAAAGGTAAAATAAATTTGATTAACATTTCACATCTCCTTGGATTGTATTTATTTTCATGGTTAAGTTCTTACTTTTGTGCTGGCTTATGTTGTCTTGAATTTGTTCTGCTTCTGCTCAATATCCAAACTGATAACTCAATTTTTTTCTAAGAAAAAAATTCAAGAAGCAATTATGAATGCCAACTGTTTGAACATACAGCAGGCCCTGCTTCATTACATATCGTTGTTACTTTATGCTTGTTCATGACAAAAACGTGTTGGACGTGTGGGCCAATCTCATTTACAGATGTGCATGCATGCACAACAGCTTGCTTCCGTTCAGCTTTGCATGGCTTGCTCATGTGACGCGTCCGTACCGGCTGCCACGTTCCGTCTCCCTGCTTTCCTTTTATTGCTCTACTCTGCCTGTCGGAAACAACCGTTTTTAGGTGGCGGTAACCATTCGTACTTCAGGCCATCCCTCTGTGTTCTTCAGATTTTATCACGTTTTCAGAGCGTCTTCTTCAATTCATGCACCATTAGTATGATGGGATGGTCCTTGCGTGTCGCTTTTACACCACCTTGTATAAGGTCCTCTGACCATGATGGGAAAAATGACATTCAAATCAGCCGAGTGTCGTAGACCACCTGTATATATGCATAGACAACCAAGTGGCAACTGACACAGATGATACTTATGCATGCTTAGCTCCAAGCTGACTAGCTGAGTGACAAAGTGAAGTTGCAACTCTGCTCAAGATGGCCGATTCTCGCCGAAGCACCAGCGTCGCCTCCGAGCTGGAAGGCACGCTCCTCATCTCCGGCAGCCTCTTCCCGTACTTCCTCCTCGTCGCGCTCGAGGCTGGTGGACCTCTCAGGGCAGCCGCCCTGCTCGCCGTGTACCCATTCCTCGCGCTGCTCGGTGCCGCCTTCTCGGCTGACGAGCTCCCTGTCCTCGTCATGACTTTCCTGTCCACAGCGGGCCTCTGTGTCGACGACGTGACGGCAGTGGCGAGGGCGACGCTGCCCAGGTTATTCCTGAAGGACCTCCGGGGCAGCGCGTTCCGGGCCCTCGCCGCCGGCGGCGAGAGGTACGTCGTGACGCGGTTGCCGAGGCTCATGGTGGAGCCGTTCGTGAAGGAGTACATCGGTGAGGATGTACGCGTCGTCGGGACGGTGTTGCGGGTGGTCGGCGGGCGGTTCTCCGGCGCGGTGGCGTCTCCGGCGCCGTGCCTCGGGGCCGGCGGCGACTGGAGCTTGCGTGCTCTGGTCGCCGTTCTTGGGCGCGACCGGGTCGTCGACGTTGGGCTGTGCTCCAGCGATGATGTCACCGGAGATCCGCAACAACAACCGTCGTCGTCGTTTCTGCAGGTATGCCGCGAACGCCGCGTCGTGTCCGCGCCGGAGAAGGCGCCTCCAGCGAAGCCCCTGCCGAGGAGCGAGTACCCTCGACCGTTGGTGTTCCACGACGGCCGCCTCGTCATCCGTCCTGACCCGCTCGCCTGCATCGCCGTCGCCTTGTGGGTCCCGCTCGGCGTGCTCCTGTCAGTGACACGGCTCCTCCTCGGCTTCTTTCCTTACGGCGTCAACCTCCTCCTCGCCGCGGCGACGGGGTTTCGGATAAGCGCCGACCTCAACCGCGCGCCGCCGGCGAGAGACCGCCGCGGCACGCTGTACGCGTGCAACCACCAGACGCTGATGGACCCGGTGATCCTCTCGACGGTGCTGCGGCGGAAGGTGACCGCGGTGACGTACAGCCTGTCCGTCTTCTCGGAGCGGATCGCGCCGATCCCGACCGTCCGTCTGACGCGCGATCGCGACCGCGACCGCCAGATCATGCAGTCGGCCCTCGCGCGCGGCGACCTGGTGGTCTGTCCGGAAGGCACGACCTGCCGCGAGCCGTACCTGCTCCGGTTCAGCCCGCTGTTCGCCGAGATCGCCGGCGGTGAGGTCACGCCGACTGCCGTCCGTGCCGGCGGCACCATGTTCTACGGGTCGACGGTTCGGGGACACAAGTGGCTGGACTCCGTGTTCTTCCTCATGAACCCGGCGCCGTGGTACGAGATCCGGCTTCTCCAGCCGGTGGCTACGACTACGACGGATGGTGGTGGCACGTCGTCGTCGACGAGCCGTGATGTGGCGAGCGGCGTGCAGCGGATGATCGGCGACGAGCTTGGGTTTGAGTGCACCGGGCTGACGCGCAAGGACAAGTACCGGATGATTGCTGGCAACGACGGCGTCGACGCGAGGTCACCGTCGTCGTCGTAGCGCGTGTCCGTGTTGCACCGAGCACGTATATATACGAATCTACTGCTGAACTGCCTATACCAGCTGATGGAACATGATCGCAGGGTTAATGATAATAATTTGACAAAATATAAGTTAATGCACCGTGGGCCTCAGAGAATTATCAAGTGATTTTGGGCTGCTCCATACTTTAATGCAGTAGGCCCATTCTGACCGTACAGGCCTAAGTCGTAAAGCAGAGTTGGGCCCGTACGAATCTTCCCTCTACATCGCCTCTCGCCATTCACCGAACAGGCCCAACTCGTCAATCCAGCGGTGCCGAGTAGCAGCACTCGTCTATGGGTTAGCGTGGCGACGGCCGGCGGGAGAACCACTGCCGACGGCGCATGCGGCGGGGCGGGGCGGGGCCGTCTCACCGTATTTGAAGAAGTAGAAGGGGAGCGACATCAATGTACCTCGGCGGTCTCCAACCAGTCTCGGCTGTCGGCGCCCTCGGTCTCCAGCGAGGAAAGGTTACCAACGGCGGCACCGCCCTCCGTCCTCCGGTCCAACAAGGTCGTAGATTCTTCCTCTCCCCCCTCTCATCCGCTGCAGAGTCGAGTTACTGTGAGCTCCACCCTATTTACATTTTTTTAATTGACACGACACCCTATTTACTTGTTCGGCTGCCGTAATTGTTGGTTCATTTCAGTGGCGTTTGGATAGCATATGGAGTTGGAGAGTTGGGAATAAGATGGGATAGAACTAGTTTTTTTAGACCGCAGAGAATGACGAGACGAGGTGCCCACCCTCATTTCCTTGAAATGAGGCGCCCCATTTTCTATCCCCAACCCACCTGCATCTTCCACAGGCTCTGACATGTTCTTGAATTCCACCTTCAGCTTCCATGTCAACGCACTAATCTCGAGTACTCAACACGTTGATTTTAGCTTATTTAATCAATAAGACATAGCAAATGTTGCTTTCGTTCTCTAAAGACAATTGAACCTGGCTTGATGGAGGGGTACAACAGTTTGACTTTAGCATATTTAATCAACAAAACAAAGCAAAATTTGCTTTGGTTCTCTAAAAAGAACTGAACCTGGCATGATGGAGCGGTACATTTAATCATATGTTTAATTATGATGGCCTCGCACTAACAGGCTGCTCTATATTATCACATTACAGTGAATTTACTGTTCCCACAAGAGTGCAATGCTTAGAAGAGAGTAGCCGAAAAACTTCCTGTGCCTCTCCTTATGCATTGATATGTGAAGCTTTTTTTTTTCCTTAAGACTGCTCTGACTCAGTGTGCGGAAGGTGGGAGTTTTATCTGTGAGCCGCTGATTTTGCCCACTCGTTCTTGTGTTTCCTTCATCGCAGATCCGTTTTTGTGTTCCTCTGGAATTCTGGATTGATGCTTCTGCAGGTTGGATTTTCTTTCGTGTTGTCTCGAGGCATTTCAAAGCTAGCTGGCTTAGCTTCTCCCAGCTCCGAGCTTCCTTCCCCTGTCAACAGCACATCCGGCTTCGAATCTCGTAATCAACCAGATCATTGCTTTAAAACTTTTGGCCCGCTGTAGGAGTCTCCGGTAAGTTCAGCTCCTTCTCCACCCGCCAGGATTCAGCTATGGCATGCATGGCTCGGTTTCTAACTCACCAACCACCTTTGTTTTCTTGCAGGACCAAAGAACAGGGACTGTCTTTCATCATCCTCTGCCGCCACCACGCCTTCTGATGTCTAGCTATCACCATAAAGCCACCAGGCCAGCTTAATTTCGAGCAAATGAAGCTTCTTGTGTGAGAAATTAGTTGGGACTTTAGGTGAGGCATGACAGGTATCACGGTGAGCGTTACCATGGGTGTCATGAAGCCTGTCCTTGACAAGCTCGGTGTACTCGTGGGTGATGAGTACAAGAAGCTCAAGGGGCTGCGGAAGAAGATGTTCTTCCTTGAGCGTGAGGTAAGGTCCATGAGTGCTCTCCTTGAGAAGATGGACGCATTTGAAGACCTCTACCCGCAGGCAATGAACTGGAGGCAAAATATTATAGAAATGTCTTACGACATAGAAGACTACATCGATGACTTTATGGACAGTCTCGGCGAAGACCGAGACAAGATGGGGATCCTCCAGAAAGCTTGTCGCTATATGGGAACTTTCAAGGATCGTCGTCGTCTAGCAGCCAAGGCATTATTGGTGGAAGAAAATGACCGTAGGATGAGGCACAAGCTTGATGAGTACATCTCAAATACTACCCATGTAGTTGCTGATCCTCGCTTGTCGGCACTCAAGGAGTCAGGAAGCCTTGTGGGCATTGACAGCCAAAAAGAGGAGCTTGTCAAATGGGTAATGGATGAAGAAAAACAATTAAAGGTAATGTCAATAGTAGGGTGTGGAGGTTTAGGCAAGACCACACTTGCAAATATGGTGTACCGTGAAATCCGAGCACAATTCGACCGCAAGCTATTTGTATCCGTTTCTTCAAAACCGGACATGATGAGGCTACTCAACACATAACTTGGGAAAATATCTAATGTTTGCGAGATGGAAAATATCATTATCAGGATAAGAGAAGATCTACAAGATCAGAGGTGCAATATGTTAATGACTTCAATTTAGAGGAAATAATATCTTATAACTACATATTTAACAAGTAAATCTGTTTAATATTTAACAAAATCCATCCCTAAGCTTATCTTTCTACAAAGCAAATTTTATTGCTCTGTAAAAAACAAATTATATTGTTAGGAAAAGTGTGTACCTATCAAGAAAGGAATTAATAAGCATTACTATATACTCTCATTTGTCACCGGCTAGTTTATTTTTGAACTAACCGGTGACAAAAAAAAACGGAGGGAGTATTAGTGTATCCAAACATTTATTTAGATTGTTCTTCAAATTTTGGTATAACTTATTCGGCCAGTGAATATAACCACATCTAATATAGTTATGTTATATATTTCATTTCCTCTTTAATATATTGCATTTAAGTATTGCAACAGTCTTATATGAAACTTCAACCGCAAAAGTGTAATTCACTATATATTTGTTTTCTTATGTCCACCCAGGCGCCCATACAACAACAACAACAAAGTATTTGTCCACCCAAATGGTCATTTATAATCAATGTCAATTCTGTTGCACCGTTTGTAAGGCGTTATATTTTTTCGTCTAGAGAAGATTATGTGCCCTCTGCGGCTCTGTTTTCATTGGAAAAACCTTGTTTACTTTACAGAGACGCTAGTGCACAAAAAAAAAAAACAGCAGTACCTTACTGCTGGTAAGGACTGGCCCTCCCCCCCCCCCCCCCCTGCCCATCCTCAACTAGCAGCCACGCATCTGCTAGCCTATCACTGGACGGAGAGACTACAAAAAATCTACCAGATAGACCCATCTCAGTTTATCGTTAATTCTCGAAAACTGTGGACCTAGGAATTTTCATTGGAGTTTCATTTTCGTTATGATAGTCATATAGTGTCATGCAAGGTTGTAAATTCACGCCTGGACGCCTAGGCAAGCGCCAGGCGGGAGCAGCGGAGACGCGGCAAGGAGGGAGCAGAAGGGGGCGGGAGAGGGCAGAAGAGGCGTGGGGAAGATAGGAGGTGCCGCGCCGGAGGGGGAGGGGACGTCCGCGACTGGCGCAGGGGCAGGGCGGTGACGGGCGCCTGCGCAGCGACAAGCGTGGCGCGGGAGGCGTGGCGGCTGAGACGGTTGGGGAGCGCGGGGGGACAAGGCCCAATAGGCCCAATAAAACTTATAACCCTAGGTTTCTTCACAGTCCTGACTCCATCCAGTACGCGCCGCACTCCACTCCCCTTCCTTCTTCCGCGCCCGCCTCTGCCCCCCTTCCTTCTTCAGCGCCGCAACTGGCCTCCCGACCTTCATCCGCACCTCGCCGCGCCTCTTCCCGGCCTTCTCCCAACGTGGTTCTCTGCCTCTCCCCTCCTCCCCTCCTACGGCGACAGCGGCGGTGGAACCGACCATGGCAGGCGGCGGAAGCGACCACGACGGGCGGCCAGGCGACCGACTATGGCGTCCAGCCTGGAGCGACGTCGCCTGGACAACACTGGTGTCATCTCAGCGTTTTTAATGATGTGGCAAATATTTAATGATGGGAGAGGTAAAATGAAGTTCATGGAGCCATGGAGATGAAACCCGTATACACTATTTGTTATTTGCGAGAACCATATACACTATTTCCAATAGAGCATATGTCTTGCATGGTTGCATGTAGCCTAGAAAACAGCAAACAATGATTGTAATAGTTGTTTCATTTATGGTTTCATTTCATTTTAAATAATGTGACTGTCTTGAAAACAGCAAAATAGAACTGTCATGAGGAATGACCTTAAGAACTACGACAAGGAGCTGATAAGGTGTGTGTGCCAGCAAAACTCATATCTGCAGCTGCTTGTATAGACGTACTGTACCCATGTCTTTGCCATGCCGCTGAAGTCCATTGCCAGTTTGCCGCTTTGCCCAGACACCTCGCCCCCTTCATCCTAGATCCTACGTGTCGTGTCACTTTTCTGCAATAAAGACCAAGAGTTTAATGAACAAATCATTAAGATCACAGAATTAAGCTCAGGCACAGTTCCTGTCTTACTTCATCCCAAATTACTTGTCGCTCTCTAGTTTATTTTTGAACTAGAAAGTGACAAGTAATTTGAGATGAAAGGATTAATTATCAACTACTGTTACTGTTAACCACCCTACCAGCATCTTCGAACAACTATTTGAGATATGATTTCGATACTAACAGCCCAGACCACGATTGTTCATATGAATCTTGCTAGGTCAAGTAAACATTATATTCATGAGCATTGGAAGTACGTGCATGCTAATATACAATTTTTTGAAGTGACAGTGCATATTGTTAGGGGTGATCCTGGTACAACCAGATACCCCGTGAATATCTCCCGTAAGGAACGGGCGTGGGGCAACAACCCACGACCAAGTCCATATCAGCCACGCGCGCTTCGTACGGGGGCGTAACGGACTCGTACCGTGCACCCCCACCTCGCATGCGCTATAAGTACTAGGGGGACCTCAGGGGCATGAACATACATAAGTGCACACGTTCCTAGAGGCCCCCACCACAACCAAACTAATCTTTCGCCGCCACCACACGCGCTGCACCGAGCCGCCACTGCGTCGGCGTTCTTCCTACACCAACAAACTACCTGCGTCGACTCTCTCTCTCCTGCGACTATCCACCTGAGCCCAATGGCATCAGGTGGACCCTCTGAAGGTAACTCTCACTTCTCTCTCTCACTCTAATTCCCTATGCCTCATCTATGACCTGTTCTGTCTCCATGATTCATTGCTTGATTATTAGCATAAGTCATTAGATTGATTGTCTATTTATGCTTTAGTGTATCTGTTAGAATCAGATTAGTCCTAAGTGATCCTAATTAGTCATTGTTGGTGTTGATCCTAAGTGCACTAAGACCTAACAATAGCATCAGAGCCAGGCTAGTCAATTCCTAATTAGGTGATTAAGTTCTAAGTCAAATGAATTTGTTTCTAATCATTTTTATTAAGGCCTAGTTTCTGGAAATTAAGATCAATTTAGTTTAAGTCACTCAATTGAAGCAATCAGAAGGAGGTGAATCGAATCAGTTTTCGATTTGGCTAAAAAACTAAGAACTCAGAAAACAAAACCGAATCGAATTAAGTTAAGAAAATTAGGTTTGGGGATGAGGACTTATCTCAGTTTTGAGTGCGTCGAACCTTGGTCCTTCGGGACCCAGGAGTCGGCGGCACCCTCTCCACCGGACAACTCCTCAGTTGAGGAGACCCGGGTAGGATGGCCCTTGCCGCCATGTCCTCCTCGCTGAAGGGTTAGGGGTAACCCTAACCCTAGCAGCCTTCTTCCCCAAGTCGGTTGCCACTCAGAAACTCTCATCGGCGGCGCCAACATGCGCGCCGTGGAGGTCGTCGGGGTGGCGCCCTGTACCTGCAAACAATCACTCAGAGCGCTAAAGTGTGCGCCACGCTAGGGTTAAGGGTCGAAACCCTAACCCTAGCGGCGGGTCTCCTTCGACGGCCAACCGCGCGCACCACGTCGACAACAGTGATGCGGCGGTGCCGGAAGTCCCCGCGGCAGCGCAACCTAAGTCCCTCCACTCAGATGCGGCAAGAGCACCGATCCGCTGGTTTCCCTCAACGGCCGACGGACCCGCGTCGTCGGCGACGGTGGCGCTCCACCCCGACAGGGGGTCTCTCGCCGGCGCCGATGGCACGGCGGCGCCTGAGGTCCCGGCGCGGCGCTCGCCGCCCCGCCGCCGCTCTCGCTCGCCTCACCGCCGCTCGGAGTAAGGAGGAGAGAGAGAGTGAAGGTTCAAATGAGTTAGGGTTTCGACGGGATCCGCGATGAGGAAGTTTTTATACCTCCGAACTCGCCGCTCGACTGTCGGATCAACATCAGACGGCTGAGATCGCCCCATGTTTTAAGACCGCGATAAGTTGGGGCTGTCGGATCGAGATCCGACGGTCCACGTCATGCACCGCCTGTCGCTTAAGGAAATAAGTTGGGAGCCCATGCAGAGTGGCGCAACAGGCCCCTGGGCTGCCCTTTCAATTTTCGGTTTTTTCTCCGATTTTTAAGTGGGCCGAACTGATTATTAGGCCAAATGGCTGGTGGGTTGCACGCTAGAGTTTTTTTTAAGGAATTTTTCAGATGAGTGGGCTGGGCCATTTTGATCAGTGGGCTGAATTTAGGGTTTTTGGCCCAGTTAGCTTTTTTGAGCTTTTTCTTATTTTCAGAATAAGTTTAAAATGGAAAAATAATTCCAGAAATTCGAGAAATGATTAGAAAATTAGTAAAATATTTGGGAAAATTTCAGAAAATTTTTGTGTGCTTTTTTGATTGCATATATTCTGTATTTTATGTTATTAATTGTCAATAAGAGGATTTTCTCAATTATTTAAATGTTATTAAGTGCTTAATCAAGCAATTTTCATCAATTAAGAAATTAAGTTTTAGCTTCCGCTGTGATTAAGTGATAAATTAATTAAGTAACCAAAGTGAAATTTTGATTTATCAATTTTTGAGTTTAAATTAAGTTATGTTATATTTATAAGTGGTGATTTAAATGAGTAACCAACGTGAAAAATTTAAATTTGCCAATTAATTTTGAGCTTATGCTTAAGTTTATATTTATGATTGTTTAAGATTCATTGAGTAACCAACGTGAAAAATGATGTTGTCGGTACCCTAAAAACCGTACACCCCCTGAGGTTACAAAGATCTCGAGGGAAGGCCGTCTACTTGGATTGAAGACCCTCGGAGGCCCACTTGTCAGACATGACTGGACCTGCTTCTCCAACATGGTTAATCCCTAGGTCGCCACGTGTACTGCCAAACCGGAGCTACCGCCCACAAGGGGGAAGCTCCGGGCCAAGTACCGAAATGGCACCTCCGGACTTAACCCCTGACCGAGAGAAGCTCCGGACCTGACACGTGTCAGATAGCCCCGGAGCTACCTGCTTCCCACAGCAAGCTCCGGAGCTGCCACGTGTCCAAACGTCGGAGCTGACAACCTCTAACCTCCGGAAGACCTCGTAACGGCTCCGGATCTTCAAAGGAGAGCCAAGGACTTCAAGACTCGATTAAATGTCATTAATGCCATTTTAATGACACTTAAATGGACGATCTTAACACCAGTAACGGCACTGTCGGAGCCCGTTACAGAATCATTAACAGCAATTAATCGTGTATCAATACTAGTAACCGCCGGGGCCACATGTCGGGCCAGGCTAGCTTGTAACGGTCTGTCCTTGTACTATAAAAGGACAGGCCGACGATACACGCGAGACAGACGTACACAGACGTTGACAAGCAATCATACGTGACAAGCTAATACAACACCAACACACCCGTGGAGTAGGGTATTACGCTCAGGCGGCCCGAACCATGTAGATCCTTGTATCTCCTGTGTTAAATCGCAATTCACCTTCTTGAGTCTCCGCGCGCCCACACCGAACCACAAACTCCTTCAACACTTTAGCAGTGTCAGGAGATCTGCCGACTCCAACAGTCGACAGTTGGCGCGCCAGGTAGGGGCGCCTGAGATTTTCGAGAATGGTGAACTCCATGGCTGGATCATCCAACGGCCAACCTGCTGCTCAGGCTGTTGGGGCAATCCCTCCAACAGGCAGCCACCAGCAGGAGCCTCAGCACCAGCAGGAGCCACACTCCCACCACCACCATCTTCTCCGGCAAATCGTGCTGGGCAACGTGATGGTGCGCCGGCGTCACTTACTGTGTCGGCAAGTCATGACAACCCGGAACACGCGCTCCATGCAGCGCGTGCTCTTCTCCAACGTCCACCACCTCCGGACGCATCTCGAGATGCAATGGAGCCGTGGAGGGCCGATGTGGAGCATTTGATCGCAGCAGCGGCCGAACGCCTCAACAACCAGGGTCCTCCTCCTTCAGGACGGGCCCCGTCGCAACGGCGGACTTTGTCTGGAAGACTTGGTCCGCACGTCTCCAACAACAGGAGACGATCTGCGTCACAGCAGGTGACGTCGTTGCCCTCTGGGGCACGACGCACCCATACGGTATCCAGGCTTTCGACTCATGACCTCCGGGCGGAGCTTGATCGCCGATACCGCCAACAGGATGGCCGTGTCCATATCGAGCGCGCTCGTGAAAGACGGGAAGCTCAGGACCTTTCTACTCTGGAAGGGGTAGGAGGAGGCTGTTCAGCCCTAGCCATGCACCTGCGCATGGTTAGATGGCCACAGAAGTTCCGGCCACACCTGTCGGAAAAATTCGACGGGACTGTCAACCCCGCCGAATTCCTTCAGATATACTCCACTGCAATCTTGGCAGTTGGAGGAAACGAGGCTGTAATGGCCAATTACTTTCCAGTGGCCTTAACTGGGACCGCCAGGTCCTGGTTTATGAGCCTTCCACCCAACTCTATCAACAGTTGGGAGGAGTTGTGCCGTCAGTTCACTGCCAACTTCGGGAGTTCATACACCCGACCAGGCACTGAACTGGACCTTTTTGCGGTCGTGCAAAAAGGGGGAGAATCTTTGCGGTCCTTCATCCAGAGGTTCTCTCAGGTACGCAACACAATCCCTTCTATCTCAAGCGCTTCTGTCATTGTGGCATTCAGACAGGGCGTACGGGATAAGAAGATGTTGGAGAAGCTGGCGATCAAAGAGATCACCAGCGTCACGGAACTCTTCAGCCTGGCAGACAAATGTGCCAGAGCTGCGGAGGGCCGTGAGATGCACTCCAAACCAACCTTGGAGGATCACAAGAAATCCTCCAAAGAAGAAGCCGCTACCTCCGGGGGTGGCAAGAAGAAAAAGAAGACCAACGGCAAGAAGAAGCCATCGACCGGCACATCCAACGTTGCAGCTGCTGCAACTCTGGGTGGCCGGGGGCCACGCACCGAGAAGCGACCTCGACCGTCTTCCGAAGACGGTGGCAAACCCAAAGTGTGGTGTCCCATTCACAAAACGGGCAGCCACGGTTTGGAAGACTGCCGGAAGGTCCAAAACCTTGCTGAGCGCTACAGCAAGCGCTGTGAAGGGTCCCCTTTCCGACAGAGGGAAGGAAAACAGAAGGTCGACGAAGCTCCGGCTGAAGAGGAGTTAGGGTTTCAGGACCCCAAAAAGGTCCTGAAGGCCGTCTACACCTCCGTCGACGATGACTCTGACGTCTCTGACAACGAGCGTCGGAAAACCATGAACACGATTTTTGGTGGATCATGGGACATCACCTCCCGTCGCGTCATCAAGACTATGCGGCGGGATATGGCCGATGTAGCTCCTACAGCTAGACCGGAGCCACATCGAAAGTGGATGGACACATCCATCACTTTTGATGCTTCGGACTGTCCTCGAAGCATGGTCGGAGCTGGACAGTTACCTTTGATGGTATCTCCCACCATTAATAACATCCAGCTCCATCATGTTATGGTGGACGAAGGTTCGGGGCTGAACCTCATAAGCTTTGAAGCTTTTACCAAGCTTCAGCTCCGACCTTCGGATCTCCAGCCCTCTCGACCTTTCTCCGGAGTAGGTCCGGGGGCCATTACCCCACTCGGAGCTATAACTCTCCCCGTTACCTTCGGGACACGGGAGAAGTATCGCACCGAGAAGTTGGTCTTCGACGTCGCTCAGATCAACTTACCATTCAACGCCATCTTGGGTAGACCTGCCCTATACAAATTTATGGCAGCTGCTCATTATGGATACCTGGTGTTGAAGATGCCAACACCAGTAGGTGTTCTCCGGATCCGCGGAGATCGCACCACCAGAGTAACTGCTCTGGAGGAGCTCCATGCACTCACCACGGCGCAAGAGGAGGACTCCAGACAGGAGCAAGCTCTGAAACCCTCGAGCATTCGTCAACGAGGCTCAACCTCTGCACCCCGTGTGCAGCCAAGCGGCGACACCGACATTCCCGTCAAAGTCGTCCAAATTGGTTCCGATGCCGCTCAAATCACCCGTATATCGGGAGGGTTGAACGACAAATAGGAACTCGCGCTCATCACTTTCCTCCGGGCTAATGTTGACGTGTTTGCCTGGCAACCGTCACAAATGCCTGGGATCCCCAGGGAAGTGATTGAGCACAATCTGAAGATTTACCCCGATGCTCGGCCTGTGCATCAGAAGCCTCGGAAGCAATCCGTAGAGCGGCAGAACTTCATCCGACAAGAAGTGAAGAAGTTGCTCGAAGCCGGATTCATCTGAGAAGTCTTCCATCCAGAATGGCTGGCGAACACAGTCGTTGTGCCCAAGGCCGGCAGGAAGCTTCAGATGTGCATCGACTACACCACACTGAATAAGGCATGTCCAAAAGATCCATTCCCACTACCTAGAATAGATCAGATAGTGGATTCCACCTCCGGGTGTGAGTTACTGTGTTTCTTAGACGCATATTCTGGGTATCATCAAATCAGGATGTCTAGGGAGGATGAAGAGCATACTTCATTCATCACAGTAGATGGATTGTATTATTACACAGCCATGCCATTTGGTCTCAAGAATGCAGCTTCAACTTTTGTACGAGCTATGTACAAAACTTTTGAAGAACACATCATAGACATAGTGGAAGTGTACGTCGATGACATCGTGGTCAAGGTCAAGAACAAGGAGTCCCTCTTGGACACCTTGCAGGCTGTCTTCGACAAGCTGCGGGCCACCCGCACGAAGCTAAACCCAGACAAGTGTGTCTTCGGGGTTAGCTCCGGAAAACTTCTTGGTTTCCTGGTAAGTCACCGGGGCATAGAGGCTAATCCGGCGAAGATAAAAGCCATTGAAGACATGCGGCCACCAACCTGCATCAAAGACGTCCAAAAGTTAACTGGGTGTCTAGCAGCCCTCAGCCGGTTCATATCAAGACTGGCGGAACGGGCACTTCCCTTCTTCAAGTTGTTGAGGAAGTCCGAACCATTCCAATGGTCCGAAGAAGCAGAGAAGGCATTCCAGGAGCTGAAACAGTTCCTCACCACCCTACCAATTCTGGTAGCTCCGAACCCTGGTGAGCCTTTGTTGCTTTACATTTCAGCTACTGACGAAGTCGTCAGTATGGTTCTGGTTGCGGAGAGACCGGAACTACCCCATACTCAGAAATCCAGACCCCTTCAAGAGGGTCCGGAGGTTCCTGAAAGTGAGTCTGGGTCCCAGCTCCCAGACTCAAATCCACAAGAAGTCACTTCAGAAGACCCAGACTCCTCTAAGAGGGTCCAGGTCATTTCTGAAGAAGCTCCGGGTTCCTCCAGCCAGAACCCGGAAGTCCCCGAAGAGAATCTGGACTCCTCCGACAGGGTCCGGATCAATGAAGAGGAAACCCCGGACCCCTCCGGGAGGGTCCGGACCATTCAACGCCCGGTATACTTCATCAGTGAAGTATTACATGATGCCAAGACTCGATATCTAGAGGTGCATAAGGTGCTTTATGCAGTTCTTATTGCCTCCAGGAAGCTTCGACACTACTTCCAAGCTCACAAAGTCTCGGTGGTGACCTCCTATCCACTTCGAGCGATCTTGCATAATCCCAATTCAACTGGGAATATTGCAAAGTGGGCAGCGAAATTGGCTGAATTCGATCTCGAATTCATTCCGAGGCAAGCAATCAAAAGTCAAGCGTTGGCAGATTTCGTGGCGGAATAGACTCCCTCTCCATCAAACCCTGGGGGCCCCAGCGAGCAGAAGACGGAGCATCAAGCTCCAACCTTCACCGAGCCTCACTGGACCCTCTACTTCGATGGCTCCATGCAGAAGCAGGGGGCCGGAGCTGGAATCCTTCTCCTTACACCGACTGGGGAGAAGGTAAAATACATGGTACACCTTGACTTCAAGGCGACCAACAACATGGCGGAGTATGAAGCACTCATCTATGGACTAAAGGTGGCACTATCATACGGTGTCAAGCAACTGCTGGTCAAAGGAGATTCACAGCTCATCATCAAACAGGTGAAGGGTGAATGCTCCTGCAATAATCTCCAGCTAGCTGCTTACCTCCTTGAAGTCCAGAGGCTTCAGAAGGACTTTGAAGTCCTAGACCTCCACCATGTTCAGCGTGCCCACAACGCTGAAGCCGACGAACTCTCGACGAAAGCGTCAACCGGAGCTCCAGCTCCTGAAGGAACTTTTGTCCAGAGATTGTCGAAACCCACAGTTCAGCCTGTCGAACTGAACGAAGGGGGCGAGATCAGCATCCCGAAGCTGACGGTCCCGATGGCCCTGTTACCATGGCAGCCATCAAGGGTCGTAGGTGCTGCCGGAAGCTCCGAGCAACCCAGCACGCAAGACTCAAATGCTCAAGTCAGTTCCGATGCATGGATCTCGGAGATCCGGAACTACTTGAAAGACAACATCCTTCCTGACGATGATGTATCCGCTGACCGGGTAGTCAGATTGGCTAAAAGATACACGTTGGTAGAAGGGGATCTCTACCGGCGCGGTGCCAACGACATCCTAATGCGGTGCATCACAAGGGAAGAAGGTTGCGAGCTCCTCGCAGAAATCCATGGAGGCGAGTGTGGGAACCACGCATCTTCCCGCACGCTGGTCGGAAAAGCCTTTCGGCATGACTTCTATTGGCCTACAGCGCTCCAGGATGCCACTGAGCTGGTGAAGAAATGCGAAGCATGCCAATTTCATGCAAAGCAAATTCATACACCTGCTCAGCCCTTACAAATGATACCTCCTACATGGACCTTCGCTGCGTGGGGGATGGACATCTTGGGACCCTTCCCAAGAGCCGTCGGAGGTTACAAGTTCCTGTACGTCGCCATTGACAAGTTCACCAAGTGGCCGGAAGCAACTCCAGTTGTGACGATCAACAAGCAATCTGCTATCAACTTTCTGCAATCCATTGTAAGCAGATTCGGAGTCCCAAACAAGATCATCACTGATAATGGGACTCAATTCACAAGCTCCGCATTCCAAGGATATTGCGAAGACCTCGGCATACAAGTTTGCTACGCCTCCGTAGCTCATCCAGCCAGCAATGGCCAAGCCGAGAGAGCAAATGCAGAAATCCTTAAAGGACTCAAAACGCGCACCTATGAGCGCTTGAAAAAGCACGGAGCCAACTGGATCGAAGAGCTTCCGCTCACTCTATGGGCCAACAGGACTTCTCCAAACCGGTCAACCGGAGAGACACCCTTCTTTCTGGTGTACGGAGCTGAAGCAATCCTTCCTCCGGAAATCACCTTGGGTTCGCTCCGGGTCCGGACCTTCGATGAAGCCGCGCAGGACCAGCTCCGGCGTGAAGACCTAGACCTCCTCGAGGAGGGAAGGTGCCAAGCAGCTGTTCGGAATGCCCGATATCGCCAAGCTCTACGGTGTTATCACCAGCGGCATGTACACAATCGACAGCTCGAGGAAGGCGATCTGGTGCTACGGAGAATACTATCCAGAGAAGGGTTAAACAAACTCTCCCCCGGCTGGGAGGGGCCCTTTCGAGTGATCAAAGTATCCCGTCCCGGAAGCGTTCGCTTGGCTACCGAGGATGGGACACCTCTCCCAAATCCTTGGAACATCGAGCACCTCCGTAAGTTCTACACTTAATACCAC
Organism: Tuctoria greenei; assembly: GCA_036927565.1. Lineage (NCBI taxonomy): Eukaryota > Viridiplantae > Streptophyta > Magnoliopsida > Poales > Poaceae > Tuctoria > Tuctoria greenei. The sequence continues at coordinate 37,455,183 of JAYESD010000008.1, forward strand.
GGAGGTGAGTTTTGAGTAACTTGAGATGTATGTTATAGAGTCATTGTACAGAGTCGGGTAGTTCCTCCAGGAGAGCGGCCGAACCTTTCCCGAAAGGTCCGCAAAGCTCATGCAACACTTGTCACAGTCTCCGGACTAGAAGTGTGGCTAACTACCCTGGGTCAAACGAGAAACCAAACACACTTAGCCTGGTCCCGTACCCTAAGAGTGTACTTGTTTCCCCTGTACCCCGGACCTATAATGAAAGACATCTTCATGTGAAATAGACTCCACGTGCATTCATTTTGTGCAGGCTCGACATTTTTATTTTTCTCTTTCTTGTCTATAACAGAGATGTACAATTCTTAAGAAATTTTTAGTTCGACCGGTTTATATACGATTCGAGTTGTATTGTCAGATCTTTTGGATTTAAATATCGTTTATGGCCAACTCGCCTGAAAGCCGCCAAGCCAATCTAGGGCCGGAGTGCGCTATCGACTTAGCCTGGTCAAGCACCCTAAGTACGCCACTCTACCTACACCCCGACAGGCCGAAGTAAGGCGAGTCCATGAACAATTGGATCTAAGAGAAAAGACAACGCATCCAGTTGTATTTAAAATCACGTTCAACTTAAAATTTTCTTGAGAATCGTAAGCCGCGACGAAATTATAGAAAAGGAACGAATTTTACTATTTTTCTTGGCTTAAGTGTGCAGGAAAAATAAACTCTACGTTGATGGAGAGAAGCTGGAGCTAACCAAGCTCCAACTCCCCCAAGGGGGTCAACCGTCGACGCTGAGTAAAAGATGGTGAGAAGACCCCGTAAATGGAGTCCGTTGCCAACAAACCAAGTGTTGGCAAAGGTCACTGCCGGAGCTACTAAGCTCCGACACCTCAGAGGACTAACTATCGACGCTCTACGTGTTGATAGAGGCTATTGCCGGAGCTACCAAGCTCCAGCGATGGACGATGCCGGAGCTTCTAAGCTCCAACAACTTCAGGGGACCTTCACTATCAAAGACTTCGGACCTAAATTCTACAAGTTCGGAGCAAATTCGTCTTCAACAAAACTCAATATCCTTTTGGTACATGATCACAATCAAATTGTGTACATCTACCAGGGGGCCAAGTGAAGATAAAGATGTTGAAGACAAAAAATGAAATTCGCAAAAATTTGGGGATTTCATTCATCTGGAGACAGGAGATTACATCTGGAGACAAGGGATTACAAAATTGAGGAAGAAGAAGAGAAAATACAAGTGAGAGCTAAAGAGATGGTCCTAGACCCTATGGAAGAACTCGACGACCTTCTGGGCGACCTCCGACACGCTGGCTCGGGTAGCTTCGCCTTCTCCTTCGACGGGGCCTTCGAGCACCAGGTCCAGAGGAAATTGAGGGTTCCGGCTGGTGTAGCACGTCAGCACATATTCTGTGATGTCCCTCGCCAGGGATTGCCCCTCGACCTCCAGTTGGTCCGCGATGACGTCGCCCACCTTGGAGAGCTTGCTACCTGTTGCGCTCAACGCCTGCAGCGCAAGGTCCGGCTCCGGCTCCGGATCATCCGGGCGCATGGGGCTGAAACCCATCGGCGTCACCGCATCATTGGCCTTGCCCAGGAACTCCCAAATATGCAGGGAGTCCACCGTCCTCAGGCTCTTCACCTCTTCCAGGGATCTCTTGGCCGCCGCCAGTTCGGAATTCTCACGGGCGAGGCACTCAACTTCTTTGGCGTTTTGCTGAATCTTTGCAGCAACCCGCCTCTCAAGTCTTCCGAGCTCCTCCTCCCGGAGGTGGATCTTTTTCCGACGATCGAACAGGTCCTTCTCCCTAGCCTCCACTTTCTTCTCCCAGGCAACAAGGACACACTCGTATTATTCGTAGAGTTCCTGCCCCCGCACCCAGGTCTTCTCCTCTTCCTCGAGGCAGCGCTCTTCCAACTTCTTAGTGCGCTCTTCGAGGCCCTTGTCAGCCAGAGCTACTTTCTCGGTGAGCTCCTCTTCCCTCCTCAGGACGTCATCCCGCAGCTCCAGGAGTTTTTGCTCTTCGTCCTCGAGCCGTCTCTCCCTCCCTTCGGGTGCCTCTCGGCGCTTGATGAGTGCGGCGTTGATGGCCTCAAGCTGTTCGTGTCGAGCATTGACCGCGTCGTTGGCAGCCTTGGCCTGATCGTGGATCTCCCGGGATTGAGCGTCGAGGGCATGAGTCATGCTCTCCCTGTCATCCAGCAGCTTGTCCCAGTACTCCAGGCGGATCTTCTCCCGCTTGATCCACTCCTTGTCGTCCGCTAGCCTCGACTGCGCCAGCTTAGTCTCGAAGTGGAGCCGATTACGCCACCGCCTAAGGGTTTGGCGCTCCTCTTCAAGAGCCTTGCTATCGTGGAAGAAGGCCAGTTGGACCTGACGTAGACTGGAGCAGGCGTTGTCGATAGACATCGACAGCGGGATGGGCTCCGGACCTGCTGGGGTCTCCTCCGCTGGTTCCAGCGGGTCTTCACATACAAAAATTGGGTTCCACTCTACGAGAGTGGAACCCTGAGCTTCCAAGGCACTAGGGCCGTCCTCCGGGATGGCCTCAGTCGCCATCGAAGAAGGCCCCGCCGCCAAGTCTTCATTCGCCCCCTCGGGCAGGGGGCAGCGACTTCGCTTGGGCACTCCGGCTCGGCCGCAGGTACCATCAACGTCGTCGCCTCCGGAACAGGAGCTGCTACAGGCTCCGACCGGGACACCTCTTCCGAGGGAGGCTCGAGCTCCCTCGCCTCTTCAACCGCCGGCTCTGTGACCGACGCTCCAACAATAACCGGCTCAGCGACCGGTACTTCGGAGGTAACCAGCTCAACTGCCGGAACTACCTCGACTTCCGGCTCGCATGCCGGAGCTTCAGTCACCTCCGGCTCAATCGTCGGGGCTTCGACAAGTTTCGGCTCCGAGGCCGGGACTACTACTTCTTCCGGCTCTACAGCCGGAGCTTCCACTACTGCAGCACCAGGACCCGGAGCTTCAACCTCCGAGACAAGTGTCGCTGGCGTGTCTTCACTCCCGTGGTCCGGCGCTACCACGGGAAATTCTGAGGACGAGTCGAGGTTCATGACCACGACAGCCGGCGCTGGAGCTGTCGCAGGCTCAGCCACCACCTGGGGCGGCACTGGGACAGGAGCAGAAGCTCCCACGGCCTCAGACATCATGGCCGAGGGCGGAGCTTCACTCCCCTTCTTGGGGACGCTGCAGAGGATGGATAAAGAAAATTAACAAACAATCGCTACAATTAAAAAGTTAACCAAGGTAAAGATCAAAAATTACCTTGGAAGGCTTCCGCACCAGCTTGCGCGAAACCTTTTTCCCGGACGTTCCGGGCTGGCCATGGTCGGCGTAGGAGCTCCGGGAGGCCCCCCAGAACTTGTCGCAGCCACGGGCGTTTCCCGGGTCGAGGCTCTCCTCAATCGGGAGGAACCCCTGGACCTGGAGGCTCCCACCGTCCCAGGTGCCGGAGTCGTGCACCCGGAGCTAGCACCCCAGGAGGGCTCCACCACGGGGACAGACGCGCTCCGGGAGGATCCCACTGCAGGAACAGTATCGTTCCGGAAGGACCCCACTACGGGGACAGTCACCACGGCGGCAGAAGATCTTCCCCCCTGGGGAGAAGGAACCGAGACGGAAGTAGCGGGCCTGACGGACCTTCCGTCGGCATGTCGTAGCTTCCTCTTCCGACTCTCCGGCTCCTCCACCAGCTCCTTGCCCTTGCCGATGACCTCGACCCTCGGCTGTGGAGCAGGGACCGAGCCGTCTTCGGGCACCCCGGGGATTGCCACCCGGGTGGTTGGTCTTCTCTCGATGACACCAAGGTCGTCAAGCGCAGGCATCGTCCGCCGGAGCTCCCTGTTGAACTCCACTTCCATGTTCAGGGGGAGAAAGGACGACGGTGGAGTCAAGTCATCACTGTCGACGTCGACGCCGTGCTGGAATTTCTTGAGGTGGAATTCCAAGGCCTTCCCCACCATGTTGGACTTCAACCCGGTCTCAACCCGGTCCTCGTCCATCACGCTGTTGAGGGCCCAGGCGAGCTTCTCCCTCCTCTTCAGCGGCGCCCACCTGTTGGCCAGGAAGTTGCAGAACACCGCCTGGGGAGTCAATCCTCCCTCCACGCATCGGCAGATCCTGGTCAGGGCAGGGTCGAAAGCTTCCGCCAGCACCGGAACTTCACTCCATATCGACGTGTCGATGCCGGGCAGACCGTCTGGCAGCTCCAACCGCTCATGCTCCTCCACCCTGACGACTATTCAATCTTTCTTCCAGTCATCCCACTTCCCGGAAGGGAACGACCGGAGGTACTTGAATGGGCACTTCTTGCGCTTCACGAAGTAGTATAAGCCAAGGTACTCATTGCTCCGGCCAGTGGTGTGAACGGTGAAGAAGGTTCGGAAGAGCACGACGCAGGGGGGGATGCCCACCCACATCTCGCAGAAGTGGACAAAGATGGACACGAGGAGAATGGAGTGAGGGCCAAGGTGGTATAGCTGCGGACCATAGAAGTCTAGCAACATCAAGAAGAAAGAAAAAAAGGTGGGATCAGCCCCACCATGGCGTACGAAGAAAAGTACACCATCTCGCCAGCGCGCTCCTTCTCAAAGGGGAGCTCTCCGCCGGCACGGACCAAGCGGTTGAAGAAGTCCGAGGACCACCCCATGAGGGCCCGAACCTTCTTCAAATCGTTGTCAGTCTTCAGGCGACTCTCACGCAGACCCAACTCCATCGCGGCACAGCTAGGCAAGAGAAGAGGAGCGAAGTACGAGTCGGGAGTTTGAGCGCAAGATCAGATGAGAGGCGTAAAGAACTCTCGACGGTGCGCGCTTTCCTTCTTAAGTAAGCCTTCGCAACGCTTGGATGGAAATTGCAGGGAAGTCGAAGATACTACTCAAGAATTCAACCCAGCCGATGACAAGAGGGCCCGGGACCACCCCGACGATCAAGTCGAAGCTCTTACCCAGGCGAACGGTTGTCATCACGAGGCAGGAAACCCAAAGGCGGCGGCCTGACAGGGCGCGCGGAACCGATACGGTTTTTGTATCGGGAACCGGCGACCTTCAATTGCGTGAGATCCGCACGTCAAAGATCTCATCTGCCGCCTGAGGTGCGCCATGCGGCGGGATCTAACTGTAAAACCTGCCAACGGCACCTCCGAAGACCCTTGAAGACCCAGTTCAAGAGTCGCAAGGATGGACCCACCTCCGACGGAATGACTTCACCCTAGTGACCTTCCTCGGAGGTAGGTCTAGGGGGCCACTGTCGGTACCCTAAAAACCGTACACCCCCTGAGGTTACACAGAACTCGAGGGAAGGTTGTCTACTTGGATTGAAGACCCTCGGAGGCCCACTTTTCAGACATGACCGGACCTGCTTCTCCAACATGGTTAATCCCTAGGTCGCCACGTGTACTGCCAAACCGGAGCTACCGCCCACAAGGGGGAAGCTCCGGGCCAAGTACCGAAATGGCACCTCCGGACTTAACCCCTGACCGAGAGAAGCTCCAGACCTGACACGTGTCAGATAGCCCCAGAGCTACCTGCTTCCCACATCAAGCTCCAGAGCTGCCACGTGTCCAAACGTCGGAGCTGACAGCCTCTAACCTCCGGAAGACCTCGTAACGGCTCCGGATCTTCAAAGGAGAGCCAAGGACTTCAAGACTCGATTAAATGTCATTAATGCCATTTTAATGACACTTAAATGGACGATCTTAACACCAGTAACGGCACTGTCGGAGCCCGTTACAGAATCATTAACAGCAATTAATCGTGTATCAATACTAGTAACCGCCGGGGCCACATGTCGGGCCAGGCTAGCTTGTAACGGTCTGTCCTTGTACTATAAAAGGACAGGCCGACGATACACGCGAGACAGACGTACACAGACGTTGACAAGCAATCATACGTGACAAGCTAATACAACACCAACACACCCGTGGAGTAGGGTATTACGCTCAGGCGGCCCGAACCACGTAGATCCTTGTGTCTCCTGTGTTAAATCGCAATTCACCTTCTTGAGTCTCCGCGCGCCCACACCGAACCACAAACTCCTTCAACACTTTAGCAGTGTTAGGAGATCTGCCGACTCCAACAGTCGACAGATGTGTTAAGTTAATTATGCATGGAATTTGAAAGTAACCAACGTGAAATTGAATTGCCATGATTAATTTAAGTTTGTTTTTGAGTTTTTCATATTAAGTTTTGTTATCATGCTAAGTTTTAATGTTTAAGAGCATTTTTGCTAAGTAACCAACGTGAATAAGCAAAAGTGCCATTTTTAAGTCATGTTTTACCACAAGTTTTTATCATTAATCCTCAAATCTTTATTTTTTGAAGGATCTGGCTTGTCCTCAGCACTCAACTATATCTCCGCAATTGAGACCCTCAACGATCAAAATTACGGGGTATGGAAAGAGAGGCTCCAGATGGCTTTAGTAGTCTCTGACCTCGATTTTGCGATTACGTCACCTCGACCCACTGAGCCACCTGTCTCAATTGCTGAGACTGGGGAAACTGAGGAGTCTTTCGCTACGCGGAAGGCCAAATACCTGAGCTTGAAGGATCAGTATGAGAATGATCTCCTTAAGTGGGACACTTCCAACAGGAAGTGTCTCGTGATCATTAAGAGCACCATAGCTGACTCAATTAAGGGAGGAATCCCTGATTGTGACACTGCTGCGGAGTACTTAGAGAGAGTCAGAAGTCAGTTCACTGGCTCCACTAAGGCGAGTGCTATCACTCTCATGAGAAAGATTGTCACTGAGAAGTACTGTGGAGGTGGTGTGCGTGGGCACATCAATAAGATGAGTCACTACAACTCTAAGCTTAGGGAGCTAAACATTGTGATGCCAGATGAGATGCTCATTTATTTCATCATCGGTTCTCTTCCTAAGGAGTTTGAGGCCTTTGTGACAATTATAACTCACTCCATGAGATCTGGAACATTGATAAGATTGTTGCTATGTGCGTTCATGAAGAGGAACACATCAAGAGCTCTAAGAGTGGTGATTATATCAATCTGGCTGACACTAAGGGTAAGGAAAAGACAAAGAGATACTTTACTTCTCCCAAACCACCTTCCTTCAAAGTTTTAGGCTCCAGTTCAGCTAATAAGTTCAAAGGCAAGTCCCCTCAAAAGAGGGACAAGGATAAGTGTCACTTTTGTAGCTCAGATGAGCATTTCCAAAAGGACTCTGTTGGATTCATTAAGTGGTGTGCTAAGAAAGGTAATGATATAATCACTTTTGTAAATGAGGCCTTATATGTGAATTATTCATGGTCCACCTGGTGGATTGACTCAGGTGCCACTATGCACATTTGCAATTCTATGCAGGCATTAAGTACGATGAGAACTATAAGAAGAAGGGAAATGGTGATTAAGGTGGCAGATGGGCGTGAAGTCAAAGTCGAAGCCATTGGAGACTTATCTCTTAGATTACTTAGTGGCTTTGTACTTAGGCTAAATAATGTTCTTTATGTCCCTTCATTAGAAAGGAACTTGATTTCAGTTTCGTGTTTGGATGATTCAGGGTACATTTGTCATTTTGGTAATGATAAGTGTTCTATTAGTTATAATAATGAGATTATTGGTCTTGCCTTCCGACAAGACATGCTCTACTTGTTGTCCACTCACGAGAATGTGTATGCTATAAGTGATCAAGTTTCGTCTAAGAATGACTTAGGACGTAATAAGTGCAAAAGAAGCGATTAAGATACTTCGTCGAAATTATGACATTGTCGTTTATGCCATATTTCGAGGGGGGGGATCGAACAATTAGTATCTCAATCGATTCTTCCACACTTAAATTTTTCAGATTCTGAGGAATGCATTGATTGCATTAAAGGAAAATTCGCCAAGACTATTAAGAAAAACGCCAAACGTAGCTCGGGAGTCTTAGAAATAATCCACAAAGATATTTGTGGTTATTTTCCCGTGACATCAGTAGATGGTTATGATTCCTTCATAACATTTAGAGATGACTTTAGTCGTTATGACTATATTTATCCAATCAAGGAGCGATCCAAAGTATTGGATAAGTTTAAGATATTTAAGGTTGAAGTAGAAAATCAGCACGACGTTAAGATTAAAGTAGTAAGGTATGACCGTGGAGGTGAGTACTACGGTCGACACATCCCTTATGGCCAAGTCTCTGGACCTTTTGCGAGGTTTTTACAGGAAAATGACATAGTAGCCCAGTATTCTACACCGGGCGAACCTCAGCAGAACGGTGTAGCGGAACGGCGAAACTATACGCTTATAGACATGGTAAGAAGCATGTTAAGCTATTATACACTACCAATTAATTTGTGGATGGAGGCCTTAAAGACCGCCATTCACGTACTTAACCGTGTTCCATCTAAGTCAGTACCTAAGACATCGTATGAGATGTGGACGGGACGTAAGCACTCACTGAACTATCTACATGTGTGGGGATGTCCAGCTGAGGCTAAGATGTTCAACTCGAACTTAAGCAAATTAGATTCTAGAACAATCAGTTGCTATTTTATTGGCTATCCTGAAAAGAGTAAGAGATTTAGGTTCTATTGTCCAGGTAGATACACTAAGTTTATTAAAACAAGACATGCCGTGTTTTTAGAGGACATTGTGATCAGAGGGAGCACCGTACGACGTGAAATATATCTTGAGGAGGAGCGGATTAGTCTACCCGCTCCGGTGACTCAACAGCCTTATTTCACCCTACCTGCTGTCGTTGTGCCACAGGTGTCTGCCACTAGTGACACGACGCCTGTTATTGCACCTCCGTCGGCCACAACAGAAATAACTGAGGTTCCACTGCCTCAGCCTGTTGAGGATATGGTCGAACAAAATGAGGTTCAACAACAGCCTCAACCTTTAGATGATGCGCAAATAAGAAGATCACAAAGAGTAAGACGATCGACAATTCCAAGTGATTATCAATTATACTTAAGTGAAGAAATTCATATTGAGGATGATCCCACCTCTTATGAAGATGCCATGAGTAGACCTCAGTCATCTGAATGGCGTAAAGCCATGGAAGATGAAATAAGATCTTTGAGTGCCAACAAAGTCTGGGACTTAGTAGATATTTCTAAAGGAGCCAAAACAGTAGGTTGTAAATGGGTCTACAAGATTAAGCGTGACTCCAAAGGAAAGATCGAAAAGTATAAGGCTAGGCGTGTGGCTAAGGGATTCACTCAACGGGGAGGAATTGATTATAATGAGACCTTTTCTCCCGTATCATCTAAGGATTCATTTCGAATCATCATGGCATTAGTAGCGCATTATGACTTAGAATTGCATCAAATGGATGTAAAGACAGCGTTCCTCAATGGGGATCTTTATGAGGACGTCTACATGGCTCAATCAAAGGGTTTTGTCATTAAGGGTAAGGAACATATAGGATGCCACTTGAAGAAGTCTATTTATGGACTTAAGCAAGCTTCAAGGCAATGATACCTAAAGTTCGATGAGACGGTAAGAAAGTTTGGGTTTAAGGAGAATGAGGAGGATAACTGCATTAATGCTAATTTTAAGAATGGAAAATTTATTTTCCTAATACTATACGTAGATGACATACTACTGGCAAGTAGTGATGTCAACCTACTCTTAGAAACTAAAAAGTGTTTATCCTCAAACTTTGAGATGAAAGATTTAGGTGAAGCTTCCTATGTCCTAGGAATTGAGATTCACCGAGATCGAAGAAATGGGGTATTAGGATTATCTCAAAAGGCATACTTAGAAAGCGTACTCGGAAAGTACGGTATGAAAGATTGTAAGCCCTCGCCTGTCCCAATAGTTAAGGGTGACAAATTTTCACAATCGCAATCGCCTAAGAATCAGTATGAGGTTGATCAGATGAGAAGAATTTCGTATGCTTCTGCTGTCGGAAGCTTAATATATGCTCAAACATGTACGCGCCCTGACTTAGCTTTCGTGACTAGGATGCTTGGCAAATATCAAAGTAATCTGGATTTATACCACTGAAAAGCTCTTAAGAAGGCTCTAAGATACATTCAGGGAACTAGGAACCTCATGTTAAAGTATAGTAAGTCAGACCCATTAGAAATAGTGGGTTACTCAGATTCAGATTACGCGAGTTGTGTGGATACTAAGAAATCTACATCAGGCTATATATTCACCCTCGTGAATGGAGCTATATCATGGAGAAGCTCCAAGCAAGTTATAACTTCATCGTCCACAATGTATACTGAGTTCATAGCTTGTTATGAGGCCACTGGACAAGCATCTTGGCTTAAGAAATTTGTTCTCGGTCTAAGAGTGGTAGATATCATTCATAAACCACTTAAGTTGTACTGTGATAATGAGCCAGCAGTGACATACTCTCACAACAACAAGTCGAGTGGTGCTGCCAAACACATCAACATTAAGTATTATGTTGTAAAAGAGAGAATCCAGGATAATTCAATTAGTCTCGAGTATATAAGAACAAATCAAATGCTTGCGGATCCGCTAACCAAGGGTCTCCCTCCCAATGTGTTCAGAGAACACGTAGCCGACATGGGATTATGGGAGAGTCTGTGAAACAAGTCCTGGATACTAAGGGGACACCTAAGTGTAAGGTTATTTCTAATTGTGAGACATATTGTGGTCTTCGAATCGAACAGTACATAAATGGCTGCTTCTAATGTGTCGTGCTCCTTATGTCAAAGCAAGAAGAAATATACATAAGTTTAGTAGTTAAGAATAAGAATAAGTCAAGTAAGTAAGAAATAAGTTGTCCCTAGATCAAGGGGGATAATGTTAGGGGTGATCCCGGTACAACCAGGTACCCTGTGAATATCTCCCGTAAGGAACGGGCGTGGGACAACAACCCACGACCGAGTCCATCTCAGCCACGCGCGCTTCGTACGGGGGCGCAACGGACTCGTACAGTGCACCCCCACCTCGCACGCGCTATAAGTACCAGGGGGACCTCAGGGGCATGAAAACACATAAGTGCACACGTTCCTAGAGGCCCCCGCCACAACCAAACTAATATTTCGCCGTCGACGCACGCGCTGCATCGAGTCGCCAATGTGTCGGCGTTCTTTCTGCACCAACAAACTACCTGCGTCGACTCTCTCTCCTGCGACTATCCACCTGAGCCCAATGGCATCAGGTGGACCCTCTGAAGGTAACCCTCACTTCTCTCTCTCACTCTAATTCCCTATGCCTCATCTATGATCTGTTCTGTCTCCATGATTGATTGCTTGATTATTAGCATAAGTCATTAGATTGATTGTCTATTTATGCTTTAGTGTATCTGTTAGAATCAGATTAGTCTTAAGTGATCCTAATTAGGCATTGCTGGTGTTGATTCTAAGTGCACTAAGACCTAACACATATATCACATCTATGGAGTTTAACATATCCCTATGCTAAATATTTCTGTAGGTATTGTATCATAGTTGATGATTTGTGGAATATACCAGAGTGGAATAATGTCATTAGCTGTGCTTTTCCAAAGAATAATCAACATAGCAGAATTATCATGACTACAAGAATTGAGGATGTGACTATAGCATGTTCCAGTAACCATGAAAGCGTTCATAAGATGAAGACCTTGAGCAAAGAAGACTCGAGCAAACTATTTTGCGATAGAATATTTGGTTCTGAAGAGAGTTGTCCTCCTCATTTCCAAGAACTTTCATGTGAAATATTGAAGAAGTGTGGTGGTCTACCACTTCCAATTTTTACAGTAGCCAGTATTTTAGCGTGCCAACCTACACGAGTGAAAGAACAATGGGAGTTAATAAAAAATTCGCTAACTAGTTGCTCTTCAACAAAGTCCTTTTTGGAAGACATGATGCATATCTTGGAACTCAGTTACAAGCATCTCCCAAGCAACTTAAAGGCATGCTTCTTGTATCTCGGTACTTACCCAGAGGATTACGATATTAGCAAAGATGAGCTAGTTAGACGATGGGTGGCAGAAGGTTTCGTGAGTAACACTTTAGGACGAGATGTATGGGCTGTTGCTGAGAGCTATTTCAATGAGCTTATCAACAGGAGCATGATTGAACCTGCGTATAGGTATGGTGAATATTTAAGGGTGTCGCATTGCAGAGTGCATGATATGATGCTCGAACTGATCGTAAGTGTATAGAAGATAATTTTATGAGTTTTGTAAATGATCCACGGATGATGGCAGAAGGGCAGCATAAGGTTATTCATCGACTTGCTGTAAACTTTGATGGTGTAAAGGATGACACAATGGCTATGTTATGAATACTGTATCTTCGGATCTTGTATTATTGAGGAGCCCGGAGGCCTCTATAAATAGATGTACAGGATGACAAATATACAAAGAAGTTCCTAATACACCATCTAATATAATATAATTATTATACCTCTAACACTCCCCTCAAACTCAAGGTGCATCAAGAACATTGAGTTTGAAGAGATAAAATTATGCTAAGAGCCACAAAGATGATCCAAAAGGTAGTGTCGCTGAGTAAATGTCGAAGTAGATGAAACAGCAAAACAGGAGCCAGCAAAACTGACACGCGCAGCAGAAGACGAAGTCAGTCAAACTCCCAAACATGCTGTGAATCACACCGACAAGGATCAGCACCAACCAGAGATCATCCGTGAGCAACTCTCAGAGTCGTAGACCACGCATATGTAGACGCATACGAGGAACCCAATCACGACTATTAGTGCAATTGAAAAGCACACCGCATAGCTGGAATTCCGACCGAAGGAGAAAGTCATCATAATGAAGATGACCAAAACGGCAAGATGCAAACATATACAGCGGCAGGCGACGTGAGAGCGCAACAAAAGCGGCGCAAGCAGCAAGTTTTTCTTTTCGAGGCGCAGACGGGGCTTCAGAATTAACGATGGATCAAGACATCACGTGCAGCCAAAATGAAGGCGCCCAAAAGACATCAATTCCATCTCAGATCCGAAGTGAAGCCGACGTGCCAGATTTTTTTTCTACACCGTAACCCTAATGATACAAACCACGTACTGATGACTCAAGTGGTGGTGGAAGATGACCAAGCAGACGTCATTATGACGTCATGCTGACGTCATCAAGAGTCTTGTGTTCAGGATGAGCCAGCCGAGCGAAGAAGCGCTGGATCAACAGCAACTGAATCAAGGTCCAAAACCTGTGGTACACTTTCGTGTAAGTGCAGCAAAGAAGTCCAGCCAGTGGAGCGAAGAAGCGCTGGATCAACAGCAACTGAATCAAGGTCCAAAACCTGTGGTACACTTTCGTGTAAGTGCAGCAAAGCTTGTTCAGGCAACAGGATATCCTCCACCGGCGTTGATGTAGGATTCACATCCTCTGCTTTGGAGTGTTCAATGCCGAGGATAAACCGTCCTCTGAATTGAACCTTTCCAGCATTGTCCAAGAAAAAATGAACGCTCCAGAATATTTGCTACAGGACTAATTATCACTTACTGCTGTACACAATATTCCAAGTCATTAAAATATTGTGCACATCAGTAAGTGATAATTAGTTAATGCAGGCTACTGCTGATCTGCCGTAAGTAGCTTTTGTAGATGAATAAACAAATTTTGGACTGGTCCCAAGCCACGGGAACGATACCAGAGGCAAAGTCGACGAGATGAGCCGACTCGCTTCGGGGGACCACCACGGCGGGCAAGGTGTTCGGCGTGCTCAACGGTCTCGGTGCCGTCATGTTCGCCTATGCCGGCCACAACGTCGTGCTTGAGATCCAGGCTACCATCCCGTCCACACCTGAGGAGCCGTCCGTGAAGCCCATGTGGCGCGGCGTTGGCGCGCGAGGAACCCACGGCCGCCGCGACCAACTTCGCCACTGCATCGGCCTGTGGCGCCTCGGACGGCGCCGACGCGCAGTGGCCACCACCGACGGAGAGGCCCGACGACGCGCCGCTCAGCTTCCACCGCCGCTAGAGCGCGTACTCCCGCGAGACCAGCCGTCGTAGCCATCCTCGCCGCCGCGGCTTCTCGCTGTCCTTGCCATTCTCCTCCTCTTCCTCGGTGGCATCGGCGCGCAGCGCCATCCCCTACTCTGCTGCTCCTTCCACGGGCGAGTACATCCCCCGGAGCCACCCACTCCGCTGCCGCACCGCGGACGAGGATGTGGGTGGCGCGCCGGCGGCTGCTGGGGAGATAGCCGGTGCCGTGTACAGTTCTAGGGCCATGGCGGAGCGAAGGGTTAACGAGAGCCGCCGCCTCCACCTGTACCGTCTCCATTTGTAGCGCCACGGGAGGAGCAGAAGAACCTCCGACGGCAGGTAGTCCGGCGTCGTCGAGTCACCCAGATCTACGCCCATGATGACGGGATCGGCCGGCGGCTGGGGTATCAATTGACAAAGCAACCGCCGCCGTCGGAAAACAAAATTGGAGTAGAAGATCTAAAACTTAAGCTCTGATACCATATTATGAATATTGGATCTTCAGATCTTGTATTATTGAGGAGGCCAAATGCTTCTATAAATAAATGTATAGGATGACAAATATGCAAATAAGTCCCTAATACATCATCTAATATAATATGACTATTATACCTCTAACAGGTTATAGTCACTATGAGGGACCTGTCCAAAGTTCGTTCTAACATATTTGGACTATCAAAGTGGATTCTTCCGTTGCTGAAGTTAAAGCATGTGCGTGTGTTATTCCTTGAGATCACAGATTTCGGAGGGACAATGGACCTGACTGTTATCAACCAGTTGCCATATTTGAGATATATAAACGTAAAATGTGATCAAATACGGCGTTATGATAGTACCAGCAAACTGCTACTTGGTCATATCCGATGCCGGCATTTGGAGACTGGAATTAGATTTGCCTTATTTTGTCCATGTACCGCTTCTGTTAGATATTTCTGATTTGCCGTGCTTATCCAATTTAGTTATGAAGGGGCGGTGTCCGGGGCTGCCTGATGGCATTGGCACCGTGAAATCTCTGCGCCAATTGTATATGGATAGCTATAATCACACATGGACCTGGACTGAGAATTTTAAGAACCTTGGCCAGCTGACCAATCTGACTGATTTATCTCTTTATTGTTTTCGCGTTAAGAACTTGTTGGAACCTAACAAGAAATGTCTAGCTGTTCTCATTCCTTTTCTCACGAAACTCAGTAAGCTTAAATGTCTCGTTGTGCTTGAAATTATAGATAGCACGCACACTTATGCTGATGATCTCGGCAACTGGGTTTCGGCTCCTTTCTCTGTGACCTTGAGCGGCTCGAGTTGCCACTTTTGAAACTATCTAGAGTTCCTAGGTGGATCAGGGATCTGCGTGATCTCCGCAAGTGTTGCCTTTATGTGAAGCAGATTGGAGAGGAAGATTTTAGCGTGATTGGGATGCTACCCTGCCTCGTCGGTTTCGAACTGCGGAGCGGAGATGATCCAACGGATAGGATTGTGGTCGGAGGCTCCATGGGGTTCAGGCTTCTCAAGAGGTTTGTCTTTGGATGTCGGTGGCTGGGGTACTTGACATTTGAGGCAGGGGCAATGCCCAGCCTCGTCATGCTCTGGTTGAGTGCCCGTGAATTTGAATATAGCAAGAGTAAAGGATTTGGGCTCCAGCACCTCTGCGGCCTCAGAGAAATCATTGTACCGATGCGTCCTAGCGAGCCCGAGAGGGAAATTATCATGACCGCTTTACAGGAACAACTTGTTGATCTCCCTGGTCGCCCAAAACTTGAAGTGGACTACAAATAGGTAAAATTTCTAACAAAAGCTTAGCTGAGATCTGATGATGGCTGGCCCTTGCTTCCATTTCTAACTACTTGTTCATGAATTTGCAGGCCATCACTCCCTGAATCGAAGAAATATGGAACCAGGTGGGGAGGTCACGTTACACACTCATTAAAAAAAAACAGTATGTCGGGATGATGCTGTCACACTCACACTCATGTAATGTCTTACATGTCCTCTCCTGCAGATACTCATGCCATTCTTTTTTTTTTTTGTTATTTCGTTTCTGGGCGTATGGAACTGTGCGTCATTGGATTGTGCTTATAGTGCTGGTTCCAAAACATTTTTATGAATGCTTACGTTGTTATACTGTCGTCAGGGCATGTTGTCAGTTTTTTGTTGTATCAGTGTACGTTTTTAACCTTGCAAGACACTCGTGTAGTCCATCCTCCAATGTCTTCAGGTGCATGACTGATCAGAGAATCTTCATTCTTCAATGAAGAAGGGTGGAAGAGTGTGTGTGATATGTCCCTTTCTGGAACTTAAACTAGCAAGATGCCTGGGTGAATTCGCACCGCTATATTTGCTACAATATCCATTTTCAGTTTTGAGTTCACATATTTGATCAAATGTCAATACCTGTTTATTTCCTGTCTCGGCAGCATGTGTCCATTGTGCGTGGAAGGCATTGGTTATCACACCAAAGAAGGGGTCAGTCCCACTAGGCTTTTCTTGCCTCACTACCTAATGCCTTCAGATAGTGTGGCAGGTGAGATGTTAACACAAGTATCATTTAAATCGTATCATGGCACATGCCTTGAGTATGATGAGATTTTTGGCATGCTTCTTTGTTTGAAAAAAGAAGTGATGGAAAGGCTCACGAGTTAATATTAATTCATCAAGTATGATCAAACTACTAATGGAGAACTAGCTGTATTCAACTAACTAATCAACTACTTCCACTACTTGATACACAATTTGGTTTTGACAAACCAATCTGTTAATCCGGGCCTATGATCATTTCATAATTCAATCATGCCAAAACTATATAACATGTCAAATTACTGCTATTAGCAGAAGATATCCAGTTTTACAAGCAGGTTTGAAAAACAACTGAAATCAATAATTTGTGTAATGTTCCTCATATTTAGCGGCACACACGGCCTAACTGCACTGTAGCCGGCTTAAATGACGTGACCCAACTACCTCTGCAGGCTCTAGCTAGCTCATTTGGTGCCATGACTAGATTATAAAAAGAGACTTGGTTCTCCTGTATCCATGCAGGGTCGACAACATCGTCTCCGAAAACATAGTATCCACCCAACACTTTTCCAACTTTGCTCTCTATACAGCCAAAGAAACAACTCATTTCATGGTGTAGGAGCATACCCAAAAAATTGGAGGAGGAAGAAGAGGTGAAGAATGAGAAGGAGGAAAACAAACAGCGTTGAAAAGTAAGATTTGGGAGAGTGGAAATGAAGACCCCATTGAAGAAATACGTGCAAAATATACCATGAACTGAGCAGAAATCTCGCTCTTCCTCTTATTTGCTGAGCAAAACATCATGCTAACTGGCACAGTGTTGCTGTTATGAGACGGGTTGAAGTCTATACTACTCAAGGTGCTAAAAGCATTCTGGGTGTTGTCCTTCGGCCTACAAGTTCGATACAGGAAATGCAGAAGTGTTTTGCAGATTAAAGGTGTGGTAATACATGTTAATCATGTATTTTTTTTCATCATCTTATAATTGAAGCACCAGAAACAGATAGTTTCAAAAAAGAAGTTTTCCTTGTTTTTCAGATATTTTTTATGTACATAATGGAAAAAAAATTGATAATGGAAAAAGTTTCGAAAAATGTTTCCCTTATTCTTCAGATCATATCAAGGCACATGACTTGTACTTCACATAAGAATAATTGTATATTGTTTCCCATATTTTTGTCAATGAACGAAAAAGAGTTTATATTTTATCCTATTAGCGACTACTCGCTCCGTTCTTGAATTTTTTTTCTTTATAGTTAAAAAATGAACTACAAAACGATAAATTTTTAGAGATGTTGTGTACTATCAACAAATATCACCCCTATCTCGTTTGAGCTTCATTTCTGTACATTTTTTTCCTGGAGCGCCGACGGCGCATGAAAGCAGCCAGCTTTGAGACGTGACCCAACTACCCTTCTCCAATTTACTTCGTTTCATCTTCCATGCATGGCTAGATCATAAAAGCGACCTGATCCTCCTGTGTCCACGACATCGTCCCCCTCAGCTTCGTCAAACCATCGATCTCCCCAGAAGTGATGCAGCTGTCCGATCCGGTGTAGCAGCTAGGCGCTGTACCGACGACTGCATGCATGTTTGGACGAGCAGATCGACTCCGATTCAGGCTCGCAGTTGGAGTCGGAAACGACACGGAGCCCTGCAGACCATATGGCGCCTTTAAAACAGCCAGTGACAGGGCAGAGGTAGATCTGTTAGGTGCGAGATCGATCGAAGCCAGCCGCGCCATAGGGAGATGGAAGAACGCCAGCAGGAGGCGGAGGACCTGACGCGCCGACTCCCTGACGACGTGCTCGCCGACGTGCTCAGCCGCGCCGCGCCGCGCGACCTCGCCGTGGCCCGGTGCGTCTGCCGCGCGTGGCGCGCCCTCATCGACGGCAGCAGCATGCTGCGCGCGGACCTCCTACCGCGCTCGCTCGCCGGCCTCTTCATCGAATACTTCGGGCTGCTGGACAAGTCGTTCTACGCGCGCCCCTCCACCAACGTGGCCGACTACCGCCTGCCCGGCTCCGGCATCATCGACCACTGCAACGGCCTCGTCCTGCTGGACGACGGCGTCCTGAACCCCGCCACCGGTGGATGGACGCCGATGCCGGAACCGCCGCCGTCGCGCATGACCGGGACGGTGTGGGGCGACCAGGACATGTACCTGGCCTTCGATCCCACCGCGTCGCCGCACTTCGAGGTCTTCCTGATCCCCAGAGTTCCTCCTGAACCTGGATGGTGTGGACAACGACGTGACGGGCTCGCTGCCGAGTACAGCTGCAGCTCGGAGTGGCCGCCATCTCCGTTCAAATTGGACGTGTTTTCTTCGAGAGCTGGACGGTATGACGTGAGATGTTTCGTAAGAGAAAATGAGGCTGTAGGAACGGTTGCGGACATGCAGGAGGATAACGACGACCTATTAAGGAGGGAACGTAATGCCGTATACTGGCGCGGTGCGCTCTACGTTCATTGTGAACTCGACTTTATTATGAGGTACAGTAATTAAATATGCACTCCACTCCATGCATTTTGCCGTACACAGATAATAATAATCGGTCTTTCACTTATATCTCTTGCAGAATATCACTGTCAGACGATACGTATCGAGTCATCAAACCACCGAGAGATTTCGACAAAGGTACAAGCCTTCATCTAGATAAGTCTGAGAAGGGGGTTTACGCTGCAGTACTTGAAGAAGGTAAAGGCCACCGGCTCCGGGTTTGGGTCCTGGACGATGAATCAACAACCCAGCAAACAACCTGCAAGTGGATACTAACACATGATAGCGGATGTGGGCTAGCAAGTCGTCTAAACCAGCTTAACCAACAAGTTTACGGACCCTGGATCCTAGAAAGGCCGCATGATACGCACTACCGAGGTAACAAGAAAGAATTAGCACAAAAAATTGAATGGGATTCTGATGATGACCATGACGACAGTGTGAGTATTATTCTTGGGGCAGCAGTTGGTGAAGATGATAGGAATATTGAGGAGGACTACTACCCATCAGATTATCTGGAGATCCTTGCATTCCATCCTTACAGAGAGATTGTCTTCATGCATAAATCATGGAGTAGAGGATTGGCATATCATTTGAAAAGCTCTAAACTTGAGGATTTGGGTAATCTGAGCCTAGGACGTAGCTTTTTCCATTTCGCGGAAGTAGGTTTCGTAAGCTGCGTTTTTCCATACACACCGTGTTTTATTTGATGTGAGAGTTGTCTGGAAAATCAGAGTCGTGGGAGAGCTGAAGTGAATAACATGTATTAGACGATAATGATGAAGTGATTTTCAGGTAGAGGAAAAAAAATGGGTTTGTTGTTGTTGATCATCAAGTTCACTTTGATTAGATGAAAAGCCAACGAGTTTTTCAAATATCAGCGTGGCTACGTACGTACATTTGATATAATGATGCATAGATAATGCATGATGAAATAAGTCACACGGCTAGATTTGATCAAGTTCACTTTGATCAAGTATCAATACCTGATTATTTCCTGTCCCATGCGTGCCCGGTCACTACATAACCCGGCATTTCAGCTTTGGCTGTTTTTTTTTTTTCAGCTGAAAAATACTCGATCCCTCCAACCAAAAAGGATGACGTTTTTTAAATTAATTCTAGTTCAAAGAACATCATCTTTTTGGGGATAGAGAGAGTAAAAGCTAAGAAGATTTAATCTTGATACCTCTCGGTTGTACATGATTGTCACGTTTGGTGTAGCACAGTAAAATAATAAAATAGGCAAAACATTAATAGTGTGACAAAACCTTGTACACGATGAGATTTCAATATGTTTTTACTAAAAAAATTGATAGAAAGGCTCGTGAGTCAATATTAAGGTATCGTGTATGATAAAGCTACTAGTGATAACTAATTTTAATTGATTAATTAATGAGTTACTCCCACTAGTTAATAGATAAATTAGTTTTGAAAACCAATATGTTAATCTGGATCTTTGATCATTTCATAATTCAATCATGCAGTGCCTGGCAGTTTAGCCCTGCCGACCGCATAGCCTAACTGCAGCCAGCTTTGACGACGCGACCCAACTACCCTCTCCAGTCCATTTGATTTCATGACTAGATTATAAAGCAACATATGGTTTCTCCTGCATCCACGCAGCGTTTTCACATGTAGCAATGACGGGTGGCATGGCACGACGGCGGGTGAGGCAGCGACGGACTACGGCGGGCGGCGCGGCGCACGTTTAAGGCATGGGGCGCGAGTATGAGCGAGCACACTGTTGACTCGGGTGTGTGAGCCGAGTATAAGACCGTCCGCAGTAGCACACTGTAAAGCATACTCGATACATTATTTTGCAGTGTAATTTAAAGTATGTACTGTAAAAATAGAAAGAGAGTAGTGTATAGAATATTCTTTAGAGGTCGCTGGTACGAATAGCCTAAGGCTTCTATCTAGGATGATGAACCGTCTTAAATAAGCCTTGAGCTCTTTTGTACGATGACCCTAGATCACCTGATGTAAATTAAGCACTTATTTACGATGACTTAGGGCAACCATCATAAGTAAATCTTTTATTTACGACGGCTGACTCCAGTCTAGCTTCATAAATTATCTAAACAACGACGGTATCGTCGTAAGTTATCATGGCCGTCGTTAATGCGACTTCTCCTGCAGTGATCTACCCCTCCGTCCTCAAATATTTATCACTTATTAATCCAAAAATGAAATAAAAAGAGACAAGTATTTGAGAACAGAGAGGGTAGTTTGTAAGTTTCATAGGCTTATTATAAGGGCCCGTCTGTGAAAATTTCAGGCACCGGGTCATTAACACTTAATTACTGTCATTAACTACTGATTTTGTAATTAATCATTCACTTAATACAGATTAACAATTAATTACTATCATTCACTTAATCACAAATTCTTTATTTAATTATTTTACAACTAACATAACTCTTACAATTACGAATACAATTAACAAAAAATACAGATTAACAATTGCAAACTTGCCTTTCTCATGGTCGGCGGCGGCGCTGCCGCCACCGAGGGCACAACTCACGTCGTCGATCTGCACCGTCACACTGCAGCCCCGTCGCTTGCCATCATGTCTCCAACGCCACTCGCCGCCGTCCTCCTCCGCTGCATCGAGCTCCGTGTGTCGCTGCCTCTTCAAGCTTCGCGCACGGCTGAGCATCGGGCGTCGCGCGCCGTGTGCCACCGCCGTGCCGGGCGCGTGCCGCCATCGTGCCAAGCATTGGGCTTTGCACGCCGGGCGCGCTCCGCCGCCGTGCCGAGCGCTGGGCTCCTCGCGCCGCCAGAAAACTGGATCGCGAGACTGTGTTTGTGGAGTTAGAGTTGGGAAAAGAAGATAAAAGAGTCCGCACGAATCTCAAAGGAAATCTAAAGGTCGCCTGACATCGTTTGGTATTTCAGACGCCTATATTTGAGGATTTCTGTTATTATAATGTCGTTGTTTTCTTGTAATTCTGAGCTTTGAAATTTGATAAAGTTGGTAATGATTTGAAGGCGTGTTTGGCCCACCACACTCCGATTTAGTATTGATGCTCGCAGCCGCAGAGTCGGAACAGGCAACACACCAAGTTGTTGGGAGTCCGCACCATAGGGATCGTCTTTAAAACCGATCTCTGGAGACTGCATCGCAGCAGGGCAGAGGTCGTGAAGCCAACGACAGGGATGGAAGAACGCCAGCAGGAGGCGGAGGACCTGACGCGCCGGCTCCCTGCCGACGTGCTCAGCCGCGCCGCGCCGTGGCCCGGTGCGTGTGCCGTGCGTGGGGCGCCCTCATCGACGGCCGCCACATGCTGCGCACGGATCTCCTCCCGCTCTCGCTCGCCGGCCTCTTTATTGACTACGCCGGCATGCCGTACTCGGAGTTCTACGCCCGCCCCTCAATCAACATGGCCGGCTACCATCTGCCCCGCTCCAGCGTCCTTGACAAATGCAACGGCCTCGTGCTGGAGTACGACGGCATCCTGAACCCCGCCACCGGTGGATGGACGCCGTTTCCGGAACCACCGCCGTTGTGCGCGCCCGGGATGGTGCGGCCCTACCAAAATATGTACCTGGCCTTCGATCCCACCGTGTCGTCGCACTACGAGGTGTTTGTGATCCCCAACATTTCTCCATTGATGGGACGACGATGCAACGAGTACATCCCCAGCTCCGAGTGGCAACCATCTCTATGGAAATTGAAAGTCTTTTCATGGAGAGCTGGACGGTGGGATGAGCGATGTTTCATCAGAGAAAACGAGGCTGAGGAACGAATGCGGATATGTTGGAGGATCGAATGATCTTGGCACGGCACCGCAATGCTGTATGCTGGCGTGGGGCGCTCTACGTTCATTGTCAACTGAATTTTATTATGAGATAAATAAATATGCAGTCCAATTTCTACGACTAATTATTCTTGCACTATGAACGACGAGCGAATTTTGCTTCCGTTAAATGAATGAGGGAGTATTAGTTAGCATAGCCATATGCTCTTATGCTTAATACAACTACCCTCTTCTTTTGCAGAATATCACTATCGGATGATAACTACCGAGTGATCGAACCACATGGAGATTTAAAAATGTTCAAATGTGAAGACATTATTAAAATAACATTTTCACAGGCGCCTCGATTTTTCAAACACAGGCGATCCGTAAAAAAATGCGACTGTGATGACGAATGATATAATGACCGCATGTGATGACAAAATATCACAGGCGGATTTTAAAAAACAACCGCCTGAGTAAATACATGATTTTCTCATGCGGTTATTACTTAAAAACCGTCTGTGATATTACAAACTTCACAGACGATTCTTAATTAACTAATGCCTGATTAAATATATGATTTGGAAACTATGAAGGAAAATATTAGAAAATCAAGTGCATCTCGTTCTTCTCATGAGCCAGCATTAGAAGATATCGAGGAGTGGGAAGAAGATGATGTCATGTATAATCGGCGAACAACTTTAGTTAAACCAGGAGTTCCAATATACAAGCTTGAGGATGTTCGTCCTAAATTTGAGAATGGGAAGTCGTTCATGACATCCGTACAACTTAGCAAACAACCTGCCCCGCTCAAAAGAATGTATAAGTGGTACATCCTTGCTAGCACAAAATATGATCTTTCTTGCATCACATTTCGTATTCCAAAAGATGCATTCTGGAGCACTAGGGCAGATAGACGAGTCATTTTATTCGAAGAGCTGCATCTCCTTTTCCATCAGAGCATGCTTGAAATCAACCTGCTACTCGTTTGGTGCTTGTAAGTGCCTCTAATATTTTGCATTTGCTTTTCTTACTATACGCATACACATTTCATGAGATTATAACAATTTTGGACTTCTTCAATAGGATGCAATACATGGATAATGAAAAGATGAAACGCAAGACAGATATCCTTGACCCTACACGGATTGCCAAGACGTTATTCGACGTCAAGGCGGATCGAGACTCAGTACAGTTCAAGCACATGAAAAAAAATAATTTTAAAAATTAATCGCAAAATTAAGAAGGATATAAGGACAGAAGTTGCAGCTTACATAGGACATGCAATATTTAACTTTGTCAGAGACGGTAAGGACCTCGTAAAGGCTCCATACCACTTCGAGTAAGTTCGACACATGACATTGAAATAGCAATTATTGCTAATTGTTAACACGTGTGTTTGTATGTGTGCAATAATCACTACATAATAATCTTCATCAAGCCAACACAGGGTTTGGCAACAGTCTTGGACTCAGCCGATTACCCACCAGATCGTTACAAAGATTTCCTTTCCATTTTGAAACTGTACGTTTATTAAATAATTTTAATTTACACACATTTAGAATGTGTTGACAAGTTTTATATGATATTTCTTGTATTACAACGCTTAACGATTTTACGCGGAACAACTTGACGGTAAGAGACCTCCTAATACGAATGCATTGGATATTAAAACATATTATGCTTGTCCGAAACAGCCTGCTGGGAGTGTCTTATGCGGATATTATGTATGTGAGCATCTTCGGACCGCCAGCGAATATAGAGTGAATCATGAGGATGTAAGTTACTCTTAATGTTAATATCTTATTTTCTTACTTTTGAGTTTTATTTTCATTGTAACTAGCATAGTTTAATACTTATATTCTCTGCTGTCCAATATTACTAGAAACATTATTTTCATATTTTGATTCCAACTTCAAAATTCAATTGCTCATAGTACAACTGCTCCAAAAATATCAAATAAATTCCTGTATACTCTCACTTTGATCTATACTTTGAGATTGTTCAAACTAACACATTCTAAAACTTGTTATGTGTTTCATTGCAGCACACGAAGAATGTGAACGAAGAATGGTCGGTTTGTAGAAATATTCCTGGTGGAGTCGACAAGATTGCTGTTGAACTGTGTCAATTCGTGCGTTGTGAAATTTTGCACAAAAGAGGGGAGTTCTTTGATGAGAATGGTACAATAGCTGATGTGTCAGAACTTTCCGACTATGCCAATAGAAACAGTTTTTAGTGAAAACTTATAAATTATGAGATGAACTTGTATGTGTAACTTGTACATATGTATATTGTTTTAGTGAAATTGACTTATATGAGATGACTTCTGTGATAATATTGTTGACTTCTGTGATGATATTGTTGACTTCTGCAATTATATTGAATTTACCTAGAAATTAGAAATAACAGCAGGTAGTACTGCATAGGGTATACTGAAAGTGCATCTAGGACTCCCTTGTGGGTTTTGGATGATTTATGACAAGCAATTGGGATCCTAATCCTTTTGTTGAGATGAATGCAGGAAAATGATGAAAAATGAGCAAAGTGCCAAAAAGAGGGAAATTGAGAAGGAAAATGAATTTGAGCTCAAGGAGAAGAAATCAGTAGTTTAGTATGTATGGAGTGTGTTAAGGAAACACACCCAAGAGCTCAATCTCATTTAATCACTCACACACAATGCACAAAGCTATACAGGACCGGACTAGTCCGATATCAGTCCGACTAGTCCGATATTCTTTCTGTTCCACTTCGGACAAGTCCGGTGATTACACGGACTAGTCCGATATACACTCTGATCTAAATCGGACAAGTCCTCCAAGTGCGGACTTGTCATCCTAAACACTTAGGGTTTCACAGGTCCGGACAAGTCCGATGACAATCGGACTAGTCCGAAGATTTCCAGCAGTGAAATCGGACAAGTCCGTTTTCAACCGGACTAGTCCGATATTCCTGGACACTTAGGGTTTGCTTCGCACAGCACACCGGACTAGTCCGGTCACCACCACGGACTAGTCCGATCTTTCTGAACCCTAACGGTAACTTCTAGAAACCCTATATAAATAGAGGTGCACGACCCACTTTCACCCTCTCTCGAACCCTAGCGCCGTCACACCTCCCAAGAGACTCAAAAACCATCTCTCTCCACGAAATTAAGTGCAAAATCAATCAATCCATTGAAGATCACTTCTAGATCATTGGAGAGGCACTTGGCACACGATTGAGCTCTTGGTTTGAATCTCTAACACACTCTTGTATCTCAATTTGTATATTTCGAAGTGTGTTATTGGTGGTCTTGAAACTTGTAATTAAGGGAGCTCTCAACTTGTGAGATCACCCCTTCAACTTGGTGATTTACTCCTGTGTGATTAGTGGAAGAGGATTGGCCTTCGTGGCGATCCGACGAGGGAAGGGTTGGTGAAGACCCGGTCCTTTTGTGGGCTCCTCAACGTGGACGTAGGTTGCCTTCGTGGTAACCGAACCACGGGATAAATCTTGTGTCTTGTTCGTTTGTGTTCATCATTCTAGTTGATCAACATTATCTAGGGTTTGATTCATTTTGTTGAATTCAAGTTAAATAGTTGAACAAGAATCATACTTGCAATAGAACTTGACATACAACTATTGAACTGTTATTAAAGTTTATATTTCCGCTGCAAACGTCAACGAAACAATCAAATTGACCTAACTTGATCAACCTAGCCCGTGAAATCCGGACTAGTCCGCACTTTACCGGACTAGTCCAATATACCTGGTTTTGACCTTGTTGTTGAAGTGCTACAGGAACCGAGAAAATTCAAGAAGGCCTATTCACCCTCCTCTAGGCCTATATTCAATTGGTATCAGAGCAGGTTCTTCAAGAAAGAGTGCAACCACTCGAAGAGATCATGTCGGACATGAAGGAAGTCCAGAAAATCAACAACCAGGAAGAAATGAACAATGACAAGCACCAAAAGCTTGAAAAGTATCTCGAAGCCATTCAAGACTTAGATGATGATGAGGAGGAGAAATTGGAGCTGAAAGCACTCCTTAGAAAGAAAGCGCTTTCCAAAGGGAAATCTAAAGTCGAAGAAAAGAAGAAGGGGAGTAGTCACACCGACTACTCCCGATATCCTTTTAATTATGACCGTTTAAATTCTAACAGCAGTCATTATCTATCTATTCCTCTCAGAAAAGCCCCACACTTCGATGGGAGTGATTACTCCATGTGGAGGCAAAATATGAAGATGCACTTGATTTCCCTTAACCCAAGTTTATGGCATATTGTGTGCACAGGAATAAACATCCCTGATGACGATGAAGAGCTCACGCCAAGTCAAGAGCAAGCCATCCACAGGAATGCCCAAGCCGCAGCCGTTATCACCTCATCTCTAAGTCGAGATGAATTCACAAAGGTGGACGGATTGGAAATTGCCAAAGAAATCTGGGACACACTACAGACAGCACATGAAGGTGACCGGCATGTGCGGGAGGCAAAGATTGAAATGATTGAAGGCGAACTAGGAAGGTTCGCGATTGAGGAAGATGAGTCTCCCCAGGACATGTACAACAGACTGAAGACTTTTGTGAACAAGGTTCGATCATATGGGAGCAAAAAGTGGAATGACCACGAGGTTGTAAAGCTCATCCTTAGATCCTTTATGCCTCGCAACGTCACACTTTGCTCTATGATCCGAGAAAGTACCGGGTACAAGAAAATGACTCCGGATGAACTGCTTGGCAAAATCATCAACTTTGAGATGATGGAGAAGCAGGCCAAGCACGTAAAAGAAATAGCCGACCTCACATCAGCCAAGAAGAAGGGAGTTGCCCTAAAGTCCTCACTCAAGCCTCTATCCAAAGAAGCAAGAGAAGCACAGCTTGAGGAGGACAGCGATGATGAAAGCAGCGAGCTGGACGAAGAAGATATGATTTTGTTCATGAAGAAGTTCAAAAGAATTATGAAGAAAAGACAAGGAACAAAATCGAGTGAAGGAAAATAAAAGGAGAAGACAAAGCCGAAGATGAGGCGGGCATGCTATAATTGTGGTGAGTACAATCACTTTATAGTCGATTGCCCGTATGAGGACAACAAGAAGAAGAGTAAAGAGTCCAAGCCTCAACCGAAGAAATTCTTCAAGAAGAAGAAACAAGCTGAACAAGCACACATCGGAAAGGAGTGGGACTCAAACGATGAGTCCTCATCGTCCGATGAAGAAGAAATGGCTAGCATATCCATTGAAAGCATGTCCAAGAAACCCACACTCTTCCCCACGCTCGGTGCAAAGAAGGCAAATGGAACTTGCCTCATGGCCAAGGAAGGTAAACGCAAGGCCTACTCCTCCGGTGGATCCAAATGGGTGCTAGACAGTGGATGCACCAACCACATAACCGGAGAAAGAAGGATGTTTGTGGAGTATGAAGTGAACAAGGACCCAAACGAAGGCATCTACTTTGGGGATAACAGTCAAGGAAGGGTCCTCGGTACCGGTAAAATAGCAATATCCTCTGAACATACTCTTTCGCATGTTTTACACGTTGAATCTTTAGATTATAACCTGCTGTCCATATCTCAATTATGTGACAAAGGTTATAATTGCCTGTTCACTAACAAGGGTGTGACCGTCTCAAGGAGAAGTGATGGTTCTGTTGCATTCAAGGGTATGTTGAAGGGAAAGCTTTACCTTGTTGACTTCAACAAGGATAAAGCCGAACTCGACACATGCTTGATTGCAAAGACCAACATGGGTTGGCTGTAGCATAGACGGCTGGCACATGTTGGTATGAGGAACCTTCAAAAACTCCTCAAGGGCGATCACATCCGAGGTTTGAAAGATGTTGTGTTTGAGAAAGACAGGCCTTGTAGCGCGTGCCAAGCAGGGAAGCAAGTTGGAGCACAACATCCCGCGAAGAACATCATGACCACGACAAGACCGCTCGAACTACTTCATATGGACTTGTTTGGTCCAATTGCTTACATAAGCATCGGCGGTAATAAATACGATTTAGTTATTATTGATGATTTTTCCCGCTTCACTTGGGTGTTCTTTTTGCATGACAAGTCAGAAACACAAGGAACACTCAAGAAATTCTTCAAGCGAGCGCAAAACGAGTTCTCACTATCAATCAAGAGTATTCGGAGCGACAACGGCACGGAGTTCAAGAACATACAAGCGGAGGAGTACCTTGATGAGGAAGGAATCAAGCACGAATTCTCAGCACCATACTCTCCACAACAAAACGGAGTTGCCGAAAGGAAGAACCGAACGCTCATAGAGATGGCAAGAACAATGCTCGATGAATACAAGACTTTAGATCGATTTTTGGCGGAAGCAATCAACACCGCTTTCCATGCCACAAATCGACTCTACCTTCATCGACTACTAAAGAAGACCCCCTATGAGCTACTCACCGGTAACAAACCGAACATTTCATATTTTCGAGTTTTCGGTTCTCATTGCTATATTTTGAACAAGAAGCCCAGGACTTCAAAGTTCGCTTTGAAGTCCGATGAAGGTTTCTTGCTTGGTTATGATTCGAACACTTACACCTATCGTGTTTTCAACAAGGCCTCCAGACTTGTTGAAGTGGCACGTGACGTAGTGTTCGATGAAACTAATGGCTCCCAAAAGGAGCAAGTTGATCAATGTGAATTAGGTAAAGAGGAAGCCCCCTATCAAGCATTGAATAGGATGGCTCTAGGCGAAGTACGACCACAAGAGTCATCGTCACAAATACAAGAGGAAAGTGAACCACAAGAGGAGATCAACAATCAAGGGGGAGCCTCAATACAAGATCAATCACAGGAATATGAACATGATCAACAAATCAACGAGGACAACAACTCAGGGGGAGAAGAATATGATCACCAACATACGACCCCCCAAGTGCCACACCCAAGAGTACACCAATGCATTCAAAGGGATCATCCAATCGACAACATCATCGGCGACATCCAAAAGGGAGTAACCACTAGATCTCGTATAGCAAATTTCTGTGAACATTACTCGTTTGTCTCCTTTTTTGAACCCCGCAGGACTGAGGATGCATTGAAGGATCCGGACTGGGTGGTGGAAATGCAAGAAGAGTTGAACAATTTCAAGAGAAACGAAGTTTGGGAACTTGTGGAAAGACCCAATGCAAATATTGTGGGTACCAAGTGGGTCTTCCGCAACAAGCAAGACGAACACGGAGTGGTGACAAGAAACAAGGCACGACTTGTGGCCAAAGGTTACTCACAAGTCGAAGGTTTGGATTTCGATGAAACCTTTGCTCCAGTAGCTAGGCTTGAATCAATTAGAATATTACTTGCATATGCTACTCACCATGATTTCAAGCTGTATCAAATGGACGTGAAAAGCGCCTTCCTCAACGGACCGATCAAGGAGGAGGTGTACGTGGAGCAACCACCTGGGTTTGAAGACGAAGAGTTCCCCGACCACGTGTATAAAC
This sequence comes from Tuctoria greenei, assembly GCA_036927565.1. Taxonomy (NCBI): domain Eukaryota; kingdom Viridiplantae; phylum Streptophyta; class Magnoliopsida; order Poales; family Poaceae; genus Tuctoria; species Tuctoria greenei. The sequence continues at coordinate 37,485,239 of JAYESD010000008.1, forward strand.
TGTGTAAGGCTCTCTATGGCCTCAAACAAGCTCCTAGAGCTTGGTATGAGTGTCTTAGAGATTTTTTAATTGATAATGGTTTTCAAATTGGCAAAGTAGACTATACATTATTCACAAAAAATCTGGATAATGATCTTTTTATTTGCCAAATCTATGTTGATGATATAATTTTTGGATCAACTAACTAATCTTTCTGTGAAGAGTTTAGTAAAATTATGACAGACAGATTTGAAATGTCAATGATGGGAGAATTGAAGTACTTTTTGGGATTCCAAGTGCGGCAACAAAAGGAGGGAACATTCATAAGCCAAACCAAGTACACGCAAGACATACTCAAGAAGTTTGGCATGGACAAGGCAAAGCCCATAAAGACTCCCATGGCTACGAATGGCCACTTGGATCTCAATGAAGATGGACCGAGCGTCGACCAAAAGGTATATCGCTCCATGATTGGATCTTTACTTTACTTATGTGCATCTAGGCCAGATATTATGTTGAGTGTATGTTTGTGTGCAAGATTTCAAGCCAACCCTAAGGAATGTCATTTGACAGCCGTAAAGAGAATCCTAAGATATTTAGTTCATACACCCAACCTTGGTCTTTGGTACCCAAAAGGCTCAAAATTCAATCTCATTGGGTATTCCGATGCAGATTATGCCGGGTGCAAAGTTGATAGAAAAAGCACTTCTGGCACTTGCCAATTCCTAGGAAGATCCTTAGTTTCTTGGTCATCCAAGAAACAGAATTCCATTGCATTATCCACAGCCGAAGCGGAGTATGTTGCATCCGGGAGTTGTTGTGCACAACTCCTTTGGATGCGACAAACTCTAAGGGATTACGGTTACAATATGAACCGTATTCCTCTCCTTTGTGATAATGAGAGTGCCATTAAAATAGCCCACAATCCAGTTGAGCACTCTAGGACTAAACACATTGACATAATACACCATTTCTTGAGAGACCATTCCATGAAAGGAGACATATCCATCTCTCATGTCAACACCCAAAAACAATTGGCCGACATATTCACCAAGCCACTTGATGAAAAACGTTTTTGCAAACTCCGAAATGAGCTAAACATTCTTGATTCTCGGAGTGTGGCTTGAAAAGTTGCATACCTGTATGCTTACTTCAAAATGTTGATTGATTTGTGAAAATTACCCCTCTTCATTTTTCTCTCGAAAAACTATGTCAATTATTAGATCTTGATGAATTTTTTATCATAGTATGATTGTTGTTTGCTTACTGGTCAAATTCATCAAGATTATTTGAATTGTTTTGCCTCTCTACTCTCAATTATTGGACCTTCAAATATATATGAATGGGCTATGCAATTCTTTCCTGGTGACCACGGACAAGTCCGTGGTTACCCGGACTAGTCCGCCATTGCAGACTAGTCCGCAGAGTGCCGGTTAGGCCGGACTAGTCCGACAGACCACGGACTAGTCCGATATAGGTCTCTGGATGACTTCGGACTAGTCCGGTCATGTCCGGACTTGTCCGATTTTTCGTGTCCATAACCCTAGCCGCCACCAAACCCTAATCCCTTCACCCCACACTTGCCCCCAAGCTTTCTCTCTCTTGCGCTCGAGCTCCCAAGGCGAATCCTTGATTCCTCCGTTGAAAAGCCTCAATCTTGGGCGGAGATCAAGCTTGAAGACTCGGGGATTGAAGTTAGCGGACAAGTCCGGCCTCCAACCCCCAAAATCTCAAGCTTCCTTTGATTTCTTGGTAAATTTTCTTCAAAACCCTAAGAAATCACAAATTTCTCTATTGCTTATCGTTTGGCCTAGCATTCTTCACTAGTTACATGTCTAGTTGATGTACTATGTGTATGCTAGACTAGTTTTACCTTAGGGATCAATTTTTGTCCAGTCTGTTAGGTTTTTGCAGATGAACACCAGACTAGTCCGGTCCAGGTACGGACAAGTCCGGTCTCCCGGACTAGTCCATGCCTGTGCACCGGACAAGTCCGTTGTTTCTGAACCAAAACCTAATTCTTTAATTCCCTAATGTCTTCCATTGCCATCTTACCTCACCAATACCTTGTATAACTTGTCCTTTCTCTTGATCACTCATTCTCAGATCATGTCGAGCTCCGACAACGAAATCTCCGATTTCGAGGCCGAGTTGGACCACGAGGTGGCACCTCGGTCCTCGGCGGGTCTTGGCAAGAAACGTCAAGAGAGACCCTTCGAGCCTGCTCCCTCACCTCTCCAAGTTCGAAGGAAGGTATGTGCCAAGAAGCCTGCCTCGAAGGCTGCTCCGTCTACAAGCGGCCTTCGACAAGCTAAAGGGAAGGGCAAGGGGGTTGCCACAGGGCCTGTTGGGCCCCTGAAGCTGCATACTCCCAGAGAAGGGGTCCGGGACCCCAATGAGGAAAGATTCACTGGCAAAGGCAACGATGTGGCTGCGAAGTTGAGAAGTGTTGATTGCTATGCAAGGCCCAAGCAAGCAGCTGATGGCAGATTTTGGTCAAATTTCCATGCTGATTTCTACAAGCTGGTCTACTTGCCGATGAAGACCCCGGTGGTGCGCAGTCAATGGATTGACTGGGCCCACCTTGAGAAGAAGAAATGTGCAGCTTTTGATGAAGTGATAGCAGCTGCAGAGAGACATGGTCTGAAGGATCTCTTTGCCTTCAGGCACAACTGGAATGATGAAGTGATAGCGCAATTTTATGCAACGTGCCACTTCTCAAGCGAAGACGAAGAAAGTGTGACTTGGATGACTCATGGATCCAAGTATTCTATTACTCAGGAAGAGTTTGCCAGCCTTCTCCACTTAGACTCTGCTGGAAATGACCACCTAATCATCCACAACATAGGGGTCATTGAGAGGGACGGAATGAAGTTCATGTATGAGCCCAACTCTAAGTATGTTCCTCCCTCCACAAAGAACATGAAGCCCTTCTTTGTGGTTCTGAACAGAGTTCTCCGGAAGACCATTGCCCCCAAGGATGGGGATGCAGGGAGTGTACAGGGTTACCTCCGGACTCTAATGAGGGTCATAAGCAAGAAGAGACAGTTTGATGTTGCAGACTATATTTGGAATGATATGGTCAATATCTCAAGTACCCCCAACCGATCCTGTGGCTATGCCGCTTACTTGATGTTTATGATTGAGAAGGTCACAGGGATCGAGTTTGTGAAGGATGTGGAGCACACTCCACTGAGGCCTCAGAAGCCTCAGCCAGTGAGTGTCCAGGCTGCTCCATCGCCGGCCTCAAGCCCCGAGGCACCGGCAAGGCAAGAAGAAGCTGCTAGGGCTCCTCCTCCCTCCAGGGAAGCCCCTCAGAAAGGATCCGCCAGTGGGATTCTCAAGTACTTGGCTGCAATTTTCTCCTCATGCAAGAAAACTGAAGTGAAGCTTCACAAGCTAAATCAGAAGAGGAAGGAGAACATGAGGTACATAAAAGCCAATGTAAAGCAGCTGAGTGAGAAGCTGGAGATCAACCCAATTGGATCTCCAATACTTTCTGAAGATTCTGATCCGGACATCACCGAGCTCAGCCCCTTGACTCCCTCCGAGCTTGCCTATTTTGGCATTGGGGGCTCGAGCAACTCCGCTCCTCCTCCTCCCTCTCAACCTCGTCAAGCGGAAAGCGATGAAGACGATGAAGACGACGAGAGGACTGACAGCGAAGAGTGAAGCCCTAGGACCTTCCTCTCTCTCTTTTTGGTGTCTTGATGCCAAAGGGAGAGAGTTTGAGGGGGAGTCTCTAGTCTTAGCTTTAGCTGAATAGGATGCGAGGAGAGAGCTCTCTATGTATTTTTAATTGTGATTGTATTTGTTTAACACTATTTTCATATCATGTTTGGTCCTGTGATGAATTGCTCAATTATTTTGCAAGTGTGTGATGAAATCTGAATTTTTGCTCCTGAAATGCCATATTCACTTGATATTAGTTGATCAATGCAAATTCTGTCATTCTTAATGCATTCATGCTCTTAGTATGCATCCCACCATAAAGAATGCACACATGAATAATTATCTTGTTGCTTGATGTATTTTTGAGTCATATGTGCATACTTTATGAAAATCTTATTTTATACCTCATTTTGTGAAATCTCAATTGGTTGTCATCAATCACCAAAAAGGGGGAGATTGAAAGTGCATCTAGGACTCCCTTGTGGGTTTTGGATGATTTATGACAAGAAATTGGGATCCTAATCCTTTTGTTGAGATGAATGCAGGAAAATGATGAAAAATGAGCAAAGTGCCAAAAAGAGGGAAATTGAGAAGGAAAATGAATTTGAGCTCAAGGAGAAGAAATCAGTAGTTTAGTATGTATGGAGTGTGTTAAGGAAACACACCCAAGAGCTCAATCTCATTTAATCACTCACACACAATGCACAAAGCTATACAGGACCGGACTAGTCCGATATCAGCCGGACTAGTCCGATATTCTTTCTGTTCCACTTCGGACAAGTCCGATGATTACACGGACTAGTCCGATATACACTCTGATCTAAATCGGACAAGTCCTCCAAGTGCGGACTTGTCATCCTAAACACTTAGGGTTTCACAGGTCCGGACAAGTCCGATGACAATCGGACTAGTCCGAAGATTTCCAGCAGCGAAATCGGACAAGTCCGTTTTCAACCGGACTAGTCCGATATTCCTGGACACTTAGGGTTTGCTTCGCACAGCACACCGGACTAGTCCGGTCACCACCACGGACTAGTCCGATCTTTCTGAACCCTAACGGTAACTTCTAGAAACCCTATATAAATAGAGGTGCACGGCCCACTTTCACCCTCTCTCGAACCCTAGCGCCGTCACACCTCCCAAGAGACTCAAAAACCATCTCTCTCCACGAAATTAAGTGCAAAATCAATCAATCCATTGAAGATCACTTCTAGATCATTGGAGAGGCACTTGGCACACGATTGATCTCTTGGTTTGAATCTCTAACACACTCTTGTATCTCAATTTGTATATTTCGAAGTGTGTTATTGGTGGTCTTGAAACTTGTAATCAAGGGAGCTCTCAACTTGTGAGATCGCCCCTTCAACTTGGTGATTTACCCCTGTGTGATTAGTGGAAGAGGATTGGCCTTCGTAGCGATCCGACAAGGAAAGGGTTGGTGAAGACCCGGTCCTTTTGTGGCCTCCTCAACGTGGACGTAGGTTGCCTTCGTGGTAACCGAACCACGGGATAAATCTTGTGTCTTGTTCGTTTGTGTTCATCATTCTAGTTGATCAACATTATCTAGGGTTTGATTCATTTTGTTGAATTCAAGTTAAATAGTTGAACAAGAATCATACTTGCAATAGAACTTGACATACAACTATTGAACTGTTATTAAAGTTTATATTTCCGCTGCAAACGTCAACGAAACAATCAAATTGACCTAACTTGATCAACCCAGCCCGTGAAATCCGGACTAGTCTGCACTTTACCGGACTAGTCCGATATATCTGGTTTTGACCTTGTTGTTGAAGTGCTACAGGAACTGAGAAAATTCAAGAAGGCCTATTCACCCCCCCTCTAGGCCTACATTCATATACCTTATCACAGACGGTTATTTAGCTACGGCTAGACCTGCCTGTGAAATATCATTATCACACACGGGTAGATATAGGTAAAGAACCATCTGTGATAACCTAATTATCACAGACAATTTCTGTTATGGTACAAACCAACTGCGATAAACTGTCTCTACAGGCGGCTTGTCGTAGGTAAAGATCTGCCTGTGATAACACAATTATCACAGGCGTTTATATATGCTGCACGACCCGCCTGTGATAATATGTCTTCACAGGCAGCTAGCCTAAGTAAAGAACTGTATGTGATATTATGTCTTCACAGACGGTTTCACTTCTCCGCCTGTGAAATTGTATATTATCACAGACTCTTCGTTTCAAGCGGTTTTAGAAACCGTGTGTAATAATACGTTTGGAGCCACCTGCGATGAGGCTGCTGATCGCTGCTGTTTTTCTCGTGTTCTTCCGAAATTGTTCAGTAAATTGCCTCCTATTTTTCTATCAATCCAAAAACCTTATTAGGCAATTTCCTGAGTTGAACATGATGACTTTGGCCGATGCACTGAGGCCGGAGAAATTCTCTGGCGTGCACTTCAAGAGGTGGCAAGTTAAGGCCACGCTCTGGCTCCAATCTCTTAAGATCATCTGGGTAACTGAGGGCAGACCTCAAGGTCCTTTGTCTGTTGAAGAACAAACAAAGTTCAAGGAAGCCAATTCTGCTCTAAGAGGATGCATCTTAAGTGTTCTTGATAATAAATTTTGTGATGTCTACCTGACAGTCACAGATGGTAAGGAGCTCTGGGATGCACTTAACGCCAAGTATGGTGCAGCCGATGCAGGCGGTGAACTGTATATCATGGAGAATTTTCATGACTACAAGATGGTTAACAATCGTCCTGTAGTTGAACAAGCTCATGAAATACAGTGCCATGCGAGAGAGCTCAATCTCCTTAAGTGTCCTTTACCCGACAAGTTTGTGGCTGGGTGTATTATTGCAAAGTTACCTCCATCGTGGAGGAACTTCGCTACAGCTCTCAAACACAAGAGACATGAACTATCAGTTGAAAACCTAATAGCATCTCTTGATGTTGAGGAGAAGGCTCGGGCTAAGGACGCTACTGAGAAAGGAGGCGAGGGTCAATCTAGCACCAATGCTAATATGGTGCAGAAACCCAATGTCAAGAACAAAGGGAACAAGTATCTATTCAAGCCAAACAAAACTATCGCTTTCAAGAAGAAGAAGGCAAACAAAGCCAATGATGGCTGCTGCTACACCTGTGGGGAGTATGGACATATTTCCAAGAACTGTCCTGAGAGGGCAGATCGCAAAGAGAAAAAGAATGTCAACATCGTGACATCCAGCAATGCAGATGGGTACAGTAATTCCTTTACTGTTCTTTCTGTTTCTCAAACACCATCTTGGTGGTTTGATACAGGTGCTAATGTTCATGTATGTTCTGACATGTCTATGTTTACTTCTTACCAGTTCGTCCGGGATTCCTCCATCCTAATGGGGAATGGGTCACATGCTTCTATTTGTGGTGTTGGCACGGTCGATCTGAAGTTCACTTCGGGAAAGATTGTCCAGCTGAAGAACGTGCAGCATGTCCCTACTATGAACAAGAATCTTGTTAGCGGTACCCTTCTATGCAGAGATGAGTTTAAAGTAGTTTTAGAGTCCAATAAAATAATTGTGTCTAAGCATGGACAATTTATTGGTAAAGGCTATGAATGCGGAGGCCTGTTCCGCTTTTCTCTTTTGGAGTTTAATAATAAGTTAGTAAATCATATTTGTGGCGGTATTAGTGATGATGCAAGTGTTTGGCATTCTCGTTTATGTCACGTTAATTTTGGTTTAATGAATCGGCTATCTAGTCTCAAATTAATTCTGGAATTCACTATTGTCAAAGGTTCTAAGTGCCATAGTTGTGTGCAGTCAAAGCAACCTCGAAAGCCTCACAAGGCAGCCGAGGAGAGAAACTTGGCACTATTAGAACTCATACATTCTGATCTATGCGAGATGAATAGTGTGTTGACAAAAGGTGGAAAGAAATATTTTATGACATTAATAGACGATTCTACTAGATTCTGCTATGTTTACTTGTTGCAAACTAAAGATGAAGCTTTAGACTACTTTAAAATCTATAAATCTTAAGTAGAAACTCAATTAGAGAGAAAGATCAAACGTCTTAGGTTAGATCGTGGTGGTGAGTATTTTCTCAAAATATTTGATGATTTTTATGCGGAACACGGTATTATACATGAGAGAACGCCTCTCTATTCACCCCAATCAAACGGGGTAGCCGAGAGGAAAAACCGCACACTGTGTGACTTGGTGAATGCCATGTTAGACACGCCCGTTTTATCTAAGACATGGTGGGAGGAGGCTCTATTGACTTCATGTCATGTCCTAAACCGCGTTTCAAACAAGAATAAAGAGAAAACCCCCTATGAGGAGTGGGTTGGGAGAAAACCATCACTATCATACTTGCGTACTTGGGGATGTTTGGCAAAGGTCAATGTTCCAATTACCAAGAAACGCAAGCTAGGACCAAAGACAGTGGATTGTGTCTTTCTAGGCTATGCTCATCGGAGCATCGCATATAGATTTTTAGTAGTCAAATCTGAGATATCTGATATGCATATTGATACTATTATGGAATCTCGTGATGCAACATTTTTTGAAAATATTTTTCCTATGAAAGATATGCATAGCACTGCTAGGATCTCTTCTGAAATTTGTCCTGAATCCACCACAACTAGCGAGTTTCTTGATACACCGTTTGAGAATATCCTAGAGTAGGAACACAATGAAATAACTCAGTCGAGTAAGAGATCACGGATTGCAAAATCCTTCGGTGATGATTTCATTGTGTACCTTGTGGACGATACTCCTAGATCCATAGCAGAGGCATATGCATCACCTGATGCAGATGACTGGAAAGAAGCAGTTCATAGTGAGATGGACTCAATTCTTTCTAATGGAACCTGGGAGTTAACTGAACGGCCATACGAGTGCAAACCAGTAGGCTGCAAGTGGGTGTTCAAGAAGAAGCTCAGGCCTGAAGATACTATTGAAAAGTACAAGGCGAACTAGTTGCTAAGGGTTATACTCAAAAGTAAGGTGAAGACTATTTTGACACCTATTCACCTATCGCCAGAATGACGACAATTCGTGTACTACTTTCTCTGGCTGCCTCTTATGATCTAATCATCCATCAAATGGATGTGAAGACAGCTTTCCTTAATGGAGAGTTGGAAGAGGAAATTTATATGGAACAACTTGATGGGTTCGTAGTAAAAGGTAAAAAGACAAAGGTGTGCAAATTGTTGAAATCCTTGTATGGCCTGAAACAAGCACCTAAGCAATAACATGAGAAGTTCGATAGTACTTTGACGTCTGCAGGCTTTGTCATTAATGAGGCTGATCGGTGCTTGTACTATCGCCATGGTGGGGGCGATAGCGTTATATTATGCTTGTATGTGGATGATATACTCATTTTTGGTACGAGCATTAATATAATTTCTAAGGTCAAGTCTTTTCTATCAAAGTGTTTTGATATGAAAGATCTGGGAGAAGCTAATGTTATTTTGAACATTAAGCTAAATAAGGATGAGAGTGGAATTACTTTAAGTCAATCCCACTATGTTGAGAAAATCTTGAGCCGGTTCGACTTTATGGATAGCAAGATTTCTCCAACGCCTTATGATCCCAGCGTGATACTTTGAAAGAACAAGAAAGAGTCAAGAGATCAACTCAGATATTCTCAGATGATCGGTTCACTCATGTACCTAGCTAGCGCAACCCGTCCTGATATCTCGTTTGCTGTGAGCAAACTGAGCAGGTTCATGTCAAACCCAGGTACAGATCATTGGCATGCACTTGAAAGGGTTATGCGCTACCTGAGAGGTACAATGAGTTATGAAATTTACTATACTGGGCATCTGGTCGTGCCTGAGGGTCATAGTGATTCGAACTGGATCTCTGATGTTGATGAACTCTATGCCACGAGTGGATATGTGTTCACTCTAGCTAGTGGCGCTATATCATGGAGGTCTTGCAAACAGACCATTTTGATGAGGTCAACCATGGAAGCAGAACTCACTGCTTTAGAGACTGCCACTGTAGAGGCAGAATGGCTGTGAAAGCTCTTGATGGATTTTCCTATAGTTGAGAAACCATTGTCGGCAATCCTTATGAACTCTGACAATCAGACGGTGATTGCCAAAGTGACCAGTTCTAAGGATAATGCAAAATCATCGAGACACGTCAAGAGACGTTTAAAATCAGTCAGGAAAATGAGAAACTCCGGAGTTATTACTGTTTCATACATACAAACAGACAAAAACCTGGCAGATCCCTTTACGAAGGGTCTATCACGTAATGTGATAGAAAGTGCATCGAGAGAGATGGGTTTGAGACCCATTGATGTGACATCATAGTATTAATCCAGCCTGTGTGATCGGAGATCTCGTGAATTAGGACATGGGAAAACAAGTTAGTGGTTCATCGCGGAGAGTACTTCCTTTATACTCTCTCTATGTGAAGATGCACACTTGTACTCTCAAACTGTAAGGCAGGTTGGCGATTTGCCTTAATATGTTTTTGTTAGCTATGTGTAGCAAAGATGCCGTCCTACAGGGCAGTCTTGAAGGAAACACACCTATATGAGCTCCGACTGTCTAACGTCGCAGTCTGTGAGATTTGGGTGATCTCTGGAAAGCTCATGAAGAGACCAGGGAGTACGACGCATATGCTCCACCCGCGGGGTAGACTACTGGTAGTCAAGTATTGGTGATGGTCTTTGGGTGAAGTCAGTTCAGACAAAACTTGCAATTCAAGACGTAGTCCATTGTTCAAGTTGTGACCTGATGAAACTTGAGGATCTAGGCAGAAGTTTAACTTCACAGTCTCTGCCGAAAACACTAGTATATCAAACAAGGAACGAGAATGACCTCTCTCCTAATGGCTTTGAGATCTGATGAGGGATTATTGGAATTAATGGGTTTGGCCCAATACTAATTCAGAAATAAATCCTAGAAAATCTCAAATGCACATTAGGACAAGAGGGAGTGGTGCTAAGTGTTTAGTCCCACATGGAAAGTAGAAGTGGAGCAACCCCTACATTTAAGGGAGGTTGCTCTTCCACTCCTTGAGTGAGAGAGAAGAGAGGAAGAGAGGGGTGGCCCACGCACGCTCCTCCTTCTCCTCGCTCGCTCGCCTCGCCACGCCTCGCCCCGCCCCGCACACGTGTGCGCGCGCGTCTGTTCGTGTGAATTCGAGCCTCGAGCCGAGCCGAGCTCAGATTTTATATTTTTGCAGAAATTTAAATTGGGCTTTGGGCTTTTGGGCTTCTGAATTTTTGGGGCTACTCGAGACAGAGTTCAAGTCGTTGGAGACGGACGCGTTTACGACTGCGGAGTCAGTTTGGATCCGGATCCTCCGGATCGCATACGAACCGCCTCCGTAGGACTCTATAAATACGGGCGTGCATGGTACGACAGTCATCCCACGATCAGATCGTTCCCACGTTCGCGTTCCTTGCACCGCCATATAGTCTACTCCATCTCGAGCGCCGGCGTGCACCGACGATCGGGAGAGCAGGTCTCCGGAACCGCTCGCCCTTGCGATCCTACACCGGGAGAGGGCGAATAAGGTTTTTGGGAAGCACTCCACGCGACTGCTCGCATTCTTCACCACGGGTCGTCTACCAAGGAGATCTGGCGCTGCGGCCCAACATCGTCACCAACGTCTGCAGTGGAGTTTCGCCGTCAGATCTACAACGGTTCGTTCGGCCTCGAATCGGTACGCGTTATTTCTCGTCCTGTCTGTCTGCCGATCGCTGTTGTTTTTCTCGTGTTCTTTCAGAATTGTTCAGTAAATTGCCTCCTATTTTTCTATCAGTTATAAGCTTTTACTTGCATATGTGTACGTTTTTAACCTTGCAAGACATTCGTGTAGTCCATCCTCCAATGTCTTCAGATGCATGACTGATCAGAGCATCTTCATTCTTCACTGAAAAAGGGTGGAAGAGTATGTGTGATATGTGGTGTCGCTGTATTTGCTACAATATCTATTTTCAGTTTTGAGTTCACATATTTGGTCAAATGGTTAAGGAGTTATTCAAATGTCAATACATGTTTGTCTGTGCAGCATGTGTCCATCGTGTGCGTGGAAGGCATTGGTTATCACCCAAAGAAGGGGTCACTTCCACTAGGCTTCTCTTGCCCAGAGGCCGAATTCTTGACAAGGCTGCCCATGAGGGACCTGTGAACCAGTCCCCCGTGATTGATTATTGGCCGTCGTCCGAATCTTATTCTTTACTCCGTCTATCCTAAAACAATTGTTAATTTGCACAAGAATTTTTATTCAATTTGAACTACAATTCTTATTTAAAATGACAATTATTTTGAAATAAAGGGAGTAATGGATGATCGACTTGAGCTGGGTTGAGCGCACCGGGCTAATGCGCAAGGACAAGTACCTGATGATCGCTGTCCACGATGACGACGACACGATGTTTCGATTTCATGCATCTGACATCTAAATAGGTGTATATATATATATATATATATATATATATATATATATATATATATATATATATATATATATATATATATATAAGGGCAACGACTGCTATGCAATCTGGATTCTCGTGCAAGCGTGCAATCCGTGAATATCAGCCCTTTGATAGACATCCAATGGTAGCTGCACTTTTTACATATAAATGTGTAAAAAGTGCGCAATCGGGTGGAGGGATCTATGTGTAAAAAGTACAACACCCTTAGATATCTATCACATAGCTGAGATTTGCAGATTGCACGCTTGCACGAAAATACAGATTGCACAACAGTCATTGCCATATATATATGCATGCCTGTTCTCGTAAAATAGATTTGACAAAATATACTCTAGCACTGTATATGTACACCGTGGGCCTCGGACAATTATGGAGTGATTTTGGGCTGCTGCGTATGACGGATGGCCCTCTCAAGCCCATACAAGGTCCATTGTGACCAAACAGGCTCAACTTGTAAAGCAGAGTTGGGCCCGTACAAATCTGGATCCCGTTCCATTCGGGCGCGAACCCAGTGCTCATCCTCTCCCACCGAACAGGCCCAACTCGTCGACCCAGCGGTGGCAAGCAGCGCTCGTCTCTAGGGGTTAGCGTGGCGAAGGCCGGCGGGGAGCCACACCGCCGACAGAGCAGTGCAGGCGGCCGGGGCGCGGAAGTGGAGAAAAAAAGAGGAAAGGCACGGGGAAGAAGTAGAAGCGGAGCCACCTCTCAATGTACCGCGGCGGTGTCCAACCAGTCTCGGCGGTCGGCGCACTCGGCCTCAAGCGAGGCGAGGCTACTAACGGCGGCACCGCCCTCCGTCCCCCGGTCGAACAAGGTCGCGCCTTCTTCCTCCTCTCTTCCGCTGCAGAGTCGAGTTACTGTGAGCTCCACCCTGTTTACCTTTTTTTGTTCTGCTGCCCTAATTGTTCGTTCATTTCAGTGGCATTTGGATAGCATACGGGAATGGGGATTTGGGAATATGATGGGGTAGCAGTAGTTTTTTTAGACCGCAGAGAACGACGAGGCGAGGTGCCCACTCCTCATTTCCTCGAAATGAGGCGCCCCAACCCACCTCATTTCTCCATCCCTCCGAACAAGCACATCCAATGAACCTGGCGTCAACTAGCAGTCAAGACTAATTACGGAACATCTTCCATGCTGCCCTACATTTCCATGTGAATGCAGCTTGTGTAAAGTCACAGATACTCCTTTTATCCTCAAAAGTTTGTCATTTTGTAGTTTAAAAATGAACTACGAAGCGACAAACATTTTGAGGACGGAGGGAGTATATATTTTATGGAGTTGTCATATGATACGTATACCCCACCACGACAACAACAGCAACAAAATAAGATCACACTGCTTGTGTCCTTTTACGGATAGATAATCCTATCCTTCACATGCTATCAACTAGCAGTCAAGGGTCATGATGGAGCATCTTCCGTAGGCCCTGACATGTTCTTGACTGCAACCTGCAGCTTCCATGTGAACGCACTACGCCCAAGTACACAACAGGTTGATTTCAGCTTATTTAATCAGTAGAACAAACCAAACGTTGCTTTCGTTCTCCGAAAATAATTGAACCTGGCGTGATGGAGCGGTACAGTTGTTTGACTTCAATGCTTAGAAGAGAGTAGATGGAAAATTTCTTGTGCCTCTCCTTATGCATTGATACGTGTAGCTTTTTTCCTTAGAATTCTCTGACTCAGTGCGTGGAAGGTGGAGTTATATGTGTGAGTGGCTGATTTTGCCCACTCGTTCTTGTGTTTCCTTCGCTGACGTCAACTTGTTTGGGACAAATGATTGGTTGTTGTTGTTCTTGTGTTTCCTTCACTAGAGATTTGTTCTTGTGTTTCTCAGGAATTCTGGATTGATGCTTCTGCAGGTTGGATTTTCTTCCCTGCTGTCTCGAGGCATTTCAAAGCTAGCTGGCTTAGCTTCTCCCAGCACCAAGCTTCCTTCCCTTGTGAACAACACAGCTGGCATCTAGTCTCGTAATCGACCAGATTATTGGCCCGCTATAGGAGTCCCCAGTAAGTTTAGCTCCTTCTCCAACCGCCAGGATTCAGCTATGGCATGCACAGCTCGGTTTCTAACTCACCAACCACCCTTGTTTTCTTGCAGGACCAAAGAACAGGGACTATCATTCATCATCCTCTGCCACCACCATGCCTTATGCTATCTAGCTATCACCATAAAGCCAACAGTCCAACTTCCCTCTAATCCCCACAATTTCGAGCGAATGAAGCTTTTTGTGTGAGAAAGTAGTCGGGACTTTAGGTGAGGCATGGCAGGTATCGCGGTGAGTGTTACCATGGGTGTGATGAAGCCCGTCCTTGACAAGCTCAGTGTACTCATGGGTGATGAGTACAAGAAGCTCAAGGGGTTGCGGAAGAAGGTGTCCTTTCTCGAGCGTGAGATAAGGTCCATGAATGCTCTCCTTCAGAAGATGGACGCATTTGAAGACCTCGACCCACAAGCAAAGAACTGGAGGCAAAATATAATTGAAATGTCCTACGACATTGAAGACTACATTGATGACTTTATGGACAGTGTTGGCGAAGACCGAGATAAGATGGGGATCCTCAAGAAAGCTTGTCACTATCTGGGATCATTCAAGGATCATCGTCGTCTAGCAACTCAGTTCCAGGAGATCAAGACATTATTGGTGGAAGAAAACGACCGCAGGATGAGGCACAAGTTTGACGAGTGCCTCTCAAATACTACCCATGTAGTTGGTGATCCTCGCTTGTCGGGACTCTATAAGGAGCCAGGAAGCCTTGTGGGCATTGACAGCCAAAAAGAGGAGCTTGTCAAATGGGTAATGGATGAAGAAGAACAACTAAAGGTGATGTCAATAGTAGGTTGTGGAGGTTTAGACAAGATCACACTTGCAAATGAGGTGTACCGTGAAGTCAGAGCACAATTTGACCGCAAGGTATTTGTATCTGTTTCTTCTAAACCGGACATGATGAGGCTACTCAACAATATATTATCGCAACTTGGGAAAACATCTAACGTTTGCGAGATGCAATGTTTTCAAGTCGTCTAATCGACCCTAGTCGCCTAAGGGGCGATTAGGTCGACTAGGACGACTAGTCGTCGATTAGGGCGACTAATCGATCCTAGTCGATGCCTAGTCAACGTTCGGTCGTCCTCTAGTTTTGTTACAACATTATCAAGTTGGTACAGGGCACATGGACTTCGAGGGGAGGTTGCATATAGGGGAGAGGCAGCAGTGGCACACAAGGGAGGGGCATCCACGCGGCGGCGGCGAGCATCAGTGAAAGATGGAGGCGGAGGAGGTTGGAGACGGGTGGTGGAGGTGGAGGCGAGCAGCGGATGATGTGGCGGGCGGAGGCGGCACCGGGCAGCAGAGGCGGCGGCGTCGAGCGTCCGGTGGAGGCGGCACGCCGGCATCGGGCGGCGGAGGAGGCGGCACCAGGCGGTGAAGGTGGCGGCGTCAAGCATATGGTGGAGGCAGCGTTGAGCAGTTGGGGCGCTATACGCAGAGGCGGAGGCGAGCTAATGGGCCGGACGGACCGGGCCTTCTGATATCATATAATCAATCTGAACCATTGTATGAGATCCAACGGTCCTTGTTTCATATGGGGCATATAAAAACATATCCCTTCACCCTAACCCTAATATTTTCTTCTCTTTCACACCTCTATCCTCTCCACTGAATCGCTGATGCAGCGGCGGCGGCCCGGCCTGGCCGCTGTCCGATGGCCTAGCGGCGGAGGCTACGGCTGTCCGACGGCCTAGCAGCGGCGGCTACGGCGGTTCGCAGTCCAGCGGCGACGGCTATGACAGTCCGGTGGCTACGGCAGCAATGACTACGGTGGTGGCAGGCGGTTGAGATACTTAACGCCTGATCGTTTCCACCCCTAATCGGACGAGTAATCGTCCAGATCGGCCGATTAGTCGGACGATCAGATTTCTGATCGAGCTAATCGCGTCATTGTCCCTAATCGTGTTGCTGCAACCGATATGGACGACTAATCGCGATTAATCGCGATTAGTCGTCCGATTTGAAAACACTGGCGAGATGGAAGACATCATCAACAGGATAAGAGAAGATCTACAAGATCAGAGGTACAATATGTTAATGACTTCATTTTAGAGGAAATAATATCATATAATTTCATCTTTAACTAGTAAATTTGTTAAATATTTCAACAAAGTCCATCTCTAAGCTTATCTTTCTACAAAGAAAATTTTATTGTTCGTGTAAAAAATAGAATATGTTGTTAGGAAAAGTGTGTACTCCATCCGTCCCTAAATACTTATCACTTTATAGTTTAAAAATGAACTACAAAGCGACAAATATTTAGGGACAGAGGGAGTACCTATCAAAAAAGGACTTAATAAGCATTACTATATATTAGTGTATCGAAACATTTATTAGATTGCTCTTTAATATTTCCTCTTTAGTTCCTCTTTAGTATATGATCATAACCACATTTTCTTTAAATATGTATGTTTATTTCCTCTTTAGTATATGGCGTTTAAGTATTGAAAGTCTTATATCAACTTTTGACATAAAGTGGAAATTTACTATATATTTGTTTTCTTATGTCTACCCAAATAGTCATTTATAACTATTGATCGATTTTATTGCACCTTTCCTAAGATGTTGTATTTTTCATTATAGAGGAGTAATTTTGTATTTTTTTCAGGTTAAAAAATGTTTTTGAGTTGAAACAGAAATATTTCTGATTCTCGAATAATTTGAAACAATATCAAATGAGACCTGGTGCACAGAGCCGTGGGTGCCAAAAAAAAAAACAGCATAATCTTACAGCTAGAGGTAAGGATTGCCCTCCCTCGTCCTTTTTTTTTGAAAGCTCAGAAGGAGCAACTCTCGCGTAATGTAATTATGAAGAAAAGCGACCCAATTTATGTAGAAAATCGGGCACCTGCTGAAGGAGGAGATTGAGTTGTTAGTTGAATAAAGATAGGATTGATTTGTTAGATAAGAATTTATTTGTTAGAGATAATATTTGGTTTGTTAGAAGAGATAAGATGCATATTATCTATAATAGACAGTCATAGCTTGTATTAGGGATCATCAGAGGAGGAAATCCATAACAGTTAACCACCCTACCAGCATCTCCCAACAACTATGTGGGATATGGTTTTGATACTAACAGCCCTGACCACAACCGTTTACATGAATCTTGCTAAAGGTCAATTAAACATTATATTTATGAGAATTGGAAGTAACTGCACGTTAATAATATATATACATGTTTTTTGAAAAGTGATAGTGCATATATCACATCTATGGAGTTAACATATACCTATGTTAAATATTTGTGTAGGTATTGTATTGTAGTTGATGATTTGTGGAATATACCAGAGTGGAATAATGTCATTAGCTGCGGTTTTCCAAAGAATAGTCAACATAGCAGAATTATCATAACTACTCGAATTGAGGATGTGGCTATAGCATGTTCCAGTAACCATGAAAGCATTCATAAGATGAAGACCTTGAGCGAGGAAGACTCAAACAAACTATTGCAATAGAATATTGGGTTCTAAAGAGAGATGTCCTCCTCATTTCTAAGAACTTCTATGTGAAATTTTGAAGAAGTGTGGTGGCCTACCACTTGCAATCATGACAGTAGCCAGTATTTTAGTGTGCCAACCTACGCGAGTGAAAGAACAATGGGAGTTAATAAAAAAATCACTAGCTAGTTGCTCTTCAACAAGTTCCTTTCCAGAAGACATGATGCGTATCTTGGAACTCAGTTACAAGCATCCCCCAAGCAACTTAAAGGCAGGCTTTTTGTATCTCGGTATTTACCCAGAGGATTACAAGATTATCAAAGATGAGCTCGTTAGACGATGGGTGGCAGAAGGTTCTGTGAGTAACTCTTTAGGACGAGATGTATGGGCTGTTGCTGAGAGCTATTTCAATGAGCTTGTCAACAGGAGCATGATCGTGATGGAATAAATATTGTAGTCCTTTGGTCTTTTATCCCCTAGTCCCTTGTACCCTTGTCCTTAGTTTGTTGTACCTTAGTCTTTGGTATTTGGTCTTTGTTGTACTCATCTTAGACTAGAGGACAGCATCTTGGACTGCTTTTAGAGCAGCTAGGACAACATCATCTTGACTGCTTTTAGGACAGTTGTTAGCATCTTTAGGACAACACCTTGCATGGCATCTTGATGATTCGGAGGTTGTGCTATCGCCTCGACCGGTGTCGGGACTGTCCCCTCACGACCTTGATGATCAAGATTCGGAGGTGCAGTTGCACCTTGCGTGCGATGACGGCGAGCCTCGGTCTTTCGTGAAGGTCGAGAAACACGCGGCATGGCGTGCCGCGATGCAGTTGGAGATGGACGCGGTTGAGACGAACCACACTTGGGAGCTTGCTGACCTCCCTTGCGGTCACCCTTAAGTGGGTGTTCAAGCTGAAGAGATATGAAGTCGGCACCATCGTGAAGCACAAGGCTCGCTTGGTGGCACACGGCTTCGTGCAGTAGGAGGGGATCGACTTTGACGATGCCTTTGCCCCCGTGGCACGGATGGAATCCGTGCGACTTCTCCTTGCGCTGGCTGCCCAAGAAGGCTGGCGTGTCCAGCACATGGGCGTCAAGTCGGCGTTTCTCAACGGCGACTTGAAGGAGGAGGTCTACGTACACCAGCCGCCGGGGTTTGCGCTCCCCGGCAAGGAGGGCAAGGTGTTGTGCCTGCGCAAGACCCTCTATGGCTTGCAGCAGGCACCACAGGCGTGGAATGCCAAGTTGGATTCCACGCTCAAGAGGATGGGCTTCGGGCAATGCCCGCACGAGGCGGCCATCTACCGACGGTGTCATGGAGGAAACACCCTACTGGTGGGTGTCTACGTCGACGACTTGGTGATCACCGGCACCAAGGATGCGGAGGTGGCAACATTCAAGGAAGAGATGAAAGCCACCTTCCAGATGAGTGACCTGGGATCCCTCTCTTTCTACCTAGGGATTGAGGTGCATCAGGCCGACTCCGGGATCACGCTTCGACAGACCGCCTATGTCAAGCGCATTGTTGAGCTAGTTGGGCTCACAAACTGCAACCCACAAACTGCAACCCAGCCCTTACTCCGATGGAGGAGATGCTGAAGTTGAGCCGCGACAGCACGGCGGAGGAGGTGGACGCTACACAGTACCAGCGTCTTGTGGGGAGCCTTCGCTACCTCGTCCACACACGATCAGACTTGGCATTCTCCGTCGGCTATGTTAGTCGGTTCCTGCAGCGATCGACGACGGAGCACCAGCAGGCTGTGAAGAGGATCATCCGCTATGTTGCAGGGACTCTCGATCACGGCCTCCACTACCCGAGGTGTCGTGGAGAGGCGCACCTTGTCAGTTACAGCGACAGCGACCACGCCGACGACATCGACACCAGCAAAAGCACGAGCGGGATCCTCTTCTTCGGCAAGTGCCTCGTTAGCTGGCAGTCGGTCAAGCAGCAGGTGGTGGCCATGTCCAGTTGCGAGGCCGAGTACATAGCGGCCTCCCTCGCTTCGACTCAGGCGCTTTGGCTTGATCGACTGCTTGGTGATCTCCTCAGCAGAGACACTGGAGTGGTGGAACTCAGGATGGACAACGTGTCTGCTCTGGCCCTGGCAAAGAACCCCGTTTTCCATGAACGGAGCAAGCATCCGGGTGAGGTACCACTTCATCCGAGACTGCTTGGAGGAAGGCAGCATCAAGACGATCTACATCAACACCAAGCAGTGTTTGATGAGTAGGTTTAGGCCCGATCTTCCGATAGGTAATGATAGGTCGATTGATGTGGAGATCTCGACGTTGATGATCTGAGACTCTCGAGTAGAACACGAACAACCCCTGCAATCGCTACACCACCACTCCGTTGGTTATCAACCGTGCTTCACACGATTGACCTCGTCAAGAAGGCTAATCCCTGCAAGTGCAACCGAGAACACAAGCAAGAACGTAGAAGACACGATCTGAAATCGCGAAGTTGGGGTTTCACAAACTGTAGAACAACGATATTATTAATCTATGCAAAACCCAATTATTCATGGCGGCTACTATGGAGTATATATAGGAGGGAGGACGTCCAAGGGGGTGTTGGGGTCGTGACCTAACCCTAATATACAAAAATAATGGACTTAGACTTGATACATGGCCCAATGGCCTAATACGGTGGCGCAACACCCTGACAAATTCTGTACTTCATTTTGTTTCGACGATTCCCGTAGACTCCGAAGGAATTTTTACATGGGACCGACCCCATTGGAAAGGTTATCCTCTCCCCTTTCCGTGCATATGTAGAAAGTCCAAAACGGAGTTCGTATGCGTCCTGGACGTCCAATTTAGTGCGTACTGCTCCTGGACTCCGAGTTGGATACGATTTGGAGTTTGGTTCGGTTTCTATCTTCTTTGAACGAATTCTCTGGTCTTCCACGTTCCTAATACTCCCTCCAAGTACTCCCTGAACCTCCCCATGGATCCTAATCACAAATAAATAATTAAGTAGCAATCTATGCTCAAAAACATATAAGGAAATATATAAGAACAAGTTCACCTCTGAAATTAATTGTTGTGTATGAACTCTATTGATTGCATCTTGTATGTTCAATGGAGTGTTGTTTCTATCCATAGAAGTGATGTCCTCATCATCCTCCCCTTCTTGAATTGGAGTCGTCCTCGACTCAAGTTCATCTTCTCTTATGTGTTGGTCCAAATGTGCAACGCCATCAAATCTTTTTGTAGGTATGAATGGAGGAGGCCAAGGTGGTGGATGATATAGTGCGCCATCTTGATCTTGTCCATCAAATAAGAGTGCACATTCACTTGAGCCAAGATCCCAAACAAATAAACATTATGCCATGTTTAATTGTGCAATGATAATATGCATGATCTCATCATTCCCCCCTTCTTTATGACAAGCCGTCCTCGACTTGCTCGTATGTCGAGGAAAAAGGATTGCTTTGGGGGTAGAATGAACACTGTCCATATTGCACAACCGCAATGAACAATGCTTCTTTTTTATTTGTTATCCTTGCTGCAATAAAAAATGCTAGAAAAATTTGACAATACATTATTAGTGTTAGTGCGTCCATTCATTTCACCATGTTGTTGCAGCACAAAAGGAGCTTGCACATTTGAACATATATAAACTTTATGCACCATAAATTCACCACTATCTTCATAGTTGCCTATAACATGAAAAATATTTCTACTTAATAAAGGCAATTCAGATTGTGAAAATATTCTCCTCTCTACAATATTTAGATCACAAAGAGTGTCAAATTCAATATAACTCAAAGTATTTAGAGAAGACAAAAATTTCAGCTCATCATTTTCAGCAGTAGCGGTGATCAAATTATGAATTTCAGCACAAGTAGGTGAATCCAAAACACAATCATCTTGTACATTAACTTGTTTTTGCATAGGTATAATAGAGTTATCAGTACACAACTCTTTCGTAGTGCAACGAGCAGCAGGAAAATCAACATGTGACAATGGTGTATAAATAAACGATTGTAATAGTTGCTCCTCGAAAATAGCATGATTGGTGGAAAAATTCAGAACATCCAAAAACTTCTCACCTTCTGTATTTGTAGAATGTTTTGCCTTACCATTTTCAGCAGTGATTTCGAGTGCATTATGAGTTGATCCATCTAAAATTTCACAAGTGTTGTCAAAAGCCTCGTTCTCTTTTGCATCATCTATATTATTTTCTATATTGTCCTGCAAAACGTTAGACACAAAAGAAGGTATAACAAGAAATTTCTCTTCAAATTGCTAAATTTCTTCTTTGCACATAGATACATTAGAAAAAGTTTCTCGCATATGAATTTTCGTTTCTTTCCATGTTCGAGGTTTTTCTAATTCATTTAAATTGTTCCACCAAGTTAATGCACAATCTACTAATGCACTTGCAACATTTCTAATCTTTCTCCTTTCACACATATGACATTGTACAAAAATTTTATCCACCTCTATTTCCCAAGTAATATATTCATCATAACCAAAACCATCATAAGAAGTAAGAGATGGGCGAATGTAATTACTTCTTGTGGAAGGTGTTGTAAAGGTGGTCTGAATGTCATGTGAATCCTTGGTTGATGTTTGATTTTTACTGAGCAACTCCATCGTCGTCTTCATCATGTCCATCATCTCAGCATATAATGCATGATTCTTGCTTTTACCTGACATTATTAGTAGCAAACAGAAGACAACACAAAAAATATGTTATCTCTATCAACTACAAAGGATAATGGCAAAGTGGAAGTGGAATCACACACTGTCAAGCGTTTTACCACGCTCTTACAAGTGTTCTTACCGACACTGCAGGTGGCAAACGGTGGGCGGTATGAAGAAACCAATGAAGCGTGAGATAATTGCAAAGGTGTATCGATTCTGCTCAAGAGTAAGGTGTAGCTTGGATGACACTTTCTATGTAGCAAGGATTAGCAACAATGAAATCAGATAGTAAAGTTGAATAAGTGTCCAAAGTATTTGTCAAAGTTGCTGGTCTAAATGTGTTCCTAGTAGTTCAAGCTAGCAAGACATGAGACAAAACTAGATGACACAAAAAATGCAAGCACTTCTGTTTTTTTTATTGTTTTTTTCCTCTTTTTTTGTGTGGCTTTTCTTTCTTGTTTTGCACTTGCCTTTTTTTTCAGAATGTGCTGCAAGGGAAGAACACAATGAAAATCAATCCAAGATATCTCATGTGTCTGTCGCAGATTTTCTGCTCAATCTTTCAAGGACAAATAGGCACACTTATAGGCTCTAAATTGGAAAACTTAGAACAACAAGATTGTAGATATATCTCTCCTCTTTAATTTCGATATATGGAAGACCTATTTTGGAAAAGAACAATAGGAGATATTACCCCCGAAATATAGACTGTTCAGAACAATGTAGTTTAGACATCGATAACTATATTTTATGGGCAAATGATGAATATTAAAGTTATAGAGCACTTCTTAAGCTTTCCAGAAAGTAAAAGAACACCAAAATCCGAGTTGGTATGTGCGAGATATGATGAAAATACCAAGCTGGACAGAGGTGAATCTAATCTGGACGTGATGACGTGATTCAAAAAGGATGAATCAACACAATGCAAAACTCAAACTAAGACTAAAAACACTTCTAAACCAGCAATATGACTCAACCATGGACACAAACTCAACAAAACAAAACTGAATAACAAAGTTGCAAAGGCTCAATGTGGTTTGGACAAAGTAATGAATAGATCTATTAAACTGCAAATTTTTTTGTGGCTTTTTTGTGGACTCTAGGTATGAAAAACAAAACTAATGTAATGGATAGATGAATTACCTAACGGGCATCCTGGAAATCTGATACCAATTGATGAGTAGGTTTAGGCCCGATCTTCCGATAGGTAATGATAGGTCGATTGATGTGGAGATCTCGACGTTGATGATCCGAGACTCTCGAGTAGAACACGAACAACCCCTGCAATCACTACACCACCACTCCGTTGGTTATCAACCGTGCTTCACACAATTGACCTCGCCAAGAAGGCTAATCCCTGCAAGTGCAACCGAGAACACAAGCAAGAACGTAGAAGACACGATCTGAAATTGCGAAGTTGAGGTTTCACAACTTGTAGAACAGCGATATTATTAATCTATGCAAAACCCAATTATTCATAGCGGCTGCTATGGAGTATATATAAGAGGGAGAACGTCCAAGGGGGTGTTGGGGTCGTGACCTAACCCTAATATACAAAAATAATGGACTTAGACTTGATACATGGCCCAATGGCCCAATACGGTGGCGCAACACTATGATAGATTCTGTACTTTATTTTGTTTCGACGATTCCCGTCGACTCCGAAGGAATTTTGACATGGAACCGGCCCCATTGGAAATATTATCCTCTCCCTTTTCCATGCATATGTAGAACGTCCAAAACGGAGTTTGTATGCGTCCTGGACGTCCGTTTTAGTGTGTACTGCTCTTGGACTCCGAGTTGGATACGTTTTGGAGTTTGGTTCGGTTTCCATCTTCTTTGAACGAATTCTCTGGTCTTCCACGTCCCTAATACTCCCTCCAAGTACTCCTTGAACCTCCCCATGGATCCTAATCACAAATAAATCGTTAAGTAGCAATCTATGCTCAAAAACATATAAGAAAATATATAAGAACGAGTTCACCCCTGAAATTAATTGTTGTGTATGAACTCTATTGATTGCATCTTGTATGTTCAATGGAGTGTTGTTTGTATCTATAGAAGTGATATCCTCATAAGTGTTGTTAAACACCGCCTGGATACCTAGGCGCGGCGATTGGATGCCTAGGCGCCTAGGCGCCCGCCTAGGCGACGTCCAGGCGGTTAAGGCGCCCAATCAGTTTCTGCAGATTCTCCACTCAATTTTCAGACTTTCAGACAATGATTTTCATACTTTAGGCAATGTAATATTAGAGTTTCAGACCATGTATCGATGTATAATGCATATGTATCAATGTATGACATATTTATAACATGTATATGTATGAATTATGAATGAATGAAACAAAATTTCATACTTGAAATTCTGGACAGCAAGCAGTTTTCAATTCTGGACAGCTAGCAGTATGCAGTTCTGGACAGCAACTCAGAATTTCAGATTGCAACAAAGATCACACAGTCACACACGAACATAGACATTAGACGTAGATAAATAAGTCTACACATGTCACAACTCACATCACATATAGTCCATACATAAATAAAGGTGTCCAATCCAACAAAGATCACACATGACACATGAATAAATAAGTTCACACAAGCAAAGATAATTGTTCAACTTCAAACTTCATGTCCTCAAAGCCCCTAATCAATGTCAAGCTCAATATCATTAGGGTTGGTCTCATTTGCCTCATCTTCAACCTCATTAGAAGGAAGTGGTGGTGGTGCACCATAATCATCTTCAACCTCTAGATCATCAAGCACTATGTCATTATCTTCATCCATTTCCTCCTCTCTTGAACTTTGGTCTTCTTCCCCATAATTAGAGGACCTAGAGGTAGAGGGCCTTGAAGTTGGAACACGCCTACGGTGATATGTTGCGGTCACCCTAGGCAAATTACATCCTTCAAGTGATCTTGATGCTCCAATAGCATCATCAACATGAGACCAAAGTAGATCTTCACCGGAATGAACTTCTTCGGTGCTCATTTGAACCCATTCATTATCCCATTGAAAATCTTCCAAGATCAAAGGGTTGTAACCTCTCCCTTCCTCACGTCTCCTCTTAAACCTTTCCATGATTTTCATGTTATATTGAATATACACCAAATCACTTAACCTTTGGTGCTCCAACCGATTTCTTCTCTCCGTATGGAACTAAGAATGGAACAATAAAGCATGTAAGTAATAGATATTTCATAGAGCATAAGAGAAAGAAACATGCTAACATGTAAATACATAAGTACTTACAAATGAAAATACACTCCAATTACGTTCACAACTGGAGGTGGAACAACAAAGAACTAGAATGCGTCTTGCAATATTTAGAAGCTCTCTATTGAGTCCACCAAAAGCATCCCACCAATCCACTACAATAAGTCAATAACAATGCTTATGTTAGATGACCATGGTAGTATATGAAATATGTAAGCACTAAGCACTAAAGTACTAAACATAGAACATATACTTACAAGGATTCTTTGTTTTTTGTTGTTTTATTGCAAGTTGCTTTGCAAAGCTTTTCCTCATCTTCTCATAATCATCCACTTGATCACTTATCTTTGAAAGCAAGTCATCATCATAACGTACCATCTTTTCAAGCACATCATTGAATTGAATTCGGAGTCTAGAAGCATACTCCACATCATTTTCTCTTATGTCAAAAAACTTATTTGGATTGAGAAACAATGCTGCTCCATAAAGCTTTTGCTCCATTTGATTCACCCACCTCTTCTCAATGATGTCCATCACCTTCTTAAGCAAAGAAGGTTTGTTGGCAAGAGAGGTACTTATCTTGTTTCTAGCTAGATCCATGGCTGCAGCAATCTCAGGCATGGCAGGAGTCTCATCACCATCAGCATCCTCAAAGCAACTAGCAATGGTTGAGATGCTCTAATGCAATCCTCCGCTGAATTCCAGAATTGTATAGAGAGCAAAGTATCACAAACCTTTTTCCCAACCTCAGTTGAAGCCAATTTGCATCTACTCCAATCCTCACTCACAAAAAGCTGCCTCAATGGATCCTTGAACTTGTACATGCACTGCAAAGTGAGGAAAGAAGTGGCAAATCGAGTGGCAGCGGGTTTCACCAAATCTTTACCCCCCGTCTTCTCCCTCATTGCATCTAGGACCCTCCCATGCCTATAAATGAAGGTAATGACGACTTGAGCTTGATGTATAGCCTTCTTGAATGGTGCTATACTTTTACCAATATCTTGTAGCATGAGGTTCAAGCAATGTGAAGCACAAGGGGTCCAAAATATTGTTGGATACTTCTCAGTAACCAATCTACATGCAGCTTTGAAGTTTGCCCCATTATCGGTTACTATCTGGACCACATTGTGCACACCGACCTCCTCAACCTTCTGCTCTATCAAAGCGGCTAGCATTCTTGCATCGGCAACTTTAGATGATGCATTTACAGACTCTATGAAGCATGTGCCTTCTGGACAATTAACAAGAAAGTTGATCAAATGCCGCCTCCTCATGTCAGTCCATCCATCACACATTAAAGTGCACCCATATTTCTTCCACTCAACTTCAAGTTTCTGGACACGAGATTGAATTTTAGCCTTTGCCTTTGCTAACAATGGCACCCTCAACTGATATCTAGAAGGAGGCCTCAACCCAGGACCATATTGTCCAATGGACTCCAACATGACCTCAAAGCTCCTAGCATCAACGGCATTGAATGAGACACTGGCCTCATAAAAGAAATCAGCAATATGGTGCCATACAATCTCTTTTTCTTCTTTTGTTCGCATACAATGCTCAATACTTGTTTGAGAGGGTTGCTTTGAATGTCTCTCTTCAATAACCTCTTCCGGTGTCCTCTTGACTATTGAAGCCACGTACTTTGTCACTTTAGCTTCTTTAGTTGCTGCGGGCTTGAAAGCAATGGTGGATTGCTTCCTTTTAGCTGCAGTCCCAGAGCTTGGAACATGCTTGGAAGCGTGACAAGAGGAAGCCCGGGATGATGCTTGTGGAGCCCTCTCAACCTCATCTTCATCTCTATGACCTTCATCATTACCATCACCATCATTTTCATGATCATCATCATCATCCTCCAATAAAATCTTCACCGATCTTGCGGTCTTTTTGATATACTCATTCATCTCCCTCATTATTGCCGTGGTGGTTTTTGGACATTTTCCAACATCCCCAAATCCAGCAGCAAGATGTTGCTTTAATCTTTTTATTCCCGAATGAACTTGCTTTCCACATAGCATACATTGCACTAAATCTTTGTTTGTCAAATCCGGCCAAAACCCATACTTCCATCCAGGATCTTTTGACTTTGCCTTTATCTTTGGATCTTTCGAAGGATCATATTCATTGGAAGCTGGTTGAGAGTCACTTCCAGGCAGCTGCGATTGTGACACACCTCCTTCAATTTCATTAGCATCATCCATCCCTAATGACAGCAACAATAAAGGGGTATCAAGTTCAAATCTACTGCACACTAGGAGAGGGATCACTGCACATTACATTAGAACAGAGGGAGGGAGGAGAGAACAGAGGGAGGGAGGAGAGAATAGAGGGAGGACCGGAGCACTGACCTGAGACCGAGAAAAAATTGGGGAGGGGCTGAGGGGCGGAGGGGGCGCACTGCACAGAGCAGATCCGGGAGGGGGCAGGGGCCGCAGAGCAGATCCGGGGAGGGAGAGGGCGGCAGCGGCTGCTGGCCCTCCGGCGAGGACGGGGCGGCGCGGCGGCACCACGAGGCGCGGGCGGCGGGCGGGCGTTGGGGTCGGGCGGAAGCGGGTAGGAGTCTAACTGAGTAACAGAGAAGGGAACAGAAGACCTGGGACGCCGATTATTGGGCTGGACCCGCGCTGGACGTACCGCCCAGGACACCTGGACGGTGCGCCAGGACGCCCGGTGGCGTCCAGTCGTCCCAGTCGGCTGCCTAATCCGTTCCAGGCGAGTCGAGTGATCCAGGCGTCCTCCCTTAACCGACTGGACGCCTAGGCGCCGCTTAGGCCTCGCCTAGACGACGCCTGGACAACATTGACACCAAGGACCAGCTTGCGGACCTGCTCACCAAGCCCCTTGGGAGGCTCAAGTTCAATGAACTTTGCTCCAGGATCGGGATGATCCAATCCTCCCAGAAGACGACGTACAAGACTTAGGGGGGGGGATGATGGAATAAGTCTTGTAGTCCTTTGGTCTTTGGTCCCCTAGTCCCTTATACCCTTGTTCTTAGTTTGTTGTACCTTAGTCCTTGGTCTTTGATCCTTATTGTACTCATCTTAGACTAGAGGACAACATCTTGGACTGCTTTTAGAGCAGCTAGTACAACAGCATCTTGACTGCTTTTAGGACAATTGTTAGCATCTTTAGGACAACACCTTGCATGGCATCTTGGACTAGCAAGAAGGCATATGCTTGGCTTGTTGGCTGCCCCTGGGCTGCTATAAATATGTAGCCTCAACGCCATGAGTTGACATGGCATTGTGTGAGGAATAGACAAGAAAATTGCTATAACCCTCTAGTGTCATCCTCTCTTCAATTTGAGTAAAAATTCAGCTACTAACAGATCGAACCTGTGTATAGCTATGATAATGATTTCAGGGTGTCACATTGCAGAGGGCATGATATAATGCTCGAACTAATCGTAAGGAAGTGCATAGAAGATAATTTTATGTGTTTTGTAAATGACTCAGGGATGATGGCAGATGGGCAGCATAAGGCTATTCATCGACTTGCTGTTAACTTTAATGGTGTAAAGGATGACACAGAGGCTATAACCACTAAGAGGCACCTATCCAAAGTTCGTTCTCTTAACATATTTGGACAATCAAAGTGGATTCCCCCGCTGTTGAAGTTAAAACATGTGCGGGTGTTATTCATTGACATCACGGATTTCGGGGAAACAGTTGACCTGACTGTTATCAACCAGTTGCCACATTTGAGATATATAAACGTAAAATGTGATAAAATACGGCGTTATGACAGTACCAGCAAACTGCTACTTGGTCATATCCGGTGCCGGCATTTGGAGACTGTGGAATTACATTTGCCTAATAATCTCCGTGTTCTGCTTCTGTTAGATATTTCTGATTTGCCGTGCTTATCTAATTTGGTTATAAAGGGGCACTCTGTGAAGCTGCCTGATGGGATTGGCACCATGAAATCTCTGCACCAATTGTATATGGTTGGCACTAATCGCACATGGACCTGGACTGGCATTATTAAGGACCTTGTCCAGCTGACCAATCTGACTGATTTATCTCTTTATTGTTTTAGCCTTTCTAGGTGGTCGGAACCTGACGATAAATGTCTAGCTGTTCTCATTCCTTTTCTCGAGAAACTCAGTAAGCTTAAATGTCTCGTTGTGCGTGAATTTATTGATAGCACACACACTTATGCTGATGATCTCGGCAACTGGGTTTCGGCTCCTTTTTGTGACCTTGAGCGGCTTGATTTGCCACATTTGAAACTATCTAGAGTTCCTAGGTGGATCAGAGATCTGCGTGATCTCCGCGAGTGTCGCCTTTATGTAAAGCAGATTGGGGAGGAAGATTTTGGTGTGATTGGGAGGCTACCCTGCCTCGTTGAACTCAACCTGGTGAGCAAAGATCCTCCAACGGATTTGTGATTGGAGGCTCCATGGGGTTTAGGCTTCTCAAGAGGTTTATCTTTAGATGTCTGTGGCTGGGGGACTTGGCATTTGAGGCAGGGGCAATGCCCAGCCTCGTCATGCTCTGGTTGGGTAAGAGTAAAGGACATGGGCTCCAGCACCTCTCCAGCCTCAGAGAAATCCATGTGATCCTTCCTGGCGAGGCCGAGAGGAAAATTATCATGACCGCTTTACAGGAACAACTTGATGGTCTCCAGTATCGCCCAAAACTCAAAGTGGTAGAAGCATAGGTAAAAATTCTTACGGAAGCTAAGCTGAGATCTGATGCTGGCCCTTGCTTCCATTTATAATTACTTGCTCATTCATGAATTTGCAGGCTGTCATCACTCAGAGGAATAGAAGAAATATGGAACCAGGTGGGGAGGTCGCGGTAGACACTATACTCATGCCATTTTTTTGGTTATTTTGTTTCTGGGCGTATGGAACTATGCATCATTGGATTGTGCTTATAGTGCTGGTTCGAAAACATTTATATGAATGCTTACGTTGTTATATTGTAGTCAGGGCATGTTGTCAGTTTTTTTTGTTGTATCAGTGTACGTTTTTAACCTTGCAAGACATTCATGCAGTCCACCCTCCAATGTTTTCAGATGCGTGACATTCTTCAATGAAGAAGGGTAAATAGTGTGTGTGATATGTCCCTTTTTGGTACTTAAACTAGCAAGATACCTGCACGATTCGCTCCGCTATATTTGCTACAATATCTATTTTTCCAGTTTTGAGGTCACATATTTGATCAAATGGTTAAGGAGTTATTCAAATGCCAATACCTGTTTATTATTTTTCCTGTCTCCGCAGCATGTGCTATTCAAATGTTTATTATTTGATCCGCATTGACAAGGCTGCCGTTGAGAGACATGTGAACCAGTCTCCCATGATTGATAATTGTCCCCCTAGGTGGCCGGGTTCAAGTGCCGCTCCAAATTTGCTTAGATGGTGGGCATTCAGCGAAGGTGTCGAGACAAATATTTCGAACCAGGAGCCAGCATGTTGTACAAGTAACAACCACAAGAAGACGTCATCATCGTCGTTGTAGCACTTTGTCACGTTCCCTTAGCCACCGGCTCGTCGGACCGAAGGCGTGAGGGTGTGGCAGCCGCCGGAGCGAGCGATGCGTCGCCGGAGTGAGACGAAACCGAGAGACCAAAATCAATTTCTGTTCTGTTCGAGTTGCCTTCCCTCCAGGCCCACCAGTCAGGTCTTAACCCTTACAATATGGCCCACCGGCCCGTTACATCTTGGCCCACCGGCCCACACTACACAGCACGCTATTGCCTCCTAGCATGTCAAGGCCGGTACAGCAGGTGTGACATATGCCCCCCTTTGAAATAGAGCTTGTCCCCAAGCTCTGACGTCAGGCCATCTTCGCCATCACACCCTCCAGAGGTCCCCGATGACTTCCTGCATTTCCTTTATATCTTCCCCAGCGCTGATCCGGCCGAACCACTGAAGAACTCCTGTGATCTTGCCGGCACTAGCTAGTCCTGCAAAACACAGCAAACCTGGTCCCATCGCAATCTCCCTGGCAATACCCTGTGTCATAACTTCTGGTTCTCTGGCTCCCGGCGATGAATTACACTTCATTTTAACATTATATTTCTGCCAGTAGAACAATATCGTTATCCTTTGAGAATATGCAAAAGTATCGGAAGACTGAAACCCACGGCGATGTTTCAACTCAGACCATGTGGCAAATGAATCCTCATAAGAATCAACCATATATGGATCTAAAAGAACTTCCTGTGATTGTAGCTTCCGGAAAGGGAATGACTGGGCAGCACATATAGACGCATGCTCTTCAGGTAGATCTCTAGAGGCCCCATATTTTTCTGTCAGGTGAGGTATAACCATCTGCCTGTTGCATTTAGCACCCAAAGGTCCTGATGCAAGAAGTGACATACTGTAACTAAGAGCATTGGCTGACAGAAAGCATTCCGGCATGCCATCAAGCGCAACCATAATATCACCAAGAATAGGAACAATTAGCGTAGCAGAAAGAGAGTGCTTAAGTGCAAAAGAGTGAGCATACTCGGTTAATTGATCACCCACTACCAGGAATGTGCTGCAGCCATCTGAGTTGATTTTCTGACAAGTGGAGTATTGTTTAATAACCCCTAAATACTCCTTCATTTTCGCCATGTGTCTCTGCCAATAAAATAATGCCTTGATCATTCAGTAACATGTCTGAATCTCAAGATGATCACTAATGGGGCTACCCAGAGAAGGGGCAATCAAAGTAACTTGCAGTATAACAAGCAATTGGCCACTAGAATCCAGCTGCCGAAGATATTCATAGCAAAGACATTTTCTAGGGAGTTCCTGTATGAACCAGTCACCAGTCACAGCCTGATAGTGCACCATGATTCTTCAATGGCAATACTCTCCGACCAGCAAGAATATCATATTCAGCATCAGATTCTGATAGCAAAGTAATCATCCACTTTGGAATTTTATCTAGCTCGAACATCGTTGTACTGTGCCAGGCTGTAATTAGCTTCAGACACTCAACATACATACAACTTTCCTTTTCAGAAAGAACATTCAGCTGCAGAAAAACTTCATCAGACCGACTGGTTACAGTTGATTTCATTTCACCCAGTGCGCCCCCTAAATTCTTGTTCATTTTCATGTTGTGCTGCTGCCAATAAAATAATTCATGGACTCCCACCATAAAGAAAGCGTCAAGGATAGCAACATTGAAATTTTCTCCTCCAGGATCAAAAACTGCCTTGAGCCACATATAATATAACAAGACATCACCAGCACCCCCAGACAGAATTCCCATTTCAGAATAAATATCATATCCACATGCTTGCTGTCCACGCTGCTGAGAGTAGCTAGAATTCCCATAACCATACGAAGCAGATTTAGGAGATTGGCCATAAATATAGCTAGTAACCTCGGTAGGTACAGCAATGTCAGGTTCAGATTGTTGTTGAGGCAGTTGCTGTTGACTATAATAAGCATATTCAACAGGGCTGAGCACAACTAACTTAGAAACCAACTGTTGAGCATCAAATGGCAACACATACAAGTTGAACACCTCCTCTTCTGAATCAGACAAAGCATGTATTGACTTGTGGTGACCTTTCAAGTTGTCTTCCTCTCCCCACTGCAAGGTTTCATCATCACCCTTAATATTCACCTCATCCCTGCCATTTTCCTCCAAGCTACTCCTTCCAAAATCATCTACAACCTCCTGTACTGTTGGAAACTCAGTCATATCACCAGTGAGAAATACTTCCTCCACCTCTTCCTGTGTCACTGCCACATCGTCATCCCTCTCTGGTGTCGCCTCTGATGCATCCTCCTTATCTGTAGGCACCATGACGTGTGCCTCAGACATCCCCTGAGCAGCCACAAACTCATGCACATGATCTTCCTAAGCAAAACTTGTCCCTGATCTCTCTTTGTCCAATGCAGCCACCCTCCTCTTCTCAGCCATAGCTGCATATATTTTGCTAATGTCAGCCACTTGCTCTCACACTTCATCTACCGTGCCGAGGCGCCGCGACATGGTATCTAAGATCCTACAAATCTCCTTCCACTGCTCATCCATGGTATGGTCAATAATCGCTTCAACAGCACCATTCTCTTTAATGGAATTCACCTCTCTGCTCCCTATTTTCCATGTCAATCTCTCTCCATTCTTCTCATTCCAGTGCTCATTCTTTGACATAAACCCCTCTCCTTGCAAAATATCATGATTGTCATACTTCTCCTTCTTCTGGGCACCTTCCTCCTCTTGGCTATACTTCCCATCTACTACCTCCTCTGGCACTGCTACATACTCCATGTCAGCAGCAGATATCACCAAGTCCTTAACATCACTAGTCACCTCCTTCTTCGTATACCCATCGTTCTTCATTTCAAATCCACCGACAGCACCACTGAGGCACTCATGTTTCCCCCATTGATGCATTTCTGAGTTGTCAGTAAACTCACCATCCTGGTATCCACCACGCCGGAATCCACCTCCACGGTAGGGTGGGCGAGCACTCCTCTCACCCTCTTCACCTCCAGCTTTGGCACCTCCACGCGCAGCCCTGACGATCTCTTCGCCGTAGGTAGCACCAGCACGGACGATGCAGCCACCGTTGCCGGCGATCCCAAAGCCGCCATGGCCCACCCGACCAGAGCCGCCTGATCCTCCTAGGAAGTCACTGGTTCGCCCCTCTGTCGAGCTCCTCCCGACCAGCTCCGCAGCTGGGCGCGTGCCCGCAGCGATGAAGGGACCGCGATCGCCACGCGGGTAAGCTGACAACGTGGTCGGAGGGGTCGTCACAGGTTGGAGGTCCTGGATGCCCTCATACCGCGCGTAGAGGCGCCTCCACCTCTCTGCGATGGTCGGGGTCGAAGAGGAGGAAGAAGAAGTCGACCGAGGATGAACACCCATGAGTCGCCGCTCTGCCGTCGAGGGTGAATCGGGAGTCCGCCTCCCTGCCGAAGGGTTCACCGACGCCGGAGGAAGACCGAGCGCCGCCACACCGTCTCCGCCGCAGCGCCGAGTAATTCCGCCGTCCCCAAGGAAGACCGAGCTCCGCCACACCATCTCCGCCGCAGCACCGTGGGATCTCGCCGTCGCCGAGGAAGACCGAGCGCCGCCGAGCACCCGAAGGACCGTCGAGGTTCTGATACCACTTGTCACGTCCCCTTAGCCACCGGCTCGCCGGACCGGAGGCGTGAGGGCGCGGCAGCCGCCGGAGCGAGACGAAGCCGAGACACCGAAATCAATTTCTGTTCTGTTCGAGTTGCCTTCCCTCCAGTCCCACCAGTCAGGTCTTAACCATTTCAATATGGCCCACCGGCCCGTTACATCTTGACCCACCGGCCCACACTACACACAGCACGCTATTGCCTCCTAGCATGTCACGGCCGGTACAGCAGGTGTGACACGCTTGTCTGTATTGCGTCGAGCACGTGTACGAATCTACTGCTACACCTGTATACCAGCTGATGGAACCTGGTCGAAGGGGTTTGCGTACTCAATTCATCAACGTATACATATAGTCATATACCACTATATATGCATATTTATATATACTTTTATACTGTATATGTACACCGTGGGCCTCAGACAATTATCGAGTGACGGGCTGCGGCGTATGACTTGTGGCACTGTCGAGCCCATCTAAGGCCCATTCTTGAGCCAACCCAGTGATCATCTTCTCT
This sequence comes from Tuctoria greenei, assembly GCA_036927565.1. Classification (NCBI taxonomy): domain Eukaryota; kingdom Viridiplantae; phylum Streptophyta; class Magnoliopsida; order Poales; family Poaceae; genus Tuctoria; species Tuctoria greenei. The sequence continues at coordinate 37,520,272 of JAYESD010000008.1, forward strand.
CGCCATTTGCTACGTAGGTCCACCGAACAGGCCCAACTCCTCAACCGAGCGGTGGCGAGCAGCGAGAGCGTCACTCGTATGGGGGTTAGCGTGGCGAGGACGGCCGGCGGGGAACCACCGCCGCAGCGCAGGCGGGCGGGACGCGGGCGTCTCGCCGGAAGTGTAGAAGAAAATAGGAACTGCACGGGGAAGAAGTAGAAGCGGCGCGACCTCTCAATGTACCGCGCGGCGTCCAATCAGTCTCGGCGGTCGGTGCACTCGATCTCCGGCGAGGCGAGGCTAATAACGGCGGCAGCACCCTCCGTCCTCCGGTTCATCAAGGTCGCCGCTTTTTCTTCCTCTCTTCCGTTGCAGAGTTGACACGAGACCCAATTTACTTGTTCAGCTCTCCCGGTTGTTCGTTCAGTTCAGTGGCGTTTGGACGGCATATGCGGTTGAGGATATGAAAATAAGATGGGATAGGATCTAGGAGTATATTTTTTTTAGGACCACAGAGGGCGACGAGGCGAGGTGCACATACTCATTTCCTGGAAATGAGGCGCCCCGTTTTCCTATCCCCAACACACCTCATTTCCTCATCCCTCAAAACAAACACATCAAATGGTATCCATGCTGCCCCATTTCTCAAATCCGCCCTACATTTCCAAACATGCCAAATGTAGCCTGGCTTCTGGTAGTAAAGTCGAGGATATTGAATTTTTTGAGGATCAGTTATCAATTATCATAGGTATACCCCACAAAAAAAAAGAATATCACACGCTGCTTGTGTCCTTCACATGCCATCAACTAGGAGTCAAGAGTCAAGACAGAGCATCTTACATAGGATCTGACATGTTCTTGGATGCCACCTTCAGCTTCCATGTGAACACACTACTCTCAAGTACTCAGTAGATTGATTTTATCGTATTTAATCAATAAAACAAAGCAAAAGTTGCTTCGGTTCTCTAAAAAGTTTTGAACTTGGCGTGATGGAGTGGTGCATTTGTTTAATTATTATGGCCTTGTACTCACAGGCTGGTCTACATTATCACATCACAATGACCTTACCGTTGCCACAAGAGCTCAGTGCTTAGAAGGGAGTACATGGAAAACTTTCTGTCAAAGGTTAGGTATCCTTTACTCCTTTGTGCCTCTCCTTATGAAATGATATGTAAATCTTTTGCCGTACACTGCTTTGAATCGTGTGTGGAGGGTGGAGTTTTATCTGTGAGCGGCTGATTTTTCTTACTCGTCTCTTACAGGGGCTTTCTCACTCGTCTTTGGTGATTCGGCGGTGAATCTGTGAACCTTTGGTAGGATTCCCTTACATTTTTTGTCCACATGTATTGATCCAGAAACTTCACATTTTCAGTGTTTCCTTCACCAGATCTGTTCTTGTTTTTCTCTGGAATTTTGGATTGATGCTTCTGCAAGTTGGATTTTCTTTCCTGCTATCGAGGCATTTCAAAGCTAGCTGGCTTAGCTTCTCCCAGCTCCAAGCTTCCTTCCCTTGTCAATAGCACATTCATCATCTATTCTCATAATCGACCAGATCAATGCTTTAAAACTTTGGCCCGCTGTAGGAGTCACCGGTAAGCTTAGCTCCTTCTCCACCCACCAGGGTTGATCTAGATGGCGTGCATAACTCGGTTTTTAACTCACCAACCACCTTTTTCTTGCAGGACCAAAGAACAAGGACTATCATTCATCATCCTCTGCCACCACCATGCCTTTTGCTATCTAGCTATCATCATAAAGCCACCAGGCCAGCTTGCTTCTCACCCCCACAATTTCGAATGAATGAAGCTTCTGGTGTGAGGAAGTAGTTGGGACTCTAGGTGAGACATGGCAGGTATCGCGGTGAGCGTTACCATGGGTGTGATGAAGCTTGTCCTTGACAAGCTCGGTGTACTCATGGGTGATGAGTACAAGAGACTCAAGGGGTTGCGGAAGAAGGTGTCCTTCCTCGAGCGTGAGCTAAGGTCCATGAATGCCCTCCTTGAGAAGATGGATGCATCTGAAGACCTCGACCTGCAGGCAAATGACTGGAGGAAAAATATAATTGAGATGTCCTACGAGATTGAAGACTACATTGATGACTTTATGGACAGTGTTGGCGAAGCCCAAGATAAGATGGGGATCCTCCATAAAGCTTGTCACTATCTGGGAACATTCAAGGATCGTCGTCGACTAGCAACTCAGTTTCAGGATATCAAGACAATAGTGATGGAAGAAAACGATCGCAGGATGAGGTACAAACTTGATGAGTGCATCTCAAATACTACCCATGTGGTTGCTGATCCTCGATTTTCGGCACTCTATAAGGACTCAGAAAGCCTTGTGGGCATTAACAACCAAAAGGAGGAGCTTGTCAAATGGGTAACGGATGAAGAAGAAAAACTAAAGGTGATGTCAATAGTAGGGTGTGGAGGTTTAGGCAAAACCACACTTGCAAATGAGGTGTACCGTGAAGTCGGAGCACAGTTCAACCGTAAGGTATTTGTATCTGTTTCTTCAAAACCAAACGTGATGAGGCTACTCAGCAGTATATTATCGCAACTCAAGCAAACATCTAATAATTGTGAGATGCAAGACAACATCAACAGGATAAGAGAAAATCTAAAAGATCAGAGGTACAATATGTTAATGATTTCAATTTATAGGAAATAATATCTTATAACTCCATCTTTAACAAGTAAATCTGTTTAATATTTTACAAAATTCATCCCTATACTTATCTTTCCACAAAGCATATTTTACTGTTCGTGTAAAAACAAGTTATATTGTTAGGGAAAGTGTATACCTATGAAGAAAAAACCTAATAAGCATTACTCTTCTATACATTTGTGTATCCAAACATTTATTAGATTCCTCTTCAGTTTTTGGTTTAAATTATTTGGCCAATGAGTATAACCACGTTTAATATAATATGTATGTTCATTTCCTCTTTAATATATGCCATTTAAGCATTGAAACAATCCTATATGAACTTTTTGTTGCAATCCTGGCCTGTTCAGCCCTGTACCTTGCCAGCAGGCAAAAGAGAGCAGAGGGAAGATAGAGCTTCCTGCACCAAACAGCAAGGACAGGGAGAGAAGATGGCGCCCCTGCAATTGATCGAGATCAGAGGAGAACAGGGGTTTTTCTGTTGAGGTGACTTGGAACTCGCCTGAACCAGGGTGCTGCCGTGGGGGCTGTATATTCTGGTGTAAGAACTTGTATTGAATAATGCTGTGCGGTATAGAGGGGGGGGACCCCTCCTTTTATAGTTGGTTTACAAGATCTCATCTAGTTAGGATTCTATCTCTCAATGACTCCTAATCCTTATAGATTAGTACGAAATCTATATCTTCTAAGAAATACAATCTGCTGAGGAAATTTCCTGGGCTTATCCCCTGGTCGCACCCTCTGTTGAGGGTGCCCCTCTGTTGGGCTGGGCTGCCGCACCGACCTTTTTTAAGACGCTATATTTTTCATCTTAGAGTAGAGACATGCCCTCTGTTTGATTAGAAAAAAACCTTGATTTCGATGTAGCGGAGAGCGGAGGTGATAGAGTCGATGTTGAAGTAGCCGTGCATGAGGTAGTGTTGTAGTCGTGGTAGCCCCATAGGAAGTCATGGAGGAAGAAGTGCATTGAGGAAGAAGATTGGGATGTGTTGAGGCAGTCGTTGAGGGTGGCATCGATGCCAAAGAGGATGTAGTTGAGGTCGTCGAGGATGAGGCGTTGCACATGCGTCGGGGACGAAGGCACACTCTAGTTTTGCCAAAAGCGAGTGCATGAAGAGAGACAAACCAGCACAAGCAGTACAAAGTGCCTATAGGGGTTGCAAAACAATAGTAGCAAAGGGATACTTAATTGCAAAGGACACACATGACAAAGGGAGCACAACACAAAACAACAACTAAGCCTGAAGTGGAGGTGAGCTAGGATAAAAAAAATGTGCATGCGTACCATGCAAAGCAAAATAGAGTGCGACACAACGGTATAGCTAGTGGCAGTGTTGTCCAGGCGTCGCCTAGGCGACGCCTAGGCGTCCAGTCGGTCCCGGGGCGACGCCAGGACAGCTCGCCTCGCCTGGACCGGTCCAGGCGTCCGACTGGGACGACTTGTCGACTTCGGGCGTCCAGGCATTGCTTCTAGTCGTCCGGGCACACCGCCTGATCCAGCCCACTTCACTTGAACAGCCCAACCCCAACCTAATCCCCACCCGCCCGCTCTGTTGTGCCCGACAGCCCCGACTCCCGTGAGGTTGAGAGCGTCCGCCGCCTCCTGGTGCCGCCGCCGCGCCTGACCTCAGCTGTCGTCGCCGGCTCGCCAGAGCTGAGGAGCAGCGGCCGCCGCCCTCCCCTGTCCCTGTCCCCTCCTTCCCCGCCCGAATCTCCTCTTCTCTGCGCCTCTGCGGCTTCGTCAGTCCGCCCGGAGCTCCTCTGGGTCTGCGCTCCTTCCGCCCGGTGAGTTAGCCTCCAGCGGCAGCTCCTCTGTTCTCTCCTCCGGTCTCTCCCCTCTGGTCCTCCTCCCTTTTGTGCAGTCACTGCAGTGAGACAGTGACAGTAGCTTTGCTACTAATGCAAGATGTAACTCATCACCTTATGTTCTTGTCTCTTTTATTGCCTCATTAGGGATGGATGATGCTAATGAAATTGAAGTGGGTGTGTCGCAACCACAGCAGCAAGGAAGTGAGTCTCAACCGCCTTCCAATGAGTATGATCCTTCGAAAGACCCGAAGAGAAAGGTGAAGTCAAAAGATCCCGGATGGAAGTATGGATTTTGGCCGGATTTGACAAACAAAGATTTGGTGCAATGTATGTTATGTGAAAAGCAAGTGCATTCGGGAATAAAAAGATTAAAGCAATACCTTGCCGCCGGATTTGGAGATGTTGGGCAATGTCCCAAAACCACCACGGCAATAATGAAGGAGATGCATGATTATATCAAGAAGACCGCAAGATCGGTGAAGATTGTATTGGATGATGATGATGAAAATGATGATGGTGATGATGAGGGCCATGGAGATGATGACGTTCAGAGGGGTCCAGAAGAATCATCGCGGGCTTCCTCTTGTCACTCTTCCAAGCCCGTTCCAAGCTCTGGGACAGCATCTAAAAGGAAGCAATCTACTATTGCTTTCAAGCCAGCTTCTAAAGAGGCTAAAGTGACCAAGTCTGTGGCTTCAATAATCAAGAGAACACTAGAAGAGGTGGTTGAAGAAAGACACTCAAAGCAACCATCTCGGACTAGCATTGAGCATTGTATGAGAACTAAAGAAGAAAAGGAGACTGCATGGCAGCATATAGCTGATTTCTTCTATGAGGCCGGTGTCTCATTCAATGCTGTTGATGCTAGAAGCTTTAAGGTGATGTTGGAGTCCATTGGACAGTATGGTCCTGGGTTGAGACCTCCTTCGAGGTATCAGTTGAGGGTGCCTTTGCTTGAAAAGGCAAAGTCTAAGATTCAAGCTCGTGTCAAGAAGCTTGAAGTGGAATGGAAGAAGTATGGTTGCACCTTAATGTGTGATGGGTGGACGGACACAAGGAGGAGACATTTGATTAATTTTCTTGTCAATTGTCCAGAAGACACATGTTTCTTAGAGTCTGTAAATGCATCATCTGAAGTTGCAGATGCAAGGATGTTAGCCTCTTTGATAGAGAGGATTGTTGAGCAGGTGGGTGCCCACAATGTGGTTCAGATCGTCACTGACAATGGTGCAAACTTTAAAGCTGCTTGTAGGTTGGTTATTGAGAAATATCCAACCATATTTTGGACCCCGTGTGCTGCTCATTGCTTGAACCTCATGCTACAAGATATTGCAAAGAGTATACCACAATTCAAGAAGGCTATAAATCAAGCTCAAGTTGTCACTACCTTCATATACAGGCATGGGAGGGTTTTAGATGCAATGAGGGAGAAGACAGGTGGTAAAGATTTGGTGAGACCCGCTGCCACTCGATTTGCCACTTCTTTCCTCACTTTGCAGTGCATGTACAAGTTTAAAGATGCTTTGAGACAACTATTTGTGAGTGAGGATTGGAGTAGATGCAGATTGGCTTCAACTGAGGTAGGGAAAAAGGTTTGTGATACCTTACTCTCTCTACAATTCTGGAACTCAGTTGAGGATTGCATTAGAGCTTCTCATCCATTGCTAGTTGCTTTGAGGATTGTCGATGGTGATGAGACTCCTGCTATGCCTGAGATTGCTGCAGCTATGGATCTAGCTAGGAACAAGATAAATACTTCACTTGCTAACAAGCCTCCTTTGCTTAAGAAAGTGATGGACATCATTGAGAGGAGATGGGTGACTCAAATGGATCAAAAACTTTATGGGGCAGCCTTGTTTCTTAATCCCAATAGATTCTTTGGCATTCGAGAAAATGATGTGGAGTATGCTTCTAGACTCCGAATTCAATTCAATGATGTGCTTGAGAAGATGGTACGTGATGATGATGCGTTGCTTGGAAAAATAAGTGATCAAGTGGATGACTATGAGAAGATGAGGAGGAGTTTTTCAAAGCAACTTGCAATCAAGCAACAAAAAACAAAAAACCCTTGTAAGTTCTATGTTTCAATGCTTGCAAGTTCTATGTTTCAATATTATTGTCATCTAACATAGACATTGCAATTGTAGTGGATTGGTGGGATGCTTTTGGTGGACTTAACATGGAGCTTCAAAATATTGCAAGACACATATTAGGTCTTTGTTGCTCCGCCTCCGGTTGTGAACGTAATTGGAGTGTATTTTCATTTGTAAGTACTCAAGTATTTACAATGTGCATGTTAGTTACTAACTACTATGTCTATATGCATGGTACTTATATCTTTCATTGTCATTGTCTTATGTAGTTCCATACCGAGAGAAGAAATCGGTTGGAGCACCAAAGGTTAAGTGATTTGGTGTACATTCAATATAACATGAAGATAATGGAAAGATTCAAGAAGAGGCGTGAGGAAGGGAGAGCTTACAACCCTTTGATCTTAGAAGATTTTCAATGGGATAATGAATGGGCCCAAATGAGCACCAATGAAGTTCATTCCGGTGAAGATCTCCTTTGGTCTCATGTTTATGATGCTATTGGAGCATCAAGGTCACTTGAAGGGCGTAATTTGCCTAGGGTGACCACAACATATCATAGAAGGTGTCATGCATCTTCTACCTCAAGGCCATCTACTTCTAGGTCCTCTACTAGTGAGGAAGAACAAAGCTTGGATGAGGAAGAAATGGATGAACACAATGATATGGTGATTGATGATTTAGATGTTGAAGATGATTTTGGTGCTCCACCACCCCTTCCTTCTATTGAAGATGCTCAAGATGAGGCAAATGAGTCCAACCCAAATGATATCGAGCTTGACATTGACTAGGAGCATTGAGGGTTTGAGGACTAGAAGTTTGAAGTTGAACTATGAACAATTATCTTTGCTTTTGTGATGTATGAACTATATGTGATGTGTGAACTTATTTATCTATGACTATGTGTATGTGATGTATGAAACTATGAACTTATTTTCATGTCTGATCTGATCTGATTTGCATGTATTCATGTATGTTGCAACTTGCAAATTTGCAATCTGCTGAGTGCTGACTGCTGCCTGTATAACACATTAACACTTGCTGTCTGTCCAGATTTTTGGCTTCAAAAATATGCTTTATTCATTCATCATTCATACATATTCATACTATAAATCTGTCATAAATTGATACATTTACATTGATACATCATTACATTGTCTATAACTCTAATATTACATTGCCTAAAGTCTGAAAAATCTTGTCTGAAACTCTGAAAAATCATTGTCCAGTCTGCAGAATTGTTTGGGCGCCTTGGTCGCCTGGACGTCGCCTAGGCGGGCGCCTAGTCGTCCAGTCGCCTGGCTGGCGCCTAGGCGTCCAGGCAGTAATTGACAACACGGGCTAGTGGACAAGATGAAAAGCCACAAACATGAAAAAGGCGCAGACCGCGGGGACAGAGTAGGGGTCGATGTGGATGTAGAGGTTGAAGATCTGGTGGTGGCCGCAAAAGAACTGCTAGAACAAGGAGAAAACGAGGTTGGAGTAGGTGAGGAAGAGGAAGACGACTTTGGGCGCAAGGCGGCGGCAGAAGTAGGAGGTAGTGGAGGGTGTTAGTGTCTCCATGGAAGAGGTGAGGATTGAAGAGCGAAGTAGCCAAGGTTGGCGGGGAGCTCAAGACGACAAGGGATGACATGTCGTGGAGAGACTAGAGGCACTTGACGTGGATATGCACGTGCACGGAGGAGGCAAGGTAGGAGAGGCAGATGGGGAGGAGCGACTATAGCAGGACTCGTCATGAGCGGGGGTGCAGAAGGCCAGCACCTCTACACAAACGACGAGGGAGATGTCAGCGGTTAGAGAGTCGTAGGTGAGCAGGATGGCCTACTTGAGACATCCATGGTGGTGAGGAATCTAGGAGGAGGAGGGGGGGGGGGGGGGGGTAGGAGGAGGCGGAGATAGGGATGGAGGTGAGTGGCAGGGACGGCGGACCTGCATGTAGGATGTAGGGCGCAGATTGGATGATGCTCTCGATCTCATCCATGTCGGACTGCATCGTGGAGGGTGGAGTGGGATTGTATCTGTGCGACATGGCAACTTGTGTGGGAGGTGCTCGAGCACTCGTGTGTCGACGATATCTTGGGCACTATTGTGCTTGAAGACATTACAATAGCAACGGATCTTGGGCACTGCCCCCAGTGGAGATCGAGGTCTCCCGAGGGTGACGCAATGTGAGCAGCAGAAGGCTTCAATCTCAGGGATTGTAACCTGAAATTCATGCCATGATAGAATTGGGATTGGATGATGGTTAATTGTATTACATTGTATCTCTCGACCGGTATATATAGAATATAAAAGACTGATCTGTGATACTAATATCTAGCCTACCAATAATATTTCTAAGATATATGACAATATATTAAATATACCAAATATGCTTCAATCCAAATGACAGATCCTATCAAATATGCTCTAACAATTCCAGACCACAATCGTCCACATGAATCTTGCTAAAGGTCAAGTAAACATTATATTTATATCTGTGGATTTTGACATTGTGTGTGTGTGTGTGTGTGTGTTTGTGTGTAACATCTGTGGAGTTTAACATATCTATATGTTAAATATTTCTGTAGGTATTGCATCGTAGTTGATGATTTGTGGAATATACCAGAGTGGAATAATGTCCTTAGATGTGTGGGATGTTGCCGAGAGCTATTTCAATGAGCTTGTCAATAGGAGCATGATCCAATATGAATATAATGAAACATTCAGGGTGTCGCACTGCAGAGTGCATGATATGATGCTCGAACTGATTGTAAGGAAGTGTAGAGAAGATAATTTTATTAGTTTTATAAATGATCCAGGGATGACGATGGCAGAAGGGCAGCAGAAGGTTATTCGTCGACTCACTGTTAACCTGAATAGTGTAAAGGATGACACAATGGCTATAACCATTACGAGGCACCTATCCAAAGTTCGTAATCTTAACATATTTGGACACTCAATGTGGATTCATTCGCTGCTGAAGTTGAAGTTTGTGCAGGTGTTATTCCTTGACATCAGTGGTTGGAGGGAGAAAATGAACCTGACTGTTATTAACCAGTTGCCAAAGTTAAGATACCTAAGCATAAAAAGTGATATGCGGCATAGTACTGGTAGTTATTCCTGCAAACTGCTACTTGGTCATATACAGTGCCATCTTTTGGAGATTCTGGAGTTACGTTCGCCTACAGATTTCTGCTTTCTATAGATATTTCTGATTTACCGCGCTTATCCAAAGTGGTTTTGGAAGGGCAGGACCTGGGGCTGCCTGAAGGGATAAAATCTCTGCGCCAATTGAATGACTTTTGTCTGCAAGAGAGCTCGCTTGGCAATATTAAGGGCCTTGGCCAGCTGGCCAATCTGACTGATTTACATTTTGGTTGTGGCTGTTGGAGCAGGTCTGGACCTCAGCGGGAATCGATAGCTTCTTTCACTTCTTCTCGCGGTGATGCCCTCAGCAACCGGGTTTCAGCTCCTGTCCGTGACCTTGAGCGGCTTGATTTGAGACAATGTGTATTCTTTAGAGTTCCTAGGTCGATCGGGGATCTGCGTGATCTCCGCGAGTTGAGCCTTATGGTGAAGCAAATTGGGGAGGAAGGTGTTGGCGTGATTGGGAGGTTACCCTGCCTCGTCCAGCTCTACCTGGAAATCAGCCATTCCCCGTTGGATAGGGGATTGTGATCAGAGGGTCCACAGGGTTCAGGCTTCTAAAGAGGTTTGACTTCAGGAGCTGGTGGGGGTGGGACATGACATTTGAGGCAGAGTCAATGCCCAACCTCGTCAAGCTTCAGGTGACTGTCCATACAGACGGATGGCACGGGCGTACAGCACGCGGGCTCGAGAACCTCTCTAGCCTCAGGGAAATCCATTTACGGATAAGTGTTGGCTGGTTCACGGGGGTCGAGATCAGGGCCGCTTACGAACGACTTGTTGATGCTCTCCCGGGTCGCCCAGCACTTGAAGTGCACGAAACAAGATAGGTGAAATTTCTTACGGGTGGATCATATACTTACTGCAGCGGTGCACTTGCGTGTGTCTTCTCAAATACGCTAATACCGTACGCACATAATGGCGTTAAGCTTAAGCTTAGCTGAGATCTCATGCTGGCCCTTGCTTCCATCTATAATTACTTGCTCATGAATTTGCAGGCCGGCACTCATTGGTTCGAAGAAACGCAGGAACCAAGTGAGGCGGTCGTGGCACAAACTCTTTACAAAGGTACAGTATGTCCTGATGGTGCTGCACACTCACACACTCACGCCAGCCGCACAGACACGCATTTCTGGTCCTGTATGTCTTAATACATGTCCTCTCCTGGATATATGCTCATGCCATTTTATTTATTTTGTTTCTGGACGTATGGAACTATGCGTCCTTGGCTTGTGCTTAGTGGTGGTTCCAAAACAATTCTATGGATGCTTATGTTGGTTATATCGTCGTCAGGACATGCTGTCCGTTTTTTGTTGTATCGGTGTACGTACATTTTTAACCTAGCTTGCAAGACATTCGTGTAGTCCATCCTCCAGTGTGTTCAGATGCATGACTGATCAGAGCATCTTCATTTTTCAATAAAAAAGGGTGGAAGAGTATGTGTGATATGTCCCTTTTTGGTACTTAATCTAGCAAGATGCCTGCGTGAATTTGCGCCACTATATTTGCTACAATATCTATTTTCAGTTCTGAGTATATTTGATCAAATGGTTAAGGAGTTATTCAAATGTCAGCACCTGTTTATTATACTCTTTCTGTTTCAAAAAGTTGTCGCTTTTTTGTTCAATTTTGAACTACAAATTTTTTGAAACTGATGGAGTATTTCCTGTCTCAGCAGCATGTGTCCATCATGTGCGTGGAAGACATTGGTTATCACCCCAAAGAAGGGGTCAGTCCCACTAGGCTTTTCTTGCCTCACTACCTAATGCCTTCAGATAGTGTGGCAGGTGAGATGTTAACACAAGTATCATTTAAATCGTATCATGGCACATGCCTTGAGTATGATGAGATTTTTGGCATGCTTCTTTGTTTGAAAAAAGAAGTGATGGAAAGGCTCACGAGTTAATATTAATTCATCAAGTATGATCAAACTACTAATGGAGAACTAGCTGTATTCAACTAACTAATCAACTACTTCCACTACTTGATACACAATTTGGTTTTGACAAACCAATCTGTTAATCCGGGCCTATGATCATTTCATAATTCAATCATGCCAAAACTATATAACATGTCAAATTACTGCTATTAGCAGAAGATATCCAGTTTTACAAGCAGGTTTGAAAAACAACTGAAATCAATAATTTGTGTAATGTTCCTCATATTTAGCGGCACACACGGCCTAACTGCACTGTAGCCGGCTTAAATGACGTGACCCAACTACCTCTGCAGGCTCTAGCTAGCTCATTTGGTGCCATGACTAGATTATAAAAAGAGACTTGGTTCTCCTGTATCCATGCAGGGTCGACAACATCGTCTCCGAAAACATAGTATCCACCCAACACTTTTCCAACTTTGCTCTCTATACAGCCAAAGAAACAACTCATTTCATGGTGTAGGAGCATACCCAAAAAATTGGAGGAGGAAGAAGAGGTGAAGAATGAGAAGGAGGAAAACAAACAGCGTTGAAAAGTAAGATTTGGGAGAGTGGAAATGAAGACCCCATTGAAGAAATACGTGCAAAATATACCATGAACTGAGCAGAAATCTCGCTCTTCCTCTTATTTGCTGAGCAAAACATCATGCTAACTGGCACAGTGTTGCTGTTATGAGACGGGTTGAAGTCTATACTACTCAAGGTGCTAAAAGCATTCTGGGTGTTGTCCTTCGGCCTACAAGTTCGATACAGGAAATGCAGAAGTGTTTTGCAGATTAAAGGTGTGGTAATACATGTTAATCATGTATTTTTTTTCATCATCTTATAATTGAAGCACCAGAAACAGATAGTTTCAAAAAAGAAGTTTTCCTTGTTTTTCAGATATTTTTTATGTACATAATGGAAAAAAAATTGATAATGGAAAAAGTTTCGAAAAATGTTTCCCTTATTCTTCAGATCATATCAAGGCACATGACTTGTACTTCACATAAGAATAATTGTATATTGTTTCCCATATTTTTGTCAATGAACGAAAAAGAGTTTATATTTTATCCTATTAGCGACTACTCGCTCCGTTCTTGAATTTTTTTTCTTTATAGTTAAAAAATGAACTACAAAACGATAAATTTTTAGAGATGTTGTGTACTATCAACAAATATCACCCCTATCTCGTTTGAGCTTCATTTCTGTACATTTTTTTCCTGGAGCGCCGACGGCGCATGAAAGCAGCCAGCTTTGAGACGTGACCCAACTACCCTTCTCCAATTTACTTCGTTTCATCTTCCATGCATGGCTAGATCATAAAAGCGACCTGATCCTCCTGTGTCCACGACATCGTCCCCCTCAGCTTCGTCAAACCATCGATCTCCCCAGAAGTGATGCAGCTGTCCGATCCGGTGTAGCAGCTAGGCGCTGTACCGACGACTGCATGCATGTTTGGACGAGCAGATCGACTCCGATTCAGGCTCGCAGTTGGAGTCGGAAACGACACGGAGCCCTGCAGACCATATGGCGCCTTTAAAACAGCCAGTGACAGGGCAGAGGTAGATCTGTTAGGTGCGAGATCGATCGAAGCCAGCCGCGCCATAGGGAGATGGAAGAACGCCAGCAGGAGGCGGAGGACCTGACGCGCCGACTCCCTGACGACGTGCTCGCCGACGTGCTCAGCCGCGCCGCGCCGCGCGACCTCGCCGTGGCCCGGTGCGTCTGCCGCGCGTGGCGCGCCCTCATCGACGGCAGCAGCATGCTGCGCGCGGACCTCCTACCGCGCTCGCTCGCCGGCCTCTTCATCGAATACTTCGGGCTGCTGGACAAGTCGTTCTACGCGCGCCCCTCCACCAACGTGGCCGACTACCGCCTGCCCGGCTCCGGCATCATCGACCACTGCAACGGCCTCGTCCTGCTGGACGACGGCGTCCTGAACCCCGCCACCGGTGGATGGACGCCGATGCCGGAACCGCCGCCGTCGCGCATGACCGGGACGGTGTGGGGCGACCAGGACATGTACCTGGCCTTCGATCCCACCGCGTCGCCGCACTTCGAGGTCTTCCTGATCCCCAGAGTTCCTCCTGAACCTGGATGGTGTGGACAACGACGTGACGGGCTCGCTGCCGAGTACAGCTGCAGCTCGGAGTGGCCGCCATCTCCGTTCAAATTGGACGTGTTTTCTTCGAGAGCTGGACGGTATGACGTGAGATGTTTCGTAAGAGAAAATGAGGCTGTAGGAACGGTTGCGGACATGCAGGAGGATAACGACGACCTATTAAGGAGGGAACGTAATGCCGTATACTGGCGCGGTGCGCTCTACGTTCATTGTGAACTCGACTTTATTATGAGGTACAGTAATTAAATATGCACTCCACTCCATGCATTTTGCCGTACACAGATAATAATAATCGGTCTTTCACTTATATCTCTTGCAGAATATCACTGTCAGACGATACGTATCGAGTCATCAAACCACCGAGAGATTTCGACAAAGGTACAAGCCTTCATCTAGATAAGTCTGAGAAGGGGGTTTACGCTGCAGTACTTGAAGAAGGTAAAGGCCACCGGCTCCGGGTTTGGGTCCTGGACGATGAATCAACAACCCAGCAAACAACCTGCAAGTGGATACTAACACATGATAGCGGATGTGGGCTAGCAAGTCGTCTAAACCAGCTTAACCAACAAGTTTACGGACCCTGGATCCTAGAAAGGCCGCATGATACGCACTACCGAGGTAACAAGAAAGAATTAGCACAAAAAATTGAATGGGATTCTGATGATGACCATGACGACAGTGTGAGTATTATTCTTGGGGCAGCAGTTGGTGAAGATGATAGGAATATTGAGGAGGACTACTACCCATCAGATTATCTGGAGATCCTTGCATTCCATCCTTACAGAGAGATTGTCTTCATGCATAAATCATGGAGTAGAGGATTGGCATATCATTTGAAAAGCTCTAAACTTGAGGATTTGGGTAATCTGAGCCTAGGACGTAGCTTTTTCCATTTCGCGGAAGTAGGTTTCGTAAGCTGCGTTTTTCCATACACACCGTGTTTTATTTGATGTGAGAGTTGTCTGGAAAATCAGAGTCGTGGGAGAGCTGAAGCGAATAACATGTATTAGACGATAATGATGAAGTGATTTTCAGCAGAGGAAAAAAAAATGGGTTTGTTGTTGTTGATCATCAAGTTCACTTTGATTTGATGAAAAGCCTCAAATATCTAGCGTGGCTACGTACGTACATTTGATATGATGATGCATAGATAATGCATGATGAAATAACTCACGCGGCTAGATTTGATCAAGTTCACATTGATCAAATATCAGTACCTGTTTATTTCCTGTCCCATGCGTGCTCGGTCACTACATAACCCGGCATTTCAGCTTTTGCTGTTTTTTTTTTCAGCTGAAAAGTATTCGATCCCTCCATTCTAAAAAGGATGACTTTTTTTTAATTAATTCTAGTTCAAAGAACATCATCTTTTTAGGAATGGGGGAGTAAAAGCCAGGAGCGGACCTACAGGATATGTCGGGTGGGCTCTGGCATTACCCTGAGCCCAGTCACACGTGAGTATAGCCTGCTCTATCGATTGCTCCCATAGGACTTGGAACCGAGCCACACACGGACGAAGATCTGCTGCTGCCGAAGTCTTACGTAGATAAATACTATACAACGCCAGCAACCGTGAGTAGAAATCAACGTTTAGTCTCTTGTTCCTGCGGTGGTGCCTACGAAGAGGGAAAGCAGTAACACATTCTTAATACACAAATAAACTGATTGATAATTTTCTGGATGGTTTTTTGGTTATATTTAGTGAGCGGGATTTTTTTGTTAGGAGCCGGAGGCTCTATCGTGCGAAGGCGTGCGTGAGTCAGGGTCTAGGGTCTGTGTGCGTGTGTTGTGGCTTTGTACTCGGGTACTTAAGAGAGTGGCCTATGATGAATAGGAGACATCAAACACATTAGTGCTATTGAGAACAACCTGTTATCTTCCTTGTTCTTCTTAAGCTTCTTCTTCCTCAAGCAATCTCTCAATCCCTCTCTCCCCCTCTCTAAATCTTAACAGGTTGCTAACAATTGATATCAGAGCTACGATTATCCAATGGACTCCAACACGCAACTGCTGCTCGAGTAGCTGAAGCGGTTACGTGAAGAGATGTCTTGGTTCTTCGCCGAGGAGAGAGAAAAGCTCAACAGGCGGCTTGATGCGCACAAGCAGGCAGCTCCGGTCGCGCGGTCGCCAGATCCAACCTCCTCGCTGCTGCAGCAGGCGGAGATGGAGCCCTTCACGTCAGGTGTCATCGACGATCCGGAACAACAGTCGGAGTCCAAGGAGGAGGAGCAACAGCATCCTGCAGTGTCGGAGCCCGCACACCTCTCCGTAGACCTCGTGCTGCCACCGCGCTTCTCGAACGGACCTGCATCGCCGCCCGTCCCAATCCCCGATCCAGCGGCGGACAAGATCGTCCGCCTCCAGGACGTCAACGCCTCCGCCGCGACCGCAGGTCCCGAGGAGAACGAGTGCGTCGGCGGCCTCGAAGTGCTGGTCCCCGCCACCGGCAAAATCGAGCTCGTGGACCCGGTCGTCGTCGTCGACGCCAAGGCCGCGACCTCCTTCGGTTCCGTGTCCGCCTCGCAGGCGCAGCAGCATTCCGCAACCCCGAAGCCCACGCACGCGAACCACTTCTCCGTCGATCTCGCCCTACTGCCGCGCATCTCCAACATCACCGTGCCGATGGGCCTCCTCGTCGCGCACAACTTCCTCACCGCCAATTTCGTCGCCGGTCGCGTCGCGCCCGTTCCCGACCTGCTCCGTCTTCCTCCAACCCCAGGGAAGGTGCAGTCGTCCGTCACCAACCTCTCCGTCAACGCCGCCATAAGCCGCGACTACATCTGGATCCCGGCCCTCGGCGTCCTCACTGACGTCCGCGCCGTCAAGGCTGCCAAGTGGAGCCCCGCCGCTGACCACCTCCTCGTCACCTTCGACGACAAGCGCGAGGTCCTTCTGCCCGCCAACAGCGCGCGCTCGTCTGCGACCTATGCGCTCGTGCTCGTCGTCAAGCGCACCGTCCAGGCCAACGGCGTCGTGATGGAGCTCAAGGGCGTGTTCCGTCCACCATGGCCTCCACCACCCCTCGCCGACGATGATGGTCCGCATGGTCTTCGCGCCTGCGCGCCCAACGCCCTTCCTCTACCTCTCCTGCTCGCGGTGTATGGCAAGACAGGCAAGCCTGGACTCGCACGTAATCTGTTAGATAAAATGCCGTTGTCGCTCGTGCTGCTCGACAACAAGTCCACCACCTCGTCCGTCAATGTCGGCCTGGCTAAGCTGCTGTACGGCGGCCTCATCATGGACGCCATCAACTTCAGCCAGACGTGCATCGCCAGGGAGGCCGATGCTTGCGCCGTCATGGCCCCCGCGCACGTGTCCGCTGCCATCCTGTTACTGCGCCTGCTGGTGTGCATGGCCGAGGACGACGCCCTGCTCGTACTGAGGTACTACGACGATCTCCAAGCCAGCAGCAACAGCGGCGAGATGGAGCTGCTCGAACAGGAGGTCGACTACCACGAATTCCACCTCAACGCCCAGAACATGGCGCTGCTCATGGTGCTGGGACACAAGGCCATGCAGTTCCAGCGCGGTAGCCTCTGCATCAAGCTTCTCATCTTCCTGCTCCTCGTCCTGCCCCAGCATCGATGTCCTCTTCCGCCGCCATGGCCACCACCACCGCTCGCACGCTACTTGTTCGAGGAAATTCTGCTGCTGTGACGCGTTCAAGGGCAACAGCACGTCACTCGTCGTACTCAGCTCGTTCCAGCTCTGCATGAAGGAGTCGTCGTCATCCGCGCAGCACATCCTACAACAGTATGTGCGGAACACATGGACAACGAAGCTGCTGCTGGCCACATGCATCCTGGGTGCCACCAACTCTCTTGACGGGCTGCTGTCGTGGACTTATTCACGCAAAGCACGGCGGAAGCGTGGTGGAGTTGTCACTGACGAGTTGCAGCTGTTCCTGACAGCATCATGCCTCAAGAGTGAAGTGCATCTGCTGATCACCAACTACAAGCTTTGTTGGGCGCAGAAGCCGCTGCTGCGATGCCGCTGTCTGCATCCGTTGATGGTCTCCTGTAGCGAGATTGTGGTCCGTGAGGACGACCCGGTGAAGTGCAAGACATTCATCCTACATATGGCCGGCTCTAGAGCTGGCAACGGCTGACCGAGGAGGTGCTGGCCATGTGCATGATAGTCGTCGGCAACTCCCTGACGCAACACCTCTGCACCTTCACCATGAAGCCGGCGTCCGACATCCTTGCCACGTCCATGATCGAATTCGTTCCGATCATCACCTTCGTCCTCGCCATAATCTTCCGCTACGAGAAGCTCGACGTCTGGACACGCTCCAGCCAGGACAAGTTCGCCGACACATTCCTCTACATCGACGGTGCCATGCTGCTCACGGACGGAAATTGAGCTGAGTCGGAAGGCGCTCGTGTGCTATGTGGCACAACAACAGCATAGTCAACCCGCTCGTTGCATCATCTTCGCCACCATCGCACACATCCTCGTGCCCGCCTTTCACACTTGGAGTGCTCAGTGGAGGACCCCTGCTTGGGGGCAAGCAGGCTTTGAAGGAGGGGGAATGTTAGGAGCCGGAGGCTCCATCGTGCGAAGGCGTGCGTGAGTCAGGAGCCTGTGGTCTGTGTGCGTGTGTTGTGGCCTTGGGCCCGGGTACTTAAGGGAGTGGCCTATGATAAATAGGAGACATCAAATACATTATTGCTATTGAGAACAACCTGTTATCTTCCTTGTTCTTCTTAAGCTTCTTCTTCTTCCTCAAGCAATCTCTCAATCCCTCTCTCTCCCTCTCTAAATCCTAGCAGGTTGCTAACATTTTTCAAGTAGATAAAGATGATATGATCAATACATTCAGAAAGTGATGGCTAAAAAGACTGACAAGTTGTATTATAAATTTCTCATGATAATTTTTTAACTATTGTTATTGCATTTAAATTAATTATATTGTAATTTATTTAATTTAATATTAATCATTTTATTATTTAAAACTCCCCCGTCTCTAAATTTTTGTCTGAACTATAAAGTGACAAACTTTTAGGGACGGAGGGAGTACTAAATTATGTTACGAAATTTACAGTTATTTACTGTTGATAAATATTTTCATGAAATTGTTTGATTTTTTTTGGCATACCCTGTCATAAAATCCCAGATTCGCCATTGGTAAAAGCTAAGGAGATTTAATCTTCGTAACTTTCGGTTTATGTGATTGTCACATTTGGTGTAGCAGTAAAATAATAAAATAGGCAAAACATTGATAGTGTGACAAAACCTTGTACACGATGAGATTTCAATATGTTTTTACTAAAAAAATTGATAGAAAGGCTCGTGAGTCAATATTAAGGTATCGTGTATGATAAAGCTACTAGTGATAACTAATTTTAATCGATTAATTAATCAGTTACTCCCACTAGTTAATAGATAAATTAGTTTTGAAAACCAATATGTTAATCTGGATCTTTGATCATTTCATAATTCAATCATGCAGTGCCTGGCAGTTTAGCCCTGTCGACTGCATAGCCTAACTGCAGCCAGCTTTGACGACATGACCCAACTACCCTCTCCAGTCCATTTGATTTCATGACTAGATTATAAAGCAACATATGGTTTCTCCTGCATCCACGCAGCGTTTTCACATGTAGCGACGACGGGTGGCACGGCACGACGGCGGGTGAGGCAGCGACGGACTACGGCGGGCGGCGCGGCGCACGTTTAAGGCATGGGGCGCGAGTATGAGCGAGCACACTGTTGACTCGGGTGCGTGAGCCGAGTATAAGACCGTCCGTAGTAGCACACTGTAAAGCATACTCAATACATTGTTTTGCAGTGTAATTTAGAGTATGTACTGTAAAAATAGAAAGAGAATAGTGTATAGAATATGCTTTAGAGGTCGCTGGTACGAATAGCCTAAGGCTTCTATCTACGATGATGAACCGTCTTAAATAAGCCTTGAGCTCTTTTGTACGATGACCCTAGATCACCTGACGTAAATAAAGCACTTATTTACGATGACTTAGGGCAACCATCATAAGTAGATCTTTTATTTACGACGGCTGACTCCAGTCTAGCTTCATAAATTATCTAAACAACGACGGTATCGTCGTAAATTATCATGGCCGTCGTTAATGCGACTTCTCCTGCAGTGATCTACCCCTCCGTCCTCAAATATTTATCACTTATTAATCCAAAAATGAAATAAAAAGAGACAAGTATTTGAGAACAGAGAGGGTAGTTTGTAAGTTTCATAGGCTTATTATAAGGGCCCGTCTGTGAAAATTTCAGGCACCGGGTCAGTAACACTTATTACTATCATTAACTACTGATTTTGTAATTAATCATTCACTTAATACAGATTAACAATTAATTACTATCATTCACTTAATCACAAATTCTTTATTTAATTATTTTACAACTAACATAACTCTTACAATTACGAATACAATTAACAAAAAATACAGATCAACAATTGCAAACTCGCCTTTCTCATGGTCGGCGGCGGCGCTGCCGCCACCGAGAGCACAGCTCACGTCGTCGATCTGCACCGTCACACTGCAGCCCCGTCGCTTGCCATCATGTCTCCAGCGCCACTCGCCGCCGTCCTCCTCCGCCGCATCGAGCTCCGTGTGTCGCTACCTCTTCAAGCTTCGCGCACGGCTGAGCGTTGGGCATCGCGCGCCGTGCGCCACCGCCGTGCCGGGCACGTGCCGCCATCATGCCAAGCACTGGGCTTTGCGCGCCGGGCGCGCTCCGCCGCCGTGCCGAGCGCTGGGCTCCTCGCGCCGCCAGAAAACTGGATCGCGAGACTGTGTTTGTGGAGTTAGAGTTGGGAAAAGAAGATAAAAGAGTCCGCACGAATCTCAAAGGAAATCTAAAGGTCGCCTGGCATCGTTTGGCGTTTGGTATTTCAGACGCCTATATTTGAGGATTTCTGTTATTATAATGTCGTTGTTTTCTTGTAATTCTGAGCTTTGAAATTTGATAAAGTTGGTAATGATTTGAAGGCGTGTTTGGCCCACCACACTCCGATTTAGTATTGATGCTCGCAGCCGCAGAGTCGGAACAGGCAACACACCAAGTTGTTGGGAGTCCGCACCATAGGGATCGTCTTTAAAACCGATCTCTGGAGATTGCATCGCAGCAGGGCAGAGGTCCTGAAGCCAACGACAGGGATGGAAGAACGCCAGCAGGAGGCGGAGGACCTGACGCGCCGGCTCCCTGCCGACGTGCTCAGCCGCGCCGCGCCGCGCGACCTCGCCGTGGCCCGGTGCGTGTGCCGTGCGTGGGGCGCCCTCATCGACGGCCGCCACATGCTGCGCACGGATCTCCTCCCGCTCTCGCTCGCCGGCCTCTTTATTGACTACGCCGGCATGCCGTACTCGGAGTTCTACGCCCGCCCCTCAATCAACATGGCCGGCTACCATCTGCCCCGCTCCAGCGTCCTTGACAAATGCAACGGCCTCGTGCTGGAGTACGACGGCATCCTGAACCCCGCCACCGGTGGATGGACGCCGTTTCCGGAACCACCGCCGTTGTGCGCGCCCGGGATGGTGCGGCCCTACCAAAATATGTACTGGCCTTCGATCCCATCGTGTCGTCGCACTACGAGGTGTTTGTGATCCCCAACATTTCTCCATTGATGGGATGACGATGCGACGAGTACACCCCCAGCTCCGAGTGGCCACCATCTCTATGGAAATTGAAAGTTTTTTCATCGAGAGCTGGACGGTGGGATGAGAGATGTTTCATCCACTACTACAAAAAACATTTTCACTTGCGTCTCGATTTTTCAAACACAGGCGATCCGCAAAAAAATACGACTATGGTAACGATACAATAACCGTCTGTGATGACAGAACATCATAGACGGATTTTAAGAAACAACTGTCTGGGTAAATACATTAGTTTCTCAGTCGGTTATTAATTAAGAACCGCCTGTGATGTAGCTAACATCACAGACGGTTCTTAATTAACCAACACCTGAGAAAATACATAATTTCACGGGCGGTCATTGTTTAAAAACCGTCTGTGATGCTTCTAAGCTCCCGTCAAGCTAATCCTTGCACAACAAGCTCTCGTAGATGCAAGTAACACCCGTGACTCATCATTTGGATTGTTGAAAGCATCAATTTGAAGTCTGACGATCCTTGGAAGGATTTTCCCATCCATTTGAAGGATTTCTTTCCCTCCCATCCATTTGAAAACTTAGGAAGATACTCCTTTCTCAGTTTTAATGCCTAAATATATTGACTAAAAATAAGTACCTACTTTCTTAGTGCTTCACACGAGCGAGTAAGCGAACAACTTCAATCACAAATCTTATTTTTACACTTTCATAGGGATTTAACCTTAATCTTTCAAATATAGATTTATCAAATAAGTGAAGCTTCCTTATCACACATGTTAATGACAGTTATAAGTGAAGTATGTGTCGAAACTAACGAAATCTGAATCGGACTAAAGATAAAGAGATCCTGTATATGAGTGACAATGTCCAGGTTAAATAGCGTGAAGCTATGATGACAACCTTTAACAACATGGAAAGTGATGCCAAGGTTATGCTTGCATCAACCAAGGCATGTTATGAGGGTATAACACTTGTTGGGGCAAGCATAACCTTGGCCAAGGTTATGCTTGCCCCAACAAGTGTTATACCCTCACAACATGTCTTGGTTGATGCAAGCATAACCTTGACATCACTTTTCATATTGTTGAAGGCTGCCGTCATAGCTTCATGCTATCTAACCTAGACATTGTTACTCATATACAACATCTCTTTGTCTTCAGTCCCGTTGAGATTTCGTTAGCTTCGACACACCCTTCACTTGTAACTGTCATTAACATGTCTAATGAGAAAGCTTCAATTATTGATAAATCTATGCTTGAAAGATTAATGTCAAATTTCTATGAAAATGGTAAAAACAAGATTTGTGATTGAAGTTGTACGCTTCATCGCTTGTGTGAAGCACTAAGAGAGATGATACTGATTTGTAGTCAATATATTTAGCCATTAGGACTGATAAAGTAGCATCTTCGTAAGTTTTTAAAATGGAGAGAAGAGAAAGAAATCTTTCAGGGCTTGTTTGGGTGTACTCAATCTAATTGGATTGAGGTGGATTGAAGTGAAGAATGAACTAATTTTCTCTTCAATCCACCTCAAACCACTTATATTGAAGTGGATCCACTCCTATCCAGACAAGCCCTCAAATGGAGGTGAAATATCGTCAGACTTCAACTGAAGCTTTTAACAATCCAAATGATGAGTCTCAGGTGTTACTTGCATCTACAATATCTTGCTGTGAAGGTATTAGCTTGACAGAAGCTTCAAGAGTTGTGCTTCTAGATGTTGTTTGGAACCGAGTTGTTGGAAGGCAAGCCTGATCATCATAGATCAAAAGAAATTTATATACACATACTGAATTTAATAATGTTCGAAACAGAAGCTGAATTTAATAATGTTTGAAACATGCTATCTAAAGATGAAATAGAGCATTGTTCTAAGTTGATTTTAGAAGATACAAATATATACAATATATATCATATATTTTTTTCAGCATTGACATCTTCTCGCATATAGGGTTTCAAATTCTTTTTAAGGCTTCTCTCTATGCGCTTGATGTTTTCTGGTTCGGTTAAAAGGTACATCTCTTCATACTGATTATATTCCTCTTTATTATCTCCCACATTCTCAACCCCAACAATATTTTACTTTCCAGAAACAACTACGTGCATCTTCTCAGTTTCTGGATCTTGAACATAAAAAACTTGTGCAACACTATCGGCGAGAACCCACATGTCATCTTTATAACCCACTTTATTCAAGTCTACCAGTGTCAGCCCGTAATTATCCACTTTCACACCATCAGGATGTTTGACCCATTGGCACTTAAATACGGGCATTACCATTCTTTCGCCATAATCGAGTTCCCATATTTCCTCTATGAACCCGAAGTATGTGGTCTTTTGCCCTTGTGAATCATAAGCCTCAATACGAACACTATTATTTTGTGCAACACTCTTACCGTCTTTTTCATTAGTGTAAAATGTGTAACCATTGATGTCATATGCTTGCCATGATGTCACCAAAGCAGATGGGCCAGAAGCTAACTTCTTCATTGTTGTCTCTTCTATAGTGGTTCCGTATGGTATATTTTTGCCCATTAACCATTCAGTGAAACATCTTCTGTGCTCTTTCATGATCCAGTCCTCTGTGCGGTCTTGGTTTATTTCATGAAGCTCAATTTGGTGTTTCTCGATGTACGACTCAGCTATTGCGAGCTTTTGTAGTACACCAAAATATGCACGGTATACATTTTTGTAATCTTGAACGATAAAAGTTTTCTTACCCACTTTGTCTCTCCCATGTAGTCTACCCTCATGTACTGGTATAGGCATACCTATCGATTTTCCATCTTTGATGTAATCTGCGCAACCCTCAATCACTTCTTCAGTGGTGTATCCTTTCATAATTGAACCATCTGGGTGAGCACGGTTCTGCACATAACCTTTTAATACTCCTAAATATCTCTCCAACGAAAACATATGATGTAAATATAGTGGCCCCAATGCTTTTATCTGATCAACAAGATGTATGATTAGGTGTACTTGCATATCAAAAAAGGATGGTGAGAAACACATCTCAAGCTTGCACATAGTCTCGATGATGTATGTTTTCAGATAATCTAAATCTTCACGTGCTATCACCTTTTGTGATACTGCATTGAAGAAGTAACACAAACGTGTGATGACAACTTTTATATGCTCAGGTTTGATGACTCTTATTGCAATGGCAAGGAACACTGTCATCATCATGTGACAGTCGTGAGAATTATAACCGAATAAAGACAAGTCTTTCATCGAGACTAGTTTGCGGATATTGGATGAGAAACTCGTGGGCACTTTGATCTCACGCAAGCATTCGCAAATTGCTTTTTTCTCTTCTAGCGTCAAGTTGTAGCTGGCTGGGGGAAGGTAATGCTTCCCATTCGCCTTCTCTATTGGATGAAGCTCTGGTCTCAAATCAAGATTTACTAGGTCCATACGTGAATTTAATCCGTCCTTTGTTTTCCTCGGCATGTCTAGCAATGTCCCAATGATGCTGTCAAATACATTCTTTGTAACATACATCAAATCAATACTATGACAAAATTCCAGATTCTTTCAATACGGAAGATACTTGAAAAAAATTGATTCTTTCTTGAAAGCCATGTCAGTTGTATCATCCGAAGATGTACTTTTCTTTCTCTTGATTCCTTTACATTTTTTGCCCTTACCGAAAGTAATATGAATATTCTTGACCATTTCGAACACAAGTTTTCCACTGTAAGATTTTGGTTCAGTATTTTAGGATCAGAGAGCACGTGAAAAGCTACCAGGGGGTGAATGGTAGATTTAAACTTTTTTAGCGGAAGCAATAAAAACCCCTCGATAGAAAAACGATCTGTTAAAGAAATCATGTGCGAGACTAATCTAGTCGTGTTTCACCATGACAAAAGTGATAGATATCAGAGAGAATCAAGTCACGAAGACAACACAAGAAGAATCACTCAAATCCGTAGAGAGAAACTCAAGTTATGATCGAAAGATCAAACAAAGGTCAATCTGTCCCACCCGAGAAAAACAGTTCTGGAACGCTGCAAATAAACTTGTGTAGATCAGAAACCACAAATCCAATGACCGTGAAATTTTGACAGATGATAGATAATCAAGTTGTGAAGACAACCCAAAAAGAATCATATCAAATGAATATGTAAAACTCGAGTTATGATAAAACCACCGACAAAAGGTAGTGCTGTGCAGAAACTCGACAAGTAACACTTGTCTGGAACAAGTCGGACGAACAAGGCACAAAAGTTCCTTGAAACTACGAATTTTATTGATCAAACCACAGGAGGAACTGCCCCAAAGTCGTCTACCACGAGCTCTAGCCTCTCTTGCTTATATAACCAGCCCTTAGGCCAACCCAATCTTAACTAGGACTCTAATCCTACTCAAATCACGAATCGAAACTTTCCATAACTGCTTAGGATTCTTCTATACACAGATAGAAGCAATCTTAAGACTTAAAAACACCTTAGGAATGTATCCCACATCTCTAAAACAACTCAAATTCGTGACCCACACGAAATCCTATCATAGCCAACTCAAATCTTTCCATATTTGAGTCAAACCCAACTCAGTCGCAACCTGAGTCCATAACCTAGTCAGTTGGACCTTTCCGACCAATTTTTACGTACACATATCTTCATCACGCCTTGGAACCATGCATCCACGTCCATACACTCCTTGCACATGTGCAAACATCTTCCAACGATGTCCATGATACCTTCGTATGCATTGTTTTTGATTCAAACATGATGCGCAACCTTCTGATCAACTCAACCACAATTCCTCCCGAACTTGGTTGTTGAACCTCATCTTCTCTCTAAGACTAGTTTAATGGATCTCATCACCAGCCATGTCTTGAACTCAAGCAACACCTGCACATGAACAAACAACCAATACTTCTGAGCACAAGTCCTCGACTTGATTCTCGTTAGTTCCGAAACTACAACATCTTACGTGAGCACCTCACATAAGCATGCTGCAAACCATAGCAAAATGAGATCAGACTTAACCACCAAAACACACCAAAAACTTAGTAAAAGAATAACAAGCAACCTTTCTATAAGTGTAAAGCAAGTTCGAAACATTGCAAGATAAAAGTAGGAACATTGCGATCAAGCACCGGACCTTGCCAAAGCTAACCGGAGCTTACCAAAGCTAGTACAACCTAGCGCCGGAGCTTGCCAAAGCTAGTCGGAACTAGTCAACCCAAAAGCCGGAGCTAGAAAAACATGTCGGAGCTAACCAACATAAGTCGGACCTATCAAAACATATCGAAGCTTAACAACGACATGCCGGAGCTATCAAAGACATGCCGGAGCTAAACACAAAACTCACCAGAGCTACCCAAAAACATGTCGGACCTAAATAAAGAAAATCGGACCTATTGTCGGACCTTGCAGAAGTTCGGAGCTAGAGTCGGACCTTGCTAAAAGGATGTTACGGCAGCATTCAAAACTTTTATTATCAAAGCCAATGTATTCAGCACACATAGGTCTCACAATGTCTCCCTTGATGAATGCATTGGCAACACCACTTAAGATCCGAACATTGGCTTATTCACATTAAAATTTTTGAAAACAATTTCTTCCCCTTTGTAAATCAGAAATAAAATGAGAAAAAGAAATTCTCCCCCTGAGAAGAATCGTGCCAAAAACAATTGTGAATATGTGCAATGTGTAATCAATTTCTCCCCCTTGCATACTTATCTTTTAAAAATTCACATATTATATATTATCTCTCCCCCTCTGACAATGTATTCAACAAGGTTCAAAAGAGAAATATCAAATGTTATGAGCATATTATAACATATGCATATAAACAAAGCTCATCCAAGTCATACTATCAAGTAACTTACACTATCACATCAATGAGATACATAAAGTAGTGTAAGTCATGCTAGAGATCAAATGTATTTTTCAATTTAAACAAGTCATGATCTCACAAACTTAACTATTTCAAAACCTGAAAGCATGACACTTGTTGCTGCATTTTATTATTTTTCAAAGAACAAATTTATATCATATGATTAGGGATGGCAACGGGTAAAATACCCGCGGATATTACCAGTGTATACCCGTACCCGTTGGATAAAATACGTACCCGAAACCGTACCCATTACCCGTAACGGGTAAAAACCGTTACCCGTACCCGTTACCCGCGGGTATTTTTTATCCGCGGGTAATCCGTACCCGCAACATACATTCAGCTTCTAGATGCATAACAGCCTAACACGATCAATTCATAACATAAATTTAACAAATAATTACTCTTCGGAAGTAACAGATCGTAGAATAATAGTCTAACATTTCAACACATACATTATAGTTCGACATACCTTACTAGTTCAACATAACATATTAGTTCAACGGGTACGGGTACGGGTAAACGGGTACAGGTATGCATTTTTTTTACCCGCTAAAAAATACCCGTTGGGTGCAATTTACTACCCGAATCCGTACCCACGGGTACAAATTTGTACCCAAACCCGTACCCGTCGGGTCGGGTATCCGCGGATATACGGGTAATGGATATCCATTGCCATCCTTACATATGATATTTATAAGAGATTATATGCACATCTGCCTTATTCTAACCAACCAAGCCAAGCTTATGTCATTTGACAATCAGAATCTTAAGAACATGGTTTTAGTCATACACAACTTCTTCCAAGTTCATATCTAAGTGCAATGATAAGCAATCTCAAAAGAAGAAGTGCGATACATGCATATTCTCTTGATATTTTCTCAATTTTTCATTTGATCATAAAAACTCAACATTTGAGTTGATTACTTGTTTAATTCTTTATGATTAAAAGTACTTGTGAGCATGCAACAAGTTCCAAACAGCAAGAAAGTTCGATTGACCAGATTTAGTGTAAGTAATTATTCCAATTACTAGTCATGGCAAAAACTACAAAATGTATAACATGAGTAATGTAGTAAGAACTTTCAACATGTAAAAAGAATCTCAGAGTCATATGTGTATGAAATACTATGCTCATATTATTTTAAGTTTAGATTCACACATAGACTTCCCAAGTTTCAAAAACTCCCCCTCAATTTAAGCCATGAGGATGCATAAACCCTATTTCACTACAAATGTAACAAAAACGAGTGAAATCCAAAGGTTTTGTAAAAATGTCAGCCAATTGTTGTTCGGTATCTACATGGTGAAGCACAATGTTTCCTTTTTCAACATTATCACGGAGAAAGTGATACTTAATGTCAATGTGCTTAGTTCTAGAATGTTGCATGGGGTTTTTAGCAATACAAATGGCACTAGTGTTATCACAAAATAGTGAAATACTATCTAGATCAACCCCATAGTCCTTAAGTGTTTGAACAATCCAAAAAATTTGTGAACAAGTGCTAGCAGCAGCTATATATTCAGATTCATCTATGGATTGTGGAACTAAATTTTGTTTCCTAAAGGACCAAGCAACAAGTGAATTACCAAGAAAATGACAAGCACCGGAAGTACTTTTCCTATCAATCCTACAACACCAAAATTAACATCTGAAAAAACTTTCAAAGTAACGGTTGAGGAAGAAGGAAGAAAAATGCCAAATTCTTGAGAATCCTTTTGAGGGCTTGACGATGTGAAGCACGTGAGGAAGCTTGAAACTGCGCACAAAGACATACACTGAATTGTATGTCTGGTCTTGATGTCGTGAGGTATAAAAGTGATCCGATCATGCTTCTATAGTCTTTTTGATCCACGAGTTCACCATCTTCATCAAGTTCAAGTGTTGTTGCTGTTCCCATTAGTGTCTGAAGAGGCTTGCTTTTGTCCATGTTGAAGCGCCTTAGGAGATCTTTTGTATAGTTTGTTTGATGCACAAAGGTACACTCCTTGGTTTGCTTGATTTGCAGCCCCAAAAAAGTACGTGAGTTCTCCCATCATACTCATCTCAAATTCTGAACTCATCATAGCTAAAAACTTGGACACAAAATCATGAGAAGCACAACCAAAGATAATATCATCCACATACACTTGAACAAATAATGAGTCATTGTCATGCTTAAGCACAAAAAGAGTTTTATCAACCTTGCCCATGGTAAACCCCTTTTCAAGTAAGAATGTTTTTAACCTATCATACCATGCTCTAGGGGCTTGTTTGAGACCGTACAAGGCTTTGGACAATTTGTAAACATGATTAGGAAAATCTGGATTTTTAAAACCCGGTGGTTGTTTGACATAAACCTCCTCATCTATGTAGCCATTAAAAAAGCACTTTTAACATCCATTTGATATAGCTTAAAACCTTTAGATGCAACAAAATCTAACAAAATTCTTATGGCTTCTAATCTAGCAACAAGAGCAAAAGTTTCATCAAAATCTAGACCTTCAACCTGAGTCAAGCCTTGAGCAACCAACCTAGCCTTATTCCTAACCACAATCCCATCCTCACTTTGTTTATTTTTAAACACCCATTTAGTTCAATTAAAGTGTGACCTTGGGGTGGAGATACAAGTTTCCAAACATTATTTCTTTCAAGATTTTCTAACTCTTCTTGCATGGCAATAATCAAAGATTCATTAGTGAGTGCGTGTGATATATCTTTGGGTTTAAAAGAAGCAACAAAAGCAGAATGAACATGGGAGTTTGGATCGCAAAACCTGGACCGTGTGACTCATTCGTGCAAGCTTCCAATAATTTGTTGTGGAGGATGACTTTTGAGAACCCGGAGGGCAGTGGACACTTCACAAGCTTCTTCTTCTTCATATTTATCACAAATCGATGAGGTTGTGACTTAAGGAGGATCTGGACCAGCAATGGTGATCGACGGTGTTGGCTGTGAATCAAAATCAGGAGTTGGAACAATGTCATTAGCTGCTGAATTTTCGGGCAGCAGCTCCACCTCTTCCTCATCTTCAACAAAAATGCTCTCCCCCTGCGTATATGGATCTGGACCTGCAATGTTTGAGCTAGTACCTGGGCTATCTTCATCAAAAGACACCTCACAAGTCTCCACAATTTTGTTAGTGTCAAGTAAAAGCACACGGTAACCTCTAGTATGAGATGGATAACCAAGAACCATGCCATCAACGGATCTAGGTTCAAATTTATCAAGATTACCATGTTTCTTAACAAAGCATTTGCAACCAAAGACCCGAAAGTGTGTAACACTAGACCTATGTCCAAACCGGAGATCATATGGTGTTTTACCTAGCTTAGCGCGCAAGAAAACACGATTTGAGACATAACAAGCAGTTGCAATCGCATCAGCCCAAAATTTCCTAGGAGTTTGATATTCATCAAGCATAGTCCTAGCCATCTCAACTAAGGTTCTGTTCTTTCTTTCTACAACACCATTTTGTTGAGGTACATATGGTGAAGAAAATTGATGATCTATTCCATTTTCAGCACAAAAGTGATCAAAAGATTAATTTTTAATTTTGGTTCGGTTATCACTTCTAATTGCTTTTAAAGATGCTGGGTGATCAATTGATATCTAAGAAATAAAGTTCTAAAGTGACTAAAAGCTTCATTCTTAGATGCCATAAAGTAAACCCAAGAGTATCTAAAATAATCATCAACAATCACAAGAACATACCATTTACCTCCGAAGGATTGAACGTGTGAAGGTCCTATGGTGTCAAGGTGCAAAAGTTGACCCGGTTCAGTTGTCATGATCATTGTGATAGGGGTATGTGAACTTGCAACCATCTTAGCATGTCTACAAGAAGAGCACACAATTTTTTTGTCCCCTTTAAGCTTAGGCAACCCACATATGCGATCAAGAGCACTAACACGCGTTAGATGATCAAAGCCTACGTGACCAAGTCTGCGATGCCAAAAATATAAGTTCTTTGAATCATTAGCAACTAGACACCTATGCTTAGAGGAATACATATCAAAATCAGCTTTAAAACTCCTCCAAACCGAGACATGTTAAAAATAAGCTCACTATTTAAATTTACAACTTTGCAACAATTTTTAGTAAAAATAATTTTCAGATTTTCATCTAGCAGTTGTGAAACAGAAATCAAGTTGTATTTTAAATTTTTAACAAGTGCTACATCCTTCAAAGTGTAGTGATTATTTACTCTAACTGAACCCTTAGCAATTATAGGAGTTGAAGAATTATCGGCAAACGTAACATTCTCTACACGTGACTCAAAAGAGAGGGAGGAGAACCATTCTTTGTTACCGGTCATGTGGCATGAGCATCCTGAATCCACAATCCAAATGTTCTCCTTCCTCAAGTGTGTAACCTACATAGAAGCACAATACTTCGATGACTCAATACTAGGGTTAGTCAAAAGACATTTAGGAATCCAGTACTGAGTCACACGACATCCAACAGGAATAACATGCGAAAGCTGAGATAAAACATTAGGTTTATGAGCCAAACCTTGAGGATTTTTGTACCCAACTACTGTCCTACGAGATGTTACATGTGTAGCACAAAAAACAATAGGTTTGGGAGCAACCTTTGCATGTTTTCGACTCATTACAGCAGATTGCATGTTCCTATCATTCGGTTTAGCAAGTGCAACAAGTTTTGCATGAAAGTTATGAGATCTAGCAATCATTCTTTCCTTTTTCTGTTGTTTAGCTAGTCTATAACAAAAATCAATGACATGACCATCTCTACCACAATAGGTACAATGAAATTTAACTTTGTGTTCATGTCTAGATGAGAAAGCAACATTTTTATTAGAAACTGAATGAGACAACACTCCTGCAAATTTGAAAACCACTTCTTTTTGTTTAGAAACCGTTTGAATCAAACCACTTCGTAATGACTTTACAATTTTAGGTGGATCTGCCTTAGCATGAGCATGAGAATCAAAACCTAAACCAGTTTTATCATTGCAAGACTTGGAAGAATTCAACAGCAAGTTTTGGTTCTTATTCCCATTACAAAACTGATCTAATGTCCTATGCATGTTATCAAGTTTATTGGACAGATCAAGGCAATTTTCACATGAAGTTTTTACTTTTAATTCGCAACTGGAACAAAATTTAACTTCATGAGGACGTAAAGCATTGTTCAATATAGAAATTTCATTCATAGCATCTTGTAGTTTCTTATCAAGATCATCACAAGTAGAACAATGCAAATCAAATGTAGAACAACTAGCATCTTTCATGTTTTTATCATTAAGTGCAGCAAGTTTTCTATTCTTTTCAATTTCTAACTCAAGTTTATCAAGTGTGGAGGTGTGCGCACTTCTTAATGAGGACAATTGTTCATATATTAAATCACATGAGGGACATGCATCATCACTAGGAATCAAAGTTTTTAAATGGTTGATTTCAGATTCTAGTGATTCAATTTTAGCAGCACTATCCCTAAGCTTTTTGTCCTTTTTCTTAACTATAATAGTGGCACGAGAAATAGCATCACACATTTCTTCGCAAGTAGGACATACATCTTCATTGTCGCTGTTGTGTTCTGCATCCTCCATTCTTGATTTTCCCGCCATGAAGCACAATTTTGCCAAATCATCTCCATCTTCGTCACTTCCAATGTCCACATCGCTTGAGCCAAGTTCTTGAAGTGCGGAGATAAAACTGCTCACCAATTGATGTTCTGTAAAACCCTTCTTTTTCTTCTTATCGTTTGCAGAGGAGTGCTTCGTCCTTGTTTGCTTTTTATCCCGGGAAGTAGGACCTGAAAGGTTAGGGAAATCTGAACAAAAATGTCCTGTCTTATCACATTCGAAACATCGTTGAGGTCCGGAGCTTCCTCTCCTAGTTCTAACATTTTGCAATGCTTTTGAGAACCTAGTAGAGAGAAGTACTAGCTCCTCCCCTGGAAATTCCTCAATCTGTTCAAGGGTTAGAGAGGACAACAAAGCAAGTGTACCTCAAGATGAAGATTGACCAGAGCTAGGCATGTCACGTTGAGAAACAAAATCAATAGACTTGTTGGGGTTCTTACGTGATATTATGTCAATTTCATGAGTTTTTAACTTGGAATATAGCACATCTAAAGTAAGTGTACTCATGACAGTAGATTCACGAATAGATGTGACTTTCATCTTCCAAATTGACATATCTAATGCACTTAACAATTGCCTAGCATTTTCAGCATCTGAAAAATTAACATTGACACTACACAAGTTGCTGAGAATTTTATTAAAGCGAGCAAAAAGGTCATCAATAGACTCACCGGGTTGCATCTCAAAGCGCATGTATTCTTTCTTGAACATGTCTTGTCTTACCTCCTTGATCGTGTTGGATCCTTCATGGTAGTCACAAAGTGCTTTCCACACATCGTATGCAAATCGGAGGTGTGCAACACAGTCGAAGTCGCTTTGAGTTAATCTTTGTATGATCAAGTTCCGAGCCTTGTTGTTGTTGTTGACATCTCTCAGATTTGTAGCTGTAATTTGATCATTTGATGGCACTTCATAGGGCTTGTTTACCTTCTCCCATATTGTGAAGCCTTGAGCCTGCATGAAGGCTTCCATACGTGCCTTCCAAACCTGAAAATCAATACCACTAAAGACACAAGGTCTTGCGGAGTATTTCTCCATGATGATTAGTAAAAATACGTGCAAATCACAAAGATTAGAGCACTGTGGCTCTAATACCAATTGTAGGATCGTAGAGCACGTGAAAAGCTAACAGAGGGGGGTGAATGGTAGATTTAAACTTTTTCAGCGGAAGCAATAAAAACCCCTCGGCAAAAAAACGATATGTTAAACAAATCATGTGCGAGACTAATATAATCATGTTTCACCATGACAAAATGATAGATATTAGAGAGAATCAAGTCACAAATAGAACACAAGAAGAATCACTCAAATCCGTCGAGAGAAACTCAAGTTATGATCGAAAGATCGAACAAAGGTCAACCTGTCCTACTCGAGAAAAACAGTTTTGGAACGCTGCAAATAAACTCGTGTAGATCAGAAAAAACAAATCCAATGACCATGAAATTTTGAAAGATGATAGATAATCAAGTTTTGAAGACAACCCAAAAAGAATCACGTCAAATGGATCTGTAAAACTCGATTTATGATAAAACCACCAACAAAAGATAGTGCTGTGCAGAAACTCGACGAGTAACACTTGTCTGGAACAAAAGTTACTTCAAACTACAAATTTTATTGATCAAACCATAGGAGGAACAGCCCCAAAGTCGTCTACCATGAGCTCTGGCCTTCCTTGCGTATATAACCAGCCCTTAGGCCAACCCAATCGCAACTAGGACTCTAATCCTACTCAAATCACGAATCGAAACTTTCCATAACTGCTTAGGATTTTTCTATACACAGATAGAAGCAATCTTAAGACTTACAAACACCTTAGGAACATATCCCACATTCTTAAAACAACTCAAATTCGTGACCCACACGAAATCCTATCATAACCAACTCAAATCTTTTCATATTTGAGTCAAACCCGACTCAGCCGCTGCCTGAGTCCATAACCTAGTCGGTTGGAACTTTCTGACCAATTTTTACGTCCACATCTCTTCATCACGCCTTGGAACCATGCATCCATGTCCATACACTCCTTGCACATGTGCAAATATCTTCCAACAATGTCCACGATACCTTCATATGCATTGTTCTTGATTCAAACATGCTGCACAACCTTCTGATCAACTCAACCACAATTCCTCCCAAACTTGGTTGTGGAACCTCATCTTCTCCCTAAGACTAGTTCAATGGATCTCGTCACCAGCCATGTCTTGAACTCAAGCAACACCTGCACATGAACAAACAACCAATACTTCCGAGCACAAGTCCTCGACTTGACTGTTGTTAGTTCTGAAACTACAACATCTTATGTGAGCACCTGACATAAGGATGTTGCAAACCATAGAAAAATGATATCAGCCTTAACCACCAAAACACACCAAAAACTTAGTAAAAGAATACTAAGCAACCTTTCCATAAGTGTAAAGCAAGTTCGAAACATTGCAAGATAAAAGTAGGAACATTGCAATCAAGCACCAGACCTTGCCAAA
The DNA here is from genome assembly GCA_036927565.1 of Tuctoria greenei. Classification (NCBI taxonomy): domain Eukaryota; kingdom Viridiplantae; phylum Streptophyta; class Magnoliopsida; order Poales; family Poaceae; genus Tuctoria; species Tuctoria greenei. Next base: position 37,555,488 of record JAYESD010000008.1, read on the forward strand.
GCTAACCGGAGCTTAAGCCAGAGCTTACCAAAGCTAGTACAACCTAGCGCTGGAGCTTACCAAAGCTAGTACAACCTAGCGTCGGAGCTTGCCAAAGCTAGTCGGAACTAGTCAACCAAAAGGCCAGAGCTAGAAAAACATGTCGGAGCTAACTAACATAAGTCGGACCTGTCAAAATATATTGGATCTTAACAACGACATGCTAGAGCTATCGAAGACATGCCGGAGCTAAAGAAAAAACTCACCGGAGCTACCCAAAAACATGTCGGACCTAGACAGAGAAAGTCAGACCTGTTGTTGGACCTTGCAGAAGCTCAGAGCTAGAGTCGGACCTTGCTAAAAGGATGTTACGGCAACATTCAAAACTTTTATTGTCAAAGCCAATGTATTCAGCACACATAGGTCTCACAAGTATCTTTTTCGATTTTGTTATCAAATTGTTCTTTCATCTTCCTATACTTGTGTGTATCTGTCAAGAACCGTCGAAGTCTCATGTACACCGTCTTTCTATATGAAGTGAGGTATAGAAATCCAGTTCTATCCACGCACTTTACACAACCTTTGTTCCCTTTCATTTGTCCCGATAATGTAAATAGTCCGGGTAATCATGCACGGTAACGAATATCATTGCTCTTAGCGTGAAATACTCCCGCTTGTACTCATTCCATGTACGTACTCCTTCATTCCACAATTTCACCATATCTTCCATTAAAGGTTCCAAGAACACATCAATTTTGATGTCGGGTTGTTTCAGACCTTGGATAAGAACAGATAACAAGATATAATTCCTTTTGTGACACAACCACGTCGGTAGGTTGTACATCATTAAGACCATGAGCCATGTGCTGTGTATGCTCCTTTTTTCACCAAACGGATTCATTCCGTCTGTACCCAAGGCAAACCTCACATTTCTGATTTCCTTTACAAATTCTAGATACTGAATATCAAAATTTTTCCACTGTGTTGCATCACCAGGGTGTCGAATATGTTTTTTATTCTTCTTGTGTTGCTCAGAATGCCAACGCATAAGTTCACCCTCCCTAGGGTTTGAGAACAAACACTTCAAGCGATCAATTACCGGAAGGTACCACATCACTAAGGCAAATTTTTTTCTCTTATTCTTCCCGTCTGCATCGCCAGAAGTATCGTCATCGTCATCTTCAGGACAAATAATAAACTTCTTATTCTTCTGAGACTTTTTCATGTTGGTAACATACTGGTGATTGTAGTCCTTCTTATATCCACTTACAACACAAATGGGGCATCTAGCTGCGAGCTCATGCTCTTTGCGATACAAAATACAGTGGTTCACACAAGCGTGTATTTTTGTCACACCTAGTGCCATCAGGCAAAGAAGTTTCTTCGCTTTATAAGTGCTTCTGGGCAGTTTATTTGGATTTGGAAGAATTTCTGCCATAAGATTCAAAAGATTAGAGAAACTACAATCGGACCATCCGTGTGTAGCTTTCAACTTTAGTAGTTCTAAGATTGCACGCAATGTAGTAAACTCTTTATCACAACCTTTTGATTCATCATATAAAAGCTCTGTCGCCGCATTCTGCAATGTCTCCATTTTATTTAAACCTTTACTTGCTCCCATAGAAGTCAATACATATGGTTCAATGTGACGCAACATCTCCTCACAATCGAACTCATCATTATCATCATCATCTTGATTGTCACTACAATCATCGATATGAACATTATCGTCATCTGAACCTCTGTAATCATCTTTATCCACATCATGTGTATCTAACTCACCATGCTCTTTCCATATTGTGTAGTTTTTTTTGAAACCTCTTTTAACCAAATGAGATTGGATTACTATAGTATCCGTCCAAGCAATCTTATTTTCGCAGTCGATACATGGACATAATATGTTATCTATCTTTTGCAACTTCGCATGTCTCTTGGATGCTTCAATAAAATTTGCAACATTATGAATGTACATAGGATCGGGTCTTGACATGTTATACATCCACGCTCGACGGTCCATGCTTCAATAATAGAATTTTTGTAAGATTTCCAAAATTTGGCCACAAATATTCCCTAAAAGTCTTCTATAAAATGAATTTACAGAGACATAACAAGACTGTATCATATGAGTGAATACTAGTATCATGTAGGTCTGTTCATAAAGGTTCCAAGAAAATTTGTTTCATAATTTTCTCGGCTTCCTAGTGGCCACAAAGTTCACAAGTCGTCTAACCGACCCTAGTCGCCTAAGAGGCGATTAGGTTGACTAGGACGATTAGTCGTCGATTAGGGTGACTAATCGACCCTAGTCGATGGCTAATCAATGTCCGGTCGTCCTCAAGGTTTTTACGGTAATACCAAGTCGATACAAAGTTGTAGAGAGAGGTGACACGTAGGAGAGCGGCCACAATGTCAAATAAGACTCTAAGATCGGTGTTATAAGCAAGGATCTTTGGCGGCGCTCGTACCTTGCGAGGTAATGGAGATCAGCAGCGGTGGCAACAGACAGGAGGCGTCAGCGACGAATAGAAAGCATGGCAGACAGGAGGCGGCGGCATCAAGCGGAGTCTGGAGGAGACGGGCGACGTCTTGAGGCGGACGGAGTCAAAGGCCTCGGGTGCAGCAAGCGGGGGTGAAGGATTGAAGTCGTGGGGCAAACAGGCCCAGTAGCATGGGCTAGGTCTGGGTGGGATCCAGTCCGTTATATCTTGACGTCAGATCCCATACAATGATGGTAACTAAATGGACGAGTTATAATAAAACCATCTCCCTAGAAAGCTAACCCTAATCACTCCTTCGAAATATATGCAAGCAGGAGGTACGCACACACAAGTAACATATTGAAAAGGAAAACACATAAAACTACAATTACAAGTTCGGGTAAACTTCATGCATCTTATATATATATTACAATATCATCTGTTAATTAAACATTATATTCATGTCACATAATAGATACAAACTACAATAAGCTTATTACAATATAGTCCATACATCTAAAAGACCAAACCTCCAAACTATTGAGTCCAAATGCATATGTACACACATGCAAAAGGACACAATCTATATACCAGAACACAAAAATCCATATACAAGAACTGATATGGAAAGATAAAGGTAACATTGCATAGTAAGGAAACTATGAGAATTACTAGGTACCTTGTGGCGCGGTGCGTTAGCACGGTGGGGCGGCGATGTGGGGATGAGTAGAGGCGTGCCTCCGCGGGGCTGGGTGGAGACGTGGCGGTGCCGGGCTGGGCGGCGGCGTGGCAATGCGGGCTGGGAGGTGTCGCGGCGGCGCGGCAGTGCGGGATGGGCGGTGGCGCGGTGGTGGAAAATTTCGGCAGCCTTGCGGCGTCGATGGAAATTCTCCAGGGTTACGTTTTAACTATGGTGCCCGAGTGGTCTTTATGTAGGTGTCCGCTTTTCACAGGCAGTTTTTAACTTCTTCTAAGGCAGTTGGTGCTTAATAACCGCCTGAGAAAAAGATTATCTTAGATGGTTGATGGTTACGAACTGCCTGAGATAATTGCCCGAGCCTCTTCAGTTTCCTTATCCCTTGCTTCTTTTTTATTTAGATTCCAATACAAATACTCAAACATATATAGATTCTGCAAATTGAGTCCAAATTCGATGATTCTTTCTTCTATATTTTTTAAAAATTAACATCTATCACCTGAACCAAATATTTTAAAACTTGTATAGCTGACATTGTAATGTTTTGGTAAATTTCAAATTAATTTATACTCGCATATTATTCACATTTGTGTATCTCCTAAAAAAGGACCTTTCACTGAAATTTGTTTGTATGAACATATTTGTATTATTTATACATGTATGAATTTTCTTAATTTTTATAAAGCATTCCAACATGTAAAAATTCAAATTATCCATCATTCTAACTAAATGCTCATATACATATGAGGCATTCATCAAAGTTTGAACACACATTGATTTAAAAAAATCTGAGAAAATTCATAGAGGTTGGTATGATGACTAAAAATGTCCATTGAGAAAATAAATGAAAAAATCATTATATTCATCACGATAGAAAAATGACAAATAGCAATTGTTAGATGTTTTTTATGTTCTGACCAATTTCAAAGCATTTATGAAGTGAAATTTAATGGTAACCTTTACTAATCAATAATATTATAAGAAAGTGTAATTTGGGCTTTTTAAAGGCCCCACATTTAATCAAGAATATTAATTAAGAAGAAGTATAGATCTTCTCAGGCGGTTGGTACTTAATAACCGTCTGAAATTTCTTTATCTTAGGCAGATATTACTTACCAACCCCGCCTGAGATAATTGCCCGAGCCTGTTCTTCAGTTTCCTTTTCCCCTGCTTCTTTTTTATTTGGATTCCAATATAAATACTAAAACATGTATAGATTCTGCAAATTGAGTCCAAATTCGATGATTCTTTCCTCTATATTATTCAAAAATTAACATCTACCACCCGAATCAAATATTTTAAAACTTGTATAGCTGACATTGTAATGTTTTGGTAAATATCAAATTAATTTATACTCGCATATTATTCACATTTGTGTATCTCCTAAAAAAAAGGATCCTTCACTGAAATTTGTTTGTATGAACATATTTGTATTATTTATACATGTATGATTTTTTTTAATTTTTTTAAAACATTCCAACATGTCAAAATTCAAATTATCCATCATTCTAACTAAATGCTCATATACATATGAGACATTCATCAAATTTCGAAAACACATTGATTCAAAGAAAAATTTAAAAAATCTGAAAAAATTCATAGAGGTTGGTATGATGACTAAAAATGTCCATTCAAAAAATAAATGAAAAACCATTATATTCATCAAGACAGAAAAATGAAAAATAGCAATTGTTATATGTTTTTTATGCTCTAACTAATTTCAAAGGATTTATGAAGTGAAATTTAGTGGTAACCTTTACTAATCAATAATATTACAAGAAAGTGGAATTTGGGCTTTTTAAAGGCCCCACATTCAATCAAGAATATTAATTAAGAAGAAGTAAAGATCTTCTCAGGCGGTTGGTACTTAATAACCGCCTGAGAAATAGAATGTTAATATATTAAAAGAATATTAATAAACTTACATAAAGATCTTCTCAGGCGGTTGTTACTGAATAACCGCTTGAGAAAAATGTTATCTCATGCGGGTTTTACTTACCAACCGCCTGAGATAATTGTATCTTTGCAGGCGGTTGATAAGTAAAACCCGCCTGAGATAACCGTCTTTTCAGGCGATTGGTACTTAAAATCCGCCTGAGAAAATAGGCGTCTATATATACCCCTCGATTGCGTTGGAAAAACCTAACTCGGGCGAAATCACTTAGACGCCGTCAGACTGCCAAATTTTCGTTTGCTGCCAAGTCTTCGTCGTTCTCGTCGCCGAGCTTCGCCGTCGCCACCGAGCTTCACCGTCGCCGCCAAGCTTCGCCGTTGTCCGTTTGCTTCGCCCTTGTCACTTCCAGGTACGCCGAGCGAAGCCATTGCCGTCGTCGCCGAGCTTCACGGTAAACCCTAAACCCTTCAACCTTCTCATCTCCGTCCCCGTTCTGCCTCCCTCCACGCCTTCGCCGCCGGGCGAGTCAAATGATGCCTTGCATAGATTTCCTTGGTTAGGGTTCGGGAATTCGATTTCGTTTTGTATACAGTCACAATTTCGACCATAACTCTTGGTAGAATGGTCGAATAGCTTCGTGTAATACATTTTCGGAAACATTGTGACCTGTATAACAAGTTTGTAATGTAACTTGTTGTCAAGTTGTGATGTTATCTGTTTGAAAATCAAGGATCAAACCAGCCACAAATAAAGTAAATTTTGTCAAATTCACTTCTAAAATCTGGTAGCAGTGTCCAACTTTAAAAATCTATATATCTTCAAGCTGAAGGGATATGGAGGCAAATGAATACTTTTTAGAAATCTCTTGAAGTATTCTGTAAGTTTTCTATTGACCTTCAAGCCAATAGACCGTTGTAAGATGATTAAAATCTTCTCTAACTAAATCAGCTGTTGTTGTGAAACTGTATGAACAAGCATCTGAATTTTTGCTATAATAATCTGTAGAAAGCTCTTCTAGTCTATTGTGATACATTTTTTGAAAGTGGAAGAGCTATTCTACAACTTTTATATTCATTATTACCTCAAATTCGGTTTAGAACTAATTAGAAACTGGAGTTGAAGTTAGTACCTGTGTACAGTGCTATCTGAAACAGCCAGAAAATTTCTGAACTTTGAACAGCCATAATTCTTAAATTAGAAAAGCAACCTATACATATCTATACATTTCTGGAAATCTTAAGGAGTCCTATATCAATTTCCTATTCAACTCTAAGGCTAAAACAGGCAATAACCAGGTCCAAATCGAAGTACCGTTTAAGGTGTCATAACAGTCCAGAATCTGGACAGTTATGTATTCAATTGTTGTTTGGATCATAATTTCTAGTAGGATCATCAAAAGACTTCATAATTTACATTTATGGAATCCTGAGGATGTGTGTAACAAGTTCGCAATATATTGTTTCTATAAATATCAATATTCTCTATTTGAAAGTTGTGGACAAAATCAGCAACATACAATGGAAGCTCTACCAAATTTCAGTTAAAAATCTGGGAACTTGGTGGTAACATGAGTGGATAATAGCATCTGTACTGAAAATAGAGTGTAGACGCCCCACACTTCATCTCACAGGGTTGTGCTCCTTCGAGATCGGTGTCGCTATCCTTTTGCCAAACAAAGCAATGTGCTCGCATACGGCTGTTGAACATCATTTGTGCTCAGAACACAGATATAAGTAACTGCCTATTTAGAATAAGAAGATAAAATTGCCATTGCTGGTGAGCAACTTTAACATGCTTGTCACCCTCGCAATGTATAGGAACCTTTTGGTCAGTCGCCTTAAACCCTAGAATGCCTTATCAAATCCTAGAATGCTTCCATCTTTATCTTCATGCAACACTTCATGTAGAGTTAATATGTCATTCATTATATTTTTTGTCTTATTAGTTCTAGCATGGAAAACCCTAAGAAGACCGGTGCTGGTAGTAACAATAAAGAAGACAATATGGAGTTTACTAACTCTAGCAGTTCAAGCTCCTTTCACAGTCCATCGGATCCTTTTCCTAATATGAAAATTAAAAAGACTTCAGAGGATCTCGACCCGGAATATGATCCTACCGACGAGGTATGGATCACGAATCTTAACTTCAGCAGTTCAAGTTAATGTTGGTTGTCAAGTATACGAAGTCTTATAATTCTTTTCTACCTAGATTAATCACGAAGACAACGAGATGACTTCGACTCCTAAAACCGTAGAAGGTTCTTCAATGGATGAATCCTCAGCTTCACTCAAGCAGAAACGAGGGAAACGATGTCCCAATAAGGGTCCATTGGACCACATCATGTACATAACAAGGGTCCGTCCAGGTGGGATTCCCCAAGAACCACTGGATTCAGTTACCAAGTACCGAAATGCATGAGATTTTCTTACTAGGGAGCTCGTGCCAATCACAACAGAGAATTGAAGAAAGTTATCTGAGGAGACCAAGAATGAGTTGTGGGGAAGGATAAAGAAAGAATTCAAGTTCCCGAAAGGCACAGAAGAAGCTCTAAAGAAAGCAACATTGGTCTCTTGCGGCAAGAAGTTTCGTGGCTGGAAGAGTGAAATGAATGCTTATGTTAAGGCCGATAAGGTCCCTAGCCCGAGAAAGATGGAAAAAATCACACAAGCTCAGTGGAAAGAGTTTGTTCGTCAAAAGACCACACCTGATGTTAAAGCTCTAAGCACAACTAGGTCAGAGCTTGCCAAAAAGAACAAATACCATCATCGCTTGGGGTCTGCCGGATATGCCGCCAAAGTCTAGAAATGGAATCAGATATTAGACAAAATTACCAGTAAGGGCAATCCTCACCCATTAGAAGTCTGCGATGAGAGAACTCAACGGTGGGTCTTTGCTCGTTCAGTTTTGACTAGCGAGGGCAGACTTGAAAAACCCGACTCTGTGAATAAAGTAGAGAAAAAAAATGAAAGAAGTAATTGAAAAGCATCAGAAGGGTCTCTTCAAGCCGAAGAGGGAGAATGATCAACTTACCACTATCTTAGGAAACCCTGAACACAACAGACGGGTTCGATCAGTCTCTTCTCAAATGTCTTGGCTAGATGGTTTTTCTAAAGATAAAGACACATATAGAAGACATGAGAAGTTTAAGAAAACACTTGATGAAACGATTGCTCAAAAGGTCAAAGAAAATATGCAAGAAATAATGGAACAACTTAGACAATCAGGACAATTAGTGGCACCGAGTACAGCGATGGTTCCGGTGCCAAATGAGCTATTAGTATCTCCAACCGCCTACCCTAGCAGCGTTGGTTCTGTGCGAGGCTCAGGGTCACCCCATAAGTTCGCTGTCGATCATATTGCTAACGACAAATCTTGTCGTCTTCTTGTCCCGATCGGTAGAGCAGGGAACAAAACCAAACAAGTTGTCACTGCTATGGCAAAGCCTGATCATGACTTCAACGGGAATCCACTTCCGTTGTATTATGTTGCGGTGCAAGTTCTTCAGATCATTGATAATGATTATGAAGATTATGAAATAGACCACATCATACATGAGGGGATCGCGACTCTGGGGCAGGCTGTCAACCAATTAATCCTTTGGCACCGACGCGATATCGTGTTGGACGATGAGCCAATTTCTAGCCCTGTCGCATCTCGAAATACTGCAACCCCATCTTCTAAGGCGAAAGTATAGGAAGATCCACTCCCAGTCCAGGAAGATCCACTCCCCCTATGTCTCAGCAAGGATGATAGTAACCTTGCTAGTAAAGATATCCAAGAGCAAAAAGTTGGACAACAACTTCAAGTAGTACCAGATCAAGCTGTTGCTAGTAAAGAGCAACCAATTGAGCAACAACTTGAAGTAGTACTAGAGTTAGCTGCTGGGAGTAAAGAGCAATCAGTTGAACAATAGGTTCAATAACAAGCCAGTGTCCAACTTCCGACGACTACTCCTCGATCATTAGTGCCTATCAAAGTTAGATCATATGAAGTTAAGAAACCTTCATCAGAAGTGTCAAAGTATTTGGAAACTATGAAGGAAAATATTAGAAAATCGAGTGCATCTCGTTCTTCCCATGAGCCAGCATTAGAAGATATCGAGGAGTGGGAAGAAGACGGTGTCATTTATAATCGACGAATGACTTTAGTTAAACTAGGAGTTTTAATATACAAGCTTGAGGATGTAACTCCTAAATTTAAGAATGGGAAGCCGTTCATGACATCCGTACAACTTAGCAAACAACCTGCCTCACTCAAAAGAATGCATGAGTGGTACATCCTTGCCAGCACAAAATATGATCTTTCTTGCGTCACATTTCGTATTCCAAAAGATGCATTCTGGAGCACTGGAGCAGATAGACGAGTCATTTTATTTGAAGAGCTGTATCCCCTTTTCCATCAGGGCATGCTCGAAATCAACATGCTACTCGTCTGGTGCTTGTAAGTGCCTCTAATATTTTGCATTTGCTTTTCTTACTACACGCATACACATTTCATGAGATTATAACAATTCTGGACTTCTTCAATAGGATGCAATACATGTATAATGAAAAGTTGAAACACAAGACAGGTATCCTTGACCCTACACGGATTGCGAAGATGCTATTTGACGTCAAGGCGGATCGAGACTCAGCAAAGTTCAAGCACATGAAAAAAAAAGAATTTGAAAAAGCAATAACAAAACTTAGGAAGGATAGAAGGACAGAAGTTGCAGCTTACATAGGACATGCGATGTTTGACTTTGTCAGAGATGGCAAGGACCTCATAAAGACTCCGTACCACTTCGAGTAAGTTCGAAACCGTGGGGACCGGAATCCTGACCGCCAAGGATCTCATTGGGTGGTGTTGTGCGATGCGACACCCAACATTATACAAGAATGGAACAAGAACAAATGTACAATACCAAGTCTTTATTGAAAGGCACAGCGTAAGTTTAAAAGTACTAGCGGAAGGAAAGAGAACTATACATCATAGCAACGCTCTCAGCACTAGCTATGCAAAAGCAAAGTCATCCATGTCCTGGATACTTTGCACTAGCAACACACAATTCACGGCAGTGTGTAGGGTTCCCACTCGGCTATGAACCCTGGAGGGGGTGCAGCCTCGTCATTAAACCCATCATCAGTCGTATAATCTGCAAAAACTCATTAACTGCAAACGTGAGCATAAGGCTCAGCAAGACTAACCCGTCTCACTAGACATATGCAAGGATGAATACTAAACATAGGTAAGGAATAGCATAAAGGACTCGCCTACAAGTGGATCCTTATGTTCATATCTTAAGTAGCACATGACATTCTTTAGGCACGCCACATCATAGACTCCACAATCAAATGAGAAAGCTTTGCCGATGATATGACGAGCACAAAGCACAAAATGCTATTACAAGTAAAGTATGGGGAAACTATAAACTTTTAATTGTACTAGCTCTAAGCCAAACAAGGTTATCCAAGCAATTTATAAACCAATATATATCATATTCTCCTCACTTCTTTAGTATTTACTATGTCACAGCGCAGTGAACAAGTGGTACTCTATTACCGCGAGGGACGGTGATTGCAATCAGGATATACCCAGAACAACACGACACATACACACTTTTGGAAATGCCAGCGAGTACTTACAGCAGTACCTAGATAACAATTCATTACTAATCCTATATGGCCACCTTTCACTAAACACTCGAATGTCGAATCGGTCGATCCGTCACGAGCAGGAGGTCACTGCGTGGGGCGTACTCTGACGTGCCCACCAGCTGATTTACACCTTGCTGCCCTCAACCCACGCCTATAAAATGGAACGAAATGCCTCGACAAACCAGTATCAAGCTACATCAGTTTACTGGAGCCCATTCCTCCAGTATGTCGCCGAGACAATTCAAGCTTGTTCAGCAGGACCGCACACGAAACGGTCCTCAATCGACACAAGCAGAGCTACGCACGTGAGACCACGTATCATTGCATCCTATCCACTGCTCAGTCTCAATTTCATATTCATAAACCATATTCTTATTCCAGAATCTCCCGTGTGATAAAATTCCTATCTCGCGAGTAGATTCGAACTACTCGACTTCTACCAAATTCCTATGAGCATAAGCATAACAGTTTCTACTCGATGGGCCGTAGACCTACCCAAGACTCCATAGGATTTATTGGTCATGCAAGTGGATGTCAACCACCTTAAACGTAATGCACAATAATCTGAAGACGTAAGATGAAATAAAACTACAAAACATTGTAAGGAACTTAAATGCAAACCGGGGCTTGCCTGAATGCGAGTTTGAGTCTATGTTAGTTTCTGGCAGCTGGACCTCCAAGGCTTCTAGCTGCTCCTCGATTTCAGCTACTACACGATATGCATATACTAGGTATAAATGATTTTATGAATAATTAAGATGCTTAAGGTGGGGTGAATATATTAAGATAAAATAAGATAATTATCTTAATTGACTTTGGGATTTTTATGGTGGATACTAGATATTATAGAGAAGACTCTTGCAAAGAACAGGAGATGATAAAGGATGTTTGTTATTCTTAACAATTATGGTAAGCAATAAGCCTCTCTAAATTTTGGTTGAAATTTTTGGAGATGTATTATGGCTACCAAGGGTTGTATCATGTAGAGGGGGTCTCACTGGTTCTAGGAAAATTTGTTTCACAATTTTCTGAGCTTCCTACAGGGAGAAAGTGATTTTTCAAGTTTGGGTAAATTTCTGGAAATTGATTTTCCATTTTTCTCAATTTATAACTACATAGAGGTTTGGAACATTGATCAACCCAGTATTTCAAGTACAAAGAGCTTGAAACTTTTATTGCAGATCAAGGGTATTAACAATAGTGTTCTTACCAAAATTGGAAATTTTCCAATTAACAGAATTGTGGGAATGAATTCTTTAAGAATTTTGCTTATATGAATTATGGAGAAATTTCTATGGCTTTTTATACAAATCCAAGCGAAACACTGGACAATATTCTTCATGATTTTTATTTGAGAATTTTTGGATAATTCTACTGGAAGTTATGGATTTTCTAAGTTTGGATTGAATCTGGATTTATTTTCCTATGGGAAATTTCAAATAAAAGGGGCTGGTCCCACTTTATTTGAATGGGCCAATCGCAGCTGGGACACACCGGGGGTCACGGGGTTCAACCGCGCAGCCACACCGGATCCAGTGCCGCAGCTAATCCCGGGCGTTCGAATAGGCACTGACAAGTGGGGCCCATAGGCCTTCGTCTACCTCGCGACGCGACAGCGCTCCTCGCCGGAACCACGACTGTGCTTCACCGTACTTAGGTGCGTCGACCTCTGTTCGGCCTAGCCGTGACCGCTCAACCCTAAAATCAACCGCGCAAGCCGATGGTGGTGTCCAATCACGTCGGCGATGGCCGAAGACGGTGGCGCGACAGTGACGGCGGAGCTAGGGTTTCGACCTTCGTCGGAAATGCTCGGGAATGTCTCAATAGGCTTGGGAAAAGGTCGGGGAGGTTCTTGGAAGCACCAGGAGTATGATTTGGGGGTCAGATTGGGGTGAAATCGTCGGCAAGACTCAGTTCGACGGTGAAGTGCGTTTTTTCAACTGGCGGCCTCGAAAACTCGAAATCTAAGATACTCGATTGATAACTTTCAGAGTTTTTGGGCATGGAGCTTCCTTAGGACACATAGAAACTATCTGCTAACCAGATTTAAGGATGATTGCAAGAATGAAATGAATTTAAGCATGAAGCTTTGCTGTTCTATTGAGAAACTGTTCGGTTCTCGAACAAGAACTCAAGTTATACTGCAGGTCATAAGCTTAGATTCTGTGACCATGAACTAGAGAGGATTGCGAACCTTTTTGCTTAAAGGATCGAGGCTGGAGATGGTCTAGAACTGGTGTTTGATGGCGAGACAGTGAAGGTTCTCGACGGCTTCCTCGACGACGACTGGGAAACTTCAAAATATGCCAAGCAGAAGCTATGTCACGATCAATGACCAAATTGAATACGTAGAGGAGTTTGTGACATGCCTTTTATCTACTTACAGCTTGGGAAGAAACGGCTGCAATCGTCGGCAAGAGCTTGATCAAACAGGGGCGGCAAAAATGGCGTGAACTGGGATGGTGTCCAACGGCGACGACCAAGGGGTATTTATTGGGACTGAGGGGAGAGGGGAGCGTGCCACGGCGTCAAGCAGGCAAGCAGCTCGGTGGATGCATGCGCGTCGCGGTGTCGCGCGCTTCCAGCGTCGAACGGCGGGGCGAGCTGGAGACAGGGCACCCCCCGTGGGTTTCACTCGAGTGCTTTGGCTGATAGTGGGCCCCACCTCCTCTTATCTACTTCCCTTCTCTGTAACTTCAATTCTCCTACCAAATTTTGTCCAAAAATTCTAGATTTTTGTGGGGAGGCTCAAATAAATATCTAGAATTTGATTCTGCAATTGGATTTTGAATTGAAGCAAGTTTCAATTGAATTTCAAATTCAAATTTGAATTTGGATGAAATTCAATGGTGCCACTGATTTAAATAGCAATTGAGTTCCAAAAATTATGAAACTATGGTGATAAGTCAAGCAAGTTATGATGACCATGAGTGTGTGTTCAAACCTTGATGTTCAAACTAGTTGAACAGAATTCAAAATTTGAATTCAAAACATGGTTTGAATTCGCTAAGCGTCTCAATTAAAATAGCAAATGGAGTTCAGAATTTATGAAACTTTGCAGGAAGTCTAATTGGAGTATTAGAAAACCATAGAAAAATTTATGGCCTCTGAATTGAATAATATTTATAGGGCCAAATATACAGTAGTATATATTCAATTTATTTGAATATCTATTTGGTACTGCATAATAATTTGGCCTAGCAATCTTTCTTCAAATAATTTCCAAACTTTTGAAGAGAGGTCAAAAGAATTAATCTAAGTTTATTGGTGAAGTTCATTCCTCATGTTAATAAATTTAAGCATGAGTAGAAGAAAAGATTTTTATGAGATCAAGTTTTTAAGCATCGCTATAATTGGTCTCCATTAGGGTTAAAAACCAATTTACAACTGAACCTCATATGAAGGAAAATGTGGGATTTTACATTCCCCCCCCTTAAAAGAATCTCGTCCCGAGATTACAAAAGGAAGGATAAAAAGAAAAGACCTAATGAACATATGATGTTAACAAGTCCGGATAATTGGCTTTAAGATATTCCCCGCTCTCCCACGTTGCTTCATCAGCGGTGTGGTTTCCCCACAAGACTTTGTAGAAATGTAAAGTGCGGTTTCTTGTGGTACGAGTCTTCTCATCAATTATCTTGGTTGGATGTTCGGAGTAAATAAGATCTGGTTGGAGAGCTTCCAAATCTTCCATACGAACTTCCACTGGGGCATTGAGACATTTTCTCAATTGTGAAATGTGGAACACATTGTGCACCCCTGACAGCGATGCTGGCAGCTCTAGCCGATAGGCTACAGGTCCGCATTGCTCACTTATTGCGAATGGTCCGATGAAACGTGGAGCTAGCTTCCCTTTTACTCCAAAGCGATGAATCCCTTTCATTGGAGATATATGAAGATAAACGTGATCCCCGATATCAAAATGAAGCGGTCGACGTCATTTGTCCGCATAGCTTTTCTGGCGAGACTGAGCAACCTTGAGGTTGGCTTAAATAACTCATACTCGATCTTCGACTTCCTTTACTAAGTCTATACCATATGTTACTCGTTCACCGGATTCACACCAGTTCAAAGGTGTGCGGCACTTCCGGCCATAAAGAGCTTCATATGGTGCCATTTGGATGCTAGTCTGATAACCAATTTTGTATGAAAACTCCGCCAATGGTAGATGATCATCCCAATTCTTACCATGGTGGATGGCACAGGCGCGTAGCATATCCTCTAGTACTTGGTTTACTCGTTCCGTTTGACCATCAGTCTGTGGATGGTAAGCTGAGCTTCGAATCAATTTGGTACCCAGAGATGCGTGGAGCTGCTCCCAAAATCGAGCAACAAACAAGGTTCCACGATCTGATATGATAGTGCGGGGTACTCCATGTAAGCATAAGATCCTGGCAATATACATCTCTGCATATTGTCGTGCCACATACTTGACATTGACTGGAATAAAGTGAGCCGATTTGGTGAGTCGGTCGACAATCACCCAAATCGAGTCATGTTTGCGAAAAGTGAGAGGTAATCCAACAATGAAATCCATGCTGGTGTCCTCCCATTTCCAGGCAGGTATGCTTAACGGTTGTAATTGTCCGGCTGCTTTCAGATGGTCGGCTTTCACTCGTCGACATGTATCACATTCGGATATATACTTTGCTATTTCCCTCTTCATCCGAGTCCACCAAAATTTCCTCTTCAAGTCTTGGTACAATTTGTTACACCCCGGATGAATAGAATATTTGGACAAATGAGCCTCGTCCAAAATTTTCTTCCGAAGTGCCACATTGCGGGGTACCACGATGCGGTATTTGAACCAGATGGTACCATCATCATCACCTCGGAAACACTTCATTTCTCCCTTTTTCATTCGTTGACGAATATGGGATATGCCCTTTTCCTCCTTCTGAGCCTCCATAATTTCCTCCCTTATGGTAGGAATGAGGGCTAGGTTGTAGAGTGCCCCATACGGAACCAAGTAGAGACTCAGTTCTTCTTCCTCTATCAAGGTGATAGAAAGGTTATTGATATGGGACTTGCGACTTAGTGCATCTGCGGCTACATTTGCCTTTCCGGGATGGTAGTGGATCTCAATCTCATAGTCTTTGATTAACTCCAACCATCTTCATTGTCGCATATTCAATTCTTTCTGGGTGAAGATGTACTTCAAGCTTTTGTGATCGGTGTAAAGATGTACTAGGTTGCCCCATAGATAGTGTCTCCACATCTTTAATGCTAGTACCACGACAGCGAGTTCAAGATCATGAGTCGGATAATGCTGCTCATGGTTTCGAAGCTGCCGGTATCCATAAGCGATCACCCTTCTATCTTGCATTAATACGCAACCCAGACCAATTCCAGATGCATTACAATAAACATCAAAGGATCTTGTTGTGTCTGGTTGGGCTAATACTGGTGCTGTTGTGAGGTGTTTTACCAATGCTTAAAAACCCTCCTCACATTCCTTTGTCTAGGTATATCTCTTTTCTTTCTTCAGAAGTTCCGTCATTGGTTTAGCTATCTTGGAAAAGCTTGGGATGAACCTCCAGTAATATCCAGCTAAACCTAGGAAACTTTGAACTTCATGCACAGACTTGGGAGACTCCCATTTGAGTACTTGCTTAATCTTGCTTGGATCAACTGCAATCCCTTCGGCAGAGATGATGTGCCCTAGAAATGGCACTTGGTTGATCCAGAAATCACATTTGCTGAACTTAGCGTACAACTTGTGGTCCCGCAATCGCTGAAGCACGATGTGCAAATGTTGTACATGTTCTTCTTCGGACTTTGAGTATACAAGAATGTCGTCGATGAAGACCACGACAAACTTGTCCAAATACAGCATGAATACCGAATTCATGAGATATATGAAATGGGCCGGTGTGTTGGTTAATCCGAAGGACATGACAAGGTACTCATATAGTCCATACCTCGTCGAGAATGCTGTCTTAGGTATATCCTCTGGTCGAATCCTGATATGATGATAACCAAAGCAAAGATCCATCTTCGAAAATACCCGAGCACCTACCAACTGATCGAACAGAATATTGATACGGGATAGTGGATACTTGTTCTTGATCATGACAGCATTGTGTGGACGATAATCCACACATAGTCTCAATGTTTTATCCTTCTTTTCCACGAACAATGCAGAACAGCCCCAAGGCGATGAACTTGGATGAATGAAACCCTTGTCTAAAAGTTCCTTCAGCTGCTCTTTCAGTTCTGCAAGTTCTTTAGGTGCCATCTTATACAACCTTCTCGAGATTGGTACTGTTCCTGATACAAGTTCAATCTTAAACTTGACATCTCTTTCTGGTGGCATACTAGGAAGATCTTTGGGAAAAATGTCCGGATACTCACATACTACTGGAATATCTTCGAGTTTACAGGCTTCAGTGTTATTAGAAGTTGGAGTCACATGGATATTACTCTCAAGAGTGAGAATTTGGGGAGAGTGGACCGGAGAATTTAGATATATTCTCCGAGGAATGATGTCAATAATAGCACCATTGTATTGCAACCATGCCATTCTTAAGATGAAATCTAATTTCTGATGCTCCAATATAATGAAAGAGATAGGGTATATGT
This sequence comes from Tuctoria greenei, assembly GCA_036927565.1. NCBI lineage: Eukaryota > Viridiplantae > Streptophyta > Magnoliopsida > Poales > Poaceae > Tuctoria > Tuctoria greenei. Next base: position 37,572,753 of record JAYESD010000008.1, read on the forward strand.
TCCCACCCAGATTAAGAGGTACCCTATGGACCATATTATATGCTACTACTTTGCCTCCCGGAGAACTAAACATATATGGGGTTTTTGTGGAAATGATAGGCAATTGGAATTTATTGACATAAGACTTGCTAATAAAATTATGGGAAGCAGCCGAGTCAAAAAGGATGACTACGGGATGACCAATGAGAGAGAACGTACCCGTGAGTACGGGTGCGCCTTCCGAAACGTCCTCGATGGTGAGGTGGTGAATGTTGCCGATTCTGGTGGTTGGCTTCTTGGGCTGGTTACGAGGCTGGTTCGCCCCTGGTACGATGACTGTCCTCCACTCTGCGGGCAGTCCTTGGCAAAGTGCCCTGTACGTCCACACATATAGCACGTGTGCGGGTTCTGACTAGTACGGGGTGGAGGACAGAATCCCGGTGCACGCGATGGAGGTTTGAGGTGCATGCAGAATCATCCCCTGCTGCTGTTGTGGGCGGAAGCCAGCGTTATTGAATGGGCGACCACGAAACATCGGTGGTCGCGATGGCGGTTGCCACCTTTGGCCGGATGGTGATCGATACACCATGCGGTATTTCTGAGGAGTACCTCCTCCACTGCCTTGCGGAGCACTCCTTTTCTTCTTGTCAGAGAACACCTCCCTAGTAGCGTCCTCTTGTACGATTGCGGCATTGACCATGTTGTTGAAGCTGCCGCTGTTGAACAAGGCAAGCTTGTCCTTCATCTTGGGGTTCAAACCCCGATAGAAGCATTCCCGCTTCCAATCTTCAGTATTCACTTGGTCCTGAGCATATTGATCCAAGTGGTTGAATATCTTGGAGTACTCGTAAGCACTCCTTCCTCCTTTCTTCAGCTCCAAGAACTCTTGAAGCTTCCTTCTCATCACACCGAAAGGTATGTGATAGGCGCGAAACGCCTCCCGGAACTCCTCCTAGCCCGCGGCATAGCCGGCTGGTCGTGCAGCAAGGTAATTTTCCCACCACGCACCAGCAGACCCTTGTAATTGTTGGGCCGCAAATAGGATCTTCTAATGTTCGGCCACTCGCAGCAAACCGAACTTCCCTTCAATGGAGCGGAGCCAGTTGTCCGCCTCCAATGGTTCATCGACCTCCATGAAGACCGGCAGGTGCATTTACATGAAATCCGAGTACGAACTCAGAGAAGGTTGTTGTGGACCCGCATCTGGTCGCCCTCCTTGACAGGACGAATGCTGGACCAAAGTTCGTAGTAATTCCATTTGCTCATCGCGCGAGACAAGCACTGCGGCGAGAACCTCCACTAGACTCTTTGGAAGTTCCAGAGGTGGTGGTGGAGGGACTTGTTGCTGCGGTGTTGCAGCTGTCTCCTAGGTCGAAGATTCGTCCTCACGACCACGACTGGATCCTCCCATTTCTGGCGACGAGCGCGTACGCACCATTCTGCATCCAAATGACTTAAAATAAGCACATGTTTTGTTTTCCCTTATCCATATCATTTTTCAAAAGCACGACTATTGACAAGAGAATAAGTGCATAACATTCATATATATTGATAAAGTACAAACTTTATACAAGATATATTATCTCATGACCAAGTTTACAGTAGTAAACTCCAAAATGATGGACTCCCACTATGGAAATACATCTCTACCATACTTGGTTCCCATGAGATGTCATACACATCTTATCAGCATAGACATACCCACTACTATTCTTAATATGACACAAACATGGTCACAAAAGTAAAACACGAGCAACTATAAAACTATATGTTGCCCCGTGACGATAGAAGTGCTGCCACATCCCACTCCAATACGTCCTACTCGACGTACTCGAGTTCCTCAAGATCTTCTTCTCCTTCTTCGTCATTCGAAGGCAATTGTTCACCCATAATTAGTGGTATATTATGGGCTGGTGGATACACCACTGGTTGCAATTGTGCTTCAGCCTCAATCACATTATCCTGAAGTTGCTCTGCCTCATACTCCCAATTCTGAGCTGTCTCAATGGCGGTGTCCCTCTCTTCAGTGACTACTAACAGCTACTCCTGCTGTTGTTGCACCTCTAACTGACTTGCTTGCAACTCACCACGAGCTTGCTGCAGTTCAGTGCGAGCTTGCCGTTGTTCGGCACGAGCTTTCCTTAGCCTAATGCGAACATAATGCAGCTGACTCTCGCACTTATTTAGCCGGTGATTTGCTGGGGCTAGGAGCGAACGTAGATTCTCGTTGATATAATCAAGGGTATCACCCCGCTCTGTCGCTTCCCGCAAGGCTTCGACTTGCTCCAAAATAATGGTGCCTTGCGTAGAAACCACCATATTAGAAGCAGCCGCATATGTCCCAAGTGTCGTCGAGGTTGTGTCGCCATACGGGGTATAGGCAGCAACCATACGACGTTGCTACTCAAATCCAGCCATACCACGGACCGGAATAAGGGCAAATTGAGTCCCAGCCATGTCATCTTGATGAAGCTCACAAAGCTTCATAAGCGCTTCGCCTGCAGCGATTGCCCAAGTGTCCTCTAAATGAGACCTCTCGATCGTAACCGAGAAAGGAGCCCATCCATAACGACGTGGACTAACTGGGATGTCCACCAAAATGGTGCAGGACCAAACACCCATGTCAAACGTTTCTCTACCCCAATAGCCCGGCATCTCGATGAAACCAAACTGCTGGAGTACTTCCTTCAACATACTTGGGAAACCCAGATGACTAGCGCAAGTGGAAAATATCCATCCGTCCGGTAATAGCATCGTCACATCCGTCATCTATAGAAAAGAATATTGGAACAATAAGAAGGTTTCCAACTCTCAACAGTTTAAGAAATTTAAAACTGGAGTTGTAATCACAGTCTGTTCCAGCTGACCTTCCTGTATAAATTCAAAATTTTCATACAGGAAACGTCAGAACCAGATGTTGGTTTGAATACAAAAGTTGTAGTACACTTTCCAACCTTTCCATATTGTACTCAAACAGCTCCAGGTGAGCTAGGAATTAGAATCTATACAGGTTTAAATTGACCCATATTTTCTGGAAATTTTGACAGAACCTCTCCTGTATATGTGGTGATTTCCACATTTTATACAGGTATATCATGACAATATATTGAGGTAATGAAAAAATAAAAATTGTATAACATAAAGTTAAAAATCCAGAGGTAAAATATTTCGGCCATGAAACATTTGTTACATAGGTATAGTGTGTTAATTTGAAACTATGTGCCAACTCTTCCAAGTTCTGATCTGCCAGAACCAAGTTTGCAACCATAGTAATTTAACATAGCTATACCAAGATTTAGGCCACGAGTACAACACAAAGTTGATAGAGGACTTGCTAAGATCTCCAGAAATGTATATATATGACCATGTCACTATTCTGGATCAAAAGCTAAAGCTATCTAAACTTAACAGATGAACTGACTGTTGTTCAACAGCAGCCCTGCAGTTCACGGTTTTGAGCTCGAAATTTGAATTGCCTCCAATTTGAATCGAGAGGAACTTTAAATAACAAAACTTTATATATGCTTCTCCCATTTTCATATATATATCACAATAAGGCATAAGATTTTTATACAGTGAGTTATAGCAAAATTACCGAGACTGGTCCAATGGTAGGGTTATCTGGAGTAATTTAAGCATACCCCAAATTTCAACAGATTATCAAGCTTTTCTGCCTTGATGGTCAACAGAAAAGTTGTAGAGGTATTCGAGAACTTTTCATCCATATAGCATACCCCTATGTTTAATCCTAACTAACCAAGATTACAACCAGGCGAAGTTGAGCAAACTTTAGCCAGAAATCAAGAATCTTGGTGCTAACCCAATGTCGAATCGAATTTTTGTCTTTGCGGAGTCCAAACCTACCAGTACCTGATAGTCGGACTTTCCAAAATATAATGCATCCAATTTTTGTCGTTGTTGGGGGTGGTCAAGTATCAAAGTTGATACCGACGGTACTACTTGCCTCACCAAAGAAAATTCTAACCGGCTATTTCCAGATACGTTTATAGGTGGTCCTAGTATCGTTCACTCGCAAACGTGTGCTACACGGGTCGCTACCGTAGTCAATGCTGCAAAAGACAAACAATCTCCTTTCACACCTTCACACCTCAAGGGCGGCACGGGGAAACATGATAGAGAGTCACAATAATACATATGAAAATAATTGCATACGACTCTGGTGTGAGTTGCCCTCGAGCGAGGTCATGTCTCGAGGTACATGGCTGTAAGTATGTCTGTACAGCAAAGACTCCCGCACGAACCGACTTATACACGCTCGGGCATACGTGTTTTGCATGCTCCCATAGAATATGAATGATTCTAGAGAGGCATACTATCGGGTTATACACCACCCGATGGGGGCTCCCACTAACTTTGAAGCACGCTGGAGTACCGCGTGTCATAGGTTCTCAGAAACATAGAAAGCTTCAGAGACTCCTATTAACATTTCCGTGCCAAGCCACGGAAAGCTGCCATGCTACCTCTCGCATGGTGAGCTTACCGCAATTGATCCGCTTACGGTGGCATACCTTACCTCTTACCTATCGTCGGAGCGTTGTTACAGAATTAATAACATATAAGTTAGTTTACCACCTTTATATCTTATACTAATAATACTCCTTATAAGGGCATATAGCTAATTCCTCACTCAAATCCTAATTTTTGAAAATATGTTCTTTTCAAGTACACTGTTCCCAATGATGCTCTAATACCATGTCTGTAGGGACCGGAATCCCGACCGCCAAGGATCTCAGTGGGTGGTGTCGTGCGATGCGACACCCAACAGTATACAAGAATCGAACGAGAAAAAAATGTACAATACCAAGTCTTTATTGAAAGGCACAGCGTAAGTTTAAAAGTACTAGCGGAAGGAAAGAGAACTATACATCATAGCTACGCTCTTAGCACTAGCTATGCAAAAGCAATGTCATCCATGTCCTGGATACTTTGCACTAGCAACACACAATTCACGGCGGCGTGCAGGGTTCCCACTCGGCTGTAAACCCTAGAGGGGGTGCAGACTCGTCATTAAACCCGTCATCAGTCGTATAATCTGCAAAAACTCGTTAACTGCAAACGTGAGCATAAGGCTCAACAAGACTAACCCGTCTCACTATACATATGCAAGGATGAATACTAAACATAGGTAAGGAATAGCATAAAGGACTCGCCTACAAGTGGATCCTTATGTTCATATCTTAAGTAGCACATGACATTCTTTAGGCACGGCACATCATAGACTCCATAATCAAACGAGAAAGCTTTGCCGATGATATGACGAGCACAAAGCACATAATGCTATTACAGGTAAAGTATGGGGAAACTGTAAACTTTTAATTGTACTTGCTCTAAGCCAAACAAGGTTATCCAAGCAATTTATAAACCAATATATATCATATTCTCCTGACTTCTTTAGTATCTACTACATCACGGCGCAGTGAACAAGTGGTACTCCATTACCGCGAGGGACGGTGATTGCAATCAGGACATACCCGGAACAACACGACACATACGCACTTTCGGAAATGCCAGCAAGTACTTACAGCAGTACCTACAGAACAATTCAGTACTAGTCGTATATGGCCACCTTTCACTAAACACTCGAATGTCGAACCGGTCGATCCGTCACGAGATGGAGGTCACTGCGTGGTGCGTACTCTGACGTGCCCACCAGCTGATTTACACCTTGTTGCCCTCAACCCAGGCCTATAAAACGGAACGGAATGCCTCGACAAACCAGTATCAAGCTACATCAGTTTACTGAAGCCCATTCCTCCAGTATGTCGCTGGTACAATTCAAGCTTTTCCAGCAGGACCGCACATGAAATGGTCCTCAATCGACAAGCAGAGCTACGCACGTGAGACCACGTCTCACTGCATCCTATCCACTGCTCGGTCTCAATTTCATATTCATAAACCATTTTCTTATTCCAGAATCTCCCGTGTGATAAAATTCCTATCTCGTGAGTAGATTCCAACTACTCGACTTCTACCGAATTCCTATGAGCATAAGCATAGCAGTGTCTACTTGACGGGCCGTAGACCTACCCAAGACTCCATAGGATTTATTGGTCATGCAAGTGGATGTCAAACACCTTAAACGTAATGCACAATCATCTGAAGACGTAAGGTGAAATAAAACTGCAAAACATTGTAAGGAACTTAAATGCAAACTGGGGCTTGCCTGAATGCGAGTTTGAGTCTATGTTAGTTTCTAGCAGCTGGACCTCCAAGGCTTCCGGCTGCTCCTTGATTTCAGCTACTACACGATATGCATATACTAGGTATAAATGATTTTGTGAATAATTAAGATGCTTAAGGTGGGGTGAATATATTAAGATAAAATAAGATAATTATGTTAATTGACTTTGGGATTTTTATGGTGGATACTAGAGATTATAGAGAAGACTCTTGCAAAGAACAGGAGATGATAAAGGATGTTTGTTATTCTTAACAATTATGGTAAGCAATAATTTCTCTAAATTTTGGTTTAAATTTTTGGAGATGTATTATGGCTACCAAGGGTTGTATCATGTAAAGGGGGTCTCACTGGTTCTAGGAAAATTTGTTTCACAATTTTCTGAGCTTCCTACAGGGAGAAAGTGATTTTTCAAGTTTGGGTAAGTTTCTGGAAATTGATTTTCCATTTTTCTCAATTTATAACTACATAGTGGTTTGGAACATTGATCAACCCAGTATTTTAAGTCCAATGAGCTTGAAAATTTTACTGGAGATCAAGGGTATTAATAATAGTGTTCTGACCAAAATTGGAAATTTTCCAATTAAAAAATTGTTGGAATGAATTCTTTAAGCATTTTTCTTATCTGAATTATGGAGAAATTTCTATGGCTTTTTATAAAAATCCAAGTAAACCACTGGAATGTATTCTTCATTATGGTTCTAACAAAATTTATTTGGGAATTTTTGGATAATTCTACTGGAAGTTATGGATTTTCTAAGTTTGGATTGAATCTAGATTTATTTTCCTATGGGAAATTTCAAATAAAAGGGGCCGGTCCCACTTTATTTGAATGGGACAATCGCAGCTAAGCCACACCGGGGTTCACGGGGTTCAACGCGCAGCCGCACCAGATCCCAGGCGTTCGAATAGGCGCTGACAAGTGGGGCCCATAGGACTTCGTCTACCTCGCGACGCGACGGCGCTCCTCGCCGGAACCGAGGCAGTGCTTCGCTGGACTTAGGTGTGTTGACCTCCATTCGGCCTAGCCGTGACCGCTTAACCCTAAAATCGACCACGCAAGCCGATGGTGGTATCCAATCACGCCGGCGATGGCCGGAGACGGCGGCGCGACGGTGACGGCGGAGCTAGGGTTTCGGCCTTCGTCGGAAATGCTAGGAATGGCTCAATAGGATCGGGAAAAGGTCGGGGAGGTTCCTGGAAGCACCAGGAGTATGATTTGGGGGTCAGATTGGGGTGAAATCGTCGGCAAGGCTGAGTTTGACGGTGAAGTGCGGTTTTTCAACCGACGGCCTTGAAAACTCGAAATCTAAGATACTCAGTTGATAAATTTCAAGGTTTTTGGGCATGGAGCTTCCTTAGGACACATAGAAACTATCTGCTAACCAGATTTAAGGATGATTGCAAGAATGAAATGAATTTAAGCGCGAAGCTTTGCTGTTCTATTAAGAAACCGTTCGGTTCTCGAACAAGAACTCAAGTTATACTGCAGGTCATAAGCTTAGATTCTGTGAGCATGAACTAGAGAGGATTGTGAACCTTTTTGCTTGAAGGATCGAGGCTAGAGATGGTCTAGAACTGGTGTTCGACGGCGAGATAGTGAAGGTTCTCGGCGGCTTCCTCGACGACGACTGGGAAACTTCAAAATATGCCAAGCAGAAGCTATGTCACGATCAATGACCAAATGGAATACGTAGAGGAGTTTGTGACACACCTTTTATCTACTTACAGCTCAGGAAGAAACGGCTGGAATCGTCGACGAGAGCTTGATCGAACAGGGGCGGCGAAAATGGCGTGAACTGGGATGGTGTCCAACGGCGACAACCAAGGGGTATTTATAGGGACTGAGGGGAGTGGGGAGCGCGCCACGGCGTCAAGTAGGTAAGCAGCTCGGTGGATGCATGCGCGTCGTGGTGTCGCACGCTGCCAGCGTCGAACGGTGGGGCGAGCTGGAGACAGGGCACCCCCCATGGGTTTCACTCGAGTGCTTTGGCTGACGGTGGGCCCCACCTCCTCTTATCTACTTCCCTTCTCTGTAACTTCAATTCTCCTACCAAATTTTGTCCAAAAATTCTAGATTTCTTTGGGGAGGCTCAAATAAATATCTAGAATTTGATTCTGCAATTGGATTTTGAATTGGAGCAAGTTTCAATTGAATTTCAAATTCAAATTTGAATTTGGATGAAATACAATGGTGCCACTGATTTAAATAGCAATTGAGTTCCAAAAGTTGTGAAACTATGAGGATAAGTCAAGCAAGTTATGCTGACCATGATTGTGTGTTCAAATATTGATGTTCAAACTAGTTGACTAGAATTCAAAATTTGAATTCAAAACATGGTTTGAATTTGCTAAGCGTCTCAATTAAAATAGCAAATGGAGTTCAAAATTTATGAAACTTTGCAGGAAGTCTAATTTGAGTATTAGAAAACCATAGAAAAATTTATGGCCTCTGAATTGAATAATTTTGACAGGGCCAAATATACAGTAGTATATATTCAATTTATTTGAATATCTATTTGGTACTGCATAATAATTTGGCCTAGCAATCTTTCTTCAAATAATTTCCAAACTTTTGAAGAGAGGTCAAAAGAATTAATCTAAGTTTATTGGTGAAGTTCATTCCTCATGTTAATAAATTTAAGCATGAGTAGAAGAAAATATTTTTATGAGATCAAGTTTTTAAGCATGGCTATAATTGGTCTCCATTAGGGTTAACAACCAACTTACAACTAAACCTCATGTGAAGGAAAATGTGGGATTTTACAGACACATGACATTGAAATAGAAATTATTGGTAATTGTTAACACGTGTGTTTGTATGTTTGCAGTGATCATTATATAATGATCTTCATCAAGCTATCGCAAGGAATGACAACAGTCTTGGACTCGGCCGATTACCCACCAGATCGTTACAAAGATTTCCTTTCCATTTTGAAACTGTACGTCTATTCAATAATTTTCATTTACACACATTTAGAATGTGTTGACAAGTTTTATATGACATTTCTTGTATTACAGCACTGGCCGATTTTGCACGGAACAGTTTGGCGGTCAGAGACCTCCTAATACAAATGCATTGGACATTAAAACGTATTATGCTTGTCCGAAGCAGCCTGCTGGGAGTGTCTTATGCGGGTATTATGTATGTGAGCATTTTCGGACCGCCAGCAAATATAGAGTGAATCGTGAGGATGTAAGTTATCCTTAATGTCGATATTTTATTTTCTTACATTTGAGTTTCATTTTCATTGTAACTAGCATAGTTTAATACTTATATTCTCTGTTGTTCAATATTACCAGAAACATTATTTTCATATTTTGATTCCAACTTCAAAATTCAATTGCTCATAGTACAACTGCTCCAAAAATACCAAATAAATTCCTGTATACTCTCACTTTGATCTATACTTTGAGATTGTTCAAACCAACACATTCTAAACCTTGTTATGTGTTTTATTGCAGCACATGAAGAATGTGAACGAAGAATGGCCGGTTTGTAGAAGTATTCCTGGTGGAGGAGCCGACAAGATTGCTGCTGAACTCTGTCAATTCGTTCGTCGCGAAATTTTGCACAAAAGAGGGGAGTTCTTTGATGAGAATGGTGCAATAGCTGATGTGCCAGAACTTTGCGACTACGCCAATAGAAACAGTTTTTAGTGAAATCTTGTAAACTATGAGATGAATTGTATGTGTAACTTGTAATATGTATATTGTTTTAGTGAAATTGACTTCTGTGAGATGACTTCTGTGATGATATTGTTGACTTCTGTGATGATATTATTGATTTCTGTTCTTGTAATTATATTAAATTGAGAATTGACCTGGAAATTAGAAATAACAGTAGCTAGTACTGCATAGGTTGTACCTTATCACATGCGGTTATTTACCAACGGCTAGACCTGCCTGTGAAAAACAATTATCACAGGCGGCTAGATATAGGTAAAGAACCATATGTGATAACCTAATTATCACAGACGGTTACTGTTACGATAGAAATCGACTGCGATAAACTGTCTTCACAAGCGGCTTAATGTAGGTCAAGATCCGCCTGTGATAACACAATTATCATAGGCGGTTATATATGCTGCATGACCCGCCTGTAATAACATATCTTCACGGGCGGCTAGCCTAAGTTAAAAACTGTCTGTGATAATGTGTCTTCACAGGCGGTTTCACTTCTCCGCCTGTGAAATTGCGGATTATCACAGACTCTTCGTTTCAGGCGGTTTGAAAATCACGTGTGATAATAGGTTTGGAGCCGCCTGCGATGAGGCTTATTGTAGCAGTGATCAGAGAAAACGAGGCCGCAGGAACGAATGCGGACATGTTGGAGGATCGAATGATCTTGGCATGACATCGCAATGCTGTATGCTGACGTGGTGCGCTCTACGTTCATTGTCAACTGAATTTTATTATGAAGTAAATAAATATGCAGTCCAATTTCTACGACTAATTATTCTTGCACTATGAACGACGAGGAAATTTTGCTTCCGTTAAATGGATGAGGGAGTATTAGTTAGCATAGCCATATGCTCTTATGCTTAATACAACTACCCCTCCTCTTTTGCAGAATATCACTTTCGAATGATAACTACCGAGTGATCGAACCACCTGGAGATTTAAAAATGTTCAAATGTGAAGACCTTCATCTAGATAAGTCTGAGAAGGTGGTTTATTGTGCATCGTTTGAACATATGTTTCACCGTCTTAGTGTTTGGATCCTTGATGAATCAACTGGGCAAACGAAGTGGATACTAAAACATGATAGCGGATGTGGACTAGCAGCATCAAGTCTAAACCTCAACCATTAAGTTTACAGACCTTGGATTCTAGAAAGTGATTATTGGAACGACCAAGGTAACAACAAATAAGCACATGAAATTGAATGGAATTCTGATGATGATGACGGTGAGAATATTTTTCAGGCCGATGAAGATAGAGCTGGGAAGTACCCATATTGTAGATTGAGATCCTTGCATTTCATCCTTTGACATAGATTGTTTTCTTGCATAGATCATGACTTAGAGGATTGGCATATCATTTGAATAGCTCTAAACTTGAGAACTTGGGTAACCTGCGCCCAAAAGATGTTACTTATGAAGAATTAGGTTATGTACAACACATCGTTCCATACACACCATGTTTGATGGGAGAGTTCTCTGAAAAATTGAAGTTGTCAGATGATGAGAGCCAGCACAAATAACCTATTGATAATGATGAAGTAATTTGATGAAAAGGGGGAATATGTTCATCATCAAGTTTTTACTACTGTCCTATATTTATTTTGCTATATATATATATATATATATATATATATATATATAGGTGTTGGTACTTAGGAATTTAGTCATGCATTTATTTTAAGTATATACGACATATAGTGTTTAGTAAGCTGTTAAACCTTAGTGGTGTAATGACATCACCTTATATATTTCTATAGTGAATTATTTCATCTTGGTGAATACAAGACAAATTACATGTTATGGTTTCAGCCTTCAGACTGAGCTAATTTTGTCAATCATTCCTGGTTATGAGCTATCAAATATTTAATTGACTGTTATTTTGTTTCACTCCCGACAGCCAATTTGATTTTTTTACTTGTTTTTTCTGTTTATAGTTGACTGCCTTGAGGCATGCTGTAGTGATTAGTGATGCAGATTTGGCAGTGTGTCTAGACAACAAGAGATCTATGAGAGGTTTTGCTATATACTTTGGTTACAATCTTATAGTACTCACAAGTCACAAGCAATATTAATACACCGCGGAATGCAAAATTTGCACATTTGACTCACGGATCGTCCACGACGTGAACGATGGTCTATGTGGCACGCCACGTCGGTGGACGGTCGTCCCCGTCATGGACGACAGGTGGCCACGATGGCAGGTCCTGTAGCACGCGCTCCCTTCGTCCATGCCCTGGACGAGGGTTACCTGGATCTCGCGCCTCCGTTCGTCCAGGGCCAGACGACGGGCTCCTGCGCCACACGACGGTCTTCTTCTCATCATTGTTAAATATCACAAGTGAGCTGCATCGGAAGCGCCAAAGCAGCCAAAGCTAAAGGCCTTTCTCTTAACCCTACTAAGATTATCCACACTCGTTTCATCTAAAGCATACTCTATACACTATTCTTCTTCTATTTTTTCAGTGTCTACTCTAAATTTTACACATATCCAATATGTTTTACAGTATGTCATTGCGGACAGCCTAAACTAATCTGCGGTGGTGGCCCAGCGTCGCCCGGGGTGACGTGGCCGGTTGTAGGCCGTCCGTTTCAAACATGCGACCGAGATTAGAACCTAATGTACCCCTTCATTTAATTAAATCCGAGCCCTAGATTTTAGATCCAACGACTAGAATTTAAATTAAACTGCACGCCTGGAATTTTGCATCGGGGCCCCTGCCATTTTGCAGACTAGCCCCTGGAAAATAAATTAATCATGCAGAAACCCACGAAAATGCAAAAGAGGCCCTGGACTTTATAAGAATCATGATTTGACTGTGGATTTCATAAATTAGCCCCTGGAAATTCATTTGATACTATTTTTAGCCCTTGGGTAGTTAGTAAAATTATAGTCTAGCCCCTGGTCACTTTAAAAATCATTTTCAACATTTTATATATTTATAGATTTACTGAAAATTGTATAAAATAGAGAATAAATGCAGAAAAATGAATAAAAACTTATAAAATTCATAATAAATATTCTAAAAACTTAAAAATATGTTTATCCCTGTTTAACTTTGAATAATTCAATTTTGCCACCAACATTTTATAGAAAATATATTTATTTGGTGTTTAATTAACATAAAATTATTTTAAGCCTAGAAATTAATTTACACATAGAAATAAATATTAAAAATGGTGTACAAATTGGAAAATGCATATTTTATGTTGGAAATTTAGTTTAAGCATATTTTTGAAGATAAAAACTTTCTAGAAAATAATATTAGGTTAAAAATAAATATAAAAATTTTACAAAATTGCTAAAAATATGTTTTATTCCAATTATCTCATTTAAACCAAATTCTCAAAAATACATATTTTGTGCCTATGATTGAAATTAACAATAAAATCATGAATGCGTAGGATTTTATGTTTATTATATTGTGTGCATTTTTTGATTATTCTTGTTGTATGTTATCATTTTATGTGCATCAACGTATCTAGAGTCGGGGCCAGAACCGACTTTCAATCTTCAAGAGCACCAGTTTCCCGTCGACGACCAAGCTCACTTTGGAGGCAAGTTCCTTGACCATTTTGCACCTTTTTTGTTAAGTTTTAGTTAGATGCATGCTAAATTAAAATTTGAATCCTAATTTATGTTTTCACTAGATTTTCCATAGTATTCCTTGTCGACATGGTTTGGGTGGTTTACTATTAACTAGTTCATGCATAGCCATGCTTAATTGAATGTGAACAACTTATCTACATGTTATACTTGATTTATTATGATTCATGAATTGTTGGCCATAATGAAAGTAGTGGATAGAAATCTGATAGGGGGTGTTGAATGGATTGGTGCATGCGTGCACAAGACCTTGGTTTGGGGTTTGACACCTATCGGATTCTAAGGACCGGTTTGTGAAGGAAGTTGCTAAGCCATACAGTATCACCACGGGGTTGTATATGGGACAACTTGGTTTAGTAATTTGGTCTCTCCCGATGTAGTGTTGGTAATCGAACGAGCGGGGAATTGGTTTAGATTACTGCCTTGGGATCGACATGGCTCAAGAGGGGGCTTCTCCTGGCGGAGAGAAAATAGACTCCATGTGTCGGAGTGGTGAAACCTCAGAGTACCAATTGCAAGTCGGGAGAACCATCAGAAAGACCTCGTAGTGATCTCCTGGCCGCACACCTACGGAAGTGTGTATAGTGGTTGGCCACCGCTGGCAACAGGGAGGTTTATCTAGTCCACCTGGCAACAAAGGATGAAATCACGAACTGTGGGTAAAGGATACACACTCTACAGAGTTTTGTCAAACTGTCTAGACACCCGTGCTCACGGACACGAGCGGCTTCGTACCAATTTCATAATTAGCACACATGGTTAAATAGATGGATGGTTTGGTTTGGGCATTATTTGGTTACTTTGGGACTTATGGTTGGGATTCACCTAGAGATAGGTGCTTAATAACAGTAAGGATAGGTTGTAATTGCTATAGTGTTTACCACTGCTTGCCTTCCTTGTTTGTAACCCTCATGTCATAAACTTCCCCACTTGCTGAGTACCATTGGTACTCATACTTGCTTGTTGCTTATCTTTCCCCAGTCTACAATGGTGAAGAAGTGGAGAACGAAAATTTCTACGCTGATCCGGATGAGATGTTTAGGCTGGCGAAACCCCCAGGCGATGTTGTGCTTTGGAGCCCCGTTTATCAACTATTTTCCGCTGCTTTGTAATTTTTCTTTTAGACTAGGATGGCCATTTATGTAATAATTTATGTACTCGATCATGGTTCAATTTAATAGTATTTCACTTTGGTCTACACATGTATGAATTCAACTGATCCTGGCATACATGTGGAAAGCATCTGGTCGCCTTCTGAAAACCAGGTGTGACAAAGTGGTACCAGAGCCGTGTTGCCCGTAGGACGCGAGCCTAGATAGAAATGGACACATTAAGGACTTTGCTATTTTCATAAAAATTCTTTTACAAAATTTCTTTGTATATTCTACCTTGTCTTGTTGTGTTACTCCGTTTGTCTTCACTACTTTGATTCCCTAACACTCTTCTCCTCAACTGTAGATGGCCAACACTCACCTGACTGCCACATGGATTCAGCTTGTCTCATGTGCTCCAACCCATGCTCCAAGATCTTCACAACACTATTCAAGAAACCTGATGACGTACCACTCTACTGGAGATGCCACAGAAGGAATGAATCATCGTCTTTTGGCAATGCTACTTACTGTTGGATACGACGCCCACAAGTTGTACAGTCGCTATCATACTACCAAGGTTCATCATGTCGATCGTGAAAAATGGATGAGTGAGCTTTTGATCTTCTACAACGGACAACTACTCAAGAATCACTTCGCCCCAGCTTGGAGAGCCACTCAAGAGGATGCGAAGAAGGATGCAACATGGGTAGCTATCACTAGCCAAGGCTACAACAACCGCCAGAGACTCCAGGACACCACCCACGCCTACACGCCTTAACGTCCAATTGGCATCAATAACTTCACTTGTGCACCACTACAACCATAGTTCACGAATTGGCAAATGGAAAGGAGCAACAATGATGGAGTTCATCTTAGTGACTGCCTCGAGCGCTACCAGCGGGAGCTTCAAGATATGCATTCTCTCGTGAAGTATCAGAAGGCTATTATACAAGAGTACCATATGATCATTGATGAGGACCCCCGAGGGATATAGTTTAGGCGTTGAGACTTGGACATACGAAGAGGATCCAAAGAATAGAGAGTTAACTCACCCTACACTACACAACTTAGGAATAGCTACTTTACCCAATAATGTAATAAGACGAGTAGAGACATGTTATGATCCTAAGTTGTGTTGTTTTGATTTGTGACTGTTTTCTTGTTTGTGGTTGCGATGTGTGTTGTGTAATGCTTTGACACCTTGTACACAACCTCATCTTTTTATTGAAATAAAATAATATTTTTACAAACTTATTCTCCTTGATGCATATAATGGGACTCGTATATAACAATAGTTATTTTCTTATCTTATTCTAAAACAACACCCCAACATCAGATGGAAGGCAGAGGTAGGGGACGTGGTCGTGGGGTACCCCTTAACAATGATGAGGATGACGAGATTCCGATACCATAGTGGAACGGAAGGGGTGCCCGTGGAGCACCAGTAGCGAATCAATTGTAACAAATGATGGCGATGCAAATGCAATTGACGCAGCATTTGACACAGATTGTGAACAACATGCAACAAGCACCTCCACCTCCACCGCCACCGCCACCGCCTCCTCGTCAGCAGCCAAGATCTTGTCTAAGGGACTTCATGAACACTCAACCTCCTGTCTTTTCAAATGCTATAGAGACTATGGATGTTGACAACTGGTTAAAGACAATTGAAAATAAGATGGGAGTAGTTCAATGTGAAGGAAGAGAAAGAATACTTCTTGCATCTCATCAACTCTCTGGACCTGCAGCTGACTGGTGGACTGCTTATACAACTGCACACCAAAACCCGGAGACCATCACATGGCAAGAGTTTGTGCACAACTTTCGAAACCATCATGTGCTTGAAGGCGAAATTCAAGCAAAGCGTCAAGAGTTCCTCGCACTAAAGCAATAGAATATGAATGTGCGGGAGTATTTGAATAAGCTTACACAGTTATCCCGCTTGCTTCTGGAGATGTATATACCGATGCAAAGAAGTAGTTTTGTTTCAAAGAGGGGTTGGATAAGGAGATACAATTTATGATGTCCTCTAACGACTATGCTTACTTTCAACATATGGTGGATAAGGCTTTCACCGTGGAAAGGAAGAGGAAGGAATGTGATGGAGAAGATCGCAAGCGAAAGATGGTGATGGGGCAATCATCTGTCAGCAACAACCGCCCTCACTTTAGTCTACAACATATGGCACACATGAGTCGTCCTGCCAACTCCATTTCACCAGTGCCATATACCTAGCAAGGTCAGCAGATGCAACACCAACATTCCTCTCATCTAATAGGGCAGCAACCACAACATAATAAGTAGCTAGACAATAAAACTCGAGGTACAAACATGACCGGACAATGTTACAACTGCGGTGAGAGAGACCACTACTCCTTCATTTGCCCAAAGAAGTAGTCGACACATAATCTATCGTGTGTCCAGGTCAATAACATGTCATTGGAGGATTTTCAGGGCACATCTGAAGCAGTGAATGGTATGTCTCGTGATGATTCTCACTCTACTACAATATTACATGATAGCGAGGAAAGTTTACCCTAATGTAAGTCAAAGCATAAGGGGGGTAGCCTACCGGTTAAAGCTACCTTGAGGCATTATAAGGAGGAAAATGATTCACATGTGCAAGATGCAAGATGCGCGACTGCTCTTCAAGTGGAGACTTATGCGAAAACTCTAGCGTTGGAGACAGATGCATCTTCTGTGTAACAAGAGGCAACTGCTCTCCAATTGGAGACTTCTGCTGCTTCTCTATAACTAGAGGCAATTGCTCTACAATTGGAGACTTTTTTTGCTTCTCTATAACTGGAGGCAATGATATCTCTGGAATTGGAGATAGAGTCATATGCTCTGGATTTTGATGCAGAAGCAGACCTGCCTTAGGAACAACAATGAGGTCGACGCGAAAGCTGCTGCTGCTACTCGGTCAACAACAATGAGGGTCCATCTCCACTGAACCCTTCTAGCAACTGCATCCCACATAATCAGAGTTGTATCTTCCGGTGGCACTTCGAGCTCTAGGTTTTTTGTATTTTCATGCACCATGTGCACCTTGACCACAACATAGGCTGTTGTGTCCACTTGGATGTCGTCAAGCATGGTCTGATTGGGATACACTAACCCTCTCCCGACCTCCATTCGAGCGATTCCTCCAAACATTAGCAGAAGGTTGCATGTTGTTGTCTGAGCCAAGTTATGTATTGTGTCTGGCTCAATTGAAGGTCGAGATGATGGTGCCTGAAGATCCTCCTGTAGTTGTCCACCCCTAGCTACTGTAGAAGCAAAGCTGCTCCTACGCTCCTCGTCGTTACTTAAGATGAACAACACATTATGGATTGGCATACCTGCTCCCTGCATCATAATCTTCACGTCTCCTAGGACCTTTCTTCTCAGCTGCATTTTCAGCTCCTCGGGGTTAACCTGTGATGTCAAGGTCGTTTTCTTCTTCCGATACATATTTTTGTGTTCCTAAAAACCATCCATTCAGGTCAACTTATTGGAAATACCACGAACACAACCTCGTTGCTCCTTGGTTTGTAGGGCCTTGCTGGGGGTATCATTTTCCCTCTCACCATTTGAGTCTTCGCTGCTCAGGCTCAAGGCCCTTTGAGCGATAGGTAAAGTGCTCAGGCTATAGAAGGTGACATGGCCTGACTCAGTCAACTGTGAACGAGCACGCATAAATGGTCTCAGCTGTCCACTAAAAGTGGTGTATGGATTCTCAAGACTGCTGGATGCCAATCTTTCATCCTCTTCTTCCCAAATCCTTTTTCTTCCAGCATAACCGGTGTTGCCGAGGTGGTGGTCAAGCTCGTTCTGCGATCGGAGCCACTTCATACGTTCACTGGTCCTAGCAAATTTCTCTGATTCACAGTTTTCAACAAATCTCGCTGTCGGTACCCTGGGTACCATATACCCCTTGGGATTGTAAAGATCTCAAGGGAAAGTCACCCATTTAATTTGAAGACCTACGGAGGCCCACATGTCAGGCATGCCCGGACCTGCTTCTCCGATATGGTTAGTCCTAGGGCTGCCACGTGTACTATCGAACCGGAGCTACCTCCCGCAAGGGGGAAGCTCCGGGCCATGTACCGAAGAGGCACCCCCGGACCTAACCCCAGAACCGTGGGAAGCTCCGACACTGCCACGTGTCAGATAACGCCAGAACCGTCCGTTCTCCACAGTATGCTCCGGCGTTGCCACGTGTCCTACCGTTGGATCTCCTACCTCTAACCTCCGGAGGGCTCCACAACGGCTCCGGATCTTCGAGAGGGAATCAAGGCCCAATTAAGTGTCATTAATACTACATTAATGACACCCGATCGGATGACCTTAATCACCAGTAACGATGCTGTCAAAGCCCATAACTCGGTCATTAAGGAGAATCGAATGTACTGAATGTATATCAATATTAGTAACCGCCGGGGCCACCTGTCGGGCCAGGCAAATTTGTAAAGGTTTGTCCTTATACTATAAAAGGACAGGCCGACGGTACAGAGAAGGGGGGATCTGAACTGATCTGACCTGATTCGATCACACACCATTGATCAAACGCACAACAATCAATACAACAACACACCCCGTGGAGTAGGGTATTACGCTCAGGCGGCCTCCTCGTGTCTCCTACATTACTTTGATTTTCACCTTCTTGAATCTCCGCGCGCCCACACCGAACCACAAACTCCTTCAACACTTTAGCAGTGTCGGGAGATCTGCCGGATCAAAACCACCGACAGTTGGCGCGCCAGGTAGGGGCGCCTGAGATTTCAAGAATGGTGAACTCCGTTGCTGGATCATCCAATGGTCAACCCGCTCTTCAGGCTGTTGGAGGCAATCCCTCCAATATGCCCCCACCAGCAAGAGCCTCAGCGCCAGCAGGAGTCACACAGCCACCACCGCCGCCTCCTCCAGCAAACCAAGCTGGACAACGCGATGGTGCACCGACGTCCATCACGGCGTCGGCGAATCATGACAATCCGGAACATGCGCTTCATGCAGCGCGTGCTCTTCTTCAACGTCCACCACCTCCTGATACATCCCGGGATGCATTGGAGCAGTGGAGAGCTGATGTGGAACATTTGGTTGCAGCCGCAGCCGACCGCATCAGCAACCAGGGTCCTCCTCCTTCAGGACGGGCCCCGTCGCAGCGGCGGACTTTGTCTGGTAGACTTGGTCTGCACGTCTCCAACAACAGGAGACGAGCTGCGTCACAACAAGTGACGTCGTTGCCCTCTGGGGCACGACACACCCATACGGTATCCAGGCTTTCAACTCATGACCTCCGGTCGGAGCTTGATCGCCGATATCGTCAGCAAGACGGCCGAGTCCATATTGAGCGTGCTCGTGAGAGACGAGAGTCTCAAAGCACTCCTGCTCCCGAGGGAGTAGGAGGAGGCTGTTCAGCCCTAGCCATGCATCTGCGCATGGTCAATTGGCCACAGAAGTTCCAGCCTCATCTGCCGGAGAAGTTCGACGGGACTGTCAACCCCGCCGAATTTCTTCAGATTTACTCCACTGCTATTTTGGCAGCTGGAGGAAATGAGGCTGTAATGGCCAATTATTTCCCTGTGGCTTTAACCGGAACCGCGAGGTCCTGGTTTATGAGCCTTACACCCAACTCTATCAACAGTTGGGAGGAGTTGTGCCGACAGTTCACCGCCAACTTCGGGAGTTCATACACCCGACCAGGCACCGAACTGGATCTTTTTGCCGTCGTGCAAAAAGAGAGAGAATCCTTGCGATCCTTCATACAGAGGTTCTCTTAGGTACGCAACACTATTCCTTCTATCTCTAGCGCCTCTGTCATTGTGGCATTCAGACAGGGAGTACGGGATAAGAAGATGCTGGAGAAACTGGCAATCAAAGAGATTACCAGTGTCACGGAGCCCTTCAGCTTGGCTGACAAGTGCGCCAGAGCTGCGGAGGGCCGTGAAATGCACTCCAAATCAACTCCGGAGGGTAACAAGAAATCCTCCAAAGAAGAAGCCGCTACCTCCGGGAACGTCAAGAAGAAGAAAAAGACCAACGGCAAGAAGAAGCCGTCGGCCGGTACATCCAATGCCGCAGCTGCTGCAGCTCCGGGTGGCCGGGGGCCACGCCCCGAAAAGCGACCTCGACCGTCTTCAGAAGACGGAGGCAAATCCAAGGTGTGGTGTCCAATTCACAAAACGGGCAGCCACAGTTTGGAAGATTGCCAGGAGGTCCAAAACCTCGCCGAGCGCTACAACAAGCGCCGGGAAGAGTCTCCTTTCCGTCAAAGGGAAGGAAAACAGAAAGTCGACGAAGCTCCGGCTGAAGAGGAGTTAGGGTTCCAGGATCCCAAAAAGGTCCTGAAAGCCGTCTACACCTCCGTCGACGACGATTCCGACGTCTCTGACAACGAGCGTCGAAAAACCATGAACACTATTTTTGGTGGATCATGGGACATCACCTCCCACCGTGTCATCAAGACTATGCATCGGGATATGGCCGCTGTAGCTCCTACAGCTAGACCGGAGCCACATCGAAAGTGGATGGACACAGCCATCACTTTTGATGCTTCGTACTGTCCTCAAAGCATGGTCGGAGCTGGACAGATACCTTTGATGGTATCTCCCACCATCAATAACATCCAGCTCCATCATGTTATGGTGGACGGAGGTTCGGGGCTGAACCTCATAAGCTTTGAAGCTTTTACCAAGCTTCAGCTCCGACCTTCGGATCTCCATCCCTCCCGACCTTTCTCCGGAGTAGGTCCGAGGGCCATTACCCTACTCGGAGCTATTACTCTTCCTGTTACCTTCGGGACACGGGAGAAGTATCGCACCGAGAAGTTGGTCTTTGACGTTGCTCAGATCAACTTACCATTCAACGCCATCTTGGGTAGGCCTGCCCTGTACAAATTCATGGCTGCCGCTCATTATGGTTATCTGGTGTTGAAAATGCCAACACCAGTAGGCGTTCTCCGGATCCGCGGAGATCGTACTGCAGGAGTAACTGCTTTGGAGGAACTTCATGCGCTCACTACGGCGCAAGAGGAAGACTCCAGGCAGGAGCAAGCTCCAAGACCTCCGAGCATTCGTCAGCGAGGCTCGACGTCAGCACCTCGTGTGCAGCCAAGCAGCGACACCGACATTCCCGTCAAAGTCGTCCAAATTGGTTCCGATGCCGCTCAGACCATCCGTATATCAGGAGGGCTGAACGACAAATAGGAACTCGCGCTCATCACTTTCCTCCGGGCAAATGTTGACGTGTTTGCTTGGCAACCGTCACAAATGCCTGGGATCCCCAGGGAAGTGATTGAGCACAATCTGAAGATCTACCCAGATGCACGGCCAGTACACCAGAAGCCTCGGAAGCAATCCATAGAACAGCAGAACTTCATCCGACAAGAAGTGAAGAAGTTGCTCGAAGCTGGATTCATCTGAGAGGTCTTCCATCCAAAATGGCTGGCAAACCCAGTCATTGTACCCAAGGCCGGCGGGAAGCTTCGGATGTGTATCGACTACACAACACTAAATAAGGCATGTCCAAAAGATCCATTCCCATTACCCAGAATAGATCAGATAGTGGATTCCACATCCGGGTGTGAATTACTGTGTTTCCTAGACGCATATTCTGGGTATCATCAAATCAGAATGTCTAGGGAAGATGAAGAACATACTTCTTTCATCACAGTAGATGGATTATATTGTTACACAGCCATGCCATTTGGTCTCAAGAATGCAGCTTCAACTTTTGTACAAGCTATGTACAAAACTTTTGAAGAACTCATTAGAGACATAGTGGAAGTGTACGTCGATGACATCGTGGTTAAGGTCAAGAACAAGGAGTCTCTCCTTGACACCTTGCAGGCTGTCTTCGATAAGCTGCGGGTCACCCGCACGAAGCTAAACCCAGACAAGTGTGTCTTCGGGGTTAGCTCCGGAAAACTTCTTGGTTTCCTGGTGAGTCACCGGGGCATAGAAGCTAATCCGGCGAAGATCAAAGCCATTGAAGACATGCGGCCACCAACCCGCATAAAGGATGTCCAGAAGCTAACTGGATGTCTACCAGCCCTTAACCGGTTCATTTCAAGACTGGCGGAACGGGCACTTCCCTTCTTCAAGTTATTTAGGAAGTCCGGACCATTTCAATGGTCTGAAGAAGCAGAGAAGGCATTCCAGGAGCTGAAACAGTTCCTCACCACCCTACCAATCCTGGTAGCTCCGAACCCTGGTGAGCCTTTATTGCTTTATATTTCAGCAACTGACGAAGTTGTTAGTATGGTTCTGGTTGCAGAGAGACCAGAGCCGCCCCATATTCAGGACTCCAGATCCCTTCGGGAGGGTCCGGATGTCCCTGAAAGCGAGTCGGGGCCTCAGCTCCCAGACTCGAACCAACAAGGAGGTACTTCAGAAGACCCAGACCACTCCGGGAAGGTCCAGGTCGTTGCTAAAGTAGCTCCGGGTCCCTCTAGCCAGGATCCGGAGATCCCTGAAGAAGTGCCGGATCCATCAGCAAGGATCCGGGTTGATAAAGAGGAAGCTCCGGGCCCCTCCGGGAGGGTCCGGACCATCCAGCGCCCAGTGTACTTCATTAGTGAAGTACTTCATGACGCCAAGACTCGATACCTAGAGATGCATAAGCTGCTCTATGCAGTTCTTATTGCCTCCAGGAAGCTTCGCCATTACTTCCAAGCTCACAAAATTTCGGTGGTGACCGCTTATCCACTCCGAGCAATTTTGCATAATCCCAATTCAACTGGGAACATCGCAAAATGGGCAGCGGAATTGGCTGAATTCGATCTCGAATTCATTCCGATCAAGCAATCAAGAGTCAAGCATTGGCAGATTTCGTGGCGGAATGGACTCCCTCTCCATCAAACCCTGGGGGCCCCACTGAGCAGAAGTCGGAACACAAGACTCCGGTCTTCACCGAGCCTCACTAGACCCTCTACTTTGACGGCTCCATGCAAAAGCAGGGGGCCGGAGCTGGAATCCTTCTCCTCGCGCCAACCGGAGAGAAGGTAAAATACATGGTACACCTTGACTTCAACACAACCAACAACACGGCGGAGTACGAATCACTCATCTATGGACTAAAGGTAGCACTGTCATACGGTGTCAAGCAACTGCTGGTCAAGGGAGATTCGCAGCTCATCGTTAAGCAAGTGAAGGGTGAATGCTCCTGCAACAATATCCAGCTAGCTGCTTACCTCCTTGAAGTCCAGAAGCTTCAAAAGGACTTTGAAGTCCTAGATCTTCACCATGTTCAGCATGCTCTCAATGCTGAAGCCGACGAACTCTCGACGAAAGCATCAACCGGAGCTCCGGCTCCTGATGGAATCTTCGTCCGGAGGTTGTCAAAACCCACAGCTCAACCTGCCGAACTGAGCGAAGGGGGCGAGATCAGCATCCCGAAGCTGACGGTCCCGATGGCCCTGTTACCATGGCAGCCATCAAGGGTCGTAGGTGCTGCCGGAAGCTCCGAGCAACCCAGCACGCAAGACTCAAATGCTCAAGCTAGCTTCGATGCATGGATCTCGGAGATCCGGAGCTACTTGAAAGACAACATCCTTCCTGACGATGATGTATCCGCTGACCGGATAGTCAGATTGGCTAAAAGATACACGTTGGTAGAAGGGGATCTCTACCGACGCGGTGCCAACGGCGTCCTAATGCGGTGCATCACAAGGGAAGAAGGCTGCGAGCTCCTCGCAGAAATCCATGGAGGCGAGTGTGGGAACCACGCGTCCTCCCGCACGCTGGTCGGTAAAGCCTTCCGACATGGCTTCTACTGGCCTACAGCGCTCCAGGATGCAACTGAGCTGGTGAAAAAATGCAAAGCATGCCAATTTCATGCAAAGCAAATCCACACACCGGCTCAGTCCCTACAAATGATACCTCCTACATGGCCCTTCGCCGTGTGGGGGATGGATATCTTGGGACCTTTCCCAAGAGCCGTCGGAGGTTACAAGTTCCTGTATGTCGCCATTGACAAATTCACCAAGTGGTCGGAAGCAACTCCAGTTGTTACAGTCAACAAGCAATCTGCTATCAATTTCCTGCAATCCATTGTATGCAGATTCGGAGTCCCAAACAAGATCATCACTGATAATGGGACCCAATTTACAAGCTCCACATTCCAAGGATATTGCGAAGACCTCGACATTCAAGTTTTCTATGCCTCCGTAGCACATCCGGCAAGCAATGGCCAAGCCGAGAGAGCAAATGCTGAAATCCTGAAAGGACTTAAAACGCGCACTTATGAGCGCTTGAAAAAACATGGAGCCAACTGGATAGAAGAGCTTCCGGCCATCTTATGGGCCAACAGGACAACTCCAAACCGGTCAACTGGAGAGACACCCTTCTTCTTGGTGTACGGAGCCGAAGCAATCCTTCCTCCGGAAATAACCATGGGGTCACTCCGAGTCCGGACCTTCGACGAAGCCACACAGGACCAGCTCCGGCATGAAGACCTGGACCTCCTTGAGGCGGGAAGGTGCCAAGCAGCTGTTCGGAATGCCCGATACCGCCAAGCTCTTCGGCGCTATCACCAACGGCATGTACATCACCGACAGCTCGAGGAAGGCGATCTGGTGCTACGGAGAATACAATCTAGAGAAGGGTTAAACAAACTCTCCCCCAGCTGGGAAGGACCCTTCCGAGTGATTAAAGTATCCCGTCCTGGAAGCGTTCGCTTGGCTACCGAGGATGAGACACCTCTCCCAAATCCTTGGAACATCGAGCACCTCCGTAAGTTCTATGCCTAGCATCACGGAGGTGAGTCTATAGTAACATGTAGTGTATGTTATAGAGTCATTGTACAGAGTCGGGTAGTTCCTCCGGGAGAACAGCCGGACCTTTCCCGGAAGGTCCGCAAAGTTCATGCAACACTTGTCACAGTCTCAGAACTAAAAGTGTGGCTAGCTACCTTGGGTCAAACAAGAAATGAAACACACTTAGCCTGGTTCCGTACCCTAAGAGTGTACTTGTTTCCCCTGTACCCCGGACCTATAATGAAAGACATCTTCATATGAAACAGACTCCACGTGCATTTACTTTGTACAGGCTCAACATTTTTTATTTTTCTCTTTCTTGTTTATAACCAAGGCATGCAGTTCTTAAGAAATTTTAGTTCAACCGGTTCATATATGATTCGAGTTGTATTGTCTATTCTTTTGGATTCAAACATTGTTCATGGCCCACTCGCCTGAATGCCGCCAAGCCAATCTAGGGCCGGAGTGTGCTATCGACTTAGCCTGGTCAAGCACCCTAAGTACGCCACTCTACCTACACCTCGGCAGGCCGAAGTAAGGCGGGTCCAAGTACAATTAGATCCGGAAGAAAAGGCATTACATTCGGTTGTATTTAGAATCGTGTTTGACTTAATATTTATTCGAGAACAGTAAGTCATGACGAATTTATAAGCAAGGAACGAATTTTACTATTTTTCTTGGCTTCAGTGTGCAGGAAAAATAAAGTCCACGTTGATGGAGAAAATCCGGAGCTAACAAAGCTCCGACTCCCCTAGATAGTTAGTAATCGATGTTAAGCATTGAAAACAAGCATTACCGGAACAACCAAGCTCCGGTAGAACTAGGGGGGCCAGCCGTCGACGCGAAACAAGAGATAGTGAGAAGATTCTGCAAACGGAGTCTGCTGCTACGTGTTAGCAAAGGTCAATGCCGAAGCTACTAAGCTTCGACAACCTGAAGGTTTAACTATCGATGCTCTACGCGTTGATAGGAACTACTGCCGGAGCTACTAAGCTCCGACAACCTCAGGGGGCCTTCACTATCGATGACTTCGGACCTACATTCTATAAGTTCGAAGTAAACAAGTATTCAACATCACACAGAATCCTCATGGTACATGTTCACAATCAAATTGTGTACATCTACCAGGGGGCCAAGTAAAGACAAAAGTGTTGAAGACAAAAAATGAAATTCGCAGAATCGCAAAATGTGGATTTCATTCATCTGGAGACAAGGGATTACAAAATTGGAAAAGGAAAAGAGAGAATACAAGTAAAAGGTACAGGGATGGTCCTAGACCCTACGGAAGAACTGAGCGACCTTCTAGGCAACCTCCGACACGTTAGTCCGGGCAGCTTCGCCTTCTCCTTCAATGGGACCTTCCAGCACTGGGTCCAGAGGGAACTGGGGATTCCGGTTGGTGTAGCACATCAGCATGTATTCTGCGACATTCTTTGCCAGGGACTGCCCCTCAACCTCCAGCTGGTCCGAAATGGCGTCACCCATCTTGGAGAGCTTTCTACCTGTCGAGCTTAACGCCTGTAGCGCCAAGTCTAGCTCTGGCCCCGGATCATCCGGAAGCACGGGACTAAACCCCATCGGCGTCAGCGCGTCGTCAGCCTTGCTCAGGAACTCCCAAATTTGAAGGGAGTCCAAAGCCCTTGAGCTCTTTTGTTCTTCCAGGGATCTTCTGGCCGCCACCAGTTCTGAATTCTCGCAAGTAAGGCGCTCCACCTCTTTAGCATTTTGCTGAATCTTTTCAGCAAGCTGCCTTTCGAGTCTCCCGAGCTCCTTCTCCCGGAGATGAATCTCGTTCCGGCAGTTGACCAAGTCCTTCTCCCTGCCCTTCACTTTCTTCTCCCTGGCAACGAGGGCACACTCTTGCTGGTAGAGCTCCTGTCCTCACAGCCAGGCCTTCTCCTTCTCCTCGGCGCAATGCGCATCCAATTGCTTGGAGCGTTCCTCGAGGCCCTTGTCAGCTAGAGCCACCTTTTCGGTGAGCTCCTCCTCCCTCCGCACGACGTCATCCCGCAGCTCTAGGAGTTCCTGCTCTTTATATTCGAGCCGCTTCTCCCTCTCTACGAGTGCCTCTCGGCGCTTGATGAGTGTAGTGTTAATGGCCTCAAGCCTTTCTTGGCGTTCATTGGTCGCACTGTTAGCTGCTTGGGTTTGCTCATAAATCTCCCGGGATTGAGCGTCGAGGGCGCGAGTCAGACTCTCCCGATCATCCAACAACTTGCCCCAGTACTCCAGGCGGACCTTTTCCTGCCTGATCCATTCCTTGTCGTCCGCCAGCCTCGACTGCGCCAGCTTGGTCTCGAAGTAGAGCCGGTTACGCCACCGCCTAAGGGTTTGGCGCTCCTCTTCAAGAGCCTTGCTGTCGTGGAAGAAGGCCAGTTGGACCTGACGCAGGCTGGAGCAGGCGTTGTCGATAGACAATGACAACGGAATAGGTTCCGGACCTGCTGGGGCCACTCCCGCTGGTTCCAGCGGATCTTCAGAAACAAAAATTGGGTCCCACTCCACAAGAGTGGTCCCCTGGGACTCTGTGGCACTAGGGCCATCCTCCGGGATGACCTCAGTCACCATCAAGGAAGGTCCCGCCACCAGGTCTTCATTCACCCCCTCAAGCAGGGGGCCAGCGACGTCTTCAGGGAGCTCCGGCTCAGCCGTGGGTACCTCCGACGTCACTGCTTCCGGAGCAGAAGCCGCCTCTAGTTCTGGCGTGGGGACCTCCTCCGATGGGGGCTCAAGCACCGAAGCCTCAACAACGGCCGGCTCGAGCGTCGGAAGGTCTTCATCTCCAACTGGCTCTATGGCCGGAGCTCTAACAATAACCGGCTCTGCGGCCGGTGCTTCTGAGGTAACCGGCTCAACTGCCGGGACTTCATCAACACCCAGCTCGTCTGACGGGATTCCAATCACCTCCGGCTCAACCGCCGGGGCTTCAACAACTTCCGGCTCTGAGGCCGGAATTACCGCTTCCTCCGGCTCAACCGCCGGAGCTTCCATCATCACAGCATCAGGACCCGGAGCTTCAGCCTCCGGGACAAGTGCCGCTGGCGCATCTTCTCTCCCGTGGTCCGGCGCTACCACGGGAACCTCAGGGGATGAGTCGAGGTCCATGACCACGACAGCTGGCGCCAGAGCTGTCGCGGCTTCCGCCACCACCGGAGCTGGCGCCAGGGCAGGAGCAGAGGGTTCTGCCCTCGCAGTCTCAGCTGCTGCGGCTGAGGGTGGAGCCTCGCTCTTTTTCTTGGGAACGCTGCAGATGATGGATAAAGAAACTCAAAAAACAGTTACTATGACAAAGTGACTGTCCAAAGTAAAGTTCAAAACTTACCTCGGGAGGTTTCCGCACCAGCTTGCTCGGAACCTCTTTCCCGGACGCTCCGGGCTAACCACCGCAGCCGCTGGTGTAGATGCCCTGGAGGACCTCCCGGGACCTGATGCAGCAGCGGGCGCTTCCTTAGTCGGGGCCCCCCTCAACAGAGAAGCACCTCCGGACCTAGGGGCCCCAACTGACCCTGGCGCTGGAGTCACGCGCTCGAAGCTGACATCATGAGGAGGCACCACCGTGGGCACCATCGCCGCAACCGCAGGAGACCTCTCCCTCCGGGGAGAAGGAGGTGACGCCAAGGCTGTAGACCTGGAGGACCCTATGGCAGCCGAATATTTCCTCTTCCGGCGCACGGGTTCCTCTGCCAGCTCCTTACCCTTGCCGACGACCTCAGTCCTGGGCTTCGGAGCAGGGGGGGACCACCTTCGGGGACTTCTGAGATCACCACTTTGGTGGTCGATCTCCTCTCGACGATACCGAGGTCGTCGAGTTCCGGCATTTTCCGCCGGAGCTCCCTCCGGAACTCTACTGCCTCGTTCAGGGGGGGGGGGGGCCGATGGCGGGAACAAGTCATCACCCGGAATGTCGATGCCGTGCTGGAATTTCTTGTGGTGGAACTCCATGGTTTTCCTCGCCATGTCGGACTTCCGCCCAGACTCGATCCGGTCGCTATCCATCATGCCGCTGAGGGCCCAAGCGAGTTTCTCTCTCCTCTTCAGCGGTGCCCACCTGTTAACCAGGAAATTGCAAAACACCGCTTGAGGAGTTAGACCTCCTTCCACGCACTGGCGGATCCTGGTCAGAGCGGGGTTGAAGGTTTCCGCCAACACCGGAGCTTCACTCCAGATTGTCGTGTCGATGCTGGGGAGGCCTTCGGGCAACTCCAGTCTCTCGTGCTCCTCCACCCAGACCACTATCCAGTCTTTCTTCTAGTCATCCCACTTCCCAGAAGGGAACGACCGGAGGTACTTGAATGGGCATTTCTTGCGCTTCACAAAGTAGTAGAAGCCAAGATACTCATTGCTCCTCCCGGTGGTATGGACGGTGAAGAAGGCCCAAAAGAGTTTGACGCAGGGGGGAATGCCCACCCACATCTCACAGAAGTGGACAAAGATCGATACGAGGAGAATGGAGTGGGGGCCAAGGTGATACAGTTGCAGACCATAGAAGTCCAGCAGCATCAAGAAAAAGGAAGAAAAAGGTGGAATCAACCCCACCATGGCGTACGAGGAAAAGTACACCATCTCGCCGGAGTGCTCCTTCTCAAACGGAAGCCCTCCTCCGGCGCGGACCGAGCGGTCGAAGGAGTCCGAGGACCACCCCATGAGGGTCCGAACCTTCTTCACGTCGCCTTCGGTCTTCAAACGGCTTTCGCGGAGACCCAACCCCATCGCTGCACAGCAAGGCAGGAGAGGAAAAGCAAGCACGAGTTGGAGGTTTGAGCGCAAGAGCAAATGAGAGGCGTAAAAAACTCCAAACGGTGCGCGCTTTCCTTCTTAAGTAAGCCCTTGCAACGCCTGGATGGAAACCACGGGGAAGTCGGAGATACCGCTTAAAAGTTCCACCCAGCCAATGACAAGAGGGCCCGGGACCACTTCGACGACCAAGTCGAGGTTCCTACCAGGCGAACGGTTGTCATCATGAGGCGAGAAGCCCGAGGGCGGCGGCCTGACAGGGCGCGCGGAACCGATACGATTTTCATATCGAGAACTGGCGACCTTCAATTGCGTGAGATCCGCACGCCGAAGATCTCACCTGCCGCACACGGGATACGCCATGTGGTGAAGGATTAACTCCAAACCATCGTCGACAGTACATCCGGAAACCTTTGAAGACTCATTTCAAAAGTCAAAGGATGGACCCACCTCTGGCGGAACGATTTCACCTAAAGGGTCTTCCCCGGAGGTAGGCCCAGGGGGCCACTGTCGGTACCCTGGGTACCATATACCCCTTGGGATTGTAAAGATCTCAAGGGAAAGTCACCCATTTAATTTGAAGACCTACGGAGGCCCACATGTCAGGCATGCCCAGACCCGCTTCTCCGATATGGTTAGTCCCAGGGCTGCCACGTGTACTATCGAACCGGAGCTACCTCCCGCAAGGGGGAAGCTCCGGGCCATGTACCGAAGAGGCACCCCCGGACCTAACCCCAGAACCGTGGGAAGCTCCGGCACTGCCACGTGTCAGATAACGCCGGAACCATCCGTTCTCCACAGTACGCTCCGGCATTGCCACGTGTCCTACAGTTGGATCTCCTACCTCTAACCTCCGGAGGGCTCCACAACGGCTCCGGATCTTCGAGAGGGAATCAAGGCCCGATTAAGTGTCATTAATACTACATTAATGACACCCGATCGGATGACCTTAATCACCAGTAACGGTGCTGTCAAAGCCCATAACTCGGTCATTAAGGAGAATCGAATGTACTGAATGTATATCAATATTAGTAACCGCCGGGGCCACCTGTCGGGCCAGGCAAATTTGTAACGGTCTGTCCTTATACTATAAAAGGACAGGCCGACGGTACAGAGAAGGGGGGATCTGAACTGATCTGACCTGATTCGATCACACACCATTGATCAAACGCACAACAATCAATACAACAACACACCCCGTGGAGTAGGGTATTACGCTCAGGCGGCCCGAACCACGTAAATCCTCGTGTCTCCTACATTACTTTGATTTTCACCTTCTTGAATCTCCGCGCGCCCACACCGAACCACAAACTCCTTCAACACTTTAGCAGTGTCGGGAGATCTGCCGGATCAAAACCACCGACACTCGCCCAATCATCTTCTGACACATGTGGATACTAATGGAAGGGGTTCTCATGGTTCTTCTAATAAGTCACAAGCTTATTTTTGTAGGTCCTCTATGCAAGAGATATCATCTTCATAGCTAGCTTCTCCCCCTTCTATTTCATATGTTCCGAATAATGAACGTATGGTTGGATAGAGCTTTCGAAGAGTTCATCCTTTTCATTTTCGGTCAAGCGATGAAATCTTTGCAGGTTTAGCGGCACCATTTCCCGAGAAGCTAGACCAAAAATCCTGGACAGTCTTGTATTCACATCATGGACCAGGGATAAGCCTTCGTCATTAGCCTCATCAACAGTCACAATGTCTGTCAGCCACGTCGTCCATGACCTTTTCTTTCTTCTTTTACCAGAGGCGGATGCTTCATGAGTCCGTTGTTGAGCCTCCTCTTCAATATGCTGCTGATGCTCCAACTGAGACATCTTCAAATTCAATAAAATTTACTGAAATTCTATAAAACAGATGCAAATTTCAGTCACATTCGCACAAACA
The DNA here is from genome assembly GCA_036927565.1 of Tuctoria greenei. NCBI lineage: Eukaryota > Viridiplantae > Streptophyta > Magnoliopsida > Poales > Poaceae > Tuctoria > Tuctoria greenei. The sequence goes on from JAYESD010000008.1 coordinate 37,604,677, forward strand.
GTCACATAAGGGAGCAAATTCTCTCATGGCATGTGTACCTTAATAAGAAAAAGATCAATGTGCCATGTGTAAGGACAATCCAAAGCAATCTGACACAACCAAACAATCATTAAATAATAGACTGTCACAAGTCTATCACACAAGTTACAAGTAAAGACAATAGCTCCGGAAAAAATACCTCAAGACCTTCATAAATATACTAAACATTGACCTGTACTTGCATTCTCTCGTGAAGTATTAGAAGGCTATTATACAAGAGTACCATATGATCATTGATGAGGACCCCCGAGGGATATAGTTTAGGCGTTGAGACTTGGACATACGAAGAGGATCCAAAGAATAGAGAGTTAACTCACCCTACACTACACAACTTAGGAATAGCTACATTACCCAATAATGTAATAAGACGAGTAGAGACGTGTTATGATCCTAAGTTGTGTTGTTTTGATTTGTGACTGTTTTCTTGTTTGTGGTTGCGATGTGTGTTGTGTAATGCTTTGACACCTTGTACACAACCTCATCTTTTTATTGAAATAAAATAATATTTTTACAAACTTATTCTCCTTGATGCATATAATGGGACTCGTATATAACAATAGTTATTTTCTTATCTTATTCTAAAACAACACCCCAACATCAGATGGCAGGCAGAGGTAGGGGACGTGGTCGTGGGGTACCCCTTAACAATGATGAGGATGACGAGATTCCGATACCATAGTGGAACGGAAGGGGTGCCCGTGGAGCACCAGTAGCGAATCAATTGTAACAAATGATGGCGATGCAAATGCAATTGACGCAGCATTTGACACAGATTGTGAACAACATGCAACAAGCACCTCCACCTCCACCGCCACCGCCACCGCCTCCTCGTCAGCAGCCAAGATCTTGTCTAAGGGACTTCATGAACACTCAACCTCCTGTCTTTTCAAATGCTATAGAGACTATGGATGTTGACAACTGGTTAAAGACAATTGAAAATAAGATGGGAGTAGTTCAATGTGAAGGAAGAGAAATAATACTTCTTGCATCTCATCAACTCTCTGGACCTGCAGCTGACTGGTGGACTGCTTATACAACTGCACACCAAAACCCGGAGACCATCACATGGCAAGAGTTTGTGCACAACTTTCGAAACCATCATGTGCTTGAAGGAGAAATTCAAGCAAAGCGTCAAGAGTTCCTCGCACTAAAGCAATAGAATATGAATGTGCGGGAGTATTTGAATAAGCTTACACAGTTATCCCGCTTGCTTCTGGAGATGTATATACCGATGCAAAGAAGCAGTTTTGTTTCAAAGAGGGGTTGGATAAGGAGATACAATTTATGATGTCCTCTAACGACTATGCTTACTTTCAACATATGGTGGATAAGGCTTTCACCGTGGAAAGGAAGAGGAAGGAATGTGATGGAGAAGATCGCAAGCGAAAGATGGTGATGGGGCAATCATCTGTCAGCAACAACCGCCCTCACTTTAGTCTACAACATATGGCACACATGAGTCGTCCTGCCAACTCCATTTCACCAGTGCCATATACCTAGCAAGGTCAGCAGATGCAACACCAACATTCCTCTCATCTAATAGGGCAGCAACCACAACATAATAAGTAGCTAGACAATAAAACTCGAGGTACAAACATGACTGGACAATGTTACAACTGCGGTGAGAGAGGCCACTACTCCTTCAGTTGCCCAAAGAAGTAGTCGACACATAATCTATCGTGTGTCCAGGTCAATAACATGTCATTGGAGGATTTTCAGGGCACATCTGAAGCAGTGAATGGTATGTCTCGTGATGATTCTCACTCTACTACAATATTACATGATAGCGAGGAAAGTTTACCCTAATGTAAGTCAAAGCATAAGGGGGGTAGCCTACCGGTTAAAGCTACCTTGAGGCATTATAAGGAGGAAAATGATTCACATGTGCAAGATGCAAGATGCGCGACTGCTCTTCAAGTGGAGACTTATGCGAAAACTCTAGCGTTGGAGACAGATGCATCTTCTGTGTAACAAGAGGCAACTGCTCTCCAATTGGAGACTTCTGCTGCTTCTCTATAACTAGAGGCAATTGCTCTACAATTGGAGACTTTTTCTGCTTCTCTATAACTGGAGGCAATGATATCTCTGGAATTGGAGATAGAGTCATATGCTCTGGATTTTGATGCAGAAGCAGACCTGCCTTAGGAACAACAATGAGGTCGACGCGAAAGCTGCTGCTGCTACTCGGTCAACAACAATGAGGGTCCGTCTCCACTGAACCCTTCTAGCAACTGCATCCCACATAATCAGAGTTGTATCTTCCGGTGGCACTTCGAGCTCTAGGTTTTTTGTATTTTCATGCACCATGTGCACCTTGACCACAACATAGGCTGTTGTGTCCACTTGGATGTCGTCAAGCATGGTCTGATTGGGATACACTAACCCTCTCCCGACCTCCATTCGAGCGATTCCTCCAAACATTAGCAGAAGGTTGCATGTTGTTGTCTGAGCCAAGTTATGTATTGTGTCTGGCTCAATTGAAGGTCGAGATGATGGTGCCTGAAGATCCTCCTGTAGTTGTCCACCCCTAGCTACTGTAGAAGCAAAGCTGCTCCTACGCTCCTCGTCGTTACTTAAGATGAACAACACATTATGGATTGGCATACCTGCTCCCTGCATCATAATCTTCACGTCTCCTAGGACCTTTCTTCTCAGCTGCATTTTCAGCTCCTCGGGGTTAACCTGTGATGTCAAGGTCGTTTTCTTCTTCCGATACATATTTTTGTGTTCCGAAAAACCATCCATTCAGGTCAACTTATTGGAAATACCACGAACACAACCTCGTTGCTCCTTGGTTTGTAGGGCCTTGCTGGGGGTATCATTTTCCCTCTCACCATTTGAGTCTTCGCTGCTCAGGCTCAAGGCCCTTTGAGCGATAGGTAAAGTGCTCAGGCTATAGAAGGTGACATGGCCTGACTCAGTCAACTGTGAACGAGCACGCATAAATGGTCTCAGCTGTCCACTAAAAGTGGTGTATGGATTCTCAAGACTGCTGGATGCCAATCTTTCATCCTCTTCTTCCCAAATCCTTTTTCTTCCAGCATAACCGGTGTTGCCGAGGTGGTGGTCAAGCTCGTTCTGCGATCGGAGCCACTTCATACGTTCACTGGTCCTAGCAAATTTCTCTGATTCACAGTTTTCAACAAATCTCGCTGTCGGTACCCTGGGTACCATATACCCCTTGGGATTGTAAAGATCTCAAGGGAAAGTCACCCATTTAATTTGAAGACCTACGGAGGCCCACATGTCAGGCATGCCCGGACCTGCTTCTCCGATATGGTTAGTCCTAGGGCTGCCACGTGTACTATCGAACCGGAGCTACCTCCCGCAAGGGGGAAGCTCCGGGCCATGTACCGAAGAGGCACCCCCGGACCTAACCCCAGAACCGTGGGAAGCTCCGACACTGCCACGTGTCAGATAACGCCAGAACCGTCCGTTCTCCACAGTATGCTCCGGCGTTGCCACGTGTCCTACCGTTGGATCTCCTACCTCTAACCTCCGGAGGGCTCCACAACGGCTCCGGATCTTCGAGAGGGAATCAAGGCCCAATTAAGTGTCATTAATACTACATTAATGACACCCGATCGGATGACCTTAATCACCAGTAACGGTGCTGTCAAAGCCCATAACTCGGTCATTAAGGAGAATCGAATGTACTGAATGTATATCAATATTAGTAACCGCCGGGCCACCTGTCGGGCCAGGCAAATTTGTAACGGTCTGTCCTTATACTATAAAAGGACAGGCCGATGGTACAGAGAAGGGGGGATCTGAACTGATCTGACCTGATTCGATCACACACCATTGATCAAACGCACAACAATCAATACAACAACACACCCCGTGGAGTAGGGTATTACGCTCAGGCGGCCCGAACCACGTAAATCCTCGTGTCTCCTACATTACTTTGATTTTCACCTTCTTGAATCTCCGCGCGCCCACACCGAACCACAAACTCCTTCAACACTTTAGCAGTGTCGGGAGATCTGCCGGATCAAAACCACCGACAGTTGGCGCGCCAGGTAGGGGCGCCTGAGATTTCAAGAATGGTGAACTCCGTTGCTGGATCATCCAATGGTCAACCCGCTCTTCAGGCTGTTGGAGGCAATCCCTCCAATATGCCCCCACCAGCAAGAGCCTCAGCGCCAGCAGGAGTCACACAGCCACCACCGCCGCCTCCTCCAGCAAACCAAGCTGGACAACGCGATGGTGCACCGGCGTCCATCACGGCGTCGGCGAATCATGACAATCCGGAACATGCGCTTCATGCAGCGCGTGCTCTTCTTCAACGTCCACCACCTCCTGATACATCCCGGGATGCATTGGAGCAGTGGAGAGCTGATGTGGAACATTTGGTTGCAGCCGCAGCCGACCGCATCAGCAACCAGGGTCCTCCTCCTTCAGGACGGGCCCCGTCGCAGCGGCGGACTTTGTCTGGTAGACTTGGTCTGCACGTCTCCAACAACAGGAGACGAGCTGCGTCACAACAAGTGACGTCGTTGCCCTCTGGGGCACGACACACCCATACGGTATCCAGGCTTTCAACTCATGACCTCCGGTCGGAGCATGATCGCCGATATCGTCAGCAAGACGGCCGAGTCCATATTGAGCGTGCTCGTGAGAGACGAGAGGCTCAAAGCACTCCTGCTCCCGAGGGAGTAGGAGGAGGCTGTTCAGCCCTAGCCATGCATCTGCGCATGGTCAATTGGCCACAGAAGTTCCAGCCTCATCTGCCGGAGAAGTTCGACGGGACTGTCAACCCCGCCGAATTTCTTCAGATTTACTCCACTGCTATTTTGGCAGCTGGAGGAAATGAGGCTGTAATGGCCAATTATTTCCCTGTGGCTTTAACCGGAACCGCGAGGTCCTGGTTTATGAGCCTTACACCCAACTCTATCAACAGTTGGGAGGAGTTGTGCCGACAGTTCACCGCCAACTTCGGGAGTTCATACACCCGACCAGGCACCGAACTGGATCTTTTTGCCGTCGTGCAAAAAGAGAGAGAATCCTTGCGATCCTTCATACAGAGGTTCTCTCAGGTACGCAACACTATTCCTTCTATCTCTAGCGCCTCTGTCATTGTGGCATTCAGACAGGGAGTACGGGATAAGAAGATGCTGGAGAAACTGGCAATCAAAGAGATTACCAGTGTCACGGAGCCCTTCAGCTTGGCTGACAAGTGCGCCAGAGCTGCGGAGGGCCGTGAAATGCACTCCAAATCAACTCCGGAGGGTAACAAGAAATCCTCCAAAGAAGAAGCCGCTACCTCCGGGAACGTCAAGAAGAAGAAAAAGACCAACGGCAAGAAGAAGCCGTCGGCCGGTACATCCAATGCCGCAGCTGCTGCAGCTCCGGGTGGCCGGGGGCCACGCCCCGAAAAGCGACCTCGACCGTCTTCAGAAGACGGAGGCAAATCCAAGGTGTGGTGTCCAATTCACAAAACGGGCAGCCACAGTTTGGAAGATTGCCAGGAGGTCCAAAACCTCGCCGAGCGCTACAACAAGCGCCGGGAAGAGTCTCCTTTCCGTCAAAGGGAAGGAAAACAGAAAGTCGACGAAGCTCCGGCTGAAGAGGAGTTAGGGTTCCAGGATCCCAAAAAGGTCCTGAAAGCCGTCTACACCTCCGTCGACGACGATTCCGACGTCTCTGACAACGAGCGTCGAAAAACCATGAACACTATTTTTGGTGGATCATGGGACATCACCTCCCACCGTGTCATCAAGACTATGCATCGGGATATGGCCGCTGTAGCTCCTACAGCTAGACCGGAGCCACATCGAAAGTGGATGGACACAGCCATCACTTTTGATGCTTCGTACTGTCCTCAAAGCATGGTCGGAGCTGGACAGATACCTTTGATGGTATCTCCCACCATCAATAACATCCAGCTCCATCATGTTATGGTGGACGGAGGTTCGGGGCTGAACCTCATAAGCTTTGAAGCTTTTACCAAGCTTCAGCTCCGACCTTCGGATCTCCATCCCTCCCGACCTTTCTCCGGAGTAGGTCCGAGGGCCATTACCCTACTCGGAGCTATTACTCTTCCTGTTACCTTCGGGACACGGGAGAAGTATCGCACCGAGAAGTTGGTCTTTGACGTTGCTCAGATCAACTTACCATTCAACGCCATCTTGGGTAGGCCTGCCCTGTACAAATTCATGGTTGCCGCTCATTATGGTTATCTGGTGTTGAAAATGCCAACACCAGTAGGCGTTCTCCGGATCCGCGGAGATCATACTGCAGGAGTAACTGCTTTGGAGGAACTTCATGCGCTCACTACGGCGCAAGAGGAAGACTCCAGGCAGGAGCAAGCTCCAAGACCTCCGAGCATTCGTCAGCGAGGCTCGACGTCAGCACCTCGTGTGCAGCCAAGCGGCGACACCGACATTCCCGTCAAAGTCGTCCAAATTGGTTCCGATGCCGCTCAGACCATCCGTATATCAGGAGGGCTGAACGACAAATAGGAACTCGCGCTCATCACTTTCCTCCGGGCAAATGTTGACGTGTTTGCTTGGCAACCGTCACAAATGCCTGGGATCCCCAGAGAAGTGATTGAGCACAATCTGAAGATCTACCCAGATGCACGGCCAGTACACCAGAAGCCTCGGAAGCAATCCATAGAACAGCAGAACTTCATCCGACAAGAAGTGAAGAAGTTGCTCGAAGCTGGATTCATCTGAGAGGTCTTCCATCCAAAATGGCTGGCAAACCCAGTCATTGTACCCAAGGCCGGCGGGAAGCTTCGGATGTGTATCGACTACACAACACTAAATAAGGCATGTCCAAAAGATCCATTCCCATTACCCAGAATAGATCAGATAGTGGATTCCACCTCCGGGTGTGAATTACTGTGTTTCCTAGACGCATATTCTGGGTATCATCAAATCAGAATGTCTAGGGAAGATGAAGAACATACTTCTTTCATCACAGTAGATGGATTATATTGTTACACAGCCATGCCATTTGGTCTCAAGAATGCAGCTTCAACTTTTGTACGAGCTATGTACAAAACTTTTGAAGAACTCATTAGAGACATAGTGGAAGTGTACGTCGATGACATCGTGGTTAAGGTCAAGAACAAGGAGTCTCTCCTTGACACCTTGCAGGCTGTCTTCGATAAGCTGCGGGTCACCCGCACGAAGCTAAACCCAGACAAGTGTGTCTTCGGGGTTAGCTCCGGAAAACTTCTTGGTTTCCTGGTGAGTCACCGGGGCATAGAAGCTAATCCGGCGAAGATCAAAGCCATTGAAGACATGCGGCCACCAACCCGCATAAAGGATGTCCAGAAGCTAACTGGATGTCTAGCAGCCCTTAACCGGTTCATTTCAAGACTGGCGGAACGGGCACTTCCCTTCTTCAAGTTATTTAGGAAGTCCGGACCATTTCAATGGTCTGAAGAAGCAGAGAAGGCATTCCAGGAGCTGAAACAGTTCCTCACCACCCTACCAATCCTGGTAGCTTCGAACCCTGGTGAGCCTTTATTGCTTTATATTTCAGCAACTGACGAAGTTGTTAGTATGGTTCTGGTTGCAGAGAGACCAGAGCCGCCCCATATTCAGGACTCCAGATCCCTTCGGGAGGGTCCGGATGTCCCTGAAAGCGAGTCGGGGCCTCAGCTCCCAGACTCGAACCAACAAGGAGGTACTTCAGAAGACCCAGACCACTCCGGGAAGGTCCAGGTCGTTGCTAAAGTAGCTCCGGGTCCCTCTAGCCAGGATCCGGAGATCCCTGAAGAAGTGCCGGATCCATCAGCAAGGATCCGGGTTGATAAAGAGGAAGCTCCGGGCCCCTCCGGGAGGGTCCGGACCATCCAGCGCCCAGTGTACTTCATCAGTGAAGTACTTCATGACGCCAAGACTCGATACCTAGAGGTGCATAAGCTGCTCTATGCAGTTCTTATTGCCTCCAGGAAGCTTCGCCATTACTTCCAAGCTCACAAAATTTCGGTGGTGACCGCTTATCCACTCCGAGCAATTTTGCATAATCCCAATTCAACTGGGAACATCGCAAAATGGGCAGCGGAATTGGCTGAATTCGATCTCGAATTCATTCCGATCAAGCAATCAAGAGTCAAGCATTGGCAGATTTCGTGGCGGAATGGACTCCCTCTCCATCAAACCCTGGGGGCCCCACTGAGCAGAAGTCGGAACACAAGACTCCGGTCTTCACCGAGCCTCACTAGACCCTCTACTTTGACGGCTCCATGCAAAAGCAGGGGGCCGGAGCTGGAATCCTTCTCCTCGCGCCAACCGGAGAGAAGGTAAAATACATGGTACACCTTGACTTCAACACAACCAACAACATGGCGGAGTACGAATCACTCATCTATGGACTAAAGGTAGCACTGTCATACGGTGTCAAGCAACTGCTGGTCAAGGGAGATTCGCAGCTCATCGTTAAGCAAGTGAAGGGTGAATGCTCCTGCAACAATATCCAGCTAGCTGCTTACCTCCTTGAAGTCCAGAAGCTTCAAAAGGACTTTGAAGTCCTAGATCTTCACCATGTTCAGCATGCTCTCAATGCTGAAGCCGACGAACTCTCGACGAAAGCATCAACCGGAGCTCCGGCTCCTGATGGAATCTTCGTCCGGAGGTTGTCAAAACCCACAGCTCAACCTGCCGAACTGAGCGAAGGGGGCGAGATCAGCATCCCGAAGCTGACGGTCCCGATGGCCCTGTTACCATGGCAGCCATCAAGGGTCGTAGGTGCTGCCGGAAGCTCCGAGCAACCCAGCACGCAAGACTCAAATGCTCAAGCTAGCTTCGATGCATGGATCTCGGAGATCCGGAGCTACTTGAAAGACAACATCCTTCCTGACGATGATGTATTCGCTGACCGGATAGTCAGATTGGCTAAAAGATACACGTTGGTAGAAGGGGATCTCTACCGACGCGGTGCCAACGGCGTCCTAATGCGGTGCATCACAAGGGAAGAAGGTTGCGAGCTCCTCGCAGAAATCCATGGAGGCGAGTGTGGGAACCACGCGTCCTCCCGCACGCTGGTCGGTAAAGCCTTCCGACATGGCTTCTACTGGCCTACAGCGCTCCAGGATGCAACTGAGCTGGTGAAAAAATGCAAAGCATGCCAATTTCATGCAAAGCAAATCCACACACCGGCTCAGTCCCTACAAATGATACCTCCTACATGGCCCTTCGCCGTGTGGGGGATGGATATCTTGGGACCTTTCCCAAGAGCCGTCGGAGGTTACAAGTTCATGTATGTCGCCATTGACAAATTCACCAAGTGGTCGGAAGCAACTCCAGTTGTTACAGTCAACAAGCAATCTGCTATCAATTTCCTGCAATCCATTGTATGCAGATTCGGAGTCCCAAACAAGATCATCACTGATAATGGGACCCAATTTACAAGCTCCACATTCCAAGGATATTGCGAAGACCTCGACATTCAAGTTTTCTATGCCTCCGTAGCACATCCGGCAAGCAATGGCCAAGCCGAGAGAGCAAATGCTGAAATCCTGAAAGGACTTAAAACGCGCACTTATGAGCGCTTGAAAAAACATGGAGCCAACTGGATAGAAGAGCTTCCACCCATCTTATGGGCCAACAGGACAACTCCAAACCGGTCAACTGGAGAGACACCCTTCTTCTTGGTGTACGGAGCCGAAGCAATCCTTCCTCCGGAAATAACCATGGGGTCACTCCGAGTCCGGACCTTCGACGAAGCCACGCAGGACCAGCTCCGGCGTGAAGACCTGGACCTCCTTGAGGCGGAAAGGTGCCAAGCAGCTGTTCGGAATGCCCGATACCGCCAAGCTCTTCGGCGCTATCACCAACGGCATGTACATCACCGACAGCTCGAGGAAGGCGATCTGGTGCTACGGAGAATACAATCTAGAGAAGGGTTAAACAAACTCTCCCCCAGCTGGGAAGGACCCTTCCGAGTGATTAAAGTATCCCGTCCTGGAAGCGTTCGCTTGGCTACCGAGGATGAGACACCTCTCCCAAATCCTTGGAACATCGAGCACCTCCGTAAGTTCTATGCCTAGCATCACGGAGGTGAGTCTATAGTAACATGTAGTGTATGTTATAGAGTCATTGTACAGAGTCGGGTAGTTCCTCCGGGAGAACAGCCGGACCTTTCCCGGAAGGTCCGCAAAGTTCATGCAACACTTGTCACAGTCTCAGAACTAAAAGTGTGGCTAGCTACCTTGGGTCAAACAAGAAATGAAACACACTTAGCCTGGTTCCGTACCCTAAGAGTGTACTTGTTTCCCCTGTACCCCGGACCTATAATGAAAGACATCTTCATATGAAACAGACGCCACGTGCATTTACTTTGTACAGGCTCAACATTTTTTATTTTTCTCTTTCTTGTTTATAACCAAGGCATGCAGTTCTTAAGAAATTTTAGTTCAACCGGTTCATATATGATTCGAGTTGTATTGTCTATTCTTTTGGATTCAAACATTGTTCATGGCCCACTCGCCTGAATGCCGCCAAGCCAATCTAGGGCCGGAGTGTGCTATCGACTTAGCCTGGTCAAGCACCCTAAGTACGCCACTCTACCTACACCTCGGCAGGCCGAAGTAAGGCGGGTCCAAGTACAATTAGATCCGGAAGAAAAGGCATTACATTCGGTTGTATTTAGAATCGCGTTTGACTTAATATTTATTCGAGAACAGTAAGTCATGACGAATTTATAAGCAAGGAACGAATTTTACTATTTTTCTTGGCTTCAGTGTGCAGGAAAAATAAAGTCCACGTTGATGGAGAAAATCCGGAGCTAACAAAGCTCCGACTCCCCTAGATAGTTAGTAATCGATGTTAAGCATTGAAAACAAGCATTACCGGAACAACCAAGCTCCGGTAGAACTAGGGGGGCCAGCCGTCGACGCGAAACAAGAGATAGTGAGAAGATTCTGCAAACGGAGTCTGCTGCTACGTGTTAGCAAAGGTCAATGCCGAAGCTACTAAGCTCCGACAACCTGAAGGTTTAACTATCGATGCTCTACGCGTTGATAGGAACTACTGCCGGAGCTACTAAGCTCCGACAACCTCAGGGGGCCTTCACTATCGATGACTTCGGACCTACATTCTACAAGTTCGAAGTAAACAAGTATTCAACATCACACAGAATCCTCATGGTACATGTTCACAATCAAATTGTGTACATCTACCAGGGGGCCAAGTAAAGACAAAAGTGTTGAAGACAAAAAATGAAATTCGCAGAATCGCAAAATGTGGATTTCATTCATCTGGAGACAAGGGATTACAAAATTGGAAAAGGAAAAGAGAGAATACAAGTAAAAGGTACAGGGATGGTCCTAGACCCTACGGAAGAACTGAGCGACCTTCTAGGCAACCTCCGACACGTTAGCCCGGGCAGCTTCGCCTTCTCCTTCAATGGGACCTTCCAGCACTGGGTCCAGAGGGAACTGGGGATTCCGGTTGGTGTAGCACATCAGCATGTATTCTGCGACATTCTTCGCCAGGGACTGCCCCTCAACCTCCAGCTGGTCCGAAATGGCGTCACCCATCTTGGAGAGCTTTCTACCTGTCGAGCTTAACGCCTGTAGCGCCAAGTCTAGCTCTGGCTCCGGATCATCCGGAAGCACGGGACTAAACCCCATCGGCGTCAGCGCGTCGTCAGCCTTGCTCAGGAACTCCCAAATTTGAAGGGAGTCCAAAGCCCTTGAGCTCTTTTGTTCTTCCAGGGATCTTCTGGCCGCCACCAGTTCTGAATTCTCGCAAGTAAGGCGCTCCACCTCTTTAGCATTTTGCTGAATCTTTTCAGCAAGCTGCCTTTCGAGTCTCCCGAGCTCCTTCTCCCGGAGATGAATCTCGTTCCGGCGGTTGACCAAGTCCTTCTCCCTGCCCTTCACTTTCTTCTCCCTGGCAACGAGGGCACACTCTTGCTGGTAGAGCTCCTGTCCTCGCAGCCAGGCCTTCTCCTTCTCCTCGGCGCAACGCGCATCCAATTGCTTGGAGCGTTCCTCGAGGCCCTTGTCAGCTAGAGCCACCTTTTCGGTGAGCTCCTCCTCCCTCCGCACGACGTCATCCTGCAGCTCTAGGAGTTCCTGCTCTTTATATTCGAGCCGCTTCTCCCTCTCTACGAGTGCCTCTCGGCGCTTGATGATTGTAGTGTTAATGGCCTCAAGCCTTTCTTGGCGTTCATTGGTCGCACTGTTAGCTGCTTGGGTTTGCTCATAAATCTCCCGGGATTGAGCATCGAGGGCGCGAGTCAGACTCTCCCGATCATCCAACAACTTGCCCCAGTACTCCAGGCGGACCTTTTCCTGCCTGATCCATTCCTTGTCGTCCGCCAGCCTCGACTGCGCCAGCTTGGTCTCGAAGTAGAGCCGGTTACGCCACCGCCTAAGGGTTTGGCGCTCCTCTTCAAGAGCCTTGCTGTCGTGGAAGAAGGCCAGTTGGACCTGACGCAGGCTGGAGCAGGCGTTGTCGATAGACAATGACAACGGAATAGGTTCCGGACCTGCTGGGGCCACTCCCGCTGGTTCCAGCGGATCTTCAGAAACAAAAATTGGGTCCCACTCCACAAGAGTGGTCCCCTGGGACTCTGTGGCACTAGGGCCATCCTCCGGGATGACCTCAGTCACCATCAAGGAAGGTCCCGCCACCAGGTCTTCATTCACCCCCTCAAGCAGGGGGCCAGCGACGTCTTCAGGGAGCTCCGGCTCAGCCGTGGGTACCTCCGACGTCACTGCTTCCGGAGCAGAAGCCGCCTCTAGTTCTGGCCTGGGGACCTCCTCCGATGGGGGCTCAAGCACCGAAGCCTCAACAACGGCCGGCTCGAGCGTCGGAAGGTCTTCATCTCCAACTGGCTCTATGGCCGGAGCTCTAACAATAACCGGCTCTGCGGCCGGTGCTTCTGAGGTAACCGGCTCAACTGCCGGGACTTCATCAACACCCAGCTCGTCTGACGGGATTCCAATCACCTCCGGCTCAACCGTCGGGGCTTCAACAACTTCCGGCTCTGAGGCCGGAATTACCGCTTCCTCCGGCTCAACCGCCGGAGCTTCCATCATCACAGCATCAGGACCCGGAGCTTCAGCCTCCGGGACAAGTGCCGCTGGCGCATCTTCTCTCCCGTGGTCCGGCGCTACCACGGGAACCTCAGGGGATGAGTCGAGGTCCATGACCACGACAGCTGGCGCCAGAGCTGTCGCGGCTTCCGCCACCACCGGAGCTGGCGCCAGGGCAGGAGCAGAGGGTTCTGCCCTCGCAGTCTCAGCTGCTGCGGCTGAGGGTGGAGCCTCGCTCTTTTTCTTGGGAACGCTGCAGATGATGGATAAAGAAACTCAAAAAACAGTTACTATGACAAAGTGACTGTCCAAAGTAAAGTTCAAAACTTACCTCGGGAGGTTTCCGCACCAGCTTGCTCGGAACCTCTTTCCCGGACGCTCCGGGCTAACCACCGCAGCCGCTGGTGTAGATGCCCTGGAGGACCTCCCGGGACCTGATGCAGCAGCGGGCGCTTCCTTAGTCGGGGCCCCCCTCAACAGAGAAGCACCTCCGGACCTAGGGGCCCCAACTGACCCTGGCGCTGGAGTCACGCGCTCGAAGCTGACATCATGAGGAGGCACCACCGTGGGCACCATCGCCGCAACCGCAGGAGACCTCTCCCTCCGGGGAGAAGGAGGTGACGCCAAGGCTGTAGACCTGGAGGACCCTATGGCAGCCGAATATTTCCTCTTCCGGCGCACGGGTTCCTCTGCCAACTCCTTACCCTTGCCGACGACCTCAGTCCTGGGCTTCGGAGCAGGGGGGACCACCTTCGGGGACTTCTGAGATCACCACTTTGGTGGTCGATCTCCTCTCGACGATACCGAGGTCGTCGAGTTCCGGCATTTTCTGCCGGAGCTCCCTCCGGAACTCTACTGCCTCGTTCAGGGGGGGGGGGGAAGCCAATGGCGGGAACAAGTCATCACCCGGAATGTCGATGCCGTGCTGGAATTTCTTGAGGTGGAACTCCATGGTTTTCCTCGCCATGTCGGACTTCCGCCCGGACTCGATCCGGTCGCTATCCATCATGCCGCTGAGGGCCCAAGCGAGTTTCTCCCTCCTCTTCAGCGGTGCCCACCTGTTAACCAGGAAATTGCAAAACACCGCTTGAGGAGTTAGACCTCCTTCCACGCACTGGCGGATCCTGGTCAGAGCGGGGTTGAAGGTTTCCGCCAACACCGGAGCTTCACTCCAGATTGTCGTGTCGATGCTGGGGAGGCCTTCGGGCAACTCCAGTCTCTCGTGCTCCTCCACCCAGACCACTATCCAGTCTTTCTTCTAGTCATCCCACTTCCCAGAAGGGAACGACCGGAGGTACTTGAATGGGCATTTCTTGCGCTTCACAAAGTAGTAGAAGCCAAGATTCTCATTGCTCCTCCCGGTGGTATGGACGGTGAAGAAGGCCCAAAAGAGTTTGACGCAGGGGGGAATGCCCACCCACATCTCACAGAAGTGGACAAAGATCGATACGAGGAGAATGGAGTGGGGGCCAAGGTGATACAGTTGCAGACCATAGAAGTCCAGCAGCATCAAGAAAAAGGAAGAAAAAGGTGGAATCAACCCCACCATGGCGTACGAGGAAAAGTACACCATCTCGCCGGAGTGCTCCTTCTCAAACGGAAGCCCTCCTCCGGCGCGGACCGAGCGGTCGAAGGAGTCCGAGGACCACCCCATGAGGGTCCGAACCTTCTTCACGTCGCCTTCGGTCTTCAAACGGCTTTCGCGGAGACCCAACCCCATCGCTGCACAGCAAGGCAGGAGAGGAAAAGCAAGCACGAGTTGGAGGTTTGAGCGCAAGAGCAAATGAGAGGCATAAAAAACTCCAAACGGTGCGCGCTTTCCTTCTTAAGTAAGCCCTTGCGACGCCTGGATGGAAACCACAGGGAAGTCGGAGATACCGCTTAAAAGTTCCACCCAGCCAATGACAAGAGGGCCCGGGACCACTTCGACGACCAAGTCGAGGTTCCTACCAGGCGAACGGTTGTCATCACGAGGCGAGAAGCCCGAGGGCGGCGGCCTGACAGGGCGCGCGGAACCGATACGATTTTCATATCGAGAACTGGCGACCTTCAATTGCGTGAGATCCGCACGCCGAAGATCTCACCTGCCGCACACGGGATACGCCATGTGGTGAAGGATTAACTCCAAACCATCGTCGACAGTACATCCGGAAACCTTTGAAGACTCATTTCAAAAGTCAAAGGATGGACCCACCTCTGGCGGAACGATTTCACCTAAAGGGTCTTCCCCGGAGGTAGGCCCAGGGGGCCACTGTCGGTACCCTGGGTACCATATACCCCTTGGGATTGTAAAGATCTCAAGGGAAAGTCACCCATTTAATTTGAAGACCTACGGAGGCCCACATGTTAGGCATGCCCAGACCCGCTACTCCGATATGGTTAGTCCCAGGGCTGCCACGTGTACTATCGAACCGGAGCTACCTCCCGCAAGGGGGAAGCTCCGGGCCATGTACCGAAGAGGCACCCCCGGACCTAACCCCAGAACCGTGGGAAGCTCCAGCACTGCCATGTGTCAGATAACGCCGGAACCGTCCGTTCTCCACAGTACGCTCCGGCATTGCCACGTGTCCTACCGTTGGATCTCCTACCTCTAACCTCCGGAGGGCTCCACAACGGCTCCGGATCTTCGAGAGGGAATCAAGGCCCGATTAAGTGTCATTAATACTACATTAATGACACCCGATCGGATGACCTTAATCACCAGTAACGGTGCTGTCAAAGCCCATAACTCGGTAATTAAGGAGAATCGAATGTACTGAATGTATATCAATATTAGTAACCGCCGGGGCCACCTGTCGGTCCAGGCAAATTTGTAACGGTCTGTCCTTATACTATAAAAGGACAGGCCGACGGTACAGAGAAGGGGGGATCTGAACTGATCTGACCTGATTCGATCACACACCATTGATCAAACGCACAACAATCAATACAACAACACACCCCGTGGAGTAGGGTATTACGCTCAGGCGGCCCGAACCACGTAAATCCTCGTGTCTCCTACATTACTTTGATTTTCACCTTCTTGAATCTCCGCGCGCCCACACCGAACCACAAACTCCTTCAACACTTTAGCAGTGTCGGGAGATCTGCCGGATCAAAACCACCGACACTCGCCCAATCATCTTCTGACACATGTGGATACTAATGGAAGGGGTTCTCATGGTTCTTCTAATAAGTCACAAGCTTATTTTTGTAGGTCCTCTATGCAAGAGATATCATCTTCATAGCTAGCTTCTCCCCCTTCTATTTCATATGTTCCGAATAATGAACGTATGGTTGGATAGAGCTTTCGAAGAGTTCATCCTTTTCATTTTCGGTCAAGCGATGAAATCTTTGCAGGTTTAGCGGCACCATTTCCTGAGAAGCTAGACCAAAAATCCTGGACAGTCTTGTATTCACATCATGGACCAGGGATAAGCCTTCGTCATTAGCCTCATCAACAGTCACAATGTCTGTCAGCCACGTCGTCCATGACCTTTTCTTTCTTCTTTTACCAGAGGTGGATGCTTCATGAGTCCGTTGTTGAGCCTCCTCTTCAATATGCTGCTGATGCTCCAACTGAGACATCTTCAAATTCAATAAAATTCACTGAAATCCTATAAAACAGATGCAAATTTCAGTCACATTCGCACAAACAGTCACATAAGGGAGCAAATTCTCTCATGGCATGTGTACCTTAATAAGAAAAAGATCAATGTGCCATGTGTAAGGACAATCCAAAGCAATCTGACACAACCAAACAATCATTAAATAATAGACTGTCACAAGTCTATCACACAAGTTACAAGTAAAGACAATAGCTCCGGAAAAAATACCTCAAGACCTTCATAAATATACTAAACATTGACCTGTACTTGCCAAAGTGTAATACTATAAGCGTAGTACTCCGAAAATATACTAAACACTGACCGGTGAATCACCAAAGTGCGGACTATTTCGACTCCAACCAAAGCATAATTCTCTAAGCGTAGTACTCCGAAAATATACTAAATATTGAACGAACCACCAAAACGCGGACCATTTCGACTCCAACCAAAGCGCGAACAAACCTTATTAGGGCAGTGCCGAGGTCGAGGAGGAGTCGAGGTCGACGACGGCAGCGCACGCGACAATGACCAAGAGGTTAGTGTCAAGGCAGCGACGAGCTCCGAGGAAGGGGACCGACGAGGCGGAGTGCTCCGGGGAAGGGAACGACGCGGCGGCGTGCTCGAGGAAGGGGATCAGCGCGCGAGAGCTAAAGTGTCGAAATTTTTTGCTAAGTGTTGGGAAGAGAGTTCGAGAGAGTTAAAAGTAACTTAGGGAAACAATCGGAGACGCGCCTCAGAAGAGCCACCGCTAGGCGCGTCTCCCACCGTATGTGTGCGTCTCTTTTCTCTTGAATTAATGCGAGCCATTCGAGCAGAATTCAAAGCGCTCCAACCTCACAGTGGGACCGTGCCAAAACTTAATATGCAAATGCTAAAATTCCATGTGAACGTTATTGATTGCCAAATTATTTTTTGTTTAATTTGACATCATTAACATCCATGCAGAACATGATGCAGACCCTGCAACGCCACACCATATATGCTCATTGCAACATGCTTAGACTTTTGAGGTGGGACAAAAGAACCTCACTTTCGCATAACAAGCGCATTGAAATCTGAGACACGCTCCTGAAAGGTGTGTCTCTCATGACCTTGTGGATATGCGAAAGCTGCTGTTCTTGCATCGGCGCACAACACGTGCTGAGGCGAGAACAACAACTTTCGCTGAGTTGTGCACGACCCCACCTTATATGCTCGTTCCAACGCGCTCAAAATTCCGAGGTGGGACAAAAGATCTTCACTACGTCATAATTCATAGAATCAACGCACATAATTAACTCCATGCAAAAGCTCAAATTCGGTGTGAATGGTCTTGATAGCCAGATTAAATTTTGCTTACTTTGACATCAAGACCGTCCACACCGACTTGATGTGAACCGTGCAACGCCATGCCTTATATGTTCGTTGCAACGCACTCAGACTTCCGAGGTGGAACAAAAGATCTTCACGGTCGCAAAACGAGCACATCATAATCGGAGACATGCTCTTGAAAGGTGCGTCTCTCATTACATTGTCGATATGCGAAAGCTGCTCTTCCTGCATTGGCACACAACACGCATCGACACGAGAACAACAACCTTTGCTGTGTTGTGCAATGCGACGTCTTATATGCTCGTTCCAATGCGCTCAGATTTCCGTGATGGGACAAAAGATCTTCACTATGGCATAATTCATAGATGCATTCGAGACGAACCATTGTGAGGTGCGTCTTGCATCACGTATGTCTCCCATTTTTCAGGGCAGAGCAAGTGCCATATTTACTTCTTAAGAAATAGAACACAAGATATCAATACTTCTCTACAAGAAACAGAGCACATATGACCAATAAAAGTCAAATTTTCATCCAAATGGCAGTATTTCCACACATTTGAGCATATATCACACAAATATCCAAATGAAAGTCATTTTTTTCACTCAATTGACCATATTTTCACATATTGAGCATATTTATACACAATCAATTTAGTACTTTATGTTGTGGTCTTGATTTTTTGAAATTCTTGATTTTTTCATGGTGGTCGTTCTGCAAGTAAGGAACTTCATTGGCTTATGGTATTCTTAGCTTGATCATCGAGGTAAAAAAAAAGGAGGAATCTCATCAAATTGGTCAAACTCTTCCTCATCAATGGCATTCTCGACTCTGACGATTCGTGGTTTCCAGGTATAACCACCTTATTCTTTTATTTATCGTGTTTGGAATATAGAACACTGGAGCAATGTGTTCTGCTAACACAAAAGGCTCCGACTTATATCCTTGATGGTTAAGATCAATGCTAGTGATCCCGTACTTGTCTTGTTCAACACCTTTGATTCCATCAACCCAGTTGCAACGGAAAAGAGGAATCTTGAATCCTTGAAAGTCAAGCTCCCAAATCTCATGTATTTGACCATAGTACATGTTTTTGTCTTGGCTCGGAACATCATAAGCATCAACACGGACACCTCTATTTTGATACGTGCTTTTCTTATCTTGTTCAACAGTGCATAACATGTATCTGTTTATGTCGTACCCTTGATATGTAATAGCTGTGAATATAGGACCATGAGCAAACTTTTATAGGTATTCACTTGTTTGTGTATCTGATGAGTGAGAAATCTAATCCCGGGGCCAACCAATGAATTTTCTCCTGTGTTCATTTGCTAACCATGATTCATTGCGGACAGGATTGTCTCTAAGCACCACCTCCTTGTGCTCATTGAAGTACTCTAACACAATGGACATCTATTGCAACACATGGAAATGAGCGCAAAAGAATAAATGTTGATCTAGAGTTATAGCCTTCTTCCCAATAGTCCCTTTTCCGGTGAGCCTCCCCTCATGACGAGACTTGGAAACACCAATCGGGTTACTCGGGTCTGTGTAGTTTAGAGCCCACTCCACAGCTTCCTCTGTAGAGTATCCTTGTACCATGCTGCCCTCAGGGTAAGCTTGATTTCTAATGAAGGACTTCAGTATGCCGTTTAATATCTCGTACGCATACATCTGGTGAAGGAACACAAGGCCAAGTAACTTTATCTCCTTAATAAGATGTGTTGTGAAGTAGACGCTGATATCGAAAAAGGCAGGTGGAAAATACATCTCAAGGAAGCATAAAGTTTCATATTGCTTTTTTCCAATGACTCGAGATCTTCTTCACTTAGTACTTTTTGACCAATTGCATTTGGAAAAAAAGCAAAACTCCATTATAGCGTCCCGAACATTGACCAGTAGGATATTCCGAATTCCAACAACAATTATCTACATAAGCAATACATAGTAATAATGAGACTTCACACCGGGAGCTACTTTTAGATCTGGAAATGAAATAAGCTTTGAGACGTTCGTCGATTAGCCGAATGGTACTTTCATATTTTTCAAGAACCCACAAAACTCTTTCTTCTCATTTTTTGAAAGGGTGATGCATGATGTGGATAATTTTGTTCCTTTTACTGAGTCATCGACCCACAACTCAGGCCTACTTCCCATTTTCTTTAGATATGCTCGTGGATGTCCATGATCTCTAGTTTTCCCATCTGTGTTAAGCAATGTCCCGAGTAGGCTCTCGCACACATTATTCTCAACGTGCATCACATCAATCGAATGATGGATGTCTACATCTTTCTAATACGGTAACTTCCAAAAAATTGATTGCATATTCTACATGTCATCTTTGCCAGTATTTTTGCCAATCTTTTTTCGCTTACCAAGGACAACATGGATATCATTGACCATTTCATAAACTTCATGATCTGTGAGATGAGGTGGAGGATGCCTCTTCTCAGTGTTACCATTGAAATTATCGTTCATTGGAATGTAGCGTCGATGTCCCATGTACACTATTTTTTGTGACTTGCTCAAATACTGTGAGTCTATTTCTCTCAAACAATATGGACATCCGCAACCTACTTTCTTACTCTGCCCGGACAAGTTATGTGCCACTGGAGAATCACTAACAGTCATAAATAAAATGGCTTTGTGGCCAAAGTACTCACGCTTGTGGTCATCCAAGACCTGCACCCCGTCATTGTATCACAACTGCTTCAGATCTTCGACTAGAGACCTGAAATAAGTGTCAATGTCATTCCCAGGTTGTTGTGACCCCGGTATCAGTCCTAACATCATAATATATTTCCGTTTGTTGCACAACCAAGGAGGAAGATTCAAAATTATTTGCACAATTGTCCATGTGCTATGTGTGCTACTGTTCAAAAAAGGATTCATACCATCGATGCTAATTGCGATCCTAATATTCCTAGGATCAATGGTGAATTCAGGATTTCGTGAATCAATGTTTCGCCACTGTGTGGCACCAGCAGGATGTCTAATCATTCTAGCATACCGCTTATGCTTCTCTTTGTGCCATCGCAACAATTTTGACTCCTTCTTGTTTGCAAACCAACACTTCAAATGAGGAATGATAGGAAAGTACCAAAATAACCTTTTAGGCCCTTTTTTCTTATATTGCAGTTCTCGTCATCACCGTCGTATTTCTTACAATTGAATTGGTCGACTCCACAAATAAGGCATTTCTTGAGGTTTTCGTACTCAGGTCCACGATATAGAATGCAATCATTCTTGCACACGTGGATTTTCTCCACCTCCAAACCCTGAGGACAGATTATCTGTTTTGCCTCATAAACTATCGTAAGGACTGTGTTGCCTTGGGGTAACATGTTCTTAAGGAGCGTGAACAATTCCTTAAAACTAAAATCACTCCATCCGTTACTCGCCTTCATATGGAAAAGTTTTATCATCGCAAACAGTCTAATGTACCTAGCCGAACAACCATGATACAATAGCTTCTTCGAGTCTTCCTACATCTTCTTGTAATTTGCAAGTTCACCATTACTGTACAGATCACCGTCACCATGTCTCTTGATATTGCGTACCATCTCCTCTATGTTATGCACCTGAAACACAATGTCGCTGTCGGTACCCTCAAGACCGGGTACCCCCGCATACAAGAAGAAGCTCCAGACCAGGCTTCCCCGCCAAGGAGGGCTCCGGAGCTGCCATGCGTGCTCCGGCTCTGGTCCCTTGCTCCCACCAAGGAGGGCTCCGGAGCTGCCACACACCCTCGCTCCCACCGAGGAGGGCTCCGGAGCTGGAGTGTGTCCCATGACCTGCAATAAGCCATGGGCCCTGAAGAATAAAGGGCAGTGTGTGATTACCAGTGTTGCATTGAAGGAACATGCCTACCTCTGGCGCACGATGTAGCGCACACCCTCTGTCAGGTACCACTGCATCCAATCACATCGTAGTGAAGGCGCCGCAGGCCTACCCCGCTCCGCCAAGTGGGTAGCTTACGACGACAAGACATACAGACAGGACATCCCCTGCCATCATCAACGACTACACATAACCATTAGCGTCTGACGCGGCAAGACGGCGGGTCTTCAAGCCGCGGTCAGAGGCAGCGTACGCGAGAAGCCTTATATCTTTAGGATAAGATCACCCCGAGACCACCTGTCGGACCCCAGACCTCACTTGTAAGGCGTCCGACCTTGGCTATAAAGGCTCAGATCACCACCGTTACAAAGGGATCCCCACATTTAACATCACACACACACATACCAGCAATACCACTCACCGTGGAGTAGGGTGTTACGCTCCTTGCGGCCCGAACCACGTAAAAACCATTGTCTCATACTTCCATCCGCTAGAACACTTGATTGAGGCCTAAGCCATGCCGAACAAAGAACCTCTGCGGGCTGCTCCTTAGCATATCAGAGGGAAGTGTCGCTCTAACACTTCGACAGTCGTTATCGATGAACCCTGATATATCTGACATGTTCACATCATAGTCGTGATCTTCTTCAACACTGGTAGGGACCTCCCTCTCCAAATATGAATCTCTCATCTCTGATTCATTAAGTCCATCCTCTCCATGTTTGTTCCAATATCGATAATCTACCATGAATCCATGCGTGATCAAATGTGACCTCAACATTTCATCTGTGCGATATCTCTTCTTATTCTTGCAATATTTGCAAGAACAACAATTAGTCCCTCTAATGTTGTCGAACATGTCTTTCTTCGCGAAATCGATAAATGCATCCACCCCATTGATATATTCAATGCAAAGGGACGGGCCATACATCCAACTTCGATCCGACGATCTACGTACAGAAAAGAAGAGCTAAATCAAAGAAATTGAAGCCAGTGATAGTCAAGATCTAAAGGGATAAAAAATAGTAAGGAACAGAAGAGGAGGAGATGACTAACTTTTTTTCAGATCCACTAATAATAACCACAAGACTTTTAGAAGGGCACCTCCAAAGAGGGAAAAAACATTGGGCAGATCTGGCAGCCACTTGTTCTGCCATAGTTGGAAGGTCATAGAAGGGCAATAGAAAATCGAGACGAATCTATTAAATGCACGTCTCTCTATAGAGGGAATGGGAGACGAGTCCACTTTCATGACAAAAGGAGACGTGCCTGACCGATGGGTATAGAAGACGGGTCTGATTCGATTATAAAAGGAGATGGGTGCCAGATAAAGAACGTCTCAGTTACAAAACAAATATAAGTCGTGCTCTAGTACAACGCGTCTTCCGTTTGTCAGAGAAGAGAGCACGTCTCTTGGATACTTACTTAACTAAGACAGGTTGTATAGTGACGCGTCTCCTTATACGTTCAACCGAACTGTGTCAGATCCTCGCTGACGCAGACTCGTCTTGCTTAACCATATCAGAGATGATCGTCTTTGAGCTCGTCGTCCATCTTTGTCTTCTATTTGGGTTTCTTACGTAGTTTTAGTTAATAAATGGAACTATAGGATCGTGATCCTTTGTTTGAGCCTTGCTCTGTACATGTTATTTATTTTCTTGGGGTGCCTGCCAGTTCTTTGCCGGCTTTGACGACGTGACCTAAGACCGTCCGCAGTGGCATACTGAATACACTGTTTCGCAGTGTAATTTAGAGTACGTACTGTAAAAGTAGAAGAAGAATAGTGTATAAAATATGTTCTAGAGGGCGCTGATGCGGATAGCCTAACTACCCACTCCAGCTTGTTTGGTTACATGGCTAGATTATAAAAAGCACGGCCTGATTAATTTCTCGTGTATGCACACACACCGTCGACAACATCTCATTTTCCTAAGCTCCTGCGAGCCATCGATCTCCCAAGCAGAGGTCCCGCATGTCAGCAGGATCGCCGATGACAGAAAAGCAAAATCTGTAACTAGAGACAATAGCATGTGTGTTCTAGTAAGGGACACGAATAATGTATTTCCTGCTTTGAAATATACTTCCATATTCAAATTCTTATCTAGATATATACTTCCATATTCAAATAAATTGCTCAATCTTGTGTCTTCATTAAAAAAACAGATATACTAATACTCAGGCGTCTGAACCGGTACGTCATTTCAGGCGACAGGCGCTGGCCGAAGCGCAGCGCTGCCGTTGTGTCGCGAGAACGGCAGCTAGTAATACAACTAATTTTTTTGTTAATTTTGTAAGAATTATTTTAATTGTAAAATAATAAAATAAATTTTTTTGTGATTGGTTAAACTCTAAAAGTTTAATAGTTAATTACAATGATTAATAGTTAATGATATATAGCTATTAGCTGTTTAATTACCCGATGCATGAAAATTTCTTAAATTCCAGGTATTTCAGACACTCCCTAAAAAAACTACTCAATCTTCGGGGATTATAATATAACAGGGGAAAAAGTCTACATAACCCCCCAAACTATGATATAGCGATTACTTAACCCTCTCAACTTTAAAACCGGATATTTAACACCTCAACCTTTGTAAAACCGCTTAAATAACCCCCTAATATGGTTTTATATGGTGGTTTTGCCATGATAGTGTTGAGATGACATTTTGCCCCTAACAATTGTATTCTTTCTTTATTTTCAAAAGATAACACTATTAACAATTTGTTCAGATGATGCTACGATCAAGAAGAAAAAAATGAAAAGAATATCACAGCTGTTGTGCTACATGCATATCATGTAGCCAATGATCAGGATACATCGTACATTGTTTTTTCTAAAGTACATCATGTTTTTTTCTAGAAAAATACATTGTACGTTGTAGTTAAGACGAGAAGATATGAAAGAAAAACATGAGTGTTTACATTACGCGGGACAATTGAAAGGCTTACAAGTTACACAATTGCTATGTTCAGATAATTAAACACTTAAAAAAAAGAAAAATCAATTGATAGGGGTAAAAATGTCATCTCAACTCTCATCTTGGCAAAACCATCTTGTAAAACCGGATTAGGGGTTATTTAGACGGTTTTACAAAGGTTGAGATACTAAATACTCTGTTTTAAATTTGAAGAGGTTAAGTACTCACCGTAGCATAGTTTGGGGGATTAGGTATACTTTTTCCTATGTTTGGCCGACCAGACTCCGATTCAATATATATTGATGCTCGCAGCCGCAGTTGGAGTCGGAACAGACAACCCTAAATTGCTGGGACTCCACACCATCGGGATTCGTCTTTGAAACCGATCTGGAGACTGCATCGCAGCAGGGCAGATCGAGGTCGCGAAGCCAACCGTAGTAGCTAGCGATGGCAAAACGCCAGGAGGCGGAGGACATGTCGCGCCTACTCGCCGACGACGTGCTCGGCGGCGCGCTCAGCCGCGCCGCGCCGCGCGATCTCGCCGTGGCCCGGTGCGTCTGCCGCGCGTGGCGCGCCCTCATCGACGGCCGCCGCATGCTGCGCTTGGACTTCCTCCCGCGCTCGCTCGCCGGCCTCTTCATCCACTACTCCAAGATGCCGCACTCGGAGTTCTACGCCCGCCCCTCCGTCGACATCGCCGGCTACCACCTGCCCCGCTCCAGCGTCCTTGACCACTGCAACGGCCTCGTCCTGAAGCTCGACGGCGTCCTGAACCCCGCCACCGGTGGATGGACGCCGTTTCCGGAACCACCGCCGTTGCGCGAGCCCGGGATGGTTTGGCCGTCCTACTACCAAAATATGTACCTGGCGTTCGATCCCACCGTGTCGTCGCACTTCGAGGTGTTCGTGATCCCCAACCTTCCTCCATGGTATGGACAACGACGACCCGACGAGCTTCCCGCCGAGGAGTACACCCGCAGCTCCGAGTGGCCACCATCTCCATGGAAATTGAAAGTCTTTTCATCGAGAGCTGGACGGTGGGATGAGAGATGTTTCATCAGAGAAAACGAGGGTGCAGAAACGGCTGCTGACATGATGGAGGATCTACGATTCATGGTGCACCGCAATGCTGTATGCTGGCGCCGTGCGCTCTATGTTCATTGTCTATTGAACTTTATTATGAGGTAACATACTCACTCCAATCTCTACGAATAATTATTCTTTGCACAATGAGCGAGCGAATTTTACTTCTCTTGAATACTAATTCCACTGTCCCCAAAAGATTGTCACATTTTAATTTGAAAATAAACTAAAATGTGACAAACTTATGCGGACAAATGGAGTATTTATTAGTTAGCATACTAATATGCTCTTGTTCTTAATACAACTACCATCCTCTTTCGCAGAATATCACTACCGGATGCTAAGTACCGAGTTATCAAACGACCAACAGATTTGAACACGTCCAGGCATATGATCCTTCATCTAGACAAGTCTGAGAAGGGGGTTTACTTTGCATCACTTGGAATTGAAGACTCGCGCCTTCGGGTTTGGATTCTCGATGAATCATCTGAGCAAACACAGTGGATGCTGAAACATGATAGTGTACGTGGATTAGCAGAACCAAGTCTAAACCTCGACCAACAAGTTTGCGGACCCTGGATTCTAGAAAGTGATTATTGGGATGACCAAGGTAACATCAAACAAGCACATGAAATTGAATGGAATTCTGACAATGATAACGGTGAGAATATTCTTCAAACCGTCGAAGATGGAAAGTACCTATATGTGACGATTGAGATCCTTGCATTTCATCCTTTCCAAGAGATTGTCTTCTTGCATACCACACGGGGTAGAGTCCGGAGAGGATTGGCATACCATTTGAATAGCTTTAAACTTGAGGACTTAGGTAACATGCGCCCCAAAGGTTATGGAGAATTAGGTTATGTGCGACGCGCCGTTCCATACACACCATGTTTGATGGGAGAGTTCTCTGAAAAATTGGAGTTTTCGGATGAGAGCTAGCACAAATAATATGTTGATACTGAATGAAGTAATTTGGAGAAAGGAGTAAATAGGTTCATCATAAAGCATGACAATATACTGGTGGTGACATTTAGGAATTTTAGTTCTGTTTTATGTTCTTTCCTTTTCATCTGTGGTGTTTAGTGAGCTGTTAGACTTAATATCACTTTTTACATTTTCTGTTGACTATGTGTATCCAAACATTGGATTTCTATAGTGAATTATTCCATCTTGGTGAAAACAAGACAAATGACATGCTATGGTTTGAGCCTTGAGCTGAGCTAATTTTGTCTATCATGTCTGGTTATGGGTCATTAGATATTTAACCAACGTTATATTAATCTAGGTCTTTGATCATTTCATAATATAATCATGCCAAAACTATATAACTTGTCAAATTTCTGCTATCAAATACCCAGCCGTCTTCCAAGCAGATTTGAAGAAAAACTAAAATTAATAATTGTATAGTGTTTCTCATGTTTTTGACAGTTTAAATATTACTGCTTTAGCTATTACTCTCTCATTTTCTTTATTCGTCACCGGTTAGTTCAAAAATGAACTGGTCGGTAATAAATAAAAAGAAACGTAGGGAGTATATGAGACTACACAATCGTGATAATTGGTTGAGTTTCGATTTTCTTGGGTTACCTGGCAATTTAGCCTTGCCATCACCGTTTCTTATGGGTCATCAGCTCCTCACCGCGCCGCCATGCTCCATATGGCCTATTCCTGATGATTTTTTTCCTCTTGTATACTTGCATGCATGGCCTTTTGATATGATTTTCGTTTTTGCCAGGTATGGGTGATTCTGAGACGATAACACATGTGTTCTGGCTTTTCCAAAAAGTGGCACGAATAATGTATTTCTGCTTTGAGATTATATGAAATATGCATTCAATTATATATATATATATATATATATATATATATATCACTATGTAAGAAATTCAAATAGGAGACAAAGATGGGCGACAAGCTCAAAGGAGAACGTCTCTGATAAGGTTAAGCGAGACGAGTCCGCTTCAGCGAGGATCTGATATGGCTCGGCTAAACGTTCAAGAGACGCGTTACAATACAACATCTCAATTAAGTAGGTATCCGAGATGTGCCTTCTCCCTAACAAATGGGAGACGCGCTTCTAACAAAGTGTGTCTCCTATTATCGAAAGAAATGAGACGTACTTTACAGAAAGCACGTCTCCTTTGTCGTCGCTTACAGACAGACATGAACTCATCGCTGAACGATTAATTCATTCATTCACATTTGAACACACAAAATATTCATCACACAGATGGACACAAATAACACATTCATTCATTAAAAAATTTACAAAACATAAGAAAAAGTACAAGACACAAGAAAATAAAAACATCAACTAAAAAACAACAAAAGAAAATATAAATCCTACTCCTCCTCCCCCTCCTCCTCCTTCGGCTGCTCCGTCGGTTGCTCCGGCTGGTCCAGATCCAGCGGTGCAACCTCGTGACCGAGGTTCCTCACCATCACCGCCACCAAGATACTGCGGCCCTCGGCGCCGAGCACCTCGACCATCGTCTCGAGCAGCCTCTGGAACCGGTCGAACAGCCTGTCGAACATCATCTCAAGCAGCTCGTTGTTGAGCCTCTCGAGGGAGCGGTGGCACTATTTCTTGCAGAGTGGCTTCCTCGGCGGGCTTGGCGGCGGAATGTTGGCCATGGTGGGTTGTCTGTGTAGAGAAGACGAAAGAAGAGAAGAGGAGAGACGACTGATGGCACCATATATAAGGTCTGTGCGGAGAAGCACAATGCAGACGCGCTTAGCAACGAGTGTGTCTCCTATGATCAATGTATCCCTCTCCTCTGCTGAAAGGGAGAGAAGCTTTCATGAAAAGCGTGTCTTTGATTCCCCACGTATCCTTTAGCTTCGTGATTTTCTCCATTTTGTTTCAGTTCACTGTTGATATCACACATCACTGAACTTAGAGTGCATTCACCCGAAAATAATCAAATCCTTTTTTATAATTCCTCATCCTCCTCCTCCTCCTCCGCCGCCGCCGCCTCCTCCTCCTCCTCCTCCTCCTCCGGCGGCGACTTTGGTGCCGGTGCAACATGAGCTTGGGCCAGCTCCGCCAGGTTGCGCCGGTTGCGCCGGCTGCACCGGCGGTGTAACCCCGAGATGGAGGTTGCTCTCCGTTGCCTCCACTAGGTTTCTGCCCCCTCGACACCAAGCACCTGGGCCATTGTCTCAAACAGAATGTGGAGACAGTCGGCCACCCCCATGAGGGCGAAGAGGTAGTGGTCGATGGTACCCATTCCAGTAAAGTGTGGAATGGTACCCAGACCTAAGGAACTCATGGCGCGAGACGTATTGTTGTACGCCTCTTGCGCCATAAGGAGGTGGTGCTTAGTGTTGAACTACTCGGGGGAGCTGCAACACATTTTCTTGCATGGTGGCTCCCTCAACGGGCTTGGTGACGGAAGGTCGGCCATGATGGTGGTGGGTCGTCGGCGCGGAGTAGACGACGAAAAAGAAACAGATTCAAAATGAGTGACACGGTTGCGGAGAACTAACGGGTGATGGCACGTCTTAAATAAGGTATGCGCGGAGTCGACGATGGATCAGTTGGTTTTCTGCGCATTGATGAAACAATGGGACGCATCGATACCGCCTCGGGGAAACGAAAGGTCGCGCACGCCGGTCGCACACATCTCTGCACCATTGCCGCCAAAATTAATTTCTTCGCAGTATTTGTGTTGTGCATCTCTCTTTCAACAATGGAAGACACGCTTCTATATAGCGCATCTCGCTTTAGTCTCTAGCGCATTTAGCTTTAGTCTCTTGCGTGTCTCGCTTTTATCTCCCTCGTCTCTTCGCCTTCGATGCTCCTTTATTAAGACCAACACTCCTTTACTAATTGACCAACTCCATTGCGATCCCTCGTCGTCGCCATCCTTGTCATTGTCGTCGTTGTTCATGGCTGGGTTAGATATCGGCATGGTGCATAGCCGACTGAAGGAGGAGCGCTTGGCAGGGCGCAAGAACCATCCCCATGTATGTACATATGACACTGGTCGCATGATTGTATATATGTAACTCTGCAATGGACTGATGAACTTAACTGTTTGTTTTTGGTATTTTCAATTTCTCTGCGTAGGATTTCTCTGCAAAGCCTGAAGGAAGTCATGAAGAACAAGCACAATCATACGAGTTTAACCATCGTCCTCTTATTAATTAATTTCCTTTGTAGACTGACAGGGAAGATGGTTACTACCCCCTGACAATCTCCTTCTCAGAGGACTATCCTTTGGTGCCTCCAAGATGCGCCTTTCCACATAGTTTCTTCCACCCAAATGTCCATCGCTCAAAAGCACTCTGCATTGGGATTCTTGATCAAGAGACTGTAAGATAGACTTATTTTGCTCGTGTTTAAAATAATTTTTGCCGAACTCATTTGAACTGGTTTCTTATGTTGCTTAAATTAATATTTCGTAGGGGTGGTGGACTGGTTTTACAGTTAAAACTATACCACTTGAAGTTCAACATTTGCTTCATCAGCCAAATGCACCCGATGTTGAAAATTATTGCTATAATCTACTTATCAAGGTTTGACACTTTTTGTTAGTGACCAACGTAGGTTATTCATTCCTCATTCGACATTTGTTAATTTAAAAAATGTCAATATTTTTAGGATCCAGGGGAATATAAGAGACATGTTCGAGAGCAAGCAGGATGATACAATTTAGATTGATTGATGGGATCTTTAGGACTATGTTTAGATTCGAAATTAGTTTAGAGGGCATGCAATGTGTATGAACTATGAAGTTCATTGAGTTGCAAACTATCTTTGAATTGCATTGTCATTACGTTTGTGTATCCCTGAAGCTTAATTGCAATGTCATTGCGTTTGTTTATCCCTGCAACGGACAATCACGATAATGTGCGAGTGGCAAGTCTCTGATTCATTCCGAAGTTCTCTTGTCCCACCTCGGAGTTCCGAGCGCGTTGCAACGATCATATAAGTTATTGCACACGGTTTTGAGTTTGACAAGTCCGCGTGCGACAGTTGTTGTTCGCGGGAACAAATGCTCTCGCATGCGGCTTGCTCGTACGGCCAAAACTTAATGTGAGACGCGCCTTATGTTGCGCTCGTCTCCGATTCGTGCCAAAGATTTTTGTCCCACCATGGAAAGTTGTGCGCATTGCAACAATCATATAAGGAATTTCGCACAGTTGCCAGTTGGACATGCCAGTATGCAAAAGATAGTGTCGCACCTCGCGAACAACATCTTTTGCATGTTGTGTGTCTGTTCGGCTACAAAATAATGTGAGACGCGCGTTACTCGGGCTCGTCTCTGATTCATGCCGAAGATCTTTTGTCCCACCAATTTTTGACCTAAATTTAGCTCTCGCTTGCCCTCTAGCAAAAATTTTTGCGCAAAACTTACTCGCACTCTCTCGACCAAAGGGAGAAGCTGAAATGAGAGACGAGCGTTATAGAGGCTTGTCTCTGAGTTTTGCTATTTTTATCTCTCGTGCCCTCTCTCCCAATACTTGGCAAAAAGTTTTAGCTCTCGCGCGCTCTCTCAAGCCAGAAAACTGCAGCTCCTAAGCATGCCGCCACCATCCCTCTTCATCAACTCACTCTTTGTCATTATCGCGCTGCCGCCGTCGACCCCGACCTTCGCCATCAAAGAGTTGAGCACGCTTGAGCATGCCGCCTCGTCCCCTGTCCCCGAAGCACGCCGCCGCATCGACCCCGACCTCGGCAATTGGTATGAGCATGCCGCCGCCTTCACATAAGTAGAAATGTTCTCCTTGTCCCCAGAGCTCATCGGCCTGCTGTCATGAGAGAGTTGAGAAACTGCCTCACCGACGCTTCTGCCAGCTCATCCCGGAGCATGCCGCCACCTCGTCCCTTGTCCTCGGAGCACGCCGCCGCCTCAACCCTGCCCCCAGAGCGTGCTAGTGATTTTATTGAATTTGAGGATGTCCAATGAAGGCTCATCGTTAATGAAGTCATTGATTCAAAGGAAGAATTTCATTACAGTATACATTGATCTTCCTTGTTTATGTCCAATGCAGAAGTAATGTATTTGTTTGTACTATCAATGTATAATGAATTCTGATTCGCAAACCCTTGAAACTGCAGGAACTGTGATTGACACTAGCATTTGCCATCCCACTGAGTTTGATTTCTACCTCTGCAACCATGCTAGAATCAAGGTACCTATGCGATAATAGGTGTTTCTCACACGAGCTTTTGATATCAGGCTATAAAAGCATCAGTGGAATGTAAATTATTTGTTTTCAGGGGACAAGCACACCAGCTCAGTACCTTGTCCTTTACCATGAGAACAATTTCTCTGCTGATGCCTTGCAGATGCTCACCAACTGCCTGTGCTACAAGTAAGCTCGGTTCTCCATTCACTATCAGTTCCCGTGTTTATTACAATTGTATACCAATTTGTTCCTAAGCCTTCAGATATTTGCTACCTTATGTGACTGGTTAAGCAAATGTGACTGCAATTTGATAATTTTTTATATGTTTGCAGTGATTTTATTGAATTTTAGGATGTCTCGGTCAGAGCATTAGAGGCTATGAAGGCTCACCGTTAATGAAGTCATTGATCGGGAGAATTTTCGTTATGGTATACAAGATTAGATGATGACAGTTATGATGTGTGTAATTAGTTACATTGTAATCAGGATGAACACTTTGTTAATATTTGATTGATAAATATAATTTAAAGTGTGATATTTTTAGCTATACATATGTTCGTGTATGTGTATGTTGCTGACAGTTGCAATGCGGCTGCTGAATCCTGGCTAGATCCAGGATGCAGCCGGCAATCAGGATAATCAGGAGTGGGGGCACCTAATAGGAGACCCTGCCTGTAAACAATTCTCGATGAGCTGTAACAAAGAATGTCTCGGATTACCTAAATAAAGGAGACATGCTTCCGTAAAGCACGTCTCAGATTAGTAAACAAATCTACGACGTTGTCGGTACCCTGCAGAACGGGTACCCCACATACAAGGAAGACAAGACGCTGGGTTGCACCTTCCAAGAGGGGAAGTACCCAGAAGCTACCACGTGTCCTGCAGCTCTGGACCTGCCTCCCTACTAAGGGTGACTCCGGTGCTGCCACTTGTCCATAGCTCCAGATCTGCCTCCTTACCAAGGGTGGCTCTAGAGCTGCCACGTGCTCCACAGCTCCAGGCCTTCAGTGCTGCCATGCGACCTGCTGCTCCAGACCTAACCTCCCCATTGAGGAGAGGTCCGATGCTGCCACGCGTCCCGCAGCTCCCGACCCAACCTCCCCGCTGACGAAAGGTCCGGTGCTGCCACGCGTCCCGTGGATCATGAAGACGGTATTAGTGCATCATCAAGAACGTGGCTTCAAGACACTATTAATGTGTCATCAAGACACACTAATACAGAAGACTCATCAAGACCATTAACGTGTCATCAGGACATGTTAGTGCTCCATCAAGCACCATTAATGTGTCATTAAGGCACATTAATACACTTTTATGACTAATTAACTCGATGCCACCTGTTGGGCCCCGATCATAATGTAACATGCTGGTCCTTCACCTATAAAAGGACCAGGCAGCCACGACAGAAAGGAGGGCTCTCTCACACCTCGCTCATACAATACAACACCTCCCGTGGATGTAGGGTATTACACCTCCCAACGGCTCGAACCACGTCAAACTCCTCGTGTTCACCCGTGTTCATCTAGCTTCACTTTCTGGAGCTGCCGCTGCTGGAGCGTCTTCACATATGTCTCCCCCGTGGTCTGACGCTACCACGGGAGTCGCTGACATTAATTCGGGATCTAGATCCACGACAGCTGGCGCCGGAGCTGCCGTGACCTCAGCCACCACTTGAGGAGGCGCGGGAGTCGGTGCTGGAGCTTCAGCCCGCACTGTTTCAGCCGCAGCAACAGATGCTAGAGCTTCAGCCCCCGTCCTTGAAGCCCTGCAGTCAAAGGATTGAAAGATTCAAAACATGAAAAAAGTAAGAATAGCAAACCAAAGTGAAAAAGAAAGGCCTACCTTGGAAAGCTACCGCTCCAGTTGGCGCGTAACTTCTTCACTGGGCGCTCGGAGCCAGAGCCTGCCGTGGTTGGCGTAGTGGGAGCTCCAGAATGTCTCCCGAAGCCTATCGTCGTCGTCGGCACTGTCCCAGCCGAGGCCTTCCTTGGATGGGAAGGATTACCGGACCTGGAGCCCATAACTGGCACTGGGACCGGAGTTAACTGCTCGGAGCTAGCGCCTCTTGAGGACGCCTGCACCGGAGGAGGTGTCGCCACTGAAGATCTCCCTCGCCGGGGAGAAGGGGCAATTGTAGACGGAGCCGACCTGACGGAGCTCCCATCGGCGTGCCTAGACTTCCTTGTCTGACTGGAAGATTCAGCTGGCTCCTTTCCCTTGCCGACGTTATCAACCCTTTGGCTTGGGGTAGGGGCGACCACCCGCTCGGAATCTCTGGGAATTACAACCCTGGAGGTCCTGCGCTTCTCTACTTCGTCGAGGTCATCTAGCGCCGACATCTTCATCCGAAGCTCCCTGCTGACCTCTGGAATCATGTTCAGAGATAGGAAAGCAGCCGGTAGAGTCAAGACGTCATCGGTGATAGACCAATGTTGAAGTTTCTTGAGATGGAGCTTCAAAGCTTCATCATCCAAGTTAGAGTTCAAACCGGTTTCAATCCGGTCGTCATCCATCACACTATTGAAGGCCCACGCGAGCCTCTCCCTTCTCTTTAGCGGAGACCACTTGTTCACCAAGAAATTTCCAAAGACCATTTGGGGAGTCACTCCGCCCTCCACACATTCTTGGATTCTGGCCACCGGCAGAAGGGAGTGGGGGCTGAGATGATGCAGCTGGAGGCCGTAAAAGTCCAGCAACATCAAGATGAAACTTGCAAAGGTGGGATCAGTACCACCATGGCATACGCTGAGAAATACACCATGTCACCGTGGCGCTCCTTCTTGAAGGGGAGCTTGCCGACACAAACCCTGTTGTTGAAGGAGTCACTAGACCACCCCATGAAAGTCCGAATCTTCAACAGCTCATCCTTGTTCTTGATGCGGCTTTTGGGAAGTCCCAGTTCCATCGTGGCAAAGCAGAGCAAAAGTGGGAAAGGTTTTGAGAAAGTTTGGGGACTATGAGCGTAAGTTGAAACAAGAGTGTGAAGAGTCCTCAAACCATGCAAGCTTTCCCCCTTATGTAACCCTCTACGACCGCAACGAGAGCAAGGCCACATTACAAAAAATCTACCCCGTCAATGACAAAGGGGCCCGGGGCCACCCCGATGAGAAATTCGAGGTTATTACCCCAGGTGAACCATTGTCATGATGGGCGGCGGGAAGCCCGAGGGCGGCAGCCTGAGAAGGCGCTCGGAACCGATACAGTTTTCGTATTGGGAACTGGCGACCTTCAATTGCGTGAGATCCGCACTCAAAGATCTCATCTGCCACATTCAAAACAAACCACGCGGTGATAGTTTAACCCCGGATCATCGCCCCAACGGTACATCAGAAGACCTTTGAAGTCGCAGCGCGGGAATTGAAGATGGCCCCACCTTCGGTAGAATAACTTAACCCAAAGGGTTTCTCCCAGAGGTGGGCTCGGGGGCCACTGTTAGTACCCTGCGTACCGGGTACCCCACGATACTATAAGAAGTGCAAGAGAGTTCCACCTGTCAAAGTTGAAGACCTCCGTAGGCCCCACATGTTACATGGCACTAGATCCGCCTCCTTCATATGGGTAGATCCAGCAGTACCACGTGTGATATAAGACTAGAGCTAAACTCCCTACATAGGGAAGCTTTGTGCTTGATACGTGGACTGTGACCCCAGACCTAACTCCCAGTGGAGGGAAGCTCCAGTGCCGCCACGTGTGTAGCGCTCCAGACCTACCTCCTCGCGAGAGGAAGCTCTTGAGCTACCACGTGTCGAGCCTCCAGACCTACGACACCAACGGGAATACTGGCGGATCTCCAACGACACAAACATTCAAGGGACAGTTATCGCTACAGTTACAAGGCCTGATTATGTGTCATTAATACAACATTAATGGCGCACAATCAAAGGACCCTTAATACTGGCAACGTTGCCATTAAAGTGCGTTATCACACTATTAAGGTGCTTAATCACACTTAAATTGTGTATTAGGCAATAATAACCGCCAGGGACACATGTCGGGCGAGGCAATTGATGTAACAGCCATCCCTTGATCTATAAAAGGGATTGTGCTGCACGAGACAGACAACCAAGCAGATACGCACACAAGCACTATTGAATCTTCAATACAACATCACACACCCCATGGAGTAGGGTATTATGCTAAGGCGGCCAGAACCACGTAAATCCTTTATGTCACCATCTTGTCTAGAATCTCCACTCGCCCAAACCGATCAAAGAACCTCCACGTGCTACTATTTAGTAGTACTGGGGGAAGTGTCGTTCGAACGCTTCGACATTTTGTGCGCCAGGTAGGGATGCACTTTTTTGGACTGACGAGCCTCACCTCGATGGTGAATCTTCAGTCCATCGTCGGCTCTTCTCGACCCTCACGCCATGAAGAGAGCAAGTAAGACGGTGCCACTTCCCGCTCCATAGCAGGCTAACCCGGCGTACACACGCTCCGCGTTCCGGTGGCTACTGCTGTCACCACACGACAACTTTCTACCGCCACCGCCGCAAGTGGTAGGTCCAAAGTATACAGCTTGCTTAGCCTGGTCTTGCACCCTAAGTCGGTGCCCCGTGAACCTAAGCTTGTACACTTTGCCTCATGGCTACTTCTGCCATCACGCGACGACTACTTGCGACCACGATAACAATAACGCTACCAGGTACCGATGACATATTCGATCTCCTTGGTTATTTTCCTGTTTGTAGTCCCATGACGCTGAATGGTAACACCCATGAAAAGCTAATTCTAATAGAGGGTTCGGAGTGCGCTGTCTGCTTAGTCTGATCCTGCACCCTAAGTATGCACAATCTACCTTTCTTGCAGCTGAATACAGGGGGTCCGGAGTGTGCTACCTGCTTAGCCTGGTCCTGCACCCTAAGTATGCACACTCTACCTTTCCAATGCTGAGGCTGAGTACTGGGGGCCGAACGTCTCCCGAAAGACCAATGTCCATGGGAGGTCAAAAGTGTGCAGCCTTCTTAGCTTGGTCTTGCACCCAAAGTCGTGTCCTGTGACCCTAAGCTAGCACACTCTTCCTCCCCGGCACTCCGGTTCAGTACTGGGGACAAAAAGGCACATGCTCCTGGACAAAGCAATAACTAAAATCCGGATACTATCACCATGTTCACATAATTATGCTTAAATATTATGCATATTATTCCCTTTATTCGCCCTGTTACATCTTTTCATTTGCTCACAGTGGGAGTTGTGCTATCCTGCTGCAGACGGACAGTTTGAAGTACATGTGATGTGTTTGGATATTTCTGGTAGTTTTCTCATTTGGGATCTCGTGCCCGCTGAATGGTCTACTCGCCTGAATACCAACACCAATGATAGGTCCGGAGTTGGCTAAAGACTTAGCCTGGTCTAGCAATCTAAGTACGCCACTCTACATATTCTGGTGTTGCGTCATAGTAAGGCAGGTCCGGACAGCACACGTTCCTAGGTGAGACAGCAACCAACACCCGAATACTATTGCACTGAATTACTCAGGCCCCGTAGCCCGGCTAAGGATCGTAAGCCACAATAAAATTGAGGGCAGGAAGATTGTAACCAATGAGCACTATTACTCTTTCTGCTGTCACTCTTGTGCAGGACTTCACCCTTCTTCGGGCTCTGTCGTCGGACCTCAAGCTCTGACACCGGCACCTCCCCGGGGCCCGCCATCGATGTTCTTAGCGCTGATGGTGGGCGCTCCCGCACCTTCACCAAGCTCCACCGTCGGACCTCAAGCTCCGACACTGGCACCTCCCAGGGGGCCTGCCATCGATGTTCTTAGCGTTGATGGTGGACGTTCCTACACTTTCACCAAGTTCTGGCACTTCTGAGGAAGCCCGCCGTCGACGTTGATGATGGTGGCCCCACCTACGGGATCGTCACCTCTCTCGAGGTGGGCCCGGGGGCTCTCTCACACCTCGCTCATACAATACAACACCTCCCGTGGATGTAGGGTATTACGCCTCCCGGCGGCCCGAACCACGTAAAACTTCTCGTGTTCACCCATGTTCATCTAGCTCGTAGATCTAGAAAATTCTCCCCTGCCTAAATACGAACCTCCGCGGACTGCTCCTTAGCAGTACCGGGGGAAGTGTCGTAAAAACACTTTGATAGATGTGCTACAATACGGCGGTATGGCTTGTGGACTATGTGTTCCGGTGTTCGAGGAAGGTGTTGGGGCACTCGTCAAGGTCGGGAAGGATTCAACGGCGGCGTGCGACGGCCGACGGTGGCGGAGAAGAAGGCAGCACGTCGCGTCCTCACTCCTGAAGGTGTTCCACCACATCATGATATACCTGTACTACCTAAATGCTATGGCTAGTCTAACGGGCAAGGTGGATTTGGCTGAACGAGCTCATCGCTCCCCGACGGCAATGGCGCACGGCGGCGCCGGTTAGAGGTTGTTGGGATCTACTTCATAGCGTGCTAATCGGCCAAGAAACAAGTGTTCTATATGTTCTAGACAATAAGGAAATAGTTGGGGAGTTTAATTGGATTACCTAGCCTCCGAAGCGATGAAACGGCGAAGTCACTAGCGGCAAGGAAGAAAATGGGGAACTTCAAATTCTCGCTCAGGGAGGGCCGAGCAAGCTTTGAGAAGTGCAGTGGAAGTGAGATCAGCATATACTCCTTCGGCAACCCCTGGAATGCTTCCAAGGTGGTGGGATTATCAGCAGCACCGACAGTGGGCATCTTCAGCATAGGATGGACATCAACCCGCACGATCGCCCAGTCTCCCCCCCCCCCCCCCCCCCCTAGGTTTTCCACTTCCCCCCTTTGAGCGAAGGGATGTAGTGTCGGGTGGACTTGTCCTGGTGCCGAAAGTAGTAGGTACCCACCTGGGTAGTCTCACTTTTCCCGGTGGTCTTCATCACGAAGAAGAGCCGAAACAACTCCACCATTGGTTTGCAGCCCACGAACGCCTCACAGATGTGGACGAACACCGCCATCACCGCAATAGAGTTCGGCGATAGGTGGTGAAGCTGCAACCCATACTCCTCCAGCACGGCGAAGAAGAACCTCGACAGCGGAAGCCCAGGCCCTGCAGACACGTAGGCGGAGAAGAGGACGGTCTTGTCCTCGCGCAAATCTTCAAGAGTGGGAGATCCACAGTGGATCATCCCCGCACGCTCCGATGCTGACTAGCCAAGCAGTTGCCGCATCGACAAGAGGTTGTCTGCTGACTGAAGGCGAGACAGGGGGCAGTGGGGAGGCCATTGGAGCAAGTGAAGGGGAGAATATTTGGCTAAAGTAAGGAAGCTCGAGCGCTCAAGGAGAAAGGAGAAAGCTTAGGATGCAGGGTGTGACTAGGGAAGGAAATGATTCCCCTAAAGGTTTCTTTTTTCAATCACCCCTCGCAGTGCTTGAGTGCAGCGAGGCCAAGACCGACTCGCACCACTCCAAAACCCGGCGCCCATGATGATAGGCCCTACGCCCCTGGGTAGAAGCGCTGGCCCAGGCGGTCAGTCACATGGAAAAGTAACAGGTTCATCTGCAATAGAGACGGGGCGATGAAAGGGCTATAATCGCATCGGGAACCACGGCGGTTAAAAGCGCCGCAGAAGGCAAAGAAATGACAGCAAGCAAATATCTCGTCACCATAACCTTCAACCTGAGGAAGACTCATGGCGACGTTGGCAGGAGCTCCCACCGCTTCAACTACCCAAGAAAGAATTCAAAGACCAGTGCAGGAAAACAGGGAAAGGGCTCCACCTTTGGGCTCCCCATCTTGCCCCAAGGCGGACCGAGGGGCCACTGTCGGTACCCTACAGACCGGTTGCCCTCGCACACATGATAAAGACATCGGGGCATGCCCGGCAGTGCCACGTGTCTAAAAGTTGTCGAGGCCTCAACCTCCCACAAGATCCATCCCCAATGCCGCCACGTGGGGCACGAAGGATGGGATAAAGACCCTTAGGGGAGACGACCTCCCAAGGTGCCACATGTTGAGGGGAGACCTCCCACAACCTCGGCGAAGAAGCTCCAGAGCTGCCACGTAGCCTGGAGCACCTGACCAAGCGCCCTCCCTCTAAGGAGAGAGCAGAGCTGCCACGTGCCCCGGGGAGCCCCGGAGCTACCATGTGCCACGAAGGACTGGGGTTAGCCTCCCCAGCGAGGACCTGTCCCGGCGCTGCCACGTGTCTCGTAGCTTCCCCATGCGGTAAGGTGCGGGAGTTAAAAGCTGGAGCGCTCCACTCAGACAGGCATTGAACATCCGCACCCACCTCCGACACACGACGCAGAGCACGCAAACAGTCAGAGGCTGCTATGACTAATCGCATCACACTGAAGGCGCTGCAGGCCTATCCCACTTGGCCAAGTGGATAGCTTGCGGCAACAAGACAGGCTGACGGGACACCTTCTACCACCGTCAGCAACAGTGCATGGGCTAGTGACAAGGAAGGTGGCAATACGACGAGTATCCACTACCACACTCAGAGAAGCTCATGCGGGAAGCCATAAATCTTTTAGGATAAGATCGCCCTGGGGCCACTTGTCGGGCCCTGGGACCCCACTTGTAAGGCGTCCAGTCTTGGTTATAAAAGTCTCAGACCGCCTCCGATACAAAGGACCAGACTCAGAATCCCCGATACACACACATACGCATACACACTCACCAAGCAATAAAATCCACCGTGGAGTAGGGTGTTAAGCTCATTGCGACCTGAACCACGTAAAAACAATTGTCTCATACTCTTCCGCTAGAACACTAGTTTGAGGCCTAAGCCCCGCCGAACAAGAACCTCTGCGGGCTGCTCCTTAACAGATCCGGGGAAGTGTCGCATTGACCCTTCGACAGCGGCGATGGTTTAACCACGGACCATCACCCCAACGGCACATCATAAGACCTTTGAAGTCGCGGCGAGGGATTGAGGATGGCCCCACCTCCAGTAGAATAATTTAACCCAAAGGATTTCTCCCAGAGGTGGGCCCGGGGGCCACTGTCGGTACCCTGCGTACCGGTACCCCATGGTACCGCAAGAAGTGCAAGAGAGTTCCACCTATCAAAGTTGAAGGCTTCCTTAGGCCCCACGTGTCACACGGCACTGGACCCGCCTCCCTCATATGGGTAGCTCCGGGATTACCACGTGTAATGTAAGACCAGAGCTGAACTCCCAACATAGGGAAGCTCCACGGTTGACACGTGGATAATGACCTAGGACCTAACCCCCAGTAGAGGGGAGCTCCAGTGCCGCCACGTGTATAGCAGCTCCGGAGATATCTCCCCGCAAAGGCAAGCTCCGTAGCTGCCACGTGTGGAGCCTCTGGACCTACTACACCAACGGGAATACTGGCGGATCTCCAACAACACGGACATTCAAGGGACAGTTACTGCTACAATTACAAGGCCTAATTATGTGCCATTAATGCAATATTAATGGTGCACGATCAAAGGACCCTTAATACTGGTGACGCCACCATTACAACGCATTATCACACTATTAAGGTGCTTAAAAACATTTAGACCGTGTATTAGGCAAGAATAATCGCTGGGACAACATGTCGGGTCAGGCAACTCATGTAGCAGCCATTCCTTGGTCTATAAAAGGGATGTGTTGCACGACAAAAAACAACTCAGGCTCATACGCACAAAAGCATTACTGAAATCCTCAATACAACACACACACACACACACCCTGTGGAGTAGGGTATTACGCTCAGGTGGCCCGAACCACATAAATCATATGTGTCATCATCTTATCCTAGGTCTCCGCGCGCCCAAACCGATACAAGAACCTCCGCGAGCTACAATTTAGTAGTACCAGGGGAAGTGTCGTTCGTATGCTTCGACAAAAATCTTCACGAAAACCTACACAAAGTCAATTGGATAAGATGCATCGGCATGGCGTAAACGGTGGAAAAAGCTTTGTGGACTGGTTCCGTGAACATGTAATTTTCTATCCGTTTTTCTTTCAATATTAGTTCGAATGTTTATCATAAGATGATAACCTTGTTTATTTATGTAGTGTATGAAATATGTCAACATCTCCAATGACTTGCGACAGATGTCGCATGGTCAATTGAGAGCAATAGAATTTAGCAGGTACGATATCAATGGATATCATTTTCGGACGGCAAATTTAGAAGCAAGTCGTCCACTTGCTGCCACTACAAATAGTGGAGTGATGATAACATCCGCACAGGGTAGTGGAAAAGTGACAAAATACTATGGTGTTCTTAAAAGAAATAATAGAGTACACATTTTGCGGTCCAAAAACACTTTAACTTGTGATTTTCGACTGTGAATGGTTTGATCCAACACTGAGCACACGAGTTGATAATTTTGGAATGATGGAGGTCAACCACAAGTCATGATACACAGCCCATAACAACAATGTTGTACTTGCGAATCAAGTGGTACAAGTGTAATATTTAAGTTATCCTCACCCAAGTTTGAAAAATTGGTGGGTTGTGTATACAGTTAACCCTGAAGTGCACCCTCATCGTTATGATGAGTATATAGAGATTCAAGTAGATGACGGTATTATCTATCAAGATGAACTTGAGGAAGCAGAAGACTTTATGATATCTTGTGGGATAGCACTCGCAGAAATAGCTATTGATACACTAGAGTTGATGTCTAAAGAACAAGTTGGCCCTTCAAGAAAACGTGTTTGGCAATCACAAAGGATTATGGAAAAGAAGAAAAGGATTATGGAAGAAAAGGAGAGATATGATGAAGAAGATATGGAAGAGAGCGAAGAGGAAGAGATCGAAGAAGAGATACATGAATATCTTAATTCACGCGTGACAAAAGCAAATTCTGAAGCTGATGATTTTTTATTTATATTGTACGTATTTTTTAGATTTTTATTATTAATGTATACATTCTTTATTTATTATCTAATGTTGTATACTAATCATTTCTATAAAAATGTGCACAGATGTTTAAGCTTTTGCTAAGTTTGGGGAAGAAGAAAAGCAAGAAGGGTAGTGGATCTTCGTCCTCCACTCCCAGTTCTACTTCGAGCCAGCCGGACCCGTTTCAGGTACTTGTTTTTTACATACATTTAAATAATAATATTAACTGCCTATTGTTTCTTACTTCTTTACATAATTCTTTATTTATATTTTTAGGGTGCTACTTACAATGGGCAGAGGAAGAGGCAGTTTTTGAGTTGTGTGGCAGAGCCGACATCGAGCGAGCATGCACGAGGTTCGAGTCTGACACAGGTGGCAGATCATTGCCCGACGTACGAGGAGTTGTACGGGGAGGAACCAGAGACTGTCAGACAAACTTTGGAGCAGGAAGGTGGCTCAGGTGGAGGCTTAAGATGAGGCGCAGGAGAAGGCTCAGATACTGTTGGGTGGTGGACCTCTTCTGATGGTGGTAATGAGGGGGGTGATGACGACGGCGATGAAGAGCTTGAGGATCCCGAGCGAGATGCCAGGATTGCAAGAAGGGCAGAGCTAGAAGAGTTAGGACACCCCGATCGGTGCCCATTTAGGTAATATATCTGATTAATTAATAAGTTCATTATATCTTTTCAATTAACTAATTTTATGTACTTTTTATGTACAGGCTGCGGAGGCACCTTTTATGTGGTGTAAGTAAAAGTCTGGACGAGCGGA
Source organism: Tuctoria greenei (assembly GCA_036927565.1). Taxonomy (NCBI): domain Eukaryota; kingdom Viridiplantae; phylum Streptophyta; class Magnoliopsida; order Poales; family Poaceae; genus Tuctoria; species Tuctoria greenei. The sequence goes on from JAYESD010000008.1 coordinate 37,648,153, forward strand.
CGATTATAAGGCCAAAGGGTACTAGGTGCTGGGTCGAGCTTGGTTGCAGTGGAAAGGGGCATCGACGAGTTGTTAACACTGAGTTGGGAAACGCCGTTCGATTTTGCTATCCTGGTATGGTTTTAGTGGATGGTCAAAGGATTGCAGCGCATCATTGGGGTCACTATGCGCTTCAAGAGTATGGCGATTCAAGCACATGTCAGGATAGAGTTTGGGATATCTTCTGGGTAAGTTTGTTTTGATTGTTTTCATTACGCTGCATCTTATTTTGTTTGACATTAATTGTTACATGTATGCAGGGTAGGTTTCGTTTGCAGGAGGGTGTGAGTCAACCATATGCTTGTTCGGTTTTTCATAATGCAACAAAAAGACGTGTCAAAGACTCCTTCTCTAAGGCACAGATCAAAGTTGTGACCGTCTACTATAAGACGGTGATGTTCCAGCCCATGACAAACAAAGAAGCAGCCAAAATTTACCTCACTAGGGAGGAGTACTTGCAGAGTCATGTGGACTGGATTTGTGCGAATATGGAGGCTCGAGAGTGGTTATGCGGGTATTAGGGTTCAACTAAGTTCAAAAATATTTTTGATAGCCATCAAAAAAACCGGAAGAGCAAGCCAGGAAAGCAGTTCTTCGGGTCGGATGGTTATGTTCGGATGGAACTAAGGATGGTATGAATTCTTACATTCATACTTAGATTGCTTCAATTAATTGTATTGATTAAATTGTTGAATTATGATATTGCAGACAACCAAAACTGGTACGCCTCCTACGTTTTTTGAGATTTATCTTAAGGGGCACAAAGGCCCAGACCCAAATTGCCTGGAGGAGTTGTGTGACGAGGCATCAACGCAGAAATTGGTACGCATGTTGATTCTTTGTTGCTTTTATCCATCAACTCAATTTATCTTGTATTACATTAATCCATTAACTAAATATATCACAGCAAAAGTATGTTGAGTGTTTTAAGAAGAACCATGGACCTGATTTAGACTATTTAAGAGAGCCATTGGATGTTGCTGCGATGTACGATGCCGGTGGAGGTCTACTGTATGGGAGGTATGTGTAAAGATAATGATGATTTGTATGTTAATGAATGTCGATTCTTCACACGTGTATTTTTTGTAGACTTGGGTTGGGCGACGGGTATGTAGAGTGTGAGTCTTATGCTAGACGACGGTCGTCCAATGTTAGTGGTAGTCGATTTCAATCTTCTACAGAGGCTGAATTACGAGAAGAATTGAGACGCACCAAGGAGGATATGCAACAACAGCAATAGACACAGATGCTGCTGCAACAACAATAATAACAGACACAGAAGTTGCAGCAACAGATGCATTATTTGTATATGTCTTAAGTAATATATAATTTTCTTATTTGACCCATGTAGATTTACAAATGTTTCTACTTAAAATATCACAACTAATATTCTTGATGCAGTTCATGGGTCAAGGTAGCTCCAGTTCTTAGTTTGGTCCGCCGCAACAACCTTACCTCGGCATGATGCCTCGACCAATGCAACCAGCACTACAGATTGATTCCTCCTCATAGGTAAAACTGCTTATCTTATTAACTTGGGTTATATAATGCAATATCGTAACCTTTTGTGTTCCAGGGTTTCGAGAGTGGTCAATCGTGTGTTCCACAACCTTACGGATTCATGTCACTGTTGGCTTTTGGATTGCAGCAAAATAATCCAGGTAAACTGTAATTTTTGCATTTGACCACTTTATTCAATTTCAAAATGATTCTAATTATAATCTCACAACTTTAAGCAGTTTTCACACTGATGCCCTCCCCTCCAGTGCAGACTCACCCATCACAATTTGGAGACGCAGCAGTATGCATGACTTGTATACTTGTTACAATATTTTTATTATAACATCACATATTAATTAGCACAATATTAAGAAGAAAAGGGAAAGACTTAGCGGAGAGATGAAGTGAAAGAGGGAACAAATGAGAGAGCAAGAGAGGAAGAGATAGATAGTGAGGAAGAGGAAGACATAGAGAGAGAGAGAGAGGGGTAGATAGAGAGAGAAAAGAAGTGATAGATAGAGAGGGAGAGAAATACACAGAGGGAGAGAGTGAGAGATAGAGAGAAAAGAAGAGATAGATAGGGAGCTAGAGAGAAAGAGATAGAGGGAGAGGGGAAGAGATAGAGAGAGTGGGAGAGCGAGTGAGGGCGAGGGAGATAGGGAGAATGAGAGGAAATGAGAGAGCTTTGATAAGTTTTAGTCGAAACCAACATACTTCTCTTTTATTAAGTTATGTTATTAAGTTAGTCAAAGTTAACATGTTAAGTTATTAAGTTTCTCTTTTATTTGTTTATCGCAGGGATCTTGTCATGGAACACCTGAAGGTGGCGATGATTTCCTTAACATCAATGATGGAGGTGCAAGTGGAGGAGATGGGAGTGCGGGATGTGCGAGTGGTGGCTCCCACAACGACATTTGAATTTCATTTACTCATTTTCGTACTGTTGTGCTTGTGTTTCAAACGTTTGAAAACTTGTGTACGGTGCTATGTTTGAAATGTTGTTAAATTATATTTATTGTACTGTATATATTGTTGTTCTATCTGTAAAATGGAGGCTCCCCAGTATGGGAGGGAGAGGAATTAAGCATTTTTTTAAAAAAAAATGTTATGTACGTCGGTTTTGCCTAAATTGACGCCCATAGTCGCCCTCTGCAGGCTTCCCATGTGGCGTATGTCGATACCCTGCAGACCGGGTACCCCCGCATACAAGGAAGACAAGACGTTGGGTTCCACCTCCCAATAGGGGAAGTACCCAGAAGCTACCGCGTGTCCCGTAGCTCCGGAGCTGCCTCCCTGCCAAGGGTGGCTCCAATGCTGCCACGTGTCCTGTAGCTCCGGACCTACCTCCCTCCCAAGGGTGGCTCCGGTGCTACCACGTGTCCTGTAGCTCTAGACCTGCCTCCTTGCCAAGGGTGGCTCCGGTGCTGCCACGTGCTCCGCAGCTCCGGACCTTTGGTGCTGCCATGCGACCCGCGGCTTCGGGCCTAACCTCCCTGCCGAGGAAAGGTCCGCTGCTGCCACGCGTCTCATGGATCATGAAGACGACGTGTGCACTCAAGACAACATTAGTGCGTCATCAAGAGTGCGGCTTCAAGACACCATTAATGTGTCATCAAGACACATTAATACACCATGAAGACCCATCAAGACCATTAATGTGTCATCAAGACATGTTAGTGCACCATCAAGCGTCATTAATGTGTCATTAAGGGACTTAATACACTTTATGAATAGTTAAATTGGGCCACCTGTCGGGCCCCGATCATAATGTAACCTGCCGGACTTCACCTATAAAAGGACCAGGCAGCCACGACAGAGGAGAGGGCTCTCTCACATCTCGCTCATATGCAGGCAAGCGGATACACACGCAAGCACCAGTGAATCCTCAATACAACAACACACACTCCGTGGAGTAGGGTATTACGCTCCAGCGGCCTGAACCACATAAAAAACCTCCGTGTCACCCTTGCTCGTAGATTTAGAGAATTCGCCCCGCCTAAATACGAACCTCCGCGGGCTGCTCCTCAGCAGTATCGAGGGAAGTGTCGCAAAAAGACTTCGACATTTGGCGCGCCAAGTAGGGGGGAACTTTTTTGGATCGATGAGCCTCACCATGATGGTGAACCATCAGACCCTCACGCCATGAACGGTGCAGGGAGGACTGCGCCACTTCCTGCTCCATAGCGGGCTGACCCGGCGGACACAGGTTATGTGTTCCAGTGGCTACGCCACCACCGCCAGTGGGAGGTCCAAAGTGTGCAGCCTGCTTAGCCTGGTCTTGCACTCTCAGCAAGTGCCCCGTGACCCTAAGCCTGTACACTTTGCCTCATGACTACTTCCGCCACCATACAACGACTACCTGCAACCACGACAACAATAACACCACCAGGTAAATGTGACGTATTCGGTGTCCTTGGTTATTTTTTTCTTCCGAGTCTCATGTCGCTAAACGGTCACTCCCACGGAAGGCTAATGTCAATACAAGGTCCGAAGTGCGTTGTCTGCTTAGCCTGGTCCTGCAACCTAAATATGCGCACTCTACCTTTCTTGCGGCTGAATACTTGGGGTCCAAAGTGTGCTACTTGCTTAGCGTGGTCCTGCATCCTAAGTATGCACACTCTACCTTTCCAACGCTGAGGCTGAGTACTGGGGGTCAGACATCTCCTGAAAGACTAATGTCAGCGGGAGGTTAAGAGTGTGTAGATTACTTAGCCTGGTCGTGCACCCAAAGTTGTGCCCTGTGACCCTAAGCCAGCGCACTCTTCTTCCCCGGCACTGGAGTACAGTACCAGGGACTGAAAGGCACATGCTCCTGGACAAAGCAATAACCAAAATTCGGATACTGTAACTATTTTCACATAATTATGCTTAAATATTATGGATATTATCTTATTTTTGCTCTATTACATCTTTCTGTTTGCCCACAGTGGGAGTTGTGCTATCCTGTTGCAGACGGACAACCTGAAGTATCTGTGATGTCTATTTTTGGTAGTTTCTCATTTGGGATCTCATGCTCGCTGAATGGCCTACTCGCCTAAAATACAACGCCAATGATAGGTCCGGAGTCAGCTAAAGACTTAGTCTGGTCCAGCACCCTAAGTACGCCACTCTACCTATTCTGGTGTTGTGTCACAGTAAGGCAGGTCTGGACAGCACACGTTCCTGGGTGAGGCGGCAACTAGTACCCGAATACTATCGCACTGAGTTACTCAGACCCCGTAGCCCGGCTAAGGACCGTAAGCCACAACAAAACTGAGGCAGGAAGATTGTAACCAAAGAGCACAATTACTCTTTCTACTATCACTCTTGTGCAGGACATCACCATTCTTCGGACTCTGTCGTCGGACCTGAACCTCCGGTACCAACACCTGCCAAGGGGGCCCACTGTCGACATTCTTAGCGCCGATGGTGGGCGCTCCCGCACCTTCACCAATCTTCGCTGTCGATCCTCAAGCTCCGACACCGGTACCTCCCAAGGGGCTCACCTTTGATGTTCCTAGCATCGATGGTGGATGCTCCCATGCCTTCACCAAGTTCTAGCACCTTTGAGGGAGCCCGCTGTCAACGTTGATGATGGTGGGCCCACCTTCGGGATTGTTGCCTCTCCCGAGGTGGGCCCGGATACGTCATAGTTACCTGGTGGTGTTATTGTTGTTGTGGTCGCAGGTAGTCGTTGTATGGTGGCAGAAGTAGCCATAAGGCAAAGTGTACAGGCTTAGGGTCATGGAGCACTTGCTGAGAGTGCAAGACCAGGCTAAGCAGGCTGCGCACTTTGGACCTCCCACTGGCAGCGGTGGCGTAGCCACCGAAACACGAAACGTGTGTCCACCGGGTCAGCCCGCTATGTAGCAGGAAGTGGCGCCATCCACCCTGCACCGTTCATGGCACGAGGGTCTAGAGGATCCAGCGATTGTGTGATGGTTCACCATCGTGGTGAGGCTCGTCGATCCAAAAAAGTGCCCCCCTTCCTGGCGCACCAAATGTCGAAGTCTTTTTGCGACACTTCCCCCGATACTACTGAGGAACAACCCACAGAGGTTCGTATTTAGGCGGGGCGAATTCTCGGAATCTAAGAGCAAGGGTGACACGGAGGATTTTTAGGTGGTTCGGGCCGCTAGAGCGTAATACCCTACTCCATAGAGTGTGTGTTGTTGTATTGAGGATTCACTCGTGCTTGCGTGCGTATCCGCTTGCTTGCATATGAGCGAGATGTGAGAGAACCCTCTCCTCTATCGTGACTGTTTGGTCCTTTTATAGGTGAAGGGCCAGCAGGTTACATTATGACCAGAGCGCGATAGGTGGCCCGTGGTTAATAAGTCATAAAGTGTATTAAGTCCCTTAATGACACATTTATGGCACTTGATGGTGTACTAACATGTCCTGATGACACGTTAATGGTCTTTATGGGTCTTCATGGTGTATTAATGTGTCATCAGGACATGTTAGTGCACCATCAAGCACTCTCTCACATCTTGCTCATATGCAAGCAAGCGGATACGCACGCAAGCATTAGTGAATCCTCAATACAACAACACACACTCTATGGAGTAGGGTATTACGCTCCGGCGGCCCGAACCACGTAAAAATCCTCTGTGTCACCCTTGATCGTAGATTTAGAGAATTTGCCCTGCCTAAATACAAACCTCTGCGGGCTGCTCCTCAGCAGTATCAGGGGAAGTGTCGCAAAAAGACTTCGACAGCGTATTATATGCGTCGGTCTCCTTGTAACCGACACACTTAAATAGAGTAAACATGTCGGTTTCTGTAGAACCAACGCTCAAACACGTGCTCGGTGCGCTCGCCACATGTCGCATTAATTTTGTCGGTTTGGAAGGACCAACACTTTTAAGTGATGTAAGTGTATCGGTTCCTGCGGCCAATGCATTTACATCTAAGTGCGTCGGCTACCGGAAACCGGCGCCCACAGCTCATAAATGTGTCGGCCCCGACACACTTACATGTTAAAGGTGTCAAATCTATTTCGTCGGCTAAGTGCGTCGGTTAACCGACACCTTTGGTTTATGGGTGTCAGTTTCTGTAGGCAACCGACGCTCATATGGTCGACGCCCTATTGACGAATTCCTGTAGAGTCATCAAGTATGAGTACATATATTGGTGGTGAGATTTAGGAATTTTAGTTTTGTTTTAAGTTATTTCCTCTTATTTGTGGTGTTTAGTGAGTTGTTATATTAGACATAATATCGACTTTTTACATTTTTTGTTGAATATGTGTATCAAACCATTGGATTTTTTGTTGGGATTTGGCCCTTTGGTGCAGCCCATTTATGGGCTCATTTATTTGGGCCAACTTCCCTGGTGGAAAGCCTAGGTGGTGTGAAGAGGTGGGTGAGAACATTAGTCCCATATTGCCCACCTAGATGGTTGTTTCCCAATATATATAGTGGCCCTTGTACAGGTTATCAACATGAGAATAGTGAGGGATGAATGTTGCTGCTATGGACACAAAGAGACACCCACACACGTGCACGCGTTTTGCGATTTAACGCGTGATTATCGCGTGACTTGTGACTTGCGATGTTGCGCGTTCGCGTCATGATGAGTTGTATTCTACTAAGCAGTTATTATTTTCTGCCACTCATATAAAAGGGAATATTTATCACACCTAGACTGCCAAGTCAACATAAGTAGTAATTAGAGGCATAACTGCAGGCACACATTATCAGTGCGTAATGCCTCATGACTGCTCTCATTAGTTGCACGTTGACGGATTTCAGAGGGCGGTTTCCTGAAATTATGGCAGATCGAATTCCCCTCTCTGTATACTGGAGGAAAAACAACACATAAATTCCCCTCTCTCACTAACTGCTCTGCGCTACTGTGTTTTTGCCTTGTCGTCCCTTTGTCCACCGTGCAGCGGATTGAGGGAGAGCAGTGTCTCCGAACCGACGCTGGTGATCTGAAGACCTGCACGGGTGCTGGCGATCAGGTTTCTGGGAAGTGCGTTCGCACGGCCGCTCGCTGCACTTTCGTCTTCCTCAACAGTTTCATCATCTACTTCATAGTAGGACGATATGTAGGTGGATTTCTCGAACTATGGCTAGTTCGATTTATTTGATAAGGGATTTATTCGTATTCATTTCAGTTTTTTTTGTGTAATATTAGCATTGTTCATGTTGACTGCTAGTAGATTTGTTCTAGTCGTTTTGCTGTTTTGGATCATCAAATTAATTGCATGCCATGTGTATTTTCCAACAATATAGAAACCTGATAGATTTAACATGACTGGACTTACTGATGTGATAAAACTTGAGCGATTTGCCAGGGATGAAAATTTTAAGAGATGGCAGACACGGGTCAAATTCTGGCTCATGTCGATGAAGATCTGGTGGGTGATTTCCCCAGTTCATCCTCTCACTGAGGAGTAGAACCGTGACTTTAATCTGGACAATTCCACTTATCTTGGATGCATGTTGTCACTCCTATTAGATCAGCTATGTGACATTTACATGAACCACACTTCAGCTAAGGAATTGTGAGAGGCCCTATACCGCAAATATGCAGAGTCAGATGCTGGACGTGAACTCTATATTAATAACCACTACCACGAATATAAGATGGTCGATGACCAATCTATCGTGGAACAGACTCATGAGATCTAGCTTCAGGTGGGAGAACTTGCACATTCTGATACGGTCTTGCCTGACAAGTTTGTGGTTGGTAGAATTATTTCCAAACTACCTCCATCTTGGAGAAGTTTTTCCATGAGTCTTAAACACAAGAAAGAGATTATGACTGTTGAGAGTCTGATCTCAACTCTTGATGTTGAGGAAAAGGAAAAATCCAAAGATGTGCCTCGTTCTGTTCTGCAGGAAGGAACTCCCTCTAATGCTAATATGGTTGAAGGTAAATATGATGGTGGCAATAAGAACAACAAGAACTGGAATGAAAAGGCCAAACAAAATACTAGATTTAAGAAGAAGAAGAAGAAGAATAAAGAAGACCTAACTTTCTTTGTGTGCGGCGAGCTTGGCCACATAGCCAGGAAATGCCGCAATAGAAAAGGCAAGAAATGTGGTGGTCAGAAATCTGTGAATGTCACTATTAGCGAGGTTGGAGGAACGTCTGGATCAGGGTATGTTCCAGAAGTTTTTCTAGCATGTCAATCCACCGTGGTTAGACACGGGAGCTAATGTGCAAGTTTGTTCTAACTATGATTTATGTTCTTCTTATCAGGCTACCGACAATTGCTTCATCTTGATGGGCAATGGGTCTAGGACTGTTGTACACGGAATTGGAAGAGTCGATCTAAAGTCGACCTCCGGAAAGACTCTCTCCTTGAAGAATATGCAGCATGTTCCTAGAATAAATAGGAACCTGATTTGTGGTCCTCTATTGTGTCGGGATGGCTATAAGCTAGTGTTTGACTAGAACAAATTTATTGTTTCGAAGTTTGGTTTATTTATCGGAAAAGGCTATGATAGCGAAGGCCTATTCCGTCTTTCAGTTGTTGAAGATTGTAATAATCTTGTGAACTCAGTTGCTTGTTCTAGTTCTAAATGCAATGGACGAAGGGCTTCTATTTGGCACTCTCGACTTTGCCACATTAATTTTGATCGCATCATTAAATTGTCCAAACTTAATTTGATTCTGAAAATTCTTGTTGAAAGAAGATCTAAGTGTCATGCGTCTGTGCAAGCTAAACAGCCACGTAAACCGTTTAGAAGCATGGAAGAAAAGAGCTTGTCACCACTAGATCTTATTCACTCAGATTTGTGTAAAATGAATGTAATTTGACTAGAGCGGGGATAAAATATTTTATATCTTTTATTGATGATGCTACTAGATATTGTTATCTCTATCTTATTAAATCGAAATATGAGGCACTGGACCGTTTTAAAATCTATAAGGCAGAGGTAGAAAACTACCTAGAAAGAAAAATCAAACGTGTTAGGTCCGATAGAGGAGGAGAGTATATTTCTAATCATTCGGCGAATATTGTGCAGAGCATGGAATTATCCATGAGACAACATCTCCCTACTCACCCCAATCTAATGGGGTGGCTGAGCGGAAAAACCAAACACTAACGGACTTGGTTAATGTCATGTTGGACAGTTCGGGTTTATCTAACTCATGGTGGGGTAAAGCCATTTTGATTGCATGTTTTGTGTTGCATCGAGTTCCATCATCTAAGGGTGAATTAACCTCGTATGAAGGATGGAAAGGAAGAAAGCCTGCTCTCAGTTTTACGTGCATGGGGCTTTTTGGCCAAGGTTAATGTGCCTGCATGTAAGAAATGAAAATTGGGACCAAAAACTGTGGACTGTGTCTTTCTAGGATATGCACAATATAGTGCATCCTATAGATTTTTAGTGATTAGATCTGAGATTCCTGACGTGCATGTTAACACCGTGACTGAATCTCGTGATGCCACATTTTTTTTAGGATATTTTTCCAATGAAGGATAGAGTTGCAGGTCATAGCGAGGCATCTACTAGTTTTACTCCTGAGCCTTCTCTAATATTCGTACCTTGTTCTTACACTGAGAAACCCATTGAGGATGACAATACAAATATTGTTCCTCAAAAGAGCAAGAGACAAAATGATTGAAAAATCCTTTGGTGATGATTTTACTGTTTACCTCGTTGATGATACACCTAAAACACTTTCAGAGACATATGCATTACCAGATGCAGAGTACGAGAAGGAGGCAGTCCATAATGAAATGGAGTCCATTTTAACAAATGTAACTTGGGAAATATGTGACTGTCCTATTGGGTGTAAGTGGATATTTAAAAAGAAGATCAAACCAGATGGTACAGTCGATAAATATAAGGCTAGACTTGTAGCCAAGGGATTTACCCAAAAGGAAGGCGAGGATTTTTTCGATACTTATTCACCTGTTGCTAGGCTAACCACAATATGTGTGCTTGTTGCACTTGCTACGTGTCATGATCTCCTTATCCATCAAATGGATGTGAAGACGACTTTCCTAAATGGCGAGCTCGAGGAGGAGATCTATATGAAGCAGCCTGATGGTTTTGTAGTGCCTGGGCAAGAGAACAAAGTGTGTAAGTTAAGAAAATCCTTGTATGGCCTCAAGCAGGCACCAAAGGTAGTGGCTTGAGAAGTTTGATAGAACTATGACCTTAGCAGGCTGTGTGGTAAATGATGTTGATACATGTGTGTACTATCGGTTTGGTGGGGGTAAAGGAGTAATACTGAACTTATATGTTGATGACATATTAATTTTTAGGACTAGTAGCAATGTGATAAATGATGTAAAATCATTCTTGTCCCGAAATTTTGATATGAAGGATTTGGGAGTAGCTGATGTTATTCTAAACATCAAACTGATTAAGGGCAAGAATAATATTACTTTAAAACAATCTCATTATGTGGAGAATATTCTGAGTCGATTTGGGTACTCAGATTCTAAATCTTCTCCAATGCCATATGATCACAGTCTAAAGCTTCGCAAGAACAGAGGACAAGAGACAAATCAGTTGAGATATTCCCAAATTATTTGTTCTCTCATGTATCTTGCTGGTGCAACCAGACCTGACATCTCATTTGCAGTAAGCAAATTGAGCGGATTTACTTCCAACCCTGGAAGAGATCACTGGTGTGCACTAGAACGTGTAATGAGATACTTGAGAGATACATCAACATATGGACTTCACTATACGGGGTACCCAACTGTACTAGAAGGGTATAGTGATTCAAATTGGATCTCAGACGCTGATGAGATCAAAGCCACTAGTGGATACGTTTTCACTTTTGGTGGTGCTGCAGTTTCGTGGAGGTCTCGTAAGCAGACTATATTGACAAAGTCTATTATGGAGGCAGAACTTGTAACACTTGAGACAGCCACAACTGAGGCATAGTGGCTGAAACAACTCTTGATGGACTTGTCATTGGTCGTTAAACCTGTGTCGTCCATTCTTTTGCATTGTGATAATCAAAGTGTGATCATAACTTTAGGCAATGCAAAAGAAAATTTGAAATCCTCAATACATGTGAAACGGCAAATCAAATCCGTGAGACATTTAAGAAATACGGGAGAGATTGCCATTGAGTATATTAATAATAAAAGAAATCTTGCAGACCCTTTTACTAAGGGGTTAGCATGTGCTGTAATTGAAGAAGCATCAAGGGAAATGGGTTTGAAACCCACGTGATGTTATCATACAATGGTAACCCAAACTATGTGATCAGAGATCCTGTGAAGTAGATCTTGGGAAAAAACAAGTTGTATGGATAACTGGAGAGTACTTATTTATTACTCATTTCCGCTAGTAGATGCGTACTCTTAGTACTGCATGGAAGGTTGACTTTAATGTCTTAATGTGTTCTGAGGCCTAAATAGGTAAGGTATCGTCCTGCAGGGTATACTTGTAAGAACACACCTATATGAGTTTGACTATCAGGTCGCAATCTATGAGATGTGGGTAATCTCCAATAAACTCATGAACAGACACGAGAGAAGACCATAATGCTCCAACCTGAGGCATGGCTTTAAGCGGCCTAGTATAAGCGATGCTTTCATGTGAAACTTGCTCACACAAAACTAGCACAAGGCTATGACCATTGCAAAGTTGTGAGTATGTGAATCATGTAATGCTAGGTGCAGCTCAACCCGTAACGGGTCTGCACTGCAAAGCTGGTATATTAAAGTACAGAATTGTTACTTGTAGACCTTGGCTTTTGGTGGGGATTGTTGGGATTTGGCTCTTTGGTGCAGCCCATTTATGGGCTCATTTATTTGGGCCAACTTCCCTGGTGGAAAGCCAAGGTGGTGTGAAAATGTGACTTATGACTTTAGTCCCACATTGCCCACCTAGATGAGTGTTCCTCAATATATATAGTGGACCTTGTACAGGTTCTCAACATGAGAATAATGAGGGGTGAAGGTTGCTGCTACATATACAAAGACACACACGCACGCGCGCGTGTTTCACGATTTAACCCGTGATTATCGCATGACTTGTGACTTACGACGTTGCGCGTTCGTGTCGTGACGAGTTGTGTTCTACTACGCAGTTATTATTTTCTGCTATAGGTGGCCAACATGTCGTGCCGAGTCGGTCCGGCCCGAGCCCGACCCGGCTCGTGCCTAAAAAGCCTCAGCTCGGCACAGCCCGGGAAAAAATCAGGCCGTGTCGGGCCGCCCACGGGTCGGAGGTCAAGGCCCGGGCACGACCCGAGCTCAATTTAAGCGTGTTGTGCCATGTCAGGTCGTCAACGGGTCGTGCAGTGTCGGGCCGGCCCGTGGCCCATTTCAGTTAAAAAGACACTAAAAACAACAAAAAAACATTATTCGGGCCTAACGGGCCGTGCCGGGCCAGGCCAGCCTGCCGTGCCAGCCGTGTCGGGCCTAAACGGGTCGTGCCTGCAAGCTCGACGGGCCGGATGTCCAGGCCCGGGCACGGCCCGCACCAGGCTTTAGGCTGGCCCGGACCTGTTTTTTCGGGTCGTGTGGGGGTTCAGGTCGTTCCTTTTTTGCAAGCTTTTGTGTCAGCCCATCTGGCCGGCCCATTCAGCCACCTATATTTTATGCCACTCATGTAGAAGGGAATATTTATCACACTTAGACTGCCACATCAGCATAAGGAGTAATTAGAGACATAACTGTAGATGCACATTATCAGTGTGTAATGCCTCATAACTGCTCCCATTAGTTATATGTTGAGGGATTTCAGGGAGCAACTTCTTGAAATTATGGCAGATCGAATCTTAGGCTATTGGAGACTCGAGTATACAAGGAGACGTCTTGTATACTAGAGAAAAAAACAACACGGAAATTTGCCTCTCTTGCTAACTACTCTACGCTGCTGTGTTTTTGCCTTGTCGTCCCTTTGTCTGCCGTGCAACGGATTGAGGAAGAGTGGTGTCTCCGAACCGACGTCGATGATCTGAAGACTTGCACGGGTGCCGGCGATCAGGTTTTTGGAAAGTGCGTTCACATGGCTACTTCATAGCAGGACGATCTGTAAGTGGATTTCTCGAACTATGGCTAGTTCGATTTATTTGATGAGAGATTTATTCGCATTCGTTTCAGTTTTTATTTGTATAATACTAGCACTGTTCATGTTGAGACTGCTAGTAGATCTGTTCTAGTCGTTTTGCTGTTTCGGATTATCAAATTAATTGCATGACATGTGTATTTTCCAACATTTTCTATAGTGAATTATTTCATCTTGGTGAATACAAGACAAATTACATGCTATGGTTTGAGCGTCGAGCTGAGCTAATTTTGTCGATCATGTCTGGTTATGGGCTATTAGATATTTAGACCATGTTGGGAACCTTTAAGGCTAATAGTTAGCTGCTAAAAATTAGTTATAGAGGTTCCAAACAGTCCAGCTAATAAGACAACTAATTATTAGCTAATCCCCCAACTAAAAATAATCTCATTAGCTGCTCCAACCCTGCTAATCTCAGCTAATTGTTGGTTATAAGTCCATTTTACCCTTGCCCTCTCTCGTCCCTCCCTCTGATTGAGGGTTTACTACAATCAATTAGTGTATAGAAACAAAATTAGCTTTAAAGAGTTCCAAACAGACACCAACTAATAATTAGCTAGCTAATAATTAGTTGGTACAAGTCAACTAACAGATTATTAGCTAGCTAACAATTAGCTCTAGGGGTTCCAAACAGAGCCTTAACCGACGTTAATATGGGTCTTTTTAATTCAATCATGCCAAAACTATATAACTTGTCAAATTTCTGCTATCAAATATCCAGCTATCTTACAATTAGATTTGAAGAAAAACTAAATATTATTCCTTTAGTTATTATATGGAACTATATGATCGTGATCCTTTGTTTGAGCTTCGCTTCTGTACATGTTATTTATTTTCTTGGGGTGCCTGGCAGTTTAGGTTGCCGGCGGCGTGGCCTAGCCGGTATGTGACCTAACTACCCTCTCTAGCTCGTTTGGTTACATGGCTAGATTATAAAAGCGGGAATTTTTTTTTTAATATACGTATTTTAATCCAAATTTATATTAATAACCCCCGATTCAAATTATTTTCAAATCTGACCGGCCGTCGTATGGGGCCCATACGACATGCAAATGTCGTATGAGGCCCATACGACATGCAAATGTCGTATGAGGCCCATACGACATGGGTGCCACTGGGCCGTCCAGCGGGGCCGAAACCGGCCACGGTGGCATGTCGTATGAGGCCCATACGACATGCACAGTACCGTCGTATGGGCCTCATACGACATTCGTGCATGCCCTAACCCTAGCCCGTGTTGAACCATCTTGTAATGGATTTTAGTCAAAAATTTTAAAATATTTGTAGACCGATTTGCTAAAAACTTCTAAAGTAGAAAATAGAGAATACATTGTGAAGTTTTGAAATCAATGAACTTTATCTATGTTTAGTATGTAGAAACTAGAGTAATTGTATGTGTTATTAGGCAATACGATCACGTTTCTGCAAATTTGTAAAATGTATTCAGTTTTATTTTTTGTTTACAAATATTTGTAGTTAGAATCGACATAAATGTTCATATAGGTTATTGTAATGTAAGTTTTGTGGAGTATAAAAAATAAGTTATGAATATAATATATGAGAGTTTAATGGGAGTATCAATTTTTTTTAAATCCTATAGTGATTAGAAATGCATAGTTTGGAAAATGATACAATTAATGTATAAATTTATACAAATGCATAATAATTGAAGATAATTAATTGTAAGCTCGGCGGCGGTTACATAAAATGAAATTACGTAGTTCCGAAAGTATGTGCATGTTGTTTACCAGTCTACTACTACGGTACATGAGGCAAAACATAAGTGCACATATTTCTGGAACAAAATGTAAAATAAGTGATACAAATGGCGTGTGTACGACGCACTAAAGATACGCCGATCTAATTCTAACACGCCTTAGTTGAATTACCCAGGTTGCTACTGAGTGCAACGGGGGTATTTTCCCTTACGCAAAGCATCGGGACCGGCTTCTTTTGCGCGACGAGCTCTCTCGCGCATGCGTGCTCGCTCAGCCTCTCGTGCTTGTGCTGCGACGCGTTCCTCCTCTGCCGCTTTGCGCTCACACTCTGCTCTCCATTGTCGAATTTCTTCTTGCCTCTTGCGACGACGCTCCTCCTGTGCAGCTCTATTCCTCCTCTCTTGCTCTATTCTTTCATCCCACTCTCTTTCTTCTTTGAACTTCCAATATGCAAGTCGAGCCATTCTCTCAACCTCTGCGGCGTCTTCTGCCGATTGTTCCTGGTCGATGTAGTTCCGGAAGTCGCATAGAGGTGGCGGCGACTGCACAAGTGTTTGTCCAAAAAATTAGATTCTATAGCATGCATAAAACATAAGTAATATTGCATATTACCTGTTTCCTACCACCTGGAAGAAATGGGCACGTCCTGTGAGGAGGATCGTACTCGTAGTTGTCGCACATCCAAAGCCGGCAACCATACAAGTAACCAGGTCGAAGATCTCTTACAAACCTACAATCAGTGCCACAGAAACACATTGGAGGTTGCAATCCCTCGGGGATTGGAACCTTTTCTCTATTTGTGGGTGGTGAGTTCTCGTCCATGGTAGTGAAGTATATAGAATGATTGTTGGTAGTGCGTGGTGAAGCTGTTACCGGGGTGAGTGTTATATAGACACGGAGCAGTGCAATTTCGTATGTCTCTTGTACGAGATTCCCCTGACATGTACCAGTGCAATGTCGTATGTGTCTTCTACGAGATTCGTCTGACACGGAGCAGTGCAATTTCGTATGTCTCTTGTACGAGATTCCCCTGACATGTACCAGTGCAATGTCGTATGTGTCTCCTATGAGATTCGCCTGACATGGTCCATAGACTTTCGTACACTTGGTCTATAGACCCATCCACGTTCGTCTATAAAAGGGTCCGCACCTCTTACATTTCGTATACGATTAAAGTTAGTAGTAAGACAATGGAAAACAGAGGTCGTGCAAGGAGAGGAGAAGGAAACATTAGGCCAGTGCCTCAGAACTACTTAGTTGGCGGTCCTTCGTGGTTCGATGAACCACTTGATGAATTCCCTCTATTAGGAAAAAGTGATTTTGGTGTGTTTAATCCTCTTCGTCCATATGATAGTACCAAAGAAGAATGGCCCAAGTGTCGTTGCGGCCTGGATTGTTTGGTGCAAATGATGGATGGAAAAGAGGATAGCGGTCGTCGATTCTTTCGTTGCCCTGTGGGTCGTGCAGTAAGTTCATATCGTTTTTGTGTACGTTCACGTATTTCTTTTTGTTATGTTTACTTTAAATTTGTTTTTGTAGTCTTATTTCGATGAAGATAACTGCGGATACACATTGTGGGTTGATCCAGTACCTATCAAGCCTATTCAAGATTACATAAAATATTTGCAAAATCGAAACCGAGAATTAGTAGGTCATATTGCGGATATGGAGTTAGAACAATTGGAGGATGATACTAGTCCTAAGTGCAACAATATGTCCTGTGAATGTCCTCACCACAAGTGAAAATGTACTAGTTACGAACTATGTTTCATTATTCCATCAAATGTATCGTTTAAATGTTCCTATGCCTTCAATTTCAATAAGATACTCGTTTGCTTTAGTTTTTTAAGTAACGCGTAGTATGTAATACTTCCTTTCCATGCGAAACACCATAGAATAGAAACATAATGAAATAATATAATAGAACATAAGTTTTGTACATCATAAGTCACACATATACGTCGTACATAACACTAACGTCTACCACGCTTGTCGGCCCTACGCGCAGCATTCACATGAGCCCGGTCATATGAAATGTCTAGTGGCGGTCTCCTCTGCCGTTGCGGACGGCCAGCCTGCTCCGGTGTCTGAAACTGCTGAGTCTGCTGAGTCGGAATGGGAGCACCGGCCAACTGAGACCCATGAAGTGTATCGTATTGCGCTATATCAACGAGGAAGTCCTCGACCTGGAAAGGTGTCATCGGAGGAGTGTCGTGCTGCGTCTGTGAGTCGGACATCGTAGTCTCAAAGTCCGCTCTGTACGTACCTACAATTATAGAATAATTATCAGTACAAACTCAAATTACGAAAATATAAATGAATGAGAAAAATTATTCTACATCGTACCTGCGTCCGTCTGTGGGATATGCGGAGCTCTCCAAGCAGGTACCTGTGTCGAGGGATCCGTATCTACCCATTTCCTCCAATTTTGTGTCCCCTTAATAGGAACGAAATCCCAATAACATCCATCTCTTGCTCGATTAATCAACCCTTTCAGTTTCACTTGATATACTTGTTCATCAAGGTTTAACGTTTTAATCAGCCATTTCTCCAGGCTACCAAATGACCTCTCATTTGGTCTTGCTATCCCCCTCACCAACGACGTCCAAGCAGACATATCAACCCCAGTTGACCCATAAACAAGCGTGCCTTCTCCGTAGAAAATACGAAACATTAATTTGTCCGACATTCCTACTGTATTCAGTATAAACAAACGTATTATAATCTACTCTAACCAAATTAATTTGACTCTATAAAACGTATATATTTGCCACACATTTGTAACTACAGGAGCAATTTTACGCTCCTCTGTAATGTATGACAATATTTTATAACTACTAATAAAACATAATATAATATATAGTACACATTTATAAACTGAAAAATCATATCAAAAAACAAGTACATTTTAATTAAACGAATAATACATTAAGAAAACATGCTGCAATAATGTACTCTACCGTAATAATGACATTCGCATGAATATTAACAAAATTCATATTAAACTATATGCATGAACCATATAAATTCATATAATATTGACAACAATCGCGTGCACAACGAGTAATAATATACAATTATATTATATTCACAACATTACACTATATGCATGAACAACGTGTATAAAAATTAAATACAATAGACTATGTCGCGTGTGTTATCAACACTATACATTCATACAAACAAATATCATAATATAATACGCATTCATATTATATTGACAACAAAACAACATAAATGTACGGTGGCGAAATCAATACCGAAGTCGCGAGGATCCGAGGACGACGGATCGGAGACAAAAAATGTGAGAGTAGCGAGCGTCGGAAGCGTGCGGGAGCGGTGGAGGTCGCGGGCGGCGCGGCTGGGAGGAAAGGAGGCAGTGGGATGGGTGGGAGCGAGGCAGGGGCGGGGGGGGGGGGGGGGGGGGGGCGGGGCTTATAAGGGGCAGACCGTCGTATGAGCCTCATACGACGGTTCGACCGTTAGCGCAAGTCGTATGAGGCTCATACGACGTTCGCTGCCGCCTCGGTTTCCGCGGCGACCGTTGCCCGCGTGGCAGCCACGTCGGACCGTCGTATGAGCCTCATACGACATTCGTTACGTCGTATGAGACTCATACGACGGTGGGTCATATTTGGAAATTTTTTAAATCCAAGGTTATTAATATAATTTTGGATTAAAAATCGTATATTAAAAAAAAATTCATAAAAGCGGCCTGATTAATTTCTCGTGTATCCACACACCGCCGACGACATCTCGTCTTCCTCAGCTCCAGCGAGCCATCGATCTCCCCAGCAGAGGTCCCGCATACGAGTGCAGCTGTCCCGCATGCCAGCAGGATCGCGATAACAAAAAAAAAAGCAAGAGCTGTAACTAGAGACGATAACATGTGTGTTCTAGTTTTGCTAAACAAAGGGACACGAATAATGTATTTCTGCTTTGAGATCACATCAAAATATGCATTCAATTCTTATCTAGATATATACTCCTTCTGTCCAAAAAGTTTGTCGCTTTGTAGTTCATTTCGAGACGGAGGGAGTACTTCCATATTCAAATAAACTACTCAATAATCTTGTGCCTTCAAAAAAAATTAAACTAGTCAATCTTGGGGGATTATAATATATGTTTGGCCGACCAGACTCCGATTCTCAATATATATTGATGCTCGCAGCCACAGTTGGAGTCGGAACAGACAACCCTAAATTGATGGAACTGCACGCCATAGGGATTCGTCTTTGGAACCGATCTGGAGACTGTATCGCAGCAGGGCAGATCGAAGTCGCGAAGCCAACCGTAGTAGCTAGCGATGGCAAAACGCCAGCAGGCGGAGGACATGTCGCGCCTACTCCCTGAGGACGTGCTCGCCGACGCGCTCAGCCGCGCCGCGCCCCGCGACCTCGCCGTGGCCAGGTGCGTCTGTCGCGCGTGGCGCGCGCTCATCGACGGCCGCCGCATGCTGAGCTTGGACTTCCTCCCGCGCTCGCTTGCCGGCCTCTTCATCGACTACTCCGGCATGCCGTACTCGGAGTTCTACGCCCGTCCCTCCGTCGACATCGCCGGCTACCACCTGCCCCGCTCCAACGTCCTTGACCACTGCAACGGCCTCGTCCTGGTGCTCGACGGCGTCCTGAATCCCGCCACCGGTGGTTGGACGCCGTTTCCCGAACCACCGCCGTTGCGCTTGCCCGGGGTGGTTTGGCCGCCTTTCAACCAAAATATGTACCTGGCCTTCGATCCCACTGTGTCATCCCACTACGAGGTGTTCCTGATCCCCAACGTTCCTCCATGGTTGGGACGACGAATCCACGGCGATCTTCTTCCTGTCGAGGAGTACACCCGCAGCTCCGAGTGGCCACCATCTCCATGGAAATTGAAAGTTTTTTCATCCAGAGATGGACGGTGGGATGAGAGATGTTTCGTCAGAGAAAATGAGGCTGCAGGAACGGCTGCCGACATGACGAAGGATCTAACATTCACGGTGCACCGCAATGCTATATGCTGGCGCGGTGCGCTCTATGTTCATTATCAACTGAACTTTCTAATGAGGTAAGATACCCGCTCCAATTTCTATGAATGATTGTTCTTGCACTATGAGCGAGCAAATTTTACTTCCCTTAAATACTAATTCCACCGTCTTCAGAAGATTATCACATTTTAGTTCAAAAATGAACTAAAACATAACAAACTTATGCGAACAGATGGAGTATTTATTAGTTAGCATATTAATACGCTCTTGTGCTTAATACAACTACCGTCCTCTTTTGCAGAATATCACTATCAGATGATAAGTATCGAGTTATCGAACCACCGATAGATTTAAACATGTCCAGACATATGATTCGTCGTCTAGACAAGTCTGAGAAGGGAGTTTACTTTGCATTACTTGGAATTGAAGACCCACACCTTCGGGTTTGGATCCTCGATGAATCATCTTTGCAAACACAATGGATACTGAAACATGATAGTGTACGTGGACTAGCAGTACCATGTCTAAACCTCAACCAACAAGTTTACGGACCTTGGATTTTACAAAGTGATTATTGGGATGACCAAGGTAACATCGAAGAAGCACATGAAATTGAATGGAACTCTGACGATGATAACGGTGAAAATATTCTTCAGGCCGACGAAGATAGAACTGGAAAGTGCCCGATTGAGATCCTTGCATTTCATCCTTTCCAAGAGATTGTCTTCTTGCATACCACACGTGGTAGAGTCTGTAGAGGATTGGCATACCATTTGAATAGCTTTAAACTTGAGGACTTGGGTAACATGCGCCCCAAAGATTATGGAGCATTCGGTTATGTGCGACGCGCTGTTCCATACACACCATGTTTGATGGGAGAGTTCTCTGAAAAATTGGAGTTTTCGGATGATGAGAGCTAGCACAAATAATATGTTGATAATGATGAAGTAATTTTAAGAAAGGTGAAAATAGGTTCATCATAAAGCATGACATATTGGTGGTGACGTTTATGAAATTTAGTTCTGTTTTATGTTCTTTCCTTTTTCATCTATGGTGTTTAGTGAGCTGTTAGACCTAATACCACCTTTTACATTTTTTGTTGAATATGTGTATCCAAACATTGGACTTTCTATAGTGAATTATTTCATCTTTGTGAACACAAGACAAATTGCATGCTATGGTTTGAGCCTTAGCTGGGCTAATTTTGACGATCATGTCTGGTTATGGGCTATCAGATATTCAACCGGCCTTAATCTGGGTCTTTGATTTATTTTCATAATTGAATCATGCCAAAAAGTGGCACGAATAATGTATTTCTGCTTTGGGATCATATATGAAATATGCATTCCATTCTTATATATATATATATATATATATATATATATATATATATATATATATATATATATATATATATATATATATATGCATTCAATTCTTTTATATATATAAATAAAATAAACTATCGATCTTGGGTAAGAAGCTGGAGATCATAGCTACATTACATGTCCATATGGCGGGAACAATGCACGCAAGGCTCTATCTACAGCCACCAGGCCTCTAGAACTGTAGCATAGAGACGCCCAAATGATCATCCTTACAACCCAGGCATTACAAGTTCATATGCCAAGACTCCTCCACAAAAACACTACTGCATCCATACGCCTAAGCAGCACAGGAATTGGGGGGGGGAGGTGAACAAAAGATGAAACCACTACTTTTTCTCTCAGGTGCTTGGACTCAGACTTGTGCTTTACTCCATATCAACGTCAGGCCCCCTCCTCACTTCCCCTTCAGTTTCATCATCATCTTCGGGCACATCATCATCAGGACTGGAGTTCACCGCTGGAATGAGAAGAAAAAGCGATCTCTCCTGTCTCTTCAGCACTTCCATTGCAGTCCCCATCATCGAGTCTGCACCCGCCTTGATGATCTCCTGCATATCCCCAGAGTAGAGACCTACCCAGTAATGCAAAAGAGAGCAAGCATGGAAGATAATGTCACACGGGTGATTTATAAGCTTTCTGTCAAAACACATTTTATTCCTTGCCTTCCATGTGGCCCAACAAATCGCCCCCAAACCGAGAGCATACACATAATCACCTCCAGGGAGGGCAGTTTTAATCCACCTCCAAAACTGTTCCACATTGTTTGCAGGGCCGGCCCTGGGGCAGTGCCCAAGGGGCGACCGCCCCGGGCCCCCAAAATTTAAGGGCCCCATTTAGATTTAAGTTATATATATTGCCAAGCTCTAAATTTATACAAATGAATGTGATTTAAGTAGTATTTGATCAATGATTAATAAACTAATAATAACAGTCAACAGGATAGTGAATTCGACTTTTAGATTTGACCCAACCAACTATTCCAACTTAGAATCAAGAGTGTTCCCGACAATACCTATGGTCATGCAGAGTCAGAGGTCGACCACTCCATGCTACCGGCTTATGTAGTCTCTTGAATTAAGCGTCGATAACTCGAATATGAAATCATATTCTTATCTGTCGATTGTCGCGATCGTGATGTAGATGACTTCTGAAGGCTCCAGGTTTGCATGCCAACACTTAATAACTTATGTCTTCTAAATGCTTAATTTCACCTGTTATTTTTTATGCATTGATCAATCTATGTATACTCCTAGCTAACTTATTTTCTCATATTTTTTCTCTCATCTAAGGTTGTACTAACTGAAATTTATTAAGTGATAGTTTAACTCTTACACATAATTTCAGTTAGATACTCAAAGTAATTTTATTTTATATCATTAGATAAGTTTCAATCAATTGTATTTTCAGTTCGTATAAGTGTTTTTAAATTTATTTTTGTGACAATATTAGTGAGAATGAATTTTATAATACACTCACCCCATTCCGAAATAAGTGATGTTTAGCGGAGCTAATTTAACTTAAAATGAACGAGATTTCTTGTTCTAAATATAATTTTTTTTCAAAATAGAGAGAGTAGTTATAATTGATAATTTTTCTTTATATATATGATCAACTAGAGGGCTTTAATTTATTATTCGCCGCAGGCACCCGGAAAGTCAGGACCGGCCCTGATTGTTTGGTCTGAAAGAATTATTGAAACAAAGCGACACTACACCCCAGACCACCTTCATCACTTTACGTTCAAAAAATAAGTGTGATAGAGTTTCTATATCTTCACAGAAACTACATTTTGCCTCACCCTCCCAATTCCCCCTCTTCATGAATTCTTTGGTTACTATTACTTTGTTCTCCAAAAGCCACAAAAAAACTTTAATTTTAGGGGGAATCTTGGCTTTCCAAATGTGTTTATAAGCCATACCATTGTCCCCAGAGGATAAATGTCTATAAAGTGAGTTAACAGAGAATTTCCCATTTTTATTCCAAACCCACACAACCTTATCCTCTTCACCAGTAATGCATTGCCCATTTAACAGTAAGGTAAGGTCATACCATTGTTCTCTCAGGAAGGGGGGAGATATCTACTAAACCGTAATACCCAGCCATCCCGGGCACATTGGGCAATTGTGATATCCTGACTCTCACAAAGAGAATATAAAGCAGTGTATATTTCACAAAGAGGCTTATCTTTTACCCAAGCATCTTTCCATAGAAGGATCCTATCCCCTTTTCCCAAAATAAACCTTCTCCCTCTCAAATAGATATGTCTGACCTTGAGTAAATCAGACCAGATAGGAGAGTCATTAATTTTATGTTTTAACAGAGAGAGGGGTTGATTTGCAAATATTTGGTTTTCACAATTGATTGCCAAAGCCCTTCTTATGTCTCTAGCATCCACCACCACTTGGCTAAAAGACTGATATTCATCTTCCTTAAGTCTTTTATCCCTAGTCCTCCTTTTCTCTTGTATTTACAAGCTTTGTCCCATTTTACAAGGTGATTTTTTCTCTCCTGACCCCCTCGCCACATTTCTTCCTAGCAATGTCAATCCTATCTATCACTTTCTTGGGCATTAAAAGCATAGAGAGATGATAAATGGGCACATTGGACAGACAAGCATTCAGAAGTACAATCCTACCGGGCATGGGCAGAGAACTCCCTTTCCAACCTTCTACTCTTTTTTTCATTTTATGCTCCACACAGTGCCATTTATCAGAATATAGCCTACTGGCAGAAGAGGGAACACCCAAGTAATCAAGGGGAAAAGAGCCAATTTTACAACTAAAGAGCTCAGCATAATTCCTTATCACCTCATCATCTCCCCCAATCGCCAGCACCTCACTTTTTCCATAATTAATATTGAGGCCAGACATTCTCTCATAAAAGGCTAGATCAACTTAATGTTCCTAGCACCTTCCATATCATCCTCCATGCACAATATGATATCATCTGCATATTGGAGTATTAAAACCCCCAGGGGAATAAGTTGCTAGCAAGCCCTCTCACCAGATTATTTCTTTGTGCTCTACTAAGCATTCTAGTTAGACAATCTGTTGATATGTTAAAGAGGATGGGTGACAAGGGGTCCCCCTGTCTAGCCCCCCTATGACTTCGAAAGTAAGGACCAGTGATCCCATTGATCTTTACACTAAGAGTCCCGTTCTGGACCACCTTTTCAATCCATTTACACCATTGCAAATTGAAACCCGTCTTCCTAATGCATTCAAATAAAAAGGACCAATTTACCATGTCATAGGCTTTCTCAAAATCTAGTTTCAGCACAATCCCAGTTGCATTTCTCCTTATCTTAGTTTCATGCAGGACCTCATGCAAAAAGCAAGTATTCCATTCATTATGTTCCTAGAGGGGATGAATGCTGATTGAACTATATGAATAGTTTTATTTGCCACTTTCTCCAGCCTCAAGGTTAAGACCTTAGTGAACCACTTGTACAAGCAATTTAATAAGCATATTGGTCTATAGTGCTGGATTTTCCAGCCTCTTTTATTTTAGGCAACAATGTGATCATGCCATAGTTGATCTTTTAATGTCCAGATTATCATTATAAAAGTCATCAAACAAGGCCATAACATCCTTTTTATAATGTACCAACAACTCTGGTAAAATTCTGCAGGGATACCATCTGGTCTAGGGGCTTTGTGTTTTTCCATTTGAAATAAAGCCCTTTAACTTCATCTTCACTGAACTCCCTAGTCAGTACTGCATTTTAAATCTCATTCACATTTTCTTTGGAAGGCCAAAGGGAATCATCTGGAGAGAAATAATTCATCTCTCCAGCACAAAACAAAGTCTTATAATAAGATGTAGCATATGAAATTAGTTCATCATCCCCCTGGATGATTTTCTCATTGTCTTCAAAACTAAAAATCAATTTCTTTCTCCTGCGACCATTTGCAACTTTATGATAATATTGAGTATTAAGGTCACCCTTATGCAGCCACGTTTCGTGGCTCCTTTTATACCAATATAATTATTCCTTTTCCAATATTTCTAATAGCTCCTTATGTAACTTAATCTTTTATTTGATCTCATAATCATTCAAAACTCTGGATTCCTCCATTCCTTCAAGTCTATTTAAAGTGTTATGTATTTCCAATTTTCTTTTTTTATATGTATCAGTCTAATTGTGACACCAGCCTTTGAAGTACTTTTTCACTTTCCTAATTTTATAAAGGAATCTATCCAGGGCATCAACATCTCTAGTGGGTTTGTTCCATAACTCCTCCATTTTCCCATAGAATTCAGGGCGTTCAAGCCAGGCATGTTCAAACTGAAAGGAGAAAGATTTTTTACTCTCCCCTGTTCTTGAATCTAATATCAGAGGGTTATGATCTGAGAGTTCTCTTGGTTTTTTGTAAATCACCACATTAGGGAACATATTATCCCATTCGAAAGACATTAAAACTCTATCCAGGACCTCCAGGGTAGTATATTTTGATTGTTAGACCATGTAAACTTCCCCCCTGAAATTCTAATCTCTCTCAGATCATTGGAATTAATGATATCATCGAACAGATCATAATATCTATTCTGAACAAAAGGCTTATTTTCTCACTTGACTTTCTTATAATATTAAAGTCACCCCCAAACAACGAAGAAATACTCAGTGAGCTTATACATGCTGAGAGTTGCACTAAAAATTCCTCTCTATCATTTTCATGTGCAGCACCATACACATTTACCATCCCCCAGTTTTTGTTGCACTTTTTATCATTCAACACCAACATGATCACATGTTTTCCAATTTCAGACTTAATTATATCAAAACAGGAGTCTCTTACTCCGGAGAGCAGATCTCCAGATCTCCCTTGGGTTGGGCTCCATGCCCAAGAGAAATCTTCCATAGGGTCTATTGACCTCAATAGACCCCTATCAACATTTTTAATCATTGTTTCTTGTATACAGACAAAATCCATACCAAACTCCTTTATTAAATCTCTAATATAATGTTTTACCCCTTTTTTCTTTATTCCCCTGCAATTCCAAATAATTCCTTTCATTTATAACCTATTTTTGTTCATCTTTTTGGGTCCAGGAGCTTCCTGAAACCCCTTGTCTCTATAAATTGAGACCACTGTTCTTTTAATTCTTCTAAGCACTTGATTGTTTTGCCATTAAATTTTGTTTTCTATTACCATTCTTTCTCTTTTTTACATCCTTAAAAGGTTCATCATCAGATTCATTCTCCTTCCACTCCAACAATAGTTGCTCACTCTGTATTTTCAGATTAGGGGAGGATTGCTCATCCACTTCATTAATTTCAGTTTTAGACATAAGCTCCTGCTACTGAGGCAAAGATAATCTAGCTAGCTCTAAGTTCTTCATTAAATCAATCTTATCAAATTCATCCTCAGCTACCTTAATTCCCATACAGCTAGCTAAATCTACTATATCATCCACAACAAGAACAGAAAATGAATTAGAGAAGGGATTAGGTATACCTTCATAGGAGCATTTTTTTGGACTTTTTGCCACTGCAGTTTCCAGATAGGTTTGCATCTTGGCTTCAAGTCTTTTGCTCTGTCTAGGCATCAACAACATCTGCTCACTTTTCAGGCCATCAGAGAGTACCTTGTTCCTCTCCTCCCCAACAGTCTTGTCTTCCATCTCCTTCTGAGCATCAATCAGCTTGGTCTGAGTAATATTGTGGCACTTCACCAGACCTAGAGTGAGTCTGTCTGTCTGAGCAGGGACCTCCTTGTAAGACATATCATCACCCAACAGATCTTCATCACTGTCATCATCTAAGAAGTTAAGCTTGGCATCTTTATTTTCCTTACACAAACGTAGTTCCTTATTGGTTATCCTGTCCTTGGTCTTTTGAATGTTGTTCTCCTGTCCTTCTTTTTTCTTATCACTCAACCTCTCCCAATTGAACTTAGCTAGTGCAGAGTGGAGACCTTCAGCTCTTGGAACCCCACTAGTACTACCAGACCCACCCTGGTGATTACCTCCACTGCACTGTAATTTCTTGTTTTGCATCGATGGCTCTGGAAAGTTTGGACCAGGATGACCCTGATCATCTTTTGGAACCCCCCTTTCAAATAAGAACCTGTAAAAGTAAGGTGCAATGACACCTTCAGCACTAGTTGGTACTCTTGAAATGTCTCTAGCTCCAATTCTGATTATGACATAATCAATCCTAGCCAGAGTGGACTCATCAATCTCCAGAGTGATTCCCACAAGTGAACCAACATAAGCTAAGGTTTTAATGCTCCTTTTGTCATAAGGAATACCAGAAACCCTGAACCAAGCATTCTGCAGCTCCCCCACTGCACCAAGAGTTGGGGTCCATGGGCTGACAGTAATAGCTGCATCCACACCCCTCATTCCTAATTGAAAGTGCCCCCATTCTCTTATCATCCTTGGATTCGGGAACCTCATTATGTAATTGGTGTCATCCACTCTCCTTGCCACCCACCTCCAAGAGTTAGCACCATGAATATTCCCTAAACTCTTGCTCAGTCTGAGCCCCAGTGGCATGACCTCTGACCACTTTAATCACCGCTATAGTAGCCCTCTCTTTCACAGTCACATCATAAGGGTGGTCAGGGATACAAAAGAAAGATTCTCCTTCGACTTGAGATGCACACAACAGAGCCAAAATTTCTCATAGTAGCTTGGAATAACAGCGAGCCACCTCATGACCATACTTGTTGCATCTCACATAGAGTGGTGCTCTGGGGCATTCACTTACCAGGTGATCCCTACCCCCACAACCATAACATTCAATCACTTCATTATTGCGTGTTGAAGGGCCCAAAACCACCTCGTTCCTGTGAGAAGAAGTTCCCACAATCTCAACACGCTAAGCAGCGTCCACTAGGAGACCCTCCTGCACAATTGCCTTTCCCTTATCCTTTCTCATAGCATCCAAATCATTTTCCTCCTCAACAATACTTTTTCCCTTGTTATCCATAGGAACTTCATTCGGATCAGCAACCTGCCCTCCCAAATGACCCCCTCCATGAAGGTTAGAGCTCTCACCTTGGTCTGTATCAGAAGAATCCATCTGTCGACCTCGACTAGGATTCTCCATTCCGCCACCCTCCATGGACCTCCATGGCTGGTCGCGGTGCCACTGGAACCCTCCGCGCCCTCGACAGCCGCCCCTCCAGAACCTGCCTCCATACACAGGTCTCCATGCACGATCACCACGCCCCGTCACCATCACCATAGGAGCAAACTGAGTACACACAGCTTGAGCGTATGATTTGCACGGAGGATTTTGCTAGAGATGGCCACAAAGCTTCTGGATATTTGGAAGTGGAGTATGAGGGAAGGACCCCTGAGCTTTGGAACCTCCACTCGGGATTGCGGCGATCGTGCCCGAGATTGCCCTTTTATCTCGAACCCTAGCCCAATCCCGGGGAGAATCTCGAATCCACTTTGTCGAATTACTGATCTTGCAAATCCGCATTGGGGAACACAGGATTTCACCCCTTTTCCACGCGTCGAGCATCAAATTCACCATTGAAACTCTGACTTCCACGCCTCCGTGAACGGTCTTCGTGGCCCACCCTAAAGCCCGCCGAAAATAGGCTTCCCCGCATAGCCCAAACTAACACCGCGGGGCAAATGACCGTACGCAGAGGGATCGAGAGTATTACCATGCGTGAACATCGATGAAACACCAGCGAGACACCGACGATGGATCACCGGACCCGAGTTCCCCCCTGTGTAAGGTGTCCTTGGTAATTCGGCTAAACGACTATATGTGTGTTATAAAGGCTTCAATTCCAATCAAACTTTTATGTTTCACAGGCTTAGTATGTTCAACCTTCGGTGTTTTCTTGTAATCCTGATCTTTGAAATTTAATAATGTTTGGCCGAACAGACTCCGATTCAATATATATTGATGTTCGCAACCGTAGTTGGAGTTGGAACAGACAACCCTAAATTGCATGGACTCCACACATAGGGATTCGTCTTTGAAACCGATCTGGAGACTGCATCGCAGCAGGGCAGATCGAGGTAGCGAAGCTAACCTAGCGATGGCAAAACGTCAGGAGGTGGAGGACATGTCGCGCCTACTCCCTGAGGACGTGCTAGCCGGCGCGCTCAGCCGTGCCGCGCCGCGCGACCTCGTCGTGGCCCGGTGCGTCTGCCGCGCGTGGCACGCCCTCATCGACGGTTGCCGCATGCTATGCTTGGACTTCCTCCCGCGCTCATTCGTCGGCCTCTTCATCCACTACTCTAGGATGCCAGACTCAGAGTTCTATGCCCGCCCCTTCGTCGACATTGCCGGCTACCACCTGCGCCACTCCAGCATCCTTGACCACTGCAACGTCCTCGTCCTGAAGTTCGATGGCGTCCTGAACCTTGCCACCAGTGGATGGACACCGTTTCTGGAACCATCGCCGTTGCGCGTGCCCAGGATGGTTTGGCGACCCTACTCCCAAAATATGTACCTGGCGTTCGATCTCACCGTGTCGTCGCACTATGAGGTGTTCGTGATCCCCAACGTTCCTCAATGGTATGGACGACAACGCGACGAGCTTGCTGCTGAGGAGTACAACCGCAACTCTGAGTGGCCACCATCTCCATGGAAATTGAAAGTCTTTTCATCGAGAGCAGGAAGGTAGGATGAGAGATGTTTCATCAGAGAAAATGAGGGTGCATGAACGACTAATTAGCACTTGTATCAATCCACCTTTCAGTAGATTGACATGCTGTTAAAACGGTATATGTATTACCATACCTTGTTTTTCCAGCGTCGCTAATAACTATGTTGGCAAATTTTTGCTGATTTTTCTTGCCTTTTCTATCTGTGCACTTTTTGGCAAAATGTCCAACCATGCCACAGACATAGCATTCAACTTCAACGATGTTTATCTTCTTCTTCTCCTTTCTCTTGAAGTTGGTGGTGTGTACAACTTTATTTTTCGCTTTCTTTGGTCCAGCATGCTGCATGACATTAGCACTAGACTGTCCTTCATACACCTTGGACACGCTATCTTTTGCCCGAGCTTTCTCCTCCACATCAAGAGAAGCCAACAAATTCTCAATGAAAATGTTCTGTCTCTTATGTTTCAGATATGTGGTAAATCCCCTCCAAGATAGAGGTAATTTGGCAATAATGCCCCCAGTCACAAATCGATCAGGCAAATTTAATCCAAGTTGTTGGAGCTCTCCGATAATGAGTTGTATTTCATGAGCCTGCTCAACCACTGAACGATTATCTGCCATCTTAAAATCGTGATAGCGCTCCATGACATACAACTAATGTCCAGCATTTGAAGCACCGCACTTGTGTTCAATGGCCTCCCAGAGCTCTTTTGCGCTCTTATGAGTCATATAAACATCACACAGTTTGTCGGACAACACACTCAAAATGCAACCCACTGCCATCACATTAGCCTTATCAAACTCAGCCTGCTTTTCAACAGTCATGGGTCGATCTACAGGCTTTAGAACATAAGATATGTCCATAGTAGTGAGCCATAAGTCAAGTTTTATAGCCCATCTCTTAAAGTTCGAACTAGTGAACTTCTCAGGTTTCATTGCATCAGCAAAGCTATTACCCATGTTAAAGTGCCTATGAGGTTTTTGGATTGTTAGAAAACAATGCAATTTAAAGATAAACTTAATTCCTAAAATTACAACAGTGCACATGATAGATAATCCATAAAATATAAGTAGTGACATGTTAATAGAACAGATTATATCTATCATATTCATGCATAGAAAATTCATCATTACTCACAGAGGAGACGTATCCACCTTGAAAGATGAGAAGCTGAAAGTGTGATGAAGATCGTAGAACGATGTTGGAAGTCAAGCGAGCAGTCGCACGTACACTTTCCAAAAACCTGATTCGCCCCAACCCGTGCAGGTTCTTCAGCGTGATGTGGTTCTAGAGACACTGCTCCCCCGCACATCGATAACACGCCGACGAGAGGGATGAACTAGCCTGTAGCAGATGCTCAACACAATGGACTAGTGAGTCTGTTCACCTCTCAATCCCACAATAAAAGTTCTCATTCTGTATATATAGTGACAGACTTTAGTAATTGAAGGAATTAAGTATGCAGTAAAGCATCACAATTATACTCTAGTAACTAAATCCAATAAACTTTAGTATTTGTAGCATAATTAAATAGCATCAGTTACTGCACACCATTACCCTCCAGAAATTGAATAATGAAGTGCTACAAATTGAGCCAAAGTAAAGTCATATTAGTGTTAGTATTCAAAAAGAGAGAGAACAAAATTACCACGCCAGTCGCCACGTCGCAAGTCACAAGTCACGCATTAACTCACGCGAAAATACGCAAATACGCGCGCGCGTGAGTGTGATTTGTTTGTGGCTCTAGCCATCCTTGTCTCACATATTCCACACATAAAAAATAGCTTCCCTTATAAATAAGTGCTACTCTCCTCAAATAGTCAATGCGGGATAAATGCCTCCTTTACACCTTTAAAATTTAATAGAGAATAATTGGGCTTAGGCCCAAATATTCCAACAATCCCCACCAAATTCCAAAAGCATAGCTCACACTACTTATTGTATGTCCATAATGTTATTTGATATATCAGTTTAATGATGGAGACCTATTCGGTTGAATATCCATCTAGATCTAAAAAATTTGTCACCTCACAACTACACAATGGACTATGCCTTGAATTGGTAGTTTTGCGTGAGGTGGTTTCATTTAAAGACCAGACTGATACTAGGCGCCTATTGGGGCAGTCCTCGGGTGGAGCCTATAAGTCCTACTCCAGTGTCTCTTTCATGAGCTTCTTAGAGAATTCTCAAATCTCACAGACTGCGACCAATAGTCAGCTCATATATGTGTGTTTGTACAAGAATACTTTGTAGGACAGTATCTCACACTAAAGCCTCCGAACGTATTAAGACTTAAGTCATCCTTCCATACAGAATGGTGAGTATTGCATCTTCGCTAGAGAGGGTACTATATAGTTATGTACTCTCCTAGTCATACATATAGCTTGTTCTTCTCAAATCCTAATTCACGGGATCTCCGATCACATAGGTTTGGGTTACCGCTTTGTATAACTCATGTGGACCTCAATCTCATTCCCTTCAATGCACTATCTATCACATTTCTTGATAGACCTTTGTAAACGGATCTGCCAGATTTTTAGCCATTTGAATGTAATCAATGGCTATCACTTCGGAGCTTCTCAATTTTATGATAGATTTTAAACGTCTTTTCACATGTCTTGAGGACTTCATATTATCCTTTGTACTTGACACTTTTGCAAGAACAGTTTGATTGTCACTGTTAATAAGAATCAAAGGAATTGGTTTTTTCACCACTGGTAAATCCATCAAGAGTTTCTTCAACCAATCTGCTTCTACAAAGGTTGTATCTTATGCCGTAAGCTCTGCTTCCATGGTTGACCTCGTCAAGATGGTCTGTTTACAATACCTCAACAAGACAGCAACTCCTTCAAGAGTATAGACATAACCACTTGCTGTCTTTATCTCATCAGCATCAGAAATCCAACTGGAATCACTATAACCCTCCAAAACTTTAGGGTCTTCTGTATAGTGAAGTTCATAACGCATTGTACCACACAAGTAGCGCATAACTCGATCAAGCGCGCGCCAATGATCATCTCCTAGGTTAGCAGTAAATCGGCTCACTTTGCTAACCGCGGAGGAAATGTCAGTTCGAGTAGCACCAGCTAGGTACATGAGTGAACCAATTATCTGAGAGTATCTCAACTGGTCTCTTCCTAGTCCTTTATTTTTTTGTAAAATTATACTAGGATCATATGGTGTTGGTGAAGGCTTGTTGTCCAAATAGCCAAAACGGCTCAAGACGTTCTCAACATAAAGAGATTGCAAGAGTGTAATCTCATTCTCATTTTTTTATCAGCTTGACATTTAAGATAACATCAGCTTCTCCTAGATCTTTCATATCAAAATTTTGGAACAGAAAAGATTTTACCTCATTTAACATATCGATATCAGTTACAAAATTAATATATCATCTACATATAAACATATGATCACTCCTCTACCCCCACCATATCGATAATATACACATTTATGAGCCTCATTGACAACAAAGTCTCCTTGTGTCATGGTACTATCAAATTTCTTATGTAACTGCTTTGGTGCCTGTTTAAGAGTGTATAAAGATTTCTTTAACTTACACACCTTATTCACTTGATCGGGTATCTCAAATCCTTATGGCTGATCCATATAAATCTTCTCATACAACTCTCCATTAAGGAAAGCCGTCTTCACATCCATTTGATGGATTAGAAGACCGTGTAAGACAGCCAAAGAAAGAAGTACTCGAATAGTTGTCATCGTAGCAACAGGTGAGTAAGTATTAAAGAAGTCTTCTCCTTCTTTTTGTGTATAACCTTTCGCGACTAGTCTGGCCTTGAACTTCTCAATAGTACCATCAGACCTAAGCTTTTTCTTGAACACCCACTTACATCCAACCGTTTTACAACCGAATGGACGATCCACTACATCCCAGGTTCCGTTAGTCATGATGGATTCCATCTTACTACAGACTGCTTCCTTCCAATCGTTTGCATTAGGAGATGCAAACGCCCCTCGGATGGATTTGGGTGTATCATCCACAAGATAAACAATGAAATCATCACCAAAGGATTTTGGAATCCTTTGTCTCTTGCTCGCTCTATGAGCTATTTCATTGTTTTCTCCATCATATGGTTGTAATGAATTTTCTGATGATGTAAAATCAGGTTGTTCTAAGATTTCAGATGGAATATAATTACTGTCATGTGTATGACCATAAGAGCTATGTACATCATTTATAGGAAAAATACTTTCAAAAAATGTGGCATCTCTAGATTCAACTATTGTGTCAACGACCACAAGAGGTGAGTTAGATCTTATTACTAGAAATCAATAGGCAGAACTATTAGATGCATAACCAAGAAAGATACAATCGATAGTATTAGGTTCGAGTTTATGCTTTTTGACTGTCGGTATATTTACCATAGCCAAACATCCCCTTGCGCGCAGGTAAGAAAGAGATGGTTTTCTTCCTTTCTAGCCATCATAAGGAGTTTTCTCACTATTTTTTGTGGGAAGTCTGTTCAATACAGGATTTGCAGTCAGGACTGTCTCCCCCACCATGCCTTAGATAAACCTGCAGTATCTAACATGGCATTCACCAAATCTGTTAGATTGTGGTTCTTCCTTTTGACAACCCCATTTGATTGAGTTGAATAAGGTGGTGTTTTCTCATGTATGACTCCATTTTCAGCACAAAACTGAGAGAACTCATCGAAAAAATACTCTCCTCCATGGTCGGATCTAATTCTTTTTATCTTTCTTTCTAGTTGATTCTCAACTTCTGCCTTATAGATCTTGAAGTAATCTAACACATCATCCTTTGATTTAAGTAAATACACATAACAATAGCGTGTTGTATCCTGAATAAACGTCATTAAGTATTTCTTTCCTCCAACAGTCAACACACCATTCATTTCGCAAAGATCAGAATGAATGAGTTCGAAAAGGGTCGAATTTCTTTCACCCATAGTCAAGTGTGGTTTTCTTGGTTGTTTTGATTGCACACAAGTTTGACACTTAGAACCTTTGACTATAAAAATTTTAGGAATTAAAGATAAGGTAGATAGCTGTGAGATGCATCCAAAATTTATATGACATAAACGCGAGTGCCACACACTTGCTTCATCATCCTTATTCACAAAATTCACCACAGAGCTACTAAAATGTGAAAGGGGGGAACAGAACAAGCCTCCGCTGTCATAGCCTTTTCCAATAAAGAGTCCACATTTTGACACGACTACTTTATTAGACTCAAACACTAACTTAAATCCGTCTCGACACAACAAAGAGCCACTGAAGAGATTTTTATTTATTGAGGGGGCATGCTGTACGTTCTCCAGCTGCATGATTTTTCCAAAAGTGAACTTCAGACTGACCGTACTAACACCATGAACAGAAGCACGTGAGACGTTTCCC
Source organism: Tuctoria greenei (assembly GCA_036927565.1). Lineage (NCBI taxonomy): Eukaryota > Viridiplantae > Streptophyta > Magnoliopsida > Poales > Poaceae > Tuctoria > Tuctoria greenei. Next base: position 37,683,714 of record JAYESD010000008.1, read on the forward strand.
ATCAGGACGGAGGCACCGTGGGTAGCCTGATAAGAAAAAAAACATAGATACATCAGCACAAACATGAATATTAGCCATTGTATCAATCTACCATTCAGTAGATTGACATGCTTCTAAAACAATATATGTATTACCATACCCTGTTGTTCCAGAGTCGCTAATAACCTTGTTGGCAGATTTTTGCTGATTTTTCTTGCCTTTTCTGTCTGTGCACTTTTTGGCAAAATGTCCAACCTTGCCACAGACATAGCATTCAACTTCAACCATGTTTATCTTCTTCTTCTTATTTCTCTTTACTTTGGTGGTGTGTACAACTTTATTTTTCCCTTTCGTTGGTCCAGCATGCTGCATGACATTAGAACTAGATTGTCCTTCATGCAACTTGGACGCGCCATCTTTTGCCCAAGCTTTCTCCTCCACATCAAGAGAAGCCAACAAATCTTCAACAGAGATGTTCTGTCTCTTATGTTTCAGAGATGTGGCAAATCCCCTCCAAGATGGAGGTAATTTGGCAATAATGCCCCCAGTCACAAATCGATCAGACAAATTTAATCCAAGTTGTTAGAGCTCTCCGACAATGAGTTGTATTTCATGAGCCTGCTCAACCATTGAACGATTGTTTGCCATCTTAAAACTGTGATAGCGCTCCATGACATGCAACGTATGTCCAACATCTGAAGCATCGTACTTGTGTTCAATGGCCTCTCAGAGCTCTTTTGCGCTCTTATGAGTCATATAAACATTGCCATCACATTAGCCTTATCAAACTCAACCTGCTTTTTAACAGTCATGGGTCAATCTACATGCTTTAGAACATAAGATATGTCCACAGCAGTGAGCCACAAGTCAAGTTTTGTAGCCCATCTCTTAAAGTTCGAACCACCAAACTTCTCAGGTTTCATCACATCAACAAAGCTATTACCCATGTTAAAGTGCCTATCAGGTTTTTGGATTGTTAGAAAACAATGCACTTTAAAGATAAACTTAATTCCTAAAATTACAACAACGCGCATGATAGATAATTCATAAAATATAAGGAGTGACAAGCTAATAGAACAGATTATATCTATCATATTCTTGCGCAAAAAAATCATCATTACTCACATAGGAGACGTATCCAGCTTGAAAGATGAGAAACTGAAAGTGTGATGAAGATCATAGAATGATGTAGGAAGTCAAGCGACCAGTCGCGTGTACGCTTCCCAAAAACCTAATTCACCCCAACCCGTGCAGGTTCTTCAGTGGGGCGAAGTTTCAGAGACACTGCTCCCCCGCACGTCGGTGACACGCCGACGAGAGAGATGGACTAGCCTGTAGCAGACGCTCAACACAATGGACTAGTGAGTTTGTTCACCTCTCAATCCCATAATGAAAGTTCTCATTCTGTATATATAGTGACAAATTTCAGTAATTGAAGGAATTAAGTATGCAGTAGAGTAGCACAATTACACTCTAGTAACTAAATGCAATAAACTTTAGTATTTGCAATGTAATTAAATAGCGTCAGTTACTGCACACCATTACCCTCCAAAAACTGACTCACAAAGTGTTACAAATTGCAGCAAATTAAAGTCATAGTCAGTATTCAAAAAGAGAGGGAACAAAATTACCACGCCAGTCGCCACGTCACAAGTCACAATTCACGCGTTAACTCACGCGAAAATACGCGAATACGTGCGCGCGCGTGCGTGTGATTTGTTTGTGGCTCTAGCCGACCTTCTCTCACATATTCCACACATAGAAAATACATTCCTTTATAAATAAGTGCTACTCTCCTCAAATAGTCAATGTGAGATAAATGTCTCCTTTACACCTTTGGAATTTAATAGAGAATAATTGGGTTTAGGCCCAAATATTCCAACAATCCCCACGAAATTCCAAAAGCATAGCTAACACTACTCGTCATATGTCCACAATGTTATTTGATATATCAGTTTAACGATAGAGACGTATTCAGTTGAACATCCATCTAGATCTAAAAAATCTACCACCTCACAACTATAATGGACTATGCCTTGAATTAGTAGTTCTGCGTGAGGTGGTTTCATTTAAAGACCAAACTGATACTAGGCACCTATTGGGCAAGGACTCGGGTGGAGCCTATAAGTCATACTTCGGTGTCTCTTTCATGAGCTTCTTAGAGAATTCCCAAATCTCACATACCGCGGCCAACAATCAGCTCATATAGGTGTGTTTGTACAAGGATACTTTGTAGGACAATATCTTGCACTAAAGCCTCCGAACACATTGAAACTTAAGTGAGCCTTTCGTACAGAATGAAGAGTATTGAATCCTCACTAGAGAGGGTACTATATAGTTATGTACTCTCCTAGTCATACATACAACTTGTTCTTCCCAAATCCTAATTCACGGGATCTCTGATCACATTGGTTTGGGTTACCACTGTGTATAACTCACGTGGTCCTTAATCCCATCTCCTTCTATGCACTATCTATCATATTTCTTGATAGAGCTTTTGTATACCGATCTGCAAGATTTTTAGCTGTTTGAATATAATTAATGGTTATCACTCCGGAGCTTCTCAATTTTTTGATAGATTGTAACCATCTTTTCACATGTCTTGAGGATTCCATATTATCCTTTGTACTTGACACTTTTGCAAGAAAAGTTTGATTGTCACTGTTAATAAGAATCAGAGGAATTGCTTTTCCACCATTGGTAAATCTATCAAGAGTTTCTTCAATCACTCTCCTTCTACAAAGGCTGTATCTAATGTTGGAAGCTCTGTTTCCATGGTTGACCTCGTCAAGATGGTCTGCTTACAAGACCTCCATGAGACAGCAGCTCCTCCAAGAGTAAAGACATAACCACTTGTTGTCTTTATCTCATCAAAATTAGAAATCCAATTGGAATCACTATAACCCTCCAAAACTTTAGGGTCTCCTGTATAGTGAAGTTCATAACTCATTATACCACACAAGTAGCGCATAACTCGCTCAAGCGCGCGCTAATGATCATCTCCTAGGTTAGCAGTAAATCGGCTCACTTTGCTAACCGCGACGGAAATGTCAGTTCAAGTAGCACCAGCTAGGTACATAAGTGAACCAATTATCTGAGAGTGTCTCAACTGGTCTCTTCTTAGTCCTTTATTTTTCCATAAACTTATACTAGGATCATATGTTGTTGGTGAAGGCTTGCTGTCCAAATAGCCAAAAATGCTCAAGACCTTCTCAACATAATGAGATTGCAAGAGTGTAATCTCATTCTCATTTTTTATCAGCTTGACGTTTGAGATAACATCAGCTTCCCTTAGATCTTTCATATCAAAATTTTGGAACAAAAAAGATTTTACCTCATTTATCACATCAATATCAGTTCCAAAAATTAATATATCATCTACATATAAACACATGATCACTCCTCTACCTCCACCATATCAATAATATACACATTTATCAGCCTCATTGACAACAAAGTCTGCTTGTGTCATGGTACTATCAAATTTCTCATGTCACTTCTTTGGTGTCTGTTTAAGACCGTATAAAGATTTCTTTAACTTACACATCTTATTCTCTTGACTGAGTATCTTAAATCCTTCTGGCTAATCCATATAAATCTCCTCATCTAACTCTCCGTTAGCGAAAGCCGTCTTCACATCCATTTGGTGGATTAGAAGACCGTGTGAGACAGCCAAAGAAAGAAGTACTCGAATAGTTGTCATTCTAGCAACAGGTGAGTAAGTATCAAAGAAGTATTCTCCTTCTTTTTGTGTATAACCTTTCGCCACCAGCTTGACCTTGTACTTCTCAATAGTACCATCAGGCCTAACCTTTTTCTTGAACACCCACTTACATCCAACCGTTTTACAACCATGGACGATCCACTACATTACAGGTTCCGTTAGTCATGATAGATTCCATCTCGCTACAGACTGCTTCCTTCCAATCGTCTCCATTAGGAGATGCAAACGCCTCTAGGATGGATTTGGGTGTATCATCCACAAGATAAACAATGAAATCATCATCAAAGGATTACCCTTTGTCTCTTGCTCGCTCAATGAACTGTTTCATTGTTTCTCCATCATATGGTTGTAATGAATTTTTGATGATGTAAAATCCGGTTGTTCTACAATTTCAGATGGAATATAATTATTATCATGTGTATGACCGTAACATATATGTGCATCATTCATAGGAAAAATACTTTCAAAAAATGTGACATCTCTAGATTTAACTATTGTGTCAACGCCCACAAGAGGTGAGTCAGATCTTATTACTAGAAATCTATAGGCAGGACTATTAGATGCATAACCAAGAAAGATATAATCGACAATATTAGGTCTGAGTTTAGGCTTTTTGAGTATCGGTATATTTGCCATAGCCAAACATGAATATTAGCCCCTGTATCAATCCATCATTCAGTGGATTGACATGCTGTTAAAACAGTATATGTATTACCATACCCTGTTGTTCCAGTCTCGCTAATAACCATGTTGGCAGATTTTTGCTGATTTTTCTTGCCTTTTCTGTCTGTGCACTTTTTAGCAAAATGTCCAACTTTGCCACAGACATAGTATTCAACTTCATCCATGTTTATCTTCTTCTTCTCATTTCTCTTGAAGTTGGTGGTGTGTACTACTTTATTTTCCCCTTCTTTGGTCCAGCATGCTGCATGACATTAGCACTGGAATGTCCTTCATGCACCTTGGACGCACCATCTTTAGCCCGAGCTTTCTCCTCCACATCAAGAGAAGCCAATAAATCCTCAACGGAGATGTTCTGTCTCTTATGTTTCAGAGATGTGGCAAATCCTCTCCAAGATGGAGGTAATTTGGCAATAATGCCCCAGTCACAAATCGATCAGGCAAATTTAATCCAAGTTGTTGGAGCTCTCTGACAATGAGTTGTATTTCATGAGTCTGCTCAACCACTGAACGATTGTCTGTTATCTTAAAATTGTGATAGCGCTCCATGACATAAAACTCATGTTCAACATCCGAAGCACCGTACTTGTGTTCAATGGCCTCCCAGAGCTCTTTTACACTCTTATGAGTCATATAAACATCGCACAACTTGTCAGACAACACACTCAAAATGCAACCCACTGCCATCACATTAGCCTTATCAAAGTCAACCTGCTTTTCAACAGTCATGGGTCGATCTACAAGCTTTAGAACATAAGATATGTCCATAGCAGTGAGTCACAAGTCAAGTTTGTAGCTCATCTCTTAAAGTTTGAACCAGCGAACTTCTGAGGTTTCATCGCATCAGCAAAGCTATTACCCATATTAAAGTGCCTATCAGGTTTTTGGATTATTAGAAAACAATGCACTTTAAAGATAAACTTAATTCCTAAAATTACAACAATGCACATGATAGATAATCCATAAAATATAAGCAGCGACATGCTAATAGAACAAATTATATCTATCATATGCATGCATAGAAAATTCATCATTACTCATAGAGGAGACGTATCCAACTTGAAAGATGATAAGCTGAAAGCGTGATGAAGATCGTAGAACGATGTAGGAAGTCAAGCGAGCAGTCACGCGCACGCTTTCCAAAAACCTGATTCGTCCCAACCCGTGCAGCTTCTTCAGCGGGACGTGGTTTCGGAGACATTGCTCTCCTGCACACCGGTGACACGCCGACGAGGGGGATGGACTAGCCTGTGGCAGACGCTCAACATAGTGGAGAGCAGTAAAGCAGCACAATTACACTCTAGTAACTGAAAGCAATAAACTTCAGTATTTGCAGCATAATTAAATAGCGTCAGTTACTGCACACCATTACCCTCTAGAAAATTACTCATAAAGTGCTATGAATTGCAGTAAATTAAAGTCATATTAGTGTCGATCTTATCAAAAAGAGAGAGAGCGAGAGAGCAGAATTATTGCGCCAGTCGCCACGTCGCAAGTCACAAGTCACGTGTTAACTCACGCGAATTCGTGAATATGCGCGCGCGTGCATGTGATTTGTTTGTGACTCTAGCCATCTTTTTCTCACATATTCCACACATAGAAAATAGCTTCCTTTATAAATAAGTGCTACTCTCCTCAAATGATCAATGTGAGATAAATGTCTCCTTTACACCTTTGAAATTTAATAGAGAATAATTGGGCTTAGGCCCAAATATTCCAACAAATTATTCCATCTTGGTGAAAACACAGGACACATTACATGCTATGGTTTAAGCCTCGAGGTGGGCTAATTTTGTCGATCATGTCTGGTTATATGGGCTATCAGATATTTAACCAACGTTAATCTGGGTCTCTGATAATTTCATAATCCAATCATGTCAAAACTATATAACTTGTCAAATTTCTGCTATCAAATATCCAGCTGTCTTACAAGCAGATTTGAAGAAAAACTAAAATTAATACTCCCTCCGGATCTCTTTATTTGTCACCGGCTAGTTCATTTTTGAACTAACCGATGACAAATATTTCGAACTAGGAGAGGGTAACTGTATAGTGTTTCTCTTATTTTTGCCTATGAATGAAGAGGATTTTATATATTACTACTTCCGTTCCGAAATAATTGTTGTCTCAGACAATCAAAATAACTAGAAATGAACTAATGAAGGTTGTTTTAACAACAAATAAATTGAAATAGAGGGAGTATTCTCTTAGTTATTATATGGAACTACACGATCGTTATAATTGTTCACTACAGGAATCTCGACGACATACGACAGCCAAATTAACGTACGACGGCGAGCCGTCGTATATAACGTAACATACGACGGCTGCGCCTGGCCGTCGTAAGTTACCTTACATACGACGGCTGGCCGTCGTATGAAAATTGGGCCGGCGTACATAAGGCAGCATACGACGGCCCAGCTGTCGTATATAAATGGGCCGTCGTATATGTGTTTATATACGACGGCCCTATATGGTTGCCGTCGTAACTAATTGGGCCGTCGTATGTAGTTCCTTTATACGGGCCCGACCGGCCCAACCCTAAGTTTCTCCTCCACTCCACGCCGCCTGTCTCTCGCGCCCGCCGCCTCCTCTCTCTCTCTCGCGCCCGCGCCGCCGCCGTCCTCCCTCACGCCGCCGCCGTCCTCCCTCGCGCCCGCGTCGCCGCCTCCCACCCCGCCGCCGCGCCCCACGCCTCCTCCCCGGCCGCCTCCCCGGTCGCGCCCGCGGCGCCTCCCGGCCGGCCCCGTGCCGCCACCCCGGCCGCCCCTGCGCCTCCTCCCCGGCCGCCCCGCGCCGCCTCCCCGGTCGCGGCGCCTCCCGGCCGGCCCTGTGCCGCCACCCCGGCCGCCCCTGCGCCGCCTCCCGGCCACTCCAGCGGCGCCTCCCGGCCGCCCCGCGGCGCCTCCCGGCAGCCCCCGCGCCGCCACCCCCGACCGCCCCCGCGCCGCCTCCCCGTTTGCAAGTAATTTGAATTAATGTTTAATTCTTAGTTGTTATTCGATGTTTAATTGATAGTTGATAATTGATGCTTAGTTAATTGTTGAGATGCTTAGTTAATTGTTGTGATGCTTAATTAATTGTTGTTATGCTTACTTTTTTTTGTGATGCTTAGTGATTTGATGCTTAATTTTCTTTTTAAGTGTTACTTGATGATTAGTTGTTATGCTATTTATTAGTTGTTAATTGTTGTGATGATTAGTTGTTATGCGAATTAATTGTTAGGTTTTGTTAATTTTCATTAATTGTTAGTAGTTTTTAGTTATGTTTAAATTTTAATAGTTAGGTTCTTGTTAATTAGTTGTTATTTCTTATTAATTGTTATGTTTTATTTAAAAAATTTGATGCTTGTGTGTTATATATAGAAATGGCTGAAGAAAAGAGCCGTCGTACGTTATGTAGCTATCGTATATGTAGGTCCGTCGTATATTGGGCTTATATACGGCCCATCGGGCCCAACCCTAGCTTTCATTCACCCTCACTGCTCCCCGAGCCGCCGTCTCCCTCTCGTGCGCCATAAGTCGTAGCAAGTGGACGACCCTGATTATGAAACTTTCAACTCTGACCCACTTTTCTCCTCACTCTCGTTCTCTTTCCTCTTTCGAAAATGATTCATAAATGAACATGTGCAACGTTACCTATAGAAATTGATTACCCGTTTCGGATCGACACGTCTCACATGTCATTGGCATGTGAGATGTGTAGGTTCGGAATTGTCCCTTTTTGGACAGCCTGGGAGTGACCGAGGGGGCGTGACTTGTGACGAGGCGCGGGTCTGGATCTGGGCGAGATTTCGGTAGCATAACCCCGTTGTTCTCTGCTGCACCATTTTTGGGCGTGCAGTGGAGAACAGCGGGGTTATGCTGCCGAAATTTCGTTCGGATCCAGACCATGCGTCTCGTCATGAGCACGCTCCACTCGGTCACTCTTGGGTGGGTTTAGGACCTATCTGCCTAGTTCTAGGAGCCGTCATACAACATGAAATTAAAATAATAACGACATGACACTCCATATGGCTGGTTTTAATGACTTTGACTTTAAACTGCAGAGTTAAACATGGGTGAAGACCGTAGTTGGATGTATACGGGTTGGAACAAGCAAACTGGTCACTCAAATGAGTGGTATGTCGGGACAGAGGACTTTGTGGATCGAGCGTTCAACTTGTCTACGACCGATACAGTGCGCTGCCCATGTGCAAAATGTCGGAATACAAAGTTTCTGGACAAAACGACATTAACATTACACTTGTGCAGAAACGGTTACATGCCTTATTATGAGGTGTGGACTTTTCACGGCGAGTATGCTTCTCGCTCCGCACGTGTAGTGGAAGAAGAAGATGATGATGACGATGATTGTCCTGGTGTTGATAGAATGGATGAGATGTTAGAAGATATTCAAACAGAAGATCCGCCTACAATGGATGCGGAGGCATTCTTCAATCTCTTGAAAGCTTCAGAAGAGCCGTTGCATGATCGTACCACAATGAGCCTTCTTACTTTCATGACTAGATTTATGGCAATTAAATCTAAGTATTTCTTCTCTAATAATTGCTTCAATGAGATGCTAGAACTTATCAACGATGCCTTTCCACATCCTCATATACTGCCGAAAGATATGTACCACTCAAAAAAATTATTATCTGGTCTCGGTATGAAGTATGAGAAAATTGACGCGTGTCCTGATAACTGCATGTTATTCTGGAAAGAGCACAACAAAGAGAAGAATTGCTTGAAGTGTGGAAAATCGAGATTTGTCGAAGTTGTCAATGACGATGGAGATAAAGTAGTGACAGAAGTCGCACAGAAGCAATTGCGTTACTTGCCTGTGACACCTCGATTGAAGCGTCTGTTTCTTTCGAAAAGATCTGCCAGACACATGCGATGGCATGAAGAAGGTGTGCGTGAGAACACAGATGTCATGACCCATCCGTCGGACGGTGATGCATGGAAGGCTTTAGATTCTTTCGATCCTTCGTTTGCTAGTGATGCGAGAAATGTTCGAATCGGCTTAGCGACGGATGGATTCTCACCTTTCAGTACAAATGCAACACCATACTCCTGCTGGCCCGTCTTTGTTATTCCATACAACCTACCACCTTCTCTTTGTATGAAGTATGAGTTCATGTTTCTTAGCCTCATTATACCAGGACCAGATCATCCGGGATCACGTCTCAATGTGATGTTACAACCATTGATCGAAGAATTGAAGTTGTTATGGACAGGAGTTGAAGCGTATGACTGTCATAAGAAGCAAAAATTCAATCTTCGAGCAGCTTATTTGTGGTCTGTACATGATTTCCCGGCATACGGCATGTTCTCTGGATGGAGCACGCACGGTCGTTTGTCGTGTCCCATCTGTGCATCTGACACTGAGTGTTTTCGACTTACAAACGGTGGCAAGATAAGCTACTTTGATTGTCATAGACGCTGGCTTCCTCGTAACCATCCCTTCAGGCAACAGAAGAATGTATTCCGGAAAGATACTGTTATCACTGCAGGACCTCCAAAACGTCTATGTGGGTCTGAAGTATCTGAGATGTTGGACAATCTACTCCCAGATGAAGAGCGTCCTGGATTCTTTAGAGGTTACGGGAATGTTCACAACTGGACTCATGTATGTGGACTTTGGGAGCTACCATATGTGAAGTCATTGATACTGATGCATAATATTGATGTAATGCATCAAGAGCGTAACATGGCTGAATGTATCGTAAGCACGTGCATGGATATCACGGGTAAAACGAAAGACAACTTAAAGGCTCGAAAGGATTTGGCCGAAATTTGTAATCGACCAAGCCTTGAGCTCTCTGAAACCGGTGACAAGCCACGGGCTTCATACGTGCTTCGACCTAAAGAAAAGAAAGAAGTTATGCAATGGTTGAAAACTTTGAAATTTCCAGATGGTTATGCTGCTAGTCTGAGACGAGCCGTCAACGTTAAGACCGGAAAGCTCACTGGGTTGAAGAGTCATGATTATCATATAATCATGGAAAGACTCTTACCTGTTATGTTTCGTGGATATCTAGATGATGCGGTGTGGAAGGTGTTAGCTGAGCTCTCGCTCTTCTATAGACAGCTATGTGCTAAAGAGATAACGAAAGACATGATGGAGAAGTTAGAGAAGGAGATACCTGTACTTTTATGTAAGATGGAAAAAATATTTCCTCCTGGTTTCTTCAATCCAATGCAGCACCTTCTTATCCATCTTCCATTCGAAGCAAAAGTTGGTGGTCCTGTGCAATATAGATGGATGTACCATATTGAAAGGACATTGAGATATCTTAAAACTATGGTTCGCAACAGAGCAAGAGTTGAAGGTTGCATTGCCGAAGCATTTACTCTCAAGGAAGTAGCTTACTTTTCAAGTTTCTACTTTGCAGAGGAAAACAATGTGAATATTTCAGAAATGCGATACAATGTTGGCGAACCACCTGTAAGTGATCTCTCTATTTTTGAAACGAGAGGAACTACAGTTGGAAGCAGCACGATTTACGATTTCACTGAAGAGGAAAGAACTGCTGCTTTACTCTACATGTATGCTAATATCGATGGCATGGAGAAATATTTCGAGTAAGTGTTTCTCTTACACTTACGTTGATCACTGTATTTATCAATACAAGTATACTAATGTCTATGACATTTGTTGTTTGTACAACGAGTTTCACAAAGAAAACTGGAAACATAGGCATCAACCTACTACAAAACAAGTAGAAAAGATGCGACGTGCTGGAGTCAATGGAGGGCCTAATTTCCTATCCTGGTTTCGAGCTTATGTACAAGCAACACTTATCTTTCTTACATTTTAACGCACGATTTACTTAATGAAGAATTCTAATATGTTGTAATTTTCAACAGTGCGTGCATACTGACATCCATCAAGATTTACGACAATTATCTTACGGATTAGTGAAAGTTAGAAGCTATGGTCGATATGACGTAAATGGCTTTCGATTCCGTACATCTCAATTCGAAGCTCTTCGTCCTCTCGCAGCAACATCAAATTGCGGAGTTGTGACGAAGGCAATCGATTCAGAAGGGAAAGAAACCAATTACTATGGAATCATAAACAAAATTCTGGAGTTCACTTTCACTGGAAACAAGGATCTTCGAGTGGTGTTCTTTGATTGTGATTGGTTTGATAACAATCATGGAACCCGAGAAAATCAATTTGGCATGGTGGAAGTGAAGCACAACGAACGCTTACGAGGTTGCGATACATTCGTTCTTGCACACCAAGTAGAGCAAGTGTATTATCTACCTTATCCATGCAAGACACTTAGTGCTTGGTGGGTGGTGTTTAAGGTGAATCCTCGTGAGCGTTTGTATACTCCTGGAGATGATGGTTATCATGAAACCGGAGACATTGAAGAAGTTTATCAAGAAGAAGAGTTGCCAGAGGACTTTATCGTCGAGCCTGGTGCAGGACTTGATAACTTAGTTGGAGATCCTCGCGGCGTTGAAAATGTAGAGACGAATGCAAAGCGAAAGAGGAAACGTAAATATGTCACGAGGACAAATCGTCAGTCTGTAGATGATCATGATGTCGATGAATTTTGACACTCATTACGAGTAATGTTATTTGAAACTAAGTCATTTATTATCGTTTACATTAAACTATCTCTCTAATTATTGTTTTTCTTTAAACTTAAAGGATGTCGTCGAGCAAGAGTTCGAGGGGGAAGAAGGGGAGCTCGAGCCGGAGTTCGAGGCCGGCCACTAGGGGTTTTCTTTCCCCGCAGGACACGGACACGGACACCTACTTCCACGGTTCCGCTTTCACCGGGAGTAGGCGCTCTCAGCTGTTGCGTGCCTGTCCAGAGTTGCGGGGCAGAGCTGTGGCTCTTCAGCGCACAGAGGTAAATTATTACACAATTAACAAAATTCATAAATTCATTTTTTTCTCATGTAACTAACATACTTACCGTTGTAGTCTGACACGGACACTGACTCCGAGGCACGAGCGGTACCTCACGGTAGCCAGCCCTCGAGCAGCGAGCCTGAGGCCAGCCAGCCCTCGAGCAGCGAGCCGGAGGGCACCGAGCCGGAGGGCACCCAGCCGCAGGGCACGTCTACTGACCAGCCTTCTGGGTCGGCTGACGTGGCGCCGCAGCCGAGGAGGCGTACGAGAAAGAGTAACTTCGTCGGTCCTCCTCCGATTCCTAGTGAGCGGAGGATTATACGTCCGGTTGGAGACAGGTAACACATTAATAAAGTATTTCTTTAAATTTTTTCTGAATGACTATTCTATTACTTCATGACTTCACAAATGTCTTTTTAGTTCGTGGGAGGACCTGTCCTACGACGGGCAGAAACACCACAGGACGGTGAACGGTTGCATCGGGAGCTTAGTGCGTATGCACTACCCCGGTGTGATTGATGGACGTGCAGCTACGTCGTGGGACGACTACGCGCGCGTTCCTCACCAGGAGCACGACAACTTACAGGGAGTCGTGTGGTCAGATTTTTGGGTAAGTAACTTTCAAAAATATTTTAAGTTTCAATTCTTCATGTCCATTTAAGCATTCTAACTATGTTGCCTTCCTATACAGCTCAGGTACGCCCTTCAGGATCCGGCCACGCAGCTGGATCATGCAAGGCGCGTGTTCGAGGTGAACGCTCGAAAGCTTGTGGCCCAAATGCTTTCGAACGCACGGAATCAAGTAGTTAATGACTACTTGAAGAGCCACCAACAAGAGGTTGGTAGGTTCAGAGAGGCCTCCGACACGTACTTGACGGAGGAGCAGTACGCAGAGGTAAGTTGCGTATTCTTTAAATTCTTCTCATTACAATTGTTAAGTTAAATTTAATGAACTACAAATGTGTGCAGGTTAGTATCCCTTGGTTACAGGGACGGTCTGAGGCTTACCGAGCCCTCTCGAGCTATTGGGCTAGCGATGCGTTCATCGCTAAGTCGAAGAAGGCCCGAGATGCTAGAGGGACCTCGGGGAAGCACAAGATGGGCGTGCAGGGCTTCGTCCGTTTGGCAAAGCGGATGGTAAGTTTCTTGGTGCTTTTCTTATGCTCATAATGTAGTCTTGTTCTTACTAACAGATGTTTATAGGAAAAGGAGAGCGGCGTGCGACCGAGCGCTGCTGAGGTGTACAGGAAAGGTCACGAGGACCCTTCTCAGCCGGGCCAGTGCAGTCAGTACGCCGAGGAGCGGCTGGTAAGTTTCATTACCTTTGAAATCAATATATATGTTATTCATCTTACAGAAACTGCATGTTTTTCAGAGTAACTACGGGCGAGAGGTTGTGAGGATACGCGGTGAAGGGGTTGATTGGGAAAACGCCCCCGACATCGACCATCAAGCCGCATATGCAAGCGGAGGTGGAAAAGCACACGGAAGGTGAGTTCATTTAGTTTTATTGTTTTCAATCCAATCCAATCAAATTTGAGTTTACTTTGAATTGATTCACTTTTTTTTGTAGGGTTGCCGTATTCCAGGGAGTCATCGACTCCTTGGAGGGACGGCCAGCGCGAGGCGGCACCTCGCAGTGTTCGAGTGCTGGCGCGGCCTCCTCCAGCCGCCGTCCCACCGAGAGAGATCTCGAGGTGTTGGCGCTTCGGGAGAGCGTTGCCCGGCAGGAAGAGACCATCGCGAGGGAGCGCGAGACGACTAGGGCCGCCATAGATTTTATGACGCAGATGAGAGCGGCAGTGGAGGTAAGAACTACACACTTGTACTTTAATTGCATTGCATTTCAATAAAATCTCAATTCTAATGTTTCAAATGACAGGCGCTAGCTCGACAGCAAGGGCAGCAAATCCAGTTACCGGAGTGGCAGCCACCGTCGTCCACGGTACCACCTCAGGCTCCGTCTCCTGGAGTACAGGTACGAACCAAAGTTAAATTCAATTCATTCCTTGTAAACTTATTAACTTGTTTATGTCATCGTGTATTGCAGGGTTCAGGGACGGAGGCTCAGACTCCGTCACCGCATCTACGAGCACCGGGATTGGAGCGGGACGACGACGACGTACAGGGAGGGAGTTGTAGCTAGAGCGTCGTCGTACGTTTGTATTGTTTTCATGTTTGTCCTTGTTGTGAGACTTCGACTTGCTGTGATGTTGTAATATCGTTTTGATTGTGTACATATTGTGATTGTGGATTGTATATTGTGATTCTGCACTGTTTCTGTGTTCCTGACCATCGAGTCGGGTGAGATTTTTCTGTTTTTTAAAAAAAACTGAAAAACCTTATTTACGACGGCCTGTATAAATTATATACGACGGCTTTATACAGGTGCCGTCGTATATAAGCCATTGTTATATACGACGGCTCCTGTATGCAGCCGTCGTATGTTACCAACCTTACTTACGACGGCTAGTTTGGGGCCGTCGTAAGTAAGGGCCTCGGCCCACGCGGCCCATCAACAGAAACGGGCCGTCGTAACCTAATTAGCCGTCGTAAGTTGCGCCATACTTACGACGGGGCCGTCGTAAGTAACGTATTTACGACACGGTACTTACGACGGCCAAAGACCGTCGTATATAGACCTTAGCCGTCGTATATAGGTTATATACGACGGCATATGATCTATATACGACGGCCGCGGCCGTCGTATCCCAGCGGCTTTCCTGTAGTGGTTTGAGCTTCGATTTTCTTGGGTTGCCTGGCAGTTTAGCCTTGCCGTCACTGTTTCTTATTGGTCATCACCTCCTCACCGCGCCGCCATGCTCCATGGCCTATTCCTGATGAACTTCTTCCTCTTGTATACTTGCATGCATGGCCTTTTCATATGATTTTCGCTTTTGTTGCCAGGTAGGGGTGATTCCCAGACGATATGATAACACGTGTGTCTTGGTTCTGCCAAAAAGTGGCACGAATAATGTATTTCTGCTTTGAGATCATATGAAATATGCATTCAATTCTTACACACACACTTACTTTCATACTCAGATAAACTACTCAATCTTGGGGAATTGGCCAAACGTTTATATGTGTAATAAAGGCTTCAATTCCAATCAAGCTTGTACGTTTCACAGACTTATTATGTTTAAACACTGGTGTTTTCTTGTAATCCTGATCTTGAAATTTAATAAGGGCCTATCTAAATTTCAGATGCCTGAAATTTTAAAAAATTTGAAGCACCGAATAATTAACAGCTAATTACTATCATTAACTACTAATCTTCATAATTAACTATTAATCCTCAATTCTATAGCCTATAGGTCAATCAATCACAAAATTAGTTTATTTGATTATTTACAATTAATATAATCCTTACAAAATACTAATTAATAATTAACAAAATAGAGTTGTTAATTGTCAGGTGGGGTCCTGTGCTGTAGCTGCGCACTCCGTCCCGTCGCCTGATCAAGCCATTGCCGCAGTTCAGGCGACTGGAAATTAGTGTTTCCGATTTAATAATGTTTGGCCGACCAGACTCCGATTCAATATTGATGTTCGCAGCCGCAGTTGGAGTCGGAACAGACACCGTACAATTACAAGTTGTTGGGAGACCACGCCATAGGGATCGTCTTTAAAACGGATCACGAGACTGCATTGCAGCAGGGCAGATCGAGGTCGCCAAGCTAGCCGTAGCCTTAGTAGTAGCAATGGAAGAACGCCAGGAGGCGGACGACTTGACGCGCCTACTCCCCGACGACATGCTCGCCGAAGTACTCAGCCGCGCCGCGCCGCGCGGCCTCGCCGCGGCCCGGTGCGTCTGCCGCTCGTGGCGCGCCCTCATCGACGGCCGTCGCATGCTGCGCGCGGACCTCCTTCCGCGCTCGCTCGCCGGCCTCTTCATCGACCAAGCCGGGAAGCCGTACTCGACGTTCTACGCCCGCCCCTCAACCAACATAGCCGGCTACCACCTGCCACGCTCCAGCGTTCTCGACCACTGCAACGGCCTCATCCTTGAGCGCGACGGCGTTCTGAACCCCGCCACCGGTGGATGGACGCCGTTGCCGGAACCACCGCCGTCGTGCATGTTCGGGATAACGTGGTCTCACCAATCTATGTACCTGGCCTTCGATCCCACAATCTCGTCGCACTACGAGGTGCTCGTGATCCCCAACGCTTCTACATGGTCTGACCGACAACGGTGCAACGAGCTTCCTGCCGAGGAGTACACCCGCAGCTCCCAGTGGCCACCATCTCCGTGGAAATTGAACGTCTTTTCATCAAAAGCTGGACGGTGGGATGAGAGATGTTTTGGCAGACAAAACGACGAGGCTGCAGGAACGGCGATTGCGGAGATGCTGGAGGATATGACAGGAGTCCATCGGCGCCGCAAAGCTGTATGCTGGCGCGGTGCGATCTATGTCCAGTGTCAGCTGAACTTTGTCATGAGGTAAAATACGCACTCCAATTTTAACGAATAATTGCTCTTTCACAATTTTTATTAGTTAGCATATTAATATGCTCTTACGCTTAACACAACTATCATCCTCTTCTGCAGAATATCACTATCGGATGATAAATACCGAGCTATAGAACCGCCGATGGATTTACACATGTCCAAACATGAAGACCTTTATCTAGAAAAGTCTGAGAAGGGTGGTGTTTACTTTGCATTACTTGCAAATATAGACCACAGCTTTCGAGTTTGGACCCTCGATGAATCAACTAAGCAAACACGGTGGATACTGAAACATGATAGCGGATGTGGACTGGCCGTACCAAGGCGAAACCTGAACCGACAAGTTTACAGACCCTGGATTCTAGAAAGATATTATCGGGATGACCAAGGTAACATCGAAGAAGCACATGAAATTGAATGGGATTCTGACGATGATGACGGTGAGGATATTCTTCAGTCTGATGAATGTAGAACTGGACGTAAGCGCCGATATCCGATGCTTGACGAGATTCTTGCATTTCATCCTTTCAAAGAGATTGTCTTCTTGCATAGATCACGGAGCAGAGGATTATTTGCGTATAATTTTAGTAGCTCTAAACTTGAGGAATTGGGTAAGCTCTGGCGCCCAAAACATGATTATGTTACTTATGGAGAATTAGGTTATGTACAATGCGCCGTTCCATACACGCCATGTTTGATGGGAGAGTTTTCTGAAAAATTGAAGTTGTCAGATGATGACAGCTAGCACAAATAACCATGGTGGTGGCGTTTAGGAATTTCAGTAATTTTAGTTCTGTTTTATGTTCTTTCCCCTTCATCTGTGGTGTTTAGTGAGCTATTAGATCTGAGATCACTTTTCACCTTTTATGTTGAATATGTGTATCCAAAACATTGGATTTTCTATATTGAATTTAATCTTGTTGAATACAAGAAAAATTACACGCTATGGTTTGAGCCTTCAGCTGAGCTATTTTTGTCGATCATGTCTGGTTATGGACTACTTTCAGATATTCAACCCACGTAATCATCTCCTAACAGCCAATTCGATTTTTTAATTGTTTCTACGTTGATAGCCGACTGCCTAGAGGCATTATGTTTCTATGTTATGACGGCCCATGCGGACCAAAAAGCCCACCAGGCCCATCTTGGCGCGAACGAAACCCTCGCGCCCCTATTCCTCTATATAATCCCCTCTCAACCCGTCGAACCCTAGGTTAAAGCGACGCCGCCGCCATCAGCCGTCCGCCTTGCCTTCAGCCAAGGCTTGGTCCTCGTTCCACGCCCAGATCCGCTCCGCGCTTCTAAGGTTAGGGTTCCCTGCGGCTTGCAGCGATGGCGATCAAGAGGACCAAGGCGGAGAAGAAGATCGCGTACGACAAGAAGCTGTGCCAGCTCCTGGATGAGTACACCAAGGTGCTCGTCGCGGTCGCCGACAACGTCGGCTCCAAGCAGCTCCAGGACATCCGCCGCGGTCTCAGGGGCGACTCCGTCGTGCTCATGGGCAAGAACACGCTCATCCGGCGCTGCATCAAGGTACACGCCGAGAAGACCGGCAACGCCGATTTCGAGGAGCTGAGCAAGCTCCTAGTCGTAAGTTTTCCACCCGCTACTCGCCCATTTTCCGTTTGTCTTGTCATAGAGGGTTTTCGTGTGTTTTACGCGCTCGCTGCCGTTGGTTGTAGGGGAACGTCGGACTCATCTTCACCAAGGGTGACCTCAAGGAAGTCCGCGAGGAGGTCGCCAAGTACAAGGTGAATATCATTTTCCCCGTTGGTTAGATTCATGATGATTGTAAATTGATGAATAGTTTGGTACTCTGGATCAATGATTTTGTTAGCTTGGAGGCTGCTTTGAGATTCTATGTCTTTTAGGTCCAACGATAGTGTTTGTCTGCACTGTAACTGGCTGTGTAGGTTAAGATTGTGTTTTGATGTTTAGTTCGTGGCATGTCATGGCCTATTTCTTGTATTGCCGAAGATTGTTAATGTGCCGTGATTAGTATTTATTGTTGATACGCACTTTAGTTCCTAACTTGTAAGTTCAAAATATTACGTACTGAATTGTTATCACTTAACAGTACTATCTTAAGTTTGTGTGTGAACTTTCAATTTGTGTTTACCATAGCAATGTGGCAATAGTTACGTTTTTATTGAACTGACTTTCATGTCAATAATGTTCCTGATATAGGTTGGAGCTCCTGCTCGTGTTGGGCTTGTTGCTCCTGTTGATGTTGTGGTTCCCCCAGGAAACACCGGTCTGGATCCCTCCCAGACCTCTTTCTTCCAGGTGAGTACTTGTTGCAGGTGCATGTCTTATCTGCATGTTGAGTACAGTTCCTCACACCTGCCATTATGTTTCAGGTTCTTAATATTCCCACCAAGATTAACAAGGGTACTGTCGAAATTATCACCCCTGTGGAGCTTATTAAGAAGGGTGATAAGGTGGGCTCATCCGAGTCTGCCTTACTTGCTAAGCTCGGTATCCGTCCGTTTTCATACGGTCTTGTGGTCACCAATGTCTATGATGATGGATCTGTCTTCAGCCCTGAGGTTCTTGACCTCACTGAGGATGATCTGATTGAGAAGTTTGCCTCTGGTGTTTCAATGGTCGCCTCCCTGTCCTTGGCACTGTCCTACCCAACTCTTGCTGCTGCACCACACATGTTCATCAATGGGTACAAGAATGTGCTTGCTGTTGCTGTGGAGACAGACTACTCGTACCCACATGCTGACGAGATCAAGGAGTTCCTCAAGGTGTTTGTCATCTAATTTTCCTATTCTGATTATGCTATCTTAATTGTGCTATCCTTTTTTGGAACATTTTAACAACTAGCGTTAATGTGACCTTAATTTTTATCTGCTGTTAGCTGTTTTGCCATTCATAGTTGTATGGACTGCTTATGACATGTTTTTGTTGCCTTTGCCCCTCCAGGACCCCAGCAAGTTTGTTGTTGCTGCCCCGGTTGCTGCTGCGGAGGCAGGTGCTGCTGCTGCAGCCCCCAAGGAAGAAGAGAAGAAGGATGAGCCTGCAGAAGAGTCTGATGATGACATGGGCTTCAGCCTGTTTGACTAGGCCCCTGCTACTCGCACGGTCAAGCTGCAAGTTTTGTCTTTGGTTTAAAAGACCTGAAAGTACTTTTTACATTATTTAGCTTGTTAAATTTGTTGCCGGACAAGAATTATGTTGGTCTTAGTGCGTACTCACAATGTTATTGTTATATTAAGCTCCAGTTTCATGTTAATTTCTTTATCGTGTGGTTTCTGTTGCATGTACATGGGTCTGGTTTCTGCGTATTTCATCTTGTCCCCCTGGTCGCTGATTCTATTTTAAAGGACTTGCTTTTGGCGTTGTGACTTCAGTCATTGTCATTTCTACGCTTTTCACCGTAGCTATGCTGGCACGGTTCTAGCTTTGAGCCATGTTAGCCCAAGGTATTCTTGAGCCAAACATAACTTAGTTGCTTGTGTTATATACTGATGACCTTCCTATCTCATCCTGTGTTGCAAGTCAAAACTGATTTCTTTGTCGAACTGCCATGTCTTCCGCATTACTTTTTCTAGGATCTTTTTATTTGTTACTTGGTAGTTTAAAAATATTAGTTTATTTTTAAACTAATTGGTGACATAAAAAAATCTTAAAAGAGTACGTGACAACAGCTTGTGCTCATTAGAGGGGCAAGCCAAAAGATCCATGTCCATCCGGTGTAGGGCAACACGGTCGTACCAGATGACAAACTGTCTAAAAAACGCTAATGTCAAGAGAATCCAACAACGTACTCTTCTATCCGTGAAAAGATGGAAACCGATGCCAAAACATAGTCATAAAATATTTAGGCAAAATCTCCATCCAAACAAAGCACCCCTTGGTCCCGCTGCACCTCGCGCTGCCGTTCACCACACAAAACTTATTCAAAATGGAATACAAGTATGATCTCGAAGAAAAATAAATTGTGACATGTTTTTTTAGAAAAGCTCTGTTTTATGTTGAAATTAATCCCTTTGCATTTTTATCGGAGATTTGCTACCTTAAGAGCTTCTCAGAACATTAGGTATGACGGTATACAAGCTTGAAGCTTGATCTCGAGGAAAAATAAATTTACGACGTCTTGATGAAAATGTCGTTTTCGATAAAGTAGAAGGCTAAGTCTTTTATATTTTTTCGCGAAAATTTAAAATCTTTGAAACTTACCGGAACATTATGTGCCGTTCCGTAACACATAGGTGATAAGGAATACAAGCTTGATCTCAAACAGAAAGCGAATTTATGGCATATTTTTAAAGGAAACCATCCTTTTTATTATAAACCCTTTCGATGTCTTGCAAATATTAGAAACCTTCGAGACTTACTTGAACATTAAGAAAGGCTATGTAACATAGACACAATAGAAAAATACAAGACCGACCTCAAAGACAAATAAAAGTACAACATGTTTTTTTGCAGGAAAACTCCATTTTCGATAAAATCAAAAACTAGTCTATTTGGATTTCATGCGAAAATTTGAAAACTCTTCGAACATTAGCTATGCCTTTGTAACACATAGCAGATAAAGAAAATAAAAATGATCTTGAAGAAAAATGAATTTACGACCCGTTTTCGCAGAAAAGTTGGTTCTTGATAAAATCGAGCCTAACCCCTTTGGATATCTCGTGAAAATTTGATACCGTTCAAACTTCTCCAAAAATTAAGTATGACTACGTAATACATATCCGACATGTAATACAAACTTGATCTTGAAGAAAAATAAATTTACAACCCAGTTTTCGCAGAAAACTCGGTTCTCGATAAAATTGAAGGCTAACGCATTTGAATTACTTTCGAAAATTTGGTACCGTCGAAACTTCTCAATAAATTAAGTATGATTACATAATGCATATACAACATGTAATACGAACTCGATCTCGAATAAATAAATAAATTTATGATCCATTTTTCGCAGAAAACTCGGTTCTCGATAAAATCAAAGACTAACCCTTTTTGGATTTCTCGCGAAAATGTGATAATGTTGAAAATTCTCTAAAAATTAATTATGACTATGTAACGCATATCCGACATGTAATACAAGCTTGATCTAAATGAAAAATTAATTTACAACCCATGTTTCCTAGAAAACTCGATTCTCGATAAAATTAAAGGCTAACCCCATTGAATTCTCGCGAAAGTATGATACCGTCAAAGCTTCTCCAAAAATTAAGTATGACTACTTAACGCATAGCCAAAATGTAATAGAAGCTCAATCAGGAAGAAAAATGAATTTACGACCTATTTTTGCAGAAACCCGGTTTTCGATAAAATCAAAGGCTACCTCTTTGGAGTTCTCGCGAAAATCTGATACCGTGGAAACTTCTCTAAAACTTATGTATGACTACTTAACACATATCCGACATGTAACACAAGCTCAATCTCGAAAAAAAATGAATTTACCACTCATTTTTTGCGGAAAAATCCGTTCTCGATAAAATCAAAGGCAAACCCCTTTGCATTTCTCGCGAAAATTTGATACCATCAAAACTTTTCTAAAAATTAAGTATCACTACTTAACGCATATCCGACATGTAATAAAAGCTCGAGCTTAAAGAAAAATGAATTTACGACCAATTTTCATAGAAAACTCAGTTCTCGATAAAATCGAAGGATAACCTCTTTGGATTTCTCATGAAAATTTGACACCATCGAAAGTTTTCAAAAGAAATAAGTATGACTACATAACACATATACAACTTGTAATACATGTCATGAAGAAAATTGAATTTTGGACCCATTTTTTTTGTAGAAAACTCGATTCTTGATAAAATCGAAGGCTAAACCCTTTGGATTTCTCGTAAAAATTTGGTACAGTCAAAACTTATCTAAAAATTAATATGGCTTCGAAACGCATATCCTACATGTAATACAAGATCAATCTTGAAGAAAAATGAATTTATGACTCATTTTTTTTCCAGAAAACTCGGTTCTAGATAAAATCGAAGGCTAACCCTTTTGGATTTCTCGCGAAAATTTGATACCGTCGAAACTACTCCAAAACTTTATGAATACGTAACGCATATATGACATGTAATACAAGCTCGATCTTGAAGAGAAATGAATTTACAACCCATTTTACGGAAAACTCGGTTCTCGATAAAATGAAAGGTTAACCCCTTCGAATTTATTGCGAAAGTTTGATACCGTCAAAACTTCTCCAAAATTAAGTATGTCCACTTAACACATAGCCGATATGTAATAGAAGATCGATCTCGAAGAAAAATGAATTTACGATCCATTTTTCACAGAAAACTCGATTCTCGATAAAATCAAAGGCTAATCCCTTTGGATTTCTCGCGAAAATCTGATACCGTAGAAACTTCTATAAAACTTAAGTATGACTACTTAACACATATCCGACGTGTAATACAAACTCAATCTCGAATAAAAATGAATTTACAACTCATTTTTTGTGGAAAAATCTGTTCTCGATAAAATCAAAGGCTGAGCCCTTTAGATTTCTCGCGAAAATTTGATACCATCAAATTTTTTCTAAAATTTAAGTATCACTATTTAACGCATATCCGACATGTAATAAAAGCTCGATTTTAAAGAAAAATGAATTTACAACCAATTTTCGTAGAAAACTCGGTTCTCGATAAAATCGAAGGATAACCCCTTTGGATTTCTCATGAAAATTTGACACTGTCAAAAGTTTTCAAAAAATAAGTATGACTACATAACGAGTATACGACTTATAATACATGCTCGATCATGAAGAAAAATGAATTTTGGACCCATTTTTTTGCAGAAAACTCGATTCTCGATAAAATCGGCTAAGCCCTTTGGATTTCTCGTGAAAATTTGATACCGTTGAAATTTTTTTAAAAATTAACATGACTTCGTAACGCATATTCAACATGTAATAAAAGATCGATCTTGAAGAAAAATGAATTTACGATCTATTTTTTCCGAAAAACTCGGTTCTAGATAAAATTGATGGCTAACCCCATTGGATTTCTCGCGAAAATTTTATACCGTCAAAACTACTCCAAAACTTTATGAATAGGTAACGCATATACGACATGTGATACAATCTCGATCTCGAAGAAAAAATGGATTTACAACCCACTTTACGGAAAACTCGGTTCTTGATAAAAACGAAGGCTAACCCCTTTAGATTTCTCGTGAAGCTTTGATACCGTCAAAACTTCTCAAAAAGTTAAGTATGACAACTTAACACATACCGGACATGTAATACAATCTCGATCTTGAAGAAAACTGAATTTACGATCTAGTTTTTGCAAAAAACTCGGTTCTCGATAATATCGAAGGCTAAATCGAATGCTAACTCCATTGGACTTCTCGCCAATATTTGACACAGTCAAAACTTCTCTAAAATTTAAGTATGACTACGTAACACATATCCAATATGTAATACAAGCTCGATCCTGAAGAAAAATAAATTTACGATTCATTTTTTGCAAAAACTCGGTTCTCAATAAAATCGAACCTTTTGGATTTCTCGCGAAAATTTGATAACGTCAAAACTACTCCAAAACATAAGTATGACTACGTAATGCATATCCGACTTGTAATACAAGCTCAATCTCAAAGAAAAAATAATTTACTACTCATTTTTGCGGAAACTCGATTCTCATAAAATCAAAGGCTAACCCCTTTGCATTTCTCGCGAAAATTTGATACCGTCAAAACTTCTCCAAAAAATAAGTATGACTACGTGATGCATATCCAACATGTAATACAAGCTCGACCTCGATGAAAAATGAATTTATGACCCATTTTGTTTTATAGAAACATGGTTCTCGATAAAATCCAAGGCTAACACCTTTGGATTTCTCGCGAAAATTTGATACTGTCGAAACTTCTCCAAAAATTAAATATTATTATGTAACACATATACGACATGTAATAAAAGCTCAATCTTGAAGAAAAATTAATATACGATCCATTTTTCATAGAAAACTCAGTTCTCGATAAAATCAAAGGCTAATCCCTTCAGATTTCTCGCGATAATTTTATACCGTCAAGTCTTCTCAAAAAATTACGTATGACTATGTAACGCATAACCGACATGTAATGCAAGATCTATCTAGAAAAAAAATGAATTTATGTCCTATTTTTTGCAAGAAACTTGATTCTCGATAAAATTGAAGGCTAACCCCTTCGGGTTTCTTGCGAAATTTGAAACCGTCAAAACATCTCAAAATGATGTATGACTACGGAACGCATATCCAACATGTAATATAAGCTTGATCTCGAAGGAAAATGAATTTACAACCCATCTTTCAAAGAAAACTCGGTTCTCGATAAAATCGAAGGCTAACCCCTGTGGATTTCCCGCGAAAATTTGATACCATAAAAGCTTCTATCAAACCTTACTATGACTACGTAACACATATTCGACATGTAATACAAGCTCAGTCTCGAAGAAAAATGCATTTACAACTCATTTTTCGCGGAAAACTCGGTTCCCGATAAAATCAAAGGCTAACCCCTTTGGATTTCTCTCGAAAATTTGCTACTGTCAAAACTTCTCTGGAACTTAAGTATAACTACACAATTCTTATCCGACATGTAATACAAGCTCGATCTCGAAGAAAAATGAACTTACGACCCATTTTTCACTCAAAACTCGTTTGTCTATAAAATCAAAGGCCAACCACTTTAAATTTCTCGCGAAAATTTGATACCGTCGAAACTACTCCAAAACTTAAATATGACTACGTAACGCATACCCGACATATCATACAATCTCGAAAAATGAATTTACGACCCATTTTGAGGAATACTCGTGTCGGTACCTGGCGAACCGGGTATCCCTGGATACAGGAAAGAAGGCACGCTGAGTCCCACTGCCCACGGGGGCAAGATCTGACGTGGTCCCAGGGTGCCGGGTGGCATGCAGCATAGCCACACCTCTCCATTGAGGGAAGGCCCGACGCTACCACGTGCCCTGCAGCTCTAGGTGTATCTCCCTCTTGGAGGGGAGGTCCAACACTGCTACATGTCCCGCAGCTCTGAGTCCACCTCCCCGCCGAGGAGAGGTCCGACGTGTTCGCTAGGTCGGCATCCCCGGACCTGCCTCCCTGTGGGAAGAAGGTCCGACGTAGCCACGTGTCTGGCAGCTCTGGACCCGACCTCCCAGCAGAGGAAAGGATCAGACTCGCCACGTGCTAGGCAGCGCCATGCCTAGTCCATCGAGCGATAGCGGCAATAAAGAGGGACGAGTCCAGTGTGCCTAAACGGGAAAGACGTGCACGTTCCCTAAGTAAGCGGGAGCTCGCACTCATAAGTCAAGAGTCATGTACCCAATCCTACGATAACATGCTGGCGCGGAACTACTATGTACGGCGTACGAATGAGAGACCGCGACAAGACGGATGAGACACCGCCTACCATGGTGAGGGGCTATGTGTAGCCCTGCAGCAAGGCATGGCCAGGCGGCACATTGAAGCCATTGTCAGGGGATAACATTTACACCCAAATCTTAGGAGGGATTTGGTACTCCCGGGGCCACTTGTCGTGCCCCGGGTCCCACTTGTAAGCTGCTCGGCCTTGGACTATAAAAGGACCGAGCAGCAACCGACTAAGACAGTTTCTCTTAGACCGAGGATACACTTGAGCAATACAACACACAAACCACCGTGGAGTAGGGTATTACGCCCAGGCGGCCCAAACCACGTAAAACCCTTGCGTTCATCATTCTCTGAGCTCAATCTTGCTAGGACTAGCCCCTGAATATACAACGAACCCCCGCGGACTGCCTCTGAGCTAGTCTGGGGGAGGTGTCGGTTTAGACACCTCGACAACTCGGTTCTCGATAAAATCGAAGGCTAACCCCTTTAGATTTCTCGCTTCAATTTGATACCTTTGAAATTTATCCAAAAATAAATTATGACAACATGATACGTATCTGACATGTAATACAAGCTTGATCTGGACAAAAATAAATGTACCATTCATTTTTCGCAGAAAACTCAGTTCTCGATAAAATCGAAGGCTAACCCCCTTTGGATTTCTCTCGAAAATTTGATATCGTCGAAACTTCTCCAGAAATTAAGTATGACTACGGATCTGCGGAGATCGTGCTGCAACAGTGACAGTTTTGGAGAAGCTTCGAGCGCTGGCAACAGCCCCAACACCTGTCCTAAGCGATGTTGGGTCGAGTAAGCCTTCGCCAAACCCACACGCGCGGAATCGTGTCGCTGCACCAGGGGTGCAGCCCTCCGACAACGAAGACGACCCATCATGACAATCCAGATTGGCTCTAATGCGACTCAGACCACCCGTATCGCGGGGAGTCTAGACAGTGAGCAGAAATCGGCGCTCACCATTTTCCTGCGAGCTAACGTCGACGTCTTTGCCTGGCAACCGTTGCAGATGCCAGGCATCCCCAGGGAAGTGATCGAGCACCATCTGAAGATCTACCCCGATGCACGGCCGCAACAACAAAGTCTCCATAAGCAGTCCGTCGAGCGGCAGATCTTCATGCGCGAGGAGATCAAGAAGATCCTCGATGCTGGCTTCAAACGGGAGGTCCACCATCCCAGATGGCTGGCCAATCCGGTTGTTGTCCCCAAGGCTAGCGGTAAGCTTCGGATGTGCATTGACTACACCAACCTTAACAAGGCATGTCCTAAAGATCCTTTCCCTCTCCCTAGAATTGATCAAATCGTAGATTCAACTTCGGGGTGCGATATGCTATGCTTTCTAGATGCATATTCAGGGTTTCACCAAATCCCGATGTCTACAAAAGATGAGGAACATACCACTTTCATAACCGTAGATGGTCTTTACTGCTATGTCTCCATGCCTTACGGTCTTAAGAATGCCCTCCCCACCTTTGTACGTGCCATGCATAAAACATTTGGGGACCTCATTCGGGACCTAGTAGAGGTTTATATTGATCATATTGTAGTAAAAATCCAGTCACATACATCATTACTAGAAAACCTCGCCCTAGTCTTTGATAGACTGCGAACCACACGCACAAAGCTAAACCCAGACAAGTGTGTGTTCGGAGTCAAAGCTGGGAAGCTCCTCAGGTTCTTGGTCTCACACCGAGGAATCGAGGCCAACCCAAAAAAAATCAAAGCGGTGGAGCTGATGCGCCCCCCAGCCCGCATCAAGGACGTGCAGAAGCTTGCAGGGTGCTTGGCAGCGCTCAACCGATTTATCTCTAGGATTGCTGAGTGGGCTCTCCCGTTCTTCAAGCTCTTGCACCAGTCCGGACCATTCGCCAGAACGGGTCGACCCCCAGCAGCCCCAACGAAAGGAAGGGACCCCCGCCGTTGACTCTAAGCCCTAGGGCTTGGAGCTTATAGGGGGCCCCAATGACAGAGAAGCCTCTGGGTCCCAACCCCCAAAGGATGTCTGGGTCCCCCAAGGGGGCCCCGGAGAGCAAGAAGCCTCTGGGTCCCAACCCCTAGAGGATGTCCAGGTCCCCCAAGGGGCCCCCGGAAAGAAAGGAGCCTCTAGATCCCAGCCCCCAAAGGATGTCCAGGTCCCCCATGGGGGCCCCGGAAACCAAGGATCCTCTGGGTCCCAACCCCCAGAGGACGTGCGGGTCCCCCAAGGGGGCCCCAGAAACCAAGGAGCCTCTGGGTCCCATCCCCCAGAGGACGTCTGGGTCCCCCAAGGGGGCCCCGAAGACCAAGGAGCCTTTGGGTCCCAGCCCCAGAGGACGTCCGGGTCCCCCAAGGGGGCCCCGAAGACCAAGGAGCCTCTAGGTCCCAGCCCCTAGAGGATGTCCAGGTCCCCCAAGGGGAGCCCGGAAAGCAAGGAGCCTCTGGATCCCAGCCCCCAAAGGATGTCCGGGTCCCCCAAAGGGCCCCCGAAAACCAAGGAGCCTCTGGGTCTCAGCCCCTAGAGGACGTCCGGGTCCCCCAAGGGGGCCCTGGAAACAAAGGATCCTTTGGGTCCCAGCCCCCAGAGGATGTCCGGGTCCCCCAAGGGGGCCCCAAAGACCAAGGAGCCTCTGGGTCCCAGCCCCCAGAGGATGACCGGGTCCCCCTAGGGTGCCTCGGAGGCCAAGAAGCCTTTGAGTTCCAGCCCCCAAAGGAAGCGCCAAGCCCAAGAGACATGGAGTCGCTGGACCTGGAGCAGAGGAAAGAAGATGCACCAGATTCTCCGAAAAGGTCCCGGACCATCCAACGCCCGATCTACTTCATCAGCAAAGTCCTGCATGAGGCAAAGACAAGGTACCTCGAAGTCCACAAGCTACTCTATGCAGTGCTAATCGCATCGAGGAAGCTCCACCATTATTTTCAGGCACACCGAGTATCAGTGGTGACTTTGTTCCCACTGGGAGCAGTGCTGCAGTGCCCGAACGCAATTGGAAATATTGCCAAGTGGGCGGCTGAATTAGCGGAGTTTGAGCTTGATTTCTTGCCACTACACGCAATCAAGGGTCCAGCCGTGGCGGACTTCATTGCTGAGTGGACCCCCTCTTCAAGCAAGCCAGGGGGCCGGGAGATCAGTGAGCCAGAGCCCAGGGCTCCGGTGCTTACCGGACCTCACTGGACACTCTTCTTAGATGGATCCTCAAGGAAGCAAGGGGTAAGAGTTGGCGTACTGCTCACCTCGCCAATAGGGGAGCGGTTCAAGTACACAATGCGCCTCGACTTCAAGGCTACCGACAACATGGCAGAATACGAAGCCCTCATCTTCGGACTCACAGCTGCGCAGGGTATCGGTGTCCAGCAGATGCTGGTCAAGGGAGACTCCCAACTGGTCATCAAGCAAGTCCGGGGTGAGTGCTGCTACAACGACTCGCAGCTCGCGACATATCTAATACATGTCAAGAAGCTAGAAGCTGGATTCGAGGCCTTGGATCTCTACCATGTGCTGCACGCCGACAACTCCATCGCCGATGCCCTGTCAACCATAGCGTCCACAGGAGCCCCCGTTCCAAAAGGGATCTTTGGCAGGAAGTTGGTGCGGCCAACTGCTAGGCCGGCAGGGCCTAATGAAGAAGGTGAGCCCAGCTCCACAGAACTGGCAACCATGGTAGCCCTGCAACCATGGAGGCTACCAAGGTTCTTGAGCGTCACCAGGGGTCCCAAATCACCTGACGCCCAAGATCCAGAAGCTTAGGAGAGTCCCGACGCGTGGATCACAGAGGTCCGGTACTAACTCAAGGACAACCTCCTCCTGGAGGACCCAACATCCGCTGAGAGGATCGTGAGGATGGATAAATGCTACATGCTGGTAGAAGGTGAGCTCTTCTGATGTGGTGCCAATGACATACTGCTATGGTGCATAACTCGGTAGGAAGGTTGCGACTTGCTCGCAGAAATCCACGAAGGAGAGTGTGGGAATCACGCAGCTTTCTGCACGCTGGTTGTCAAAGCCTTTCGGCATGGTTCTACTGGCCAACAACACTACAAGACACCACCAAACTGGTCAAGAAGTGCAAGGCATGCCAATTCCACGCCAAGCAAATTCACACTCCGGCGCAATCACTACAGATGATCCCGCCCTCCTGGCCTTTTGCGGTCTGGGGGATGGATATTTTGGGACCCTTCCCCAGGGCAGACGGAGGGTACCAGTTCCTCTACGTCGCCATAGATAAGTGCACAAAGTGGTCGGAGGCAGCCCCAGTGATCAACATCAATAAGGAGTCCGCAGTCAAGTTCATCAAATCAATTGTCTGCAGGTTCGGGGTCCCGAACAGGATCATCACCGACAATGGGACCCAGTTCACTAGTGTAGCTTTCCAGGACTACTGCGAAGACCTCGGCGTCCAAGCTTTTTATGCATTCATGGCTCATCCAAAGAGCAACGGACAAGTTGAACGGGCCAACGCTGAGATCCTCAGGGCCCTCGAGACACGCACATATGACAACTTGGATAAGCATGGTGCCAAGTGGGTCGACGAACTCCCCTGTGCACTGTGGGCAAGCCGGACGTCACCCAACCGCACCACGGGAGAAACACCTTTCTTTCTGGTGTATGGGGCCAAGGCCGTCCTCCCCCCAGAGATCTCTGTGGGCTCGTTCAGAGTTCGAGCGTTTGATGAAGCCTCATAGGACCAGCTCCGACAAGAAGATGTCAACCTCATCGATGAAGCAAGGTGGCACACCACCATCCGAAATGCACATTACCGATAGGCGCTGAGGCGCTACCAAGAGCAATTGGTGCGGAGTAGAGAGCTCAAGACAGGTGACTTGGTGCTATGGCACATACTCTCTCGAGAACGGTTGCACAAACTTTCCGCCAGCTGGGAAGGCCCCTTCCGAGTGATACAAGTACCCCGCCCCGGGTGTGTCCGCCTCGCCACGGAAGAAGGAGATCCCCTCCCCAACCCTTGGAACATAGAGCACCTCCATAAGTTCTACCCTTAAGCATAAATTGTAGGACAGTGTAGGGTGTCATGGTGCCAAGGAGCGACACTTAGGAAAACCAAACTCTGGGGGGGGGGGGGGGGGAGGTCCAGAGTGTATAGTCGTTTATCTTGGTTTCGCACCCTAAGCATGAACACTCTGCCTCCCCAGCCAATTGGAGTGGGTCGTTGCCTTATTGTAAAGCCAATCCCTCCTAAGACCACAAATGAGAAGAATTCACTGTCTTACCATGTGCTTTCTCTTACATTCACTTAAAATTACCTGTTAATTTTGTGATCAATCAAGCTAGTCTCGTCTTTTGTATATTGTCTTCATATACTTGGTGAAATTTGTTCTATATCACCCCTAGTAGAGTCATGCAACCCTGCTGCAGGCGGATGTATTTGAGGTACCTGCAAGGTGTCTTGGAACCTCATGTCTGCCCTCTTACTTGGGGTCCTGTGGTGCCAAATGGTTCCCCGCGAAAGGCCAACGCTGAGCTGGAGGTCCAGAGCGCGCATCATGCTTAGCTTGGTCCTGTACCCTAAGCGTGTGTGCTTTGCCTCCCAGTGTTGCGGCTAAGTACCGGGGGCCAGAATGCTCACACCCCGAATAATAAGGATGCTGGACCCTGAGCACCAATGCACAAAATTACCCAAATCCCGTGTACCAGCCCAAGACTGTAAGACATGACAATACTTAAGGACATGAAAACATGACCAACGAGCAAAACAATATGCACCTCTGTTATGTGTGCAGGACATACAAAGCACATTACGCCGAGGCATCTAGCTCCGGTACCTTGCAAGGGGCCTGCTGTCGACTTCTCCACAAAGATGGTGGGCGACGCTGTTGCATCCAGCTCCAGCACCTCGCAAGGGGCCTGCCGTCGACGTCCCAGAACATCAATGTCAGCACCAAGCGCAGATAAGTGAGTAAACTCTCCTGCACCACACTTATTGCTAACAGGGTTCTCCCACGATAGCCTGTGCACCAGGGGCCTGCCGTTGACGACTCTACGACGATGGTGGACAACTCGGGAGCATCCAGCTCCGGCACTTGCCAAGGGGCCTGCCGTTGATGTTTCCACAAAGATGGTGGGCGACGCCGGAGTATCCAAATCCGACACATCTCAAGGGGCCTGTCGTCGACTTTTCCACGAAGAGTGTGGGCGATGCCGGAGCATCCATCTTTGGCACCTCCCAAGGGGCCTGCTGTTGACGTTTCCATGAAGATGGTGAGCGACGCTAGGGCATCCAGCTCCAGCACCTTGCAAGGGGCCTGCCGTCGATGTCCAAGATCGTCAACATTAGCACCAAGCGCAAATAAGTGAGTAAACTCTCCTGCCCCGCACTTGTTGCTAATAGGGTTCTCTCATGATATCTCATGACTCTACGACGATGGTGGACAACGCTAGAGCATCCAGCTCCGGCACCTCCCAAGGGGCCTGCCGTCGACGTTTCGACGAAGATGGTGGGCAACGCCACAGCATCCAGCTCCGGCACCTCCCAAGGGGCCTGCCGTTGATGTTTCCATGAAGATGGTGGGCGACGCTAGAGCATCCAGCTCCAGCACATCGCAAGGGGCCTGCTGTCGATGTCCTAGAATGTCAATGTCAGCACCAAGCGTGGATAACTTGTACACAGGGGGACTGCCGTCGACATCTCAACGATGATGGTGGACGGCGCCAGAGCATCCAGCTCTGGCACCTCCCAAGGGGTCTGCTGTTGACGTTTCGATGAAGATGGTGGGCGACCCTGGAGCATCCAGCTCCGGCACCTCCCAAGGGACCTGCCGTTGATGTTTCTACAAAGATGGTGGGCGACGCCGGAGCATCCAGCTCTGGCACCTTCCAAGGGGCCTGCCGTCGACGTTTTAACGAAGATGGTGGGCGATGCCAGAGCATCCAGCTCCAGCACCTTGCAAGGGCTTACCATCGACGTCCCAGACCGTCAACGTCAACACCAATAACGAATAAGTGAGTAAACTCTCCTGCCCTGCACTTCTTGCTAACAGGGTTCTCTCGCGATAGCCTTTACACCGTGGGCCTGCCGTTGATGACTCTACAACGATGGTGGACGACGCCAGAACATCCAGCTCCGGCACCTCCCAAGGGGCCTGCCGTCGACGTTTCTACGAAGATGGTGGGCGATGCTGTAGCATCCAGATTCGTCACCTCCCAAGGGGTCTGCCGTCGATGTTTATACGAAGATGGTGGGTGACGTTAGAGCATCCAGCTCCGGCACCTCCCAAGGGGCCTGCCGCCGACGTACCTACGAAGATGGTGGGCGACACCAGAGCATAAAGCTCTGGCACCTCCCAGGGGGCCTGCCGTCGACGTCCCGGCACGTCAGAGACAACAACAAGCGCAAACAAGTGAGTGCACTCTCCTGCCCTACTTCTGCTGCTAACAAAGTTTGCTTGTGGTACCCTGTCCACTAGGCGCCCGCATTCCACGACTACACGACGGTGGTAGGCAACGCCGGAGCACCCAGCTCTGGCACCTCCCATGGGGCCTGCCGTCGATGACTTCACAGCGACGGAGGGCGCAGCCGAAGTAGCCAGCTCCGGCTGCCGGCAACGACAACACTCATGCTCCCTCACTCCGATGGGGGCCAGTCGAAGACATCCTGCGTTCAAGTGGCAGTCGTACCCAACAATCTGGCCACGCCTACTAGGGGGCTCTAAGGGGGATTCCATAGGCAGGACGTCATCTAGCGAAAAACCGGCCGCATCAATTGTGCATGCGTTGGTCCCTAAAAGGCTAACTACATGAACAAAGGCTCTTCAAGACCTTACTCAAGAGAAGGAATTGGGGCAACAATCTGAAAGCACGCGACAAGCCAACAAACAAAACAACATGTTTCCAAATCCATGAGCATTTATTTACACAAAGGGTCACCTCCGGATACAAAAGCATTGCACCTAGGCGCCGCCAGCCTCAACTACGCTGGAACAAAGAAGCCACCTCCTTGCCAAGGTCCTGGACTTTAGCCCTAGCCTCATCCTCTCGCTCATCAAGGCGACCTTTCTCCACCGGCTCAAGCGGTATCTTTGGGTACCAACTTCGGAAGCACACCAGACGTGGCATGCCACCAGCTCAGCCAGCTCCTTTCCTTCGGCCTCTAGCCGCCTTGCAAGGACGGTGTTCACCGACCCCAACGACGAACAGAGGGACTCCAAGACAGGAAGCAGCTGGGCCACTCCCTGAGATGGCTGCCCACGCAGCACGGGACCAAGGCCTAGGGGTTCCAGCACCGCCCCAGCATGGGCCAGGAAGTCCCGGACCCCTTGGGACTTGGCCGTACGGGAGGCCTTGAGGTTCTCCACCTCTCTTCGTATAGTCTCCTCCCGGTCGGCGAGCTCCCGAGCACGATGCTCCAGATCGTCCTCCCGACACTTGATGGTAAGATCCAAGTCCTACAAATACTGGCGTTTCTCCTCCAGGCCCCGGGAGACCTCCCCCTCCTTCGCCGCCAAGTCCCGTTAAGCGTCAACAACGACAACCTCGCACAGACCAACTCCAGCCGCTGATCCTCGCACAGCCTCAGGCGGGCATCAACGGTAGCATGGGCCTTCAGAGCCTCCACCTCAACCTACTTATTCCTAGCGTCGACCAGCTTCACAAAATGCCGCTCCTCTGCAAGCTGATCCCACTCCCGAGAGAAAGCAGCCTGAGCCTGGCGTAAGATGGACTGGGCCGCAGCAACAGCGTCGGCAAGAGGAATCGGTGTGAACGTCGTCACATGTGACTGCCTCTCCGCCTCTTCTGCCGATGTCGCAGCAGACACCAGCGCCTGGGGACCAGTTGGTGCCCTGGCTGGAGCTCCGAGAATCGCTGCGCCGCTGCCCGGCTTTGAAACCCCTCCCTCCGCTACAAGAGGGTCGTCGGTCGCCGGTGGCGAGTCACTGTCTTGAGCGACAATAACATCAGGCGCCAGTGCCGCTTCAACGACCGACGGGTCAGCCTCACCATGGGGAGAAGCCACGACCAGTGTAGCCCCCTCCATGTCGGGCATGTCCTCGCCTGGCACCTCCATGCCAGGCACCTCCTCACCTGGCACACCCATGCTGGGCACATCCTTGCCTAGCGCCTCCTTGCCTGGTACTTCCACGCTTTGCGCCACTTCAGCCTCACCTGCCTTGATAGACGAGGGTGCAGAGTCATCGACATCACCTAAGGCCGACGCGCCTCGGGAGTAGGATGCAACATGGAAGATCCTGTTGGGAAGGGAAGGGCCTACCAAGCCCACCCCTGGAAGCACCAAGGGCACCAAGTCAGCTGACGACGCATTGAGAAGCCAGGATAAAACTCTGTCATAACGTGCATGGGGAAAGAAGGGAAAAAGCAGAGGAAGAAGATGCGCCTTACTGGCGGGTCGGATTGCTCCAGTGACCCTGTCCCTCCACCCTGAGCGATAGATTGAGGTCGCCGGGACCTGCCCTCAAGACTGGGGCCGCCATCTCTGGCCCTGACTTTTGATCGGCCCGCACTGGCGCGATCTCCTACACAGTCCCCTCTACACCCCCGTCGGAACCAGAGCCGCTGTTGGAATCAGAAACCAAGTTTACAACAGGAGCTTCGACCATTCCGGCCCCATCACAATGAGAAGTTGTGGTGCTGTCCCCCCACGTCAACTTCCGCTTATTTGACGCAAGAGTAGACGATTCAATGGCCAAATGGCGGGAACGCCTTCCTGGCGACAGAAATGGGGCAGACTGGCTGCCCTCCAGCCCGACGGAAGATGTTGGGGACCCTACCTCTGCCTTCTCCGACGAGCGGGAGGAATCCAACCTTTGCTGCAACATGACGCGGCACCGCGCCAGAACCGCTGAAACCCCTGACATATCCTCGGGGTGCAGGCGGGCGACACCGAACACATTGACCTTTGACATCGAGCTGAGAAGTTGTCTCCTCACGTCGGGGGTCATGAAGAGCGGCTGGCAGTCTATTGGGATTGAGACGTGCTCGTCGTCAACCGTATCGTAGGTCACCGCTTTCAGCAAACCCTCCAACTCCTTCTGGGTATGGTCGTCTGGAGCCAACCGACACTGATCATCACTACCAGCGTAGTACCAGGCCTCGTACCGGTGATCCTGTAGAGGGGCGGTACGGCGGCGCAAGAAGTCGGTCAGCACCATCAGGGAGGTCAAGCCTTTGCCCGCCAAGAATTGAATCCTTCTCAATATCAACGTATATTCCTTTGGCAGACCCTGGAATGCTTCCCAGGTAGTGGGATCAGCAGTAGGACCTGTAATAGGCACCTTCAACGCAGGATGGGCCTCAACCCGCATGATCGCCCAATCTTCCCTCAAGGACTTCCACTTGCCTCCTTTGAGCGAAGGGATGTAGTGTCAGGAGGATTTGTCCCGGTGCTGAAAGTAGTAGGCACCCACCTGGGTAGTCTCACTTTTTCTGGTGGTCTTCATCACGAAGAAGAGTCGAAACATCTCCACCGTTGGCTTATAGCCCACAAACGCCTCACAGAGGTGGACGAACACCGCTATCACGACGATGGAGTTCGGCGACAGGTGGTGGAGCTGCAGCCCGTACTCCTCCAGCACTGCAAAAAAGAACCGCGACAGCGGAAGTCCAAGCCCTGCATACACGTTGGCGTAGAAGAGGACGGTCTTGTCTTCGCGCAAGTCTTCAAGAGCGGGAGATCCGCAACAGATCATCCCCGCACGCTCCGCCGCTGACCAGCCAAGCAGTCCCCGCGTTGAGAACAGGTTGTCGGCCGACCGAAGGTGAGACAGAGGCAATGGGTAAGCCATTGGAGCAAGTGAAGGTGGGAGCTTTGACTACAGTAAGAAAGCTCGAGTGTTCGAGGAAGAAGGCAAAAGATTAGGATCCGGGGTGTGAACAGGGAAGGAAACGATCCTTCTAAAGGTTCCCTTTTTAATCACCCCCGTGACACCTGAGTACTTCGAACGAAGGATCACCCCACCACTCAGAACGCGACGCCCATGGCAGTAGGCCCTACGCCCCCGGGTTGGAGCGCTGGCCCAGGCGGTCAGCCATTCGGAAAAATAGCTAAAGCAGCTCCCATAAAGGCGGGGCGTACGAAAGTGTTGTAACCGCATGGGGAACCATAGCGATTAAAGGTGCCGCAGAAGGTAGAGAAGCGACATCAGGCAAAGATCCCATCACCTCAACCTCTCAACTTGAGAAGGACGCGTGGCGACGATTGGCAGAAGCACCCACCACTTTGGCTGTCCAAGACAGAATTTAAAGCAGAGTGCGGGAAGACATGTAAAGGGATCCACCTTTGGGCTCTTCACCATGCCCCAAGGTGGACCCAGAGGCCACTGTCGGTACCCTGCAGATGGGGTACCCTCGCACACAGGATGAAGACAACATGGCACGTCCAGAGGTGCCACGTGTTCTATAGGCGCCAAGGACTTTGCCTCCCTCAAAGATCAAGCTGCGGCACTACCACATAAGCTTTGAAGATGGGACTTGGCGCCTCTGGTGTGACGGGCTCCCGAGATGCCACGTGTAGGGACGAGACCTCACCCATCCTTGGGGCAGCGCCCCCGGAACAGCCACGTGGCACAGAGCGCAAGGACCAGCACCCCCCAAGGGAAAAAACACGGAGCTTCCAGGTACCCTGGGAAGCCCCAGAGCCGCCATGTGTCACGAAGGACCGGGGATAGCCTTCCCGCCAAGGACCTACCCCGACCCTGCCACGTGTCCCGCAGCTCGCCCCAGAGGTAAGGTGCGGGAGTTCAAAGGTGGAGTGCTCCGCTCCAGTCAAGCATTGAAGACCTGCAACCACCCCTGGCACACAACGTGGGGCACGCCAAAGGTCAGAGACTGCTATGACCGATCACATCACAGTGAAGGCGCTACAGGCCTATCCCACTCACCCAAGTGGGTAGCTTGTGGCAACAAGACAAGCTGACAGGACACTTTCTGCCATCGTCAGCAACGGTGCATGGGCTACTGACAAGGGAGGCGGCAAGATGGCGAGTCTCCACTGCCACCCTCAGAGGAAGCTTATGCGAGAAGCCTTAGATATGTAGGATAAGATTGCCCCGAGACCACCTGTCGGGCCCCGGGACCCCACTTGTAAGGTGTCCGATCTTGGTTATAAAAGGCCCAGACCGCCATCGCTACAAGGACCAGACTCAGAATCCCCGATACACACACACACACACGCACATACACACTCACTAGCAATACAATCCACCGTAGAGTAGGGTGTTATGCTCCTTGCGGACCGAACCACGTAAAATCCACTGTCTCATACTCTTCCGCTAGATCACTAGTTTGAGGCCTAAGCCCCACCGAACAAGAACCTCCGCGTGTTGTTCCTTAGCAGATCCGAGGGAGGTGTCGCATTAACACTTCGACAGACTATGTAATGCATATCCGACATGTAATACTTTCTCGAACTCGAAGAAAAATGAATTTATGATCCATTTTTCGCAGAAAACTCAATTCTTGATAAAATCGAACGCTAACACCTTTGGATTTCTTGCAAAAATTAGATACTGTAAAAACTTCTCAAAAATTTATTTATGACTACGTAATGCATATCCGACATGTAATACAAGATCGATCTTGAAGAAAAATGAATTTACGATCCATTTTTACGGAAAACTCAGTTCTTGATAAAATCGAAGGCAAACTGAAAGTGCATCTAGGCATCCCTTGTGGGTTTTGGTTGATTTATGACAAACAAATGAGATCCTAACCAAATTGTTTACATGAGCGCAGGTCTTAAAAGAAATTATGAAGAAAGCGCAAAAAGAAAGGAGAATGAGGATCTATATGGAAAAGAGCTCAAGAGATTAATAGATTAGATCATTGTGTATGGAGTGTGTTGGAGAAACACACCCCAAAAGTTCAATCACAAGAAAACTCACTCACGACACAAATTTATACAGGTCCAAACTAGTCCGATAACCCCTCTGTTCAAAATCAGACAAGTCCTCCCAGTGCGGACTTGTCTGCACAGTCCAAGTATACACAGACCGGACTAGTCTGATATCACCACGGACTAGTCCTATATCTTTCTGACTAAGATCGGACTAGTCCCCCCCAGTGCGGACTAGTCCTCAACACTTCACAACTTTGCACAACATCGAACAAGTCTGATAATACCTGGATTGTTAGGTTTAATCCCACATCGGATATTGATGCTAGGGGAGCCCAACATATAAGATGGAGGGAACCTCACCTATCAGGCTAGTCTTTTGGGTTGAGGTGGCCCATGACCTTGGTTGGGGTTCCGGTTGGACCTGTTTGCGTAGCAGGCCCGTTGCGACCTGGGCTGGCGGTAGGGGCCTGTCTACGTGACGAGTTGGGCCGTGTTCTAACAATTGATATCAGAGCAGGACTCTTCGCAAGAGACTAATCGCTCGAAGAGAACATGTCGGACATGGAGGATGTGCACAAGAGTCTCAACCAAGAGAAGGTTGAAGATGAAAAAGCTCAAAAATTAGAGAAGCTCCTCGACACCATTCAGGACTTCAAGGATGACGATGAGGAGACGCTTGAACGCAAGGCGCTACTAAGGAAGAAAGCCCTCTTCAAAGGGAAAGTGAAGATCGAGGACAAGAAGAAGGGGAGTAGTCACACCGACTACTCCTGATATCCTTTCAACTACGATCATTTAAATAATAACAATAGACATTATTTATCTATTCCTTTAGGAAAAGCCCCACACTTTGACGGCAATGATTACTCAATGTGGAGGCAAAACATAAAAATGCACTTAATCTCACTCAATCCCAGCTTGTGGCATATTATGTGTACAGGAATAGATATCCCAGAGATGATGAAGAGCTTACACCAAGCCAAGAGCAAGCAATTCATCGAAATGCTCAAGCTGCAGCAGTCATCACATCATCACTAAGTCGGGACGAGTTCACCAAGGTGGATGGACTCGAGATTGCAAAGGAAATTTGGGACACATTGCAAACTGCACATGAAGGCGATCGTCATGTGCGAGAGGCGAAGATCGAAATGATTGAAGGCGAACTGGGAAGATTCACCATAGAAGAAGATGAGTCACCACAAGACATGTACAACCGGTTAAAGACTCTCATCAACAAGGTTCAAGCATACAGGAGTAAGAAGTGGAATCATCACGAGGTAGTGAAGCTCCTTATAGATTTCATGCCGCGCAATGTTACCCTATGCTCGATGATTAGAGAAAGCCCCAGGTACAAGAAAATGACCCCGGACGAACTACTTGGAAAGATCATCAACTTAGAGATGATGGAGAAGCAAGCTAAACATGTCAAGGAGATTGCCGACCTCACCTCGGCAAAGAAGAAAGGGGTCGCCCTTAAATCCACTTGCATGCCCTTGTCAAAAGAAGCTCGAGAAGCTCAACAAGAAGAGGACAACGATGACGAGAGCAGCAATATTGACCAAGAGGACTTGATCCTCTTTATCGAAAGATTCAAGAGAATGATGAAGAAAAGACAAGGGAGTAAATCAAGTGAAGGAAAATAGAAAGAGAAGTCAAGACCAAAGTTGAGTTGGGCATGCTATAACTGTGGTGAATATGACCACTTTATAGTTGATTGCCCGTATGAAGAAAACAAGAAGAAGACCAAGGAAACTGTGACACCCGGTTCCGAATATGAACCAAGCGTAACGCATATGTGTGCCCAGGATGTTCAACACACATACACGAATGATTCACAAATGATAAACAGAATTTAACCACGTTTTAACTAATAAATAAGTACTTTATTACAATAATCCAATGGTTCACGAATGATAAAACTCTAAATAATTGCAGCGGAAAATAAACTAAACAGCACGACTCCAATCCACAGGCAATTGATGGCGGTACGCAACCTAGTACTCCACGTGATCCTCAGGGTACTCCCAATTGTCTCCAGTAGCTGTTGGGGGGATTGCAAGGGTGAGTACATGTCGTACTCAGCAAGTGTGGAAAGTATGACATGTGGCTTATTCAAATGACGACAATAATAATGGCTAAGTGCTGAAAAGTACAGTAAAACATTTGAAAAGCATTATACTATGTCTATGTGAAACAATCCCATCATAACCATCATATTAACATGATATAAACCATATCCAATTATTGCCAACATTACCATTATCCATGTCCATAGTGCATAAACCATAACCATTACCAGACCATAACCAACCATAACCATCCCAAATCCCAATTCCAACTCTAATCATGTAGGTCATCCAGGCGCTCATAACCGGGAGCACGGCTATCATGATAGTTTTTAACACTCTGCAGAGGTTGTACCACTTTACCCACATGTTTGTGATTTCGTCACCTTTCGATGACTAAGAAACCTCCATTATGCCACCTCACACTTCCGTAGGTGTGTGGCCAAGAGATCACAAAATAGCCTTTCAAAAGGGACTACTAGTATGTACGGGCCCACTAAGGTTTCACCGGCAGGCTTGAATCTCTATTCTCCCACCCACGGGCCCCCTCGTGTGCCATGCGGATCCCAGGGCAGTCCTCCTCGACTCCCATTCCCCGCGCCATCCAATGGTCCATACAATACTAGCAGCGCTCCTAATTATTCAGCTACGCCGCACCCATACTTGGCCTTGTGGTGGCACTGTTGACCTGGCATATTCTCGCATGAACCGGTCCTTAGATCTAAGGCAAGCAAACCACCATAACATCCAACCCATCCACAAAACCATGCTTGCTTAGATCACCCATCGTATTGACCAGTTCACATTAACCAGAATATCATTGATGCATAATTAAATGTGTAGTGTTGTTTGCTATCCCAATTAATTAAGCGAAGCAAAAAGGTAAAAACCCTTCCCGACTCTCTACCATAATTCCAGGTGACAAGGGTGGTCAAACAAAACTAGTAAACTTCCTACCATAGGATTCCCATCAATTTGACACAAGCATGCAAGTTCTCAAACAAAACATTTAATTTAAAATAGGATCAATATGCTTCAAGGACACTTGCCTTGCTCCGGCGGATGGGGTTGCTCAAGCGCTTCGAAGTCTTGGGTTTGGAAATCCTCGTATGCAACCTCTTGAGCACGTTCCTCTACGCGTGATCATACATACAAGAAAACATATACAATTCAACATAATGCACACAAAATAATCAACATGCAATGACATGCATGCATGCACAGTTTAATAATTAATTTACTACGGTCGTTTATTAATTAGATACGACTAGTTCATACATGTTCGTATGAGTTTACGGGGTTTTTAGGGTGGATTAATGCTGCTGAAATAAAATTTATGGTGCAACTAAAATTAATTTACGCCTATTACATTCAATATGATCGCAAAAATTCGCATCGGGAACGAACCCTACCGTAGATCTGACGGCGTGACGGTCGCGGAATAAATGCGACGCGTAGACGAAGTAGATGCGTCCTCCGGCGGCACGAGGACGGCGGCGCGATGGCGACGATGATCTCCGGCGCACGGTGGGGCTCTCCTCTTTTTCTCCCTCTTCTTCCCCTTCTTTCTCTCCTTTTTTCTTCCCTGGGCGCAGCCTTCTGGACCTTGGTTCCGGCGGCTTTTCTCCTCTGCTGGCGGCTGCTGGTTCGTGGGAAAAAGTCTAGGGACCTCGGTCCTATTTATAGGGGCGGCGCTAGGGTACGGCACCGGTAGAATCGGAGGCGGTTACGGGATGGACTCGTATCCGGGAAAAATCGGGGCGTCACGGCGCGGGAGACCGCGGAGCGGGGCGGGAATCGCGCGCGTGCAGGCGCGCTCGCGCGGGAGACCGGGGTGGCAAAGTCGCGTAGGGGGGGGGGGGAGACCGGGGCCCGGCTGCGGCCTCGGGCGATGCGCGCCGCGCGTCGGGGGTGGGCGGCGTCGCGCGAGCGCGTGGGGGTGGGCGTGTGCGGCCAGGAGTCGGCGGGGCCGGGAGCTGCGCTGTCGGGCGCTGGGCGCGCGAGGTTGGCGGGGCCCAGGCGGGGCGCGTGGCGGCCGGGGCTGGCGTCGCGCGCGCGGCATCGGGGCGCGGTCGGCGCGCCAGGGCGCTGCAGGCGGATGGGGCCCGGGGCGATGCGGGAGATGCCCGCTGGCTGGGCCAGTTCGGCCTGGCCAGCGGTGATTTTTTTTCTTTTTTTTATTCTTATATATATATGTATATATATATTATAATATATTTTATTACTTATATTTTATTCATTATTTTTTTTCATTTTTTATATATATATATATATTTATTTATTATATATAATTTATTTATATATATATATTTCTTTTTTTATATATATATTATTATTATTTTATATTTATTCCCTAATACAAGTTTTAGCCTATAATTATTGTTTTCTTTTTCTTCTTTCGCTACACGTATTTGTATATGCATATGTTTTATTATTTTTCTTTTATTCTACTAGTGTTTAATGCATGATCATGTATGCAATGCATGATGCGAAAATTTAGGGTGTTACAAACCTACCCCCTTAAAGTGAATCTCGCCCTCGAGATTCGATAGCGTGGGGAAAAGATGAGGGAATTCTGCCTTCAGGT
Source organism: Tuctoria greenei (assembly GCA_036927565.1). NCBI lineage: Eukaryota > Viridiplantae > Streptophyta > Magnoliopsida > Poales > Poaceae > Tuctoria > Tuctoria greenei. Next base: position 37,727,196 of record JAYESD010000008.1, read on the forward strand.
CTTCTTCACGTTCCCATGTAGCTTCGGCTTCCGTATGGTGTTTCCATTGCACTTTGCACCAACGGATCCTCTTATTTCTCGTGACTCTTTCCTTTATATCCAAAATTTTGATAGGTTGTTCGACATAGGACAAATCCTCTTGAATTTCTAACTCGTCCATCGGCACTTGTTCTTCCGGTACCCTGAGACACTTCTTGAGTTGAGAGACGTGAAACACGTCGTGTACATCGGAGAGATACGTCGGCAGCTCAAGTCGATAAGCTACCTCTCCTCGCTTGTCCAGAATCTTAAAGGGTCCGATGTAACGTGGTGCCAGTTTTCCTTTGACGTTAAACCGTCGTTGACCTCTGATAGGTGACACTTTGAGGTATACAAAATCTCCAACTTCAAAGGTCAAACTCCTTCGCCTATTATCAGCATAACCTTTCTGTCGAGACTGGGCAGCCTTTAAGTTTTCCCGTATTATTTGGACTTGCCTTTCAGCTTCTTGTAACACGTCGGGACCAAACACTTGATTCTCTCCGGTTTCATTCCAAAACAAGGGAGTCCTACATTTCCTTCCGTATAATGCTTCATAGGGTGACATTTTCAAACTTGCTTGGTAACTATTGTTGTACGAGAATTCAGCATACGGCAAACTTTTATCCCAACTTTTCCTATGCTTTAAAGCACATGCTCTCAACATGTCTTCCAAAATTTGGTTAGTCCTCTCGGTTTGTCCATCTGTTTGAGGGTGATACGCCGAACTAAAGTTCAGCCTTGTTCCCATTGTTTCATGCAATTTCTGCCAAAATCTGGAGGTGAATTGAGAACCTCTATTCGAGACTATCTTCTTCGGTACTCCGTGTCGGCACACAATATGTTCCATATACAATTCTGCTAGCTTCGCGGTGGTATATGTGGTCTTGACCGGGATGAAATGAGCTGATTTTGTCAATCGATCCACAATAACCCATATTGAATCATAGCCAGACTGAGTTCGCAGTAATCCAACTATAAAGTCCATACCAATCTCTTCCCACTTCCACTCTGGGATCTTCAATGGTTGTAACAATCCGGCTGGCCTTTGATGTTCAGCTTTAACTCGTTGGCACACATCACAAAGTGCAACATATTCGGCTATGTCCTTCATGCTAGCCCACCAATAACATGTCTTTAAGTCCTTGTACATTTTCGTACAGCCGGGATGAATCGAGTAAGGCGAGTCATGTGCCTCCTTCAATATTGTTTCCCGAATATGCCTAACATTGGGTACCACAATCCTCTTTCCTAGCCATAAGGTACCCTGTTCGTCCTCATCAAATCTGAATTCCTTCCCTTCTTGGGTCCTTTCCTTGATTTCCTGTATTTCCTTGTCCTTTGTCTGTCCTTCCCGTATTTCCTGCTCTAATGTTGGGTTGACTTCCATCGTTCCCATCTCATTTATGAATCCAAGGTTCAACCGTTCAAACTCCTTGCATAACTCGGATGGCAGTTCTTGAACTGTGAGTTGATGACTTACTCCCTTTCGGCTCAAAGCATCGGCCACTACGTTGGTCTTCCCTGGGTGATAGTTGATTCCCACGTCATAATCCTTGATGAGCTCCAACCATCGGCGTTGCCTCAGATTCAGATCCGTTTGCGTAAATATGTACTTGAGACTCTTGTGGTCCGTATAAATCTCACATCGGTGACCAAAAACATAGTGTCTCCATATCTTCAAGGCGTGTACCACGGCTGCGAGTTCAAGGTCGTGTGTAGGATAATTCAACTCATGTTTCTTTAGTTGCCTCGATGCATAAGCTACCACTTGGCCTTCTTGCATGAGCACACATCCTAATCCTTGTCTTGATGCATCACAATATATATCAAAACTCTTGCTCACGTCCGGTAATACTAACACTGGCGCGGTTGTCAACCTTTTCTTTAACTCCTCAAAGCTATCCTGACAAGCTTGAGTCCATCGGAATGCCTTCCCTTTCATGAGTAATTCGGTCATAGGCTTGGCTATCTTGGAAAAATCCTTTATGAATCGGCGGTAATATCCAGCCATTCCAAGGAAACTCCGAATTTCCTTGACATTCTGTGGCGGTTCCCATTTAAGCACATCTCTCACCTTCCCTGGGTCAACTGATACTCCTCCTCCAGAAATAATATGACCTAAGAAAGAAACTTCCCTTAACCAGAATTGACATTTACTGAATTTGGCATACAATTGGTGTTCTCGTAGCTTCTGCAATGTAAGCTTCAAGTGTTCTTCATGTTCTTGCTCGCTTCTCGAGTATATCATAATGTCATCGATGAACACTACAACGAACTTATCCAGATATTCCATGAAGACCTTATTCATAAGATACATAAAGTACGCAGGCGCATTCGTCAATCCAAATGACATGATGGTGTACTCATAAGATCCATATCGTGTCCGAAATGCTGTCTTGGGTATATCCAATGGTCTAATCTTCATTTGGAAGTATCCTGACCGCAAGTCGATCTTGGAGAAGATACATGCACCCTTCATTTGGTCGAACAAATCCTCTATACGGGGCAGTGAGTACTTGTTCTTAATTGTCACTTCGTTGAGAGCCCTATAGTCCACACACATCCTCTGGGTTCCATCCTTCTTATCTACGAAGAGCACTGGGGCTCCCCACGGGGACGAGCTTGGGCGTATAAAACCCTTCTCTAGCTGCTCTTGAATTTGCTTCTTGAGCTCTGCTAATTCCTTAGGAGGCATCCTATACGGCCTCTTAGCTATAGGTGCAGTTCCGGGTATCAACTCAATGGCGAATTCTATGTCACGATCAGGTGGCATACCTGACAACTCATCTAGAAACACGTCCGGGTACTCGCGAGCGATCGGAATGCTTTCTAATGTCACTTCTTCCACGTGATTCAGCATCGCTTTCCCTCTTGCAGGTTGGGCTGCTTCAACTTCAATGCGTGTACCATGTTCACTTGTCAACTGCACAATCCTCTCGGCGCATTGAATGACTCCATTATACTTGCCCAGCCAGTCCATTCCAAGTATTATGTCTATTCCTTGGGAGTCCAATACTATGAGGTTTGCGAGAAAGTCTACCCCCCTTATTTTAATGCTTACTTTCGGACATACTATATTTGTCCTCATCTCTCCGCCAGGAGAACTTACTAGCATAGTTTGCTTCATATGAGATATAGGCAAATTGTACTTGGCAACATACTTTGACGAGATGAATGAATGAGATGCTCCTGAATCAAATAAAACAGTCGCGGGGTTGGAGTTGGCGAGAAACATACCAATCACGACGTCATCAGCTTGCTGGGCTTCCTCAGTAGAGATATGATTGACATTGCCACGAGAAAAATTCTGCTGTCCACGGCTGCCTTGTGGTGCTCCTCCATTGGGTCGCGGGTGATTTGGCCTTGGTGCATTGTTCATAGGTCCATTGTTTCTCCTGGGGCATTGACTTGCAAAGTGTCCGGGTTCTCCACACGCATAGCATGTCTTACCACCCATAGCATTGGGGAAGTTTGGGCGCATCTGGTTTTGAGCATTTGCCGCCATGTTAGGACGCGGCGCAGGTGGAACAGGATTGCGAGGCGCTTGCATGGCAGGGCGTTGCTGCGGTGGCTGATTTGGGCGGGGCGGATAGGCAGTGCGGTATGCAGGAGCAGAGGGGTTGTATTGTGGTGCAGTAGGTGGTGCATAGCGGGGGCGAACATTGCTTCCTTGTTGCGGTCCATGATGTGACATCTTCCTCTTGTTGTCCTGCTCCATCTCACGAATCTTGTTCTCGACCACAATAGCCTTGTCAACCAGCTTTTGGAAGTTTGGATAATCGGTATTGAGTAACTGGACTTGAATTTCATTGTTGAGACCCCTCATAAACAGATACTGCTTCCTACTATCAGTTTTGATGTCTTCTGGAGCATATCTTGATAATTGAGTGAATTTATTGAGATACTCACTCACACTCATCCTTCCTTGCCTGAGGTTTTCAAAATCTTGTCTTCTCAGCATCATAACTCCTTCAGGTACATAGTGGGAACGGAAACTCTGTTTAAACTCAGCCCAAGTGATTGTCTCCTCATTATCATGAGCGTTGCAAAGGGCTTCCCACCAGTCAGCGGCTGCTCCAACTAGTTGATGTGATGCAAAGAGAACCTTCTCCCTGTCAGTGCACTGGACAATAGCAAGTTTCTTCTCAACGGACTTCAGCCAATCATCAGCTTCCATTGGGTCTGTGGCTTGTGCAAAGGTAGGCGGTCTGGTCCTCATAAACTCTCCCAAACGGTTGTGATGTGGCGGGGGTGGCGGTGGAGGCAGGTGGGGCTGATTGTTGTTGCCAGCTTGCAGCTGTCCCATGGTCTGTATCATGGTCTGCATGAGCTGGTTCTGCATAGCTAACAGTTGTTCAATGTTGATAGCTCCATGAGCATGTCCCTGGTTGTTCTGAGGTACTTCATTGCGCTCCTCCTCATCGTTGGCATCCCTCTGGTTACGAGTTCTCACCATCTGTTGGCGAAAGAAAGGTAGGGACAGAAGGATTTAGAATTTGGAAGGAAACGTCCCAACTATATGCATCAAGGTATGTGACACTAAATAATCCTTTATTAATATAGACCTATATTAAGAGGATGTGGACAATTGCCAAAGCATCCCACAACTCTCTACTAAGCACACAAGCACTCAAACAAGCACCAAACAGAATTTACAAAGATCCTAAAAGAAGTAACACAACTCAAGGCCACACAAGTATATCTACATCGCTCTTATTTACTAATGGGGGTGTGCCTATCCTTGAGTCGTGGCATAGGTCGAGGACTAGTCGTCGTCAAGCGGGAACTCATCCGGGTCCTCGTCGTCGTCGTCGTCGTCGTCGTCGGGGTCCTCGGGGTCCTGTGGGTCCTGGGGTGGTGAGGCAGCAGGCGGCGGTGGTGCGGTAGACGCCACACTGGAAGGCTCCTCGTCAGAGGACCCCTCAGAAGATGACTCACGCTGACCGTTGCGACGGTCTAGAGAGTCTGGGGTCCACATCGGGGTGTCGGACGCGTAGTCGTCCGGGTCCTCGTCGGTGATTCGACGATACCTCCTGATTATCGCCTCGTGGCGCTGGGCGAGGTCACGTCCATCCTAGATCTCCTGCTGCGCCCTCTGAAGTCGGGCACTCAGCTGGGTCACGTCGTCAACAGTCTGACGAGACTGCGGGAGGTCCAGGGGTCCCTCCACGTGCCTGGAGACGAAGCGCGCAGTGCCACTGGGACGCTGCGGGACGAAGGCGTGAACCGTGTCCTCCAGACGGAAATGGCGGGCGTGGCTCCAAAAAGTAGCTGCTTCCCAGCTAGCATCCTGCTCCGCAGATCGGCGGGAGCTCCTCCAAGCGGGACTGCTGTGGGTCTTCACCAACTCGTCACCGTAGTAGATATAGATTTTGCAGCTCCACTCCTTCCTGCCGGGGCGCTGCACTCCAGTGGTGTGGTAGGAGAGCGAGAGGCTGTGGTGACGGTAGCCAGCCTCACGGAGTAGGGCACGGAGACGGTGACGCAGTTGTCCTGCGGCTCTGCCGTCAGAACGGATCACCACGGGGTGACGGGGGTCGACGGCCGGAGAGCGACTAGCCAACCTACGCGGGGGCACAAGTCCACCAGTCGACTTACGGGGGGTTGTCTTGGTGCGGGCCATCTACAGAAAACAAGAATACATTAGAAAAATAATGAAACGCAAATCTGAAATTTTCAGCAGCTAAAGCGGCGGAAAAAGAGCGGTGCAGCGGTTCCAAAAGAACGAAAAATAAAGAGAAAAAAAAATACAGCAACCAACATAATAATTTTACCCACACATAACAGCAGCAAAACACACCTTTTTCGCGAAAATTTACACAGCAAAACAGCAGCACTTAATATTGCTCACTTCCGAAAATTTTTATCAAAAACGCAGCAGCGATGAGTACTTTTTGCGGCTGAAAATAAGGGAAACAAAACAACAGCAAAAATTTTCGAAAATAGCATATTAGAAGAGTGTTCCTAAGTGTTCTAGAGTGTCCATTCTACCTAGGCTTGCGTCCTACGGTCAACACGGCTCTGATACCAATTTGTGACACCCGGTTCCGAATATGAACCAAGCGTAACGCATATGTGTGCCCAGGATGTTCAACACACATACACGAATGATTCACAAATGATAAACATAATTTAACCACGTCTTAACTAATAAATAAGTACTTTATTACAATAATCCAATGGTTCACGAATGATAAAACTCTAAATAATTGCAGCGGAAAATAAACTAAACAGCACGACTCCAATCCACAGGCAATTGACGGCGGTACGCAACCTAGTACTCCATGTGATCCTCAGGGTACTCCCAATTGTCTCCAGTAGCTGTTGGGGGGGGGGATTGCAAGGGTGAGTACATGTCGTACTCAGCAAGTGTGGAAAGTATGACATGTGGCTTATTCAAATGACGACAATAATAATGGCTAAGTGCTGAAAAGTACAGTAAAACATTTGAAAAGCATTATACTATGTCTATGTGAAACAATCCCATCATAACCATCATATTAACATGATATAAACCATATCCAATTATTGCCAACATTACCATTATCCATGTCCATAGTGCATAAACTATAACCATTACCAGACCATAACCAACCATAACCATCCCAAATCCCAATTCCAACTCTAATCATGTAGGTCATCCAGGCGCTCATAACCGGGAGCACGGCTATCATGATAGTTTTTAACACTCTGCAGAGGTTGTACCACTTTATCCACATGTTTGTGATTTCGTCACCTTTCGATGACTAAGAAACCTCCATTATGCCACCTCACACTTCCGTAGGTGTGTGGCCAAGAGATCACAAAATAGCCTTTAAGAAGGGACTACTAGTATGTACGGGCCCACTAAGGTTTCACCGGCAGGCTTGAATCTCTATTCTCCCACCCACGGGCCCCCTCGTGTGCCATGCAGATCCCAGGGCAGTCCTCCTCGACTCCCATTCCCCGCGCCATCCAATGGTCCATACAATACTAGCAGCGCTCCTAATTATTCAGCTATGCCGCACCCATACTTGGCCTTGTGGTGGCACTGTTGACCTGGCATATTCTCGCATGAACCGGTCCTTAGATCTAAGGCAAGCAAACCACCATAACATCCAACCCATCCACAAAACCATGCTTGCTTAGATCACCCATCGTATTGACCAGTTCACATTAACCAGAATATCATTGATGCATAATTAAATGTGTAGTGTTGTTTGCCATCCCAATTAATTAAGCGAAGCAAAAAGGTAAAAACCCTTCCCGACTCTCTACCATAATTCCAGGTGACAAGGGTGATCAAACAAAACTAGTAAACTTCCTACCATAGGATTCCCATCAATTTGACACAAGCATGCAAGTTCGCAAACAAAACATTTAATTTAAAATAGGATCAATATGCTTCAAGGACACTTGCCTTGCTCCGGCGGATGGGGTTGCTCAAGCGCTTCGAAGTCTTGGGTTTGGAACTCCTCGTATGCAACCTCTTGAGCACGTTTCTCTACGCGTGATCATACATACAAGAAAACATATACAATTCAACATAATGCACACAAAATAATCAACATGCAATGACATGCATGCATGCACAGTTTAATAATTAATTTACTACGGTCGTTTATTAATTAGATACGACTAGTTCATACGTGTTCGTATGAGTTTACGGGGTTTTTAGGGTGGATTAATGCTGCTGAAATAAAATTTATGGTGCAACTAAAATTAATTTATGCCTATTACATTCAATATGATCGCAAAAATTCGCATCGGGAACGAACCCTACCGTAGATCTGACGGCGTGACGGTCGCGGAATAAATGCGACGCGTAGACGAAGTAGATGCGTCCTCCGGCGGCACGAGGACGGCGGCGCGATGGCGACGATGATCTCCGGCGCACGGTGGGGCTCTCCTCTTTTTCTCCCTCTTCTTCCCCTTCTTTTTCTCCTTTTTTCTTCCCTGGGCGCAGCCTTCTGGACCTTGGTTCCGGCGGCTTTTCTCCTCTGCTGGCGGCTGCTGGTTCGTGGGAAAATGTCTAGGGACCTCGGTCCTATTTATAGGGGCGGCGCTAGGGTACGGCACCGGTAGAATCGGAGGCGGTTACGGGATGGACTCGTATCCGGGAAAAATCAGGGCGTCACGGCGCGGGAGACCGCGGAGCGGGGCGGGAATCGCGCGCGTGCAGGCGCGCTCGCGCGGGAGACCGGGGTGGGAAAGTCGCGTCGGGGGGGGGGGGGGGGGGGGAGACCGGGGCCCGGCTGCGGCCTCGGGCGATGCGCGCCGCGCGTCGGGGGTGGGCGGCGTCGCGCGAGCGCGTGGGGGTGGGCGTGTGCGGCCAGGAGTCGGCGGGGCCGGGAGCTGCACTGTCGGGCGCTGGGCGCGCGAGGTTGGCGGGGCCCAGGCGGGGCGCGTGGCGGCCGGGGCTGGCGTCGCGCGCGCGGCATCGGGGCGCGGTCGGCGCGCCAAGGCGCTGCAGGCGGATGGGGCCCGGGGCGACGCGGGAGATGCCCACTGGCTGGGCCGGTTCGGCCTGGCCAGCGGTGATTTTTTTTTTCTTTTTTTATTCTTATATATATATATATATATGTATATATATATTATAATATATTTTATTACTTATATTTTATTTATTATTTTTTTTCATTTTACTTATTTATTATTTATATATATATATTTATTTATTATATATAATTTATTTATATATATATATATTTCTTTTTTATATATATATATTATTATTATTATTTTATATTTATTCCCTAATACAAGTTTTAGCCTATAATTATTGTTTTCTTTTTCTTCTTTCGCTACACGTATTTGTATATGCATATGTTTTATTATTTTTCTTTTATTCTACTAGTGTTTAATGCATGATCATGTATGCAATGCATGATGCGAAAATTTAGGGTTTTACAGAAACAAAGCCTCAACCCAAGAAATTCTTCAAGAAGAAGAAGCAAGCTGGACAAGTGCACCTAGGAAAGGAGTGGGACTCAAATTATGAGTCCTCATCCGAAGAGAAAGAGGAGATGGCCAGCATAGCCATTAAGAAGACAACTAAAAAGTCCACCCTCTACCCAAATCTCGTCGCATGGAAGGGCAATGACACTTGCCTAATGGAGAAGGAAGGTAAACGAAAGGTAACAACAAAATCTACCCCTTCGCGTTCTTTTGATAGTGATAGTGACAACTATAGTGATGATGAGGACATGCTAGCTGGCTTAGACAAGAAAACTGCTGCTAAAATGAAATTCTTGATGGATAAGCTTGTTGATAGGGAGGGGCTGATTGATCGTCAAGAAGATATGATCATCCTCCAAAAGGAGGAGTATCTCAAGATCAATGCGCTCCTTGAACTTGAAAAGGAGCAAAGCAAATCACTTAAACATGAGTTAGCTTCAAGCAAGGAAGCTTGTTTGAAGTTAAGTGACTCAAATGAAATCATCAAGGAAGAACTTGTTAACTTAACCAAAGTTAACAAGATCCTTGAAGTGCATGTTGAGTCACTCAAACAAAGTGACCCTTCATCCTCTTCAAGCTCGCCCTCTCAACTCCTTAAAACTGACACTAGCTTGAAAGACAAGTCAACCTCTACTAAGGACAAGCATCCTCTCCAAAGTGGCATATTTGACAAGGAGAAGGTCAAATATGCACGTAGTGCATACTTGGCCACAAGTCCTCCTAATGTCAAATATGGCATTAGGTATTTGTCGGTACCCTGCGTACCCTATACCCCTTAGGACTACAAAAAACTAAAATAAATTCATTTGTCTAAATTGAAGACCTCCGAAGGCCCCATGTGTCATACGGGACCGGACCTGCCTCCCTTCTATGGTTAGTCCTTGTGCTACCACGTGTATCCTACAACCGGAGCTGCATACCACACATGGGAAAGCTCTGGGCCAAATACCTGTGCGGCACCTCCGGACCTAACCCCCGACAGAGGGAAGCTCTGGTCCTGACACGTGTACAATAGCACCGGACCTACCCGTCCCATACAGTAAGCTCCGGAGCTGCCACGTGTCCAACCACCGAACCTTCTACTTCAACAAGCAGACTGGAGGACCCCCAACGGCTCGGACCTTCAAGGGGCAATCAAAGACTTCAAGACCTGATTAAGTGTCATTAATACCATATTAATGACACACGATCAGAAGACCCTTAATCCCAGTAACAGTACTGTCAGGACCCTTTACCACGCTATTAAGGGAAATTAATCTCATTAATTGTGTATTAAACATTAGTAACCGCTGGGGCCACATGTCGGGCCAGGACAACAGTGTAACGACCAGTCCTTGTGCTATAGAAGGACTGGTCGACAGGACACACGGGAGACTCTCAGACGCTCTCAAGCACACACAATCACTAAAAGCTCTTAGATGCTCAATAACATAGCTACACACCCCGTGGAGTAGGGTATTATGCTCAGGCGGCCCGAACCACGTAAATCCTTGTGTCCATTTGCCATATTCTTTGGAATCTCTACGCACCCCATACCGAACTACAAACTCCTCGAGCTACCAATGGTAGTATCAGGAGAATTGCCGAAAAAACCCTCTGACAGTTGGCACGCCAAGCAGGGGGACAGTGCCCGAGATTTCAAGAATGGTGAACTCAGCTGCTGGATTGTCCAATAGCAACATCGCTGCACAACCTGCTGGAGGCAATCCCTCCAACATGCAACAACCAGCAGGTGTCGCGGCTCCAGAAGGAGTCATGCCTCCGCCGCCACCGTCTGCACCAGCAAATCAAGCTGGACAACGGTACGGAGCATCTGCGTCGATCACGGCGTCAGCGAATAGCAACAATCCTAAACACGCGCTCCATGCAGCACGTGCTCTTCTTCAACTCCCACCACCTCCGGGTGCATCTCAGGGTGCAATGGAGCAGTGGAGGGCTGATGTGGAACATCTGGTTGCAGCAGCAGCCGATCGCATCAGCAACCAAGGTCCTCCCCCCTCGGGGCGGGCCCCATCGCAGCATTGGACTTTGTTGGGCAGACTTGGTCCGCACACTTCCAAAATTAGGAGGCGTGCTGCGTCTCAGCAAGTTACGTCGCTGCCTGCCGGGGCGCGACGCACCCATGCAGTAACGAGGCTTTCATCTCACGACCTCCGGGCGGAGCTTGATCGCCGTTATCGTCAACAGGACGACCGTGTCCATATCGAGCGTGCTCACAAAAGGCAAGAAGCTCGAGACAGTCCTGTTCCTGAGGGAATAGGAGGAGGCTATTCTGCCCTGGCCATACACTTGCGCATGGTCAGATGGCCACAAAAGTTCCAGCCTCACCTGCCGGAGAAATTTCACGGGACTGTCAATCCCGCTGAGTTTCTCCAAATTTACTCCACTGCAATCCTTGCAGCCGGAGGTAATGAGGCCGTAATGGCCAACTACTTCCCTGTGGCTTTAACTGGGACCGCCAGGTCCTGGTTTATGAGCCTCCCGCCCAACTCCATCAATAGTTGGGCGGAATTGTGCCAATAGTTCACCCCCAATTTTGGGAGTTCATAGACCCGACCAGGCACCAAACTGGACCTTTTTGCTGTTACGCAGAAGGGGAGAGAATCCCTGCGTTCCTTCATCCAGAGGTTCTCCCAGGTACAAAACACTATTCCTTCTATCTCTAGTGCCTCAGTTATTGTGGCATTTAGACAGGGTGTACGAGACAAGAAGATGCTGAAGAAGCTGGCGATCAAGGAGATCACCAGCGTCACAGAGCTCTTCAGCTTGGCAGACAAGTGTGCCAAAGCTGCGGAGGGCCGTGAAATGCACTCCAAACCACCTCCGGAGGATAACAAAAAATACTCCAAGGGCGAAGCCACTACCTCCGGGAGTGGCAAAAAGAAGAAAAAGTCCAACGGCAAGAAAAAGCCGTCGGCTGGCACACCTACTGCTACAGCTGCTGCAGCTCGAGGTGGCCGGGGGCCACGCCCCGAGAAACAACCTCGACCTTCATCTGGAGATGGCAGCAACTACAAAATGTGGTGTCCTATCCATAAGTCGAACAACCACAACTTGGAAGACTGTCGAGAGGTCCAGAACCTTGCTGAACGCTACAACAAGCACCGGGAAGAAGTTCCTTTCCAACAAAGGGAAGGAAAACAGAAAGTCGACGAAGCTCCGGCTGAAGAATAATTAGGCTTTCAAGACCCTAAAAAGGTCTTGAAAGCTGTTTACACTTCCGTCGACGACGACTCCGACGTCTCCGACAATGAATGTCGGAAAACCATGAACACCATCTTTGGTGGTTCGTGGGACATCACTTCCCGCCGCGTCCTCAGGACCATGCGGCGGGACATGGCTTTGTTGGCTCCCACCGCCAGGGCGGAGCCGCACCGGAAGTGGATGGATACTGCCATCACTTTCGATGCGTCAGACTGTCGTTGGAATGTGATCAGAGCTGGTCAACTCCCATTGATGGTATCTACGACCATCAACAACGTACAACTCCATCACGTAATGGTAGACGGAGGTTCAGGGCTGAACCTCATAAGCTTCAAAGCTTTCGTTAAGCTTCAGCTCTGACCTTCGGACCTTCGCCCCTCCCGACCTTTCTCCGAAGTAGGTCCGGGGGCCATAACCCCACTTGGTGCCATTACTCTCCTCGTAACCTTTGGGACTCGGGAGAACTATCGCACTGAGAAGTTGGTCTTTCACGTTGCTCGGATCAACTTACCCTTCAATGCCATTCTGGGCAGGCCAGCCTTATACAAGTTCATGGCTGCTGCTCATTATGGCTACTTGGTGTTGAAGATGCCAACACCAGCTAGCGTTCTCTGGATCCGTGGAGACCGCACTGCTGGAGTAACTGCACTGGAGGAACTTCACGTGCTTGCTACAGCGCAGGAGGAGGAGTCCAGGCAGGAGCAAGCTCCAAAACCCCCGAGCATTCGTCGTCGAGGCTCAACCTCCGTACCTCGTGTGCAACCAAGCCGCGACACCGACATTCCCATCAAATTTGTCCAAATCGGTTCCGACGCTGCTCAGACCACCCGTATATCGGGAGGACTGAATGACAAATAGGAACTCGTGCTCATCACTTTCCTCCGGGCTAACGTCGACGTGTTTACCTGGCAACCGTCACAAATGCCTGGGATCCCTAGGGAAGTGATCGAGCATAATCTGAAGATCTATCCCGACGCTCGGCCTATACACCAGAAGCCTTGGAAGCAATCAGTAGAGCGACAAAACTTCATACGACAAGAAGTGAAGAAGTTGCTCGAAGCTGGATTCATCCGAGAAGTCTTCCACCAAAAATGGCTGGCAAATCTAGTCGTTGTAACCAAGGCCAGCGGGAAGCTTCGGATGTGTATCAGCTACACAACACTAAATAAGGCATGTTTAAAAGATCCATTCCCACTACCTAGAATAGATCAGATAGTGGATTCCACCTCTGGGTGTGAGTTACTGCATTTCTTAGACGCATATTCTGGGTACCATCAAATCAGAATGTCTAGGGAGGATGAAGAACATACTTGTTTCATCATAGTAGATGGATTGTATTGTTATACTGCCATGCCGTTTCGTCTCAAGAATGCAACTTCAACATTTGTACGTGCTATGTACAAGACCTTTGGAGAGGTCATTAGAGACGTAGTGGAAGTGTATGTCGATGACATCGTCGTCAAGATTAAAAACAAGGAGTCACTTCTTGACACCTTGCAAGCTGTCTTCGACAAGTTGCGGGTCACTCGCACGAAGCTGAACCCGGACAAATGTGTCTTCGGGGTTAGCTCCGGAAAGCTTCTTGGTTTCTTGGTAAACCACCGAGGCATAGAAGCAAATCCGACAAAGATTAAAGCCATCGAAGATATGCGACCACCAGCTTGCATCAAGGATGTCCAGAAGCTGACGGGATGTCTAGCCGCCCTCAGTCGGTTTATCTCAAGACTGGCGGAACGGGCACTACCCTTCTTCAAGCTATTGAGGAAGTCCGGGCCATTCCAATGGTCTGAAGAAGCAGAAAAGGCCTTCCAGGAGCTGAAGCAACTCCTCACCACTCTACCAACCTTGGTAGCTCCGAACCCTGGTGAGCCTTTACTGCTTTACATTTCGGCAACTGACGAAGTTGTCAGCATGGTTCTGGTAGCGGAGAGACCAGAACCTTTACAAGCTCAGGAATCCAGACCCCTCCGGGAGAGTCAGGAGGTTCCTTAAGGAGATTCTGGGTCCCAGCCCCCAGACTTGGGTCAACAAGGAGTTACTCTTGTTGAGCAAGAAGAACCAGACCCCCCCTGGGAGGGTCCAAGTCACTCCTGAAGAAGCTCCGGGTTCCTCTAACAAGGACCCGATGATCCCTGAAGAAGGTCCGGACCCCTCCAGGAGGGTCCGGGTCGATGAGGAAGAAGCTCTGGGCCCCTCCGGGAGGGTCCAGAGAGTCCAACGCCCAGTGTACTTCATCAGTGAAGTACTCCATGATGCCAAAACTCAGTACCTGGAAGTACATAAACTGCTACACGCAGTTCTTATTGCTTCCAGGAAGCTTCGACACTATTTCCAAGCTCACAAGATCTCGGTGGTGACTTCATATCCACTGCGAGCGATTTTGCATAATCCCAACTCCACTGGGAACATTGCAAAGTGGGCAGCGGAATTGGCCAAGTTTGACCTTGAATTCGTCCCAAGACAAGCAATCAAAAGTCAGGCATTGGTGGACTTTGTGGCGGAATGGACCCCTTCTCCATCAAACCCTGGGGGCCCTAGTGAGCAGAAGTCGGAACTCAAGGCTCCGGTCTTCACCGAGCCTCATTGGACCCTTTACCTCAACGGCTCCATGCAGAAACAGGGGGCCGGAGCTGGAATCCTTGTTCTCACTCCGACCGGGGAGAAGGTTAAATACATGGTGCACCTTGACTTCAAGGCGACCAACAACATGGCAGAGTATGAAGCACTCATTTACGGACTAAAAGTGGTACTATCATGTGGTGTCAAGCAGCTGTTGGTCAAGGGAGATTCGTAGCTCATCGTTAAACAGGTGAAGGGTGAATGCTCCTGCAACAATTCCCAGCTAGCTGCTTATCTCCTTGAAGTCTAGAGGCTTCAGAAGGACTTTGAAGTTCTGGATCTCCACCATGTCCAGCGTCTCCACAACGCTGAAGCTGACGAACTCTCAACGAAAGCGTCAACTGGAGCTTCATCTCTCGACGGAACCTTCGTCCAAAGGTTGTCTAAACCGACAGCTCAGCCTACCGAACTGAGCGAAGGGGGCGAGACCAGCATCCCGAAGCTGACGGTCCCGATGGCCCTGTTACCATGGCAACCATCAAGGGTCGTAGGTGCTGTCGGAAGCTCTGAGCAACCCAGCACGCAAGACTCAAATGCTCAAGCTAGCTCCAATGCATGGATCTCAGAGATCTGGAGCTACTTGAAAGACAATTTCCTTCCTGACGATGATGTATCTGCTGACCGGATAGTCAAATTGGCTAAAAGATACACGTTGGTAGAAGGGGATCTCTACCGGCACGGTGCTAATGGCGTCCTAATGCGGTGCATCACAAAGGAAGAAGGTTGCGAGCTCCTCGCAGAAATCCATGGAGGCGAGTGTCGGAACCATGCGTCTTCCCGCACGCTGGTCGGTAAAGCCTTTCGGCATTGCTTTTACTGGCCTACAGCGCCCCAGGATGCAACTGAGCTGGTGAAGAAATATGAAGCATGCCAGTTTCATGCAAAACAAATTCACAAACCGGCTCAGCCTCTATAAATGATACCTCCTACATGGCCTTTTGCTGTGTGGGGGATGGATATCTTGGGACCTTTCCCAAAAGCCGTCGGAGGTTACAAGTTCCAGTATGTCGCCATTGACAAATTCACCAAATGGCCGGAAGCAACTCCAGTTGTGACAATAAACAAGCAATCAACCATCAACTTCTTACAGTCCATCGTATGCAGATTTGGAGTCCCAAACAAAATCATAACAGATAATGGGACCCAATTCACAAGCTCTGCATTCCAAGGATACTGTGAAGACCTCGACATTCAAGTCAGTTACACTTCCGTAGCTCACCCGGCAAGCAATGGCCAAGCCGAGAGAGCAAATGCAGAAATCCTAAAAGGACTTAAGACGCGCACATATGAGCGTCTGAAAAAACATGGAGCCAACTGGATCAAAGAGCTCCCGCCCACTCTATGGGCCAACAGGACAACTCCAAACCAGTCAATTGGAGAGACACCCTTCTTCCTGGTGTATGGAGCTAAAGCAGTCCTTCCTCCAGAAATCACCTTAGGGTCGCTCCGGGTCCAGACCTTCGACAATGTCGCGCAGGACCAGCTCTGGCGTGAAGACCTTGACCTCCTTGAAGAGGGAACGTGCCGAGCAGCTGTTCGGAATGCCCGATACCGCCAAGCTCTCCGACGCTATCACCAAAGGCATGTTCACAGCCGACAGCTCGAGAAAGGCGATCTTGTGCTACGGAGAATACAATATAGATAAGGGTTAAACAAACTCTCCCCCGGCTGGGAAGGACCCTTCCGAGTGACTAAAGTATCTCGTCCCGGATGCGTTCACTTAGCAAACCGAGGATGGGACGCCTCTCCCTAATCCTTGGAACATTGAGCACCTCCGTAAGTTCTACACTTAATATCACGGAGGTGAGTTTGTAGTTACACGTGATGTATGTTATAGAGTCATTGTACAAAGTCGGGTAGCTCCTCCGGGAGAACAACCGGACCTTCCCCAGAAGGTCCGCAAAGTTTAGGCAACACTTGTCACAGTTTCAGAACTAAAAGTGTAGCTAGCTACCTTGGGTCAAACAAGAAGCAAAATACACTTAGCCTGGTTCCGTACTCTAGGGGTGTACTTGTTTCCCCTGTACCCCGAAACTATAATAAAAGACATCTTTTTGTGAAAACAGACTCCAAGTGCATTTATTTTGTACAAGCTCAATATTTTTTATTTTTCTCTTTCTTGTCTATAACAAAGTTGTGCGATTCTTAAGAATTTTTAGATTGACTAATTCATGTACAACTCGAGTCGCATTGGTAATTCCTTTGGGTTTTCACGTTGTTGAATGGTTCACTTGCGTGAATGTCGCCAGCCAATCTAGGTCCGGAATGTGCTATCGACTTAGCCTGGTCCTGCACCCTAAGTACGCCACTCTACCTACACCCCGACAGGCCGAAGTAAGGCGGGTCCTGAAAACAATTGGACCTGGAGAAAACAACTCGGTGCACTTGATTGTATGAAGAATTGCACCCGACCTAAAAATTGCTTACAAGAATAATAAGTCGCAACTGAGTTATAGATAAGAAATGAATTTTACTATTTTCCTTGACTTCAGCGTGCAGGAAAAATAAAGATCTCATGATGATGGTGAATTTAGCCGGAGCTATTAAAGCTCCGACACTCCCTAGAAGGCTTGTAGTTCATGTTTTAAACATTGATAGCAAGCATCGCTGAAGCTATTCAGCTCCAGGACCACTGCTAGAGCTACCAAAGCCCCGATGATGGTCCGGATCCCTTAAGCTCCGACAACTTCAGGGAGCCTTCACTACCAAAGACTTCAGACCTATGCTCTACAAGTCTGAAGCACGCGAGTCTTCCACAACTGTTACATCCTCTTGGTACATGTGCACAACCAAATTGCGTACATCTACCAGGGGGCCAAATGGGACAATGGTGTTGAAGAAAAAAAATGAAATTCATAAAAAAAACTTGGATTTCATTCATCTGGAGACAAGGGATTACAAAATTGAAGAAAAAAGAAGAGAAGATACAAGCGGGAGCTACAAAGAGATGGTCCTAGACCCTATGGAAGAACGAGGCGACCTTCTGGGCAACCTCAGAAACGCTGGCATGGGCAGCTTCTCCCTCTCCGTCGATGGGACCTTGGAGCACTGGGTCTAGAGGGAATTGGGGGTCCCGACTTTTGTAGCACGACAGAATAAATTCTGCAACGCTCTTGGCCAGGGATTGTCCCTCGGTTTCCAGCTGGTCCACAATGACATCGCCAATTTTGGAGAGCTTGTTGCCTGCCGAACCCAGCGCCTGCAATGCCTGATCTAGCTCCGGTTCCGGATCATCCGGACGCACGAGACTAAAAACCATGGGCGTCAGTGCGTCGTTGGCTTTGCCCAGGAAGTCCCAAACTTGTTGAGACTCCGCAACCCTGCCACTTCGCATTTTCTCCAAGGATCTTCTGGCCGCTGCAAGCTCCGAGTTCTCCCGAGCAAGACGCTCCACCTCTTTGGCGTTCTACTTAATCTTTTCAGCAACCTGCCTTTCGAGTTTACTGAGATCTTCCTCCCGGAGGTGGATCTCGTTCCGGCGGTTAACCAAGTCCTTCTCTCGGCCCCACACCTTCTTCTCCCTGGCAGCAACGTCAATTTCCCTCTTGTGGAGTTCCTGTCCTCGCTGCCAGGCCTTCTTCTCCTCTTTCTCGCAGCGCTCATCCAATTTCTTGGTGCGCTCCTCGAGACTCTTGTCACCCAGAGCTAGCCTCTGAGTAAGCTCTTCTTCCCTCTTCACAACGTCGTCCCGCAGCTCCAGGAGTTTTTGCTCTTCGTCCTCGAGCTTTCTCTCCCGCTCCTCAAGAGCCTCCCGACGCTTAACGAGACTAGTGTGGATGGCGTCGAGCCTCTCCTGGCGATCATCCGCTGCGCTATTAGAAGTCTTGGCCTGTTTGTAGATGGCCCAGGACTGGTTATCAAGGGATCGCGTCATGCTTTCCCTCTCATCCAACAGCTTACCCCAGTATTCCAGGCAGATCTTCTCCTTCCTCACCCACTCCTTGTCGTCAGCTAGCCTTGACTGTGCTAGCTTGGTCTCGAATTGGAGCCGGTTGCGCCACCTCCTAAGAGTTTGACGCTCCTCCTCAAGAGCCTTGCTATCGTCGTAAAAGGCCAGCTGAACCTGGCGAAGACTGGAGCAGGCATTGTCAATAGACAACGACCGAGGGATCGGGTCCAGACCTGCCGGGGCCATCTCCGCCGGTTCTAGCGGATTCTCCGTGACAAAAATTGGGTCCCACTCTACAAGAGCGGTTCCCTGAGCTTCCGCGGCACTAGGGCTGCCCTCCAAAATAGCCTCGACTGCTGTCGAGGAAGTTCCTGCTATAGGACTTCATCTCGGCACCCTGGTTCGGGCGCGGACACCTCCGGGACCACCACCTCCGGGGCAGGGGTTGAAGGTTCGACCGAAGCTGGAGCCACTTCCGTCTCCGACGCTGGCGCTTCCTCCAACACCGGCCCAAATGCTGAAGCTTCGACCACCATGGGCTCGAGTGCCGGCACCTCCGCGGCGATTAGTTCAGGCGCCGGAACCTCTCTAATGACCGGCTCCACCGCTGAAACTTCTACAGCAGCCGATTCTACCGTCAGAACTTCTTCAACCGACTCAGGTGCCGGAGCTTCAGCAACTACCGGCTCTACCGTCGGGGCATCATCAGCCACCCGCTCCACCGCCAAGGCTTCAACAACATCCGGCTCTAGGGCCAGAGTCACGGTTATCTCCGGTTCTGAGGCTAGAGCCTCTACCATTTCAGCGTCCAAGCCCAGAGCTTCAACCTCTGGGGCAGGCGCCACAGGTACATCTTCATTCCCGTGGTCCCGCGCTACCACGGGAGCTTCTGGGGATGAGTCGAGGTCCAAGACCACGACAGCCAGCGCCGGAGCTGTCGCAGCCACAACCACTCCTTGGGGCGCTGCCGGGATAGAAGCCGGAGCCTCCGCCTGCACAGCTTCAGGTGTTGTGGCAGGAATAGGAGCTTCAACCCCTCTCTTGGGTACCCTGTGAATGGAGGACAAAGACACTTAAAACGCAGTTACAACACCAAACAACTAATTGAGGTAAAAAACAAAAATTACCTCAGAAGGCTTCCGCACCAGTTAGCACGAAACCTCTTCTCCGGACACTCAGGACTGGACCCTTGCGCCACTGGCATGTCTGTTCCGGAAGGTTCCCCGGAGCTTGCCGCAATTGTCGGCACTGCTTTGGTCGAGGTCCCCCTCGATTGGGAAGAACTTCCGGATCCAGAGCCTTCAGCTGGTGCCGTAGCCACACAACGGGAACTAGCACCCCGGGGAGGTGCCGATGTTGGGGTGGCCGCCGCCGTTGAAGACCTCCCCCTCCGGGGAGAAGGAGCTGCTGGGGAAGGAGCAGGCCTGACGGACCTCCCATCAGAATGCTTCAGCTTTCTCTTCCGGCTCGAGGGCTCAACCATCTCTTTGCCCTTGCCTGAGACTTCAACTCTCTGTTCCAGGACAGAGGGGGGACCACCCTCGGAGGCCCCGGAGATCACCAACCCGATGGTCGAATGCCTCTCGACGACACCAAGGTCATCAAGCACCGGCATCTTACGCCGGAGCTCCCTGCTGAACTGTAACACCCTCATTTTCATGCATCATGCCTTGCATGCACTCATATACATGTTTAACATTAACCCACATAAAGAGGAACAAGTTTAAAATTGATTTGGAGCATTTAAAATTGATTTGGAGCAAAACCGCACTTAAAATGCAGGAAAGTGCGGAATAGTCCGATTTTACTGAGGACTAGTTCGATTTCTCTCTGACTAAAAACGGACTTGTCCGCTTTTGCTACGGACTAGTCCGATTTTGGCTCTGGAAACCTTTATACTTGTCCGATTTTGTGCGTACTAGTCCGATATTCCAAGAATCCTTGAAAATTTGCTAAGTCCCTGGACTTTTCCGGACGAGTCTGGTGTTCCAGCGGTCTTGTCCGATTTCTTCTCTGACTAAAGTTGGACTTGTCCGATTTTAGGCCAGACTTGTCCGATTTTCTCTCTGGATGACTTCGGACTAGTCCGGTCCTTTCCGGACCTGTCCGATATTTCGTGACTCTGAGTTGACCTTTTGTTTTACGACTTGTTTCTTGAATTTCATGTTAAGTGGGCCTAGGGACGTCGTGCCTAACTCTTTTATAGCCCATGTGGGACTCTAAAACGGCCTCTGCTCCTCTCAAACTCTAAATCCATCTAACCCTAGCCTCCACCTCTATATAAACTGCCCCACCCCTTGGCTTGACATCTATTTGCCACTTTTCCACCCCACCCAAACCCTAGTTCGTGGATAGCCACCATCAAGGATGGAGGAGAATATCCCAAGCAAGTAGAAGAAGGGGAGGAAACGAAAGAGGATCAAGATCTCCACCAAGTTTCATCCTTCACCACCAATTCATCTCCAAGTTCATCACCGACGCTAGATCATCAAGATCCAAGTGCTACCTCCAAGTTTCTTGATTCATTGGAGTCCTAAACACTTGGTATACCTTCTATTCTCTTTTCCTTACGTGAATTCAACCCCTAATCTCCAAATTTACGTCGATCTAGAAAACCCTAATATGCTGATCTCGCAGAGTGCGGACTTATCCGGTCCCTACCGTACTAGTCCGATCTTTCTGGTTAAATTGTGTTGAATTAATTCCAAAAACTGACCTAATCAACTCCAAACCTGTATAAACTTGTTAAAATCTATTAGAACTAGTTAGTGATCATGAAAAGCAATCCATTAACAAGTTCTACCTTGCATTTGCATAAATCGTGCATGTCATGTCATATTGAGTAATATTTGTGCACTCTTTGATTGTGTTTCTTGTCTTGTATGTTTATTGTGTGGATTAGATGGATTTGCACTAGAGAGTTTTGTGGAGGATCTACAACATCAAGAGTTTGAAAGCTTTGACCCTAATCAACAGCAAGAGCAAGGCAAGTGTCCTTGAAGCATATTGATCCTGTTTTAAAGTAAATGTTTTGTTTGCAAAATTGCATGCTTATGTCAATTTGATGGGAACCCTATGGTAGGAAGTTTACTAGAATTGTTAAACCACCCTTGTCACCTGGAATTTATGGTAGAGAGTCGGGAAGGGCTTTTTACCTTTTTGCTTCGCTTAATTAATTGGGATGGGAAAACAATACTACACATTTAATTATGCATTAATAATATTTTGGTTAACATGAACTGGTCAATATGATATGGTAATGGGTGATCTAAGCAAGCCCGGTACGTGGATGGGTTGGATGTTTTGGTGGTTTGCTTGCTTTAGATCTAAGGACTGGTTCATGCGAGAATAAGCCAGGACTACAGTGCCACCATGAGGCCAAGTATGGGAGCGGCATAGCTGATTAATTAGGACTTTGCCAGTGCTATTTGGACCATTATGGGTGCTTGGGGAAGGGGTAGTCGGATCGGGTTTGTTGATGATTGGAGGGACTACCCTGGGATCCGAATGGCTCAAGAGGGGGCCCTTGGATGAAGATGTGCTCAGTTGGAGGCATCGCCACCGGTGAAACCTCAGTGGGGTCTAAATAGGCTAGTAATCCCTTTGTAAAGGCTATTTTGTTATCTCTTGGCCACATACCGACGGAAGTGTGAGACGGCATAATAGAGGTTCTAGTCATCGAAAGGTGATGAAATCACAAACACGTGGGTAAAGTGGTACAAACTCTGCAGAGTTAAATAAAAGTATCATGATAGCCAAGCTCTTGGTTATGAGCACCTGGACAACTTCCATGATTAGAGGGAACTCGGTATTGGGATGGTATTTGGGATGGTTATGGTTTGGTAATGGTTATGGCTGGTTATGGATTTTATTCTGGTATTGAATATGGTTATTGGCAATGGTGGAATCTGGAATTATTGATGATGGTAGTGAATTCAGATTGGTATTATGATATTACTTATGATTATGATGGGTTTACTTCACATACATATAATATATTGCTTTTCAAATGTTTTAATGTACTTTTCAGCACTTAATCATTAATATCGTCGTCATTTAAATCAGCCACATGTCATACTTTCCACACTTGCTGAGTACGACATGTACTCACTCTTGCAATCCACCCCCCCAATAGTTGCAGGTCAGGATTGGGAGTTTAATGGTGATAATGCGGAGTTCTAGGCCGTGTCTACCGTCAGCTTTGCCTGTGGTGTTATTGGAGCTGCGCTATCCCTTATGCTTAGTTTGCTTAGTTGCTTAATTATTTTATTTCCGCTGCATTAGTTGAACTTGTCATAAATATTCATTAGAGCTTGTATTCGAGGATAATATGGTTTGTGTAATAAAATTTGGTTAATTAATTTTGTTATATGGTAATTTTCTGTATACTCTTTTGTGAATGCACCCGTGTATGTGTGATGAACATCCTGGGCACACATATGCGTTAGCTTGGTTCTTTTTCGGAACCGGGTGTCACAGATTGGTATTAGAGCCACAGGTTGATCGTAGGATGCAACCTAGATAGAATGGACACTTTAGAGCACATAGGAGCACTCAGGAATCGACGTGTTTTTGCTTGGTGTGTTGTTGCTATATATATTGTTTGCTTGTGTGCTTAATAGAGGGTTTTGGGATGCTTTAGCATTGCCATGTCCACCTAGGCCAGTGTAGCTAGTTGTTTAGTTTGATATCCCTTGATGCATATAGTTGCGGACGTTTTCTAATTCTTACCTTTTGCTCTTCTTCAGATGGTGAGGACTCGCAATCAGAGGGATGTCAATGATGAGGAGGAGAACAATAGAGTACCTCAGAACAACAATGGGCAAGGGCCTGCTCTTGGAGCTATCAACATTGAGCAGCTTTTGGCTATGCAAAACCAACTCATGCAGACCATGATACAAACTATGGGACAACTGCAGGCTGGCAACATCAACAATCAGCCCCACATGCCTACACCGCCACCCCCGCCTCCTCATAACCGATTGGGAGAGTTTATGAGGACTAGGCCACCGACCTTTGCTCAAGCCGCTAACCCTATGGATGCGGATGATTGGCTCAAGTCCGTGGAGAAGAAGCTAGCTATTGTCCAATGCAGTGAACATGAGAAGGTCTTGTTTGCTTCTCATCAACTAGTTGGAGCAGCTGCGGATTGTGGGATTCTTATTGCAATGCTCATGAGAACCAAGAGAGAATTACTTGGGCCGAATTCAAGGAGAATTTTCGTTCTCATTATGTGCCGGAAGGAGTTATGATTTTGAAAAGGCAAGAATTCGAGAACTTAAGGCAAGGAAGATCAAGCGTGAGTGAATATCTCAATAAGTTCACTCAACTCTCAAGGTATGCGCCTGAGGATGTTAGTCGGGACAGCCAGAAGCAATAATTATTCATGAGGGGCTTGAACAATGAAATCCAAGTGCAGCTACTCAATTGTGATTATGCAAATTTTCAGAAGCTCGTGGACAAAGCAATTGTAGTTGAGAACAAGATTCGTGAGATAGAGCAAGACAACAAGAGGAAGGCGCCATATCAAGGACAGCAGCAAGGAAGTAATGTGCGCCCTTGCTTTGCGCCGCCCAATGCGCCTCATTACAGCTCTTCTATTCCTGCTCAGCGCCCTAGATTTGCACCACGCCCAACTCAGTTTATGCAGTAGTGCCCTGTCATGCAAGCACCTAGGCCTCCAATGCCTTATGCACCTCGTGCTAATTTTACTGCTGCAAGTGTTCAAAACCAAGCTCGTCCCAATAATTCTGGTGGAGTTAAGAAGTGTTATACTTGTGGAGAAGCTGGACACTTTGCGCATCAATGTCCTAAGTCAGGCCTTGGTCAAGGAAGCAATGCGTCGATGCAAAATCGAAGACCTAATGGAGGAGCGCCACAAGGGAATCGTGGACAGCAGAATTTTGCTCGTGGCAACGTGAACCATGTCTCAACGGAGGATGCTCAACAAGCGGATGACGTGGTCATTGGTATGTTTATCGCCAACTCCAACCCCACGTCTATGTTATTTGATTCTAGAGCATCGCATTCATTCATTGCATCGAAGTACGTTGCCAAGTATAGTTTGCCTATCTCTCATATGAAGTTTACTCTATTGGTTAAGTCTCCTGGAGGAGAGATGAGGACAAATATAGTATGTCCAAAAGTAAGCCTTAGAATAAGGGGGGTAGACTTCTCCGCCAGCCTCATTGTTTTGGACTCTCAAGGATTGGACATTATACTTGGTATGGACTGGTTGAGGAAGCACAATGGAGTTATTGAGTGTGCCACGAAGACGGTGAAGTTGACCAATGAGGAAGGGATCGCCATAGAATTTGAAGCATCTCAAACCGCACCGAAGCAATTGGAACTGAATCATATGGATGGTGCCGCCATTGAGGAGATTCCGGTGGTGTGTGAATTTTTGGATGTTTTTCCGGATGAGTTGCCAGATATGCCACCTGATCGAGACATTGAGTTTGTTATTGATTTAATACCTGGAACTGAACCTATAGCTAAGAGGCCATATAGGATGCCTCCTTTGGAATTAGTGGAGCTCAAGAAACAAATTCAAGAGCAATTAGAGAAGGGTTTTATTCGCCCTAGTTCTTCAACTTGGGGAGTGCCTATGCTGTTTGTGGACAAGAAGGATAGATCCCAAAGGATGTGTGTAGATTACCGAGCTCTCAACGAGGTAACAATCAAGAACAAGTACACCTTGCCACATATAGAAGACTTGTTTGATCAGATGAAGGGTGCTTGTGTCTTCTCTAAGATTGACTTGAGGTCAGGATACTTTCAAATGAAGATTAGACCATCGGACATACCCAAGACAACTTTTAGAACACGGTATGGATCTTATGAGTACACCGTGATGTCTTTTGGATTGACAAATGCGTCTGCCTACTTTATGTACCTCATGAATAAGGTCTTCATGGAGTACTTGGATAAGTTCGTTGTGGTGTTTATTGATGACATTATGATCTGCTCGAAGGATGAGAAGGAACATGAGGAACACTTGAGGCTTACATTGCAGAAATTGAGGGAGCATCAATTGTATGCCAAGTTCAACAAGTGTCAGTTTTGGTTGAGAGAGGTGTTGTTTTTGGGTCATATCATCTCAGGAGGAGGAGTATCGGTTGACCCCGGAAAAGTGAGAGACGTGTTGAAGTGGGAGCCCCCGCAAAATGTAAAGGAGATCAGTAGTTTTCTTGGAATGGCTGGATATTATCGTAGATTCATCAAGGGCTTTTCCAAGATAGCCAAGCCAATGACGGAGTTGCTAATGAAGGGAAAGGCTTTCCAATGGACTCAAGCTTGCAAAAACAGTTTCGAGGAGTTGAAGAAGAGGTTGACAACAACCCCAGTTTTGGTACTGCCGGATGTGAGCAAGGGTTTTGATATTTATTGCGATGCATCGAGACAAGGACTTGGATGTGTATTGATGCAAGAAGGTCAAGTGGTTGCATATGCTTCAAGACAACTAAAGAAACATGAGCAGAATTACCCAACACATGATTTAGAATTTGCAGCCGTGGTACATGCATTGAAGATTTGGAGACACGATATCCTTGGACATAGGTGTGAAATTTATACGGATCATAAGAGTTTGAAGTATATTTTCACACAAACGGATCTAAACTTGAGGCAACGGGGATGGTTGGAGCTCATCAAAGATTATGATTTGGGGATCAACTATCATCTGGGAAAAGCCAATGTAGTGGCCGATGCTTTGAGTAGAAAGGGAGTAAGTCATCAACTCACAGTTCGAGAGTTGCCATCCGAGTTATGTAAGGAGTTTGAACGGTTGAACCTCGAGTTTGTAAATGAGATGGAGATGATGGAGTTAAATCCAACCTTGGAGCAAGAAATTCGAGAAGAACAAACCACAGATGAGGAGATCAAGGAAATCAAGGAAAAGACCGAAGAAGGGAGAGAATTCAGATTTGATGAGGATGAACATGGTACCTTATGGCTCGGAAAAAGGATTGTCGTGCCTAAGGTAAAGCATATTCGAGAGACAATATTAAAGGAGGCACATGACTCACGTTACTCAATTCACCCCGGTTGTACGAAGATGTACAAATACTTGAAGGCTTGCTATTGGTGGGATAGCATAAAAAAGGACATAGCTGAATATGTGGCATTGTGTGATGTGTGTCAACGAGTCAAGGCAGAGCATCAAAGGCCAGCTGGATTATTGCAACCATTGAAGATCCCGGAATAGAAGTGGGAAGAAATTGGAATGGACTTCATAGTTGGTTTACCACGTACTCTGTCCGGGTATGACTCAATTTGGGTAATTGTGGATCCCTTAACCAAGTCAGCTCATTTTTTCCCTGTGAAGACCAAATATACAACTGCACATTGGCCGAAATATACATGGAGCATATCGTGTGTCGACATGGAGTCCTTAAGAAGATAGTCTCGGATAGAGGTTCTCAATTCACTTCCAGGTTTTGGCAAAAATTGCATGAAGCTTTGGGAACAAGGTTGAATTTCAGTTCAGCATATCATCCTCAAATGGATGGACAAACCGAGAGGACCAATCAAATTTTGGAGGACATGTTAAGAGCTTGCGCTTTAAAGCATGGGAAAAGTTGGGACAAAAGCTTGCCATACGCAGAATTTTCATACAACAATAACTACCAAGCAAGTTTGAAGATGTCACCATATGAAGCGCTTTATGGGAAGAAGTGTAGGACACCTTTATTCTGTAATGAGGCAGGAGAAACTCAAGTATTAGGTCTGGATGTGTTGCAAGAAGCCGAAAAGCAAGTCCAAATAATTCGTGAAAACTTGAGGGCTGCCCAATCAAGACAAAAGGGCTATGCGGACAATAGGAGAAGGAAATTAGCCTTTGAAATAGGAGATTTTGTTTACCTCAAGGTGTCACCAATGAGAGGTCATAAGAGGTTTAACATAAGGGGCAAGCTCGCACCTCGTTATATTGGACCATTTGAGATTTTGGACAAAAGAGGAGAAGCAGCGTATAAGTTGGAGATGCGAGCTCATCTTTCGGATGTCCATGATGTCTTTCATGTTTCCCAGCTCAAGAAGTGTTTGAGAGTACCGGAAGAACAAGTGCCAATGGAAGAATTGGAACTAGAGGAAGATTTGACTTATGTCGAACAACCGGTCAAAATCTTGGAAACTAAGGAGAGGGTCACAAGGAACAAGGTTATTAGATGGTGTAAAGTTCAACAGAAGCACCACACAGAAAAAGAAGCGACGTGGGAATTGGAGGATGATATCAAGAAAGAATTTCCCTATCTCTTCTCTTCCGCGTCGAATCTCGAGGGCAAGATTCATTTTAAGGGGGTTTAGGTTTGTAACACCCTCATTTTCATGCATCATGCCTTGCATGCACTCATATACATGTTTAACATTAACCCACATAAAGAGGAACGAGTTTAAAATTGATTTGGAGCATTTAAAATTGATTTGGAGCAAAACCACACTTAAAATGAAGGAAAGTGCAGAATAGTTCGATTTTACTGATGACTAGTCCGATTTCTCTCTGACTAAAAATGGACTTGTCCGTTTTTGCTGCGGACTAGTCCGATTTTGGCTCTGGAAACCTTCAGACTTGTCCGATTTTGTGCGGACTAGTCCGATATTCCAAGAATCCTTGAAAATTTGCTAAGTCCCTGGACTTTTCCGGACTAGTCTGGTGTTCCAGCGGACTTGTCCGATTTCTTCTCTGACTAAAGTCGGACTTGTCCGATTTTAGGCCAGACTTGTCCGATTTTCTCTCTGGACGACTTCGGACTAGCCCGGTCCTTTCCGGACTTGTCCGATATTTCGTGACTCCGAGTTGATATTTTGTTCTACGACTTGTTTCTTGGGTTTCACATTAAGTGGGCCTAGGGACGTCGTGCCTAACTCTTTTAGAGCCCATGTGGGACTCTAAACCGGCCTCTGCTCCTCTCAAACTCGAAATCCATCTAACCCTAGCCTCCACCTCTATATAAACAGCCCCACCCCTTGGCTTGACATCTATTTGCCACTTTTCCACCCCACCCAAACCCTAGTTCATGGAGAGCCACCATCAAGGAGGGAGGAGAAGATCCCAAGCAAGAAGAAGAAGGGGAGGAAACGAAAGAGGATCAAGATCTCCACCAAGTTTCGTCCTTCACCACCAATTCATCTCCAAGTTCATCACCAACCCTAGATAATCAAGATCCAAGTGCTACCTCCAAGTTTCTTGATTCATTGGAGTCCTAAACACTTGGTATACCTTCTATTCTCTTTTCCTTACGTGAATTCAACCCCTAATCTCCAAATTTACGTCGATCTAGAAAACCCTAATCTGCTGATCTCGCAGAGTGCGGACTTGTCCGGTCCCTAGCAGACTAGTCCGATCTTTCTGGTTAAATTGTGTTGAATTAATTCCAAAAACTGACCTAATCAACTCCAAATCTGTATAAACTTGTTAAAATCTATTAGAACTAGTTAGTGATCATGAAAAGCAATCCATTAACAAGTTCTACCTTGCATTTGCATAAATCATGCATGTCATGTCATATTGAGTAATATTTGTGCACTCTTTGATTATGTTTCTTGTCTTGTATGTTTATTGTGTGGATTAGACGGATTTGCGCTAGAGAGTGCCGCGGAGGATCTACAGCATCAAGAGTTTGAAGGCTTTGACCCTAATCAGCAGCAAGAGCAAGGCAAGTGTCCTTGAAGCATATTGATCCTATTTTAAAGTAAATGTTTTGTTTGCAAAATTGCATGCTTATGTCAATTTGATGGGAACCCTATGGTAGGAAGTTTACTAGAATTGTTAAACCACCCTTGTCACCTGGAATTTATGGTAGAGAGTCAGGAAGGGCTTTTTACCTTTTTGCTTCGCTTAATTAATTGGGATGGGAAAACAATACTACACATTTAATTATGCATTAATGATATTTTGGTTAACATGAACTGGTCAATATGATATGGTAATGGGTGATCTAAGCAAGCCCGATACGTGGATGGGTTGGATGTTATGGTGGTTTGCTTGCTTTAGATCTAAGGACCGGTTCATGCGAGAATAAGCCATGACTACAGTGCAACCACGAGGCCAAGTATGGGTGCGGCGTAGCTGATTAATTAGGGCTTTGCCAGTGCTATTTGGACCATTATGGATGCTCGGGGAAAGGGTAGTCAGATCGGGTTTGTTGATGATTGGTGGGACTACCCTGGGATCCGAATGGCTCAAGAGGGGGCCCTTGGTTGAAGATGTGCTCAGTTGGAGACATCGCCACCGGTGAAACCTCAGTGGGGTTTAAATAGGCTAGTAATCCCTTTGTAAAGGCTATTTTGTTATCTCTTGGCCACACACCGACGGAAGTGTGAGACTGCATAATAGAGGTTCTAGTCATCGAAAGGTGATGAAATCATAAACACATGGGTATAGTGGTACAAACTCTGCAGAGTTAAATAAAACTATCATGATAGCCGTGCTCCCGATTATGAGCACCTGGACAACTTCCATGATTAGAGGGAACTCGGTATTGAGATGGTATTTGGGATGGTTATAGTTTGGTAATGGTTATGACTGGTTATGGATTTATTTCTGGTATTGAATATGGTTATTGGCAATGGTGGAATCTAGAATTATTGATGATGGTAGTGAATTCAGATTGGTATTATGATATTACTTATGATTATGATGGGTTTACTTCACATACATATAATATCTTGCTTTTCAAATGTTTAATGTACTTTTCAGCACTTAACCATTAATATTGTCGTCATTTGAATCAGCCACATGTCATACTTTCCACACTTGCTGAGTACGACATGTACTCACTCTTGCAATCCCCCCCAATAGTTGCAGGTCAGGATTGGGAGTTTAATGGTGATAATGCGGAGTTCTAGGCCGTATCTACTGTCAGCTTTGCCTGTGGTGTTATTGGAGCTGCACTATCCCTTATGCTTAGTTTGCTTAGTTGCTTAATTAGTTTATTTCCGCTGCATTAGTTGATCTTGTCATAAATATTCATTAGAGCTTGTATTCGAGGATAATATGGTTTGTGTAATAAAATTTGGTTAATTAATTTTGTTCTGTGGTAATTTTCTGTATACTCTTTTGTGAATGCACCCGTGTATGTGTGATGAACATCCTGGGCACACATATGCGTTAGCTTGGTTCTTTTTCGCAATCGGGTGTCACATGAACTCTGCCTCCATATTTAGAGGGAGGAAAGCTGCCGGCGGAGACAAGTAGTCGCCTTCGACGTCGATGCCGTGTTGGAACTTCTTGAGGTGAAGCTCCAAGGCTGCACCTTCTAGGTTGGACTTCAAACCGGTTTTGATCCGGGTAATGGTCCATCACGCTATTGAGGGCCGAAGAAAGCTTCTCCCTCTTCTTCAGCGGAGCCCACCTGTTGGCCAGGATGTTGCAAAATACCGCCTGAGGAGTCACCCCTCCTTCCACGTACTGGCGGATCCTGGTCAGAGCAGGGTTGAAGGCGTCCGACAACACCGGAACTTCGCTCCAAGCTTCAATGTCGACGTTGGGGAGGCCTACGGGCAACTCCAGCCTTTCTTGTTCCTCCACCCTGATGACGATCCAATCCTTCTTCCAGTCGTCCCACTTGCCAGAAGGGAACGACTGCGAGTACTTGTACGGGCACTTCTTGCGCTTCACGAAGTAGTAGAAGCCAAGGTACTCGTCACTCTTGCCGGTGGTGTGGATGGTGAAGAAGGTGCGGAAGAGCTCGACGCAGGGAGGAATACCCACCCACAACTCGCAGAAGTGGACAAAGATTGACACTAAAATAAGCGAGTGGGGACCGAGGTGGTACAGGTGCAGACCATAGAAGTCTAGCAGCATCAAGAGAAAGGAAGAAAAGGGTGGGATCAATCCCACCATGGCATACGCGGAGAAGTACACCATTTCGCTGGCGTGCTCCTTCTCGAACGGGAGCTGGCCGGTGCGAACCTTGTGATTGAAGAAGTCACTGGACCACCCCATGAGGGCCTGGACCATCTTCAAGTTGCCGTCGGTGTTAAGTTGGCTCTCGCAGAGACCCAACTCCATCGCAGCACAAGCAGGGCTAGGGACGAAAAGCAAGAGAAAGTTTGGAAGGTTTGAGCACAAGATTGAATGAAGGCGTAAAGAACCCCCGAATGGTGCCTGCTTTCCTTCTTAAGTAAGTCCCCGCAATGCTTGGATGGAAACCGCAGAGGAGCCGACGTTACAAATCAAAAACTTCACCCTGCCAATGACAAGGGGGCCCGAGGCCACTTCGACGATCAAGTCGAGGTCCTTACCCAGGCAAACGGTTGTCATCATGAAAGGTGGGAAACCCGAAGGCGGCGGCTTCACAAGGCGCGCAGAACCGATACGATTTTCAAATTGGGAACCAGCGACCTTCAATTGCGTGAGATACGCACGCTAAGATCTCACCTGCCGCATCCTGGATATGCCACACGGTGTTGGTTTAACTACAAACTGCCTCCAACGGCACATTCGAGGATCCTTGAAGACACAACAAAAAAATTGAAGGACGGACCAACCTCTGACAGAACGACTCCATCCAAAAGGTCTCTCCCAGAGGTGGGCCCAGGGGGCCACTGTCGGTACCCTGCATACCGTATACCCCTTGGGACTACAAAAAACTAAAAGAACTTCATCTGTATGAATTGAAGACCTCCGAAGGCCCCACGTATCATACGGGACCGGACCTGCCTCCCTTCTATGGTTAGTCCTTGTGCTACCACATGTATCCTACAACCGGAGCTACATCCCACACATGGGAAAGCTCCTGGCAAAATACCTGTGTAGCAACTCCGGACCTAACCCCCGACAGAGGGAAGCTCTGGTCTTGACACGTGTACAACAGCACCGGACGTACCCATCCCATACAGTAAGCTCCAGAGCTGCCACGTGTCCAACCACCGGACCTTCTACTTCAACAAGCAGACTGGAGGACCCCCAACGGCTCAGACCTTCAAGGGGCAATCAAAGACTTCAAGACCTGATTAAGTTTCATTAATACCATATTAATTACACACGATCAGAAGACCCTTAATGCCAGTAACGGTACTGTCAGGACCCGTTACCACGCTATTAAGGGAAATTAATCTCATTAACTGTGTATTAAACATTAGTAACCGTCGGGGCCACATGTCGGGCCAGACCAACAGTGTAACGACCAGTCCTTGTGCTATAAAAGGACTGGTCGACGGGACACATGGGAGACTCTCAGATGCTCTCAAGCACACAAAATCACTGAAAGCTCTTAGACGCTCAATACAACAGCTACACACCCCGTGGAGTAGGGTATTACGCTCAGGCAGCCCAAACCACGTAAACCCTTGTGTCCATTTGCCATATTCTTTGGTATCTCTGCGCACCCCATACCGAACTACAAACTCCTCGAGCTACCAACGGTAGTATCGGGAGAATTGCCGGGAAAACCCTCCAACAGTATTCCTATGGTGAAAAGCAAAATGCTAGAAACCATAAGAATAACAAGGAGCATATTGTCTTTGTGAGGGGAAACTCCTCTCAAGCTAGAAAGACCAATGGTACTAATAAGTCCAAGATAGTTAACACATATGATAACCGGACTAGTCCGGTCCCTACACGGACAAGTCCAGTCCTCCGGACAAGTCCAATTTTCCGGGCTAGTTCTGTTCATGAACAACAACAACTATTGGTTAGGACTTTCGATGCATCATATGTTATTATGAAATTTTTTCGTAAAGTTTATGCTCATTATGTTGGGCCACGCCATGAGAACACCAAGTCTCATGTGTGGGTGCCCAAATCTCTTGTAACTAACCTCAAAGGACCCAAGCAAGCTTGGGTACCTAAAACCAAGGTATGATTTGATTTTGTAGGCCTATTCCACCGGTGGATCGAAATGGGTGCTAGATAGTGGATGCACCAACCATATGACCGGAGAAAGAATGATGTTTGTTGAGTATAGAGAAAATGAGGATCCAAGCGAGGGCATATATTTTGGAGACAATAGTCAAGGAAGGGTGCGCGATACCGGTAAAATTGCCATATCATCTCAACATACTCTTTCTCACGTTTTACATGTCGATTCCTTAGATTATAAACTACTGTCCATATCTCAATTATTTGACAAAGGTTATAATTGCTTGTTTACTAATGAGGGTGTGACCGTCTATAGAAGGAGTGATGACTCGGTTGCATTCAAGGGTGTGTTGAAGGGAAAGCTTTATCTTGTTGACTTCAACAAAGATAAAGCCGAACTTGACACATGATTTAATGCAAAGACCAACATGGGTTGACTGTGGCATAGACGGCTAGCACATGTTGGTATGAGGAATCTTCAAAAACTCCTTAAGGGCGATCACATCCGAGGTTTGAAGGATGCTGTTTTTAAGAAAGACAGGCCTTGTAGCGCGTGCCAAGCCAAGAAGCAAGTAGGAGCACCCCATCCCGCGAAGAACGTCATGACTACAATAAGACCGCTCGATCTATTTCACATGGACCTATTCGGTCCAATTGCTTACATAAGCATCGACAGTAACAAATATGGCTTAGTAATTGTTGATAACTTTTCGCGCTTCACTTGGGTTTTCTTTTTCCATGATAAGACAAAAACTCAAGGAACCCTCAAGAAATTCTTCAAGCGCGCCCAAAATGAGTTCTCATTGAGGATCAAGAACATACAAAGCGACAACGGCATGGAGTTCAAGAACACTCAAGTTGAGGAGTACCTAGACGAAGAAGGGATAAAGCATGAGTTTTCAGCACCTTATTCCCCTCAACAAAACAGAATTGTCGAAAGGAAGAACCGAACCCTCATAGAGATGGCGAGAACAATGCTTGATGAATACAAGACCTCATATCAGTTTTGGGCGGAAGCGGTTAACATGCTTGCCACGCCATAAGCCGACTCTACCTTCATCGACTACTCAAGAAGACATCATATGAGCTACTCACGGGTAACAAACCAAACATTTCCTATTTTCGAGTTTTCGATTCTAAGTGCTATATTTTGAATAAGAAGCCTAGGACTTCAAAGTCCGCTTCGAAGTCCAATGAAGGTTTCTTGCTTGGTTATGATTCAAACTCTTACGCCTATCGTGTCTTCAACAAGACCTCCAGACTTGTTGAAGCAGCACGTGACGTAGTGTTCGATGAGACTAACGGCTCTCAAGAAGAGCAAGTTGATCCATGTGTGCTATATAGAGAAGAAGCTCCATGTCAAGCATTGAGAAGAATGGTGTTGGGTGATGTTCGACCACAAGCACCACCTCCAAATGCAAATGAAGAAGATGAACCACAAGAGGAGGTAAACGATCAAGGGGGAGCTTCCACACAAGATCAACATCAAAAAGACAAAGATGATCAACAAGTCAATGAGGGCAACCATCTAGGGGGAGAACAAGATGACCATGAAGATTCAACACCTCAAGTGCCACATCAAAGAGTACACCAATGCGTCCAAAGAGATCACCCCGTCGGCAACATAATCGAGGACATCCAAAAGGGAGTAACTACTAGATCTCGAATTGCTAATTTTTGTAAACATTACTCTTTTGTGTCCTTTTTGGAACCGCGCAGGATTGAGGATGCATTGAAGGATCCAGATTGGGTGGTGGCGATGCAAGAAGAACTTAACAACTTCAAACGGAATGAAGTGTGGGAACTCGTCAAAATACCCAAATTCAACGTCGTCGGCACCAAATGGGTCTTCTGCAACAAACAAGACGAACACGGGGTGGTGAGAAGGAACAAGGCGCGACTTGTGGCCAAAGGGTATTCACGAGTCGAAGGTTTGGATTTTGATGAAAGCTTTGCTCCCATAGCTAGGTTTGAATCTATTAGAATACTACTTGAATATGCTACTCACCATGATTTCAAGCTCTATCAAATGGATGTGAAAAGCGCCTTCTCAACGGACCAATCAAGGAGGAGGTGTATGTGGAGCAACCCCCCAGATTTGAAGATGAAGAGTTCCCCAACCACGTCTTTAAATTGCGTAAGGCTCTCTACGGCCTCAAACAAGCTCCTAGAGCTTGGTATGAGTGTCTTAGAGATTTCTTAATTGAAAATGGTTTTAAAATTGGCAAAGCTGATTATACATTATTCACGAAGCATTTTGACAATGATATATTTGTTTGTCAAATATATGTTGATGACATTTTTGGTTCAACTAACAAATCTTTCTGTGAAGAATTTAGTAAGATTATGACAGATAGGTTCAAGATGTCTATGTTGGATAGCTGAAATACTTCTTGGGATTCCAAGTGAGGCAACAAAAGGAAGGGACATTCATAAGCCAAACCAAGTATACTCAAGACATACTCAAGAAATTTGGAATGGACAAGGCGAAGCCCATAAAGACTCCCATGGCAACAAATGGACACTTGGATCTAAATGAAGACGGACCAAGCATGGATCAAAAGGTATATCGCTCCATGTTTGGATCTCTGATTTACATATGTGCATCTAGGCCAGACATTATGTTGAGTGTATGTTTGTGTGCAAGGTTTCAAGCCAACCCAAAAGAGTGTCATCTGACAGCCTTAAAGAGAATCTTGCGGTATTTAGTTCATACACCCAACCTAGGACTTTGGTATCCGAAAGGTTCCAAGTTCAATCTCATTGGATACTTCGATGCAGATTATGCCGGATGCAAAGTAGATAGAAAAAGCACCTCCGATACATGCCAATTTCTAGGTAGATCCCTAATTTCTTGGTCCTCCAAGAAACAAAACTCTATTGCCTTATCCACTGCCGAAGCAGAGTATGTTGCAGCCGGGAGTTGTTGTGTACAACTCCTTTGGATGCGACAAACTCTAAGGGATTACAGTTACAATATGAGCCGTATTCCACTCCTTTGTGATAATGAGAGTGCCATTAAGATTGCCATAACCCCGTTGAGCACTCCAGGACGAAACATATAGACATCCGACATCATTTTTTGAGAGACCACTCAATGAAAGGAGACATAGCTATTTCCCATGTCAACACTAAAAAACAACTAGCCGACATATTTACCAAGCTAGCTTCGAAATGACCTAAACATCCTTGATGCTCGGAATGTGGCTTGAAAACTTGCATACCTGCATGAATTATTCAAAATATGTTGATTGTGTTGTGAAAACCATCTCTCTCAATTTTCTCCAAAAAAGCTATTTCAATTACTTGATCTTGATGATTTATGGTCACTGCTTGATTGTTGTATGCTTACTGATCATATTCATCAAGATTAGTTGATTTTTTTGGCCCCTATTTCCTCTATAAGAACCTTAAAATATATACGAATGGGCTATTCAATTCTGTTCTGGTGACCACAGACTAGTCCGTGGTTATCCGGAGTAGTCCGCACACTGCAAACTAGTCCGCAGAGTGTCCGGTAGTCCAGACTAGGCCGACAAACCACATACTAGTTCGATTTTTTGACTCCATAACCCTAGGCGCCGCCAAAACCTAATCCTCTTCATCCTCACAACTCACCCCACAATCTCTCTCCTCGCTCGAGTGCTCCCAAGGTGATTTCCTACATTCTCCATCAAATCACTCCGAGTTTGGGTGGAAATCGATCTCCATCTCATAGGGATTGAAGACCACGGACTTGTTTGCACCTTCAACCTCTCCATCTCCAAGAATCGAGGAATTTTGGTAAAATTTCCTCCCAAACCCTAGAAATCATGATTTTCTTCATTGTCGACCAAATAGCCTAGTTCCTTTCGGTTAATACATACCTCCTTACTGTATTACATTTACCTTGAACTAGTTTTGCATTGGGAATCACCATTTGTTGTCTAGTTAGGGTTTGAGGTGATGAACACCGGACTAGTAAGGTCCATGTACGGAGAAGTTCGGACCCCCGGACTAGTCCGTACCTGTACAACAGACAAGTCTGATTTTTAACTGAACTCAACACTAATTTCTCATTCCTCAATGCACTTCCTTGTCATAAATTCTTATCCATACATTGTGCAATGTTCTCTCAGGACAATGTCATATGAGAACATCTCGGACTTTGAAGATGAGATGGAACAAGACTTGTTGTCGCGTGCTTCGGAGTCTTGCGCTCAAAAGAGGCAAGAGCGTCCCTCCGAGCGTGCTCCCTCCCCACCTCAGGTGCGACGCAAAGTGCTCGCTTGAAGCCTGCGTCCAAGGCCAAGGACGCAGCTGGCTCTAGCTCGGCGGCTCTTCGCCAAGTGAAGGGCAAAGGAAAGGGAATTGCTTCGGGCCCAGTTGGCCCTCTCAAGATGCATGCTCCAAGGCAGGGAAACAGGGATCCCTCCGAGGAGAAGTTCAACGGCAAGGGAAGCGATACAGCTTCCAAACTCAGATTTGTTGATTGCTACAGCCGACCTAAGAAGGCTGTAGATGCCAGATTTTGGAGAAATTTTCATGCAGATTTCTATAGCTCGGTGTACCTTACCATGAAGACTTCGATGGTCCGCAGCCAGTGGATCGACTGGAATCACTTTGAGAGAAAGAGTTGTGGAGCATTTGATCAGGCGGTAGAGGCTGCTGCCAGGCATGGACTGAAGGATCTGTTTGGTTTCAGATATCACTGGAATGATGAGATTATAGCTCAATTCTATGCCACTTGTTTCTTTGCTAGTGATGAGGAGGAAAGGGTGACTTGGATGACACATGGATCCAAGTACACCATTACCTATGATGAGTTCCCAAGACTCCTTCATCTAGAAGACACCAACAACAATGAGTTGACCATCCACAACATTGGTGTCTTGGGAAAAGATAAGATGGACTTCCTCTATGACACCAGCCTGATGTACAACCCCCTCTCAACCAAGAACATGAAGCCCTTCATGGTTCTCAAAAGGGTGTTGAGGAAGAAAATAGGACCAAAAGATGGGGATGCAGGAAGTGTCCAAGATTACTTGAGGACCTTGATGAAAGTGATAAGCAAGAACAGGAAGTTTGACATCTTTGACTATATCTGGAATGATATGGTCAACATTTCCTGCACACCGAACATATCCTGTGGCTATGCCCCCTACTTGATGTTCATGATTGAGAAGGTCACAGGGATCGAGTTCGTGAAGGATGTGGAGCACACTCCTTTGAGGCCCCAGAAGCCTCCCCAAGCTACTGTCCAAGCTGCTCCATCCCCTACATCCAGTGAGGAGGCTCCAAGGAGAGCTCAAGGAGATGAGAGGACTGCTCCCACCACCAGGGCCCCTCCCCAAAAAGGTCTCCCAATGGAATCTTGAAGTACTTGGCAGCAATCTTTGCCTCATGCAAGAAAGCCGAAGTGAATACTCACAAGCTGAACAAGGCGAGGAAGGCAGACAAGAGATATGTCAAAGAAAATGTCAAGCACATTTGTCAGAAGCTGGAGATCGAGCCTATTGGATCCCCAGTCATCTCTGAAGATTCAACCTCCAATTCCACTGAGCTCGGACCTTTGACTCCCTCCGAGCTTGCCTACTTTGGCATTGGGGGCACTTCAAGTAGATCTGCTCCTCCTCTTCCTCCACTACAGGGAATGCAGTCATTTGCGACGGCCAGCCGTATTTGCGACGGCCGGCCATCGCAAATAAACCTATTTGCGATGACCCGCATATGGCCGTCACAAATTAGATAAACCGTCGCAAATACGGTCGTCTAAAATGGCCATCACAAATAAGTAGGCCGTCACAAATTAAGCTTATTTGCGACAGCCTCTTCCATTAGCCGTCGCAAATAGTGTTAATTGCGACGGCTAACCCTAGGACCGTCGCAATTAAACTGGCTGTCGCAAATTAAAGTCCTATACCATCGGGCCGATCTCATTCTCTTCGTCCTATCCTTATGCGCGCCACCCCCCCCCCCCCCCCCCCGCTCCGCTCCGCCCCCAGCCCCGCCGCCCCCGCTCCCGCTCCTGCCGCCGGCCCGCCGTGCCCATGCCGCCCCCAGCCTCGCCGACCCCGGTCCGCCACGCCCCCAGCCTTGCCGCCCCCGGTCCGCCGCGCCCACGGCCTCGCCGCCCCCGACCTCGGCCCGCCGCGGCCCCGGCCTGCCGTGCCCCCGGCCTCACCGGCCCCGGACTGCTGCGCCCTCGCTGCGCCCCCCGACCCCCGACGCCTCCGGCACCGAGGTGAGCTCGGCTTTTTTTTATTTCATTTTAAAATCCGTATGCACAATAGGGAATTATTCGTACAAATTCTATAGATACACAATAGGGAATCATGCATGGTAGTTAGGGTTATTATTCTTACAAATTCCTACGAACTCGACGGCCTTCTTGAGGCCCCTGCACCTGGGCTCGCCGCACTTGCGCGTGTGGTGGCCCAGCAGCTCCCACGCAAGGACCGCGGCGGCGACAGCCGGGTGCAGCAGCGCGCCCACCTCGAGGAGCAGAAGCTTGGCTTATGGGACGACGATGAAGCCGAGCGCGGTGAGGGCAGCGAGGAGGACGACCACATCGACGGTGGCCATCGGGGAGCTATCACAGCAGGATCTGGCGGCCCTGGCCCTGGACCGGGAGCAGGCCGCTA
Organism: Tuctoria greenei; assembly: GCA_036927565.1. NCBI lineage: Eukaryota > Viridiplantae > Streptophyta > Magnoliopsida > Poales > Poaceae > Tuctoria > Tuctoria greenei. Next base: position 37,767,292 of record JAYESD010000008.1, read on the forward strand.
GGGCGGAGCTGTCCGCCGCCCTATGGTGCTGCTCGAAGGCGCGGAGGAACTCGATGAGGCTGCAGCACTCGGCCATCGCGGGTATGGGAGCGACGGGTAATTTGCCATCGATTCTAGTGCGAGCGGGCGAGCGAGGAGAGAAGTGGACTGTGTGGTGGGGCTGCCAGGATCTGTGTGTAACGGAACTGACCGGAAGGGGAGGGGGAGAAGGAGGCGATTGATTTGCCGATCGGATCTGTGCCCGCTCCCGCGCTGTGCGTTAGCGCGTGCGGACCGGGACCGCTGGTTTCACTCTTTCTGACTTCCTTCCCCGGTGTGGCCTGCTGCTGCTGCTCGGTCCGACTGCGCCTCACTTCCGTAACGTACGACACCCATAGCGTACCACTCGCCCGCCCCGAGGGAACCGTGACGTGGTGCGAAGGGATCGAGAGCCAGAGGCGGTCACGTCCCCACTGACGTGTGAGGAAGGAAGCAAGGGACCAGCGGCGAGTGAAACCGAGGCGGGCCGCGAACCACGAACGCCTCCAGAATCACGAACGCCCGTGTACCTCCCCCTAACCGACGGCAGATCTCCCTATCCTCCTTCATACCTTCGCAGCTCCGCTCCTCTCTAACCGGCGGCAGATCTGGCACCTCCGTCGCCAGCGGCGGATCTAGCATCTCCTCCTCTCCACTGTGCCGGAATCAAGCACCCCGCCGACGGCAGATCTGGCACCTCCGCCTCCGGATCTCTGGTGCCGGAATATGCCCCCTTCCACCCAATGCGGAATGGCCGCCTATACCCCAAGACGAGGCGGAAGGCCTGTGCCTTGCGCCCAGCGCGCCTAGGCGAGTGCCTAATGGCGCCATCCTGAACACTGATTATTAGATAAAAGGGAAACACAATTACTACAAATTTTTTCTGTTTAGCACTAGAGTAACCTCTTAAAGCTGAAAATTAGGTTATTAACCATTGTGTTTTAGCGAGTGAGGGACTTGCTTCTGGATCAACCAAAAACATCATAATATGGTGATCTAGCTGGCCCAATTATATTGAGTTCTTTGAGTGTTCTAGCTATTTTTATCAAATCGGTCTTGACATAATGCATTTTCTTTAAATTGCTCAGGTCCCCTCCCCACCGTGCACACTCAGATCCACTTCACTGCTCAGGTATGACACCATCATTATTCTCATATTGTATATGATAGAGTACAATGCTTTTAGCTGTATATGATGACTTGTTGCTCTTATAGTAGCTGCCCTGATATGTATAATGTTCCAACTATTTTTTATCAAACTTTTAATGATGTAACACATTTTCTTTAGATTTGCATCACCATGTTACTAGTTCAACCTATGTCAAGTGTGTGATCTAGATGTTGCTAGATGATTATGTTTATTTAGGTTTAGATAATTTTTTGTCATGCTTTGGTAAATATGTTTATTATGTAGGTTACTAGAATTAATAATTTTTTTCTCTTGTTCTTTTGATTGCGTGAGTGTTTAGAATTAATATTTTTTCTATTCTGTTTAGTGTATGTTTGGACTTTAGTGCATTCATATAATGTTTTTGAGTGACTACTTAATATATATAAATAAAGTGGTTTTGGATCGGCTCGAACCAAACCGGAAGGGCACGACACGTAATAAGTGTGATCGTGCTGTGTGACCATTGCAGTGGTACCGTATGCGTCAAGTCGACACGGAAGCGAACGGGTTGGTAAGGACGTCAATGACCCGCGATTGCGTGAACGGTGGAAATGGATGTGGAATTGTCATCTAAGACCGTCGGCGGTTGGAGCCGGCAGATCTCCCTACACTGCTAAAGTGATTGGGGAGTTTGAAGTTCGGTGTGGGCGCGCGGAGATTCAAGAAGGTGAATAGGAGTTTGACACAGGAGACACAAGATTTTACGTGGTTCGGGCCGCCTGAGCGTAATACCCAACTCCACGGGTGTGTTGGTGTTGTATTAGCAGTATGAGCTTTGTCACGAGTGCATGGGGTGCGTATGATCGCCCGTGAACGTCTTGTCCCCCCGCGTGTATCGTCGGCCTGTCCTTTTATAGTACAAGGACAGGCCGTTACAAGCTAGCCTGGCCTGATATGTGGCCCCGGCGGTTACTAGTATTGATACATGATTAATTGCTCTTAATAACCCTGTAACGGGCTTTGACAGCACCGTTTCTGGTGTTAAAATCGTCCGTTTAAGTGTCATTAATATGGCATTAATGACACTTAATCGGGTCTTGAAGTCCTTGCTCTCCTTTGAAGATCCGGAGCCGTTACAAGGTCTTCCGGAGGTTAGAAGCTGGAGGTCCGATGATTGGACACGTTGCAGCTCCGGAGCTTGCTGTAGGAAACAGGTAGCTCCGGGGCTACCAGACACGTGTCAGGTCCGGAGCTTCTCTCGGTCTGGGGTTACGTATGGAGGTGCCATTTCGGTACGTGGCCCGGAGCTTCCCCCTTGTGGGCGGTAGCTCCGGTTTGGTTGTACATGTGGCGACCCAGGGATTAACGATTTTGGAGAAGCAGGTCCGGTTATGTCTGACATGTGGGCCTCCGAGGGTCTTCAAACCAAGTAGATGTCTTTCCTTTGAAATCTTTGTAACCTCAAGGGGTGTACGGTTTCTAGGGTACCGACAGTGGCCCCCTGGACCTACCTCCGAGGAAGATCACTTGGGTGAAGTCATTCCGTCGGAGGTGGGTCCATCCTTGCGACTCTTGAACTGGGTCTTCAAGGGTCTTCGGAGGTGCCGTTGGCAGGGATTTACAGTTAGATCCCGCCGAGTGGTGCACCTCAGGCGGCAGATGAGATCTTTGACGTGCGGATCTCACGCAATTGAAGGTCGCCAGTTCCCGATACAAAAACCGTATCGGTTCCGCGCGCCCTGTCAGGCCGCCGCCTTTGGGTTTCCCACCGCGTGATGACAACCGTTCGCCTGGGTAAGAGCCTCGACTTGATCGTCGGGGTGGTCCCGGGCCCTCTTGTCATCGGCTGGGTTGAACTCTTGAATGGTATCTTCGACTTCCCTGCAGTTTCCATCCAAGCGTTGCGAGGGCTTACTTAAGAAGGAAAGCGCGCACCGTCGGGAGTTCTTTACGCCTCTCATCTGATCTTGCGCTCAAACTCCCAACTCGTGCTTCACTCCTCTTCTCTTGCCTAGCTGTGCTGCGATGGAGTTGGGTCTGCGCGGGAGTCACTTGAAGACTGATGGCGATTTGAAGAAGGTCCGGGCCCTCATGGGGTGGTCCTCGGACTTCTTCAACCGCTTGATCCGTACTGGCGGAGAGCTCCCCTTCGAGAAGGAGCGCGCCGGCAAAATGGTGTACTTTTCTTCGTACGCCATGGTGGGGTTGATCCCACCTTTTTCTTCTTTCTTCTTGATGCTACTAGACTTCTATGGTCTGCAGCTATACCACCTTGGCCCTCACTCCATTCTCCTCGTGTCTATCTTCGTCCACTTCTGCGAGATGTGGGTGGGCATCCCCCCCTGCATCGAACTCTTCCGGACCTTCTTCACCGTCCACACCACCGGCCGGAGCAATGAGTACCTCGGCTTCTACTACTTCGTGAAGCGCAAGAAGTGCCCATTCAAGTACCTCCGGTCGTTCCCTTCCGGGAAGTGGGATGACTGGAAGAAAGATTGGATAGTCGTCAGGGTGGAGGAGCACGAGAGGTTGGAGCTGCCCGACGGCCTGCCCGGCATTGACACGACGATCTGGAGTGAGGTTCCGGTGCTGGCGGAAGCTTTCAACCCCGCCTTAACCAGGATTCACCAATGCGTGGAGGGAGGATTGACTCCTCAGGCGGTATTCTGCAATTTCCTGGCCAACAGGTGGGCGCCGCTGAAGAGGAGGGAGAAGCTCGCTTGGGCCCTCAGCAGCGTGATGGACGAGGACCGGGTTGAGACCGGGTTGAAGTCCAACATGGTGGGGAAAACCTTGGAGTTCCACCTCAAGAAATTCCAGCACGGCATCGACGTCGACGGTGATGACTTGACTCCACCGTCGGCCTTTCTCCCTCTGAACGTGGAAGTGGAGTTCAGCAGGGAGCTCCGGCGGACGATGCCCGCAATTGACGACCTTGGTGTCGTTGAGAGAAGATCAAACACCCGGGTGGCGATCCCCGGGATGCCCGAAGACGGCTCCGCCCCTGCCCCACAGCCGAGGGTCGAGGTCGTCGGCAAGGGCAAGGAGTTGGCGGATGAGCCGGAGAGCCGGAAGAGGAAGCTGCGACATGCCAACAGAAGGTCCGTCAGGCCCGCTACTTCTGCCTCGGTTCCTTCTCCCCAGAGGGGAAGATCTTCTGCCACCGTGGCGACTGTCCCCGTAGTGGGGTCCTTCCGGAACGATACCGTTCCTGCAGTGGGATCCTCCCGGAGCGCGTCTGTCCCCGTGGTGGAACCCTCCTGGGGTGCTAGCTCCGGGCGCACGACTCCAGCACCTGGGACAGTGAGGGCCTCCAGGTCCGGTGGTTCTTCCCGATCGAGGAGAGCTTCGACCCGGGAAACGCCTGTGGCCGCGACAGGTTCCGGGGCCGGGGGGCCTTCCGGAGCTCCTACGCCGACCGTGGCCAGCCTGGAACGTCCAGGAAAAAGGTTCCGCGCAAGCTGGTGCAGAAGCCTTCCAAGGTAATTTTTAATATTTACCTTGGTTAACTATTTAATTGTAGCAACTGTTTGTTGATTTTCTTCGTCCATCATCTGTAGCGTCCCCAAGAAGGGGAGTGAAGCTCCACCCTCAGCCACAGTGTCTGAGGCCGTGGGAGCTTCTTCTCCTGCCCCGGTGCCGCCTCAGGTGGTGGCTGAGGTTGCGACAGCTCCGGCGCCGGCTGTCGTGGTCATGGACCTCAACTCGTTCCCAGAAGTTCCCGTGGTAGCGCCGGACCACGGGAGTGAAGACACGCCAGCGGCACCTGTCTCGGAGGTTGAAGCTCCGGGTCCTGGTGCTGCAGTGATGGAAGCTCCAGCTGTTGAGCCGGAGGAAGTAGTAGTCCTGGCCTCAGAGCCGGAAAGTGTTGAAGCCCAGGCGGTTGAGCTGGAGGTGACTGATGCCCCGGCATGTGAGCAGGTAGTCGAGGTAGTTCCGGTAGTTGAGCCGGCTACTTCCGAAGCACCGGCCGCTGAGCCGGTTATTGTTGGAGCGCCGGTCATAGAGCCGGTGGTTGAAGAGGCGATGGAGCTCGAGCCTCCCTCGGAAGAGGTGTCCCGGCCAGAGCCAGTAGCAGCTCCTGCTCCGGAAGCGACGACGTTAGAGGTACCTGCGGCAGAGCTGGAGTGCCCAAACGAAGTCGCTGGCCCCCTGCTCGAGGAGGTGAACGAAGACTTGGCAGTGGGGCCTTCTTCGATGGCGACTGAGGCCATCCCGGAGGACGGCCCTAGTGCCTTGGAAGCTCAGGGGTCCACTCTCGTAGAGTGGGACCCAATTTTTGTATGTGAAGACCCGCTGGAACCAGCGGAGGAGACCCCAGCAGGTCCGGAGCCCATCCCGCTGTCGATGTCTATCGACAACGCCTACTCCAGTCTGCGTCAAGTCCAACTGGCCTTCTTCCACGACATCAAGGCTCTTTAAGAGGAGCGCCAAACCCTTAGGCGGTGGCGTAACTGGCTCTACTTCGAGACCAAGCTGGCGCAGTCTAGGCTAGCGGATGACAAGGAGTGGATCAAGCGGGAGAAGATCTACCTGGAGTACTGGGGCAAGCTGCTGGATGACAGGGAGAGCATGACTCATGCCCTCGACGCTCAATCCCGAGAGATCTACGATCAGGCCAAAGCTGCCAATAACGCGGCCGATGCTCGACACGAACAGCTTGAGGCCATTAACACCGCACTCATCAAGCGCCGAGAGGCACTTGAAGAGAGGGAGAGATGGCTCGAGGATGAAGAGTAGAAACTCCTGGAGCTGCGAGATGACGTCCTGAGGAGGGAAGAGGAGATCGCCGAGAAAGTAGCTCTGGCTGACAAGGGCCTCGAGGAGCGCACCAAGAAATTGGAAGAGCGCTGCCAAGAGGAAGAGGAGAAGACCTGGGTGCGGGGGTAGGAACTCTATGAATACGAGTGTGCCCTTGTTGCCCGGGAGAAAAAAGTGGAGGCTAGGGAGAAGGACCTGGTAGATCGCCGGAACAAGATACACCTCCGGGAGGAGGAGCTCGGAAGACTCGAGAGGCGGGTTGCTGAAAGGATTCAGCAAAACGCCAAAGAAGTTGAGCGCCTCACCCACGTGAATTCCGAACTGACGGCGGCCAGGAGATCCCTGGAAGAGATGAAGAGCTTAAGGACGGCGGACTCCCTACAGATTTGGGAGTTCCTGGGCAAGGCCAACGACGCGCTGACGCCGATGGGTTTCAGCCCCATGCACCCGGATGATCCGGAGCCGGAGCCGGACCTTGCGCTGCAGGCGTTGAGCGCAGCTGGTAGCAAGCTCTCCAAGGTGGGCGATGTCATCGCGGACCAACTGGAGGTTGAGGGGCAATACCTGGCGAAGAACGTCGCAAAGTATGTGCTGACGTGCTACACCAGCCGGGACTCCCAATTTCCTCTGGACCCGGTGCTTGAAGGCCCCGTCGAAGGAGAAGGTGAAGCTACCCGAGCCAGCGTATCGGAGGTCGCCTAGAAGGTCGCCGAGTTCTTCCATAGGGTCTAGGACCATCTCTTTAGTTCTCACTTGTATTTTCTCTTCTTCTTCCTCAATTTTGTAATCCCTTGTCTCCAGATAAAATCTCCTGTCTCCAGATGAATGAAATCCCCAAAATTTTTGTGAATTTCACTTTTTGTCTTCAACACCTTTATCTTCACTTGGCCCCCTGGTAGATGTACACAATTTGATTGTGAACATGTACCAAAAGGATATTGTGTTTTGTTGAAGACTCATTTGCTCCGAACTTGTAGAATTTTAGGTCCGAAGTCTTCGATAGTGAAGGTCCCCTGAGGTTGTCGGAGCTTAGAAGCTCCGGCATTGTCCATCGCTGGAGCTTGATAGCTCCGGCAATAGCCTTTATCAACACGTAGAGCGTCGATAGTTAGTCCTCCGGGGTGTCGGAGCTGAGTAGCTCCGGCAGTGACCTTTGCCAACACTTGATTTGTTGGCAGCAGACTCCATTTACAGGGTCTTCTCACCATCTTATACTCAGCGTCGACGGCTGGCCCCCTTAGGGGAGTCGGAGCTGCGTTAGCTCCAGCTTTTCTCCATCAACGTAGACTTTATTTTTCCTGCACACTTAAGCCAAGAAAAATAGTAAAATTCGTTCCTTGTCTATAATTTCTTCGCGGCTTACGATTCTCAAGAAGATTTTAAGTTGAACGCGATTTTAAATACAACCGGATGCGTTGTCTTTTCCCTTAGATTCAACTGTCCATGGACCCGCCTTACTTCGGCCTGCCGGGGTGTAGGTAGAGTGGCGTACTTAGGGTGCTTGACCAGGCTAAGTCGATAGCACACTCCGGTCCTAGATTGGCTTGGCGGCTTTCAGGCGAGTTGGCCATGAACGATATTTGAATCCAAAAGAATTGAAAATACAACCCGAATTTTATATAAACCGGTCGAACTAAAATTTCTTAAGAATTGCACGTCTTAGTTATAGACAAGAAAGAGAAAAATAAAAATGTCGAGCCTGTACAAAATAAATGCACGTGGAGTCTATTTCACATGAAGATGTCTTTCATTATAGGTTCGGGGTATAGGGGAAACAAGTACACTCTTAGGGTATGGAACCAGGCTAAGTGTGTTTCATTTCTCGTTTGACCCAGGGTAGTTAGCCGCACTTTTAGTCCTGATACTGTGACAAGTGTTGCATGAGCTTTGCGAACCTTTCGGGAAAGGTCCGGCTGCTCTCCCGGAGGAACTACCCGACTCTGTACAATGACTCTATAACATACATCTCAAGTTACTCAAGACTCACCTCCGTGGTATTATGTGTAGAACTTACGGAGGTGCTCGATGTTCCAAGGATTTGGGAGAGGTGTCCCATCCTTGGTAGCCAAGCGAACGCTTCCGGGACAGGATACTTTAATCACTCGGAAGGGCCCCTCCCAGCCGGGGGAGAGTTTGTTTAACCCTTCTCTGGATAGTATTCTCCGTAGCACCAGATCGCCTTCCTCGAGCTGTCGGTTGTGTACATGCCGCTGGTGATAACGCTGTAGAGCTTGACGATATCGGGCATTCCGAACAGCTGCTTGGCACCTTCCCTCCTCAAGGAGGTCTAGGTCTTCACGCCGGAGTTGGTCCTGCGCGGCTTCGTCGAAGGTTCGGACTCGGAGTGAACCCAAGGTGATTTCCGGAGGAAGGATTGCTTCAGCTCCGTACACCAGGAAGAAGGGTGTTTCTCCAGTTGACCGGTTTTGAGATGTTCTGTTGGCCCATAAAGTAGGCGGAAGCTCTTCGATCCAGTTGGCTCCATGTTTTTTCAAGCGCTCATAGGTGCGTGTTTTGAGTCCCTTAAGGATTTCTGCATTTGCTCTCTCGGCTTGGCCATTGCTGGCTGGGTGAGCTACGGAGGCGTAGCAAACTTGTATGCCGAGGTCTTTGCAATATCCTTGGAATGCGGAGCTTGTGAATTGAGTCCCATTATCAGTGATGATTTTGTTTGGGACTCCAAATCTGCTTACAATGGATTGCAGAAAGTTGATAGCAGATTGCTTGTTGATTGTCACAACTGGAGTTGCTTCCGGCCACTTGGTGAACTTGTCAATGGCGACGTACAGGAACTTGTAACCTCCGACGGCTCTTGGGAAGGGTCCCAAGATATCCATCCCCCACACAGCGAAGGGCCATGTAGGAGGTATCATTTGTAAGGGCTGAGCCGGTGTATGAATTTGCTTTGCATGAAGTTGGCATGCTTCACATTTCTTCACCAGCTCAGTGGCATCCTGGAGCGCTGTAGGCCAGTAGCAGCCATGCCGAAAGGCTTTTCCGACCAGCGTGCGGGAAGATGCGTGGTTCCCACACTCGCCTCTATGGATTTCTGCGAGAAGTTCGCAGCCTTCTTCCCTTGTGATGCACCGCATTAGGATGCCGTTGGCACCGCGTCGGTAGAGATCCCCTTCTACCAACGTGTATCTTTTAGCCAATCTGACTACCCGGTCAGCGGATACATCATCGTGAGGAAGGATGTTGTCTTTCAAGTAGCTCCGGATCTCCGAGATCCATGCATCGAAGCTAGCTTGAGCTTTTGAGTCTTGCGTGCTGGGTTGCTCGGAGCTCCCGGCAGCACCTACGACCCTTGATGGCTGCCATGGTAACAGGGCCATCGGGACCATCAGCTTCGGGATGCTGATCTCGCCCCCTTCGCTCAATTCGGCAGGCTGAGCTGTTGGCTTTGACAACCTCCGGACAAAGGTTCCGTCAGGAGCCGGAGCTCCGGTTGACGCTTTAGTCGAGAGTTCGTCAGCTTCAGCGTTATGGGCACGCTGAACATGGTGGAGGTCTAGGACTTCAAAGTCCTTCTGAAGCCTCTGGACTTCAAGGAGGTAAGCAGCTAGCTGGAGATTATTGCAGGAGCATTCACCCTTCACCTGCTTGATGATGAGCTGTGAATCTCCTTTGACCAGCAGTTGCTTGACACCATATGACAGTGCCACCTTTAGTCTGTAGATGAGCGCTTCATACTCCGCCATGTTGTTGGTTGCCTTGAAGTCAAGGTGTACCATGTATTTTACCTTCTCCCCAGTTGGTGCAAGGAGAAGGATTCCAGCTCCGGCCCCCTGCTTCTGCATGGAGCCGTCGAAGTAGAGGGTCCAGTGAGGCTCGGTGAAGGTTGGAGCTTGATTCTCCGTCTTCTGCTCACTGGGCCCCCCAGGATTTGATGGAGAGGGAGTCCGTTCTGCCACGAAATCTGCCAACACTTGACTCTTGATTGCTTGTCTTGAAATAAATTCAAGATCAAATTCAGCCAATTCCGCTGCCCACTTTGCAATATTCCCAGTTGAATTGGGATTATGCAAGATTGCTCGAAGTGGGTAGGAGGTCACCACCGAGACTTTGTGAGCTTGGAAATAATGTCGAAGCTTCCTGGAGGCAATAAGAACTGCATAGAGCAGCTTATGCACCTCTAGGTATCGAGTCTTGGCATCATGTAATACTTCACTGATGAAGTATACCGGGCAGTCTTCCAAACTGTGGCTTCCCGTCTTGTGAATGGTACACCACACTTTGGGTTTGCCACCGTCTTCAGAAGACAGTCGAGGTCGCTTCTCGGGGCGTGGCCCCCGGCCACCCGGAGCTGCAGCAGCTGCAACGTTGGATGTGCCGGCTGACGGCTTCTTCTTGCCGTTGGTCTTCTTTTTCTTCTTGCCACTCCTGGAGGTAGTGGCTTCTTCTTTGGAGGGTTTCTTGTGATCCTTCGAGGCTGGTTTGGAGTGCATCTCACGGCCCTCTGCAGCTCTGGCACATTTATCTGCCAGGTTGAAGAGTTCCGTGACGCTGGTGATCTCCTTGATCGCCAGCTTCTCCAACATCTTCTTGTCCCGTACGCCCTGTCTAAATGCCACAATGACAGAGGCGCTAGAGATAGAAGGGATAGTGTTTCGTACCTGAGAGAACCTTTGAATGAATGACCGCAAAGATTCTCCCCCTTTTTGCACGACCGCAAAAAGGTCCAGTTCAGTGCCTGGCCGAGTGTATGAACTCCCGAAGTTGGCAGTGAACTGATGGCACAGCTCCTCCCAACTGTTGATAGAGTTGGGTGGAAGGCTCATAAACCAGGACCTAGCAGTCCCAGTTAAGGCCACTGGAAAGTAATTGGCCATCACGACCTCATTTCCTCCGACTGCCAAGATTGCAGTGGAGTATATCTGAAGAAATTCGGCGGGATTGACAGTCCGTCGAATTTTCCGGCAGGTGAGGCCGGAACTTCTGTGGCCATCTAACCATGCGTAAATGCATGGCCAAGGCTGAACAACCTCCTCCTACTCCTTCAGGAGTAGAAAGGTCCTGAGCCTCCCGTCTTTCACGGGCACGCTCAATATGGACTCGGCCATCCTGCTGGCGGTATCGGCGATCAAGCTCCGCCCGGAGGTCGTGAGTCGAAAGCCTGGATACCGTGTGAGTACGTCGAGCCCCAGAGGGCAATGACATCACTTGTTGAGATGCAGCACGTCTCCTGCTATTGGAGGCGTGCGGACCAAGTCTTCCAGACAAAGTCCGCCGCTGCGACAGGGCTCGTCCCGAAGGAGGAGGACCCTGGTTGTTGAGGCGTTCGGCCGCTGCTGCGACCAAATGCTCCACATCGGCCCTCCACTGCTCCAGTGCATCTCGAGATGCATCCGGAGGTGGTGGACGTTGGAGAAGAGCACGTGCTGCATGGAGCGCGTGTTCCGGGTTGTCATGACTCGCCGACGCAGTAAGCGACGCCGGCGCACCATCACGTTGCCCATCACGATTTGCTGGAGAAGACGGTGGTGGTGGGAGTGTGGCTCCTGCTGGTGCTGAGGCTCCTGCTGGTGGCTGCCTATTGGAGGGATTGCCTCCAACAGCCTGAACAGCAGGTTTACCATTGGATGATCCAGCAGCTGAGTTCACCATTCTCGAAATCTCAGGCGCCCCTACCTGGTGCGCCAACTGTCGGCGGTTGGAGCCGGCAGATCTCCCTACACTGCTAAAGTGATTGGGGAGTTTGAAGTTCGGTGTGGGCGCGCGGAGATTCAAGAAAGTGAATAGGAGTTTGACACAGGAGACACAAGAATTTACGTGGTTCGGGCTGCCTGAGCGTAATACCCTACTCCACGGGTGTGTTGGTGTTGTATTAGCAGTATGAGCTTTGTCACGAGTGCATGGGGTGCGTATGATCGCCCGTGAACGTCTTGTCCCCCCGTGTGTATCGTCGGCCTGTCCTTTTATAGTACAAGGATAGGCCGTTACAAGCTAGCCTGGCCCGACATGTGGCCCCGACGGTTACTAGTATTGATACACGATTAGTTGCTCTTAATAACCCTGTAACGGGCTTTGACAGCACTGTTTCTGGTGTTAAAATCGTCCGTTTAAGTGTCATTAATATGGCATTAATGACACTTAATCGGGTCTTGAAGTTCTTGGCTCTCCTTTGAAGATCCGGAGCCGTTACAAGGTCTTCTGGAGGTTAGAAGCTGGAGGTCCGACGATTGGACACGTGGCAGCTCTGGAGCTTGCTGTAGGAAACAGGTAGCTCCGGGGCTACCAGACACGTGTCAGGTCCGGAGCTTCTCTCGGTCTGGGGTTAAGTCCGGAGGTGCCATTTCAGTACGTGGCCCGGAGCTTCCCCCTTGTGGGCGGTAGCTCCGGTTTGGTTGTACACGTGGCGACCCAGGGATTAACCATGTTGGAGAAGCAGGTTCGGTTATGTCTGACATGTGGGCCTCCGAGGGTCTTCAAACCAAGTAGATGGCTTTCCTTTGAAATCTTTGTAACCTCAAGGGGTGTACAGTTTCTGGGGTACCGACAAAGACCAACTTTCCTCTCACTCTTTCTCTAGTTCTTTCCTCTCTCTTAAATGTCCTCAAAATGAAAATGGACAACGTAACCTATAGCAATGTATTACCCATTTCGGATCGGCACGTCTCACATGCCATTGGCATGTGAGACGTGCAGGTTTGGAATTGTCCCTTTTTGGATAGTCTCGGAGTGACCGAGGGGGCGTGGCTTGTGACGAGACACGGGTCCGGATTTGGACGAGATTTCGGTGACGTAACCCTGTTGTTCTCTGCTGCACCATTTTTGGGAGTGCAGTGGAGAACAGCGGGGTTATGTTGCCGAAATTTCGTTTGAATCCAGATCACGCGTCTCGTCATGAGCACGCTCCGCCCGGTCACTCTTGGGTGGGTTTAGGATCTATCTGCCTAGGTTGTAGGGCCGTGACATAACATAACAATACATTAATGACAATTTCTTTCGCATTAAACTGCAGATCCAAACATGGGTGAAGACCGCAGTTGGATGTATACTGGCTGGAAGAGCAGAACTGGTGGTCACTTGGATGAGTGGTTTATCAAGTTAGATCAATTTTTGGATCGAGCATTTTTGTTGTCAACAGAAGATATGGTATGGTACCCATGTACAAAATGCCGGAACACCATGTTTTTGAGAAGATTGGAGCTTTCGTTTCACTTATGTCGAAACGGTTTCACTCCACATTATGAAGTGTGGACCTTTCGCTGCGAGAGTAATTCTCGAGTCATAGCCGAAGTGGATGAGGATGATGATATAACAGAGGTTGATAGGATGGATGAGATGCTAGAAGCTCTGGAAGCGGAGGATCCTCTTACAAATGAGGCAGAGAAGTTCTTCGAGGAGTTGAAGAAATCACAAGAGCCGTTGCATGAACACACGATTGTGACCGTACTTGCTTTCTTGACCAGATTTATGGCAATTAAGTCCAAGTATTTTTTCCATCAACTGCTACAATGATCTCATGAAATTGATCTGCGATATCCTTCCACAACCTCACAATGCGCCAGCCGATATGTATCATTCAAAGATCAAGATATCTGGTCTTGGTATGAAGTGTGAGAAAATTGATGTGTGAGCAGACAATTGATGCTATTCTGGAAAGAGCATGCCAATGAGAAGATGTGCTTGAAATGTGGTAAATCGAGGTATGTCGAAGTTGTTAATGACGATGGCGATAATGTGATGACAGATGTCGCACATAAGCAGCTTCGTTACTTGCCTGTGACACCTCACTTGAAGCGGATGTTTCTTTCAAAAAGAACCGCAAGACACATGAGATGGCACAAAGAAGGTAAACATGAGAACAAATAATTCTTGACGCATCCATCCGACGGTGATGCATGGAAGGCGCTAGACCGTTTCGATCCAGACTTTTCTCGTGATGCGAGGAATGTTCGCATCGGATTAGCGACAAACGGATTCTCACCGTTCAGTACGAACGCCATGCCATACTCATGTTGGCTCGTCTTTGTCATTCTGTACAACCTGCCACCTGCTTTTTGTACGAAGAACGAGTTCATGTTTCTCAGCCTCATTGTACCTGGACCTGATCATCCCAGGTCACGTCTCAACGTGATGTTAAAACCACTGATCAAAGAATTGAAATTCTTGTGGACAGGAGCTAAAGCGTACGACAGTTACAAGAAGCAGAAATTCAACCTTCGAGCTGCTTATTTGTGGTCCGTCCATCATTTGTTGGCATAAGGCATGTTTTCTGGATGGAGCACTCACGGTCGTCTGATGTGTCCGATACGTGCTTCAGACACGGATTGCTTTCAACTAACTCATGGAGGCAAAATATCTTACTTCGATTGTCACAGACGTTGGCTGCCCTCAAATCATATATTTAGGCAGCAGAGGCATGTCTTTTGAAAGAACACTATTGTCACTAAAGGACCACCAAAGCGTCTCAATGGGTCAGAAATTTTTGATATGTTGGACAAACTGGTGCCTGATGAAGGTCGTCCTGGATATTTCGTAGGTTATGGAGAGGAACACAATTGGACTCACATATGTGGACTTTGGGAGCTACCGTATGTGGAGTCATTGATTCCAATGCACAACATTGATGTCATGCATCAGGAGCATAACATGAGCGAAAGTATCATAAGCACTTGCATAGATATGCCTGGCAAAACGAAAGACAATTATAAAGATAGACTAGATTTGGCAGACATTTGTTACCTTCCAACTCTTGAAATCTCTGAAAGTGGTGGAAAGCCACATGCTTCTTTCTGTCTTCGATCGAAAGAAAAGAAAGAAGTTATGAAATGGATGAAAACTTTGAAATTCCCAGATGGTTACGCAGCTAGCCTGAAACGAGCCGTAAATGTTAACACAGGAAACCTCACTGGGTTGAAGAGTCATGATTATCACATTATAATGGAAATACTCTTACCTGTTATGTTTCGAGGCTATCTAGATGATGCGGTGTGGAAGGTTTTAGCCGAGCTCAGCTATTTCGATAGACAGCTTTGTGCTAAGGAAATCAAGATCGGGATGATGGATAAGTTAGAGAAGTAGATACCCATACTTTTATGTAAGATGGAAATTTATTCCACCGGGTTTCTTCAATCCAATGCAACATCTGCTTATCCATCTTCCATTCGAACCTAAAGTTGGTGGTCCTGTGCAATATAGGTGGATGTATCACATTGAAAGAGCGCTACGATATCTGAAACCAATGGTTGGCAACAGGGCAAGGGTGGAAGGTTGCATAGCTGAAGCATATGCTCTTAAGGAAGTAGGATACTTTTCAAGTGTCTACTTTGCGTAAGAAAACAATATCAATACTTCGGCGATGCGCTACAATGTGGGCAAAACACCCCCTCTAAGCGACTTTTCCATTTTTCAAACGAGAGGCACCACTGTTGGTAGCTACACGACCTACGTGCTATCCGAACATGAAAGGACTGTTGCTTTACTCTACATGTACGCAAATATAGAAGGTATGCAGGAATACTTCGAGTAAGTGTTTGTCCTACATTTATGCTAATCGACATATTTTGCTATACATGTACTCTAAAAGATGTTTTTTCATGTTCAGCGAGTTCCACAGACAATGTTGGCCACATAGGCATCAACCTATGGCCAAACAAGTAGAAGCGATGCGAAAAGAAGGAATAAATGGGGGGCAGAGTTTCCTATCCTGGTTTCAAGATTATGTAATATTCTCTTGTCTTCTATGTATTATAAGTTACTATTATTAAAGAAGTATTATTTTAACTTACGATCATTTATGACAGTGTCAGACTCACAGTGTCCATGAAGATTTGCGGCAGCTATCTTATGGATTGGTGAATGTTAGAAGCTATGGTCGATATGACATAAATGGCTTTCGATTCCGTACAACTCATTTTGAAGCTCTTCGTCCTCTCGCAGCAACATCAAATTCCGGTGTTGTGACGAGAGCAATGGACACTCAAGGGAATTTAACCGATTATTATGGGATCATTAACAAAATTCTTGAATTTACTTTTACAAAAAATAAGACCCTTCGAGTTGTCTTCTTTGATTGTGACTGGTTTGATCGCACTCATGGAACTCGAGAAAACCAATTTGGAATGGTGGAAGTGAAACATAAGGACCAACTACGAGGTTACGATACATTTGTTCTTGCACATCAAGTGGAACAAGTGTATTATCTACCTTATCCATGCACGAAGGTCAGTGCTTGGTGGGTGGTATATAAGGTGAATCCTCATGAGCGGTTATATACTCCTGGGGATGATGGTTACCATGATAGCGAAGACGTTGAAGAAGTGTACCAAGAAGAAGAGTTGCTAGACACTTTTATCGTCGAGCTTGGTGCAGGACTCGATCAATTAGTTGGAGATGTTGAAGACGTTGAAGATGTATAGGCAGCTAATATGCGAAAACGGAAATTAGAACAGGTCACAATGGAAGATCGTTGGGATGGTTTAAGGAGTAGGGCATAGGCACATGATAATGATGTTGATGAATTTTGAAAGTGATTACAAGTAATGTTTTCTTGAAGATAGTACCATGAATTTTGTATATTTTATTTGCATATTTACTAATTATCTAATTAGAAAGGGATGGCATCAAAGAAGGGTAAGAAGGTGCCGCCGACGAGGGGGTTCTACCCCTCTAGACCTGAGGACGCTTTCACTGGTGCCTTGTCGACTGGGAGCAGACGCTCTCAGCTGCTGGGGCACGTTCTGAGTAGCTCTAGAGCTTCGTCACAAGTAAATTTCACTCGCTTTTAACAAATTCTTTAAATTCAATTTCACATTAATCTTACTTATGAATCATTTGAATGTTGTAGTCCTCACCGGCTGACTCAGAGGCTGTGGCGCCAGTTGACCTTGGCTACCCTTCGGTAAGCCAGCCCTCGGCCAGCCAACCCTCGGCGAGCCAGCCCTCGGCGAGCCAGCCCTTGGCGAGCCAGCCCTCAGCCAGCCAGCCCTCGGCTGGCGATCCTTCTATTCGTGAGGCCTTTGGCTCGGCTGGTGAGGAGCCGTCTGGGTCACCTGACGTGGCGCCCCAGCAAACGCGGAGGACGAGGAGGACTCACTTTGTCAGTCCTCCTGCGGTCCCTTCACAAAGGATCATGATTCGTCCAGTCGGAGACAGGTAATAAAAATTATAGTGTTCAATTTTAGTTTCTTTTGGTTACTTAAGTAATCAATCAGTAAATATCTTGCAGGGTTTGGGACGACACGTCTTTCACCGGTGAGAGACACCAAAGACCGATGAATGGTTTCCTCGGGTCCTTAGTGTGTTTGCACTATCCCGGGGTCATCGACGGGGTGCCTGCTCTTTCGTGGGAGGACTACGCACACGTCCATCACCAGAAGCATGTCAACCTTCAGGAGGCTGTGTGGGCCAATTTTATGGTAAGTATGTTAAAAATAGTTTATAAGTTTTAACTCTTAAACTCTTTTAATGAACATCTCTTCAATATATTCTTTATTGCAGGCAAGATATACTTTAGAGGACCCAAACGACCCTCACCTGTTTGAGGATGCGAGGCGAGTGTTTCACTACAATGCTGCCAAGGCACTTCGACAAGCTTTATCAAACGCCCATGTTCAAATTATTAATGAGCACTTGAAGGCGAACCAGCAGCACGTGCTACACTTCCGGCAAGAGAGCGAGAGGCACCTGACGGAGGAGGAGTACGCACAGGTACGTAGGGTGTAGTAATTATTTTTTTTCTGATAATTTCCTTGATGGTATTTTTAACGACTTCCAACTATGTGCAGGGCCACGTGAGCTGGTTGTAGGGTCGGACCGATGCATTTCGGACCCTTTGTCGCTACTGAGCTAGGGATGAGTTTAAAGCTAAGTCCGAGAAGGCTCGAGAATGCAGAGGAGTCGAGGGGAAGAGCAGGCACGGGCAAGATAACCACTTGTGTTTAGCTAAACGCATGGTAAGTGTATGTAACTTATGTTTATATATTCATAATATATTGTTCGTACTAACACGTATTAACAGGAGCGCGAGACGGGGGTGCTGCCGACCCCTGCTGAGATCTGGAAGAGAGGTCACAGGGACCCTTCTCAGCCGACGGGGTGCAGTCAGGCTGCAGCCGAGCGATTGGTAAGTTTAGAAATCATTCATATTAAATATAACTATATATATTGTTGAACTTACACGGTTTTCTTGTTTTGCACGCTAAGTATGGGGAGGAGGCTAGGAAGATACATGGCGAAGATTTCGATTGGGAACGTCAACCAATCGATCCTCAAGCCGCGTATGCAAGCGGTGGTGGAAAAGCACACGGAAGGTGAGTTTACAAGTCATTTTATCATTTTCAATTCAAAGTATTCAAGATATTTCAATTTCATATTACTGACACTCTTTTTTATAGGCTCGCCATATTCGACGGAGTTGTCGACTCGAGGGCGGGGAGACCTGTGAGAGGCAGCTCCACACAGGCTTCTTCGGTGGGCACGATTGGTCGTCGCACCTCGCAGAGGGACATTGAGATGCAGTCCCTCTTCAGACGACAGGAGGAGGCGGAATGCCAAAGGATCGTGATGGAGGCCACGATCCAAACCCAGGCAGCAGCGTTGGCACAAATGCGGGAAGCAATGGAGGTAACAAAATAAAAACTAAAGTTCTCATTAATTCAGTGTAAGTAACTTACTAATAGATAGCATTTAATGTTTGCAATGATAGGCCATGGCTAGGGTGCAAGGTCTGGGGATCCAGCTACCGGTAATACCACCGGTCCTTCCAGGCGATCCTTCTTTTGCGGGTAAGGTAATTTTCTATGTAATCCTTCTTCTCCAGCGTAAAAAGATTGAGATAGAAGAAAGAGGGAGATAGTTAAATAAAATAAAATGATTGAGATAGAATAAAGAGAGAGATAGAAGAAAGAGAGAGACAGAAGAAAGAGTGAAAGATAGTTAGATAGAGTAGGAGAGGAATGAAGAGAGAGAGAGGAGGATGTAGATGGAGATAGAGGGAGGGGAAGATAGAGGGAGGGAGATGTAGATGGAGATAGAGGGAGGAAGATAGAGGGAAAAGGATAGCAATAGAGAGATAGAGTGAGAGAGAAAGATAGAGGGAGAGAGAAAGAGAGAAATGAAAAGAGAGAGGAAGAGAGGGAGATCTAGATGAAGATAGAGGGAGAGGAAGGGAGGGAGAGAGATGTTGATGCATTTATATTCTAACTCTAAGTTTCATTAATTGTAAGGTTCCACGACGGCTGCACAAACGTCGTCGCTACCGCCACCTGGAATGAGGCACGATGACAACTTCGACTTCGGAGGTGGCTACGGAGGTGGCTATGGAGGTTAGACGGGCGAGTGAGCCCATGTTTAGTTTGTTGATGTTGGCGCCATGTTTCGACGATGTGTTGTGATGTGTTTTAAGACTGTTGTGATGTGTTGTGATGTTTATATTGCCTGTTCTGTGATTCTGGCCATCGAACCGGGTAATATTTTCTGTTTTTTTTTTAAAATAAAAAACCTTATTTGCGACAGCTTTTTATACAGTACAGTCGCAAATAAGGATCCGGGCCGTCGCAATTAAGCCACTGCTATTTGCGACGGCCGGGCCATCGCAAATAAGCATTAATTGCGATGGCCAGGCTGTTGCAAATAGGGGCGTGGGTCTCGGAGGATGACACGTGGACCCTGCCGACTGAACTTATTTGCGACGGCCAGGCCGTCCCTAATAGAGCTTTAATTGCGACGGCCTGGCCGTCGCAAATACTGCTGCGAGGCCCACCAGCCCCCCGGCGATAACTTGCAACGGCCACTTTGAGCCGTCACAATTAAGCTTATTTGCGACGGTGCCCGTTGCAAATAAGATTAATTGCGACAACTTATTTGCGACGGCTAGAAGCCGTCGCAAATAAGAAAAGTCGTCGCAAATTGCTTATTTGCGACGGTATTTGCCTTATTTGCGATGGCCCTGGCCGTCGCAAATCGTCGGGATTCCTGTAGTGTCTCCTCCATAGCCTGAAGATGAAGATAAAGATGAGGAAAGCACCGACAGTGAGGAATGAGCCACTAGATCCCTCTTCTCCTTCTTTTTGGTGTCTTGATGCCAAAGGGGGAGAGATTGAGGTGGAGTCACTAGATCCTAGCTGTAGGTTGAGAGCTGCTTTTGTGTATCTTTTTGTGTCTCTCTTTGGGTTGTAAAAACTGAATTCTGTTATCTCTACTCTTAAGTATTATGGTGTGATGGAATGACTATGGTTATGCTTATGTTATCAAATTTGTGATTTTGCTTTGAAATTGACATATATGCTTGAAATTGATATTTTCATGTCAATTACTTCATTCTCATCACGATTATTGCTCACACTCACGTAGTTTTGCACCCCACCATAAAGAGTGCACATATGACCTATATTTTCATTGCTTAACTTCTACCTAACTCATATGCGCACACTTTATAAAAATTCTGTATTTTTATCATATTTTGTGAAATCTCGATTCGTTGTCATCAATCACCAAAAAGGGGGAGATTGAAAGTGCATCTAGGCATCCCTTGTGGGTTTTGGTTGATTTATGAAAAACAAATGATATCCTAACCAAATTGTTGAGATGAGCACATGTCTTAAAAGAAATTATGAAGAAAGTGCAAAAAGAGAGGAGAATGATGATCTATATGGAAAAGAGCTCAAGAGCTGAATAGATTAGATCATTGTGTATGGAGTGTGTTGGAGAAACACACCCCAAGAGATCAATCACAAGAAAACTCACTCGCTGCATTAATTTATACAGGTCTGGACTAGTCCGATAATATTCGGACTAGTCCGATAACTCCTCTGTTCAAAATCGGAGAAGTCCTCCCAGTGCGGACTTGTCTGCACAGTCCAAGTCTACACAGACCGAACTAGTCCGATATCTTTCTGACTAAGATTGGACTATTCCTCCCCAGTGCGGGCTAGTCCTCAACTCTTCACAACTTTGCACAACATCGGACAAGTCCAATAATATCCAGACTAGTCCGATAACCACTCTGACTAAAATCAGACAAGTCCTCTAAATGCGGACTTTTCCCAATTCACTAAGGGATTCACCACAGCCGGATTAGTCCGATAATAACTGGACTAGTCCGAACTTTTCCAGATCCTAAATCTGACTAGTCCGCCCTAAGCCGGACAAGTCCGATATTACTGAGAACTTAGGATTTCTTACACGCCGAACACCGGACTAGTCCGGACTACACCACGGACTAGTCCGGACCCTCAAAACCCTAACGGTAACTTTTGGAAACACCATATAAATAGATGTGCACGACCCTACTTTCAACCATCTCGACTCCCTGTGCCGTCACACCCTCCAAGAGCTTAAAAAACACATCTCTCCATGCAATCCAGCACAAGAAGATAAAATCCTTGAGGATGCACTTTGGATCAAAGGAGAGACACGATTCCACTCATTTGAGCTCTTGGGCTTGATCTCTAACACACTCCTGTTGTTTCATTGTTGATCTTAAGAGTGTGTTCTTGGTGGTGTTTGATTTGTAATCTTGGGGAGCCCTCAACTTGTGAGAAGGCCCCTTGAACTTGGTGATTTAACCTTGTGATAGTGAAAGAGAATTGGCCTTCGCGGCGATTCGATGAGGTTAGGGTTAGTGAAGACCTGGTCCTTTTGTGGGTTCCTCAACGTGGATGTAGGTTGCCTCTGTGGGAACCGAACCACAGGATAAAATCTTGTGTCAAACTTGTTCTTAAGTTTTTCATATCATATTCTAGGGTTTACTTGATCTTGTCCATCTTACGTTAAAACATTGAAATTTGTGCTACACTTAATTTCATTGACTCAATACTTTCAAGTTACATACTATATTCCGCTGCGTACTGTGCTTGTATTGAAATCATTGATCTAACTTGATCAATCTAGTCCACACGCACCGGACTAGTCCGATTTCCTGGTATTTGATCAAGTTGCTAAGTGTTGCAGGTTCTGACCAAAAATAAAAAGGCATATTCACCCCCCTCTAGGCCACATTCAACTAGTATCAGAGCCAGGTCAGAAACCTATAACTTCTCCCGGGCCACACACGGATATCGGGCCGTCAGAGAGATCTCTCGCGCCACATGAAATCGGGCTGTCGGAGTAGTGTCCACCCGAGTGTGAAGGGGAGTAGGACCACCCGATGTGTGATGAAGGGGGAGAATTTTAAGTTTAATCCCACATCGGATATTGATGCTGGGGGAGCCCAACATATAAGGTGGAGGGAACCTCACCTATCAGGCTAGTCTTTTGAGTTGAGGTGGCCCAGGACCTTGGTTGGGGCTCCGGTTGGGTCTGTTTGCGTAGCAGGCCCGTTGCGACCTGGGCTGGCGGCAGAGGCCCGTCTGCGTGACAGGTCGGGCCGCATTCTAACACTAAACCCTTTGAGTTTCTCGTGAGAATTTGATACCGTAGAAACTTCTCAAAAAATTAAGTATGACTAGGTAACGCATATCCGACATGTAATACAAGCTCGATTCCGAAGAAAAATGAATTTACGACCCATTTTTCTCAGAAAACTCGTTTCTCGATAAAATCGAAGACTAACCCCTTTGGATTTCTGTGAACATTTGATACCGTGGAAATTTCTCAAAAATATAAGCATGACTACGTAATGCATATCTGACATCTAATACAGTCTTGATCTCGAAGAAAAATGAATCTACGACCCATTTTTGGTGGAAAACCCGATTTTTTATAAAATCGAAGGCTAACACCTTTGGATTTCTCGCGAAAATTTGATATTATCAAAACTTCTCAAAAAATTAAGAATGACTACGTAACACATATCTAACATGTAATATGCTTGATGTCGAAGAAAAATGAATTTATGAGTCATTTTTGTGAAAAACTCGATTCTGGATAAAATTGAAGGCTAACCCCTTTGATTTCTCGCGAAAATTTGATACTATCGAAACTTCTCAAAAAATTAAGTATAACTACGTAACACAAATCCAACATGTAATACAAGCTCATTCTCGATGAAAAATAAATTTATGACCCATTTTTCATAGAAAACTCTTTTCTCGATAAAATCAAAGGCTAACACCTTTGAATTTCTCGCGAAAATTTGATACCGTCGAAACTTCTCCAAAACTTAGGTATGACTAAGTAACGCATATCCAACATGTAATACAAGCACGATCATTTTTCTAATAAAACTCGATTCTCTATAAAATCGAAGGCTAACACATTTGGATTTCTCGCCAAAATTTGATATTGTAGAAACTTCTCCAAAATTTAAGTATGACTACATAATGCATATCTGACTTTTAATACAGGCTAGATCTCGAAGAAAAATGAATTTACGACCCATTTTTCTCGGAACAAACGGTTTTTTATAAAATGGAAGGCTAACTTCTTTGGATTTCTCAAGAACATTTGATACCATCAAAATTTCTCCAAAAATTGAGTATGACTAAGTCATCCAACAAGTAATAGAAGCTCAATCTTGAAGAAAAATGAATTTATGACGCAGTTTTCGCAGAAAACTTGGTTCTTGATAAAATCAAAGGATAACCCCTTCGGATTTCTTACGAAAATTTGATACCGTCGAAACTTCTCCAAAAATTAAGTATAGCTACATAACACATATCGTAATTGTAATAAAAGCTTGATCTCAAAGAAAAATGAATTTATAACCTATTTTTCTCTAAAAACCCGGTTCTTAATAAAATTGAAGGCTAACCCCTTTGGATTTCTCGCGAAAATTTGATATCATGAAAACATATATAGAACTTAAGTATGACTTCATAGCGCATATCCAACATGTAATACAAGCTCAATCTGAAAGAAAAATGAATTTACGACCTATTTTACACAGAAAACTCGGTTCTCGATAAAATTGAAGGCTAACCGCTTTGGATTTCTCACGAAAATGTGATATCGTCAAAACTTCTCCAAAAATTAAGTATGACGATGCAATGCATATCCGACATATAATACAAGATCGATCTCGAAGAAAAATGAATTTACAATCCAGTTTTCGCAGAAAACACAGTTCTTGAAAAAATCGAAGGCTAACCCCTTTGGATTTCTATCGAAAATTTGATATTATCAAAACTTCTCAAAAAATTAAGTAGACTATGTAACACATATCAGACATGTAATACGAGCTTGATCTCGAAAAAAAATGAATTTATGACCCATTTTTGTCTGAAACTCGGTTCTCGATGAAATCGAAGGCTAACCCCTTTGGATTTCTCGCGAACATTGGATATTGTTGAAACTTATAAAAAAATTAAGTATAACTACGTAAAGCATATTCTACATGTAACACAAGCTTGTTCTCGACAAAAAATAAATTTATGACCTATTTTTCGCATAAATCTCTTTTCTTGATAAAATCAAAGGCTAACACCTTTGAATTTCTCGTGCAAATTTGATACCATCGAAACATCTCTATAACTTAAGTATGACTACATAATGCATATCCGAGATGTAATATAGGCTTGATCTAAAAGAAAAATGAATCTACAACCCATTTTTGCTGGAAAACTCGATTCATGATAAAATTGAAGGCTAACCCCTTTGGATTTCTCGCGAAAATTTGATATTGTAAAAATCTTCTCAAAAAAAGTATGAGTACATAACGCATATACGACATGTAATAAGAGATCAATCTCGAAGAAAAATGAATTTAAGACCCATTTTTGCGGAAAACACGGTTCTGGATAAAATCGAAGGCTAACCCCTTTTGATTTCTCGCAAAAATTTGATACTATCAAAACTTCTCAAAAAATTAAGTATAACTATGTAATGCATATCCGACATGTAATACAAGATCATTGTAGACGAAAAATAAATTTACGACCCATTTTTCGTAGAAAACTTTTCTCGATAAAATCGAAGGCTAACACCTTTGAATTTCTCGCAAAAATTTGATACGGTCAAAACTTCTCCAAAATTTAAGTATTACTACGTAATGGATATCCGTCATGTAATACAAGCTCGATCTCAAAGAAAAATGAATTTACGACACATTTTTCTTCGAAAACTCGATTCTCAGTAAAATTGAAGGCTAACCCCTTTGGATTTCTCGCGAAAATGTGATACCGTGAAAACTTCTCTAGAACTTAAGCATGACTACGTAGCGCATATCCTACACGTAATACAAGCTCGATCTCGAATAGAAACAAATTTACGACCCATTTTGCGGAAAACTCGATCTTTGATAAAATCGAAGTCTAACCCCTTTGTATTTCTTGTGAAAATTTAATTTCGTTGAAACCTCTCTAAAAATTAAGTATCACTACGTAATGCATATCTGACATGTAATACAAGCTCGACCTTGAAGAAAATGAGTTTATGATGTAGTTTTTGCAGAAAACATGGTTCTCGATAAAATTGAAGGCTTACCCATTTGGATTTCTCGCGAAAATTTGATAACGTGGAAACATCTCTAAAACCTAAGTATGAATAAGTAACGCATATCTAACATGTAATACATGCTAGATCTCGAAGAAAAATAAATTTATGACCCATTTTTCGCGGAACAATCGGTTTTTGATAAAATCAAAGGCTAACCCCTTTGGATTTCTCGAGAAAATTTGACACCCTTTAAACTTCTCCAAAAATTGAGTATGACTATGTAACTCATATTCGACATGTAATACATGCTCAATATTTAAGAAAAATGAATTTACGACCTATTTTTCGCGCAAAACTCAGTTCTCGATAAAATCGAATGCTATCCCCTTTGGATTTCTCGCAAAAATATAATACTGTCAAAACTTCTCCAAAAAATAAGTATGACTACATAATGCATATCCGACATGTAATACAAGCTCGATCTCGAAGAAAAATGAATTTATGATGCAGTTTTCGCAGAAAACTTAGTTTTTGTTAAAATCGAAGGCTAACCCCATTGGATTTCTCGCAAAAAATTGATACTGTCAAAACTTCTCAAAAAATTAAGTACGACTACATAACGCATATTCGAATTGTAATAGAAGCTCAATCTCGAAGAAAAATGAATTCATGACCCATTTTTTGTGTAAAACTCGGTGGATAAAATCGAAGGTTGAACACTTTGGATTTCTCGCAAAAAATTATAACATCGAAACTTCTCAAAAAATTAAGTATAACTACGTAATGCATATACGACATGTAATACAAGCTCATTCTTGAGGAAAAATAAATTTATGACTCATTTTTCACAGAAAAATCTTTTCTCGATGAAATCGAAGGCTAACACCTTTGAATTTCTAGCAAAAATTTGATATCATCGAAACTTCTCCAAAAATTAAGTATGACCACATAATGCATATTCGACATGTAATACAAGCTCGATCTCGAAGAAAAATGAATTTATGATACAGTTTTCGCAGAAAACTCAGTTCTTGATAAAATCGAAGGCTAACCCCATTGGATTTCTCACGAAAATTTGATACTACCAAAAACTTCTCAAAAAATTATGTATGACTACATAATGCATATTTGACATGTAATACAATCTCGATCTTAAAGAAAAATAAATTCATGACCAATTTTTTGTGTAAAACTCAGTTTTGGATAAAATCGAAGGCTGGCCCCTTTGGATTTCTCACGAAAATTTATAGTATCAAAATTCTAAAAAAATTAGGTATAACTACATAATTCATATACGACATGTAATACAAGCTCGTTCTCGTGGGAAAATAAATTTATGACCCATTTTTCACAGAAAAATCTTTTCTCGTTGAAATCGAAGGCTAACACCTTTGAATTTCTAGCAAAAATTTGATATCGTCGAAACTTCTCCAAAAATTAAGTATGAGCACGTAACGCATATCCGACATGTAATCGAAGCCCGATCTCGAAGAAAAATGAATCTACAACCCATTTTTGGTGGATAATTCGATTCTCGATAAAGTCGAAGGCTAATCCCTTTGGATTTCTCGCTAATATTTAATATTGTCAAATCTTCTCAAAAAATAAAGTATCACTACTACCCATATCCGACATGTAATAAGAGCTCGATCTCGAAGAAAAATAAATTTATGACCCTTTTTTGGGAAAAACTTGGTTCTGGATAAAATCGAAGGCTAACCGATTTTGATTTATCGCGAAAATTTGATACTATCAAAACTTCTTAAAAAATTAAGTCTAACTACGTAACGCATATCCGACATGTAATACAAGCTTGTTCTGGACAAAAAATAAATTTACGATCCATTTTTCGCAGAAACCTCTTTTCTTGATAAAATCGAAGTCCAACACCTTTGAATTTCTTGCGAAAATTTGATACCAGCGAAACTTCTCAAAAAATTAAGTATGACTATGTAACGCATATCTGACATGTAATACAAGCTTTATCTCGAAGAAAAATGAATTTATGAGCCATTTTCTCAGAAAACTTGGTTCTCGATAAAATTGAATGCTAACCCATTTCGATTTTCCGCGAAAATTTGATACCATGGAAACTTCTCCAAAAATTGAGTATGACTACGTAATGCATATCTGACATGTAATACAAGCTCAATATTGAAGAAAAATAAATTTATGACCCATTTTTCGCGGAAAACTCAGGTATCGATAAAATCGAATGCTACCCCCTTTGGATTTCTCGCGAAAATATAATACCATTGAAACTTCTGCAAAATTTTAAGTATGACTCTGTAACGCATATCCGACATGTTATACAAGCTCGATCTTGAAGAAAAATGAATTTATGATCCAGTTTTTGTAGAAAACTCGGTTCCTGATAAAATCGAAGGCTAACCCATTTGGATTTCTCGTGAAAGTTTGATACCGTCAAAACTTCTCCAAAAATTAAGAATGACTACATAGTGCATATACGACATGTAATACAAGCTCGATCTTGAAGAAAAATGAATTTATGACTTATTTTTCTCAGAAAACTCGTTTCTTGACAATCGAAGGCTAACCCCTTTGGATTTCCCGCGAAAATTTAATACTGTGGAAACTTCTCTAAAACTTAAGTAGACTACGTAATGCATATCTAACATGTAATACAAGCTCGATCTCGAAGAAAAATGAATCTACGACCCAATTTTCATCGAAAACTCGGTTCTCAATAAAATCGAAGGATAACCCCTTTGGATTTCCTGCGAAAAATTGATACTGTCAAAAATTCTCCGAAAATTAATTATGACTATGTAACATATATCCAACATATAATACAAATTTGATCTTGAAGAAAAATGAATTTATGACCCATTTTTCGTAAAAAACCCAGTTCTGGGAGAAAATCAAAGGCTAATCCCTTTGGATTTCTCATGAAAATTTGATACCGTCAAAACTTCTCCAAAAATTAAGTCTGACTATGTAATGCATATCCGACATGTAATACAAGCTCGATCTTGAAGAAAAATGAATTTATGACCCATTTTTCTAAAAAAATCGTTTCTTGATAAAATCGAAGGCTAACCCCTTTTGATTTCTCGTGAAAATTTGATATCGTGGAAACTTCTCTAAAACTTAAGTATGACTACATAACCCATATCCAACCTGCAATACAGGCTCAATCTCGAATAAAAATGAATCTACGACCCATTTTTGGTGGAAAACTCGGTTCTTGATAAAATCGAAGGCTAACCCCTCTAAATTTCTCACGAAAATTTGATATTGTCAAAACTTCTCAAAAAACTAAGTATGACTACATAACACATATACTACATGTAATATGAGCTCCATCTCAAAGAAAAATGAATTTATGACCCATTTTTGTGGAAAATCCGGTTCTGGATAAAATCGAAGGCTGACCCTTTGGATTTCTCGCGAAAATTTGATACTATCAAAACTTCTCAAAAAATTAAGTATAACTACGTAACGCATATCCGACATGTAATACAAGCTCGTTATCGACAAAAAATAAATTTACGACCCATTTTTCACAGAAAACTCTTTTCTCAGTAAAAGTGAAGGCTAACATCTTTGAATTTCTTGCGAAAATTGATATCGTCGAAACTTCTCAAAAAATTAATCATGACTACGAAACGCATATTTGACATGTAATCTGATATACATCGAAATTGGTTCGGCGAAGGGTGGCCCGATCCTCACGACAGGAGGTTCACGAACAAGATAACTTGCTGTAGAAACAGCACGGATAACTAGCTTTATACCTGACCAAGGTTGGATGCGACCAAGCGACGAGGAGAGAGACACCGAAACCGCGAATACTTCGACTCGATCTCCAAACGACCGCATAACCACAACCGGAGCTAATCCACACAAGACGGGGCAGCCGTACTGGAACTTGCAGAGCATGAATTAGTGGATCTCAGAGAGATCTCTCCACAAGTTCAAGAAGAACAAGTAAGAACAAGGGTTGAGTAAGACACTCAAGCAGCTCGGCTGCAAATATTACTGGAATAATCTTAATTCATCAAAAAGTCCTTCTTGGCTTACAAAAGAGGGGTATTTATACCAACAACTAGTCTAAAAATAGATGTGAACTGAAAAAACCACGTGGGAAGGTGGAAGGCCAACTGGCTTGATCATTCATGCAATGGTCATCAATTTCCCGCATGTCTTCTGCCTTTTGAGTGGTCTTCAGTGTTTTAATTATAACTCCACCTAGGGACATCCAAAAGACATGGGACCAGAAGCGTTGGAAAGATAATTTGATAAAATTTCACACAATGTGTAGCAGGCTTCACGAAATATTGTAGAGTCATACAGTTTCTCATGGAAACTTGGATATCGGGCTGACTGTTGATCTTCTGAACAGTCTGCACCAAAAGCACTCGGCTGCCAAGCTGGGAGCTCTAAAGCACTCGACACTTAGTGGTATTAAAATTTTACTTCAACACCTTTCCAACAAGTACTCATGGACCTTCACAGCTTCTATGAATCAAGAGATATGATTGTTTCTTCATGACAGTTCTGCCAGGCCAAACTGGTTCGACGTAGTTCTCCTCTCTAGTTCAGTCTTGGCATGTCCTTGTCATCCTCCTTGGTGAACCTGAGTAATAGAAACATGTACGATTTAGGAAGTATATAATTCTCATTAATAAATGGAATTTCACAAAGTAGCGCGTGCACCTCTTGTTGTAGCTGTTTAGTTCGGCTACGAATAATTGGTCCATCGAAAACATGAGCTGGTGCAGCTTGACTTGATGATTGTTCCATCTTGCTTGATGTAGTCGGTATACTTGATGGTGTGGTCGGCCTGGGCATATCATCCCCCCCCCCCTTGAAAAAGAGTCGTCCTCGACTCCTCCAATCCAAAGAATGGAGAGAGGTCGGACACATTGAAACTGGTACTTACACCATAAGTACTTGGCAGATCAATTTCATAAGCGTTGTCGTTGATCTTGCGCAGAACTTTGAATGGTCCGTCAGCCCGGGGTTGCAACTTGTTCTTGCGCAGCTCTGGAAAACGATCCTTTCGAAGGTGCACCCAAACCAAGTCCCCTGGTTCGAACAACACCTTCCTGCGACCCTTGTTAGCGTGCTTCTCATACTTCTTGGTCATCTTTTCAATATTGGCCCGAGCCCTATCATGAATGTTCTTTACAAATTTAGCTCGCTTGCTTGCATCGAAGTTCACACGTTCCTGCATGGGTAAAGACAAAAGATCTATGTGAGCAGTGGGTGTGAATCCATATACAATTTCAAATGGACAAAATCTAGTGGTTGAGTGTACTGCCCTATTGTATGCAAACTCAACATGTGGCAAGCTTTCTTCCCATAGTTTTAGGTTCTTCTTAAGGACAGCTCGAAGCTACATTGATAGTTTTTGATTCACAACTTCAGTTTGGCCGTCCGTTTGCGGATGACATGTTGTGGAGAACAACAGTCTTGTCCCAAGTTTGCCCCACAATGTCTTCCAAAAGTAGCTCAAGAACTTGGTGTCACGATCCGACACAATGGTACGTGGCATTCCATGTAGTCGCACGATTTCCCTGAAAAATAATTCAGCAATACGGGAAGCATCATCGCTCTTGTGGCAAGGAATAAAATGTGCCATTTTTCTGAAACGATCAACCACGACAAAAATTGAATCCCTCCCCCCTTTGGTCCGTGGTAACCCAAGAACAAAATCCATTGAAATATCCTCCCAAGGTGCATTAGGAATAGGAAGGGGAGTATATAAACCATGTGGGTTTAGACGAGACTTAGCTTTGTGGCAGTTTTCGCAACGAAGAACATGTGTCTCTACATATCGTCGCATTTTTGGCCAAAATAAATGGTCAGCCAGCACTTGCTCCGTCTTCTTGGCTCCAAAATGGCCCATAAGTCCACCTGCATGAGCTTCCTGCAAGAGTAAAAGTCGGGTAGAGCAATTTTGAATACAAAGTTTGTTAGTGCGAAATAAAAATCCATCATGCACATGATACTTTTCCCATCCTTTGCCATTACGGCACTTGGCATATGGTTCAGCAAAGTACGAATCAATGGCATATAATTCCTTTATACTTTCCAATCCGAGAATTTTAGCATCAAGTTGTGTGAGCAAAGCATGACGTCGAGATAAAGCATCAGCTACAATATTGTCTTGACCTTTCTTATATTTGACAATATAAGGAAAGCACTCAATAAATTCACTCCACTTAGCATGTCGTTTATTCAATTTTAGTTGTCCCTTAATATGTTTCAATGATTCATGGTCTGAATGTATTACAAATTCTTTAGGATAAAGTTAGTGTTGTCAAGTTTCCAAACTCCGAACGAGAGCATATAATTCTTTATCATAAACTGAATAATTCAAAGTCGGATCACTTAGCTTTTCACTGAAGAATGCAATTGGTCTCTTTTCTTGCATCAGCACGCCTCCAATCCCAACTCCACTTGCATCACATTCAATTTCAAATGTCTTGTTGAAATCTGGAAGTGCAAGGACTGGGGATGTTGTGAGCTTCCTCTTTAATTCTTCAAAAGCCTTTTGTTGTGCTTCTTCCTATTTGAAAGGTACGTCTTTCTTGGTCAGCTCATTGATTGGAGCAGCGATCGTGCTGAAATCTTTCACGAAGCGCCGGTAGAAACCAACAAGTCCAAGGAAGCTTCTCACATGGCTCACGTTCTGTGGGGGCCTCCATTCTTGTACAGCCTTGACTTTCTCAACATCCACCTCCACGCCTTGTCGTGAAACAACAAAACCAAGGAAAACTACCTTGTCGGTGCAGAAGGTGCACTTCTCAAGGTTAGTGTACAATTTTTGTTTACGAAGGACAACAAGTACGCTTTGGATATGTGCAACATGTTCTTCAAGAGTCTTGCTGTAGATTAGGATGTCATCAAAATAAACCACAACAAATTTACCAATGAAGGTTCTAAGCACATGATTCATTAATCGCATAAATGTACTAGGTGCATTGGTTAAACCGAAGGGCATCACTAACCATTCATACAATCCAAATTTTGTTTTAAAGGTTGTTTTCCACTCATCTCCTTCTTTCATACGAATTTGATGATAGCCACTTCCTAAATCAATTTTAGTGAAAAAATTAGCACCACTAAGTTTATCAAGCATATCATCTAAGTGAGGAATGGGATGCCTATATCTTACTGTGATGTTGTTAATTTCGCGGCAATCCACACATAGTCTCCAAGACCCATCTTTCTTAGGTACTAAAAGAACAGGGACAGCACAAGGGGAAAGACTTTCCTGTACATACCCTTTTTTCATCAATTCCTCCACTTGTCGCTGAATTTCTTTTGTCTCCTCTGGGTTGGTGCGGTATGCAGCCCTGTTCGGAAGTGACACACCAGGAACCAAGTCAATTTGATGATCGATCCCTCTCTTAGGTGGCAGTCCTGGTGGTACTTCGTCTGAAAAGACATCTTCATATTCCTGCAAGACATTCAAAAGAGTACTCAGCAGGGTAGAGGGTAAGGCATTAGTAGAAAGAAAAGTGTCCTTGTACATAAGTACAAAGAACATGGCATTGGGTTCCCTCAACGCTTTGATATCCCCCTTCCTAGCCATCATTACTAAACCCTCTTTTCCCGGTTTCTGGGTTCCTTGTAGCTGTGGGGTTTGATTTGGCTGTGTACACTATTCCTTACTATTTTTGTGGCTCACTCGCAAGTGGTGCTCGCTCTCGCGCCGTTTCTTCCTGATATCATCCTTCAAAATTTCTTCCGGTGTCAAAGGAAGCAAGGAAATTCGCTCTCCTTTGTACACAAAAGACAGCTTGTTGGTCCTTCCAAAAATCTGTACATCACGATCATATAGCCATGGTCGACCGAGCAAAAGCTGGCAGGCTTGCATAGGCACCACGTCGCACTCCACATGATCATTGTATTTACCAACAGAGAATGGTACAGTCACAGTATGACTGACACGTAGCGCACCACAATCATTAAGCCACTGCATCTTGTATGGACTTGGATGACGCCGTGGTTTCAGTCCCAATCTGTCCACCAATTCTTGGCTAGCAATATTATTGCAGCTGCCATTATCAACGATGATGCGACACACCTTATCTTTGATTAGTCCACGGGTATGGAACAAATTACGTCGCTGCCTGTTGTCTTCCTTTTCTGCTGTTACACTAAGCACTCATAGAGAAATAAAGCAATTATGTTCCCCTTCTTCAGGCAGGATCTCATTCCCATCCTCCTCAATTTCTTCATCACATATCTGTCCAGCATCTTTCGGATCAGTCTCGGATTCCCATTCACCTTTCTCATTCAACAACATAGTCCTCTTGCTTGGGCATTGGGCAGCAATGTGCCCACGCCCGTGGCATTTATGGCATACAATTTCTCTGCTTCGGGAAGAAGATGTAGCTCCCGGGACATTGCTGTGGGCTGCTGATCTTGCAGCGGGTCGCTGCTGAGTTGTTGGTGATGACGCAGTGGAGGCTGCCATCTTCGATGGAACAAATGATTGAGAAGACTTGGATGCAGCCCCTTGAGATCGTCCACCACCATAGGAAGTACTTGACTGCTGTTTGCGCCATGGGGCAACAATAGAATAACTGCCATAAGATTTTCCACGTGACTCTTGCTGAATCTTTTTCTCTGTTTGCATAGCTTGATCAACAAGATCCTGCAATGTACGATACGGAAACATCTCCACAAAACCAGAAATTTCTTCATTAAGACCTCCTAGAAATCTTGCCATTGTTGACTTTGCATCTTCTCTTATTCCCGCCCGCACCAACAGCAGCTCCATCTCCTTGAAATACTCATCAACTGATCTCTTCCCTTGCTTTAACATTTGCAACCGGTTCCTGAGATCACGCTGATAGCTAGATGGCACGAATCGCCTTCTCATCACTTGCTTCATCTCCTCCCATGTATTGATATGTCCACGTCCCAAATCACGTTGATTCTCCTGCACTTGGTTCCACCAAGTGAGAGCGTATCCAGAGAATTCCACCGAAGCAAGATTCACACGGCACTGAGTCGAAAGATTATGTACTTGGAATATTTGATCACACTGCTCAACCCATTCAAGAAATTCATCAGGATTCTCCTTTCCAGTAAACTTTGGAATACTCAATTTGACACGAGCGATGTTATTTGGGTTGTCATGAGGACGTCGACCACGATGGTATTCCCTTTCTTCAAAATCAGCAGGCCGGCGATGATGACGCCGATCAAACCTGCCTTCTTGACCAAAAGGATTTTCATCATCATGAGATCCTTCTTCATGATCTTGATCTTCAAACTCTTCGTCTTCAAAATGTACGCGGCGACCATCAGCATTGCGCCTATGTGCACGACGCCCACCATGGTAATTATTAAAATCAGCATGGCGACCACCACCAGATCCGTCAGGGCCATGTCCAAAGCGATTGAATCCATGGCTGAAACCAGAATTCTCATCGCCGGACTCCTCTCGATGACGGTCCTCTTGATAACGACATGCTCGACATACTCCAGCCGCGGGAGGACGCTCATCGAGGAGCCTGCCCATGGCCTCCATGAGTGAATCAGCCATGCAACACATCTCATCCCGTGAGACAGGGGGTTCCCTATCACCATGGTGTCCACCATGAACACTTGAATCTGAGTCTGCCATGTTAGGAGCAGCAAGAAAAAAAAAGAAATATATATGTGGACACACTCGATCTCACCTCTTACTTACCCAAGTTCTTGCCCGATCTCAAGAACTGTGATGGTGCTGGTGTGACAGCTTCAACGGAGGTGGTAAAGAGGCCGTAAGGAGTACAAATCGGAAGTCCCGGTTCAGGTTTTTGGTGGAGCTATAGGTGGCTGAACAAGGAGGGCTACGGTACTGCCAATCAAGTGAAAAAAGATGTGCTCAAAAGATAATTTTTTTTGCTGCTATCAAGATTACCACCAACTTGGATATGAAAACTAAAAATTTCAACACCCAACCGTAACACAAAATTCTTCAGAATCTTTTCACTTGTGCTCTCTCTTTTTTTTTACTGTATTCTTTCTTTCTTCTTTTTTTTATAACACTAACAGGGGTGCTGATTACAAAAGATATAGGTAAACGGTAGTGACGAGCAACTGGAAGAACACAAACACAAGATAACAGTACCGTCAAAAGGGCTATAGGTATTTTTTTAGGCTTTGGACTATAGGACAAACAAATATATGTAAAAGATAAACACAGGGATGAATATGTGGATGGTGAAAACTGTAACAGGTTGAAAAAGGGTGGGAGGGTGGGTGATAAAAAAAATGAACCTACCGTGACAACGATAGCTCTGATTACCACATGATATACATCGAAATTGGTTCGGCGAAGGGTGGCCCGATCTTCATGGCAGGAGGTTCACGAACAAGATAACTTGCTGTAGAAACAGCACGGATAACTAGCTTTAAACCTGACCAAGGTTGGATGCGACCAAGCGACAGGGAGAGAGACACCGAAACCGCGAAGACTTCGACTCGATCTTCGAACAACCGCAGAACCACAACCGGAGCTAATCCACACAAGACGGGGCAGCTGTACTGGAACCCGCAGACCATGAATTAGTGGATCTCAAAGAGATCTCTCCACAAGTTCAAGAAGAACAAGGAAGAACAAGGGTTGAGTAAGACACTCAAGCAGCTCGGTTGCAAATATCACTGGAATAATCTTAATTCATCAAAAAGTCCTTCTTGGCTTACAAAAGAGGGGTATTTATACCAACAACTAGTCTAAAAATAGATGTGAACTGAAAAAGCCACGTGGGAAGGTGGAAGGCCAACTGGCTTGATCATTCATGCAATGGTCATCAATTTCCCGCATGTCTTCTGGCCTTTTGAGTGGTCTTCAGTGTTTTAATTATAACTCCACCTAGGGACATCCAAAAGACATGGGACCAATTGCATTGGAAAGATAATTTGATAAACTTTCACACAATGTGTGTGCTTCACAAAATATTGTAGAGTCATACGGTTTCTCACGGAAACTTGGATATCGGGCTGACTATTGATCTTCTAAACAGTCTGCACCAAAAGCACTCGGCTGCCAAGCTGGGAGCTCTAAAGAACTCGGCACTTAGTGGCATTAAAAGTTTACTTCAACACCTTTCCAACAAGTACTCATGGACCTTCACAGCTTCTATGAATCAAGAGATATGAATGTTTCTTCATGACAGTTCTGCCAGGCCGAACTGGTTCGACGTAGTTCTCCTCTCTGGTTCAGTCTTGGCGTGTCCTTGTCATCCTCCTTGGTGAACCTGAGTAATAGAAACATGTATGATTTAGGAAGAATATAATTCTCATTAATAAATGGAATTTCACAAAGTAGCGCGTGCACCTCTTGTTGTAGCTGTTTAGCTCGGCTACGAGTAATTGGTCCATCGAAAACATGAGCTGGTGCAGCTTGACTTGATGATTGTTCCATCTTGCTTGATGTAGTCGGTATACTTGATGGTGTGTTCGGCCTGGGCATATCATAAGCCAAGCTCGATCTCGAAGAAAAATGAATTTACGACCAATTTTTTGCAGAAAACTCGGGTCTTGATAAAATCAAAGGCTAACACTTTGTATTTGTTGCGAAAATTTTAGACCGTCAAAACTTCTTCAAAAATTAGGTATCACTATGTAACGCATATCCAACATGTAATACAAGCTTGATCTAAAAGAAAAATGAATTTACGACCCATTTTTCTTAGAAAACTTAATTCTCAATAAAATCAAGGGCTAACCCCTTTGGATTTCTCGCGAAAATTTGATACCGTGGAAACTTCTCTAAAACTTGAGTATGACTACGTATCGCATATCCAACATGTAATACAAGTTCATCCTCAAAGGAAATGAATTTACGACCCATTTTTCACAGAAAACTCGGTTCTCGATAAAATTGAAGGCTAACCGCTTTGAATTTCACGTGAAAATTTGATACCGTCGAAACATCTCCAAAAATTAGGTATGACTACGTAATGCATATCCGACATGTAATATAAGCTCGATATCGAAGAAAAATGAATTTATGACCCATTTTTCTCAGAAAACTTGGTTCTCGATACAATCGAAGGCTAACCCCTTTGGATTTCTCGCAAAAATTTGATACTGTGGAAACTTCTCTAGAACTTAAGTATGACTATGTAGCGCATATACGACATCACTACGTAAGAAAGGCTCATACGAGATGAGCCCGAACTAAGAACGGAGACGAACAAACTGTGCATCTTCGTCGTCGCGTCTCGTATTACGTTGGCATCTGAGATGGGCTTCAAGGCGCGTCACCGATCAAACAAGGTACGAAACACGCTCAAAAGAAGCACATCTCCTTTATTTTTGTCATAACTGATGGTCTTTACAGTGTCATTAGAGATGTCGCTGGCTCGCGTCGCCCACTGTTGACGGCTCCTAAGATATACTAACAAATCATCCCCGAAAATGGCGCCAGAAATGCTTGTTGGTATTTCTTATGCACCATTAACTAAACATCTCCAACTGATGTGTCAGAAATGCTTGTTAATGGTTCTATTGGATCACAAAGTGAATTTCGCAAGCGCACGGAAATATCATTGTAGCATTTCCCCTTAAGAGTATTCCCAAGGGTTTCATTTATTGGATCCCAAAGGAAGACAGGGAAGAGGTATAACAATCATCAAGTGGAAAGGGTAGAAAGTTCTAGGTAAGAATCTAGTAAGGATGGATAAAATAATAGTGGAGGTAGTGTGACAAAGCAAAAGCTTTCAAGTCTAAGGGGGATAAGAGGATCATAGAGGTTAGTTAAGGTTTAGAGTTATGGAGGTACTCCTACTATGCTCTATTGTACATATACATAGTCTAAACTAATTATCCATAAGCTAGATCAATAGTGAATACTTATGCTATGTGGTTCAACACATCGGGCATGGGCTTACCCATAGCAATACTAGGGCGACTCCCGACAAGAGCCTGTGGCATAGCCGAACGTGGAGGATTACAAAGGATAGATAGGGTTGTCACCACCTACTCCCTACCTCTTCAATCTGTGGGTCCACAAGACATCCAGTGCTACTTAGCTATCCTAGCACCATGCTAGCATATTAAGTAATTACCTTAAGAGCCTAGGCACAAGCCATCCTAAGGCAATGAATTGAATCATCATTGAACCAATGTTGATACACAACATAATCATCCATACTAACCTAGTTATGTTATAATTAACTAGACTATAATGGGGGTCTATAGGTTCTATGATAATGAGATATGTTCATGATGAAACAGTCATAGAAGCTATACCTTCCACATACATGGACTCCACAATCAAACAAGAAATGCTTTGCCCAAGTATATGTATAAGTAGAGACTAAAGATACTATATTTATTATGCATAAAGTGACAAATACAAGAAAGAATACATGAGCCATACCTTTCCTAATGTAGGATCGGGAAGAGAGAGACTCCTTACTCCTTTCCCAATTTGGACTTGGGACTAGCGACTCTCCTCTCTACAACCTAACTCCTCTAAGACTATGGATGATAGTGTATACAATAGAGATGAAGCTCAAGTGGTGTGTGTTGAAGTGAGGGGTAGGGGGTCCTATTTATATTAGTGTTGAGGTCGGTTCCCGCCACCAAAAGCGCGCGAATCAGTCACCATTGACTCCTTCAAGCCAGGAGGAGCCAACACGCGTCGTTTGACAGCGTTTGGCGCCAGGAAGGGGTCGGCCGAACCCCTGGTTCGGCCGACCTAGTCAGCACTCCTAACGTGGAGTGCTTCCTCCATGTGGCTGCCAGGTGGGCCCCCTTAATGTATCTGGGTGATACACCATTGGATCTCCTTGGATACTTCTATTTGTGGGCCATTTGATCCATGGGATGCCACATGTCGTTGCCTGATTGGCTGGGATGATATTTTATAGGATTGGTACCTCTACATTTCCTAATTTCCTGCATAAAATGTTGCATACACATATTTCTCCAAGTCCAAGTGGAATTGGGTTAGATAGAAAGGTGATGTGTGCAAGAAATGACAAATCCTTCACATAATTGAGTTAAATTAATGGATGAAATTGGTATATAACAGCTGTCAACAAACTCCCCCGAGCTTATCCTTTGCTCGTCCCGAGCAAAGTCAAGACTTTAGGTTGATGATCAGGAGTTGCTACAATGTCTTGTTTTCAAAAGTATCTAATGCACAACAAGATACTCAACCTAGTATTGCAGAAATTCGCTATGATACTCTACCTTTCTTAAGTTATCATGGGGCTTATGCTTTTTCATATTCATGAGTAGTTGAAATGTAGAATAGCAAATGGAGCAAACATAGCCTAGAAATCAAGTTCCACTTAAATCCCGGAGAATTCAATTTAGATATTAAGTACCCCAATTTTATTCTCTCAATCACTCCTTTGTGGATAGTTGGAAATATTTCCTCACCAAAGCATTGTGCCTCTATTCCTACTCATTGAATATGGCTTGTATGTGGAGCTTGGTAAGGAAAGTAAGTAGGCATATTTGAATCACATATATTGCTAAGTCAAAACTTAGGAGAATTCAAATCAAAATTTTTTGATTCAAGACTAGTGCATGTGTGATGGAGTGGAAGTGGATATGGATACTTGAGATAACTCCTTTTTGGTATAATTTCTCTTTCTTTTGCAGGGATGAAACATGGCTACTTTTCTTTTCTCTTTTTTTCTCATGCTTATGATGTAAGCATGTTTTTTTTCAATTTCTTTTTGTAGCCATGTCTTCTACTCCCTTTCTTTGCAATGAATTTTGAAGAGAGTGCTAAACATGAATAACATGGAGTTTCTCTTTTTGTTGTGGTATGGTGGATATGATGGACGTTTGCTTACTTCTAGTGTAGAAGTATAGCATGTGCAAGTGAAGTCTTGAATTAAAAAAGAGTTGAATGATTTCTCACATAGGTCTATACTAGTTTGACTAGGCTCAATGTGAAAGCAAATAGCATATGCATAAGGTTTTGTCTATGTATGAACATCATATGGCTTTGGTAGGTATTTCCAATCAATTGAGAGAAACTTAAATCTTTTTAGAATTTCTCCGAAAATCTAAGTTTTACTTTCAAACTAGGACTAGCAGCCCTATTACTAATTCTAATCTTACAACAACCTAGAATTAGATTAAGCTTTTGCTAACCAAAACTTCCAAATTAAGGTAAAAGTATTTCAAACCAATGAAAGCAATATTCGGAGAGTAGCAAGTTGTAAACTAGAGACTTAGAAAAAAAAACAGAGCAATTATTCATCATTTTATCTATGTTAATTCTAAATCATTCTTACCGCACATCTTTACTCGATGAAAGCAAATCTAACCTATTTTTATATATATTTATTATTTTTTTTAAATGCAAGGTGGATGATGGATGGATGGAAAATAAATATGCAAGGAATGTGATACATGTTACCTCAAGTGGGGGTCCTCCCCCAAGCTTGTTCTTCAACTACCACCAAGCTTCGTATGTCGAGGTTGTTGTCATGAAGAAGTTGGTGTGGGTTGCTTCTCTCTTCCATGGGAGTGTCCTCACACACACTTCTCCTCCTTGGGCTTGTACCCATGGAAGAGAGGCGTGCACTAGAACCTTCACCATGGCTTGAGCTTGCAGCCCCCTTCCTCTTTCTGAACAACCTCTTCATGTCTTTTTGAGTTTAACAAGCAAGAACAAAACAAGGCGAGAAAAATCCGAAAAGAAGCGATGTTTGGAAAACAAAACTCTAAACAAATTTTCTCCTCTTGAAAGCTTGAGTGTAAAATGCAAATGCAAACAATAGAAAATCTTTTTGGGGATGGATTTGAGCAAGAGTGTTGCAATAAAGAGCAAGAAAAACAAGGTGAGCTAGGGAGTGACTTGGGGAGGTGTAAAAAAGTTGTAGGGTGTAAAAAAGTTGTAATAAAG
The DNA here is from genome assembly GCA_036927565.1 of Tuctoria greenei. Taxonomy (NCBI): domain Eukaryota; kingdom Viridiplantae; phylum Streptophyta; class Magnoliopsida; order Poales; family Poaceae; genus Tuctoria; species Tuctoria greenei. The sequence goes on from JAYESD010000008.1 coordinate 37,808,298, forward strand.
ATGTGGTGTGTGAAGAGAAGTGCTCCTCACGGCCACAATTTATAGGGTGCACCCTCCAACGGTCACTTGGGGTTCAAAATATAGCCGTTGGAGGAAGGGGAGCCAATTTGGCCCCACTCCCTCTTCGGCCGACCAGGGGTTTGGCCGACCTGACAGGTGCCCCCCTGGTTCCCCTTTTGGCAAGTGGCTCCCCAACGGCTATAAAGTTAGCACGTCGGTGAAATGCCACATGTGCAGCTCAGAAAAAAAGTTGTTTTTCAAATAAAAACCTTTTTTCAAATCTAATAAAAAAATTTCTTTTGAAAAGAAAGAAAGAAAAATAATAGTTGAGAATATAAGATTCTCAACTTGCTAGGAAAAATCAAATATGCAATGGGAAAATGCAAACGAGGTGGAAAAAAGAAAGAAAAACAAATTGGGATAATTACCAATTTAACCTATTGGCGTAGGTCTCACCACCATCCGATGAGATGGACATTCCTCCGTCTTCATTTCACATCCGGGCTGGAGGGATGGGCTCGGACGGCTTGTCTTGCTTCTTCCGCCATTCCTTCCTTGGCGGCTTGATTGACTTGGGCCTTCGGGAAGGTCCAGACGATTCCGTCGCCTTTGGATATAGGCGTGGTCAAAATGACGGATTCTCCTCGTAGATTAATCTTCTCATGAATGCAATGAGTGAGTCCACCTTTGGAGGTGTGACTTTGACCTCTCTGATGTGTTTATCATTCGACCCATACTTGATTCGAATAATGGAGCGTTGCTCTGATCTTGGCCGAAAGTTAAACTTTTCCTCCTTGCCATTGATATGGAAGTGGATTTCTCCAGCTCCCACATCTATGCGAGCTTTTGCAGTGCTGAGGAATGGGCACCCAAGAATGAGTGGTGTATCCTTCTCAGTGTCCATGTCTAGCACCACAAAATCCACGGGTATGAAGCAGTTCCGGATCTTCACCGGGACGTCTTCAGCAATACCCGCTGGATAACGGACTGAAGAGTCAGCTAGTTGTAGCTGCATTGGTGTTGGAGTCAGCTCTGTGAAGCTCAGCTGGTCGAACACAACCTTGGGCATCACACTGACACTTGCTCCCAGATCACAAAGTGCTTTGTCATAGTGGTGAGCCCCAATTGAGCATGAAATGGTAGGACATCCAGGGTCCTTTTTCTTTTCAGGAAGCCTATTGAGGATGGATGCACTGCAGTCTTCCGTAAGCTTGACGACCTCAGTGGTGGGCCATGGCCGTTTGTTGCTCAGTATGTCCTTGAGATAGCGAGCATAAGTGGGTACTTGCATCACATTAATCAAGGTCACATTGATTGGATATTTTGGATGATCTCAACAAAATGGTTGAATTTCTCATCCACTGTTGGCTTCCTTTGTGTGTGAGGGAATGGCAATAAGTTGGTGTCTTCAAAGTGTTTGGCCATTCTCTCACCAAGTAATTCACTTGGGACACCCTCCTTCTTAGGCCCAGTTGTCCTCTTTTTTGTGGGATATGGTGGGTCACGAGTGGTCTTTCCTTCTCTCGTAACCACTGCATTGACATTATCCCGTGGAGCTTCTGGCTACCCCAAAATTCTGTTGTTTTCCAATGGAGGGACAACTACAGAAAGTTATGCCAGCTGAGTCTCCAACATCTTGTTGAAGCGTAGTTGATTCTTGAATGCTGAGGGTAGTCCTTCAATCTTGGCATTGATGTTTTCCAGGGTCTTGTCATTAGTTGATAGCTTCTTGGATAGGGCATCGTTGATCTTGAGCTGGCTAATGGAAGTTCTCTCAAGTTCGGCTGATTTCCAGGGTTGCCATTGTTGTTGTACCCTCCTTGAAAGAATGGGCGTTGTTCACCCCACCCTTGACCTCATGGACGATAGCCATTGTTGTTGTTGAAATTTCTGTTGTTGGCAAGGTATAGGGCTCCGCACGAGTTTTTGGGCAATCATTGCCCATATGACCCGTGTTGCCACAGACTTCACACGTGATGTGAGAGTCTAGGGCATAGGCATTGCCAGACACTTCACCACTGGCTTGTCCATCAATTTTCTTCATTAGGAGGTCCAATTTTGCAGCGATCATGTCTACCTCCTTCAAGGTGTGCATGCCTCGCTGTCGGGTATGGAGACGCTCATCGTTTCATCCCATGTTGGACACCAACTTCTCAATAAGATATTTAGCTTTTGACACCATCAATGAGAAGAAGGCTCCTCCAGCAGCAGCATCCAAATGGTCACGAGCTGATGGGATCAGCCCGTTATAGAAATTCTGAATAAGGAGCCAGTCATCCATCCCATGGTGGGGAAAGACTAGGATGTACTCTTGAAGCCTTTCCCATGCCTCGGGAATAGATTCCTTGAGCTCTTGCTGAAAGCTGGAAATCCTTCCACGTAGGGCATTGGTTTTGCCCAATGGGAAGAATTTGGCAAGGAATGTCATAGAACACTTCTCCCAAGTGTCTACAACACTTCGGTTCGCGTAGAACCACTGTTTCGGTCTCCCAAGGAGAGAGAACGGGAACAGTCTCAGACGGACCGCATCCGGAGACACGTACTTGATCTTAAAAGTGCTGTAGATCTCGAGGAATTGTTGTAGGTGAGCACTTGCATCCTCGTTAGCCTTCCCACAGAATGGGTTGGCTTGCACCATAGTGATAAGGCCAGTTTTGATCTCGAAGTTCACATCTCCCGTGTTAACAGTGGGCCCAATAGGCACATTGTTAGCAAAGAGAGCTGAGAACTCACGAAGGGTCTTCTGAGCCATTGGCATTTGGATTGTTGGTGCAGAAATGCTGGCTTGCTTTGCCGCTCAAATCTTCTGAGGAGTAACGACATAGGGTCAGTCTCTCAGAAGAGATTCGAGATCTTCAACAAAGTTCCCCGGCAGGCGGAAACCAGACATACACTACCCTATTTTCACAATAAATGCAAAAATAAAAAATGGTTATCCTACTAAAATCCTACCCAGATTTCTACCCTATTCACTTAGTCATGTTATATATCTATTTGCCTTCCCCGACAACGGCGCCAGAAATGCTTGTTGATGGCTCCTAAGATATACTAACAAATCATCCCCAACAATGACGTGAGAAACGCTTGTTGGTATTTCTTATGCACCATTAACTAAACATCTCCAACTTATGTGTCAGAAATGCTTGTTAATGGTTCTATTGGATAACAGAGTGAATTCTGCAAGAGCACAAAAATATCATTGTAGCATTTCCCCTTAAGAGTTTTCCCAAGGGTGTCATTTATTTGATCCCAAAGGAAGGCAGGGAAGAGGTATAACAATCATCAAGTGGAAAGGGTAGAAAGGTCTAGGTAAGAATCTAGTAAGGATGGATAAAATAATAGTGGAGGTAGTGTGACACACACAAAAGCTTTCAAGTCTAAGGGGGATAAGAGATCCTAGAGGTTAGTTAAGTTTGAGAGTTATGGAGGTACTCCTACTATGCTCTACTCTACATATACATAGTCTAAACTAACTATCCATAATCTAGATCAATAGTGAATACTTATGCTATGTGGTTCAACACATCGGGCACGGGCTTAGCCCTAGCAATACTAGGGCGACTCCTGCCAAGAGCCTGTGGCATAGCCGAACGTGGAGGATTACAAAGAACAGATAGGACTGTCACCACCTACTGCCTACCTCTTCAATCCGTGGGTCTACGAGACATCCAATGCTACTTAGCTATCCTAGCACCATGCTAGCATATTCAGTAATTACCTTAAGAGCCTAGGCACAAGCCATCCTAAGGCAATGAATTGAATCATCATTGAACCAATGTTGATACACAACATAATTATCCATACTAACCTAGTTATGTTATAATTACTAGACTATAGTGGGGGTCTATAGGTTCTATGATAATGAGATATGTTCATGATGAAACAGTCATAGAAGCTATACCTTCCACATACATGGACTCCACAATCAAACAAGAAACGCTTTGCCCAAGTATATGTATAAGTAGAGACTAAATATACTATCTTTATTATGCATAAAGTCACAAATACAAGAAAGAATACATGAGCCATACCTTTCCCAATGTAGGATTGGGAAGAGAGAGACTCCTTACTCCTTTCCCAATTTGGACATGGGACTAGCGACTCTCCTCTCTACAACCTAACTCCTCTAAGACTATGGATTATAATGTATACAATAGAGATGAAGCTCAAGTGGTGTGTGTTGAAGTGAGGGGTAGGGGGTCCTATTTATACTAGTGTTGAGGTCGGTTCCCACCACCAAATGTGCGCGAATCAGTCACCATTGACTCCTTCAAGCCAGGAGGAGCCAACACGCGTCGTTTGACCGCGTTTGGCGCCTGGAAGGGGTCGGCCGAACCCTTGGTTCGGCCGACCTGGTCAGAACTCCAAACATGGAGTGTTTCCTCCAGGTGGCTGCTAGGTGGGCCCCCATAATGTATCTGGGTGATACACCGTTGGATCTCCTCGGATACTTCTGTTTGTGGGTCATTTGATCCATGGGATGCCACGTGTCGTCGCCTGATTGGCTGGGATGATATTTTATAGGATTGGTCCCTCTACATTTCCTCATTTCCTGCATAAAATGTTGCATACACATATTTCTCTAAGTCCAAGTGGAATTGGGTTAGATAGAAAGGTGATGTGTGCAAGAAATGACAAATCCTTCACATAATTGAGTTAAATTGACGCATGAAATTGGTATATAATAGCTGTCAACACCCACCACCTTACAAGCGTGACAGGCCTTACAAAGCACGTCGCAGATATATTGACTAATCCGAGACGCCCTGTTATGTATCGCATCGTAGATTCATTAACTTATGTCAGACGGGCTTTATAGAAGCTTGTCTCCTTTATGTAGGTTATCCGAGACGCTCTCTGCTACAGCTCGTCGTGGATTGTTTACATGCACTATTATTAGGAGCTAGCCAGAATTTGGCAGCCGTATTACCAATGTCAGCAATATACTATTCATGAACATATGCATAGAAAATTATCACACGTTAAATTATAATGACCAATCAAATATTGCCAAAGTGTCAATCGTGGTTATCAAGTATACTAATTACACAACAAAGACTATTCATCCTGATTACAATGTAACTAATTACACACATATAAACTGTCATCATCTAATCCTGTATACCGTAATAAAAATTCTCCCGATCAATGACTTCATTGACGATGAGCCTTCATAGCCTCTAATGCTCCGATTGAGACAACCTAAAATTCAACTGTAATAAACACAAGAACAAATTGGTATACAATTGTAATAAACACAAGAACTGTTAGCGAATGGAGATCAGAGCTTACTTGTAGCACACACAGTTGGTGAGCATCTGCAAGGCATCAGCAGAGAAATTGTTCTCATGGTAAAGGACATGTTACTGAGCTAGTTTGCTTGTCCCCTAAAAAACAAACAATTTACATTCCACTGATGCTTTTATAGCCTGATATCAAAAACTCGTGAGAGAAACACCAATTATCGCATAGGTACCTTGATTCCAGCATGGCTGCAGAGGTAGAAATCAAACTCACTTGGATGGCAAATGCTAGTGTCAACCAAAATTCCTGCAGTTTCAAGGGTTTGAGAATCAGAATTTATTATACATTGATAGTCCAAATAAATACATTACTTATACATTGGACATAAACAAGGAAGATAAATGTATACTGTAATGAAAATTCTCCCTTTGGGTCAATGACTTCATTAATGATGAGACTTCATTGGACATCCTCAAATTCAATAAAATCACTAGAATGCACGCTCTGAGGATAGGGTCGAGGCGGTGCCGTGCTTAGGGGACAGGGGACACGGCAGCGTGCTCCGGGACGAGCTGGCGGAGGCGCCGGAGTGGCGGTTCCACAACTCTCTCATGACAGCAGGTCGGCGTGCTCCGGGGACAGGGAGAACATATCGATTACCGAGGTCGGGGTCGAGGCGGCGGCGTGCTCCTGGGGACACGGGGCGAGGCGGCGTGCTACAGCGTGCTCAACTCTCTGATGGCGAAGGTAGAGGTTGACGGCGGGGTAGGGGTCGACGCCGGCAGCGTGACAATGACAAAGAGCGAGTTGAGAAAGAGGGACAGCGGCGGTGTGGTCCAGGGACAGGGGACGAGGCAGCGTGCTCCAGCGTGCTCAACTCTCTGATGACGAGAAGATCGGGATCGACACCAGCGGTGTGCTCAGGATCTGCGGTTTATAGGTCGAGAGAGCGTGCTAAAGCTAAAATTTTTTGCCAAATGTTGGGAGAGAGCGCGCGATGTACAAAATTTTTCGGCATAAATCGGAGACGCGCCAACGGAAGACGCGTGTTGCATTAATTTAAGGCCCCGGACACCATGGAGTGTCCTAGATGCGCCACGTTTTGCTGAAGACATTCCGTTTGCTGAAACTAGGAACAACAATTGGAGACGAACGTATATAACGCACGTCTCGCATTAGCTCTTCGTCGGGAATTGGAGATAGGCGTATATAACGCCTGTCTTGCACTATTTTGTCGATAGAACGGACATTCAATATGCGAAAGATGTGCAACGATGTTGAAGTAAGGAACATCATTCGCATACTGGATGCTGGCCAATTGCAACTGTGCACAATGGCTTATATGATCGTTGCAACGCGTTTAGCTTTCCACGGTGGGACAAAAGATCTTCGGCGTCAATCGGAGACGGGCCAAGGGAATGCGCATCTTATATTATTTTGATGCCCCGGACACCCCGGAGTGTCCTAGATGTGCCACGGTGTGCTGAAGCCACTAACAACATCCAGGACATTCCGGCGTGTCCAACTGGCAACTGTACGCAATGCTTTATATGATCGATTCATTGCGCTCAGCTTTCCGGGGTGGAACAAAAGATCTTCGGCGTAAATCAGAGATGAGCCCATGTAAGGCTTGTCTCCCTTTTGCCAAATATCAGGTATCTCAGATACGCCTTTCTAAAGTTTGTCTCTCATGCTCTCTCCACATTGCCACTCGCATGAAATCGTAAACTGTTGTAGGGATAAAAAAACGCAATGACATTGCAATTCAGAGATAATTTGCAACTCAATGAATTTTATAGTTCATACATTGCCTTCCCTCTAAACTAATTTTGAATCTAAACTTATTCCTATAGCTCCCATCGATCAATCTAAACTATACCGTCCAACTTGCTCCCGAACTTGTCTCTTATGTTCCCTTGGATTCTGAAAATATTGACATTCTTCTAAATTAACAAATGTCGAAGGAGAAATGAATAACCTACTCAAATGCCACTAACTCAAAGTGTTGTCTAACCTTGATAAGTAGATTATAGCAATCATTTTCAACATCAGGCGCATTTGGCTGATGCAGCAAACGCTGAATTTCAAGTAGTAAAGTTTTGATTGTAAAACCAGTCCACCACCCCTACAAAATATAATTTAAGAAACATAAGAAACTAATTCAAATAAGTTCGGCAACAATTAAGTACTAATTACATGAACAAAATAGGTCTATCTTACAGTCTCTTGATCAAGAATCCCGATGCAGAGTGCTCCTGAGCGATGGACATTTGGGTGGAAGAACCCACTTGGAAAGGCGCATCTTGGAGGCACCAAGGGATAGTCCTCAGAGAAGGAGATTGTCAGGGGGTAGTAACCACCTTTCCATTCGGTCTACAAAGGAAATTCATTAATAGGAGGACGATGGTTAAACTCATATTGTGCTTGTTCTTCATGACTTACCCCTTCTTTATCGTGGACGATGCACTGCCACTTCAATAGATCTCCCGATTTAGGCTTCACATAGAAATCCTACGCAGAGAAATCGAAAATACCAAAAACAAACAAGACAGAAAAACAAAACTACAGCTATGTTCATCAGTCCATTGCAGATCTACATATAAACAACCATGCGACCGGTGTGCCATATGTACATACATAGGGATGGTTCTTGCGCCACGCCAAGTGCTCCTCCTTCAATCGGCTACGTGCCAAGCCGATACCAGCCATAAACAATGATGATGATGAGGAATAAGGTGACGATGACGACGAGGACTACGACGATGACAACGACGAGGATGGCGACGACAATGACAACGGCGATGGCGAACAGAGGAGGCGATCTCACTGGAGTTGATCGATTAGTAAAGGACCATTAGTCGATTAGTAAAGGAGCACCAGAGGCGAAGATACGAGGGAGATAAATGCGAGACGCGCTACAATAAAGAGAGACGAGCATTAAGCTAAAATGCGTCTTCCATTGTTGAAGGGACAAAGAGACGAGGGAGATAAATGCGAGATGCACTATAACAAATAGAGATGAGATTTAAGCTAAAGCGTGTCTTACATTGACAAAAGAGAGACACGCGGCACGAGGTTTGCAGATAACTTAATTTCGGCGGCGTGGTGTAGAGATGCATGCGACGTCCGTGCGCGACCGTTCATTTCCTCGAGACGGTATCGATGCGTCCCAACGTTCCATCAATGCACGGGAAACCAACCACTCCCTCGACGACTCCGCGCGAACCTTATTTAAGATGCGCCATCACTAGTGAGTTCAACAAAAGTGTTGACGGCTGTTATATACCAATTCCAGCCGTCAATATAACTCAATTATGTGAAGGATTGATCATTTCTTGCACACATCACCTTTATACTTGACCTATTTCTACTTGTACATGGAGAAATATGTGTATGCAGATATTTATACAAGAATTGAGGAAAAGTATGGGGTGCAATCCAATAAAATATCATCCCAGCCAATCAGGCGACGACACGTGGCACCACATGGATCAAATGGCCCACAAACAGAATATCTGAGGCCATCCAACGGTGTAGCATCAATATCAGTCAATGGGACCCACCTGTCAGCCATCTGGATTAAGTACGGGCCGTTTGGAGCCCTGACCAGGTCGGCCGAACCAGGGGTCGGCCGACCTGGTCCTGGCGCCAAACGTGGTCAACTTCCACGTGTTGGCTCCTCCCGGCTCCCTGGAGTCAATGATGACTGATTCAGACGCTTTTGGTGACGGGAACCGACCTCAACACTAGTATAAATAGGACCCCATACCCCTCACTTCAACACACACCACTTGGGCATCATTCTATTGTATACACTATCTTCCATAGTCCTTAGAGGAGTTAGGATGTAGAGAGGAGAGCCTCTAGTCCCATGTCCAAATTGGGAAAGGAGTAGAAGGAGTCTCTCTTCCCAATTCCACATAGGGAAAGGTATGTCTCATGTATTCCTTCTTGTATTTGTGACTTTGTGCTCAATAAGGATATTATCTTTAGTCTTTTTTTATATGTATACTTGGATAAAGCATTTCTTGTTTGATTGTGGAGTCTATGTAAGTGGAAGGTATAGTCTTTATGATTGTACTCTCATGATCACATCTTATGGTCATAAACACTATAGACCCCCACTATAGTCTATGTAGTTATGATATGATTATGTTAATACGAATAACTATGCTATGCAATCAACAATTGTTCAATGATGATTTAGTTCATTGCCTTAGGATGGCTTGTGCTGCAGCTCTTAAGGTATTTGCTTAGTATGCTAGCACGGTGCTAGGGTATTTAAGTAGCGTTAGATGTCTCGTAGACCCATGGATTGAAGAGGTAGGCAGTAGGTGGTGACAGCCCTATCTGTCCTTTGTAATCCTCCACGTTCGGCTATGCCACAGGCTCTTGGCGGGAGTCACCCTAGTATTGCTAGGGGTAAGCCCGTGCCCGATGTATTGAATAGCATTGCATAGGAATTCATCATTGACACGACCATTAGTATCTACCTTAGGCTATGTATATGTATTAAGAGCATTGTAGGAGCAACTCTCTAACTCTTAATCCAATCTCCCTCTAGGACCCATTTATCCTTTAGAATAGATTGCCTAGGTGTGTGTCACACTACCCCTATTATCAACTTACCCCCTGTCCGGATAATTGATTAGTATCCCATAGCTTAACCATAAGAGTAGTATATACTTTACTCCATTGCCCTCCTTTGGGATAAATATGATACCCTTGGGAATACTCATGGGTGAAATGCTACAACAGTATCTTTCGTTCCCTTGCGGATCTCATCTCTTTACCGCAGATGATCTGTGGTGTTGAGAAATACAAACAAGCATTTCTAGCGTCGTTACGGGGGATGATTTGTTAGTATATCTTAGGAGCCGTCAACAAGCATTCCTGGCGCCGTTGCCGTGGAAGGCAAAGGAAGTGAAGGATAGCTATCACTTGTGATTAAGCTATAGGTACTAATAGTTATTAGACAGGATTACCCTTGTTTGTTTTCTCCTTTGTGTGAAAACAGGGTAGTGTTGGCCAACCCATTGTATGGGATGGCCAACGAGGATGCAAGTGCTAAACTGCAAGATGATTCAAGGCGTACCTCAACAAATGTCCGCTAGGCAACACCATTGCCTTTTGCAGGAGAATTTCAGCTTTCAGTAGGAGCCAAATTCATCCATACTCAAGCTTGGGGAAGGTTCCAAGAAGTTCTTCTTGGTTTGCCTCCACCATGGGGTGGATAGTTGGCTCTTCATCTAACACTCGTGTCATGGGTTGGCTCCACCAATCCATGACCACATTCATGCTGGAGCTGAAGGAGTCCTATTCTCATTCATCATGGATGAGAAGAAAGTCTCTACTCAAGGGGTGGATTGAAGAATGCTCGAGTTCCCATAGCTTGTCATGCACACCACTTCACAAGGTGGATATGCTACTTATGGAACTACACCTCCCATTGAAGTTTCATGAATATCCAAGTCATTGGAGATTTGTTTGGATAATCCAAGTCGTGGACATTCACATGATTTGTGAAAATCCATGTCATCATGGGACGCGTGGGAATTATTTCCCTAAGACCCATGAGGACCTTTTTCAAACAATAACTCCAATGGCTACCATTCACAAGGAGGTCAAGGGTTGAATTAACATCACCCTTGTATTAAAGGAGGCTATGGCTTTCCAAGGGATTTAAGTTCAACTAGCCTACCTTGAAGTATCTTGGCCAAGCAGAAGTTAAGAAAACATTCACATGAAGATCTTGGCCAAGGACAAGAACTTAAGGAGCACTCAAAGTCCAAGATATCCCACATCACTTGTCGGGATTCCCACACTTCGACCAAACCCATTCAACCTAGGGCAAGTGACATTGTGGATGAAGCGTTTCTTGTTTGATTGTGGAGTCCACATGTCATCATGCCCAAGGAAGCCTTTGATCCATGATCAAGGTATGGGTTGATTCAATGGAATATCAATATGGTCAGAGTGGCACCCCTAAGAAGGACAAAGCCTCACCATGCTCATGAAGGAATACATTCAAGAGGGAGAACTCGTTGCTACAACAACATGTCTATATCAATACAACGGGGAGAGGCTAGGGCCACCATGTGGCCCACATGTCCAAATGACAGCCAAATGAGTTCGGCATGTCAAAACAGAAGAAATTGTCCACATCTTCAACTCCGGGATTGGACAACAAATCATCACGCTGAACAGAACGGAGGTAAGTCCTACTCATCGGACTTCAAAAATTCGGTGAGTCCTCGCCAATAGGTTAATTGGTAGTTATCTCATATTTGTTTTCCAAATTGCATCAACCCTTGCATTTGCATGTTTGAAATTCCACACTTGCATTTTGGAAAGTAAAATTTCTAACCATCATAAAACTAAAAATTTGAATTAGGGGAGAAATTTAATTGGATATGAACTACGTGCATGACCACTTGAATTTATCTTCCTAGTTCAAACCAAAAAGATTTGCTTTGACCCTCATTGCATTTACAAGTTATTTCAAGCTGGGCAAGACAATTTGAAAATTGGTTTCAATTTGATTTTGGCTGATGTAACCCATTTTCGAGTTTTTTGGGTGTTCTTGATTAAAGTGCAGCTAGGTCAAAATTGTGAAGAGGTGGTATGGCAAGAAAGGGGAAGGTTTCATCAAGCTCAAGTCACCATTGGGAGGATTTGAGAACACTTCTCTCCTTCAAACTCATTTTGAGTTTGAGGAAGAGAAATGTTCAAGATGATGACCAAATGGAGGAGCCAAAACCAAATCCATTGCCAAATCCAATCTCAACTTGGCATTTGACATCAACCATCAAGCCTACGCCGAAAATCAAGGTTGTGAGGTTCTCACACAATGACCTTCGTCACCAACTGCTCTTCAAATGAGGTATGAGTTTAGAATTTTTTGTTGTTTGGATTGCCATAGAATTGAATGTATTTGCTTTCGTTTGTGAGGAAGGTTGACACTTCTTCATCATTTAGTTCTCATGCATCCTCACAAGAGTAAGTGTGGGTATTGACTTTTGGATCTCCAAAAGGAAATCCCACCTTACCTGGAAAAATCTAAGACAAATACCTAGAATCCTTTAAGCATTGCTTTGTAGACTTAGTCATTTTTGTCTAGGTTTAGAAAATAAAACTTTTGGGCATGACTTAATTGGTGAATTAGCATATTGAAACTTGGGCTTAGTGACAGCCATAAATTTTAATTGAGCTTCATGCATAGATGGTGTCACTAAATTTCAAACTCCTAGGAATAAGTGATATCCTTACTCTAAAATTGAATTGCATTTTTGGAGGAGTCACTAAATTTTAAATTCCTAGTGAAGTTCAAGAGGGTAAAATTGAGAATCTTGGTTGTCATGGTCTAAATGATAAAATTTGCTCTTGAAAGCTAAGATGGTTAGAAACTTTAAAAGATGTAGGGATCCATATAGTATATTTCTATCACATGCATTGCTATGAGTAGGAGCTTTAGAAAATATGCAACATGAATTATCCATAAAGCTCCACTCTTATCAATGAAAAACACATTGATCATGGATACACTTGACATTAGAATCAATGCTTCTTTGATTTTGTTCTTCCCCTTATGTACAAATGAAAGTTCGATTACCTAACCCTACCGTTCATTTGTACAAGTATAGGGAGCTAACCATGCCTCTCTATTCAAGAGAGGAAGTTTGCAGGAGTAATATTACTATGCAGGCATTCAAGAAGCTGATTGTTGGGATCCCTAGAGGATCCCATTTCAACATCTCTTGGCCAAGGAGTAAATGAGGATGGTTGCTACCTATCGGAAATTATGCCCGAAGGTCAATCATAACTATACGAGGCTAGAGATTTGAAATGGGAACCCTCTACGAGCAACCAATGGGCTGCCACAAATGGGTGAGAGCATTATGCTCTCAACTATTCTAAGCACTCATTCAAGCTCAAGGGATTTGCCACCATCATTGGGTGCAAGTTGTTCCTATGTGGCTAGAAGCCAAGGAATGACAAATCACACCCAACACATGGAGACCCTAATGTGCAGACGATCAACATCAAAAACACTGTATTCAACCACACTCATGGTGTCCATGGGAGGCAACACAACAATCAACACTCAACCCTCCATTGTCAAAGCCACGCTACAACAAGGATAGGCCAACTCATGGCCTACCACCGTCGTTAGGGTTTCAACCCCTATCATGGACCTTGATCAAGAATAAGCTTGGGGGAGGACCCCTACTTGAGGTAACTTGTATCACATCCACTGCATTTTTGTTTCAAATCATCCATTGCATATTTACTTTCCATTCATCAACCATCCACCATGCATCTAAACAAACATAAAAATAAGACTTAGATTTGCTTTGCTTATCAAATAAAGATGTGCGGTAAGAATGATTTAGAAATAACATAGATGAAATGATGAATAGTTGCTCTGTTTTATTTTTCCTAAGTCCCTAGTTTACAACTTGCTACTCTCCGAATATTGCATAAATTGGCTAAAATTAACTTTGCCTTGATTTAGAAATTGTGGGTAGCAAAATCTTAATCTACTTCTAGGTTGTTGGGAGATTTGAATTAGTAATAGGGCTGCTATTCCTATTTTGAAAGTGGAACTTAGATTTCCGGAGAAATTCTATCAAGATTTAAGTTTCCCTCATTTGATTGGAAATACCTACCAAAGCCATATGAAATTCATACATAGACAACACCTTATGGATATGCTATTTGCTTTCACATTGAGCCTAGTCAAACTAGTATAGACCTATGTGAGAAATCATTCAATTCTTTTTGAATTTGTAAGACCTATGTGTGTTGAATACATTGGCTTGTAGTGAATACACTTGCTTTGACGATAAAGGTTTTGAGTATCACCAAAACACCTTTTTATTAAGGTCCGACTAGTTTTGGTTAGCTCCGGTGAGTTTTGTCTTTAGCTCCGGCATGTTTTTGCTAAGCTATGAGTTGATTTTTCTAGCTCCGGCTTTTGGGTTTACTAGTTCCGACTAGTTCTGGTTAGTTCCGGCGCTAGGTTCTACTAGCTTTTGTTAGCTCTAGCTCAAGGTCTGGGTTGCTCTGGCAAGGTCCGGAACGTGACCGCAATGCTTCTGTTTTTCATTTGCAATGTTTCGTACTTGCTTTACATCTTTGGAGAGATTGCTTAATATTCATTTGCTACGTCTTTGGTGCGTTTTTGGTTGATATGGATAATATCGTGTTACTGTGGTTTTGCAACATGCTTATGTGAGGTTCTCACATAAGGTGTTGTGTTCGGAACTGACTTGAGTCAAGTCGAGGACTTGGGCTCGTATGGATTGTTTGTTTATTCATGTGCAGGTGTTGCTTGAGTTCAAGACATGGCTGGTCATGGGATCCATTGGACTAGTCTCAGGGAGGAGATGAGGTTTCAACAACCAAATTCAGGAGGAATTGTGGTTGAGTTGATCGGAAGGTTGCACGGCATGTTTGAATCAAGAACAATGCATATGAAGGTATCGTGGACGTCATTGGAAGATGTTTGCACGTGTGCAAGGAGTGCATGGACGTGGCTACATGGTTTCGAGACGTAATGAAGAGATGTGGACGTAAAGAGTTGGTCGGAAAGGTCCAACCAACTAGGTTATGGACTCAGGCTGTGGCTGAGTCGGGTTTGACTCAAATATGGAAAGATTTGAGTTGGTTATGATAGGATTTCGTGTGGGTCACGAATTTGAGTTGTTTAGGAATTTTGGATACGTTCCTAAGGTGTTTGGAAGTCTTAAGATTGCTTCTATCTGTGTATAGAAGAATCCTAAGCAGTTATGGAAAGTTACGATTCGTGAATAGAGTAGGATTAGGTTCCTGATTTGAGTTGAGTTAGCTTTCGAGCTGGTTATATAAGCAAGGGAGCTCAGAGCTCGTGGTGCACGACTTTGGGGCTGTTCCTCTTGTGTTCTATTGAATAAAATTCATAGTTTGAAGGAACTTTTGTGCCTTGTTCGTCAGACTTGTTCTAGACAAGTTTTACTCGTCGAGTTTCTGGACAGCACTACCTTTCGTTGGTAGTTTTATCATAACTCGAGTTTTACAGATCCAATTGATGTGATTCTTTTTGGGTTGTCTTCACAACTTGATTATCTATCATCTGTAAAAATTTCACGGTCATTGGATTTGTGGTCTATGATCTACACGAGTTTCTTTGCAGCGTTCCAGAACTGTTTTTTTTCGGATAGGGCAGATTGACCTTTGTTTGATCTTTCAATCATAACTTGAGTTTTTCACGACGGATTTGAGTGATTCTTGTTGTGTTGTCTTCGTGATTTGATTCTCTCTGATATCTATCACTTTTTTTACGGTGAAACACGTTGAGATTAGTCTCACACACGATTTCTTTAACATATCGTTTTTCTGCCGAAGGGGTCGGGGTTTAATTGTTTCCGCTGCGTAAGATTTTTAAATCTACCATTCACTCCCCCTCTGGTAGCTTTTCACGTGCTCTTCGATCCTACAATTGGTATCATAGCCACGGTGCTCTAATATTTGTGATTTGAGCATGTTTTTGACTAATCATCATGGAGAAGTATTCCGCCAAACCTTGTGTGTTTGCTGGTATTGATTTTCAGGTTTGGAAGGCCCGCATGGAGGCTTTCATCCAGACACAAGGCTTTTCAATATGGGAGAAGGTATACAAGCCTTATGAAGTGCCATCAAATGATCAAGTTACAGCTACAAATCTGAGAGATGTCGACAACAACAACAAGACTCGGAACTTGATCATACAAGGATTAACACAAAGCGACTTCGACCGTGTTGCACACCTCCGATCTGCATACGATGTGTGGAAAGCACTTTGTGACTACCACAAAGGATCCAACACGATCAAATAGGTAAGGCAAGACATGTTCAAGAAAGAATACATGCGCTTCGAGATGCAACCCGGTGAGTCTATTGATGACCTTTTTGCCTGCTTTAATAAGATTCTCAGCAACTTCCATAGTGTCAATGTTAATTTTTCAGATGTTGAAAATGCTAGGCAATTGCTAAGTGCATTAGATATGTCAATTTGGGAGATAAAAGTCACATCTATTCGTGAATCTACTGTCATGAGATCTCTTACTTTAGATATGTTATATTCCAAGTTAAAAACTCATGAAATCGACATAATCTCACGTAAGAACCCCAACAAGTCTATTGCTTTTGTTTCTCAACGTGACATGCCTAGTTCTGGTCAAACATCATCTTGTGGTACACTTGCTTTGCTGTCCTCTCTAACCCTTGAACAGATTGAGAAGTTTCCAGAGGAGGAGCTAGCGCTTATCTCCACCTGGTTCTCAAAAGCATTGCAAAATGTGAGAACTAGAAGGAGAGGAAGCTCCGGACCTCAACGATGCTTTGAGTGTGGTAAGACAGGACATTTTTGTTTAGATTGCCCTAACCTTTCAGGTCCTACTTCCTAGGAAGAAAAACAATCAAGGATAAAGCACTCCTCAACAAACGATAAGAAGAAAAAGAAGGGCTTTACAGGTCGCCAACTGGTGAACAGTTTTATCTCAGCACTCCAGGAACTTGACTCAAGCGACGTGGACATTGGAAGTGATGAAGATGAAGATGATTTGGCAAACTTGTGCTTCATGGCGGGCAAGTCAAGATCAAGTATGGAGGAGGTAGAACACAACAGCGATAATGAAGAGGTATGTCCTACTTGCGAAGAAATGTGTGATGCTATTTCTCGTGCCACTGTTATTGTTAAGAAAAAGGACAAAAAGCTTAGGGACAATGCTGTTAAAATTGAGTCACTGGAATCTGAAATTAATCGTTTGAAATCCTTGATTCCTAGTGATGATTCTTGTTCCTCATGTGACTTAATATATGAACAATTGTCCTCCCTAAGAAGTGCACATACATCCACACTTGATAAACTTGAACTTGAAATTGAAAAGAACAAAAAGCTTGCTGCACTTAATATTGGAAACTTGAAAGATGCTTCTTGTTCTACAATTGATTTGCATTGTTCTAGTTGTGATGATCTTGATAAGAAGCTGCAAGATGCTATGAATGAAATCTCTATATTGAACAATGGTTTATGTTGTAATGAAGTTAAATATTGTTCCAATTGCAAATTAAAAGGAAAAACTTCTTGTGAAAATTGCCTTGATCTATCCAATAAACTTGATAACATGCATAAGACATTTGATCAGTTTTGTAATGTGAATAAGAACCTAAACTTGCTGCTGAATTCATCCAAGCCTTGCAATGATAAAACTGGTTTAGGTTTTGATTCTCATGCTCATGCTAAGGCACATACACCTAAAATTATAAAGTCATTAGGAAGTGGTTTGATTCAAACAGTTCCTAAACAAAAAAGAAGTGGTTTTCAAATCTGCAGGAGTATTGTCTCATTCGGTTTCAAATAAAAATGTTGTTTGCTCATCTAGACATGAACACAAAGTTAAATTTCATTGTACCTACTGTGGTAGAGATGGTCATGTCATAAATTTTTGTTATATACTAGCTAAACAACATAAAAGGGAAAGAATGGTTGCTAGATCTCATAACTTTCATGCAAAATTTGCTGCACATATTGAACCGAATGTACAACCTGCTGTTTTGAGTCAAAAACATTCAAAATTTACCTCCGGACCTTCTGTTTTTGCATCTAGAGCTACTGATTTTTGTGCTACACAAGTAACACCTTATAGGTCAGTAGTTAAGAATAAAAAATCTCAAACTTTGACTCATAAACCTGCTGTTTTGTCTAAGCTTTCACGTATTTTTCCTGCTGCACGTCGCGTGACTCAGTACTAGATTCCTAAATGCCTCTTGACTAACCCCAGTATTGAGTCATCGACGTATATTGCTTCTATGTAGGTTACACGTTTGAGGAAGGAGAACATTTGGATTGTGGATTCAGGTTGCTCACGCCACATGACCGGTAACAAAGATTGGTTCTCCTCCCTCTCTTTTGTGTCACATGTAGAGAATGTTACTTTTGCCGATAATTCTTCAACTCCTATAATTGCTAAGGGTTCGGTTAGAGTAAATGATCACTACACTTCGAAGGATGTGGCACTTGTCAAAAATTTGAAATACAACTTGCTTTCGGTTTCACAATTGCTAGATGAAAATCTGGAAATTATTTTCAATAAAAACTGATGTAAAGTTGTAAGTTCAAATAGTGAGCTTATTTTTAACATGTATCGGTTTGGAAGAGTTTTTAAAGCTGATTTTGATATGTCTTCCTCTAAGCATAGGTGTCTAGTTGCTAATGATTCAAAGGACCTATATTTTTGGCATCGTAGACTTGGTCACATAGGCTTTGATCACCTAACGCGTCTTAGTGCTCTTGATCGCATATGTGGGCTACCTAAGCTTAAAGGGGATAAAGAAATTGTGTGCTCTTCTTGTAGACATGCTAAGATGGTTGCAGGTTCACATACTCCTCTCACAATGATCATGACAACTGAACCATGTCAACTTTTGCATCTTGACACCGTAGGACCTTCACGTGTTCAATCCTTCGGAGGTAAATGGTATGTACTTGTGATTGTTGATGATTATTCTAGATACTCTTGGGTTTACTTTATGGCGTCTAAGAAAGATGTTTTTAGTCACTTTAGAACTTTATTTCTTAGATTATCAATTGATTACCCAGGATCTTTAAAAGTAATTAGAAGTGATAATGGAACTGAATTTAAAAATCAATCTTTTGATCACTTTTGTGTTGAAAATAGAATAGATCATCAATTTTCTTCACGATATGTACCTCAACAAAACGGTGTTGTGGAAAGAAAGAACAGAACCTTAGTTGAGATGGCTAGGACTATGCTTGATGAATATCAAACTCCTAGGAAATTTTGGGCTGATGCGTTAGCAACCGCTTGTTATGTCTCAAATCGTGTTTTCTTGCGTGCTAAGCTAGGTAAAACACTATATGAGCTCCAATTTGGACATAGGCCTAGTGTTACACACTTTCGAGTCTTTGGTTGCAAATGCTTTATTAAGAAACATGGTAATCTTGATAAATTTGAACCTAGATCCATTGATGGCATGTTTCTTGGTTATCCATCTAATACTAGAGGCTATCGTGTGCTTTTACTTGACACTAACAAAATTGTGGAGACTTGTGAAGTGTCTTTTGATGAAGCTAGCCCAGGTACTAGCTCAAACATTGCAGGTCCAGATCCATATCCGCGGGGGGGGGGGGGGGGGGGGGGGAGCATTTTCGTTGAAGATGAGGAAGAATTGGAGTTGCTGCCCGAAAATTCAGCAGCTAAAGACTTTGGTTCAGCTCTGGATGTTAATTCTCAACCAGCACCGACAACCATCAATGTTGATTCAAATCATCCTCAAGTCACAAGCTCATCGATTTGTGATGAATATGAAGAAGAAGAAGCTTGTGAGACATCTGTTCCCCTACGGTTTTACAAAGATCATCCCCCACAACAGATGATTGGGAGCTTGCACGAACGAGTCACACAGTCCAGGTTTTGCGATCCAAACTCTTATGCTCATTCTGCTTTTGTTGCTTCTTTTGAACCCAAAGATATATCACACGCACTCACTAATGAATCTTGGATTATTGCCATGCAAGAAGAGTTAGAAAATTTTGACAGAAATAATGTTTGGAAACTTGTACCTCCACCTCAAGTTCACACTTTAATTGGAACTAAATGGGTATTTAAAAATAAACAAAGTGAGGATGGGGTTGTGGTTAGGAATAAGGCTAGGTTGGTTGCTCAAGGTTTCACTCAAGTTGAAGGTAAAGATTTTGATGAAACTTTTGCTCCTGTTGCTAGATTAGAAGCCATAAGAATTTTGCTAGCTTTTGCTGCATCAAATGGTTTTAAGCTATATCAAATGGATGTTAAAAGTGTTTTTCTTAATGGCTACATAGATGAGGAGGTTTATGTGAAACAACCACCGAGTTTTGAAAATCCAGATTTTCCTAATCCTGTTTACAAACTGTCCAAAGCCTTGTACGGTCTCAAACAAGCCCCTAGAGCATTGTATGATAGGTTAAAAACATTCTTACCTGAAAAAGGGTTTACCATGGGAAAGGTTGATAAAACTCTTTTTGTGCTTAAGCATGGCAATGACTCATTATTCGTTCAAGTGTATGTGGATGATATTATCTTTGGTTGTGCTTCTCATGATCTTGTGTCCAAGCTTTCAGCAATGATGAGTTCCAAATTTGAAATGAGTATGATGGGTGAACTCACTTACTTTTTGGGGCTGCAAATCAAGCAAACTAAGAAGGGTACCTTTGTGCATCAAACGAAGTATACAAAAGATCTCCTATGACACTTCAACATGGACAAAAGCAAGCCTCTTCGGACACCAATGGGAACAGCAACAACACTTGGACTTGATGCAGATGGTGAACTCGTAGATCAAAAAGAATATAAAAGCATGATCAGATCACTTTTGTACCTCACGGCATCAAGACCAGACATACAATTCAGCGTATGTCTTTGTGCACGGTTTCAAGCTTCCCCACGTGCTTCACATCGTCAAGCCATCAAAAGGATTCTCAGGTACTTATATGGAACTCAAGAATTTGGCGTTTTTCTTCCTTCTTCCTCAACCGTTACTTTAAAAGCTTTTTCCGATGCTGATTTTGGAGGTTGTAGGATTGATAGGAAAAGTACTTCTGGTGCTTGTCATTTTCTTGGTAACTCTCTTGTTGCTTGGTCCTCTAGAAAACAAAATTCAGTTGCACAATCCACAGCCGAATCTGAATATGTAGCTGCTACTAGTGCTTGCTCACAAATTCTTTGGATTGTTCAAACACTTAAGGACTATGGGGTTGATCTAGATAGTGTTCCACTGTTCTGTGATAACACTAGTGCTATTTGCATTGCTAAAAACCCCGTGCAACATTCTAAAACTAAGCACATTGACATTAGGTATCACTTTCTCCAAGATAATGTTGAAAAAGGAAACATTGTGCTTCACCATGTAGATACCGAACAACAATTGGCTGACATTTTTACAAAACCTTTGGATTTCACTCGTTTTTGTTACATTCGTAGTGAAATAGGGGTTATGCATCCTCATGGCTTAAATTGAGCGGGAGTTTTGAAACTTGGGAAGTCTATGTGTGAATCTTAAATTAAAATAATATGAGCATAGTATTTCATACATATATGACTTTGTGATTCCTTTTACATGCTGAAAGTTCTTACTACATTACTCGTGTTATACATTTTGTAGTTTTTGCCATGTCTAGTAATTGGAATAATTACTTACACTAAAATTGGTCATGGTCGAACTTTCTTGCTGTTTTGAACTTGTTACATGTTCACAAGTGCTTTTAATCATTAAGAATTAATCAAGTAATCAACTCACATGTTGAGTTTTTATGAACAAATATAAATTGAGAAAAGATCAAGAGAATATGCATGCATCACACTTCTTCTTTTGAGATGGCTTATCATTGCACTTAGATATGAACTTGGAAGAAGTTGTGTATGACTAAAACCATGTCCTTAAGCTTCTGATTGTCAAATGACATAGGCTTGGTTTGGTTGGTTAGAATAAGGCAGATGCGCATATAATCTCTTGCAAATATCATATGATCTAAATTTATGCTTTGAAAAATAATAAAATGCAGCAACTAGTGTCATGATTTCAGGTTTTGAAATAGTTAAGTTTGTGAGATCATGACTTACTTAAATTGAAAATTACATTTGATCTCTAGCATGGCTTACACTACTTTATGTATTTCATTGATGTGATAATGTAAGGTACTTGATAGTATGACTTGGATGAGCTTTGTTTATATGTATATGTTATAATATGATCATAACAACTAAAGGGGGAGAGATAATTTGTTTATATGCTCATGACTTGCTGAATACATTGTCAAAGGGGGAGAGATAAGCATGAAGAGAAAGAGAATATGTGCATAAGGAGATATAATAAAGGAGGAGAGATAATATGGGATAATTTTTGGATTTTCTTCTCATTTTACTTTTGATTTACAAAGGGGGAGAAATTGCCTTCAAAACTTTTATGTGAATAAGCCAATGTTCGGATTTTAAATGGTGTTGCCAATGCATTCATCAAGGGGGAGATTGTAAGACCTATGTGTGATGAATACATTGGCTTGTAGTGAATACACTTGCTTTGACGATAAAAGTTTTGAGTATCACCAAAACACCTTTCTATTAAGGTCCGACTAGTTTTGGTTAGCTCCGGTGAGTTTTGTCTTTAGCTCCAGCGTGTTTTTGCTAAGCTCCGAGTTGATTTTTCTAACTCCGGCTTTTGGTTTTACTAGTTCCGACTAGTTCTGGTTAGTTCCGGCGCTAGGTTCTACTAGCTTTTGTTAGCTCCGGCTCAAGGTCTGGGTTGCTCTGGCAAGGTTCGGAACTTGACCGCAATCCTTCTGTTTTTCATTTGCAATGTTTCGTACTTGCTTTACATCTTTGGAGAGATTGCTTAGTATTCATTCGCTACGTCTTTGGTGCGTTTTTGGTTGATATGGATGATATCGTGTTACTGTGGTTTTGCAACATGCTTATGTGAGGTTCTCACATAAGGTGTTGTGTTCAAAACTGACTTGAGTCAATTTGAGGACTTGGGCTCGTATGGATTGTTTGTTTATTCATGTGCAGGTGTTGCTTGAGTTCAAGACATGGCTGGTGATGGGATCCATTGGACTAGTCTCAGGGAGGAGATGAGGTTCCAACAACCAAATTCAGGAGGAATTGTGGTTGAGTTGATCGGAAGGTTGCGCAGTATGTTTGAATCAAGAACAATGCATATGAAGGTATCGTGGATGTCATTGGAAGATGTTTGCACGTGTGCAAGGAGTGCATGGATGTGTGGCTACATGGTTCCGAGACGTGATGAAGAGATGTGGACGTAAAGAGTTGGTCGGAAAGGTCCAACCGACTAGGTTATGGACTCAGGGTGTGGCTGAGTCGGGTTTGACTCAAATATGGAAAGATTTGAGTTGGTTATGATAGGATTTCGTGTGGGTCACGAATTTGAGTTGTTTAGGAATGTGGGATACGTTCCTAAGGTGTTTGGAAGTCTTAAGATTGCTTCTATCTGAGTATAGAAGAATCCTAAGCAGTTATGGAAAGTTACGATTCGTGAACAGAGTAGGATTAGATTCCTAATTTGAGTTGAGTTGGCTTTCGAGCTGGTTATATAAGCAAGGGAGCCCAGAGCTCGTGGTGCACGACTTTGGGGCTGTTCCTCTTGTGTTCTATTGAATAAAATTCGTATTTTGAAGGAACTTTTGTGCCTTGTTCGTCAGACTTGTTCCAGACAAGTTTTACTCGTCGAGTTTCTGGACAGCACTACCTTTCGTTGGTGGTTTTATCATAACTCGAGTTTTACAGATCCAATTGACGTGATTATTTTTGGGTTGTCTTCACAACTTGATTATCTATCATCTGTAAAAATTTCACAGTCATTTATTTTGTGGTCTATGATCTACACGAGTTTCTTTGCAGCGTTCCAGAACTGTTTTTTTCGGGTAGGGCAGATTGACCTTTTGTTTGATCTTTCGATCATAACTTGAGTTTTTCTCGACAGATTTGAGTGATTCTTGTTGTGTTGTCTTCGTGACTTGATTCTCTCTGATATATTTCACTTTTTTCATGGTGAAACACGTTTAGATTAGTCTCACACACGATTTCTTTAACAGATCATTTTTCTGCCGAAAGGGTTGGGGTTTAGTTGTTTCCGCTGCGTAAGATTTTTAAATCTACCATTCACCCCCCTGTGGTAGCTTTTCATGTGCTCTTCGGTCCTGCAGAATTCAAGACTCTACTTGCACATGCTATACTTCTACACTAGAAGGAAGCAAAATTCAATCATATCCACCATTCCACAATAAAAAGAGAAACTCCATGATATTCATAGTTAGCACTCTCTTCAAGTTATTGTATAAAAAGGAGTAGAAGACATGGCTACAAGAAAAAGAAAAAGAAAATGCATTCTTATATCATAAGCATGAGAAAAAAAGAAGAAACAATATGCTTACTCCATAAGCATAAAAAAGGTAGCCATGCTTCATCCTTGCAATAAAGAGAGTCCACATCAAAAGGAGTCATCTCAATGTTTCCACATCCACCTCCATTCCATCACACATGCACAAGTCTTGATTCAAAAGTTTGAATTGATTTCTCCTAAGGCTTGCTCTTAACTCAGCAATATTATGTGTTGCAAATATGCCTACTTACTTTCCCTACCAAGCTCCACATACAAGCCATATTCAAAGAGTAGGAATAGTATAGGCATAATGCCTTGGTGAGGACATATTTCCACTATACACAAAGGAGTGATTGAGAGGATCAATTGAGGTACTTATAATCTAATTTGAATCTCTCCGAAATTTAGGTGGAACTTGATATCTAGGGTATGCTTGCTCCATTTGTTGTTCTATCTTTCAATTACCCATGAATAGGAGAAGGCATAACTCTCATAATGACTTAAGAAGGGTGAAGTACCATAGCCACTTTTTGCAATACTAGGTAGAGTATTTTGTTGTGCACTTGGTACTTTCAAAAGGTAGAACATTGTAGCAACTCCTGATCATCAACCTAAAGTCTTAACTTTGCTCGGGACAAGCAAAGGATAAGCTTGGGGGAGTTTGTTGACGGCTGTTATATACCAATTTCAGCGTCAATATAACTCAATTATGTGAAGGATTGATCATTTCTTGCACACATCACCTTTCTACTTGACCTATTTCCACTTGTACTTGGAGAAATATGTGTATGCAGATATTTATACAAGAATTGAGGAAAAGTATGGGGAGCAATCCTATAAAATATCATCCCGGCCAATCAGGCGACAACACGTGGCACCACAAGGATCAAATGGCCCACAAACAAAAGTATCCGAGGCCATCCAACGGTGTAGCACCGATATCAGTCAATGGAACCCACCTGGTAGCCACCTGTAGGAAGTACGGGCCTTTTGGAGCCCCGACCAGGTCAGCCGAACCAGGGGGTCGGCCGACCTGGTCCTGGCGCCAACGCGGTCAACTTCCACGTGTTGGCTCCTCCCGGCTCCCTGGAGTCAATGACGACTGATTCACACGCTTTTGGTGGCAGGAACCGACCTCAACACTAGTATAAATAGGACCCCATACCCCCCACTTCAACACAAACCACTTGGGCATCATTCTATTGTATACACTATCTTCCATAGTCCTTATAGGAGTTAGGATGTAGAGAGGAGAACCTCTAGTCCCAAGTCCAAATTGGGAAAGGAGTAGAAGGAGTCTCTCTTCCCAATTCCACATTGGGAAAGGTATGTCTCATGTATTCCTTCTTATATTTGTGACATTGTGCTCAATAAAGATATTATCTTTAGTCTTCTTTTATACGTATACTTGGACAAAGCATTTCTTGTTTGATTGTGGGGTCTATGTAAGTGGAAGGTATAGTCTTTGTGATTGTACTCTCATGATCACATCTTATGGTCATAAACACTATAGACCCCCACTATAGTCTATGTAGTTATGATAAGATTATGTTAATATGAATAACTATGTTATGCAATCAACATTGGTTCAACGATGATTTAGTTCATTGCCTTAGGATGGCTTGTGTTGCAGCTCTTAAGGTATTTGTTTAGTATGCCAGCATGGTGCTAGGGTATTTAAGTAGCGTTAGATGTCTCGTAGACCCACGGATTGAAGAGGTAGGCATTAGGTGGTGACAGCCCTATCTGTCCTTTGTAATCCTCCACGTTCGGCTATGCTACAGGCTCTTGGCGGGAGTCACCCTAGTATTGCTAGAGGTGTTGAATAGCATTGCATAGGAATTCATCATTGACATGACCATTAGTATCTACCTTAGGCTATGTATATGTATTAGGAGCATTGTAGGAGCAACTCTCTAACTCTTAATCCAATATCCCTCTAGGAACCATTTACCCTTTAGAATAGATTGCCTAGATGTGTGTCACACTACCCCTATTATCAACTTACCCCCTGTCCGGATAATTGATTAGTATCCCATAGCTTGACCATAAGAGTAGTATATACTTTACTCCATTGCCTTCCTTTGGGATAAATACGATACCCTTGGGAATACTCATGGGTGAAATGCTACAACGGTATCTTCTGTGCGCTTGCGGATCTCATGTCTTTATCGGAGGTGATCCGTGGTGTTAATAAATACCAACAAGCATTTCTGGCACCGTTGTCGTAGATGATTTGTTAGTATATATTAGGAGCCGTCAACAACAAGCGCGTCGCTCACTTTGAATCCTCTTCTTTTCTTCGGTCGTCTTCTCTACCCCGACGACCCACCAGCACCATGGCCGACCTTTCGCTGCCAAGCCCGCCGAGAGAGTCACCCTGCAAGAAACTGTGCTACAGCTCCCCCGAGAGGTTCAACACCGAGCAGCGCCTCCTTATGGCGCAAGAGGCGTACAACAATACGTCTCGCGCCATGAGTTCCTTGGGTCTAGGTACCCTTCCCTAGTTTACTGGAATGGGTACCATCGGCCACTACCTCTTCGCCTTCATGGGGGTGGCCAATCGTCTCGACATTCTGTTCGAGATGATGGCCCAGGTGCTTGGCCCCGAGGGCCGCATAAACCTGGTGGAGGCGACGGAGAGCAACCTCGTTCACGGGGTTGCACCGCCGGTGCAGCCGGCGCAGCCGGAGCGGCCGGCCTAGGCTCCTATTGCACCGGTGCCGGAGTTGTCGCCGGAGGACGACGACGAGGAGGATTTAGTTTTTCTTTGTTGTTTTTAGTAGCTTCTTTTGTAAATATTGTTAATGAATGAATTCTATCTTTGTTTATCTATGTGATTGAATATTATCTTGTGTGTTCTTCAACTGTGTGAATGAATAAATGTGTGGTGTGTTCATCGTGTTCCTCAGGTATCATAAGGAAGGATTTGATTATATTCAGGTATCAAGTGAGAATGTGCTCTGAGTTCATTGATGTGTGATATCAACAGTGAACCGAAGCGAAATGGAGAAATCATGAAGCTAAAGGTTACGTGAGGAATCAAAGACGCGCTTTCAATCAGAGTGCGTCTCTCTTTTAGCAGAGGAGAGAGAGACGTCGGTCATAGGAGACGTGTTGTGTTTTATGCGCGTCTCCCGCTTTTCAGAGAGGATAGCATGTCTCGCAAAACCAATTTAACTGAGACGGGCTTTGTTTTAACGCGTTTCCTTGTACTTTCAGCCAAGCCATGTCAAATTCTCGCTGAAGTGGGCTCGTCTTGCTTAACATTACCAGAGATGCTGCCTTTGAGCGTGTCACCCATCTTTGTCTCCTATTTGGGTTTCTTACGTAATGATATGTAATACAAACTCGATCTCGAAGAAAAATGAATTTACGAACCATTTTTGCGGAAGACTCGATTCTTGATAAAATCGATGTCTAACCCCTTTGGATTTCTCGTGAAAATTTGATTTCATCAAAACCTCTCCAAAAATTTAGTATGACTATGTAACGTATATCTAGCGTGTAATATAAGCTCGAACTTTTAGAAAATGAGTTTACGATCAAGTTTTTTTTTTAAAAAAAAAAAAAAAACTCGATTCTCAATAAAGTTGAAGGCTAACACCTTTGAATTTCTCGCGAAAATTTGATACCGTCAAAACTTCTCTAAAACTTAAGTATGACTACATAATGCATATCCGAGATGTAATATAGGCTCGATCTCGAAGAAAATGAATCTACAATCCATTTTTGGTGGAAAACTCGGTTCTTGATAAAATCAAAGGCTAACCCCTTTGGATTTCTCGCAAAAAATTGATATTGTCCAACCTTTTCAAAAAAAAGGTATTACTACATAACGCATACCCAACATGTAATAAGAGCTCGATCTCGAAGAAAAATGAATTTATAACCCATTTTTGTGAAAAGCTTGGTTCTGGATAAAATCGAAGGCTAACCCCTTCTGATTTCTCGTGAAAATTTGATACTATCGAAACTTCTCAAAAAATTAAGTATAACTATGTAACGCATATCTGACATGTAATACAAGATCGTTCTCGACGAAAAATAAATTTAGGACCCATTTTTCGTAGAAAACTCTTTTCTCGAAAATCAAGGGCTAACACCTTTGAATTTCTCGCAAAAATTTGATACCGTCAAAACTTCTTCAAAAATTAAGTGTGACTACGTAACGCATATCCGACATGTAATACAAGCTCGATCTCGAATAAAAATGAATTTACGACCCATTTCTCTCAGAAAAATCGATTCTCAATAAAATCGAAGGCACCCTTTGGATTTCTCGCAAAAAAATAACAGCGTGAAAACTTCTCTAGAACTTAAGTATGACTACGTAGTGCATATCCGACATGTAATACACGCTCCATCTCGAAGAAAAATCAATTTACGAACCATTTTTGCGGAAAACTCGATTCTTGATAAAATCAAAGTCTAACCCCTTTGGATTTCTCGTGAAAATTTGATTTCGTTGAAACTTCTCCAAAAATTAAGTATGACTGCGTAACGCATATTCGACATGTATACAAGCTCGATCTTGAAGAAAATGAGTTTATGATCCAGTTTTTGCAGAAAACTCAATTCTCGATAAAATTGAAGGCTTACCCCTTTGGATTTCTCGCGAAAATTTGATACCGTAGAAACTTCTCTAAAGCCTAAGTATAACTACGTAACGTATATCCGACATGTAATACAGGCTTGATCTCGAAGAAAAATAAATTTATGACCCATTTTTCGTGGAACAATCAGTTTTCAATAAAATCAAATGCTAACCCCTTTGGATTTCTCGACAAAATTTGATACTGTTGAAACTTCTCAAAAAATTGAGTATGACTACGTAACTCATATCCGATATGTAATACAAGCTCAATATTTAAGAAAAATGAATTTACGACCCATTTTTAGCGGAAAACTCAGTTCTCGATAAAATCGAATGCTATCCCCTTTGGATTTCTCGCAAAAATATAATACCGTCAAAACTTCTCAAAAAAAATAAGTATGACTACGTAATGCATATCCGACATGTAATACAAGCTCGATCTCGAAGAAAGATGAATTTATGATGTAGTTTTCACAGAAAACTTAGTTCTTGATAAAATTGAAGGCTAACCCTACTGGATTTCTTGCAAAAATTTGATACTGTCAAAACTTCTAAAAAAATTAAGTATGACTACATAACGCATATTCGACATGTAATACAAGCTCGATCTCAAAGAAAAATGAATTCATGACCCATTTTTTGTTTAAAACTCGGTTCTGGATAAAATCGAAGGCTGACCCCTCTAGATTTCTCGCGAAAATTTATAGTGAAACTTCTCAAAAAATTAAGCATAACTACGTGGTGCATATACAACATGTAATACAAGCTCGTTCTCGAGGAAAAATAAATTTATGACCCATTTTTCACAGAAAAATCTTTTCTTGATGAAATCGAAGGCTAACATCTTTGAATTTCTAGCAAAAATTTGATATCGTCGAAACTTCTCCAAAAATTAATTATGACCACGTAACGCATATCCGACATGTATTCCAAGCTCGATCTCGAAGAAAAATGAATCTACAACCCATTTTTGGTGGAAAACTCAATTCTCGATAAAATCGAAGGATAACCCCTTTGGATTTCTCGCAAAAATTTAATGTTGTCAAATCTTCTAAACAAATTAAGTATGACTACTAACACATCTCTGACATGTAATAAGAGCTCGATCTCATAGAAAAATGAATTAATGACGCATTTTTGTGGAAAACTGGGTTCTGGATAAAATCGAAGGCCAACCGATTTTGATTTCTCGCAAAAATTTGATACTATCGAAAATTCTCAAAAAATTAATTCTAACTACATAACGCATATCCGACATGTAATACAAGCTCGTTCTCGACGAAAATAAATTTACGATTTATTTTTCGCAGAAACCTCTTTTCTAAGTAAAATCAAAGTCTAACACCTTTAAATTTCTCGCAAAAAATTGATACCGTCGAAACTTCTCAAAAAATTAACTATGAATATGTAACGCATATCTGACATGTAATACAAGCTTTATATTGAATGAAAATGAATTTACGACCCATTTTATTCAGAAAACTTGGTTCTCGATAAAATCGAAGGCTAACCCCTTTGGATTTCTCGCGAAAATTTGATATCGTGGAAACTTCTCCAAAAATTGAGTATGACTACGTAACGCATATCTGACATGTAATACAAGCTCAATATTGAAGAAAAATGAATTTACGACCATTTTTCGCAGAAAACTCAAGTCTCGATAAAATCGAATGCTATCCCCTTTGGATTTCTCGCGAAAATATAAT
This sequence comes from Tuctoria greenei, assembly GCA_036927565.1. NCBI lineage: Eukaryota > Viridiplantae > Streptophyta > Magnoliopsida > Poales > Poaceae > Tuctoria > Tuctoria greenei. The sequence goes on from JAYESD010000008.1 coordinate 37,838,760, forward strand.
ACTGTCAAAACTTCTGCAAAAAATAAGTATGACTATGTAACGCATATCTGACATGTTATGCAAGCTCGATCTCGAAGAAAAATGAATTTATGATCCAGTTTTTGCAGAAAACTCAGTTCTTGATAAAATCGAAGGCTAACCCATTTGGATTTCTCGTGAAAGTTTGATACCATCAAAACTTCTCCAAAAAATTAAGAACGACTACATAGTGCATATCCGACATGTAATACAAACTCGATCTCGAAGAAAAATGAATTTACGACATATTTTTCTTAGAAAACTCGTTTCTTGATAAAATCAAAGGCTAATCTATTTGGACTTCTCGCGAAAATTTAATACTATGTAAACTTCTCTAAAACTTAAGTATGACTATGTAATGCATATATGACATGTAATAAAAGCCCGATCTCGAAGAAAAATGAATTTACAACCCATTTTTGCGGAAAACTCGATTCTTGAAAAAATCAGGTCTAACCCCTTTGGGTTTCTCTTGAAAAATTTGACTACGTCGGAACTTCTCCAAAAATTAAGCATGACTACGTAATGCATATCCGACATGTAATACAAGCTCGATCTTGAAGAAAAATGAGTTTACAATCCAATTTTTGCAGAAGACTCAGTTCTCGATAAAATCAAAGGTTAACCACTTTGAATTCCTCACGAAAATTTGATACTATCGTAACTACTCTAAAACATTAGTTTGACCGCGTAACGCATATCCGAAATATAATACAAGCTCGATCTTGAAGAAAAATAAATTTACGACCTATTTTTCGCAGAAAACTCAATTCTCGATAAAGTCGAATGCTAACCTCTTTCGATTTCTCGCAAAAATTTGATACCATCGAAAGTACTACAAAACTTTAGTATGACTACGTAACGCATATCCCACTTGTAATATAGGTTCGTTCTCGAAGAAAAATGAATTTACGACCCATTTTTGCGAAAAACTCAGTTCTGCGAGAAAATCGAAGGCTACCCCCTTTAGATTACTCACAAAAATTTGATGTAACGCCCCAGGTTTAAACTCCCTTGGGCGCTACTACTGACATCTAAACATTCCTACTAAGTATAAAAATTATAAAAAATTTCAGCAAAATCTCCTTTGAAAATTCTATCATTCGCGGGCAACAAAACACAATAACAGACATAATATTATATAGCAACACTATTAAACTCATATTCGTACTAACGAGTGAATTAAAGACTCAAAAAACCACACCGCAGTCTCAACAACACAAAATTATGCAATTAATTAAGAATGTTGATAAACTAAGCTTATTAAACGGTTTGCGTGCTCAAGTGCAGATGCTACCTTCTTCCCAATGCATGTTTGATCAACGGATATCAAAAAACTAAATAAACACAAGAGTGAGTAAAAACACTCAGAAAGTACACTTAGAGCTTGAAGAACAATGGAATCCAACCGAATAAAACATAGCAATACTTGAACAGGAAATGAGGAATAATGAAATAATAGTTTCCGTCTGAAACGGACGACACTTGAATTCTCCTTAGCATCTACCAGTAAAGCCGAGCAAGTGTGATGAACACTTACTCATAGGAACTTGAATATAAGAACGACTCTGGACTAAACCGGTACTTGAATAATAATTATGAATAACTTGAATCTTGAACATCAAAAAATATAATCATGAAGCAATTAAATCTTAAAACCTCAAATAACGAATCCAAAGCACGGGAAAACTCAATCACAAGCAATTCACACATATTAGAAGAAAACTCGCCATGCACTTGCCTTAACCTCGACAAAAACCTGAAGACGCTCTCGACAACGGAACCCTCCATACCTGTTAAATTTATCATGCGCTTAGAACGTCTCAGCCCATAACAAAATTTGTATTCCAACCTGATCAAAATAAATAAATATACTACTGTACATATTAGGAATTGTGAGACGACAGTACTATTCTGAATATTTCTCCCTAACCGTTGATCAGAATTAAACGAGATAAAAACTGTTTAAAAAATAAAAACTTTACTAATAGCTTTCGTTATTAACTAATGATCCGAATTTGCCCCAATAAATACCAGAATTAAAAATAGTCTGGCTGCATGAAAACTTGATCTCCTAATTTTAACTTCGGTGAGCATCCAATTATCATAGGATAATCTTCAAATAATTAAGATTAAGTAGAAGTTTCCCTGCTACAGAGATCACCAATTTCTAAAAAGTTTATCGAACCCCACAGATACCCTTTCTTCTCCTTCCTCTCTCTCTTTGACCCTCTTGAACCATGGCTGCCCCTACGGCAGCATAACAGCAGCAAGCACCTACGGCAGCATAGCAGCAGCAAGCACCTACGAGCAAAATAGCAGGCAAACCAGCAGAGCAGAGGAGATTTCAAGTTACCTGCATCCTGTTCCAGCCTTGATCTGACTCCACCGCAATACAAACCAAGAAACCAACAGCCATGCACAGGCAAGGAGGCAGCACATGCAGCAGCAAGACAGCCGCAAGGCGGACCAGCAATCCCTTCAAGTTTCAGCGGCAAGGCTGAGTAGCATGTGGCCCCTCTCCCCGGCAAGGCTGCACTTCCTCTTTACGGGCTGCAGCAGAGGAGATTGAAAAAAAAAAAACTACGGAAGAGCTCTGGAAAACGGCTGCGCTGGGAGTCGGGAGTTCCAGGTACCGGTAGTTTTCAATAAGAGTTAACCTAATAGAACTTCATCCGACGGTACAAAACAAACCAGCTCACAACCGACTCATGTGCGTCCTCTGAATCAAGCATATGAGTAGTGAAGCTGTATCATCTTGACGAGCTATATGTATCTACAGTCTCCGATCGTCCATCGGATTGAACATTTGAAGAGTCAAATTTTGGTCAACCATCTAGTGTTTCTTGCCGCGAATTTAGTTTTTTCTGAAATCCTTAAGATGAACTCAACACATTTACAGTCTCTGATCGTCTTTTGGAGGAATGGTTCAATGAGTCAAAGTTTGGTCAACAGTTTATTATTTCTGGTGCGACATTTTTTTCTAAATATTCGGAATATTACATTCTCCCCACTTTTAACAGAATTCACCGTCGAATTCTTGATTATCGCTATATCAAAAACTAAGAGGGAACTGATAACTTGAAGAAAACGTTAAATGCTCAACGGTGTTGAATAGTTCAGGGTAGTTCTCTAGGATCTCAAAACTCAAGCTCAAAAGTGGCTTCACACTCAGTTTGGTTTGTCTGCCGAACTTTCACAAACTTGAATGACTTGCATCTAAGCACTCTCTCAGACTTCCAAAATCCTCACAAGATGAGACTCAACTGATAGATCTTGTTCAACAGTCGCTAGCTGGCTCTACGACTATATGATGCTCTGGATGCCTAAGATACTTTCTCAACATTAAGACGTAGAATACATTGTGAACTACTCACATTAACTCTGGCAACTCTAACTGATATGTCAATTTTCCCACTCGCTGCTTGATAAGAAAGGGTCAAGTATATCTTGGACTAAGTTTTCTCTTAGTACAAAATCTCACAACACCCTTGGTAGGCGACACCCTAAGAAAAACTTCATCACCTACTTGAAACTCCAAGTCTCGCCTTCTGGTGTCAGCATAGCTCTTCTGCCTGTTTTGTGCTGCCAATATGTGTTCTCGTACTTCAGTAACTCGTTGAGTCGGTTGTTGAACCCAATCTAGACCCAGAATAGCTTTTTCACCAACTGCATCCCAGCAAAGTGGCGACCTACACTTTCTTCCATAAAGAACCTCATATGGCACACAACGAATGCTAGAGTGATAGTTGTTATTCTAAAAGAACTTCACAAGTGGTAAGGGGTCTTCTAAACATCCTTTCTAAGATAGAGCACATGATCATAGCATATCTTACAAGGTCTGAATTGTATGCTCAGAGAATCCATTGTTTGAGGGTGAAAAGCATGCTCATCCTTAGTGTTGTGTCGAATGCTAATTGCAAGCTCTCCCACACCTTGAAGACAAACTTAGCATCCCTGTCAAAAATATTGGTGCGAGTTCTACCATGAGGTTGTACTACTCATTCGTATAAATAGACACCAAATCACTTGCTGAACTAGTAGACTGAATAGGAATAAAGTTAGCAACCTTACTAAGACGATCAACTACCACCCAGATAGTATATCGTCCACTTGGAGAATGTGGTAAGCCAACAACAAAATCCATAGAGATATCCTCCCACGACCACACAGGAATGTCAAGAGACTGTAATTTCTCGGCGACACTCTTATGCTCAGCCTTCACTAGTTGGCAAACCCCACATGAAGCCACATAATTTGCTACATTCACCTTAATCCTCTTCCACCAATAGATTTTCTTCAAACCATGGTACATCTTAGTCTCTCCAGGATGCACGACATAAATGATGGATATGCAAACATGATAACTTATATGTTGTTCTATATCTCCATGAATCTAGGAACTTTTTCTTGCATTGTTTTATTTGGTCTACGACAAATATCTAGAACTTTGGGTTCAGAATTGGTGGCATACCAGGCAACCTGAAACTCTCTTAACGGATATTCAAGAGAAAAGGATTCTAGAAGGATTAATGAGTATGATTTGCCTCTTTAAGAATATCTTCTTTACCTCGAGATGTTTGTGGCACACATAAGCGACCATGAAATCGAATGGCCCAGCGGCAACTAAGGTGAAATCCCCGACCTTTCCTTCGAAACTTGTTTCTTGACATCTAGCAGCAACTGATCTCATTGTTGTATCTCTAAGACTCTTTTTGGGATATTTGACGATAACATTAGTTAAGTCTCTACCTATGCATCAGTCACTGAATATGCTACCAAATATGCTTGCTAGGTGTGTACTAGATATTCAAGCGTAGTCCTTGATCAACTTTCACCATCCCCCTTGCTCCATGTTTAGTTCCTGAGTAAATATATACTTCAAACTCTTATAGCCGGTGAATATATCACATGACTCTATAAATGATATCTACAGATCTTTAATGCAAAAACTACAACATCAAGCTCTAGATCGTGGGTGAGATAATTCTACTCATGCATCTTTAAGTGTCTTGAGGCATAGGCAATCTCTTTTCCTTCTTGCATAAGTACACAACCAAGTTCCACGCGAGAGGTATCTTACAGTGAAACATCTATCCGGCTCAGGAAGGGCAAGGATAGGGGTAGTGACCAGCTTCTCCTACAACAATTGGAAGCAACACTCACATTTAAGTACACACAAACTTGACATTCTTTTGGGTGAGTTGTGCCATAGGCTCAACATTGCTAGAGAAATCATTTACAAAGCGACGATAATAATCAGTCATACCCAAGAAACTCCAACCCTTCATGACATTGGTTGACCTTTCTCATTCAACTACTATAGAAACTTTGCTCGAATCAACATAGATGACATGTTGATTAATTACATGACCTAGAAAGACAACTTCTGAGAGCAAGAACTCACACTTCTTCAACCTAGAATAGAACTTTTGACTTCTGAGGCTTTCAAGAACTCTACTCAAATGTCCTCATGTTCTACCTCAGTCTTGGAGAAGACGAGTATATCATCAATAAAGACTACTACAAACTCCCACAATCCATGAATTATATTATTCATAGTCTACATAAAGTATGTAGGTGCATTAGTGAGTCCAAAAGACATGACTCTAAACTTGTGATGACCATACATGGTGGAAAAATTGTATTCTCAATATCTTCCTCTTGAACAAGAATTTGGTTATAGCCAGATTGAAGGTAAATTTTTGGAAAATACTATGGCTCCTGTTGATCGATCAAATAACTCATCGATGCAAGGTAATGGATACTTGTTCTTAATCATCTTGACATTTAAGTCATGATTATCCACACACATACGCCAGTTTCCATCTTTCTTATTAGTGAACAATATTGGAGCTCGCCATGGTGAAACACCACGATGTATCAACTTCCTACCAATAGATCATCCAACTGTTTCCTCAACTCCAGTTGAAGATAACGAGAGAATCAGTAGGGAGCAATAGATACATGATGGGTACCAAGTATATGATCATGCAAAACTCCAGTTCTTTCCTAGGTGGTATTCCTGCTAGCTCGTTAGGGAAGACATCATAATAGTCTCGCACTACTGAAATATCTCAAATATCCAATGACTTTGTTTGCTTCTCAACAAGGCTCCATAGAAAGCCTGTCTTTACAGGACAAAGACTAGGGAATTTTTTTTGTCATCACAGATAAAGAATGAAGAGGTGCATCATCTTGAAAAGTGATAATCTTTCCATATGGCGCCTCCATCGTAAGGGTCTTCCAAAAGTAAGATATAATGGCTCGATAGCGGTGTAGCCAATCCATACCAAGGATGACTTCAAAAATCGATAATGGAATCACTATGAGATTAGATAAGAATTCTTCATCTTCTATAAAAATAGTTCAACCAGGACACACAACAAAACTAGAAACCAAGACCTCGAAAGAACTAGCATGAACCAACTGAGATATTTCTTGACTGGAAATATTTTTCTTTCTTACAAAATCAAATAAGACGAACGAAAACATGGTGGCCAAATGAAGTAAAACATGAGTGCCATAGGAATCAACAACCAGTGCACCTGGAACCATATTGGGCGACTCAAAGAAGATGGTGTAGGAATGGTGTGGACTAGTAGAAGTGGAAGTAGATCCATCTGCAAGGTACTGAGGTGGCTAAGTGGAAGGAGTGAGTGGAGCTGGAAGTTGTAGCGGAACATGTTTGGCAAAAAGTTGTGGCACGGGCCATAGTAGCCTCGTAGATAAGGTACTAATGAAGAAGCTCATAATGTGGAGGTGGAGGACCAACCATTATCTAAACAACACCATGAGAAGCATTGACTATGGAAATTGAACACCTAGAATTGTTCATTGAAGTGGTGTTGACGGCTCCTAAGATATACTAACAAATTATCCCTGGCAATAGTGCCAGAAATGCTTGTTGGTATTTCTTACGCACCATTAACTAAGCATATCCAACTGATGTATTAGAAATGCTTGTTAATGGTTCTAATGGATCACAGAGTGAATTCCGCAAGTGCACAGAGATATCATTGCAGCATTTCCCCTTAAGAGTATTCCCAAGGGTGTCATTTATTTGATCCCAAAGGAAGGTGGGGTAGAGATATAACAATCATCAAGTGGAAAGGGTAGAAAGGTCTAGGTAAGAATCTAGTAAGGATGGATAAAATAATAGTGGAGGTAGCATGACACACACAAAAGCTTTCAAGTCTAAGGGGGGTAAGAGGGTTCTAGAGGTTAGTTAAGGTTGAGAGTTATGGAGGTACTCCTACTATGCTCTATTGTACATATACATAGTCTAAACTAATTATCCATAAGCTAGATTAATAGTGAATACTTATGCTATGTGGTTCAACACATCGGGCACGGGCTTACCCCTAGCAATACTAGGGCGAATCCCGCTAAGAGCCAGTGGCATAGCCGAACGTGAAGGATTACAAAGGACATATATGGATGTCACCACCTACTGCCTACCTCTTCAATCCGTGGGTCTATGAGACATCAAATGCTACTTAGCTATTCTAGCACCATGCTAGCATATTAAGTAATTACCTTGAGAGCCTAGGCACAATCCATCCTAAGGCAATGAATTGAATCATCATTTGACCAATGTTGATACACAACATAATTATCCATACTAACCTAGTTATGTTATAATTAACTAGACTATAGTGGGGGTCTATAGGTTCTATGATAATGAGATATGTTCATGATGAAATAGTCATAGAAGCTATACCTTCCACGTACATGGACTCCACAATCAAACAAGAAACGCTTTGCCCAAGTATATGTATAAGTAGAGACTAAAGATACTATCTTTATTATGCATAAAGTCAAAAATACAAGAAATAATACATGATCCATACCCTTCCCAATGTAGGATTGGGAAGAGAGAGACTCCTTACTCCTTTCCCAATTTGGACTTGAGACTAGAGACTCTCCTCTCTACAACCTAACTCCTCTAAGACTATGGATGATAGTGTATACAATAGAGATGAAGCTCAAGTGGTGTGTGTTGAAGTGAGGGGTAGGGGGTCCTATTTATACTAGTGTTGAGGTCGGTTCCCGCCACCAAAAGCGCGCAAATCAGTCACCATTGACTCCAGGAAGCCGGGAGGAGCCAACACGTGGAGGCTGACTGAGTTTGGTGCAACGACTAGGTCGACCGACCCCCTGGTTCGTCCGACCTGGTCATTGCACCAATTCTCGTGTGCTTTCTCCAAGTGGCTGCCAGGTGGGTCCCATTGATGTATATGGGTGATACACCGTTGGATCTCCTCGGATACTTCTGTTTGTGGGCCATTTGATCCATGGGATGCCACGTGTCGTCGCCTAATCTGCTAGGATGATATTTTATAGGATTGGTCCCTCTACATTTCCTCATTTCCTGCATAAAATGTTGCATACACATATTTCTCCAAGTCCAATTGGAACTGGGTTAGATACAAAGGTGATGTGTGCAAGATATGACAAATCCTTCACATAATTGAGTTAAATTGACGGATGAAATTGGTATATAACAGCCGTCAACAAGTGGGTCCTAAGAAAGAAGAATTTGACTTTTGCCACTTGATAACAGAATTCGATTTTCACTTGCTCCTCACACCCTTATGTCCGTCTTCCAATGACACGATAGGTCCTAGAAAAACCACATTCTAAAGCATAGTGGGGCTTCCCACACTTGAAGCAATTTTAACCTTGTCCTGGAACTTGAAGCATATAACGTGCACTTAAAGTGCTGATGTCCTAGTTGCTTAGGTTGAAAGATCATCGAGAGAATTAATTTGCCTTAAGAAACTTGAATAGTGTTGTTGAGAAAAACTCTCATCCTTCCTATTGAACCCTCTTATGATCGGTACCCACGATAGTGAGACTCCCTCTATGTCTTTATTATAGAACTGTAAGCTGAAACTAGGTATTCAAACACCTATGGTCCTCAACTACCATGATGTATATGGTGAGAGGATTTATTCCCATCACCTCCCTATATCAAGCATTGCGTCACATGAAAAAATGTTCTAGACTTCTCAAGCTCGTCACATGTAACTTTAGGCATAAAACGAAAAACGCTAAAATCTCTCCATCACGACCTCTACCAGGCGTGATAGCATGTGCATGTAACACCCTCATTTTCATGCATCATGCATTGCATAAGTTCATATACATGTTTAACATTAACCTGACAGATTTAAAAAAGAATGAGTTTAAAATGAATTTAAAACAAACGCACCCAAAAGTTCTAAGAAATGTGGACTAGTCTGTTTTTGGTACGGACTAGTCCAATTTTCTTTGACCTCCCTTGGACAAGTTCATTTTTGTTGCGGACTAGTCATTTTTCTCTCTGTACCGTTTTTGAACTTGTTCGGCCTATTGCGGACTAGTCCGGTAATCCCATCCTTGAAATTTCGCCAAGTACCTAGACTTGTTCAAACTTGTCCGATATCTAGCGGACTTGTCTGTTTTCCTCTCTGACTATAAGTTCAGACTTTTCCGATTTGGTCCGGACTTATCCGATTTCTCTCTGACTAATATCGGACTAGTTTGGCCTTGTGCGGACTTGTCCGGTGATTGCGATTCCGAGTTGATCTTTTGTTCCACGACGTGTTTTTGGGTTTTACCTTAAGTGGGCCTAAGGACATCGTGTCTAACCCTTTTGGAGCCCATGTGGGACCCCACATCAGCCTCCACCCTCTCTAAAATCGACCTACATCAAACCCTAACTCTCCACCCTATATAAACAACCCAACACACCACCCTTTTATCTCTGTGCCTCAATTGAAAGACCACAAACCCTAGTTCGTGGGAGCCGCCACCAAGGAGGAGAAGGAGATCCTGAACAAGAAGAAGAAGAGGAGGAAACAAAAGAGGATCAAGGGATCAAGATCTCCATCAACTTTGCATTCTTCATTCACAAGTCACCTTCAAGTTTCTTCATCAACCCTAGATCGTCAAGATCCAAGTGTTGCCTCCAAAACCCTTGATTTATTGGAGTTCTAAACACCTGGTATACCTTCTACCCCCTCTTTCTCACGTGAATTCAACACAGTTTCTCCAAATTCACGTCGATCTAGAAAACCCTGACTCGCTGGTTCTGCGTAGGGCGGACTAGTCCGGCCAACAGCAGACTTGTCCGGTCCCCAGATTCTTTTAGTAATGAACAAATTCCAATTTGATGTAGTATCAACATGAACCTGTGTAAACTTGTTAATAACCATTGTAAGTGATTAGTGAACATTAATAGTAACCCATTAACTAGTTTTGCTTCGCATTTGCATTAATCATGCATGTCATGGCATATTGAGTAATATATGTGCACTTATTGATTGTAATTTTTGTCTTGTATGTTTATTACGCGGTTTAGACATATTTGCACTAGAGGGTGCTGCGGAGGACCTCCAGCACTAGGAATCTATAGACTTTGACCCAAACCAAGCCCAAGAGCAAGGCAAGTGCCCTTGAACATATTGATCCTATTTTTGCAATAAATGTTTTGTTTTCAAAACTGCATGCTTGTGTCAATTTGATGGGGATTCCTATGATAGGAAGTTTACTAGCTTTGTTTAACCACCCTTGTCACCTGGAATACATGGTAGAGAGTCGAGGAAGGCTTTTTACTTTTGCTTCCCTTAATTAATTGGAATGGAAACAACTATACGATTTAATTATGAATTAATGAGATTATAGTTAATATGAACTGGTTAATATGATATGGTAATGGGTGATCTAGGCAAGCCTGGTATGTGGATGGGTTGGAAGACATGGTGGTTGCTTGCTTTAGATCTAAGGACCGGTTCATGTGACAATATGCCACGACAACAGTGTCACCACGAGGCCAAGTATGGGTGCGGCGTAGCTGATTAATTAGAGTATTGCTAGTATTGCGTTGATCATTTGTCGCACTGGGGAAGGGGAGTCAGATTGGGTTTGTATGAGTGGTGGGACTCCCTGGGATCTGAATGGCACAAGAGGGGGCCCTTGGTTGAAGATGTGCTTAGTTAGAGACATCACCAACGGTGAAACCTCAATGGATCTGTACATGCTAGTTGTCCCTTTGCAAAGGCTATTTTGTGATCTCTTGGCCACACACCAACGAAAGTGTGGGACGGCATAATAGAGGTTCTAGTCACCGAAAGGTAATGAAATCACGAACACGTGGGTAAAGTGGTACAAACTCTGCAGAGTATTAAAACTATTATGATAGCAGTGCTCCAGGTCATGAGCAACCTGGACCCTCACATGATTAGAGTGAAACTTGGGATTTGGGATGGTTTGGTATGGTTTTGGTATTGGGATGGTTTGGTACTGGTTATGGTTGATAATATGGTTATGGATTGAATTATGGTATTGGGTATGGTTAATGGTAATGGTGAAATCTGGTATAATGGTGATGGATATGAAATATGGATTTATACTGTGATAATCAATGTGGGATACGATGGGTTTACTTCACATACCTATAATATACTACTTTTCAAATGTTTTAATGTACCTTTCAGCATTTAGCCTTTATTATTGTCGTCATTTGTATCAGCTACATGTCATACTTTCCTACACTTGCTGAGTACGACGTGTACTCACCTTTGCTATTCCCTCACCAACAGTTGCATGTCAGATTTGGGAGTATAACATTAATGCGAAGTTCTAGGTCGTGTCAGCCGTCAGCTTTCCTGTGGTGTTGCTTGGAGCTGCTCTATACCCTTTTGCTTAGCTGTATAGTTGCTTTACTAGATAATTACCGTTGCATTAGTTCAAACTTGTCATTAATATTAATTAGAGCTTGTATTCGAGGATATTATGAATTGTGTAATAAATGTGGTTAATTAATCTTGTCTTGTGGTAATTTTATGTATATCTTTTTGTGAATGCACTCGTGTATGTGTGTTGAACTTCCTGGGCACACATATGCGTCACACTTGGTTCTTTTTCGAAATTGGGTGTCACAAATTGGTATCAGAGCCACATGTTGACTATAGGACGCAGCCTAGATAGAATAGACACTTTAGAGCACATAGGAGCACTAAGGAATTGATGTGTTTTTGCTTGATGTGTTGATTGCTATGTATTGTTGCTTGTGTGCTTAGTAGAGGACTTTGGGATGCTTTAGCATTGCCATGTACACATAGGCTTGTATAGGTAGTTGCTTAGTTTCATATCCCTTGATGCATATAGTTAGGGACGTTTTCTAAATTCTTATCTCTTGCTTTTCTTCAGATTGTGAGGACTCGCAACCAGAGGGATGACAATGATGAGGAGGAGAACAATGGAGCACCTCAGAACAACAACGGACAAGGACGTACCCGGGGAGCTATCAACCTTGAGCAGCTATTGGCTATGCAAAACCAGCTCATGCAGACCATGATACAAATTATGGGACAACTGCAGGCTGGTAACAACAACAATCGGCCTAACATGCCTCCACCACCACCCCCACCACCTCATAACAGGTTGGGAGAGTTCGTGAGAACCAAGTCGCCGACTTTTGCTCAAGCTGTTGACCCTATGGATGCCGATGATTGGCTTAAGTCCATGGAGAAGAAACTTGCAATAGTCCAATGCAGTGACCGAGAGAAGGTGTTATTTGCATCTCATCAACTTGTTGGAGTAGCTGTCGATTGGTAGGACTCTTTGTGCAACACCCATGAGAACCATGAGAGGATTACTTGGGATGAATTCATCCATTCTCATTATGTGCCCGAGGGTGTTATGATCTTGAAGAGGCAAGAGTTTGAAAACTTGAGGCAAGGAAGATCGAGTGTGGGTGAATATCTCAATAAATTCACTCAACTCTCAAGGTATGCGCCCGAGGATATGAGTCGGGACAGCCGGAAACAATATTTGTTCATGAGGGGCTTGAACAATGAGATCCAAGTCCAATTGCTGAATTGTGATTATGCCAACTTCTAGAAGCTAGTGGTCAAAGCAGTTGTTGTGGAGAATAAAGTTTGTGAGATGGAGCTAGATAACAAGAGGAAAGCGCCATATCAGGGACAGCAACAAGGAAGTAATGTGCGCCCTCGCTTTGCACCACCCAATGCGCCTTATTACAACTCTACTAATCCTGCTCAATGCCCTGGTTATGCACCGCACCCAACTCAGTTTGTGCAGCAACACCCTGGCATGCAAGCACCTAGGCCTCCAATGCCTATTGCACCTGGTGCCAACTTTCCTAGTGCAAATTTCCAGAATCAAGTTCGTCCCAATAATTCTGGTGCGGTTAGGAAGTGCTATACATATGGAGAAGCATGACACTTTGCAATTCAATGTCCTAAGTCAGGCCTTGGTCAAGAAAGCAAAGCTCCAAGACAAAACCCAAGACCCAATGGAGGACAGCCACAAGGCAACCGTGGACAGCAGAATTTTGCTCGTGGCAACGTGAACCATGTCTCGACAGAGGAAGCTCAACAAGCGTATGACATGGTTATTGGTATATTTCTCGCAAACTCCAACCCGATGACTATGTTATTTGATTCTGGAGCATCGCATTCATTCATTGCATCGAAGTATGTTGCCAAGTATAGTTTGCCTATCTCTCATATGAAGTATACTATATTTGTTAAGTCTCCTGGAGGAGAGATGATGACAAATATAGTATGTCCAAAAGAAAGCCTTAGAATAAGGGGGTAGACTTCTTTGCTAACCTCATTGTTTTGGATTCTCAAGGATTGGACATTATACTTGATATGGACTGGTTGAGGTAGCACAACGGAGTCATTGAATGTGCCACAAAGATGGTGAAGTTGACCAATAAGGAAGGGATCACCATAGAATTTGAAGCATCTCAACATGCACTGAAGCAATTGGATCTAAATCACATAGACGGTGCCGCAATTGAGGAGATCCTAGGGGTATGTGAATATTTGGACGTGTTTCCGGATGAGTTGCCAGGTATGCCACTTGATCGTGATATCGAGTTTGTAATTGATTTAATACCTATAACTGCACCTATAACTAAGAGGCCCTATAGGATGCTTCCTAAGGAGTTAGCGGAGCTCAAGAAGCAAATTCAAGAGCAACTAGAGAAGGGTATTATTTGCCCAAGCTCTTCACCTTGTAGAGCGCCCGTCCTTTTTGTGGATAAGAAGGATGGATCACAAAGGATGTGTGTGGATTACTGAGATCTCAATGAGGTGACCATCAAAAACAAGTACATCTTGACACGCATAGAAGACTTGTTTCATCAGATGAAGGGTGCTTGTGTCTTCTCCAAGATTTATTTGAGGTCAGGATACTTTCAAATGAAGATTAGACCCACGTACATACCCAAGACAGCTTTTCGGACACAATATGGATCCTATGAGTAAACTGTGATGCCCTTTGGATTGACAAATGCACATGCATACTTTATGTACCTCATGAATAAGGTCTTCATGGAGTACTTGGATAAGTTTGTAGTGGTATTCATTGATGATATTATGATCTACTCGAAGAGTGAAGAGGAACATGAGGAACACTTGAGACTCACATTGTAGAAATTGAGAGAGCACCAATTATATGCCAAATTCAGAAAGTGCCAGTTTTGGTTGAGGGAAGTGTCATTTTTGGGTCATATCATCTCAAGAGGAGGAGTATCGGTTGATCCAGGAAAAGTGAGAGACGTGTTGAAATGGGAACCGCCACATAATGTGAAGGAGATTAGGAGTTTTCTTGGGATGGCTGGATATTACCGCCGGTTCATCAAAGACTTTTCCAAAATAGCCAAGCCAATGACGGAACTGTTAATGAAGGAGAAAGCATTCCAATGGACTCAAGCTTGTCAAGACAGTTTTGAGGAGCTAAAGAAGAGGCTAACAACAACGCCTGTGTTGGTATTTCCAGATGTAAGCAAAAGTTTTGATATATATTGCGACGCGTCAAGACAAGGACTTCGATGTGTGCTCATGCAAGAAGGTCAAGTGGTTGCATATGCATCGAGGCAATTGAAGAAACATGAGCAGAATTATTTGGCACATGATCTTGAACTAGCAGCCGTGGTACATACATTGAAGATTTGGAAACACTACATCCTTGGACATAGGTGTGAAATTTATACGGATCATAAGAGTCTCAAGTACATATTCGTGCAAATGGACCTAAATTTGAGGCAACGAAGATGGTTGGAGCTCATCAAGGATTATGATGTGGGAATCAACTATCATCCAGGGAAGGCTAATGTAGTGGCCGATGCCTTGAGTAGGAAAGAGTAAGTCACCAGCTCACGATTCAAGAATTGCCATCCGAGTTATGCAAGGAGTTTGAACGGTTGAATCTAGGATTTGTGAATGAGATGGGAATAATGGAGTTAATTCTGACCTTGGAGCAAGAAATTCGAGAAGCACAAACAAAGGATGAGGAAATTCAGGAAATCAAGGAAAGGACCCAAGAAGGGGGGAAGTCAGGTTTGATGAGGATTACCATAGTACCTTATGGCTTGGAAAAAGGATTGTAGTGCCTAATGTGAAGCATATTCGGAAAACAATATTAAAAGAGGCACATGACTCACCATACTCAATTCATCCCAGTTGTACAAAGATGTACAAGGACTTGAAGACATGTTATTGGTGGGCTAGCATGAAAAAGGACATAGCCGAATATATAGCTTTGTGCGATATGTGCCAACGAGTCAAAGCTGAACACCAAAGGCCAGCTGGATTATTGCAGCCATTGAAGATTCCAGAATGGAAGTGGGAAGAAATCGGGATGGACTTTATAGTTGGTTTACCGCGTACCCAGTCCGGTTATTACTCCATATGAGAATTGTGGATCGATTAACCAAGCCAGCTCACTCTATTCCTGTCAAGATCACCTTTAATGGGGAGAAGTTGGTTGAACTATATATGGGAAGAATAGTATGTTTGCACGGAGTTCCAAAGAAGATAGTGTTGGATAGAGGTTCTCAATTTACCTCCAGGTTTTGGCAAAAATTGCATGAAGCATTGGGAACAAGGTTGAATTTCAGCTCAGCATATCACCCTCAAACGGATGGACAAACTGAGAAGACCAATCAGATTTTAGAGGATATGTTAAGAGCTGGTGCCTTGAAGCATGGAAGAAGTTGGGACAAGAGCTTGCTGTATGTGGTATTATCATATAACAATAGTTACCAAGCAAGCTTGAAAATGTCATCCTATGAAGCACTATATGGGAAGAAGTGTAGGACACCTTTGTTCCGGAATGAGACAGGATAAAATCAAGTGTTTGGACCTGACATGCTACAAGAAACTGAGAACCAAGTTCAGATTATCCGCGAGAACTTGAGGGCTACTCAATCAAGACAAAAAGGATACGCAGATAATAGGAGAAGAAAACTAGCCTTTGAAGTGGGAGACTTCGTCTACCTTAAAGTGTCACCCATGAGAGGTCATAAGAGGTTTAATATCAGAGGCAAGCTAGCGCCTTGATACATTGGGCCATTCAAGATTTTGGACAAACGTAGAGAAGTGGCATATAAGTTGGAGATGCCCGCACATCTTTCCGATGTTCATGATGTCTTTCATGTTTCCCAGCTCAAGAAGTGCTTGAGAGTGCCAGAAGAACAAGTGACAATGGAAGAATTGGAACTAGAGGCAGATTTGGCGTATGCTGAGCAACCTGTAAAAATCTTGGAAACCAAGGAGAGTGTCACAAGAAACAAGATTATTAGATGGTGTAAAGTTCAACAGAAGCATCACACGGAATCAGAGGCAACTTGGGAGTTGGAAGATGATCTCAAGAAGGAATTTCCCTATCTCTTCTCTTTCGCGTCGAATCTCGAGGGCGAGATTCATTTTAAGGGGGTAGGTTTGTAACACCCTCATTTTCATGGATCATGCATTGCATAAGTTCATATACATGTTTAACATCAACCCACATAAAAAGGAATGAGTTTAAAATGAATTTAAAACAAAACCGCACTCAAAAGTTCTGAGAAGTGTGGACTAGTCGGTTTTTGGTGCGGACTAGTCCAATTTCTCTCTGACCTCCCTCGGACATGTCCGTTTTTGCTGCGGACTAGTCCATTTTTCTCTCTGTACCGTTTTTGGACTTGTCCGGCCTATTGCGGACTAGTCCGGTAATCCCATCCTTGAAATTTCATCAAGTCCCTAGACTTGTCCGGACTTGTCCGATATCTAGCGGACTTATCTGTTTTCCTCTCTAACTAAGTTCAGACTTGTCCGGTTTGCTTCGGACTTATCCGATTTGTCTCTGACTAATATTGGACTAGTCCGACCTTGCGTAGACTTGTCCGGTGATCACGATTCCGAGTTGATCTTTTGTTCCATGACGTGTTTTTGGGTTTTACCTTAAGTGGGCCTAAGGATGTCATGTATAAACCTTTTGGAGCCCATGCGGGACCCCACACCGGCCTTCACCCTCTCTAAAACCGACCTCCATCAAAACCTAACTCTCCACCCAATATAAACAACCCAACATCCCACCCTTTTACCTCTTTGCCTCAATTGAAACACCTCAAACCCTAGTTCATGGGAGCCGCCACCAAGGAGGAGAAGGAGATCCCGAGCAAGAAGAAGAAGAGGAGGAAACGAAAGAGGATCAAGTGATCAATATCTCCATCAACTCTGCGTTCTTCATTCACAAGTCATCTTCAAGTTTCTTCATCAACCCTAGATCATCAAGATCCAAGTGTTGCCTCCAAAACCCTTGATTCATTGGAGTTATAAACAACTGGTATACCTTCTACTCCATCTTTCTCACGTGAATTCAACCTCGTTTCTCCAAATTCACGTCGATCTAAAAAACCCTGACTCGCTGGTTCTGCGTAGGGCGGACTAGTCTGACCAACAGCGGACTTGTCCGGTCTCCAGATTCTTTTAGTAATGAACAAATTCCAATTTTATGTAGTATCAACATGAACCTGTGTAAACTTGTTAATAACCATAGTAAGTGATTAGTGAACATTAATAGTAACTCATTAACTAGTTTTGCTCCGTATTTGCATTAATCATGCATGTCATGACATATTGAGTAATATATGTGCACTTATTGACTGTAATTCTTGTCTTCTATGTTTATTGCGCGGTTTTGATGGATTTGTGCTAGAGGGTGCTGTGGAGGACCTCCAGCACCAGGAATTTGAAGACTTTGACCCGAACCGAGCCCAAGAGCAAGGCAAGTGCCCTTGAACATATTGATCTTGTTTTTACAATAAATGTTTTGTTTTCAAAAATGCATGCCTGTGTCAATTTGATGGGAATTCCTATGATAAGAAGTTTAATAGCTTTGATTAACCACCCTTGTCACTTGGAATACATGGTAGAAAGTCGGGAAGGGCTTTTTACTTTCGCTTCGCTTAATTTATTGGGATGGGAAAACAACTATACCATTTAATTATGCATTAATGAGATTATGTTAATATGAACTGGTTAATATAATATGGTAATGGGTGATCTAAGCAAGCCTGGTATGTGGATAGGTTGGAAGACATGGTGGTTGCTTGCTTTAGATCTAAGAACCAGTTCATGCGAGAATATGCCAGGACAACAGTGCCACCACGAGGCCAAGTATGCGTGCGGCGTAGCTGATTAATTAGGGTATTACTAGTATTGCATGAATCATTTGGCATACCGGGGAAGGGGAGTCGTATTGGCTTTGTATGAGTGATGGGACTCCCTGGGATCCGAATGGCACAAGAGGAGGCCCTTGGTTGAAAATGTGCTCAGTTTGAGACATCGCCACCAGTGAAACCTCAGTGGGTCCGTACATGCTAGTAGTCCCTTTGCAAAGGCTATTTTGTGATCTCTTGGACACACACCAACGGAAGTGTGAGATGGCATAATAGAGGTTATAGTCACCGAAAGGTGATGAAATCACGAACACGTGGGTAAAGGGGTAGAAACTCTGCAGAGTATTAAAACTATCATGATAGTCGTGCTCCCGGTCATGAGCAACCTGGACCCTCACATGATTAGAGGGAAACTTGGGATTTGGGATGGTTTGGTATGGTTTTGGTATTGGAATGGTTTGGTACTGGTTATGGTTGATAATATAGTTATGGATTGAATTATGGTATTGGGTATGGTTAATGGTAATGGTGAAATATGGTATAATGGTGATAGATATGGAATAAGGATTTATACTATGATAATTATTGTGGGATACCATGGGTTTACTTCACAAACCTATAATATAATGCTTTTCAAATGGTACCTTTTAGCACTTAGCCTTTATTATTATCGTTATTTGTATCAGCTACATGTCATACTTTCCTACACTTGCTGAGTACGACATGTACTCACCCTTGCTATTCCTCCACCAACAGTTGCAGGTCAGATTTGGGAGTATAACGTTAATGCGGTGTTCTAGGTCGTGTCTGCCGTCAGGTTGCTTGTGGATTTGCTTGGAGCTGCTCTATACCCTTTTGCTTAGCTGCATAGTTGCTTTATTAGATGATTTCCACTGCATTAGTTCAAACTTGTCATTGATATTCATTAGAGCTTGTATTCGAGGATATTATGAATTGTGTAATAAAAGTGGTTAATTAATCTTGTCTTGTGGTAATTTTCTATATATCCTTTTGTGAATGTACTCGTGTATGTGTGTTGAACGTCCTGGGCACACATATGCGTCACACTTAGTTCTTTTTCGGAATCGGGTGTCACAGTGTGCTCCTGTTCGGAGGCATAATTCTAATAATTTGAAATACATAAGAGTATGATTAAAAAAACATTATCATGATAGAAGAAAAAAATATTCAGCGGAAACAAGAATGCAGAATATGCCCATGAAACCCATCCTAAAGTGCATAAATGTGTCAGCTTTTATTCTATGTTAATTTAATTTTAAAATTGTTTAGAGACATGAGCTGGCTCTAAGTACCAACTGTAACGCCCCAGGTTTAAACTCCCTTGGGCACTACTACTAACATCTAAACTTTACTACTAAGTATAGACATTATAGAAAATTCCAGCAGATTCTCCTTTGAAAACTCTACCATTCGTGAGCAACAAAACACAATAACAAACGTAATATTATGTAGCAACACTATTAAACTCACATTCATCCTCACAAGTGAACTAAAGACTCAAACAACCACACCGCAGTCTCAACAACACAAAATTATGCAAATAATTAAGAATATTGATAAACTAAGCTTATTAAATGGTTTGTGTGCTCAAGTGCAGATGCTACCCTCACTACGTAAGAAAGGCTCATCCGAGACGTGCCCTAACGAAGAAGGGAGATGAACAAATTGTGTGTCTCCGTCGTCGTGTCTTGCATTATGTTGTCATCAGAGACGTGCTTATGGCGCGTCGCCGTTCATCCTAAGTGCGAGACATGCTTAGAAGAAGCACGTCTCCTTTCTTTGTATCATAACAGACGTTCTTTACGGGGTCGTTGGAGATGCGGGTGGCGCGCGTCGCCCATCAGCATACATGTGTGACAAGCCCTAACGAAGCACATCGCAGATATATTGACTTATACGAGACGTTCTATATTGTAGTGCGTCGCAGATTTGTGTACTGATCTGAGACGGGCTTTATGGTAGCTTGTATCCTTTATGTAGGTTATCCGAGACGATCTCTGCTATAGCTCGTCGTGGATTGTTTACAGGCAAGGTCTCCTATTAGGTGCCCCCCACCCCTGATTATCCTGATTGCCGGTTGCATTCTAGAGCTAGCCAAGATTTGGCAGCCGTATTACCATTGTCAGCAACATACTGTTCATATATTAACATACTATTCATACTGTTCATGAACTTATTTATAGCCAAAAATATCACACGTTAAATTATATTGATCAATCAAATATTAACAAAGTGTCAATCGTGGTTATCAAGTATACTAATTACACAATAAAGACTATTTATCCTGATTACAATGTAACTAATTACACACATCATAACTGTCATCATCTAATACTGTTGGAGAATCGAGCTTACTTGTAGCACAGGCAGTTGGTGAGCATCTGCAAAGCATCAACAGAGAAATTATTCTCATGGTAAAGGACATTGTAGTTGCTGGTGTGCTTGTCCCCTGAAAAAACAAACAATTTACATTCCACTGATGCATTTATAGCCTGATATCAAAAACTCGTTAGAGAAACACCAATTATCGCATAGGTACCTTGATTCCAGCATGGCTGCAAAGGTAGAAATCAAACTCACTGGGATGGCAAATGTTAGTGTCAACCACAGTTCCTGCAGTTTTAAGGGTTTGCGAATCAGAATTCATTATATACATTGATAGTAAAAACAAATACATTAGTTCTGCATTGAACATAAACAAGGAAGATGAATGTATATCATAATGAAAATCCTCCCTTTAGATCAACGACTTTATTAACGATAAGCCTTAATTGGACATCCTCAAATTCAATAAAATCACTGGAATGCACGCTCTGAGGGTAGGGTCGAGGCGGCAGCATGCTTCGGGAACAGGGGACACAACGGTGTGCTTCGGGATGAGCTGGCGGAGGCGTCGGAGTGGTGGTTCCTCAACTCTCTAATGATAGCAGGCCGACGTGCTCCAGGGACAGGGAGAACATTTCCACTTATGTGAAGGTGGCAGCGTGCTCATACCGATTACCGAGGTCGGGGTCGAGGCGGCGGCGTGCTCCAGCGTGCTCAACTCTCTGATGACGAAGGTTGGGGTTGACAGCGGGGTAGGGGTCGATGGCGGCAGCGCGACAATGATGAAGAGCGAGTTGAAAAAGAGGGACAGCGGCAGCGTGCTCTGGGGAGAAGGGATGAGCCGGCATGCTCCAGCGTGCTCAACTCTCTGATGACGCGAAGGTTGGGGTCGACGGCGAGGTCGGGGTCGACGGCGGGAGCGCGATGTTGACGATGACAGGACGACGGCGGCATGCTCAGGAGCTGCGGTTTCTAGGTCGAGGGAGCTCGAGAGAGCTAAAAAATTTCGCCAAATGTTGGGAGGGAGCGCGCGATGGGTAAAAATAGCAAAACTCAGAGACGTGCCTTTATAACACCCGTCTCTCATTTCAGCGTCCTTTGGTCGAGAGAGTGCGAGAAAATTTTCACCGTAGAGCGCACGAGTGTTTAAAATAAAACACGGAGACGCACATATATAACTCACGTCTCGTATTATCATCTTTCACATCAGGGCATTTTCCCGCATGCAAAAGACGATCCACGATGTGCTGAAGCCGGGAACATCTTTCGCATGTGGGGATGTACCACTGGCAACTGTGTGCAATGTTTTATATGATCGTTGCATTGCGCTCAACTTTCTGAGGTGGGACAAAAGATCTTCAGCGTAAATTAGAGACGAGCCCAGGTAATACGCGTCTCTGTCAATTTAAGGCGCAACTCGCATTATTTTGTGGCCCCGGACACGCTGGAGTGTCCTAGATGCGCCACGGTGTGCTGAAGCCAGGAACAACATCCAAGACATTCCGGCGTGTCCAACAGGCAACTGTACGCAATGCCTTATACAATCATTGCAACGTGCTCGGCTTTCTGAGGTGGGACAAAAGTTCTTTGGCACAAATCAAAAACGTGTCTAAGTGCGGTGCGTCTCCCTTTTGCCAGTTCTTAGATATCTGAGACGCGCCTTTCTAAAGTGCGTCTCTCATGCACTCTTCGTCTTCTCGCGCAGACAACCCACCATGGCTAACGATCCGCTGCCAAGCCCGCTGAGGGAGCCACCCTGCAAGAAAAAGTGATGCCGCTGTCCCGAGAGGCTCAACAAAGAGCTGTTTGAGATGCTGTTCCACAGGCTGTTCGACCGGTTCCAGAGGCTACTCGAGACGATGGCCGAGGTGCTCGGCGCCAAGGGCAGCAGTATCCTGGTGGCGGCGATGATGAGGAACCACGGTCGCGAGGTTGCACCGCTGGATCTGAACTAACCGGAGCAATCGATGGAGCAGCTGGAGCAACTGACGGAGCAGCCGGAGCAGCCGGAGGAGTAGAATTTAGGTTTTCTTTTGTTGTTTTTTAGTTGATGTTGTTTTTATTTTCTTGTTTCTTGTACTTTTTCCTTGTGTTTTGTAATATATTTATTAATGAATATTTGTGTTCATCTGTGTGATGAATATTTTGTGTGTTCATTTGTGTTATATGTGTTCAACTGTGAATTAATGAATGAATTAAACATTCGACGACGAGAGTTTGTAAGCGAAGACAAAGGAGACGCGCTTTGTGTAGAGTACGTTTCATTTCTTGCACATATTGGAGACGCGCTTTATTTGATACACGTCTCCCATTTGTCAGAGAGGATGGCGTGTCTCAAAAACCAATTTAACTAAGACGGGCTTTTTTTAACGTGTCTCCTTGTACGTTCAGCCGAGCAATGCCAGATCCTCGCTGAAGCGGGCACGTCTCATTTAACATTATCAGAGACGCCGCCTTTGAGCGTGTCGCCCATCTTTGTCTCCTATTTGGGTTTCTTACGTAGTGCCTCTTCCCAATGCATGCTTGATCAATGGGTACCTGAAAAAACCAAATAAACACAAGAGTGAGTAAAAACACTTAGCAAGTACACTTAGAGCTTGAAGAACAATAGAATCTAACCGAATAAAACATAGCGATACTTGAAACTGGAAATGAGGAACAATAGAATCCAACAACACTTGAATTCTTGTTAGCATTTACCGGTAAAATCGAGCAAGTGTGATCAGCACTTACTCATAGGAACTTGAATATAAGAATGATTCCGGATTAAACCGGTACTTGAATAATAATTAAATGAATAACTTGAATCTCGAAAATGGATAAATATAATCATGAAGCAATTAAATCTTAAAACCTCAAATAACAAATCCAAAGCACGGGAAAACTCAATCACAAGCAATTCACACATATTAGAAGAAAACTCGTCATGCACTTGTGTTAACCTCGACGAAAACCTGAGGACGCTCTCTCAACAATGGGACCCTCCAGACCTGTTAAATTTACCGTGCGCTTAGAACATCTCAGCGCATAACAAAATTTGTACTCCAACCTGATCAAAATAAATAAATATACTACTGTGCATATTAGGAATTGCGAGACAACAATACTATTCTGAATATTTCTCCCTAACCGTTGATTGGAATTAAACGAGATAAAAACTGTTTAAAAGATAAAAACTTCACTAATAACTTTCGTTATTAACTAATTGTCCGAATTTGCCCTAATAAATACCAGAATTCAAAATACAATGGCTGCATGAAAACTTGATCTCCTAATTTTGACTTCGGTGACCCATCCAATTATCATAGGATAATCTTCAAATATTTAAGATTAAGTAGAAGTTTCCCAGATCACAAATTTCTAAAAATTTTATCAAATTCCACATATACCCTTTTCTCTTTCATCTTTCTCCTTGACCCTCTTTAACCATGGCTGCCCCTACAGCAGCATAGCAGCAGCAAGCACCTACGAGCAAATAGCAGGCAAACCAGCAGAGCAGCCTGTTCCAGCCTTGGCCTGACTCCACCGCAATACAAACCGAGAAACCGACAGCCATGCACAGGCAAGCAGGCAGCCGCAAGGCGGACCAGCAATCCCTTCAAGATTTTGCGGCAGCGCTGAGTAGCATGTGGCCCCTCCCCGGCAAGGCTGCACTTCCTCTCCACGGGCTGCAGCAGAGGAGATTAGAAAAAAAAAAACTACGGTAGAGCTCTGGAAAACGGCGGCGCTGGGAGTTGGGAGTTCTAGATACCGGTAGTTTTCTAGAAGAGTTAACCTAATAGAACTTCATCTGACGGTACAAAATAAACAAGCAGAACCAACTCATATGCGTCATCCGAATCAAGTTTCGCCTTCCTTTATAAGCATAGCTCTTCCGCCTGTTTTGTGCTGCCAATATGTGTTCTCAAACTTTAATAACTCATTGAGTCGGTTGTTGAACCCAATCTAGACCCAGAATAGCTTTCTCACCAACTGCATCCCAGCAAAGTGGCGACCTACACTTTCTTCCATAAAGAGCCTCATATGACACACAATGAATGCTAGAGTGATAGTTGTTATTCTAAAAGAACTTCACAAGCGGTAAGTGGTCTTCCAAACATCCTTTCTAAGATAGAGCACATGATTGTAGCATATCTTATAAGGTCTGAATTGTACGCTCAGACAATCCATTGTTTGAGGGTGAAAAGCGTGCCCATCCTTAGTGTTGTGCCCAACGCTAATAGCAAGCTCTCTCACACCTTGAAGACAAACTTATCACCCCTGTCAGAAATATTGATGCGAGTTCCACCATGCGGTACTACTCATCTCGTATAAATCGGCACCAAATCACTCGCTGAACTAGTAGACTGAATAGGAATAAAGTGAGCAACCTTACTAAGACGACCACCCATATAGTATATCGTCCTCTTGGAGAACGTGGTAAGCCAACAACACAATTCATAGCAATATCCTCCCACGACCACATAGGAACGTCAAGGAACGTCAAGAGACTGTAATTTCTCAGCGACACTCTTATGCTCAGCCTTCACTAGTTGGCAAACCCCACATGAAGCCACATACTTTGCTACATACAACTTAGTCCTCTTCCACCAATAGATTTTCTTCAAACCATGGTACATCTTAGTCTCTCCAGGATGTACGACATAATGAGTGTGATCTGTCTCTTTAAGAATATCTTCTTTAAAATGAGATGTTTGTGGCACACATAAGCGACCATGAAATCGAACGGCCCATCGACAACTAAGGTGAAATCCCCGACCTTTCCTTCTGAACTTGTTTCTTGACATCTAGCAGCAAGTGATCTCATTGTTGTATCTCTAAGACTCTTTTTGGGATATTTGACAATAAGATTAGTTAAGTCTCTACCTCTGCATAATTGACCCTTAGTTCAAAATCTCACAGCACCCTTAGTTAGCGACACCCTAAGAAAAACTTCATCACCTACTTGAAACTCCAAGTCTCACCTTCTGGTGTCAGCATAGCTCTTCTGCCTGTTTTGTGCTGCCAATATGTGTTCTCGAACTTTAGTGCTTTGTTGAGTCAGTTGTTGAATCCAATCTAGACCCAGAATAGCTTTCTCACCAACTGCATCCCAGCAAAGTGGCGACCTACACTTTCTTCCATAAAGAGCCTCATATGACCCAGAACATCTTTGGATTTCTCGAAAAAAAAAATTGATATCGTCGAAACTTCTCTAAAAATTCAGCATGATTATGTAACGCATATCCGACATGTAATACAAGCTCGATCTCGATGAAAAATAATTTACGACTCATTTCTCGCAAAAAACTGGTTCTTGATAAAATTGAAGGCTAACTCCTTCGGATTTCTCGCGAAAATTTCATATCGTTGAAACTTCTCAAAAATTAAGTATGACTAGGTAATGCATATCTGACATGTAATACAAGCTCGATCCCGAAGAAAAATGAATTTATGACTCATTTTTCTCAGAAAACTCGTTTCTCAATAAAATCGAAGGCTAACCCCTTTGGATTTCTTGCGAAAGTTTGATACCGTGGAAACTTATCTAAAACTTAAGTATGACTATGTAACACATATCCAACATGTAATACAGACTCGGTCTTGAAGAAAAGTAAATTTACGACCATTTTAACGGAAAACTCGATTCTCGATAAAATCGAAGGCTAACCCCTTTGGATTTCTTGCAAAAATTTGATACTATTAAAACTTCTCCAAAAATTAAGTATGACTACGTAGCGCATATACGACATGTAATACAAGTTCGATCTTGAAGAAAAATGAATTTACAACCTAATTTTAGTAGAAAACACGATTCTCTATAAAATCGAAGGCTAACGCCTTTGGATTTGTCGCTTAAATTTGATATAGTCGAAACTTCTTCAAAAATTAAGTATGACTACGTGACACGTATCCGACATATAATACAAGCTTGATCTCGACAAAAAATGAATATACGACCCATTTTTTGCAGAAAACTCGATTCTCGATAAAATTGAAGGCTAACATCTTTGGATTTCTTGCGGAAATTTGATACCGTCGAAACTTCTCAAAAAATTAAATATGACTACGTAACACACATCTTACACGTAGTAAAAGCTCGATTGTGAAGAAAAATTAATTTATGACCCATTTTTTGCAGGAAACTCAGTTCTCGATGAAATCAACACTACAAGGATTCCACCCTATTGTAACGGTTGTACTGCAACGAATACTAAATTGTTGCAGTAAGCTTGGTCTTTTGCTATGATTCACTAGTTCGTGGCATTAGCATCTATCGCCACGGAACAAGATCGTTGCATTAGGATCTGTTGCCACGATTCACTAGTTCGTGGCATTAGGATCTATCGCCACGAATCTGTTGCCGCGATTCACTAGTTCGTGGCATTAGCATCTATCGCCACGAAACACGATCGTTGCATTAGGATCTGTTGCCACGATTCACTAGTTGGTGGCATTAGGATCTATCGCCACGAATCTGTTGCCACGATTCACTAGTTCGTGGCATTAGCATCTATCGCCACGGAACACGATCATTGCATTAGGATCTGTTGCCACGATTCACTAGTTCATGGTATTAAGATCTATCGCCACAAATCTGTTGCCACGATTCACTAGTTCGTGGCATTAGCATTTATCGCCATGGAACACAATCGTTGCACTAGGATCTGTTGCCACGATTCACTAGTTTGTGGCCTTAGCATCTATCGCCATGAATCTGTTGCCACGATTCACTAGTTCATGGCATTAGCATCTATCACCACAGAACACGATTGTTGCATTAGAATCTGTTGCCACGATTCACTAGTTCATGTGTTAGCATCTATCGCCACGAATTTGTTGCCACGATTCACTAGTCGTGGCATTAGCATGTATCGCCATGCTACACGATCGTTGCACTAGGATTTGTTGCCACGATTCACTAGTTCGTGGCATTAGCATCTATCGCCATGGAACCCGATCGTTGCACTAGGATCTGTTACCACGATTCACTAGTTCGTGGCCTTAGCATCTATCACCACAAATCTGTTGCCAGGATTCACTAGTTCGTGGCATTAGCATCTATCGCTATGGAACACGATCGTTGCATTAGAATTTGTTGCCACAATTCACTATTTCGTGGCATTAGCATCTATCGCCACAAATCTATTGCCACGATTCACTAGTCGTGGCATTAGCATCTATCGCCACGTTACACGATCATTGCACTAGGATCTAATGCCACGATTCACTAGTTCATGGCGTTAGCATCTATCGCCATGGAACCCGATCGTTGTATTAGAATCTGTTGCCACGATTTACTAGTTCGTGGCATTAGCATCTGTCGCAACAGAACGCGATCATTGCATTAGGATCTGTTGCCACGATTCAATAGTTCGTGGCATTAGCATCTATCGCTGCGGAACACAATCGTTGCATTAGGATCTGTTACCACGATTCACTAGTTTGTGGCATTAGCATCTATCACCACGGAACACAAACTGCATTACACATAGTGTTCACGTACAGCTAGCTCACACAATACCTATATGAAAAAATCATCATCTTCGCTGTCCTCCGTCAATATTGGAGGTACAATACCATCATTGATATATGTATCATCATCGTTGTGGTCGTTGTCGTCGTCACCTTCATTTGAAAGAGCGGAAGCATGACCGGTTGCTCCGTCAATGTCATTCCTATCCCATGTGGTCATATTCTCATTTATATCAGTAAGTCATCGATCATCAAATAATGTCTCAGCCTCCATCGTCTCAGTGACATTATTTTCACTGTCTCTAGGGGGCATGGCAAAAAGGTTTCTTGGCATCGTTTTAACAACTGTAGCCCATTTAGGTTGCTTCACACTTCTAACGTAAAAACTTGTTCTGCTTGGGTGGCTAGAATGTAAGGAACATACTTAAATTGAGAAATAGTAGTGTCCACATCTATCATTCCATATCGATCCATTTTGTAGCCTCTGCTTTGGCTCTGACCGGAACGAGGCCGATCAAACCATTCACATTCAAATAATAGAACCTCTTGATTTTTTTCGAAATCAACAGAAATCATTTTCTTGATTACTCCATACCACTCATGATCACCATCCCGAACAACAACACCACTGGTTTGCGTCTGTAAATCTTTTTCCACCTCTGCTGTTCGAAATAAGAAGCCATTTATGAATGATCGACTAAAAAAATGTGCCCGACAATCAGGTCCTCTAGATAATGCATACAAATAATCGGTTACTTTGCCTTCTTTGTGTAATGTCGTAATCTGTACACATTAATTTGTATAAAAGGGGTCATCGTTAAACAAACTTCAGAATAGATATTTCTTCAATATTTCATCAAAGTAAAAACTTGCATGTACTTACTCGTTTCTGAAACCAATAAACAAACTCATCTCTATGGCGTTTTTCAACATCACGAGAATGAATCTTTTTCAGCTCTTCAAAATGCTCACTGAAAAGGGTACAAAATTAAATTAGCCATCTACAATAAGCATGATCCATTAATATAGTATGGAACATCTGAGTTTATACGTACTTGATCCATGGAGCGGCCTCTTCAACATTAGAAATAATATAATGTCTGATGTTATGTAGTTCCACCATAGTAAGGTCGCCCCATTTAAACCCTTTTTTAGAATTATCAACTTCTGTAAATATATTAGACTCGAGAGAAGGTTCATTCCTAGCTGCAGCTTCATGACGTTCTGGCCTATTAAGCTTGGCGCTGATGTTATCCAAAAATTGGCTACAAAAAGTCATACACTCTTATATAATATATCCCTCAGCTATAGAACCCTCCGAGTGAGCTCTGTTACGTACATACCTCTTCAATGTACCAAGGTACCTCTCAATTGGATACATCCATCTGTAAGAAACAAGTCCACCCAAGTGAGCTTCTTCGCCAAGATGGATTGGAAGATGTACCATGATATCAAAGAAAGCAGGAGGAAGCAACATCTCAAGCTTACAAATTGTTTCAGGAAATTGTTCAATCATCTTATCCAAATCTGGTTCCGCTAATTCTTTAGAACAAATTCTAGAAAAGAATCTGCTAAACTCAATTAAAGGTTCAACAACCTTTTCAGGCAATATGTCACGTATTGCAATAGGAAAGAGCTTCTGAAATAAAATATGGCATTCATGTGTTTTTAGACCTGATACCTGACGTGCTGTTATGTCCACACTTCTCTTGATGTTTGAGGCATAACCATCGGGCATCTTCACATCCGCCAAAAACTTGCACAAGGTGGTCTTCTAATCTTTTTGCAAAGTATATGATGCTGATGGACAATCATACTTCCCTTTCATACCCACCGGATGTTGCTTTGGTCGTATACCCATTTCCTGCATATCAAAACGAGCTTGTAGACTATCTTTTGTTTTACCATCCATATTAATCAATGTACCCAATATGCTATCACAAATGTTTTTCTCAATGTGCATGACATCCAAGTTATGCCTTATTAGCAACGTCTTCCAATACGGGAGCTGAAAAAATATACTTTTCTTCTTCCAACTATGCCACCTATCTTCCTCAGTGTGCTTTCTCTTATTATTCGTCTTTCCAAAACTCACTTGATCAAAAGTCTCGTATTGTTGGAGTACTTCGTGACTAGAGAGTGATGTTGGAGCCTCTCTATTCTCAATTTTGTTGTTGAAAGAAGCTTTGTCCCAACGCCACCAGTGATCCTGAGGTAGGAAATGACGATGACCCATGTAGCAATACTTTCGTCCATGTTTCAACCACAAGGCGTCAGTGTTTACATGGCAGTATGGACATGCTAGACTACCTTTTGTGCTCCATCCACATAGCATTACATATGCTGGAAAATCATTTATTGTCCACAATTTAGAAGCTCGCATGAGAAATGTCTCTTTCTTTGAACTTTCGTATGTTTCAACACCATCAGACCATAATTTCAGTAGCTCATCAATCAAAGGCTGTAGATACACATCAATGTTGTTTCCAGGTGACTTTGGCCCAGGAATTATCATTGACATCAACCAATAAGGCTGCTTCATACACAACCAAGGTGGTAGATTATAAGGGATTAGAATCACAGGCCATGTACTGTAAGAAACATTCATTACTCCAAAAAGATCGAAACCATCAGACGCTAGCCCAAGTCTTATGTTGTGAGGATCAGATGAGAAATTTTGGTGAATGCTATTAAAATGCTTACATGCTTTCGAATCTGTAGGATGGCGTAATATTCCATCATCAATACGTTCTTCTTTGTGCTAGCGCATGTTTGATGCCGTTGATTCTACCATGTAAAACCTTTAAAGACGGGGAATAAGAGGGACCACGAGCCACTATGTATTCGGCATGACACACTTGGTCGGTCGCCTCGTCGTCCTCTGGGAGACGCTGGCGGACGAGCTTGGCGTCGCCGGCCGCGATAACCTGGTGGCGGCGACTTTCGGGAAATTGGGCTTCCTGTCTCCACCGCGGGAGGCGCCCCCACCCAGCCAGGAGCCCAAGAAGGAGGAGGAGAAGGAGAAGTAGGTGGAGCGAGGTGGAGAAGTAGTTTTTTTCTTGTTCTTAGTTGTGTTGTTTATCTTTTCTTGTTTGTAGTTTGTGTTTTTCTTTTTTCCTGTTTGTAATGTATCGTCTTAAGGTAATGAACTTTATATTTCTGTTCATTGGTGTGCAAAAACAGTTCTAATGTTGTTGTTCTAATGATGAACTAGTGGACTATTTATCTCTTTTATCTTTTAGAATGGAATATATTTCCACTTCCAACTCTACTGAGCTGGAGATCTAGAAAGTGACTATCACCTACTATTTTATCTGATAGGACCAGCAGGAAGAAGCCCACTCTCTATTCAAACCCAACATGGATCCAAAATAATGAGCAATCAAACAGCAAAGCACGTAGTAAATCACAAAAAAATGCAACAACATTTTCTGGAGTACATATCAACTTTAGCCCAGGTTAGATGCTCGTGGGCGTCATTGCAAAAGGGTGAAGACAAAAAAGACTTGATTTTGGATGGCTTGCAAAAACAAACTAGAAGTCAGGGTCATCGAAATTTTTGCCCGGTTTGGATTGATTCTTAGTTATAGACTTCCATAATAATAAAATGTATCAGGTATTTTACTTTCACAAGTGTGTCATAAAATGTATCAGGTGCTTTACTTTCACTAGTGTGTCATAAGGTGTACGCCGACCACGTATCCTGATCCAACCGTACAACTTCAAATAAAGGAGGGTTAGAGCATCTCCAACCCCTTTGTTATTTTTGGTTTGCTATTCTTTCAAATGACAAATATGCTATCCACATTTAGCATCTCATTCCATGAGCATCTCCAGCCCGTTTGCTATATGATGTGCTATATTAAAAATTTTTCATATTTTATTAGTATATAATAATTATTTTAAAATTCAAATAACATTGTTGCAATGGCTATATTGTAACGGTTGTATTTATAACGGCTATTTTTCAATAGTTATATTTCTAACGACTATTTTTCAATGGATGTATTTCCAACGGCTAATTTTCAACGACTATTTTGCAACAGAACGACGATAATGTATCGGAAATCGGGAATAGCAAACCAGATAGCATTTGCTACTAGTAGCACACCGAGAGCTCCATATAGCAAATGGTTAAAAGTAACAATCCTAATAGCAAATCGGTTAGAGATGATTTATTTGCTCTAGATTTGCTAAATAATAGGATAGCACATCATATAGCTAATGAGTTGGAGATGCTCTTTTAGCCATTACCTATATGGTGTGATATCCTATTATTTAGCAAATTTAGAGCAAAAATCATCTCCAACCGGTTTGCTATTAGGATTGCTATTTTTAGCCATTTGCTATATAGAGCTCTCGGTGTGCTACTAGTAGCAAATGCTATCCGGTTTGCTATCCCCAATTTCTGCTACATTATTGTCGTTTCTGTTGCAAAATAGCTGTTGAAAATTAACCGTTGGAAATACAACTGTTAAAAAATAGTCGTTAGAAATATAACCATTGAAAAATAGTCGTTAGAAATACAAACGTCACAATATAGCTGTTGCAACAATGTTATTTGAATTTTAAAATAATTATTACATATTAATAAAATATAAAATTTTTTAATATGGCACATCATATAGCAAACGGGTTGGAGATGTTCATAGAATGAGATGCTAAATGTGGATAGCATATTTGCTATTTGAAAGAATAGCAAATGGGTTGGAGATGCTCTTAAAAGATTGGTGGAAAATAATACGAACTTATAAGAAAAAGGAGAAGAAGAAAAAGGATGGCACGCGTTTCGATACATGAACCGTGACACTGCTCACATCCATCTTCATTGGCCAGTTCCCGATTCTGCTGATCTCTCCCGCATGTATTCACACTAGCTACTCTCTGGTGACTGGACCCAGGGTATCCCGTGGCCCACCCGGCATATCCAGTGGTTGGGCTCCTGAGAAATGTTGTTGTTGTTGTACGTGGTGTTAGGTTGAGATAATGCAACTTTTGGTCATAATGATAAGAATTAAAAATTAGAAAGAGTATATAAGATTCAAAAATCTTCATTACTCTCTTTACTCCGGGCTCGGGCCCATCAAATTCGGAAACTCCTTCGCTCATATAGTAGCTGCATCAGTTATATATCCAGGCCCGTTTCCAATTAAAATCCAAACTAAAGGTGTAGACGAAGGTTTTGCACAAGAGAGAGAGTTGCGCCGCGCTGCCGCAGACGGCAACCGTAGGGATGACAAGGAGAGAGACCCAATGGTGGGGACTCATGTGTACAATGTGACGTTCGAGGAAGATGTGATCACCACCACCGTGACGTCCTCCGGCAAGGCCATGGAGGACTGGCTCGACGAGGTCCTCTCCGTCCACCGTCGGCGCCTTCACAAGCTCGTCGTCGAGCTCGACGTCGAGTGGCGCCCCAGCTACTCCGCCGACCAGAACCCCGTCGCTGTTCTGCAGCTCTGCGTCGGCCGCCGCTGCCTCATCTTACAGGTCATCCACGCTGACTACTTCTCCGACGAGCTGGAAGATTTCCTCGGCGATTCCGACTACCGCTTCGTCGGCGTCGGCGTGGAGGGTGACGCCGACAAACTTTGGAAGGACTGGTAGCTGAAGGTGGCCAAAATGATGGACCTAGCTGAGCTCGCGGTGGAGGAGATGGATCGCCCGAGCCTCCACTGCGCGGGGCTGAAGGACATCGCGAACGCCGTGATGGCGCCGACATGGAGAAGCCTTACGGGGTGATGACGAGCAACTGGGACGTACAATCTCTCCGGCAAGCACATCAGCTATGCGTGCATCGACGCCTTCATCTCCTTCGAGGTCGACCGCAAGCTGCTCTCCGACGACTACTGATCTTACCACCCAGTTTGCAGATCGGCTGTCGTCGATCATCCCGACATATGGAATTCGTAGGTGCATCGCTCAAGTTCTAGATTTTGTGCTTGTGCGCCCAATCTCTTATAAAATTATTTTTTCTTGAGGAAACACTATATCTTGCTTTTAAAAACATGCATGTTATTTCACATGCATCGAGGTTTTTCACATGCATGTTAGTTGTCCATGCATGCTACGCCCCAAACATGATCAACGAGCCTCAAACATGACGATCTCTCAACAAAAAAGAGAACACACATAACGTCAGCAAACATGATCGAGGTCTTTCACATGTATGTTAGACGTACATATGCTACGTCCCAAACATGTATTCCAAGAATAGAATAATATTTCCTACCATGTATATATATTTCTATATTTATCATATTCTCTACCATGCATGTGTGTATGCTCTCAACCTACAGTATATGGCAGTTTAACTACCACACTAATGAAGAATATTATCCCGTCATCAATAGAGATAACAAAATTGACACAAGGATGTTCCCTCGATGGTACGAGGATAGAATGTGAACTACCGTCGTCTAATAAGCACACAGCTCTCACTACGTACGTACGTTAATCGATCGCATGCTGCCATTATGTATCGCTGTACTCATCTTTTAAAGAAACAACAGGCATAGGCGCTAGCCGCTACATGTTCTGATTTTAGGAACAAATGAACACACTTGTGAAAACACTTGCGATAACCTAGAGGAGGCGAACCACAGTTTGGAGTAACTCTGACCGATTATTCAAAAGCACAATTTTTGAAGCGTCCGATCATCTCCACTCACGCGCTTAGACGACGACCCGCTATAAAGGCACACCTTCCTCTTCTTCTCCGCCACATCTCTCGGTCGATTTTAGCCTCCAAACTTCTCCTCTTGCTTCTCTGCCGCACCACCGTCGACCACCTCTCTCTCTTTGTTCGCACCTCCATCGCCGCACAAATGGGTAGCCTCGCACTGAAGCACTCCAGGTCATCGACGTACTCCAAACCTCCTTCCTCGTTTCCGTCACCGCCAAGGCCGGTGGAACTGGAGGCGGCGCCCACACCTCCTCCACTCCCGTCTCCGCCCGCGGCGCCCGCACCTCCTCCACTCCCGTCTCCACCTTCGATGCCTGCAACTCTTCCATTTGACTATGATGAGATAGTCCGCCTCATGGAGGAAAGCATCGACAAACTCGATGGAAAGCTTAAGGAGGTCATCGGCAGCCTGTTCGCCGCTGACGTGCAAGCAAAAGCGCTCGACAAAATGGCGCAGGATGTATTTCACAATATATCTCACTCCTGTCGCTGATTGGGACTTGGTGTCCTTCCCCACCACGCTAGCATGGACTCTACCGGCTACTACATCTTCAGGTTAGGCTTTGTTGCCGCTCGTCTCGACTGCCTCTACGAGACGATCAGTGAGGAGGCCGGGGAGGGGTTTCGCGAGCAACTCGTGGAGGCCGTCAGCTGGAAGAAGTTCGATCTGGTGTTGGAGGATGCTTCGCCGGCGGTTGCGGCGGAGGCGGAGGTGGCGGCGGAGGTGGACAAGTCCCCCTCCGAGTAGAGTAGGATGAGTAGTAGTTTTTTCTTTTGTTTTCTATGTGTTTTTTTCTTGTTTGTAATATATGTGTTGTTTTTATGTTAATGAATTTTTTTTATTTTATGTTCATGAACAATGTGTCCTACTCTAGAACATGCACTAACCAAAAACTCCTCCTTTTATCGAAAAATATCGCATATGGAAAATTAACACATTAGTAATATTATATTGTATCTAATAAATACTCCCTCCTTATCTTAGCGGGATTTCCATGGGACGGCGTGCGGGGCGGGAGTGCACGCGCGACGTTGTGCGGCAGGGCTGCAGAAAATTTATTTCTGCCCGCCTAGGCCCAGAGTCGAGCCTGCCTTTAAGACCATCCGCAGTGGTTCACGGTAAAGCTTTCTGCTGTATTTGGGAGCACAATTTTTCAATACTAAAGTTTTGGAAACCACAGTTTTTAAAATGACATGGCAATACCAAAGTACGTATTTCAGTAACACGGTTTTATAATACCACGATTTTGCAATACATAGGACTGTTTGGTTGACAAACACCATTCTGTAAAAAATACCATAGTAATCCCAAATACCACGGTATTGCTAATTGCTCTAAAACTCCAAAAATACCGTGTTGCCAAACACCAAAATCGAATTCTCTGCGGCCCTTCCGCACAACCGTCTCTGTGCGACCCTGCCCAGATGGTTGCCACATACGTTCACGCTCCAAATCTTACAGCCAAGGGCGCACTGCACGGTTCCCGCGACTGTACCACCCTGCCCTGATGATTGCCACGTACGCGAGCGCACTGAATCTTGCAGCGCGCACGGGCACACGAACTCCACATCCGAACATTGCTCAGTGATCCGAATAACTCGGCGCTCGGCGTGCACGATCCATCATCACACACACGAATAATATTATGAAATTATCAACTTTGATGATTCAATAATTTAATCAAGTTTCATCCAACCTACCAATAAAAAATTGGATCATCCAGTCCATCCAACCAAATGTTAATTTGGATGATCCAAGACATAAAGAAATGGATGATCTATCTCCAATCGAACTTCAACGTCAAACCAAATGCAATTGATGACTGAGCACTTTGTCACATGTCGCTAGAGTGTACGCACAAATGACGGCCTCAACACTGGGTTTAGGGTGCATCATGGACTAACCACATGACCCGACCAAACACTCACGTAATTACCATACACCTGCAAGAGCAACCATCTGGCTGCATCCACCAACGCATCCCGACCCTGCGAAAGGATGACGAGCAGCGGCAGGTGAACACGTTGCAGCGGCGGCACAATGGAAAATGGTGGCAGCAAACGGCGACGTACCTAGATGTTGGCGTAGTCGACCTCTCACATCTTCCACGAGTCGTTCACCTTTCGCGGCGAGCTGAACCACACTGGCATGAACTCCTCGGTTTCGCAGTCGAAGCATGACTTGGAGAAATGGTCCACCAACGCAGCTTGACCCTGCGAAAGGATGACGAGCAGCGGCAGGTGAACACCATGCAGCGGCGGCGCAATGGAAAACGGTGGCAGCGGACTGCGACGTACCTGGATGTTTGCGTAGTCGACCTCGCACATCTTCCGTGAGTCATTCACCTTCCGCGGCGAGCTGAACCACATCGGCAGGAACTCCTCGGTTTCGCAGTCAAAGCATGACTTGGAGAAATGGGCCACTAATGCATCTTGACCCTGCGAAAGGATGACGAGCAGCGGCAGGTCAACACCATGCAGCGGCGGCGCAATGGAAAACGGTGGCAGCAGACGGCTACGTACCTGGATGTTGGCGTAGTCGACCTCGCACAACTTCCGCGAGTCGTTCACCTTCTAACGGAAGCCATGCAGGTGCTTCGTCCACAGCGGGAACGCCGCATCTGGCGATGTGACATTGACAAAGCAGTAGCCCTTGTTGGCCTCGGACCTTGGCAAATGCAGCAAATGAGGTTAAGTATCAATCAGTAAAAGACCGAAGCTTGATTAGTATAATCATATATTTCAAAGCATAGGCGTGGTACTTGAAGTGAAATGGAACTTGAATAAAATCGTAAAACCGACTTGACGCGGCCCACTGCAGTTTTCGCGTTCTCCTCGGCGCAGTGCTGATCAATGATGTTCATTACTTTTTGCCTCCTATGGAAAACAACATAAAACATCAGGTATTAACGCATCAACAAATATGAGGGGGAGAATACCAACGCCCAAATTTAGAAGTATGTTGCGGATCATCAGCGTCGTCAGTCCAGAAGCAGGGTCGAAGCGGCGCCGTGGCCGCCGTGAACTCGAGAACAGATGAGGAGAAGGCTCATCACCAACGGATCGAGGGGACAGAAGCTACACGGCCACTATGGGCGATGAGCCTTCCCCTCGATCCGTTCTCGAGTCAGGGGTGGGCCGACGGTGGGGGCGCAGGGGCAGCGGGCCATCGACGGAGCCGGGGGTGCGGCGGCGCGGGCACGGCAGGCGACGTTGTGTGGTAGGGCTGCAAAAAATTTATTTCCGCCCGCCTAGGCCGAGAGCCGGGCCTGCCTTTAATACCATCCGCAGTGGTTCACGGTAAAGCTTTAGGATGTGTTTGGGAGCACAGTTTTTCAATACTAAAGTTTTAGAAACCACAGCTTTTAAAATGACATGGAAATACCAAAGTACATATTTCAATAACACAGTTTTGTAATACCACGATTTTGCAATACATAGGATTGTTTGATTGAAAAACACCATTCTATAAAAAATACCATAATAATATCAAATACCACGGTATTGCTAATTTCTCTAAGACCATTCGCAGTGGCTTACTGTAAAGCTTACTGGACTGGAAATATAGAGTAGATTACTGGAAGTATAGAGTTAGTGTCCAGAGTGAAATGCTGGAAGTATAGAGAATATACTTGAAGTATATAGGTATATAGAGTAAGTTTTAGAGGAAACCGTTGCGGATGGTCTAAAACTCCAAACATACTGTGTTTCCGAACACCAAAATCGAATTCTCTGCGGCCCTTCCGCACACCCGTCTCTGTGCGACCCTGCCCAGATGGTTGCCACGTACGTTCACGCTCCAAATCTTACAGCCAAGGGCGCACTGCACGGTTCCCGCGACTGTACCACCCCGCCCTGATGATTGCCACGTACGCGAGCGCACCGAATCTTGCAGGGCACACGGGCACACACGAACTCCACGTCCAAACTTTGCTCAGCGATACGGCGTGCACGATCCATCATCATGTGAAAGAATAATATTATGAAATTATCAACTTTGATGATTCAATAATCCAATCAAGTTTCATCCAACCTACCAACAAAAAATTGGATCGTCCAGTCCATCCAACCAAACTTTAATTTGGATGATCCAAGACATAAAGAAATGGATGATCTATCTCTATTCGAACTTCGACGTCAAACCAAATGCAATTGATGATTGAGCACTTTGTCACATGTCACTAACCACATGACCCGACCAAACACTCACGTAATTATCATACACCTGCAAGAGCAACTACCTGGCCGCATCCTTCGCGTACGAACGACAACGCCGACCAACTTATACTTTTTGTACTAGGTACAAATAATTTTCCTTGTCCATGAGCCAATAGACAAGCTCTTCTGATGCGACTTTTGTAGTTAAAAAATGAACTACGACAAAGCGACAAGTTCATGGAGACGGGAGGAGTACATATGATCATTGACGTCTCTCTCACATGCATGTTATAGTTGTCCATGCATGCTACTCTACGCCCCGAACACAGGATCAACGAGATAAACTATATATATATATATATATATATATATATATATATATATATATATATATATATATATATATATATATATATATATATATCATGTTAGTTGTCACGCCCCAAACATGATCAACGAGCCTCAAACTATATATGACGATGTTTCAACAAAAATCAGAGAAAACACGTAATAATGTTGTCATCAAACACGATCGTCGTGAGGTTTTCAAGCGCATATATATGTTACTTGTCCATGCATGCTTGCTGCACCCCAAACATGATCAACGAGTCTCAAATATGACGATCTTTCAATAAAATTAGAAAACACCTAACGTCATCAAACATGCATGATCGAGGTCTTTTGCATGTCAAACTGAGAAAACATGAAAGAGGGTTTGTGATATATATATATATATATATATATATATATATATATATATATATATATATATATATATATATATATATATATATATATATATGTGTGTGTGTGTGTGTGTGTGTGTGTGTGTGTTACTGAATGCATGAATGTGTGGTGTGTTCATCGTCTTGTACTTTTTTCTTGTGTTTTCTGACGATCTTTCAACTATATATATATATATATATATATATATATATATATATATATATATATATATATATATATATATATGACGATCTTTCAAAAAATAAGAGAAAACGCGTAACGTCTTGAAACATGATCGAGGTATTTTGCGTGACAAACTGAAAAAAATTGGAACATTGCATATACCTTGGGCCGGTGGGCCCCTTTGCGTGTCAAAATTAAAAACTGGAACTAAAAAACTAAAACACCGCCACGGACCTACAAAGTATGCCAGGTGGGCCACTATATACCCTGGACCCTTTGCATGTCAAATTAAAAAATTGTGTGTGAAGCGGAGATGGAAGCCAATCGCGATTTGGATTAATTCGAAAGCGCAGTTTTCAAAGCGTCCGATCATCTCCACTCAAACGGGATGAGGACCCGCTATAAAGGCACACCCGTCCTCTTGCGTCTCCGCCGCACCACTCCATCTCCATCGATCGTAGCCTCCAAACTTCTCTTCCTTCACCGTCGCACCATCGCCGACCACCTCTCGCTCTTTCTCGCAACTCCGTCGCCGCACAAATGGGTAGCCCCGCACCGAAGCGCTCCAGGCTGTCGATGTCCTCCGAACCTCCTTCTTCTCTGTTTACGTCACAGCCACTGCCGGCGGAACTGGAGGCGGCACCCGCACCTCCTCCGTCCCCTTCTCTGCCCGCGGTGCCCGCACCTCCTCATCCCGTTTGGGTTCAGGAGACTGTTCGCCTCGTCGAACACCGCTTTGATGAACTTGATCGGCGCCTGAAGGAGGCCACCGAGCACCTTTTCGCCACCGTCGGGCGAGCAAAAAAGCTCGACATATTGGCGCGGGATGTATTTTCCGATACATCTCACTCGTCTGCACCAGCATGGACACCGCTGGCCACTACTGCTTTGGGTTAGGGTTTGTGGCCGGTCCTCTCAACATCCTCTACGAGACGATCGGGGAAGTGGCTTAGGTGGAGGGCTGCCAGCATCTTCTGCGGACCGTCGCTCGGAAGCTTTGGACTAAGTTGCCGGAGGAGGCGGCAGCAGCGGTGGCAGCGGAGGAGGCGGCGGCGGCAGCGGCGGAGGAGGTGGCGGTGGCAGCAGCGGCGGAGGAGGAGGTGGAGGAGATCTCCTCCGACTCTGAGTAGAGTAGTATTTGTAGTTTTTCTTTTTCTTGTCTTCTATGTGCTTTCGTAGTTCTTGTTTGTAATATATGTGTTGTTTCTATTTTAATGATCAATGTATTTTCTGTTCATGAACAATGTGTCCTATGCAGTATCAAAAAACATCTCCTTTCTGAAAAAGGGGCGAGATAACTATTGTTCAATGTCTAGCCAAGAATTCGTTGTGTTGCAACAATCAACGACTCTTGGTTGAAACTCCATTGAGATCGTGGTTGAGGCTGCGTTTCTCCTCTTTTGTGTTCTTTCACTCAATTTTTTCATTTGTAGTCGGCGCATGGGAAAATGTATTTTTAGTATGTATTAGTATATACTACATGTTATTGTTTCATTGTAATTAATGTTACAAAATGCTGATTGTTTACCATTGTTTCGTGCACTTGGCTGTATTTGCATATCGTTTGCATTAGCACATACGTATACATTTGGCGATTCATATTTTTTTCGTACTTTTTTTGAATGTCCTACTAGCTAGCAGATGACTGCTTTTAGATTTTGATCTCCATGCATGGCAACAAAGATGAATTAAGAAGCGAGCAAGTTGTCCTAAGACGAAGTCTACCCCTCTAGCTACACGCACCAGCCATGTTCAGGAATCGATGCAATATGAGATGTAATTAATTACGATTGGATGCGTGCACAAGGGCACGACTTGCTTTAAATTCTTCGCTCTCGCGGAAATTTTATCGTTCTACTTGGCGCGCCACATTTGAGATTTTGACAACTCAATTTTCACTACCCACGCCTCCAATTTCAGTCCCGCCTATTATTGTAACCCTATTTCAGCCACGATGAGTATAAATGGAAACACTGGCCTCCGTTCCCGACACACCGCTGCCCCACCCTTTCGATGATCTCGCAGTACTCCAAATGTGTTGTCTCTTTGTCCTGTGTTCCATACTTGTATTCCTAAGAAATTCCCGTGTTTTCATTTTCCACGGTTTTTACAATTTTTCCCCCATGGATCTCGCAGTGAGGCATCAAAGCTCTTGGTGGTGTTGACTCCTGGGTACAACGTCGGGCGACCAAGTTTGACGGGCTCTACCGAACCTCTTCGTCGCCGACACCTCCCAGCGACATCGCATCCCGGACTCCAGTTTTGTGCTAGGTAAACTACACGATCCATGCCGTCTTTTTATAGAGCTATATTGGCTTGGTTCTACACGATCCATGCAGTTTTGGCCTAGTTAAGTTATACACGATCCATCCTGATATACGAAGATTAAATAAATTAACAAAGAAGAAATGTAGTCTTCTGTTTCATGAATTTATATATATATATATATATATATATATATATATATATATATATATATATATACACATACATACATACATACATACATACATACATACATACTACATCTGTCTCTAAATAAATGTTGCTCCGACAGCTTATTATGGTAGTGTATTTCTAGTTCAATTCCTGGCCGGGAACGACAAATACTAAAAACCAGAGGTAGTAGTATGTAATTTCTGGATTTAGAAGTAAATGACGCATGAGTTATTTGATCAACCACTCCAAATGTTGTACTCTCATTCCTGTTTTACAAATTTGTATTCCTAAGATTTTTAGTTCCCATGGTTTTCACTTTTTTCTTTCTTGTGTCTTTCTCGGATCGTACGTTTTTTCTATTCTTTCTTTTCTAATTCCTCCGTTAGTAACAAACACTGCATTTTATAGAAAGCACACCGTCCGATCTAAAATCTACGTCGGTCATGTAATTTGACGTTATCACTGTTATTTGGAATGACTACTTACAATGCTCTTTACATTAGGAACAAGGCATCAAACCGTCATGT
Organism: Tuctoria greenei; assembly: GCA_036927565.1. Classification (NCBI taxonomy): domain Eukaryota; kingdom Viridiplantae; phylum Streptophyta; class Magnoliopsida; order Poales; family Poaceae; genus Tuctoria; species Tuctoria greenei. The sequence goes on from JAYESD010000008.1 coordinate 37,881,763, forward strand.
TGTCTACAAGCATTCATGGTGGCCAACAAGCACCTGGTATAACTATAAATTTGTTTACTATCAAAATTAAACAAATTTAGACAACATTAAATCGTTTGCATGGTACGCAGAGAATATTGCAGCACATGATGTTCAGGAACCCCGAGGTTCTTCACTCCCTGGTACTACTACGATGCATGAACCAACAGCAGGTATAGATATACAAACCAGAAATACTCCTTGCGCCCCAGCGTAATTTTACTTTTGGAGCTTAAAAAATGTCCCACTCTAACTCTATCCTCGGTAGTAGCTTCCAACTACACATATCACATCACATTACTACATGCCTCTCTACCGTGCCATTTGTTTTGGCAGAGCGTGTTAGTTTTTTACTCTACTCCTTTGGCATTGAATTTGGAGCGTTTTGAGAGACTACGTTCTGTCCTTTAGATGTATTGATGATGGGTGTATCATGTTCATTTGCATTATTTCCTAGGCTCTACTAATTGTTTTAGCATGCCTTGTGATTCTACTTTCTTATTAGTACTTAGTCTTTATAGTTAACAGTTCATCAGCCTGTGTGATGGCGTGATCTTTTTATGCCTCCACGCTGTGCTCTCTCGCCGCCGGCCACTCCGGTCGGCACCGGCGCCCACGCCCACGCCCTGCTGCTGGCCACTTCAGTGTCTCCCTGACGCGTCTCCCTCGCCCATTGCCACGTCCCATCCTTCGCGTGCCATGATTACCCCGCCGCCCGCAAATCCCTGGCCATTACTCGCTCTGCCACCAATCCTCCTCGAGAGTTTCAGCGAGACCGAACCCTCGCTTTGTTGAGTGTCGCAAGCTGGCACTATGCAGTACTGCACTTGCAGTAGCCGCCACTGACAAGTAGACCCGATGTCTCATGGGCCCACATGTTAGTGGCAGCTAATGCAGGTGCAGTACTGCGGAGGATTTTAATCCTGCAAGCTACCTGCCTTATGTGTCTTGCATTCGCCACCTACTACCGCTGGCGTTCATTACTTGCCCTGCAACTAATAATTCTCTTCGAGACGCGCTCCGACTGATGTCAGTCAGACCGAACCGGCGAACCCTATCTTTGTCTAGTCTGGCGTTGCCAGCTGCATGCCCCCTCACAGTCTTGCCTGCTTCGCTCATGGACTGAAAATGCTCTGCAGTACAACGAGTGCATACCTCCACTGACATGTGTACCTGATGGCTCATTTGAGGGTATGAACAGCAACAAAGAAGTCAATAATGTAACCCCCCATCAAAATAGGTGTCGTTAGGACAGTCCTAACTACTGTAGTAGTTCATTTTTAATTCATTTGTGAGCGACAATTAATATAAACTAGGAGGGAGTACTACAGAACAAAATGGTGCTGGCACGACGCGGTCCTCCCACGCTCGTATTTGCTGCACTCGTCCTGAAGATGGTATGAACATCAGACTTTTCTTCCTTTCACACTATTTGTACATGATACTAAACTTGTTCAGGCGGTAATTTGCTTTAATCGTTTACCGTTTGAATCAATGTAACAGAAGGAAGGAAGCTAGGAAGAAGTGTGGCTAAAGGACATAAGGTTGCCAGAATATGCTATGCATCCCAAGTTAGTAGAACGCAACATGTGCAGCTACCAATTCAGTTCTCCGCTAGGTTGGGTGTTGCGGTTGGTATTAATTAGTGGCACTTTGTCGATGATGTGGTTATGTTTACAAAAAGACATGCATCCCTCACCGGTGCAACGAAGTGGGCAGAGGTTGGCCATAGTAACAAGAGAGCTATAGTATGAGACATTCTGGTTAGTGTTGTCACACCCCCACACAAGTATTTTTTTTCTTGCAATCTCCATCCTGTACGTTTACAGCAACTTGTTATACAATGTACAGAATTCCTGGGACATGGAGGACACACCAGAGAGCACAAGAAAAATTTTGAAAATTGCTGGTGAGCGCTACAAGGGGTGGTGCTCGACTTTGCATGCCACCTATAAGAGTTATTCTACCGATGAAGAACGTATACGAAACCATCCTGCTGACGTAACGACGTCCGAGTGGTTGCACCTAATAGAATATTTTGGTTCTGAGCGATTCAAGGTCAGCTAACTTTTTAATAGCTTCGCATCATACAAAAAATATTTCATTTACTTTCATTCATGGAATTAATTCTTAAAATTATTGCAGTCAATAAGCAGGACCAATTCTCAAAATCGAAGAAGACAAAAGGCGTGTCACTTGCTTGGCTCCAAATCCTATGCCCAACTTAGTTACGAGAAGGTATGAAAAATAAATCACGCTTTTACTTTGCGCTGCAAACAATATGTATACCGACATGTTGAAGTTTACATGTATTTTATGTAGCGAGACCCAGAGACTGGAGAAGAACCCGATGACATACAACTGTGGGAGGCAAGCCATTTGAAGAACGGTAACTGGACAAACAAGCTGGTAGAAGCTGTACATGTGAGTAACACTTCAAACAATCCCCAATTAAATAAATATTTGCAAATTACCTATGACTTTTCTTTTCGTATATAGACCCAGGCACGTGCCCAAGTGGACGACATGGAAGCTGAGCAGGGAGGCCCAATTCCAACTGAGGAGAGAAACCACATCTTCCAACATTGTTATAGATCATCAATCGGTTGTGCAGGATCACAGGTTCGGGGGGTGGTTATATGGCTAACCCAACTGGTCCTGAATGTGAACGTATGCGTATCCAGATGTCTGAACACCTCAACGACCAAGTTCGAAACTTAGAAGTTAGAAATGCAGGCCTCAATGAAATAGTGCAGGACTTGGAAGAAAGAAATGATAGCTTAAACACCCAGATGGACTGCATAAACCAGAAGAATGAAGAGTTAATCGTTGAAGTCCAGAACTTACAAGGTCAGATAGCAGCTGATCGTGAACAGATAGCTAAGGACATGCAGGACATGCACGCCTCATTGGCTAAAATGCACAAAATAATGATGGCGACCACTCCATAGAAGGTCCAACAAATAAGTAACCTCCAAAAGCCACCTGCTCCAACAATTAATCCCGGTCAGCTTAGGAAAACTCTTAGCATGCAAACACGTCGCTTAAGTAATCCTTGAGTGTTGTTATGCGTGTTGTAAAATTGATGGATGTTTATTGTTAAACTCGTGATTTTGTTGCCACTAATTTTCAAACCTGGTGCATTCAGGTTCTACTGCCGCTAATTATAAAACGTGGCATTACGAATTTCTTGTCCAAAATGATAAATTGTTGCAATAGGAAGCTATTGCCAATACGGATGATAAAACGTGGCAATAGAATGACAAAATGTTGCAGTATAAAAATTTGGCAACGACTCAAAAACGTTGCATTAAAACACTATTGCCACAGATAAGAAATCGTTGCAATACCAAACTATTCGCCATGGATGCGAAATCGTTGCGGTACCATACTAGTTCCAATGGATCTGAAATCATTGCAATACGGTACTATTCTCCATGTTTGTGGACTCATTACAATACCCAACTATTCACCACGGATACGAAATCGTTGCAGTACCAGACTAGTTCCCACGGACCTGAAATCGTTGCAATATGGTACTATTCGCCACATTTGTTGACTCGTTGCACTAACCTACTATTTGCCATGGACGTTAAACCGTTGCAGTATCATACTATTTGCCACGGATGTGAAATCATTGCAATACTGTGATATTCGTTGCAATATGATGAATCATCACTACACCATAACTCATTGCAATATGTTACTATTTGCCACGGCTGTGAAAATCGTTCCACGAATGTGAAAATTGTTGCAATCACGTACTATTACCACGAACGCAAAATCGTTGCAATACAATGCTATTCGTTGTAATACGTTAAATCGTCGCAATATGGTAAAGCGTTGCAATAACATACTATTTGCCACGAATGTGAAATCGTTACAATACCGTACTATTGCCACGCCTACGAAATCATTGCAATACAATGCTATTCGTTGCAATACGTTAAATCGTCGCAATACGCTAAACCGTTGCAATAACATACTACTTGCCACAAATGTGAAATCGTTACAATACTGTACTATTGCCACGCCTGTGAAATCATTGCAACCACATACAATTACCATGAATGTGAAATCGTTGCAATACCATGCTGTTTGTTGCAATATGTTAAATCGTTGCAATACGCTAAATCGTTGTAACAACATACTATTTGCCACGAATAGGAAATTGTTGCAATACCAAACTATATGCCACGATCGTGAACCCGTTGCGATACCGTACAATTCGTTGCGATATGTTAAATAGTCGCAATACATGAAACTGTTGCAATAGTGTCCTATTTGCCATCGATGTAAAACCGTTGCAATAGCGTCCTATTCGCCACGGATGCCAAGCATCGCAAATAACCTATCGCCGCAGGAATTATTATGACGATTCGTAAAAACTATCGCCACACCCTTTTTCGTTGCAACAGCGAACTATTCAACGAAAAACAACCTATTGCGACGAATTTTTTCGTTGCGATAAACCGGAATCCTTGCAGTGCAAAGGCTATCCCATTTGGATTTTTCGTGGAAATTTGATACTGTCGAAACTTTTCCAAACATTAAGTATGACTACCTAACGCATATCCGACATGTAATACAAGACAGATGTCAAAGAAAAATAAATTTACGTCCCATTTTTTTGCAAAAAACTTTGTTCTCGATAATATCGAAGGCTAACCCCTTTGCATTTCTCTCGAAAACTTGATACCGTCGAAACTACTCCAACACTTTAGTATGACTACGTGACGTACATCCGACAAGTAATACAGGCTTGATCTTAAAACAAGTGAATTTACGAGCCATTTTTGCCGAAACTCAGTTCTGATAAAATCGAAGTCTAACCCCTTTGGATTTCTCATAAAAATTTGATTTCGTCGAAACCTCTCCAAAAATGAAGTATGACTACATAACGCATATCCGACATGTAATACAAGCTCAATCTTGAAGAAAATGTGTTTACGATTCTGTTTTTGCAGAAAACTTGGTTCTCGATAAAATAAAAAGTTAACCCCTTTGGATTTATAGCTAAAATTTGATACATCGAGACTTCTCCAAAATTAAGTATGACTACATAACGCGTATCCGACATGTAATACAAGCTCGATCTCGACAAAAAAATGAATATACGACCCATTTTTGAAGAAAACTTGGTTCTTGATAAAATATAAGGCTAACCCCTTCAAATTTCTCGCGAAAATTGGATACCATCGAAACTTCTCCAAAAATGAAGTATGACTAGATAATGCATATCCCGACATGTAATACAAGCTTGATATCAAATAAAAATGAATTTATGACCCACTTTTCGCAGAAAACTCGGTTCTCGATAAAATCGAAGGCTAACCCCTTTGAATTTCTCGTGAAAAACTGATACTATCAAAACTTCTCCAAAAATTAGGTATGCCTACGTAACACATATCCGACATGTAATACAAGCTCGATCTTGAAGAAAATGAATTTACGACCTAGTTTTTGCAAAAAACTCGGTTTATGATAAAATCAAAGGCTAACCCCTTTGGATTTCTCGTGAACATTTGACATTGTCGAAACTTCTCAAGAAATTAAGTATAGCTACGTAACGCATATCCGACATGTAATACAAGCTCGTTCTTGACAAAAAATAAATTGACGACCCATTTTTTGCAGAAAACTCTTTTCTCGATAAAATCAAAGACTAACACCTTTGAATTTCTCATGAATATTGGTTACTATTGAAACTTCTCCAAAAAATTTAGTATGACTATGTAACACATATCCGACATGTAATACAAGCTCGGTCTCTATGAAAAATGAATTTACGATCCATTTTTCTTAGAAAACTCGGTTCTCGATAAAATCGGGGGCTAACCTCTTTGGATTTCTCGCGAAAATTTGATATTGTGGGAACTTCTTTAAAACTTAAGTATGACTACATTACGCATATCCAACATGTAATACAGGCTCGATCTCCAAAAAAATGAATTTACGACCCATTTTTGAGGAACAATCGGTTTTCGATAAAATCGAAGGCTAACCACTTTGGATTTGTCGAGAAAATTTGATACCGTTGAAACCTCTCTAGAAAATGTGTATGTCTAAGTAACGCATATCTGACATGTAATACAAGCTTGATCCTGAAGAAAAATGAAATTACAACCCAATATTTGCAAAAAAACTTGGTTCTTGATAAAGTCAAAGGCTAACCCATTTGGATTTCTTGCGAAAATTTGGTACCGTCGAAACCTCTCCAAAATTAAGTGTGACTACTTAATGTATATCCGACATGTAATACAAGAAAGATCTCAAAGAAAAATAAATTTACAACCCATTTTTTGAATAAAAATGGAAGGCTAACCCCTTTGGATTTCTCGCAAAAATTTCATACTGTCAAAACTTCTCAAAAAATTAAGTATTAATACGTAACGCATATCCGACATGTAATACGAGCTCTATCTCGAAGAAAAATGAATTTATGACCCATTTTTGTGGAAAACTCGGTTTTTGACAAAATTGAAGGCTAACCCCTTTGGATTTCTCGTAAAAATTTGATACTGTCAAAACTTTTCAAAAATTTAAGTATAACTAAGTAACATATATCCGACATATAATACAAGCTCGGTCTCGAAGAAAAATGAATTGACGACCCAATTTTCGCAGAAAAACTTGTTTCTTGATACAATCAAAGGCTAACCCCTTTGGATTTCTCGCGAAAATTTGATACTGTTGAAACTTCTCCAAAAATTAAGTATGAATATGTAACGCATATCCGACATGTAATACAAGCTCTATCTTGAAGAAAAATGAATTCACGACCTAGTTTTTACAGAAAACTTGATTCTTGATAAAATCAAAGGCTAACCCCTTTGGATTTCTCGCGAACATTTGACATTGTCAAAACTTCCAAAGAAATTAGGTATAACTACGTAACGCATATCCGACATATAATACAAGCTCGTTCTCAACGAAAAATAAATTGACGACCCATTTTTCGCAGAAAACTCTTTTCTCGATAAAATCAAAGGCTAACACCTTTGAATTTCTCGCGAAAATTTGATACCATCGAAACTTCTCCAAAAAAATTAAGTATGACTGCTTAATTCATATCCTACATGTAATACAAGCTACCTCTCCAAGAAAAATGAATTTACAATCCATTTTTCTCAGAAAACTCGGTTTTCGATAAAATTGGAGGCTAACCCCTTTGGATTTTTCTCGCGAAAATTGATACCGTGGAAACTTCTCTAAAACTTAATTATGACTACATAATGCATATCCGACATGTTATACAGGATTGATCTTGAAGAAAAAAGAATTTATGACCCATTTTTCGTGGAACAATCGGTTTTTGATAAAATCAAAGGCTAACCCCTTTGGATTTGACGAGAAAATTTTATACCGTTTAAACTTCTCCAAAAATTGAGTATGTCTAAGTAATGCATATTTTACATGTAATACAAGCTCGATCTCGAAGAAAAATGAATTTATAACCTAATTTTGCAGAAAACTCGGTTCTTGATAAAATTGAAGGCTAACCACTTTGGATTTCTTATGAAAATTTGGTACCATCAAAACTTCTCCAAATCTAAGTGTAACTACTTAACGTATATCTGACATGTAATACAATATTGATCTCAAAGAAAAATAAATTTACAACCCATTTTTTCGCAAAAAACGCGATTCTCGGAAAAATCGAAGGCTAACCCCTTTGGATTTCTCGCGAAAATTTGATATTGTCAAAACTTATCAAAAAATTAAGTATGACTACGTAATGCATATCCAACATGTAATACAAGCTCGATCTCGAAGAAAAATAAATTTATGATCCATTTTGTGGAAAACTCGGTTTTTGATAAAATCGAGGCTAACCCCTTTGGATTTATCGTAACAATTTGATACTATTAAAAATTCTTAAAAAAATTGAGTATAACTAAGTAACATATATCAGACATATAATAAAAGCTCGATCTCGGGAAAAATGAGTTTACGACCCAGTTTTCGCAGAAAAACTCGGTTCTTGATAAAATCGAAAGCTAACCCCTTTAGATTTCTCGCGAAAACTTAATACAATTGAAACTTCTCCAAAAATTAAGTATGACTACGTAACGCATATCCGACATGTAATACAAGCTCAATCTCAAAGAAAAATGCATTTACAACTTATTTTTTGCGGAAAACTCGGTTCTCGATAAAACCAAAGGCTAACCCCTTTGGATTTCTTGCAAAATTTAATACCGTAGAAACTACTCCAACACTTTAGTATGACTACTTAACAAATAGCCGACATGTAATACAAGCTCGATCTTAAAAAAATGAATTTACAACCCATTTTTCTCAGAAAACTAGGTTCTCAATAAAATCGAAGGCAAACCTCTTTGGATTTCTGGCAAAAGTTTGATACCATGGAAACTTCTCTAAAACTTAAGTATGAGTACATAATGCATATTCGATATGTAATATAGGATCGATCTCGAAGAAAAATAAATTTATGACCCATTTTATGACCCTTTGGATTTGTCGACAAATTTTGATACCGTCCAAACTTCTCCAAAAATTGAGTATGACTAAGTAACGCATATCCGACATGTAATACAAGCTCGATATCGAAGAAAAATGAATTTAAAACCCATATTTTGCAGAAAACTCGGTTCTTGATAAAATCGAAGGCTAACCCCTTTGGATTTCTCGTGAAAATTTGGTACTGTCGAAACTTCTCCAAAAATGAAGTTTGACTACTTAACGTATATCCGACATGTAACACAAGATAAATCTCTAAGAAAAATAAATTTACAACCCATTTTTCGTAGAAAACTCGATTCTCAAAAAAATCGAAGGCTAACCCCTTTGGATTTCTTGTGAAAATTTGATAGTGTCAGAACTTCTCAAAAATTAAGTATAACTATGTAACGCATATCCGACATGTAATAAAAGCTTGATCTTGAAGAAAATAAATTTATGACCCATTTTTGCAGAAAACTCAGTTCTTAATAAAATTGAAGTCTAACACCTTTGGATTTCTCGTGACAATTAGATACATGAAAACTTCTCTAAATATTAAGTACGAAAACATAACGCATATCTAACATTTAATACAGGCTCGATCTTAAAGAAAAATGAATTTACGATCCATTTTTCACGGAACAATCGGTTTTCGATAAAATAGAAGGCTAACCCCTTTGGATTTGTTGAGAAAATTTGATACCATCGAAACTTCTACAAAAATTGAGTATGACAAAGTAACGCATATCTAACATGTAATAAGCTCGATCTCGAAGAAAAATGAATTTACACCCAATTTTTGTAGAAAAGTCGGTTCTTGATAAATCGAAGGATAACCCTTTTGGATTTCTCGTGAAAATTTGGTAATGTCGAAACTTCTCCAAAAACTAAGTGTGACTACTCAACGTATATCTGACATGTAGTACAAGATAGATCTCAAAGAAAAATAAATTTACAACCCAATTTCGCAGAAAACTCAATCTCGAAAAAATCAAAGGCTAACCCCTTTGGATTTCTCACAAAAATTTGATACTGTCAGAACTTCTCAAAAATTAAGTATAACTACGTAACGCATATCTGACATGTAATACGAGCTCGATCTCGAAGAAAAATGAATTTATGACCCATTTTTGGGGAAAACTCGGTTTCTGATAAAATCGAAGGCGTATTTCTCGCAAAAATTTGATAACTGCCAAGACTTTTCAAAAAATCAAGTATAACTAAATAACGCATATCCAACATGTAATACAAGCTCGATCTCAAAGAAAAATAAATTTACAACCCAGTTTTCGCAGAAAAACTCGGTTCTTGATGAAATCGAAGGCTAACCCCTTTGGATTTCTTGCGAAAATTTGATACCATCGAAACTTATCCAAAAATAAAGTATGACTACGTAACGCATAATCCGACATGTAAACAAGCTCGATCTCTAAGAAAAATGAATTTAAGATACATTTTTCGCAGAAAACACGATTCTCGATAAAATAGAAGGCTAAACCCTTTGGATTTCTCATGAAAATTCAATACATCGAATCTTCTCCAAAAATTAAGTATGACTACGTAACACACATCCGCCATGTAATACAAGCTCGATTTTGATGAAAAATGAATTTACGACCTAATTTTGTAGAAAACTCGGTTCTCGATAAAATCAAAGGCTAACCTCATTGGATTTGCCGCTAAAATTTGATACTGTCAAAACTTCTCCAAAAATTAATTATGAATACATAACACATATGCGAAATGTAATACAAGCTCGATCTTGAAGAAAAACGAATTTATGATCTATTTTTGCCAAAAACTCAATTCTTGATAAAATCGAAGCTAATTTGGATTTCTCGCGAAAAATTTGACACAGTCTAAACTTCTCCAAAATTTAAGTATGATTATGTAACGCATACCCGACATGTAATACACGCTCGATCTTGAAGAAAAAGGAATGCACAACCCATTTTGTGCAGAAAACTTGTTTTTCGATAAAGTGAAAGGTTAACGCCTATAGATTTCTGGCGAAATTTTGATATTGTTGAACTTCTCCGAAACATATGTAACTCTTATCAAACATGTAATACAAGCTTGATCTCAAGAAAAATAAATTTATGACCCGTTTTTCTTAGAAAACTTGATTCTCGATAAAATCGAAGGCTAACACCTTTGGATTTCTTGTGAAAACTTGACACCGTCGAAACTACTCCAAATATTAGGTATGACTACGTAATGCATATCCTACATGTAATACAAGTTCAATCTCGAAGAAAAATGAATTTATGACCAGTTTGCGGAAAACTCAGTTCTTGATAAATCGAAGGCCAACCCCTTTGGATTTCTCGTAAAAATTTGATATTGTTGAAACTTCTCCAAAATTGAAATATGACTATGTAACGTATATCCGACTTGTAATACAACATCGATCTCAAAGAAAAATGAATTTAAGATCCATTTTTTGCAGAAAACTCGGTTCTCGATAAACTAGAAGGCTAAACCCTTTGGATTTCTCGCGAAAATTGTTACCGTGGAAACTTCTCTAAAACTTAACTATGACTACGTAATGCACATCCAACATGTAATACAAGCTTGATCTTAAAGAAAAATGAATTTACGACCTAGTTTTCTAAAAAAAACTTGGTTCTCGATAAAATCAAAGGCTAACCTCATTGGATTTGCCGCTAAAATTTGATACCGTCAAAACTTCTTCAAAATTAAGTATGAATATGTAACACATATGCGACATGTAATACAAGCTCGATCTCGAAGAAAAATGAATTATGATCTATTTTTCGCTGAAAACTTGATTCTCTATAAAATCGAAGGCTAATTTGGATTTCTCGCGAAAATTTGACACGGTCAAAACTTCTCCAAAAAATTATGTATGACTATATAATGCATATGAGACATGTAATACATGCTCGATCTTGAAGAAAAAAGAATTTACGACCCATTTTGTGCAAAAAACTTGGTTTTCGATAAAGTGGAAGGCTAACCCCTCTAGATTTCTAGCGAAAATTTGATATTGTTGGAATTTCTCCGAAACATAAGTATGACCATGTAATGATTATGAGACATGTAATACAAGGTCAATCTCGAAGAAAAATGAATTTACGACCCATTTTTCACGAAAAACTCAATTCTTGATAAAATTGAAGGCGAACCGCTTTGGATTTCTCGCGAAAATTTGATACCGTCAAAACTTCTCCAAAAATTAAGTATGACTACGTAACACATATCGAAATTGTAACACAAGCTCGATACCGACAAAAAATGAATTTACGACTCATTTTTTGCAGAAAACTTGATTCTCGATAAAATTGAAGGCTAACCCCTTCGCATTTCTCGCAAAAATTTGATACCATAAAAACTTCTCCAAAAATTAAGTATGACTACGTAACGCATATCCGACATGTAATACAAGCTCGATCTCAATAAGATCCATTTTTCGCAGAGAACTCAATTCTCGATAAAAGAGAAGGCTAAACCCTTTGGATTTCTCGTAAAAATTTGATACCGTCGAAACTTCTCCAAAAATTAAGTATGACTACGTAACACGCATCCAACATGTAATGCAAGCTTGATTTTGAAGAAAAGTGAATTTATGACCTAATTTTCGCAGAAAACTCGGTTCTCGATAAAATCAAAGGCTAACCTCATTGGATTTGCCGCTAAAATTTGATATGGTAAAAACTTCTCCAAAAATTAAGTATGAATACATAACACATATGCGACATGTAATACAAGCTCAATCTCGAAGAAAATGAATTTATTATCTATTTTTCGCTGAAAACTTGATTCTCGATAAAGTCGAAGGCTAATTTGGATTCCTCGCAAAAATTTGACATGGTCGAAACTTCTCCAAGAATTAAGTATGATTATGTAACGCATATCCGACATGTAATACACGCTCGATCTTGAAGAAAAAGAATGTACGACCCATTTTGTGCAGAAAACTTGGTTTTCAATAAGGTGAAAGGCTAACACGTCTAGATTTCTGGCAAAAATTTGATATTGGTGGAACTTCTCCAAAACATATGTAACGCTTATAAGACATGTAATACAAGCTTGATCGCAAAGAAAAATAAATTTACGACCCGTTTTTCCCACAAAACTTGATTCTCGATAAAATCGAAGGCTAACACCTTTGGATTTCTTGTAAAAATTTGACACCTTCGAAACTACTCCAAAAATTAGATATGACTACATAACACATATCCTACATGTAATACAAGCTCAATCTCAAAGAAAAATGAATTTATGACCTGTTTTGCTGAAAACTCAGTTCTTGATAAAATCGAAGGCCAACCCCTTTGGATTTCTCGTGAAAATTTGATACCGTCAAAACTTCTCCAAAAATAAATATGACTACTTAACGAATATCCGACATTTAATGAAAGATCCATTTCAAAGAAAAATGAATTTAAGATCCAATTTTAATAGAAAACTCGGTTCTCGATAAAATAAAAGGCTAAACCCTTTGGATTTCTCGCGAAAATTTGTTACCGTGGAAACTTCCTAAAACTTAACTATGACTACTTAATGCACATCCGACATGTACTACAAGCTTGACCTTGAAGAAAAATGAATTTACGACCTAGTTTTTGCAAAAAAACTTGGTTCTCGATAAAATCAAAGGCTAACCTCATTGGATTTGCCGCTAAAATTTGATAACTTCGAAACTGCTCCAAAAATTAATTATGTATACGTAACACATATGCGACATATAGTACAAGCTCGATCTCGAACAAAAATGAATTTATGATTAATTTTTCTCGGAAAACTTGATTCTCGATGGAATCGAAGGCTAACCTTTTTGGATTTCTTGCGGAAATTTGTTACCGCCGAAACTTCTCCAAAAAGTAATTATGACTATGTAACGCATATCCGACTTGTAATACAAGCTCGATCTTGAAGAAAAAGGAATTTATGACCTATTTTTTTTGCAGAAAACTCATTTCTCTATAAAGTCAAAGGCTAACCCTTTGGATTTCTGGCGAATATTTGATATCATTGAAACTTCTCCGAAACTTAAGTATGACTACGTAACACTTATCATACATGTACTACAAGCTTGATCCCGAAGAAAAATGAATTTACGACCCATTTTACCAGAAAAATCAGTTCCCGATAAAATCGAAGGCTAACCTCTTTGGATTTCTCGCGAAAATTTGATACCCTCGAAATTACTCCAAAAATGAGGTATGACTACGTAATGCATATCCGACATGTAATACAAGCTCGATCTCGAAGAAAAATGAATTTACGACCCGTTTTTGCGGAAAATCCGATTCTTGATAAAATTGAAGGTCAATCCCTTTGGATTTCTCGCGAAAATTTGATACCGTCGAAAATTATGACTATGTAACGCATATTTGACATGTAATACAAGCTAGATATTGAAGAAAAATGAAATTATGACCCATTTTTGTGGAAAACTCGGTTTTCAATAAAATCAAAGGCTAACCCCTTTGGATTTCTTACAAAAATTTGATACTGTCAAAACTTTTCAGAAAATATAGTATAACTTAGTAACTCATACCCGACATGTAATACAAGCTCGATATCGAAGAAAAATGAATTTACGACCCAGTTTTCGCAGAAAAACTCGGTTCTTGATAAAATTGAAGGCTAACCTCTTTGGATTTCTCACAAAATCTTGATATCGTGGGAACTTCTACGAAAACTAAGTATGTCTATATAATGCATATCTGACATGTAATGCAATCTTGATCTCGAAGAAAAATGAATTTACGACCCAGTTTTTGCAAAAAACATGGTTCCTGAAAAAATCGAAGGCTAACCCCTTTGGATTTCTCGTGAAATTTGATATTGTCGAAACTACTCCAACACTTTAGTATGACTACAAAACAAATATGCAACATGGAATACAAGCTCGATCTCGAAGAAAAATGAAGTTACGACCCATTTTTGAGGAAAAATCAGTTCTTGATAAAATTGAAGTCTAACACCTTTGGATTTCTCGTTAAAATTTGATTACATAAAAAATTCTCCAAATATTATTTATGACTACGAAACGCATATTCGGCATGTGGTACATGCTCAATATTGAAGAAAAATGAATTTACGACCCATTTTTCGCAGAAAACTTGGTTCTCGATAAAATTAAAGGCTAACCACTTTGGATTTCACGCAAAAATTTGATACCGTGGAAACTACTCCAAAATTTAAGTATGTCTATGTAACCCATATCTGACATGTAATACAAGCTCGATATTAAAGGAAAATGAATTTACGACCTAGTTTTCACAAAAAAACTTGGTTCTCGATAAAATCAAAGGCTATCCCCTTTGAATTTGTCACTAATATTTGATACCTTTGAAACTTATCCAAAAAATAAGTATGAATATGTAACACATATGCGACATGTAATACAAGCTCAATCTTAAACAAAAATGAATTTACGATCAATTTTCTCACAAAATATGATTCTCGATAAAATCGAAGGCTAACATTTTTGGATTTCTCGCGAAATTTTTTTACCTTCGAAACTTCTCCAAAAATTAATTATGACTATGTAACACATATCCGACTTGTAATACAAGCTCGATGTTGAAGGAGAAAAGGAATTTACGACCTTTTTTTTTCAAAAAACTCAATTCTCGATAAAGACAAAGCCTAACCCTTTGGATTTTTGGTAAATATTTGATATCGTTGAAACTTCTCTGAAACTTAAGTATGACTACGTAACGCTTATCAGACATGTAATACAAGCTTGATCTTGAAGAAAAATGAATTTCGATCCATTTTTAGCAGAAAACTCAGTTCTCGATAAAATCGAAGGCTAACCCCTTTGGATTTCTCACGAAAATTGATACCATCAAACTTCACAAAAAATAAGTATGACCACACAACGCATATCCGACATGTAATAGAACGCATATCCGACATGTAATAGGAGATTGATCGTGAAGAAAAATTAATATATGACCCTCTTTTGCAAAAAACTCAGTTTCTGATAAAATCGAAGACTAACCCATTTAGATTTCTCGCGAAAATCTGATACTGTCGAAACTTCTCCAAAAATTAAGTATGACTACATAGCCCATATCGACATGTAATACAAGTTTGATATCTAAGAAAAATAAATTTACGACCCATTTTTTGCAAGAAATTGGGTTCTCGATAAAATCGAAGGCTAACCCCTTTGGATTTCTCGCGAAACTTTGATACAGTTGAACCTACACCAAAAATTCAGTATGACTACGTAACGCATATCCGACATGTAATAAGAGCTCGATCTCGAAGAAAAATGAATTTAGGACCCATTTTGCGGAAAACTCGATTCTTAATAAAATCTTATGCTAACCCCTATGGATTTCTCGTGAAAATTTGATTCCATCGAAACTTCTCGAAAAATTAAGTATGACTATGTAACGCATATCTGACTCGTAATAAAAGCTTGATCTTGAAGAAAAAAGAATTTATAAACCTAGTTTTCGTAGAAAACTTAGTTCTCGATAAAATCAAATGCTAACCTCTTTGGATTTGTCGCTAAAATTTGATACCATTGAAACTTCTCCAAAAATTAAATATGAATATGTAACACATATGCGACATGTAATACAAGTTCGATCTCGAAAAAAATGAATTTACGATCTATTTTTCGCGGAAAACTTGATTCTTGATAAAATCGAAGGCTAAACTTTTTGGATTTCTCGCGAAAATTAGATATCTTCGAAAATTCTCCAAAATTTAAGTATGACTACGTAAGGAATATCCGACATGTAATACGAGCTCGATCTTGAAGAAAAATGAATTCATGACCCATTTTTGTGGAAAACTTGATTTTCTATAAAATCTAAGGCTAACCCCTTTGGATTTCTCGCAAAAAATTGATACTGTCAAATTTTTTCAAAAAAATAAGTATAACTAAGTAATGCATACCCGATACGTAATACAAGCTCGATCTCGAAGAAAAATGGATTTACGACCCAATTTTCGCAGAAAAAACTCGGTTCTTGATAAAATCAAAGGCTAACCCCTTTGGATTTCTCGCGAAAATTTGATACCGTTGAAACTTCACCAAAATTTGAGTATGGCTATGTAACGCATACCGACATGTAATACAATCTCGATCTCGAAGAAAAATGAATTTACGACCCAGTTTTTGCAGAAACTTCAGTTTTTGATAAAATCGAAGGCTAACCTCTTTGGATTTCACGCAAAATTTGATAGCGTTGAAACTACTCCAACACTTTAGTATGACTACATAACAAATATCTGACATGTAATACAAGCTCAATCTTCAAGAAAAATGAATTTACTACCCATTTTTTTATGAAAATTCAGTTCTTAATGAAGTCAATGTCTAACCCCTTTGGTTTTCTCGTGAAAATTTGATTACATTGAAAATTCTCTAAATATTAGTTATGACTACAGGACGCATATCCGACATGTAATACAAGCTCGATATTGAAGAAAAATGAATTTATGACCCATTTTTTGCAGAAAACTTGGTTCTCGATAAAATTGAAGGCTAACCCCTTTGGATTTCTCGCGAAAATTTGTGTAACATACCGATTTTTCAAACATTGGCAAATTAAAATTTGAATAGGAAGTTAGAATTTGATAATAGGAAAAAAATGTTGTTATAAAAAAGGTAAAATATATGCACCTCATCTTGTATTTGCATTCATCCCTAGGTATTAAAATTTATTTACCAAAATGAATACATTAAAAGCAATTAAATTGCCATCATAAATATGGAAGGAAAGAAATAAAGAAAAGAAAAAGAGAATAAATAAACAATAAACAAATAATATAAATAAATGAACAAGAAAATTAAACAAAAAATATAAACAAATAAAGAAAAGAGGCAAAAATAATAAATGAGAAAGAAAAATATATAAATGAAAACAAATGAATAAATAATAATAATAAATAAATAAATAAATCATAAATAAAAAGAAAAAGGAAATAATAAAAGAAAAGCAAAGTCAACGCCCAGCCAAGGCATGGCCACACATGGGCCTGGCCGTACCGAGCAAAGGAAAAAAAAAGAAAAAAAAGGAAACAACCACCATGGCCCAAGGCCTGGCCTCACGTATCCTGGCTGCACAGCCACAAACCTTGGTCGATAGGGACTCAAGTCCCGTAGGCACTAGCGCCAGGCTATAAATGGAGCATCGCTCCTGTACGACGAGATCATCCCCAGTAATAGAAAAAAAGAGGGACCAAAGATCTAGCCGCTAGGAGGAGCCATGACAGGGAAGAAAAAAAAGGAGAGAGAGGGAAGAAAAGAAGAATAGAAGGAAGGAGCCGCCGTCCGTCGGAGATTGTCGCGTTGCCGTCGTCGTGCTGCCGGGAGATCGTATCGCAGTCTCCTTCATCTACATCACGCTTTCGTCCTCTTCGTCTACGTCAGGCCGCCGTCATCTTCATCAACAGAACTCTAGATCCCGGAGACACACCTCGCGCCTCCGTTCCACGACCGTCCGGACTAGGTATTACGGTCTAGATCTAGACAACTATTTTGGTTCTAATACTTGAATTAAATCACGTGTAGGACGTATTTTATTTTGAGTGATCATTAATCATCGTCAAATCATCTCAAACCACTTGGAACTTACATATTAGATTAAATCATACAAGATCAATCTATTATTTTAGATTTGACTAAATTTATATTTTGAGTATTATTAAATCTGTTTTTCAGATTTAATAAATAAGATTAAGGCCAACTTAGTTCATAAAGTATCAAATTAAATCTATAAAATTCCAGAAAACTTAGAATAAATTCTAGTAAGTTATTAATAATATTTTCAGCATATTTACTGTTCTGAAATAATTATTTTTCATCTGAATAAATTCTAATTAATTCCAAACTTGCTCAAATAAATAGGAAATCATTATCAAAATTTATTAAAAAGCCATAGAAATTTATTTAGCATTAATACAAACATATTTTCTGCATACGTCCATACTTTGCATATTGATTAGTGTTTGCAATGCATTTATTGTGTATGTTTGTATGTGTATATGCTTGATTGCGAGTAGACGGGTACGCTCAAGTGGTTGCGATCGAGAAGCGAATATGCGAGGATCTTCGTGTACCAGACTTTGATTTGCTTGACCATCAAATTGTGGGATATTAAGGCAAGTGCCCTTGACCATATTGATCCTATGTTTTTAAATGTTTTGTTTGCAAAATTGCATGCTCGTGTCAACTTGATGGGAAACCTATTCGTAGGAGTTTACTAGTATTGTTTGCCATCCCTTATCGTTGGGGTTATGGTGTAGACAGTTGGGAAGGGTATTTTACACTTTTGCTCTACTTGCTAAATTGGGATTGGGAATAACCAAATGGCTTAATTATGAACTATTAAACACTTGAATTATGTGGATTAATGATGATGGAATAATGGTGAATAATTCTGGTAATATGGGATTTGGGTGATCTAAGCAAGCATGTCATAGTGGAATGGGTTGGATGAGACGGTGGTTTGCTTGCCTTAGATCAAAGGACCAGTTCATGCAAATATATGTCAGGACAATAGTGTCACCACAAGGCCAAGTATGGGTGCGATGTAGCTGAATAATTAGGAGCACTGCTAGTATTGTATGGACCATTGGACGACGCGGGAAATGGGAGTTGAGAAGGGCTACCCTGGGATCCGCATGGCACACGAGGGGGCCCGTGGGTGGGATGGAGATTCAAGCCTGCCGGTGAAACCTTAGTGGGCCTATACATACTAGTAGTCCCTTTTGAAAGGCTATTTTGTGATCTCTTGGCCACACACCTACGGAAGTGTGAGATGGCATAATGGAGGTTTCTTAGTCATCTAAAGGTGATAAAATCACGAGCATGTGGGTAAAGTAGTACATCTGCAGAGTGTTAAAAACTATCATGATAGTTGTGCTCCCGGTCACGAGCACCTGGACAACTTCCATGATTGGAGTGGAACTAGTATTTGGGATGGTTATGGTTGGGTTATGGTTCGATATTGGTTATGGTTATGGATTGGATGATGATAATTGGATATGGTTAATGAGGATGGTAAGAATATGGTATATGGATGGATAATGAATAATGGATGTGATATAATGGTAATTGATGGTGTTGGACTCATAATTGGTAATTATCTGGGATATGATGGGATTACTTCACCTAGACATTGTAGGATGCTTTTCACCTGTTTTGAATGTACTTTTCAACAACTAGACATTATTTATTATCATCCTTGTTTTTAGCTACATATCATACTTTCCCACACTTGCTAAGTACGACATGTACTCACTCTTGCTATCCCCCACTTAATTCAGCTGCATGAGACATTTGGAAGACAACATGGAGTACTAGGCGTGCGTACTACCGTCGATTGCCTGTGGAGTTAGAGTCACCTATGCTAGATTATTTACCACTGCAATAGAATAAAGGTATATTTATTACTCGTGATATGGTTATTTCTGTTTACCGTTTGTGATGATGATGTGTATGTGTGAAGCAACATCCTGGGCACATATACACTGCACTTGGTTCGTTTTTCAAAACCAGGTGTCACAATTTGATACCATAGAAACTACTCCAAAAATTAAGTATGACTACGTAACGCATATCCAACATGTAATAAAAGCTTGATCTTGAAGAAAAATGAACTTACGATCTAGTTTTCAAGAAAAAAACTTGGTTCTCGATAAAATCAAAGGGTAACCTCTTTGGATTTGTCGCTAATATTTGATACCTTCGAAACTTATCTAAAAATTAACTATGAATACGTAACACATATGCGACGTGTAATACAATCTCTATCTCGAACAAAATTGAATTTATGATCAATTTTTCTCAAAAAACATGATTCTTGATAAAATCAAAGGCTAACCTTTTTGGATTTCTCGCGAAAACTTGTTACCACCCAAACTCCTCCAAAAAATTAATTATGACTATGTACAAGCTCAATCTTGAAGAAAAAGGAATTTATGACCTTTTTTGCAGAAAACTCGGTTCTCGATAAAGTCGAAGGCTAACCCATTGGATTTCTGGCGAACATTTGATATTGTTGAAACTTCTCCGAAACTTAAGTATGACTACGTAATTCTTATCATACGTGTAATACAAGCTTGATCTCGAAGAAAAATGAATCTCAACCCATTTTTAGCGGAAAACTCAGTTCTCGATAAAATCGAAGGTTAACCCTTTGGATTTCTTGCGGAAATTTGATACCGTTGAAACTTCTCAAAACATTAAGTATGACCACGTAACGCATATCCAACATGTAATAGAAAATCGATCGTGAAGAAAATTAATTTATGACCCTTTTTGCAGAAAACCCAGTTTCTGATTAAATTGAAGGCTAACCCCTTTAGATTTCTCGCAAAAATTTGATACCATTGAGACTTCTCCAAAAAGTAAGTATGAATATGTAGTGCATATCATGCATGTAATACAAGATAGATATCGAAGAAAACTAAATGTATGACCCATTTTTTTGCAAAAGACTTGGTTCTCGATAAAATCGAAGGCTAACCCCATTGGATTTCTAGCGAAACTTTGATACCATCGAAACTACTCCAAAAATTCAGTATGACTATGTAACGCATATCCAACATGTAATACAAGCTCGATATCGAAGAAAAATGAATTTATAACCCATTTTTGCGTAAAAATTGTTTCTTAATAAAATTGAAGGCTAACCCCTTTGGATTTCTAGTAAAAAATTGCTTCCGTCAAAACTTCTCCAAAAATTAAGTATGACTATGTAACACATATCCGATATGTAATACAAGATCGATCTTGAAGAAAAATGAATTTATAAACCTAGTTTTTGCAAAAAAAACTCGGTTCTCGATAAAATCAAAGGTAACCTCTTTGGATTTGTTGCTAAAATTTGATACTGTGAAAACTTCTCCAAAAATTAAATATAAATATGTAACACATATGCTACATGTAATAAAAGCTCGATCTTGAAGAAAAATGAATTTACGATCAAATTTTCGCGGAAACCTCGGTTCTCGATAAAATCGAAGGCTAACCCCTTTGGATTTCTCGTGAAAATTTGATAGCATTGAAACTACTCAAAAAATTAAGTATGACTATGTAACGCATATCCTAAATGTAATACAAGCTCGATCTCAAAGAAAATGAATTTACGACCCATTTTTGCAAAAAACTCGGTTCTTGCTAAAATCCAAGGCTGACCTCTTTGGATTTCTCGTAAGATTAGACACCATTGAAACTTCTCCAAAAATTAAATATGACTACATAACGCATATCCGACATGTAATACAAGCTCGTTCTTGAAGAAAAATGAGTTTACGACCTAGTTTTTGCAAAAAACTTGGTTATCAATAAAATCAAAGGCTAGCCTCTTTGGATTTGTCGCTAAAATTTGATACCTTCAAAATTTCTCCAAAAATTAAGTTTTAATATGTAACACATATGCGACATGTAACACAAGCTCGATCTCGAATTAAAATGAATTTACGATCAATTTTTCTCGGAAAACATGATTCTCGATAAAATCGAAGGCTAACCTTTTTGGATTTCTCATAAAAAAATTCCACCGAAACTTCTCCAAAAATTAATTATGACTATTTAACTCATATCTGGCTTTTAATACAAGCTAGATCTCGAAGAAAAAATAATTTATGACCTATTTTTTTGCAGAAAACTTTGTTCTCATTCTTACTCGGGAGGGATTCTGATTCGGAGGGGGATGGGGCCATCGGCAGCCTCAACCACGCTTCAAGCACCGGCTCACGACAGACCTCGGGAGGTCCATCAAGGGAACGGAAAAATATTCTGATTCTGGGGGGGAGGGGGGATTCTTATTCGGGAGGCGATAAAGTCGAAGGCTAACCCTTTGGATTTATGGCGCATATTTGATATTGTTGAAACTTCTCCGAAACTTAAGTACGACTATGTAACGCTTATCAAACATGTAATACAAACATGATCTCGAAGAAAAATGAATTTATGACCCATTTTTAGCAGAAAACTCAATTCTCCATAAAATCAAAGGCTAACCCCTTTGGATTTCTCGCAAAAATTTGATTCTGTCGAAACTTCTCTAAAAAATAAGAAGGAATTTAGAATCTATTTTTCGTAGAAAACTCGGTTCTCGTTAAAAGTCGAAGGCTCAAACACCTTTAGATTTCTTGCAAAAACTTTATGCCATTGAAACTTCTCCAAAACTTAAGCAGGACTATGTGACGCTTATCAGACATGTAATACAAGCTCAATCTCGAAGAAAAATTAATTTACGACCCATTTTTTTGCGGAAAATTTAGTTCTCGATAAAATTGAAGGCTAACCCATTTGGATTTCTCGCGAAAAATTGATACTGTCGAAACTTCTCTAAAAATTAAATATGACTACGTAACACATATCTGATATGTAATACAAACTCGATCTCAACAAAAAATGAATTTACGACCCATTTTTCGCAGGAAAGTCAGTTCTCGATAAAATTGAAGGCTAACCCCTTTGGATTTCTCGCAAAAAATGGATACCGTGGAAACTTCTCCAAAAATTAAGTATGACTACATAACGCATATTCGACATGTAATACAAGCTCGATCTCAATGAAAAATAAATTTACATCTATTTTTCATAGAAAACTCACTTCTCGATAAAATCGAAGGCTAATCCCTTCAGATTTCTCGTAAAAATTTGATACCATGGAAACTTCTCAAAATATTATGTATGACTACGTAACTCATATTCGACATGTAATACAAGCTCGATCGTGAAGAAAAATGAATTTATGATCTATTTTTTGCAGAAAACTCTGTTCACGATAAAATTGAAAGCTAACCCCTTTTGATTTCTCATAGAAATTTGATACCGTTAAAACTTCTCCAAAAATTCAGTATGATTAAGTAACACATACCAAATAAATTTACGACCCATTTTTGCAGAAAACTCGATTCTCGATAAAATTGAAGGCTAACCCCTTTAGATTTCTTGCGAACATTTGATTCTGTCGAAACTACTCCAAAAATTAAGTATGACTATGTAACGCATATCCGACATGTAATACAAGATCGATCTCGAAGAAAAATGAATTTACAACCCATTCTTGCAGAAAACTCGGTTCTTGATAAAATCGAAGGCTAGCCCCTTTGAATTTTTTGTGGAAATTTGATACCGTCGAAACTTCTATAAAAATTAACTATGACTACATAACACATATCTGACATGTAATACAAGCTCGATCTTGAAAAAAAAATGAATTTATGACCTAGTTTTCTTAGAAAACTTTGTTCTCGACAAAATCAAAGGCTAACCTGTTTGGATTTGTCGCTAAAGTTTGATACTGTTGAAACTTCTCCAAAAATAAAGTATGAAGACGTAACACATATGCGACATGTAATACAAGTTCAATCTCAAAGAAAAATGAATTTACGATCTATTTTTCACGGAGAACATTATTCACGATAAAATGGAAGGCTAACCTTTTGGATTCTCGATAAAATCGAAGGCTAACCCTTTGGATTTCTTGCAAAAATTTGATACTATCAGAACTACTACAACAATTAGGTATGACTATGTAACGCATATCTGACATGTAATACAAGCTCGATCTCAAAGAAAAATAAATTGACAACCTATTTTGGGAAAAACTCGGTTCTTGATAAAATCGAAGGCCAATCTCTTTGGATTTCTCGTGAAAATTTGGTACCGTCAAAACTTCTCCTAAAATAAAGTATGACTAAATAACGCATATCCAACATGTAATACAAGCTAGATCTTGAAGAAAAAGGAATTTACGACCCTATTTTTGCGAAAAACTCGGTCTCGAAAAAATCGAAGGCTAACATCTTTGGATTTGTCGCTAAAATTTGATACTGCCAAAACATCTCCAAAATTTAAGTGTGAATACGAAACACATATGTGAAATGTAATACAAGATCGATCTCAAAGAAAAATGAATTTACAATCTATTTATCGAGGAAAACTTGATTCTCGATAAAATCGAAGGCTAGTTTTTTGTATATCTCGCAAAAATTTGATACCGTCGAAACTTCTCCAAAATTAAGTATGACTATGTAATGCATATCCGACATGTAATACAAACTCGATCTTGAACAAAAAGGAATTTACGAACCATTTTTGCAGAAAACTCGGTTCTCGATAAAGTCGAAGGCTAACCCCTTTGGATTTCTGGCGAAAGTTTAATATCATTGAAACTTCTCCGAAACTTAAGTATGACTACTTAACACTTATCAGACCTGTAATACAAGCTCAATCTCGAAGAAAAATGAATTTACGACCCATTTTTCACAAAAAACTCGGTTCTTGATAAAATCAAAGGCTAATCCCTTTGGATTTCTCGCGAAAAAATTGATACCGTCGAAACTTCTTAAAAAATTAAGTATGACTACGTAACGCATATATGACATGTAATACAATCTCGATCTCGATAAAAAATGAATTTAGGACCCATTTTTCGTAAAAAACTCGATTCCCGATAAAAGTGAAGGCTAACCCCTTCGAATTTCTCGTGAAATTTTGCTACCGTCGAAACTTCTCCAAAAATTAAGTATGAATAAGTAATGCATATCCGACATGTAATACAAGCTTGATCATAAAGAAGAATGAATTTACGATCTATTTTTTGCAAAAAACTCGTTTCTCGATAAAATCAAAGGCCCCCTTCAGATTTCTCGCGGAAATTTGAAACTGTGGAAACTTTTCCAAAAATTAAGTAAGACTATGTAACGCATATATAACATGTAATACAAGCTCAATCTCGAAGAAAAATGAATTTACGACCCAGTTTTCGCAGAAAACTCGGTTCTTGATAAAATTGAAGGCTAACCCCTATGGATTTCTCGAGAAAATTTGATACTATTAAAACTTTTCAAAAAAAATAAGTATGACTACATAACGCATATCCGACATGTAACACAAGCTCGATCATGAAGAAAAATGAATTTATGACCCATTTTTGCAGAAAACTTGGTTCTCGATAAAATCGAAGGCTAACCCCTTTGTATTTCTCGTGAAAAAAATAATACAGTTGAAACTTCTCCAAAAATTAAGTATGACTAATTAACGCATATCCGACATGTAATACAAGATAGATCTCGAATGAAAATAAATTTATGACCCATTTTTCGAAGAGAACTCGATTTTCGATAAAATCGAAGGCTAACTCTTTGGATTTCTCTCGAAAATTTGATACTATCGAAACTACACCAAAAATTAAGTATGCCTATGTAACGCATATCCAACAAGTAATACAAGCTTCATCTTGAAGAAAAATAATTTACCACACATTTTTTAGAAAACCGTGTTCTTGATAAAATTGTAGGTTAATCCCTTAGAACTTCTCGTGAAAATTTTATACCTTCGAAACTTCTCCAAAAATGTTGTATTACTAGGTAGCGTATATCCTAGATGTAATACAAGCTCGATCTTCAAGAAAAATGAATTTACGACTCAGTTTTTGGAAAAAAACTCGTTTCTTGATAAAATCAAAGAAACTTCTCCAAAAATTAAGTATGAATACTTAACACATATGCGACATGTAATACAAGCTCGATCTCGAAGAAAAATGAAATTACGATCTATTTTTTGTAGAAAACTTGATTCTCGATAAAATCGAAGGCTAACAATTTTGGATTTCTCGCAAAAATTTGATATTGTCAAAACTTTTCCAAAAATTAAGTATGACTATGTAACACATATCCGACATGTAATACAAGCTTGATCTCGAAGAAAAATGAATTTACGACCCAGTTTTCGCAGAAAACTCGATTATTAATAAAATTGAAGGCTAACCCTATAGATTTCTCGCAAAAATTTCATACCCTCAAAATTTCTTAAAAAATTAAGTATGACTACGTAACGCATTTCCGACATGTAATACAACCTTGATTGTGAAGAAAAATGAATTTATGACCCATTTTCTGCTGAAAACTCTATTCTCGATAAAATCAGAAGCTAACCCCTTTAGATTTTTCTCGCAAAAATTTTGTATCGTCGAAACTTCTCCAAAAGTTAAGTATGACTACGTAACGCATATCCGACATGTAATATAAGTTCGATCTCGAAGAAAAATGAATTTATGACCCATTTTTGCGGAAAACTCGATTCTTTATAAAATCTAAGGCTAACCCCTTTGGATTTCTCGTGAAAATTTGATACCATCGAAACTTCTTCAAGAATTAAATATGACTACGTAACGCATATACGACATGTAATACAAGCTCGATCTCGACAAAAAATTAATTTGTGACCTATTTTTCAAACAAAACTCAGTTCTCCATAAAATTGAAGGCTAACCTCTTCGGATTTCTCGCAAAAATTTGATACCGTCAAAACTTCAAAAATTATGTATGACTACATAACGCATATCCGACATTTAATACAAGCTTAATCTCAAAGAAAAATGTATTTATGACTCATTTTTCGCAGAAGACTCGGTTCTCGATAAAATCAAAGGATAAATCCTTTGGATTTCTCACGAAAATTTTATACTGTGGAAACTTATATAAAACTTAAGTATGACTATGTAAAGCATATCTGACATGTAATACAAGCTCGATCTCGAAGAAAAATTAATTTACGACACATTTTTCATGAAAAACTCGGTTCTTGATAAAATTGAAGGCTAACCCCTATGGATTTCTTGTAAAACTTTTGTACCATCAAAATTTCTCAAAAAATTAAATATGACTACATAACACATATCCGACATGTAATACAAGCTCGATCATGAAGAAAAATGAATTTATGACCCATTTTTTGTAGAAAACTCGGTTCTCGATAAAATCAAAGGCTAACCCCTTTGGATTTCTTGCGAAAATTTGATACTGTAGAAACTAATTCGAAAATTTGGTATGACTACGTAGCGCATATCCGACATGTAATACATGGTCGATCATTAAGAAAAATGAATTTAGGACCCATTTTTGTGGAAAACTCAGTTCTTGATAAAATCAAAGGCTAACTTCTTTGGATTTGTCGCTAAAATTTGATATGTCAAAACTTCTCCAAAATTTAAGTATTAATACGTAACACATATGCGACATGTAATGACAGATCAATCTCAAAGAAAAATGAATTTATGATCTATTTTTCGCGGAAAACTTGATTCTCCATAAAATCAAAAGCAAATTTTTTTATTTCTCGCGAAAATTTGATACCATCAAAACTTGTCCAAAAATAAATTATGACTTTGTAACGCATATACAACATGTAATAATAGCTAGATCTTGAAGAAAAATAAATTTACGACTTAGTTTTCGCAGAAAACTCGATTCTCAATAAAATCAAAGGCTAACTTCTTTGGATTTGTCGCTAAAATTTCATACTGTTAAAACTTCTCCAAAAATTAAGTATGAATACGTAACACATATGCGACATGTAATACAAGCTTGATTTCGAAGAAAAATAAATTTACGATCTATTTTTCGTGGAAAACTTCATTCTCAATAAAATCAAAAGTTAACCTTTTTGGATTTCCCGCAAAATTTTGATACCGCTGAAACTTCTCCAAAAAATAAGTATGACTATGTAATGCATATCCGACATGTAATACAAGCTTGATCTTAAAGAAAAAGGAATTACAACCCATTTTTTGCAGAAAACTCGGTTCTCGATAAAGTCGAAGGCTAACCTCTTTGGATTTCTGGCAAAATTTTGATATCGTTGGAACTTCTACGAAGCATAATTACGACTATGTAACTCTTATCATATATGTAATACAAGCTCTATATTGAAGAAAAATGAATTGATGACCCATTATTCCCAGAAAACTTGATTCTCAATAAAATTGAAGGCTAACTCCTTTGAATTTCTTGCAAAAATTTGATGCCGTCAAAACTACTACAACTAGGTATGACTATGTAACGCATACCCAACTTGTAATACAAGATCGATCTCAAAAAATGAATTTACAACCTGTTTTGCGAAAAACTCGGTTCTTGATAAAATCGAAGGCCAACCCCTTTTGATTTCTCGTGAAATTTTGATACCGTCAAAACTTCTCCTAAAATAAAGTATGACTACATAACGCATATCCAACATATAATACAAGCTAGATCTTGAAGAAAAAGGAATTTACGATCCAGTTTTTACGGAAAACTCGGTTCTCAAAAAAATCAAAGGCTAACCTCTTTGGATTTGTCGCTAAAATTTGATACTGTCAAAACTTCTCCAAAATTTAAGTGTGAATACTTAACACATATGCGACATGTAATACAAGATCGATCTCAAAGAAAAAACGAATTTATGATCTATTTTTCGCAAAAAACTTGATTCTCGATAAAATCGAAGGCTAGTTTTTTGTATTTCTCGCGAAAATTTGATACCGTCGAAACTTCTCCAAAATTAAGTATGACTATATAATGCATATCCGACATGTAATACAAACTCGATCTTGAACAAAAAGGAATTTATGAACCATTTTTTGCAGAAAACTCGGTTCTCGATAAAGTCGAACGCTAATCCCTTTGGATTTCTGGCGAAAATTTGATGTCATTGAAACTTCTCCGAAACTTAAGTATGACTACTTAACGCTTATCAGACCTGTAATACAAGCTCAATCTAGAAAAAAAATGAATTTATGACCCATTTTTCACAAAAAACTCGGTTCTTGATAAAATTGAAGGCTAATCCCTTTGGATTTCCCACAAAAAAATTGGTACCGTCAAAACTTCTTAAAAATTTAAGTACGACTACGTAACGCATATATGACATGTAATACAAGCTCGATCTCGATAAAAATGAATTTATGACCCATTTTTCGTAAAAAACTCGGTTCCCAATAAAAGTGAAGGCTAACCCCTTAGAATTTCTCGCGAAATTTTGGTACCGTCGAAACTTCTCCAAAAATTAAGTATGACTACGCAATGCATATCCAACATGTAATACAAGCTCGATCGCAAAGAAGAATGAATTTACGACCCATTTTACGCAGAAAACTCGGTTCTCGATAAAATCAAAGGCTAACCCCTTCATATTTCTCATGTAAATTTGAAACTGTGGAAACTTTTCCAAAAATTATGTATGACTATGTAATGCATATCCGACATGTAATACAAGCTCGATCTCGGAGAAAAATGAATTTACGACCCAGTTTTCACAGAAACTTCGTTCTTGATAAAATTGAAGGCTAACCCCTATGGATTTTTTGAGAAAATTTGATATTGTCAAAACTTCTCAAAAACATAAACATGACTACGTAAAGCATATCCGACATGTAATACGATCTCGATCATGAAGAAAAATGAATTTATGGCCCATTTTTGCAGAAAACTCGGTTCTCGATAAAATCAAAGGCTAACCCCTTTGTATTTCTCGTGAAAATTTGATACCGTTGAAACTTCTCCAAAAATTAAGTATGACTATGTAACGCATATCCGACATGTAATACAAGATATATCTCGATTGAAAATAAATTTATGACCTATTTTTCCAAGAGAACTCCATTTTCGATAAAATCGAAGGCTAACCCATTTGGATATCTCTCGAAAATTTGATACTGTCGAAACTACTCCAAAAATTAAGTATGCCTATGTAATGCATATCCAACATGTAATACAAGCTTCATCTTGAAGAAAAATAATTTACCACCCATTTTTGCGGAAAACCGTGTTCTTGATAACATCGAAGGCTAATCCCTTAGAACTTCTCGTGAAAATTTGATACCTTCAAAACTACTCCAAAATGTTTTATGACTAGGTATCGTATATCCGAGATGTAATACAAGCTCGATCTTGAAGAAAAATGAATTTACGACCTAGTTTTTGCAAAAAAAAACTTGTTTCTTGATAACATCAAAGAAACTTCTCCAAAAATTAAGTATGAATACTTAACACATATGCAACATGTAATACAAGCTCGATCTCGAAGAAAAATGAATTTACGATCTATTTTTTGCAAAAAACTTGATTCTCGATAAAATCGAAGGCTAACCATTTTGGATTTCTCGCAAAAATTAGATATTGTCGATACTTCTCCAAAAATTAAGTATGACTATGTAACGCATATCCGACATATAATACAAGCTCGATCTTGAAGAAAAAGGAATTTATGACCCATTTTGTGAAGAAAACTCGGTTCTCGATAAAGTCGAAGGATATCCTTTTGGATTTCTGACGAAATTTTGATATCGTTGAAACTTCACCGACAATTAAGTATGACTACGTAACACTTATTTGACATGTAATACAGTCTCAATCTCGAAGAAAAATGAATTTACAACCCATTTTTTACGGAAAACTCAAATTTTGATAAAATCGAAGGCTAACCCCTTTGGATTTCTTGCGAAAAATCTGATATTGTCAGAACTTCTGAAAAAATAAGTATGACTACGTAACACATATACCACATGTAATACAAGCTCGATCTCGATGAAAATTGAATTTACGACCCAGTTTTCACAGAAAACTCAATTCTCGATAAAATTGAAGGCTAACCCCTTCAGATTTCTCGCGAAAATTTGATACTATAAAAACTTCTCCAAAAATTAAGTATGACTACATAACGCATATCCGACATGTAATACAAGCTTGATCTCGAAGAAAAATGAATTTATGACCCATTTTTTGCAGAAAACTCGGTTCTCGATAAAATTGAAGGCTTAACCCTATTGATTTCCTGCAAATATTTAATACTGTGGAAACTTTTCTAAAACTTAAGTATGACTACGTACCGCTTATCCGACATGTAATAAAAGCTCAATCTCGAAGAAAATGAATCTACGACCCATTTTTTGCGAAAACTCTGTTCTCGATAAAATCAAAGGCTAACCTCTTTGGATTTCTTGCGAAAAATTGATACCGTCGAAACTTCTCCAAAAATTAAGTATGACTACTTAACGCATATCCGATATGCAATACAAGCTCGATCTCAGAGAAAAAGAATTTATGACACATGTAATACAAACTTTGAGTTCATGTGAAAATTTATATGTTCAAAACTTGCCCAAAACGTAAGTACGGCTACGTAAGACATATACAACAAGGGATAGAAGCTCAATATCGAACAAAATTGAATTTGCAGTCATTCTTATGAAGAAAACCGCATTTTGAGTAAAATCGAAGGCTAACCCCTTATTTGATTTCACGCGAACATTTTTTATTTTTGAAACTTCCCCAAAACATAAGTATAGCTACATAAGACATGTATAACAAGGAATATAAGCTCAATATAAAAAATGAATTAATCGTTTTGAGTAAAATCGAAGGCTATAGAAGAATTTCTTATTTTGAAGAAAATTTAATATCTTTGAAACTTCTTCAAAACTTAAGTATAGCTACAGAAGACATATACAACGAGGAATACAAGCTCGATCTAAAAAAAATGGATTCATGATCATTCTTTTGAAAAAAAATCTTGTTTTGAGGAAAATAAAAGGCTAACCCCCTTTGATTTCACGTGAAAATTTGATGGCTTCAAAAATTCCCCAAACTTAAGTATGGCTACGTAAGACATATACAACAAGGAATACAATCTCGATCTCAAGGAAAAATGAATTTACGGTCATTTTTTATGAAAACCGCATTTTGAGTAAAATCAAAGGCTAACCCCTTTGATTTCACGTGAAAATTTGATAACATGCAAACTTCCCCAATACTAAAGTACAGCTACGTAATACATATCCGACAATGAATTCAAGCTAGATCTCAAAGCAAAATGAATTTACAGTCATTATTTTGAAGAAAATCGCGTTTTAAGTAAAATCGAAAGCTAACCCTTTGATTTCACGTGGAAATTTTATATGTTTGAAACTTCCCCCAAAACTTAATTATGGCTATGTAAGATATATACAACAAGGAATTCAAGCTTCATCTCAAAAAGAAAATTAAATTTATGATCATTATTTTAAAGAAAACTTCATTTTGAGTAAAATCGGAGGTTAACCCCTTTGATTTTATGTGAACAAATAATATTTTCCAAACTTCCTCAAAACCTAAGTATGGATACTTAACACATATTTGACAAGGAGTACACGCTCGTCTCGAAAAAAATGAATTTGCGATCATTATTTTGAATAAAACTACGTTTTGAGTAAATTGAAAGGTTAACCCCTTTGATTTCACCCGAAAATTTTATACCTTCGAAACTTCCCCAAAACTAATTATGGTTATGTAAGACATAGCCAAGAAGGAGTACAAGCTCAATCTCGAAGAAGAATGAATTGACGATCATTCTTTTGAATAAAATTGCATTTTGAGTAAAATCAAAGTCCAACCCCTTTGATTTCACGTGAAAATTTTATACCTTCTAAGCTTCCCCAAAACTTAAGTATGGCTATGTCTCACACATCCGACAAGGAATACACTATCCGACAAGGAACGCAAGCTCGATCTCAGAAAAATGAATTTACGATCATTCTTTGGAAGAAAACTGCTTTTTGAGTAAAATTGAAGGGGATTTCACGCAAAAATTTGATACCTTCGAAACTTCTCCAAAACTTAAGTATGGCTAAGTAAGACATATATGACAAGTAATACAAGCTAGATCTCTAAGAATATTGAATT
Organism: Tuctoria greenei; assembly: GCA_036927565.1. Taxonomy (NCBI): domain Eukaryota; kingdom Viridiplantae; phylum Streptophyta; class Magnoliopsida; order Poales; family Poaceae; genus Tuctoria; species Tuctoria greenei. Next base: position 37,914,691 of record JAYESD010000008.1, read on the forward strand.
AACAATCATTCTTCATCAAAACTAAGTATGGCTACATCTCACACATCTGACAAGTAATACAAGCTCAATCTCGAAAGAAAATTAATTTATGACCCCTTTTTGAATTAAACTCTATTTTTATAATATAAAATAACAAATACAAGCTCGATATCAAAGAAAAATGAATTTACGAGCCATTTTATTAAAAAAACTCCATTCTATGTTAAATCGAAGTCTAACCCCTTTGTTTTTTTACAAAACTTTGAAACATTTAGAACTTCCCTGAGCATTAGGTGTGACTATGTGACACATAGCCCATAAGCAATACAATCCATATCTCAATGAAAAAAAAAAGAATTTATGACTTTTTTTAAGAAAACTCTGTTTTTAATAAAATCAAAGGCTAAACACTTCGGATTTCTCGTGAATCTTTGATACTTTCTAAACTTTCCCGAGCATTAGGTATGGCTATGTAGCACGTATCCAATAAGCAATACAAGCCTTGTATCGAAGAAAAATGAATTTACAGCATGTTTTTTTAGGAAAATACTACTTTTGGTTAAATCAAAGGCTAACCCCTTTGGATTTCTCGTAAAAATTCGATACGTTCGAAAATTTCACGAACATTAGGTATGGCTATGTAACACATAGTTGATAAAGAATACAAGACCGATCTCAAAGAAATTTTAATTTGTGACCCATTTTTTAGGAAAACTCCATTTTTGATAAAATTGAAGGCTAACCTATTTGGATTTTTTGTGAAAATTTGATACCTTCAAAACTGCTCTGAACATTAGGTATGACTATGTAACACGTTACCCATACGAAACACAAGCCAAATATCGAAGGAAAAGAATTTACGATCCATCTTTTGAGAAAACCTCCATTTTCGATAAAATTGAAGGTTAACCTCTTTGGATTTCTCGCGAAATTTTGATACCTTGGAAAATTCTCCTAATGTTAGGAATGGCTATCTAACACATATAAATATTTAAAAAATCTTATTTAGTGAAGTCTCCATATCACACATAAAAATACTATCGTTATTTCTTCTTGTTTGTTCCATTCAAAAGATCTTAACCTCATTTTTAAAAAGAAACTTTGTAAATTTTCTAGAAGAGGATCTTGGGGAAATATTTGATGGAACGTGTAAAGTGGCTGTTGCCACGTATTAAGCCTCCTATTTCCTTCTTTTATTCCTATTGTTTACAACCGACTTGGTTCTTTTTCTCAACCTAATAATGAAATGTTATTCCAGTTATTTGGTGCAACCAAATGATTCTGGACTTTATACATTTTTATCTTTGTTTGCCACACGAGAATCAAATCCCAACATACAAACATGACTGTCAATCCAATAGTACTATAGCTTCCTGGGAGAGGTGCCGAATTTTGATAAGACAATGCTACACCCAAGTAAAAGTTGCACTGATTTGCTTGATATGGATCATGATCGATCGAGTTGTATTATTTTAGACAACATCTCTTATCATGTGGCGTGATGCTTTTGAACAGTAGGAAAAACATTGAGATTAACACAGCTAGCGTAACATAAATATCATAGTAAACCATAATATTGCGTCAATGAATATTCGAAAAAATCAGAAAAAATAGGTATCAGTGCATATCTACAAAAATTGAAGATTTACCAGTTTTTACACTACATAGTCCAGAATAATCACTTCTTTTCTAATGGATGAATGGAGTCGCTAGCATGATTCACTCTCAGAAGTGTCATTGTATGAAACTGTCAACCAAGATTCCTGTCTAGCTTACCCCACGTGTCTTTTCTGATGAATGAATGGAGACACTAGCTTGATTCGCTCTCAAAAGTGTGATTGCATGAAACTATGAATCAAGTTTCCTGTCTAGCTTACCCCATGTGTATTTTCCGTAAGATCATAATTGAGCCGCAATTGCTACAGATGTGGTGATAGTGTGTTTCACATGCTTGATGAAACCTTCACAGCTCACCCAAATATACTCTTAATTATTCGATGCTCACTTATTAGCCTGTACAATCACATTGTCATACCAGCTGATCCGCCTATATGTACCTAGTCTAACAGGTAAGGTGCCTAATAAGAAAAGCAAGAACTACCATTGCATTGTAATCAAGCTCATGTTTGATTGATTAATAGAGTTAATTGGATTCCTGGGAATTAAACGAAGGATCGAGGGGGTTAATTGGCTGTGGAATGGAATGGCCCTTGTTTTTATCATTTCGTATACTTTGGATCTATCATATATTAGTATAGGCAGAAGGCACAATTCTAATATTCCTTGCTTCTCGCGATCAATCATTTGGCACTCCAACAAACCTATTTGTTAACGAAATGTTGGTAGTGTAAATATGCACTTAATTAACCCTCAAAATTAAAGAAGGTACAAACGTGTGCAATATGCAGATAATTTGGGTTAATATAGTAAAACTGTTTGAAACAATAAATTCAATCATCTACATACCTTGAAAAGGGTAGTGTAAATTTAACTTCCACTGCCGTGAACACAAAGGCTCTCAAATGGCGGGCTCCGTGAGCGACGATGGCGGGCTGGCCAAGGTTGGCAATGGCAAAAGGCCCACGCATGATCCACGAAGGGGTCCGGTGGAGATTCCTGCTTCCTCTACAGCGTCTGAAATCCATAGGAGCGCACGAATGTGGAGCGCTCGACCGAGGTTTGCTACGGTGCCATTTCTGATGTTTCGAGGGGCAATTCGGGAATTCATTTCTCGATCGGAGAGGTCAGGGCTGGGTTACCAAGGGTGGTTGGTGATCGGGTCGAGGGTGCTCGTGGTGTGGATAAGAATCGGTCCCTAAGCGGCACTTATCCCCCATCAAGGATAGAGTTCCTCAAACCCGCCCCTTCCACCAAATACACTTCCACATAGAGGCGATTCTTCGGTCACTTTTGGAGGCGAGCCACCAGATCCTATGCGGAGGTTGTCAAGTTGGGTGCAGCGTCGTCAATGATGTTTTCTGGCAATGGTGATTGGGGCTGGGACAGTGGTTTTCGTGGTGGCGGGTGGCCCCAAGGCCGTGGCGGAAGAGGCGGCGGTTTTAGTTGCGGTGGTTTCAGTGGTGGTTGAGGTGGCTTCGGGGGTGATTGGGGGAGAGGAGCTCGCCGTTGGGGTCAGGGAAATCCTGCAGATGTTGATCGGTGGCGTGGAGGCAGGTTTGGAAGGGGTGATTCGTTCAATCCATCCTGGCGCTGTGAAATTGGTACGAGTGGGGATGATGTCCAGGAAACTGAGGTTGAAAATCAACCCCAACGTCATACTGCTGCTCCGGATGAAATTCATCGGGGTAAGGAGAAGTTGAGACAAATGCGGTACTATCCATTTCACCTTGGTCTTCTGCAACTGAGGCCAAGTGGGAGCTGCAGGCTGCTTGGTTCCGAGTTAAGGGAGTTCCCTGTGACAAGAGAAGTGAGGAAACTCTTGCTTATGTTGGTTCTTTGGTAGGGATGACAGTGGATATAGATGAAAGATATAGAGCTTGTCCAGATTTTGTGAGGCTGAAGATAGCTTGCAGAGACCCAACTATAGTGCATTATATGTTGTGGAAGGGGTTATATTTCCATATGGCTTTGATTTTTTCTTTGAATTGGAAAATCCTTTCAAAGAGAATATGCCAAAATCTGTTGTAGGTGTTACCATTAAGGAGAATGAGCCATCTGTGGAATTTCAAAAATCTGCAGGTATTGGAGGCAAGGAATATGCTTATGATGCTATGAAAAGGGAGAAAGGCAAATTTACTGAATAGGTGGGAACCTCTGCAGCAGGTCAGGGTATGGATGAGGATGAGCACAAAAAAACCTGCAGGGGTTGGAGACAAGATATATGTTTATGATGCTATGAGAAGAGAGAAAGGCAAGCTTCCTCAATATGTGGGAACATCTGCAGCAGGTTTGAAGGTGTCTCAGGAGGAGGTGCAAAGGAGTAATGTCACCAATCAGGTGAAGTTGGCCAGAACTGATGGAGCCAAATCTGATACAGTCAAGAACAAGATGAATGGGGAACCCCATGTAGTTCAGAAGGGGATAGACAAGGAGGAAGCAATGGGTAATATTAATGTGGTGACTACAAAGGACAAGGGTACTCAAATGCCTTGTGAGGGTCCAGCTGTGCATGAGGTGCATAAAATAAAGCAGCCAGCTGCTGGAGGTAGAAGTAACAAGGAAATGTATGGTCAGGGTAAGACGGTGGGAACACACTTGGATGACAAGGATGAGGAAAGTTGAATATATCTTGGGACGCCAATGAGGATGATTTAATGGATGATTTTGGTTACTCTCAAGAGGAGGTGGTCTCTAAGCAAGATAAGAGTGTTTGGATGATGCAATGCAGCAACCCCACTGCCATGATGCACATTGTTGTGGAGAGATTCACCCCCGGAAGATGTGGGATTGCAGAGGTTAATTATGTGCATTGTGAAGGTGGGAAGCAGCAGAAGACCTTGCTGATACATCAAGACCAATTGATCCCAAAAGAAAGCAAAGTGAGAGGATTCAAGAGAACTTTCAGAAGATGATACAGGAGGTGGCGATACAACCCAGTAAGAAGATGTCTTTTGAAGGTATGAACTCTATAAAGCCTAAATCCTTAACAATATTTTATGATTTTGATATTATGGATATTGCTAGTCATGTGGGGGTTAATATTTCTGTTTGTGATTGTAGTAAGATTACACTGATTAGAGATTTAGAGGAGGCTAGATATGTTCTGAATAGGAAAAAAAATATAATTTTCCATGGACAAAACACATACAGTGGAGGAGGTCGCTCCTTGGGTTGATGGTAATAAGCTTATTTTAGACTGGGTTGGGGAGGATGCTGCTGCTGAGAGTTCTACAACATGGAATCAGGCAAAATCTAAAAAAAATAAAACAAACCAAAGTTGCTAAGGTTATATCCCCTATGAGAAGAAGTGTAAGGAAAACTCCATCTATTTATAGGAGAAAAATGGATCAGGAAAATCCTGGTCCTGGTAGTGCTAAAATTAAAACAAAAAAGTCAAAATGATTGGCTTATTTTGGAATTGCAGAGAATTGAGGAAGAAAGTTGTTGGTACCCTGCATATGGGGTACCCTCGCACACAGGATGAAGACTCCAAGGCACGTCCGGAGCCGCCACGTGTCCTATAGGCGCAAAGGCCTTTGCCTCCCTCAAGATCGAGCTGCGGCGCTGCCACGTAAGCCTTGAAGATGGGACTTGGCCCCTCTGGTGTGATGGACTCCCGAGATGCCACGTGTAGGGATGGGACCTCACGCAACCTTGGGGGAGTGCCCCAGTACAGCCACGTGACACGGAGTGCAAGGACCAGCACCCCCAAGGGGAAGGGCCCAGAGCTGCCACGTTCCCTGACGAGCCCCGGAGCTACCACGCGTCATAGAGGATCAGGTCTGACCTCCCCAGCGGAGACCAGCCCTGGGGCTGACGCGTGTCCTGCGGATCACCTCGGACGGCAAGATACGGGTGTCCAGGGATGGCGCGCCCTGCTCAAGTCGAACATTGAAGACGCGCGCCCACCTCTGGCGCCCAACACGGAGCACGACAACGGTTAGAGACCGCTACGACCAATTGCGTCACAATGAAGGCGTTGCAGGCCTACCCCACTTGGCCAAGTGGATAGATTGTAGCAACAAGACAGGCTGATGGGACACCTTCTACCACCGTCAGCAACAGCGTGTGGGCTACTGACAAGAGAGGAGGCAAGACGGCAAGTCTTGAAGACCACAGTCAGAGAAAGCTTACGGAAGAAGCCTTAGATCTTTAGGATAAGATCGCCCCGGGACCACCTGTCGGGCCCCAGGACCCCACTTGTAAGGTGTCCGACCTTGTCTATAAAAGGTCCGGACCGCCACCGTTATAAAGGATCCCCACATCAAACATCACACACACACACACACATACTAGCAATACCATCCACCATGGAGTAGGGTGTTACGCTCCTTGTGGCCCAAACCACTTAAAACCACTGTCTCATACATCCATTCGCTAGAATGCTTGACTGAGGCCTAAGCCCCACCGGACAAGAACCTCTGCGGGCTGCTCCTTAGCAGATCCGGGGGAAGTGTTGCTCTAACACTCCGACATTTGGTGCGCCGGGTAGGGGGCTTTTTCCCTCAAAAAAGTGGTACCATTTTCACCAATCATGGTGTTCATCAAGCCTTCGAGTAGCGGCAAGATCGAGCCGCAAGAGGTCAACCAGTGTGTTGACAAAGACGCGGAGATGGAGTTCCAAAGGCCGGAACATGCCATGGAAACGGTCCACCAGGCTGTGAAATTCGACCTCAACAGTGACCACGAGCATAGCAAAGCACTCATCATCTGTTGAGGATCTTGGGAACCCGCATCCAGGAATGCGGTCAAGACCCTGCGCTGGGCAATGGCTTCGACAACCTCTACACATGCCCCGGTGCCGCATCACAAATGGATGGAGACGCTGATCAGCTTGGACGCCTCCCACTGCCCCGAGAACATGGCGGGAGCCGGGCAGCTGCCCCTCCTCATCGCCCCCACCATCGTCAATGTAAAGTTCTACCACGTCCTGGTAGATGGTGGAGCCGGCCTCAACCTCATTAGCCGTGCGGCCTTTGACAAGCTGAAGATCCCCGTGTCTGAGCTCGCCCCATCAAGACCATTCTTAGGGGTAGGACCGGAGAGTGTTACCCCGTACGGCTTCATCCACCTCCGGGTGACCCTCGGGACACCCTAGAACTTCAGGACGGAGAATATCCTATTTGACGTCGCGGAGGTTAGCCTCTCCTACCACGCCATTATCAATAGGCCATCCCTGTACAAGTTTATGGCTGTAGCCCATTACGGCTACCTCGACCTCAAGATGCCAACATCGTTCGGCGTCCTCAAAAATCTACGGAGATCGTGCTGCTGCGGTGGTGGTTTTGGAGAAGCTCCGAGCGCTGGCAACGGCCCCAACACCTGTCCTGAGCAATGTTAGGTCGAGTAAGCCTTTGCCAGACCCACGCGTGTGCAGCCACGCTATTCCACCATGAGTGCAGCCCTTCGACGACGACGACTTACCCATCAAAACAATCCAGATTGGCTCTGATGCGGCTCAGACCCCCCCTGTCGCAAGGAGTCTGGACAGCGAGCAGGAATAAACGCTCACTGTTTTCCTCTGAGCTAACGTCAACATCTTCACCTGGCAACCGTCGCTGATGTCAGGCATCCCTAGGGAAGTGATCGAGCACCATCTGAAGATCTACCCCGATGCACGGACACAACAACAGAGGCCCCATAAGCAGTCCATCGAGCGGCAGAACTTCATTCGTGACGAAATCAAGAAGCTCCTCGATGTCGGCTTCATACGGGAGGTCCACCATCTCATATGGCTGACGAATCCTGTTGTTGTCCCCAAGGCCGGTGGTAATCTATGGATGTGCATCGACTACACCAACCTCAATAAGGCAAGTCCTAACGATCCTTTCCCTCTCCCTAGAATCGATCAAATCCTAGATTAAACCTCGGGATGCGATATGTTGTGCTTTCTAGATGCCTGTCAGGGTTTCACCAAATCCCAATGTCTAAAGAGGACGAAGAACATACCACATTTATAACTGTAGATGGCTTTTACTGCTATGTCTCCATGCCTTACGCTCTTAAGAATGCCCTCCCCACCTTTGTTCGTGCCATGCATAAAACATTTGGGGACCTCATTCGGGACCTGGTAGAGGTATATGTCGATGACATTGTAGTTAAGATCCAGACCCATACATCATTGCTAGAAAACCTCGCCCTAGTCTTTGATAGACTGCGAACCACACGCACGAAGCTCAATCCCGACAAGTGCGTGTTCGGGGTCAAAGCTGGGAAGCTCCTCGGTTTCTTGGTCTCACACTGAGGGATTGAGGCCAACCCAGAGAAGATCAAGGCGATGGAACTGATGCGACCTCCAGCCCGCATCAAGGACATACAAAAGTTTGCAGGCTGCTTGGCAGCGCTCAGCCGATTTATCTCTAGGCTGGCTAAGCGGACCCTCCCGTTCTTTAAGCTCTTGCGCCAGTCCGGACCATTCGTCTGGACCGAGGAAGCGGAGAAGGAGTTCCACGAGCTGGAGCAGCAACTGACGATGCTGATAAAATAATGGTGGCACCAGAGCCCAAGTAGCCCCTGTACCTCTACATTGCTGCCACAACAGAGGTGGTAAGCATGGTTTTGGTTGCAGGGTGGGCCGGTCCCCAACCGCCTCAACGGACGGGAGGGGCCCCTAACGCTGATTCTGAGCCCCAGGGCTTGGAGCTTGCAGGGAGCCCCAACAACGAAGAAGCCTTTGGGCACCAGACCCGAGAGGAGGTCCGGGTCCCCCTAGGGGGCCCCGGAGAGCAAGCAGCCTATGGGTCCCAGCCCCTAGAGGAGGTCCAGGTCCCCCTAGGGGGCCCCGAAGAGCAAGCAGCCTTTGGGTCCCAGCCCCCAGACGAGGTCCGGGTCCTACTAGGGGTCCCCGAAGAGCAAGAAGTCTCTGGGTCCCAGCCCCCAGTGGATGACCGGGTCCCCCTAGAGGTCCCCGGAGATCAAGGATCCTTTGGTTCCCAGCCCCCAAAGGACGCACCATGCCCTGGAGACATGGAGTCACCAGGCCCGAAACAGATGGAAGAGGATACGTTGCTTTCTCCAAGGAGATCCCGAACCATCCAACAACTAGTCTACTTCATCAGCGAAGTCCTACATGAAGCAAAAACAAGGTACCTTGAGGCGTACAAGCTGCTCTATGCGGCACTAATTGCGTCGAGGAAGCTCTGCCATTACTTTCAAGCACACAGAGTCTCGTTGGTGACTTCGTTCCCACTGGGGGCGGTGCTGCGCAGCCCCAACGCAACAGGCAATATCGCCAAATGGGTTGCCGAATTAGCGGAGTTTGAACTTGACTTCATACCACGACATGCAATCAAGAGCCAAGCTTTGGCAGACTTCGTCGCTGAGTGGACTCCTTCACCAAGCAATCCAGGGGGTCGGGAAATCAGCGAGCCGGAGCCAAGAGCATCGGTGCTCACTGCGCCCCACTGGACACTCTTCTTCAATGGATCCTCGCGGAAGCAAGGAGATGGATATGGTGTACTGCTCGATAAAGTCGGAGGCTAACCCCTTTTGATTTCTGGCAAAAAAATGATATCGTTGAAACTTTTCTGAAACTTAAGTATCACTACGTAATACTTATCAGACATGTAATACAAGCTCGATCTCGAAGAAAAATGAATCCATGAAGCATTTTTCGCAGGAAACTTGGTTCTTGATAAAATTGAAGGCTAACCCCTTTGGATTTGTCGCGAAAATTTGATACCATCAAAACTTCTCCAAAAATTAAGTATGACTACGTAACGCATATCTGACATGTAACACAAGCTCGATATTGGCAAAAAAATGAATTGATATCCCGCTTTTTGTAGAAGACTCCGTTCTTGATAAAATTGAAGGTTTCTCGTGAAAAAGTGATACCATTGAAACTTCTCCAAAAATTAAGTATGACAATGTAACGCATATCCGACGTGTAATACAAGAACGATCTCAAAGGCAAATGAATTTACGATCCATTTTTTGCAGCGAACTCGGTTCTAAAAAAAATCGAAGGCTAAAGCCTTTTGATTTCTCGTGAAAATTAGATACTATGGAAACTTCTATAAACTTAAGTATGAATACCTAACACATATTCAACGTGTAATACAAGCTCGATCTCGAATAAAAATGAATTTACGACCCTATTTTCGCAGAAAACTCAGTTTTTGATAAAGTCAAAGGCTAACCTCATTGGATTTGCCGCTAAAATTTTATACCATCAAAACTTCTCCATAAATTAAGTATGAATACATAACACATATGCGACATGTAATACAAGCTCGATCTTGAAGAGAAATGAATTTATGATCTATTTTTTGTAGAAAACTTGATTCTCGATAGAATCGAAGGCTAACCTTTTTGGATTTCACGAGAAAAATTGATACCGTCAACACTTCTCCAAAAATTAAGTATGATTATGTAATGCATATCCGACATGTAATACAAGCTCGATCTTGAAGAAAAATAAATTTATGAGCCATTTTTTGCAGAAAACTCGGTTCTCAATAAAGTCAAAGGCTCACCCTTTTGGATTTCTCGCGAAGATTTGGTATTGTTGAAACTTCTCCAAAACTTAAGTATGAATACGAAACGCTTATTCGACATGTAATACAATATCCATGTTAAAGAAAATGAATTTACGACTTTTTTGCTGAATACTCGGTTCTCGATAAAATCGAAGGCTAACGCCTTTGGATTTCTCGCGAAAATTTGATACTGTCAAAACTTCTCCAAAAAATAAGTATGACTACATAATGCATACCCGACATGTAATAAAAGCTCGATCTCGACGAAAAATTAATTTGTAACCTATTTTTCAAACAAAACTCAGTTCTCCATAAAATTGAAGGCTAACCCCTTCGGATTTCTCGCAAAAATTTGATACTGTAAAAACTTCTTCAAAAATTAAGTATGACTACATAACGCATATCCGACATGTAATACAAGCTTGATCTTGAAGGAAAATGTATTTACGACTCATTTTTCGCTGAAGACTCGGTTCTCGATAAAATCAAAGGCTAAATCCTTTGGATTTCTTGCGAAAATTTGATACCATGAAAACTTATCTAAAACTTAAGTATGACTACGTAAAGCATACCCGACATGTAATACAAGCTCAATCTTGAAGAAAAACTAATTTACGACACATTTTTCATGGAAAACTCGGTTCTTGATAAAATCGAAGGCTAACCCCTATGGATTTCTTGTGAAAAATTTATACCGTCAAAACATCTCAAAAAATTAAGTATGACTACATAACACATATCCGACATGTAATACAAGCTTGATCGTGAAGAAAAATGAATTTATGACCCATTTTTTGTAGAAAACTCGGTTCTCGATAAACTCGGTCCCCTTTGGATTTCTCGCGAAAATTTGATACTGTAGAAACTAATTCAAAGTTTTAGTATGACTACATAGCGCATATCTGACATGTAATACACGCTCGATCTCGAAGAAAAATGAATTTAGGACCTATTTTTACGGAAAACTCAGTTCTTAATAAAATCAAAGGCTAACCTCTTTGGATTTTTTGCTAAAATTTGATACGTCAAAACTTCTCCAAAATTTAAGTATGAATACGTAACACATATGCGACATGTAATAACAGATCAATCTCAAAGAAAAATAAATTTATGATCTATTTTTTGTCGAAAACTTGATTCTCGATAAAATCGAAGGCAAAATTTTTTATTTCTTGCGAAAATTTGATACCGTTGAACTTGTCCAAAAATAAAGTATGACTTCGTAACGCATACTCGACATGTAATACAAGCTAGATCTTGAAGAAAAATAATTTACGACTTAGTTTTTGCAAAAAACTCGATTCTCAATAAAATCAAAGGCTAACTTCTTTGGATTTGTTGCTAAAATTTGATACTATTGAAACTTCTCCAAAAATTAAGTATGAATATGTAACACATATGCGAAACGTAATACAAGTTTGATCTCGAATAAAATGAATTTACGATCTATTTTTCGCGGAAAACTTCATTCTCAATAAAATCGAAAGCTAACCTTTTTGGATTTCCCTCGAAAGTTTGATACCGCTGAAACTTCTCCAAAAAATAAGTATGACTATGTAATGCATATCCGACATGTAATACAAGCTCGATCTTAAAGAAAAAGGAATTACAACCCATTTTTTGCAGAAAACTCGGTTCTCGGTAAAGTCGAAAGCTAACACCTTTGGATTTCTGGCAAAAATTTGATATCGTTGAAACTTCTCCGAAGCATAAGTACGACTACGTAACGCTTATCATACATGTAATACAAGCTCTATATTGAAGAAAAATGAATTTATGACCCATTTTTTGCTAAAAACTCGGTTCTCGATAAAATTGAAGGCTAACCCATTTGGATTTCTCGCGAAAATTTGATAACATCAAAAATTCTCCAAAAATTAAGTATTAATATGTAACGCATATCTAACATGTAATACAAGCTCAGTCTCGACAAAAAAGGAATTTACGACCCATTTTTGCAGAAAACTCTGTTCCTGATAATATTGAAGGCTAACCCATTCGCATTTCTTGCGGAAATTTGATACGCTCGAAACTTCTCCCAAAGTATTACTATGTAATGTATATCCGACATGTAATACAAGCTTGATCGCAAAGAAAAATGATTACGACCCATTTTTTGCAGAAAACTCAGTTCTCGATAAAATCGAAGGCAAAACCCTTCAGATTTCTTTCGAAAATTTGATACAGTGGAAACTTCTCCAAAAATTAAGTATGACTACATAATGCATATCCGACATGTAATACAAGATAGATCTCAAATAAAAATAAATTTAAGACCCATTATTCCCAGAAAACTCGATTCTCGATAAAATTGAAGGCTAACCCCTTTGGATTTCATGCGAAAATTTTATACTGTCAAAACTACTACAACAATTAGGTATGACTATGTAACTCATTTCCGACATGTAATACATGCTCGATCTCAAAGAACAATGAATTTGCAACCTGTTTTGCGAAAACCTCGGTTCTTGACAAAATCGAAGGCTAATCCCTTTGGATTTCTCGTGAAAATTTGATACTGTCAAAACTTCTCCTAAAATAAATTATGACTACATAACGCATATCCAACATGTAATACAAGCTAGATCTTGAAGAAAAAGGAACTTACGACCCTAGTTTTGCGGAAAACTCGATTCTCAAAAAAATCGAAGGCTAACCTCTTTGGATTTGTCGCTAAAATTTGATACCACCAAAACTTCTCCAAAATTTAAGTGTGAATACGTAACACATATGCGACATGTAATACAAGATCGATCTCAAAGAAAAATGAATTTACGATCTATTTTTCGTGAAAAAACTTGATTCTCGATAAAATCGAAGGCTAGTTTTTTGTATTTCTCGCGAAAATTTGATACTGTTGAAACTTCTCCAAAATTAAGTATGACTATGTAATGCATATCTGACATGTAATACAAACTCGATGTTGAACAAAAAGGGATTTATGAACCATTTTTTGCAGAAAACTTGGTTCTCGATAAAGTCGAAGGCACACCTTTGGATTTTTGGCGAAAATTTGATATCGGTTAAACTTCTCCGAAACTTAAGTATGACTACTTAACGCTTATCAGACCTGTAATACAAGCTCAATCTAGAAGAAAAATGAATTTACGACCCATTTTTCACAGAAAACTCGATTCTTGATAAAATAGATGGCTAATCGCTTTTGATTTCTCGCAAAAAATTGATACCGTCGAAACTTCTTAAAAAATTAAGTATGACTATGTAATGCATATATGACATGTAATACAAACTCAATCTCGATAAAAATGAATTTATGACCCATTTTTCGTAAAAAACTCGGTTCCCGATAAAAGTGAAGGCTAACCCCTTCGAATTTCTCGCGAAATTTTAATACCGTCGAAACTTCTCCAAAAATTAAGTATGACTGTGTAATGCATATCCAACATGTAATACAGGCTCGACCGCAAAGAATAATATATTTACGACCCATTTTTTGTAGAAAACTCGGTTCTCGATAAAATCAAAGGCTAACCCCTTCATATTTCTCGCAGAAATTTGAAACTGTGGAAACTTTTCCAAAAATTAAGTATGACTATGTAATGCATATTCGACATGTAATACAAGCTAGATCTCGGAGAAAAATGAATTTACGACCCAGTTTTTGCAGAAACTCGGTTCTTGATAAAATTGAAGGCTAACCCCTTATGGATTTCTCGAGAAAATTTGATACCGTCAAAACTTCTCAAAAAAATAAGTATGACTACGTAACGCATATCCGACATGTAATACAAGCTCGATCATGAAGAAAAATGAATTTATGACCCATTTTTGTGGAAAACTAGGTTCTCGATAAAATCGAAGGCTAACCCCTTTGTATTTCTCGTAAAAATTTGATACCATTGAAACTTCTCCAAAAATTAAGTATGACTAAGTAACGCATATCCGACATGTGATACAAGATCGATCTCGAATGAGAATAAATTTATGACCTATTTTTCGAAGAGAACTCGATTTTTGATAAAATCGAAGGCTAACCCCTTTGGATTTCTCTCGAAAATTTGATACTGTTGAAACTACTCCAAAAATTAAGTATGCCTATGTAATGCATATCCGACATGTAATACAAGCTTCATCTTGAAAAAAATAATTTAGAACCCATTTTTGCGGAAAACAGTGTTCTTGATAAAATCGAAGGCTAATCCCTTAGAACTTCTCGCGAAAATTTGATACCTTTGAAACTTCTCCAAAAATGTTTTATGACTAGGTAGTGTATAACCGAGATGTAATACAAGCTTGATCTTGAAGAAAAATGAATTTACGACCTAGTTTTTGCAAAAAAAAAACTCGTTTCTTGATAAAATCAAAGAAACTTCTCCAAAAATTAAGTTTGAATATTTAACACATATGCGACATGTAATACAAGCTCGATCTCGAAGAAAAATGAATTTACAATCTATTTTTCGCAGAAAACTTGATTCTCGATAAAATCGAAGGCTAACCATTTTGGATTTCTCGCAAATATTTGATATCGTTGAAACTTCTCCAAAAAATAAGTATGACTATGTAACGCATACCCGACATGTAATACAAGCGCTATCTTGAAAAAAAAGGAATTTATGACCCATTTTGTGAAGAAAACTCGGTTCTCGATAGAGTCGAAGGCTACCCTTTTGGATTTCTGGCGAAAATTTGATATCGTTGAAACTTCACCGACACTTAAGTATGACTACGTAACACTTATTTGACATGTAATACAATCTCAATCTCAAAGAAAAATGAATTTACAACGCATTTTTTACAGAAAACTCAAATTTTGATAAAATCGTAGGCTAACTAACCCCTTTGGATTTCTTGCGAAAATCCAATATTGTCATAACTTCTGAAAAAAATAAGTATGACTATGTAACGCATATATGACATGTAATACAAGCTTGATCTCGACGAAAATTTAATTTACGACCCATTTTTCGCAGAAAACTCGGTTCTCGATAAAATTGAAGGCTAACCCCTTCGGATTTCTCGCGAAAATTTGATAACGTAAAAACTTCTCCAAAAAATAAGTATGACTACATAACGCATATCCGACATGTAATACAAGCTTGATCTCGAAGAAAAATGAATTTATGACCCATTTTTTGTAGAAAACTCGGTTCTCGATAAAATTGAAGGCTTAACCCTTTTGATTTTCTGCAAAAATTTAATACCATGGAAACTTTTCTAAAACTTAAGTATGACTACGTACCGCATATCCGACATGTAATACAAGCTCGATCTCGAAGAAAACGAATCTACGATCCATTTTTCGCGAAAACTCGATTCTCGATAAAATCAAAGGCTAACCTCTTTGGATTTCTCGCGAAAATTTGGTACCGTCGAAACTTCTCCAAAAATTAAGTATGACTACATAACGCATATCCGACATGCAATACAAGCTCGATCTCAGAGAAAAATGAATTTATGACACATGTAATACAAACTTTGAGTTCATGTGAAAATTTGATATGTTCAAAACTTCCCCAAAACTTAAGTACGGCTATGTAAGACATATACAACAAGGGATAGAAGCTCAATATCAAAGAAAAATGAATTTGCAGTCATTCTTTTGAAGAAAACCGCATTTTGAGTAACATCGAAGGCTAACCCCTTATTTGATTTCACGCGAACATTTTTTTATTTTTGAAACATCCCCAAAACATAAGTATAGCTACATAAGACATGTAAAACAAGGAATATAAGCTCAATATAAAAAATGAATTAATCGTCTTGAGTAAAATTAAAGGCTACATAAGAATGTTTTATTTTGAAGAAAAATTGATATCTTTGAAACTTCTTCAAAACTTAAGTATGGCTACAGAAGACATATACAACAAGGAATACAAGCTCGATCTAAAAAAATGAGTTCACGATCATTCTTTTGAAAAAAAAAATCGTGTTTTGAGGAAAATAAAAGGCTAACCCCCTTTGATTTAACGTGAAAATTTGATGGCTTCAAAACTTCCCCAAACTTAAGTATGGCTACGTAAGACATATGCAACAAGGAATACAATCTCGATTTCAAGGAAAAATGAATTTACGGTCATTTTTTATGAAAACTGCATTTTGAGTAAAATCAAAGGCTAACCCCTTTGATTTCACGTGAAAATTTGATAACATGCAAACTTCCCCAATACTAAAGTACAGCTATGTAATACATATCCGACAACTAATTCAAGCTAGATATCAAAGCAAAATGAATTTACAGTCATTATTTTGAAGAAAATCGCGTTTTAAGTAAAATCGAAGGCTAACCCCTTTGATTTCACGCGGAAATTTGATATGTTTGAAACTTCCCCAAAACTTAATTATGGCTATGTAAGATATATACAACAAGGAATTCAATCTTCATCTCAAAAATAAAATAAAATTTACGATCACTATTTTAAAGAAAACTTCGTTTTGAGTAAAATCAGAGGTTAACCCCTTCGATTTTATGTGAACAAATAATATTTTCCAAACTTTCTCAAAACCTAAGTATGGATACGTAACACATATTTGACAAGGAGTACAAGCTCGTCTTGAAAAAAAATGAATTTGCGATCATTATTTTGAAGAAACTACGTTTTGAGTAAATTCAAAGGTTAACCCCTTTGATTTCACCTGAAAATTTAATACCTTTGAAACTTCCCCAAAACTAATTATGGCTACGTAAGACATAGCCAAGAAGGATTACAAGCTCAATCTCGAAGAAGAATGAATTGACGATCATTCTTTTGAATAAAATTGCGTTTTGAGTAAAATCAAAGTCCAACCCCTTTGATTTCACGTGAAAATTTTATACCTTCTAAGCTTCCCCAAAACTTAAGTATGGCTATGTCTCACACATCTGACAAGGAATACACTATCCGACAAGGAATACAAGCTCGATCTCAGAAAAATGAATTTATGATCATTCTTTGGAAGAAAACTATTTTTTGAGTAAAATTGAAGGCGATTTCACGCAAAAAAAATGATACCTTTGAAACTTCTCCAAAAATTAAGTATGGCTAAGTAAGACATATATGACAAGTAATACAAGCTTGATCTCTAAGAATATTGAATTAACAATCATTCTTCACCAAAACTTAAGTATGGCTACGTCTCACACATCTGACAAGTAATACAAGCTCAATCTCGAAAGAAATTAATTTATGACCCCTTTTTGAATTAAACTCTATTTTATAATATAAAATAACAAATACAAGCTCAATATCAAAGAAAAATGAATTTACGAGCCATTTTATTAAAAAAACTCCATTCTATGTTAAATCGAAGGCTAACCCCTTTGTTTTTTTACAAAACTTTGAAACATTTAGAACTTCCCCGAGCATTAGGTGTGACTATGTGACACATAGCCCATAAGCAATACAATCCATATCTCGAAGAAAAAAATTATGACTTTTTTTGAAGAAAACTCTGTTTTTAATAAAATCGAAGGCTAAACACTTCGGATTTCTCGTGAATCTTTGATACTTTCTAAACTTTCCCGAGCATTAGGTATGGCTATGTGGCACATATCCAATAAGCAATACAAGCCTTGTATCGAAGAAAAATGAATTTGCAGCATGTTTTTTTAGGAAAATACTACTTTTGGTTAAATCAAAGGCTAACCCCTTTGGATTTCTCGTAAAAATTCGATACGTTCGAAAATTTCACGAACATTAGGTATGGCTATGTAACACATAGTTGATAAAGAATACAAGACCGATCTCAAAGAAAATTTAATTTGTGACCCATTTTTTAGGAAACCTCCATTTTTGATAAAATTGAAGGCTAACCTATTTGGATTTTTTGTGAAAAATTGATACCTTCAAAACTGCTCTGAACATTAGGTATGACTATGTAACACGTTACCCATATGAAACACAAGCCAAATATCGAAGGAAAAGAATTTACGATCCATCTTTTGAGAAAACCTCCATTTTCGATAAAATTGAAGGTTAACATCTTTGGATTTCTCGCGAAAATTTAATACCATGGAAAATTCTCCGAATGTTAGGAATAGCTATCTAACACATATAAATATTAAAAAAAAACTTATTTAGTGAAGTCTCCATATCACACATAAATTCACTAACTTCATTGGCCTTTCACCGCCTTTATAGAAATACTATCGTTATTTCTTCTTGTTTGTTCCATTCAAAAGATCTTAACCTCATTTTTTAAAAAGAAACTTTGTAAATTTTCTAGAAGAGGATCTTGGGGAAATATTTGATGGAACGTGTAAAGTGGCCGTTGCCACGTATTAAGCCTCATATTTCCTTCTTTTATTCCTATTGTTTACAACCGACTTGGTTCTTTTTCTCAACCTAATAATGAAATGTTATTCCAGTTAGTTGGTGCAACCAAATGATTCTGGACTTTATACGATTTTATCTTTGTTTGCCGCACGAGAATCAAATCCCAACATACAAACATGACTGTCAATCCAATATACTATAGCTTCCTGGGAGAGGTGCCGAATTTTGATAAGACAATGCTACACCCAAGTAAAAGTTGCACTGCTTTGCTTGATATGGATCATGATCGATCGAGCTGTATTATTTTAGACAACATCTCTTATCATGTGGCGCGATGCTTTTGAACAGTAGGAAAAACATTGAGATTAACACAGCTAGCGTAACATAAATATCATAGTAAAGCGTAATATTGCGTCAATGAATATTCAAAAAAATCAGAAAAAAATATGTATCAGTGCATATCTACAAAAATTGAAGATTTACCAGTTTTTACACTACATAGTCCAGAATAATCACTTCTTTTCTAATGGATGAATGGAGTCGCTAGCATGATTCACTCTCAAAAGTGTCATTGTATGAAACTGTCAACCAAGATTCCTGTCTAGCTTACCCCACGTGTCTTTTCTGATGAATGAATGGAGACACTAGCTTGATTCGCTCTCAAAAGTTTGATTGTATGAAACTATGAATCATAGTTCCCTGTATAGCTTACCCCATGTGTATTTTCCGTAAGATCATAATTAAGCCGCAATTGCTACAGCTGTGGTGATAGTGTGTTTCACATGCTTGATGAAACCTTCACAGCTCACCCCATTATACTCTTAATTATTCGATGCTCACTTATTAGCCTGTACAATCACATTGTCAAACCAGCTGATCCGCCTATATGTACCTAGTCTAACAGGTAAGGTGCCTAATAAGAAAAGCAATAACTACCATTGCATTGTAATCAAGCTCCTGTTTTATTGATTAATAGAGTTAATTGGATTCCTGTGAATTAAAAGAAGGATCGAGGGGGTTAATTGGCTGTGGAATGTAATGGCCCTTGTTTTTATCCTTTCGGCTACTTTGGATCTATTATATATTAGTATAGGCAGAAGGCACAATTCTAATATTCCTTGCTTCTCGCGATCAATCATTTGGCACTCTAACAAACCTATTTGTTAACGAAATGTTGGTAGTGTAATACCCTCGAAATTAAAGAAGGTACAAACGTGTGCAATATGCAGATAATTTGGGTTAATATAGTAAAACTGTTCGAAACAATAAATTCAACCATCTACATACCTTGAAAAGAGTAGTGTAAATTTAACTTCCGCTGCCGTGAACACAAAGGCTCTCGAATGGCGGGCTCCGTGAGCGACGATGGCGGGCTAGCCAAGGTTGGCAATGGCGAAAGGCCCACGCATGATCCACGAAGGGGTCCGGTGCAGATTCCCGCTTCCTCTACAGCGTCTGACATCCATAGGAGCGCACGAATGTGGAGCGCTCAACCGAGGTTTGCTACAGTGCCATTTCTGATGTTTTGAGGGGCAATTCGGGGATTCATTTTTCGATCAGAGAGGTCAGGGCTGGGTTACCATGGGTAGTTGGTGATCGGGTTGAGGGTGCTCGTGGTGTGGATAAGAATCGGTCTCTAGGTGACACTTATCCCCCATCGAGGCTAGGGTTCCTCAAACCCGCCCCTTCCACCAAATACACTTCCACATAGAGGCGATTCTTCGGTCACTTTTGGAGGCGAGCCACCAGATCCTACGCGGAGGTTGTCAAGTTGGGTGCAGCGTCGTCAATGATGTTTTCTGGCAATGGTGATTGGGGCTGGGACGGTGGTTTGCGTGGTGGCGGGTGGCCCCGAGGCCGTGGCGGAAGAGGCGGCGGTTTTGGTGGCGGTGGTTTCAGTGGTGGTCGAGGTGGCTTCGGGGGTGATTGGGGGAGAAGAGCTCGCTGTTGGGGTCAGGGAAATCCTGCAGATGTTGATCGGTGGCGTGGAGGCAGGTTTGGAAGGGGTGATTCGTTCAATCCATCCTGGCACCGTGAAATTGGTACGAGTGGGGATGATGTCCAGGAAACTAAAGTTGAAAATCAACCCCAACTTCATACTGCTGCTCCGGATGAAATTCATCGGGGTAAGGAGAAGTTGAGATGGGATCATCGTCCAGAGATGATGGAGTCCTCTCTGATTCTGCAGGAGGAAGAACTTCCAACAAAGGGGGCTCAAGTGAAGGAAGATAGAAAGTCTGAAGGAAAAGGTGATCCTCCTAAACCTGATGATCCTTCCAATTTTATGATTGTTGGCTGTTTGCAATGTGGCAATCTCGATCATCAGGTTATGGAGTGTCCTAGAAACAAGCCTGTAGAAACTGTGGTAAGATGGGTCATAAGGTGGCTGAATGTAAGAAAAGGAAGTTTACTGAATATATAGCTCCTCTTTGTGCTACTCAGGTAGAAGACCAGAGCTTCTTTCTGATCTCTGACCACCCATAAGATGTGGTTGTAAGGGAGAAGGCTAACATTGCTGTTGTGAGAGTTATATTTGGGGAAGCCAATGCTAGACAGATTGAAAATGAGTTTAGAGAGATATTGGGGTCTAATGTCTGGAAGTGGACTGCTAGGAGGGTTAATGATAAGTGTTATATTGTGAGGTTCCCCAATGCTTCTATGATTCAAGATTGGAGGAGATTGAAGCTGGGTATAAGTGAGACAAATGCGGTACTATCCATTTCAGCAATTGAGGCCAAGTGGGAGCTACAGGCTGCTTGGTTCCGAGTTAAGGGAGTTCCCTGTGACAAGAGAAGTGAGGAAACTCTTGCTTATGTTGGTTCTTTGGTAGGGATGACAGTGGATATAGATAAAAGATATAGAGCTTGTCCAGATTTTGTGAGGCTGAAGATAGCATGCAGAGACCCAACTATAGTGCCTTATATGTTGTGGAAGGGGTTATATTTCCATATGGCTTTGATTTTTTCTTTGACTTGGAAAAATCCTTTCAAAGAGAATATGCCAAAATCTGTTGTAGGTGTTACCATTAAGGAGAATGAGCCATCTGTGGAATTTCAAAAATCTGCAGGTATTGGAGGCAAGGAATCTGCTTATGATGCTATGAGAAGGGAGAAAGGCAAATTTCCTGAATAGGTGGGAACCTCTGCAGCAGGTCAGGGTATGGATGAGGATGAGCACAAGAAACCTGCAGGGGTTGGAGACAAGATATCTGTTTATGATTCTATGAGAAGAGAGAAAGGCGAGCTTCCTGAATATGTGGGAACATCTGCAGCAGGTTTGAAGGTGTCTCAGGAGGAGGTGCAAAGGATTAATGTCACCAATCAGGTGAAGTTGGCCAGAACTGATGGAGCCAAATCTGATACAGTCAAGAACAAGATGAATGGGGAACAAGGAGGAAGCAATGGGTAATATTAATATGGTGACTACAAAGGACAAGGGTACTCAAATGCCTTGTGAGGGTCCAGCTGTGGATGAGGTGCATAAAATCAAGCAGCCAGCTGCTGGAGGTAGAAGTAACAAGGAAATGAATGGTCAGGGTAAGATGGTGGGAACACACTTGGATGACAAGGATGATGGAAAGTTGAATATATCTTGGGACGCCAATGAGGATGATTTAATGGATGATTTTGATGACTCTCAAGAGGAGGAGGTCTAAGCAAGATAAGAGTGTTTGGATGATGCAATGCAGCAACCCCACTGCCATGATGCACATTGTTGTGGAGAGATTCAACCCTGGAAGATGTGGGATTGCAGAGGTTAATTATGTGCATTGTGAAGGTGGGAAGCAGCAGAAGACCTTGCTGATACATCAAGACCAATTGATCCCCAAAAGAAGGCAAAGTGAGAGAATTCAAGAGAACTTTCAGAAGATGATACAGGAGGTGGTGATACAACCTAGTAAGAAGAGGTCTTTTGAAGGTATGAACTCTATGAAGCCTAAATCCTTTACAATATTTTCTGATTTTGATATTATGGATATTGCTAGTCATGTGGGGGTTAATATTTATGTTGGTGATTGTAGTAAGATTACACTGATTAGAGATTTAGAGGACGCTAGATATGCTCTGAATAGGAAAAAAATAGAAATTGTCATGGACAAAACACATACAGTGGAGGAGGCTGCTCCTTGGGTTGATGGTAACATGCTTATTTTAGACTGGGTTGGGGAGGATGCTGCTGCTGAGAGTTCTACAGCAGGGGATCAGGCAAAATCTAAAAAAAAACCAAAGTTGCTAAGGTTATATCCCCTATGAGAAGAAGTGTAAGGAAAACTCCATCTGTTTATAGGAGAAAAATGGATCAGGAAAACCCTGGTCCTGGTAGTGCTAAAATTAAAACAAAAAAGTCAAAATGATTGGCTTATTTTGGAATTGCAAGGGATTGAGGAAGAAAGGTGTTGGTACCCTGTAGATGGGGTAGCCTCGCACACAGGATGAAGACTCCGAGCCACGTTCGGAGCCGCCATGTGTCCTATAGGCGCCAAGGCCTTTGCCTCCCTCAAGATCGAGCTGTGGTGCTGCCACGCAAGCCTTGAAGATGGGACTTGGCCCCTCTGGTGTGACGGACTCCCGAGATGCCACGTGTATGGATGGGACCTCACCCAACCTTGGGGGGTGCCCCAGTACAGCCACGTGGCACAGAGCGCAAGGACCAGCACCCCCCAAGGGAAAGGGCCCGGAGCTGCCATGTCCCTTGACGAGCCCCGAAACTGCCACGCGTCATAGAGGATCAGGTCTGACCTCCCCAGCGGAGACCAGCCCTGGGGCTGACGCGTGTCCTGCGGATCACCTCGGGCAGCAAGATACGGGTGTCCAGGGATGGTGCACCCTGCTCAAGTCGAACATTGAAGATGCGCACCCACCTCTGGCGCCCAACGCGGAGCACGACAACGATTAGAGACCACTATGACCAATTGCGTCACACTGAAGGTGTCGTAGGCCTACCCCACTTGGCCAAGTGGGTAGCTTGCAGTAACAAGACAGGCTGACGGGACACCTTCTACCACAACAGCCCGTGGGCTACTGACAAGAGAGGAGGCAAGTCGGCGAGTCTTGAAGACCACGGTCAGAGCAAGCTTATGGAAGAAGCCTTAGATATTTAGGATAAGATCGCCTCAGAACCACCTGTCGGGCCCCGGGACCCCACTTGTAAGGCGTCCGACCTTGTCTATAAAAGGCCCAGACCGCCTCCATTACAAAGGATCCCCACATCAAACATCACACACACACACATACACATACTAGCAATACCATCCACCATGGAGTAGGGTGTTACGCTCCTTGCGGCCTGAACCACGTAAAAATCATTGTCTCATACATCCATCCGCTAGAACGCTTGACTGAGGCCTAAGCCCCGCCGAACAAGAACCTCTGCGGGCTGCTCCTTAGCAGATCCGGGGGAAGTGTCGCCCTAACACTCCGACATTTGGCGCGCCAGGTAGGGGGCTTTTTCCCAAAAAAAAAGTGGTAGCATTTTCACCAATCATTGTGTTCATCAAGCCTTCGAGTAGCAGCAAGATCGAGCCGCAAGAGGTCGACCAGTGTGTCGACAAAGATGCGGAGATGGAGTTCCAAAGGTCGGAACATGTCGTGGAAACGGTCCACCCGGCTATGAACTTCGACCTCAACAGTGACCACGAGAGTCGCAAAGCACTCCACGTCATTTGTCGAGGATCTTGGGAACATGCATCCAGGAATGCGGTCAAGACTCGGGCAATGGCTTCGATAGCCTCTACGCATACCCCAGCGCCGCATCACAAACCGATCAGCTTCGATGCCTCCCACTGCCCCGAGAACATGGCGGGAGCCGGGCAGCTGCCCCTCCTCATCGCCCCCACCATCGTCAATATAAAGTTCTACCACGTCCTGGTAGATGGTGGAGCCGGCCTCAACCTCATCAGCCGCGCGGCCTTCGACAAGCTGAAGATCCCCATGTCTGAGCTCGCCCCATCAAGACCATTCTCAGGGGTAGGACCAGAGAGTGTTATCCCGTACAGCTGCATCCACCTCCGGGTGACCCTCGGGACACCCGAGAACTTCAAGACGGAGAATATCCTATTTGACCTCGTGGAGATTATCCTCTCCTACCACGCCATTATCGGCAGGCCAGCCCTGTACCGGTTTATGGCTGTAGCCCATTACGGCTACCTCGTCCTCAAGATGCCGACATTGTTCGGTGTCCTCAAGATCTACGGAGATTGTGCTGCTGCGATGGTGGTTTTGGAGAAGCTCCGAGCACTGGCAACGGCCCCAACACCTGTCCTGAGCAATGCGGGGTCGAGTAAGCCTTCGCCAGAACCACGCGCGCGCAGCCACGCTATTGCACCACGAGTGCAGCCCTCTGACGATGATGACGTACCCATCAAAACAATCCAGATTGGCTCTGATGCGGCTCAGACCACCCGTATCGCGGGGAGTCTGGACAGCGAGCAGGAATCAGCGCTCACTATTTTCCTCTGATCTAACGTCGAAATATTCGCCTGGCAACCATCGCAGATGTCAGGCATCCCCAGGGAAGTGATTGAGAACCGTCTGAAGATCTACCCCGACGCACGGACACAACAACAGAGGCCCCGTAAGAAGTCCATCGAGCGAGAGAACTTCATCTGCGAAGAAATCAAGAAGCTCCTTGATGCCGGCTTCATACGGGAGGTCCACCATCCTAGATGGCTGGTGAATCCTGTTGTTGTCCCCAAGGATGTTGGTATGATACGGATGTGCATCGACTACACCAATCTCAATAAGGCAAGTCCTAAAGATCCTTTCCCTCTCCCTAGAATCGATCAAATCCTAGATTCAACCTCGGGATGCTATATGTTGTGCTTTCTAGATGCCTACTCAGGGTTTCACCAAATCCCAATGTCTAGAGAGGACGAAGAGCATACCACATTTATAACTGTAGATGGCCTTTACTGCTATGTCTCCATGCCTTACGGTCTTAAGAATGCCCTCCCCACCTTTGTTCGAGCCATGCATAAAACATTTGGGGACCTCATTCGGGACCTGGTAGAGGTATATGTCGATGACATTGTAGTTAAGATCCAGACCCATACATCATTGCTAGAAAACCTCGCCCTAGTCTTTGATAGACTGCGAACCACACGCACGAAGCTCAATCCCGACAAGTGTGTGTTCGGGGTCAAAGCTGGGAAGCTCCTCGGTTTCTTGGTCTCACACTGAGGGATTGAGACCAACCCAGAGAAGATCAATGCGGTGGAACTAAGGAGACCTCCAGCTTGCATCAAGGACATACAAAAGCTTGCAGGGTGCTTGGCAGCGCTCAGCCGATTTATCTCTAGGCTGGCTGAGCGGGCCCTCCCGTTCTTCAAGCTCTTGCGCCAGTCTGGACCATTTGTCTAGACCGAGGAAGTGGAGAAGGAGTTCCGCGAGCTGAAGCAGCAACTGACGACGCTGCTAAAATAATGGTGGCACCGGAGCCCAAGGAGCCCTTGTACCTCTACTCGCTGCCACAACAGAGGTGGTAAGCATGGTTTTGGTTGCAGGGTGGGCCGGTCCCCAATAGCCTCAACGGACGGGAGGGGCCCCTGCTGCTGATTCTGAGCCCCGTTGACGGTCCTTAAGTACTATATTTTGACCGTCCATTCACCTCATAATGTGCATAAAAGAAACACCAAACATAGTGGTAAGGTTATACACTAACCTAATTCCACAAGTGTTGGTGTCTATTTGTATGCAGGTGAATTATTACACAAAATACCAAAACATGCAGGGATGACCCATGAAAATGGATTTCAACAAATCAGGCGATGACACATGGCAACACATGGATCAAATGGCCCACAAACAGAAGAATACGTGGAGATCCAACGGTGTTGCACCCATATACATCAAGGGGGCCCACCTGGAAGCCACCTGGAGGAAGCACTCCCCGAGGGGAGCCTTGAACAGGTCGGTCGAACCAGGGGTTCGGCCAACCTCTTCCTGGCGCCAAACTCGGTCAAATGACACGTGTTGGCTCCTCCCAACTCCCTCGAGTCAATGGTGACTGATTCGCGCGTTAATTGTGGCGGGAATCGACCCTTCTCCACCTATAAATAGACCCCCTCACCTCACTTCTCACACACACCAAAAGGTGATAATAGTGCTACATTCCAAAGGTTTAGAGTAGTCCTAGAGGCTACCAAAGTAGAAGGAGAGTGTGGTGAAGAGTCTAGGAAAAGGAGGCTTGGGCTTGTCAAGTCCCTCTTCTACACTTGTACCCCTACAAAGGTTTTACTCAATCATGTAAGCCATTGTGAATTCAATACAAGTTTGATCTTTTATTCTTAGTAGTTGGCACAAGTAGTTACTTGTGGGTTCACTGCTTTAATTCAATAGGGGCTCTAGTTGTAGCTTTGTGTTCGAACCAACTAGAGTAGTGATTTAGAACGAAAGCGTGGTGCTTAGGTTATATATCATCAGTGGATATCTCGTAGACCCACGAATTGAAGAGGTAGGCAGTAGGTGGTGACAGCCCTATCTGTCCTTTGTAATCCTCCACGATCGGCTATGCCATAGACTCTTGGCAGGAGTCGTCCTAGTATTGCTAGGAGTAAGCCCATGCCTGAAGCAAGCATCTACTGCAAACTACCTTGAATTAGGATCAATACTTCGAATTCCTCTCTGTTCCTTGCCTACCAAACAACTTTGTGTCCTTGGGTGAGCTAGTTCGAAAGATTAGCACTCACGTTCTTTGGATTCGATACCCTTGGGAATACTCCTTAAGGGGAAGTGCTACAACGGTATTTTTGTGCGCTTGCGGATAACTCTGTGGTGTTAAGAAATACCAACAAGCATTTCTGGCTCCGTTGCCGGGGAACAGTTGTTGTTAATCTTCGAACCAAGATCACCCTCGTATCATATCCCCCTTATCTATCATCTTACCTTTCTTATTCTTACCTTACCACCACCATATAAATGGAGCAACCCACCATTCTTTCTTACTTTGCTCTGAAGGCAAGTTCTGTGAGCCACCGCCTTTAGCGGAACCTATTTGTTTAACCAGCTATGAACTTCGCCCTGGCTTTATAGCCATGGTTCGGGATCAATCCTTCTCAGGAACGGATTGTGAAAACCCTTACCACCATCTATGAGAGTTTGAACAACTGTGTTCATGCCTTCTAATAAAATGTATGACACAGGAAACTCTCAAATGGAAGTTGCCTTTTTCCCTCAAGGAAAAAGCCAAACAATGGTACAACCACTACGTTGGGAAGACAAACGGTGACTGGAGTGAATTACGAGACAAATTTTGTCTTTTTTCTTTCCCATTGCTCGAATTGTTCCCTTACGGAAGGAAGTACTATGCTTCCAGCAGATGGAGAAGGAATCCATAGGTGCAGCTTGGGAAAGATTTTCTCTTTGAAAAATTCTGGCCCAGATTTGTTAATCCCTGATCCGATGCTTTTGCAACATTTCTTCATGGGATTGAACAAAGAGTCTGCCCTATATCTTGACATTACGGCTGGAGGATCTTTCCTCCATAAGACTCCAAAAGAAGGCAAAGATCTTCTGGACATAATTCTAGAAAATTCTTCCTTCATTATGGGTCTTAATGAGCCTCCCCAAGATGAAGTTGTGTCAAGAATGGAGGATGCACTCTTGGACAAGGATGAACCCATTTCTTGTTTACCCCAAGCCTTGTCGGAGGAATCCTCTACCGAACCTGAGACTACGAAGGTAGAAGAAATTCAACCCTCGCAGTTTTCATTCTACTTCGAGGAAGAGCTTTTTGAAGATTATGGAAATACCTCGAAGTATTGTTGCTATAGGAAACCTTCATTGCCACCAACTCCACCTGAACCACCTGACGGGGTGTTCGTCCGTCAGACGGTCAAGGAGTTGACCTCTATCCTGAGCAGAGAGTGGACAGCTGAAGTTGAGAATTCACCCAAAATTCTTCGGATGACCTCACCTTTGGCTACCATTTTATGTTCTATTAGAGGGACACCAATGAGAATCCTATACAACTCTACTGTTGGAGCAAATCTCATTTCTGATTCTTGTGCTCTCGCCATTCTTGGCGATGTGCCATTGGCACCAACACGCAAATCCTTCCGAGATTCATTTGGAACCATTCTTGAAGGATGTAGTTCTGCAACAAGTGTCTGTTAGACACAAAGATGTTGAGGATCTCATAGATTTTCACGTGTTCGAAATCCAAGATTTTGACATCATGATTGGGATTCCCATAGAGAAAATTTTCATGGAAGTTCCTTTGGAAGGAAGCCTCAATATCAATCTTGGAGGGAGAAATTTTTCCATGCCTATTCTGCGCTCAAAGAACACATATGCAGAATCTCCCATCCAAGATGAGCCAATGGAGGAGGTTAGGACTCTTTAATTTTTAGAACCCCCTGAAATTGAAGGAGAAGAAGACTTCGTCCAAGAGGAGGATGAATTTCAGGAAGAAATTGAATTGCCAAAAGAAGAGCCCTCCCCAAAACCTCCTGTTGAGCTCAAGATTCTACCTCCAGGCCTACGTTATGCCTTTATAAATGGCGATTTGGAAGCCCTTGTCATCATAAGTGACAAGCTTTCAGATGATCAAACACTCAAACTCATAGCCATGTTAGAAAGGCATAGAGCTGTTTTTGGATATTCACTTCAGGATCTCAAGGGAATTAGTCCAGCGTTATGCACCCATCGTATTCCTATTGACCCTGAGTGTGTCCCCTCAAGGGAACCTCAAAGGCGATTGAATAATGCGATGCGGGAAGTTATCAAGAAAGAAGTCTTGAAACTTTTGCATGCCGGGATTATTTACCCTATTCCTCATAGTGAATGGGTAAGTCCAGTTCAAGTAGTGCCTAAGAAGGGAGGTATGACGGTCGTTCAAAATGAGAAGAATGAATTAATTCCTCAACGGACCGTCATGGGATGGAGGATGTGCATTGACTACCGAAAACTTAACAAGGCAACAAGGAAAGACCATTTTCCACTGCCCTTCATCGATGAGATGTTAGAGCGATTGGCAAAACACTCCTACTTCTGTTTCCATGATGGGTATTCGGGATATCATCAAATTCCTATCCATCCCGATGAACAAAGTAAGACCATGTTCACATGTCCTTATGAGACCTATGCCTACCGGCGTATGTCCTTTGGACTGTGTAACGCTCCTGCCTCTTTCTAGAGATGCATGATGTCTATATTTTTCAAACATGATCGAGGTTATAATGGAAGTTTTCATGGATGATTTCTCCGTCTATGGAAAAACTTTTGATCATTGTCTAGAAAATTTAGACAGGGGCTTACAAAGATGCCAGGAGAAGGACCTTGTGCTTAATTGGGAAAAGTACCATTTCATGGTCCGGGAAGGCATCGTTCTTGGACACTTGGTGTCCGAGAGAGGGATAAAGGTGGATAAAGCTAAAATTGAAGTTATTGAAAAACTTCCACCTCCTATCAGTGTTAAGGGAATCCACAGCTTTTTAGGTCATGCGGGGTTCTACCGACTATTTATCAAGGATTTTTCCAAAATCGCTAGACCCCTCACCAACCTATTAGCTAAAGAAGCTCCCTTTGATTTCGATGATGAATGCCTTAAATCATTTGGTATACTCAAAAAGGCACTCATCTCAGCTCCAACTATCCAACCTCCTGATTGGACGCTGCCATTCGAAATCATGTGTGATGCTAGTGACTTTGCTGTTGGTGCGGTCTTAGGCCAAACCAAAGATAAAAAGCATCATGAAATAGCCTACGCTAGCAAAACTCTGACAGGATCCCAACTCAATTATGCCACAACTGAGAAAGAGCTCCTAGCAGTAGTTTTTGCTATCGACAAGTTTAGATCCTATTTGGTTGGAACAAAGGTCATAGTATACACAGACCATGCTGCTTTGAAATATCCGCTTACCAAAAAGGATGCTAAACCCAGGCTAATTCGATGGATTCTTCTACTCCAAGAATTTGATCTAGAAATACGAGATAAGAAAGGAGTAGAGAATTCAGTAGCAGATCATCTTTCACGTATGGAAGTCACACAAACCATGGACATACCTATCAATGACTTCCTACGAGATGATATGCTCCTCAAGGTGACAGACTCTCACCCTTGGTATGCGGATATCGTGAACTTTATGGTCACAGGATACGTACCACCAGGGGAGAACAAAAAGAAACTCATTTATGAGAGTCGTAGACACCTTTTAGATGACCCTTACCTCTATCGAGTATGTGTCGATGGCCTTCTTAGAAGGTGCGTCCCATCAATCGAAGGCACCAAAATTATAGAGAAATGCCATGTTGGCCCCTATGGTGGTCATTACGGTGTTTACCGTACTCAGCCAAAGATCTGGCAGAGTGGATTCTATTGGCCTTCAATGTATGAAGATACCAAGGAATTCATTCGCAGATGTTGGAAATGCTAGAAGCATGGTGGAATCTCTGCTCGCAATGCGATGCCTCTAACATACAATCTCCAAGTGGAATTATTTGATGTATGGGGTATTGATTTCATGGGACCTTTTCCTAGGTCTTATGATTGCGAGTATATTCTGGTTGCCGCCGATTATGTGTCAAAATGAGTAGAAGCATTGCCATGCAAAAATGGTGATTCCAAGCAAGCAAGGAAAATGTTGCATGAGATCATTTTCCCATGCTTTGGAACTCCCCGTATGGTCATAAGTGATGGAGGGTCTCATTTCATAGATAAGGCCTTCCAGAACTTTTTAAGGGAACTTGGAGTCCAGCATAACATTGCTACCCCATACCACCCACAGACAAGTGGTCAAGCAGAAACATCTAATAAGCAAATTAAGAATATTCTGCAAAAGACTATCTTGGAAATGGGAACGGGATGGAAGCAGAAGCTACCCAACGCATTGTGGGCATATCGTACTGCCTACAATACACCTATCGGCATGTCTCCTTTCCAACTTGTCTATGGGAAGACTTGCCATCTTCCCGTATAATTGGAACATAGAGCGTATTGGGCCATCAAGCGGTGGGACATGAATCTTAACGAAGCTGAAAATCACCGATTGAAGCAAATCTCTGAGTTGGAGGAATGGAGAGATAAGACGTACCACAGTGCCAGAATTTATAAAGAGAGAACCAAAATATGGCACGACAAGAGGATTACGCCAAAATAGTTCAAACCTGGAGATAAAGTTTTACTCTTTAACTCTAGGGTTAAACTCTTTGGACATGGGAAGCTTAGAAGTAAATGGGAAGGACCCTTCACAGTAGTAGAGACTTCATCCCATGGAGCAATCACACTCCAAGGTGATGACGGTCAACTATTCAAAGTGAATGGGCACCGACTCAAATTATTTCTTGATTCCCAAAAGGATACAGAAAAAGAATTTGATGTGGTAAATATAATCGATTTCCATGCCATTTCTTTCAATTCTGTTTAAATTCTCCGCGTCCAACTATTGGGCCCATCCAATTCTTCTTCTAGAAGGCCCATTCAATCGACACGAGAAAATGTGGCCCGAACGGAGCCAGAAGGGGTTCGGCCGAACCCTAGGGTCGGCCGACCTTCCCTTCACGCTGCTCGCATTCTGTTTTCTGGTGTTGATCCTCCTTGATATCCTCCACAAAATCCTTGGTGAAACGCGTCGTTCCTCGCCTATTTAAAGAACAAAAACAGAGAGGAAAGTTATGCACCTCATTGAATCATCATCTTCCTCCCGACCTCGTCATGGTTGACAAGAAGATTGTTCCTCATGCCTCCTCCAGCTCAACCTTCAAACTGAGTGGGGACATTACGCTGGCCAACGACAAAACTTCCCTCGCACGACAGCATAGGATGCTTACTACTTAGGATTTTAATTTTTAAAAACATTTGTTTTCTATTAAATAATGTAAGCATCCCCATATTTTGATTTCAATAAAGTGGACTTACCGTTTCATCTAACACCGTTAAAGTTTCCCCTTTAGTTTATTTTGTTGAATAAAGAATTCAGGAAACAAGTGTGGGGGAAACATGTCCCCAAGTCACGAAATCCCGACGTGAAAAAAAAAATTAATGTTGCATATCAAAACACGTCGCGACCAAATGAGCAAAACGACCCGACGAAATAGAGCCATAGAAGAGCCAACAGGAGGTCAGCCGAACCCCCTGGTCGGCCGACTTGTCTTCTGCACCATACGACTCCGTTTCGCTCCAGAAAATCGGTTTGGATTTCCTATCCCCACTTTTATGCGCTACCCTGGTGTTTGAGTTGATTTCATATTTTTCATTTCATATCTAAAATGAATCAACTCAATAAATTGAAAAAAAAATTGGTAGTCAAGAATTTGCTTAAGCTGAAATTTTGAATACTTTATATTTCAATTCATTACCTTGTTTATGATTCCCATAACTCAATAGGAAAAACACATCATCTAGGTATTTGACTAGTGTGATATGGTAAATGAGTTCTTTAGAAATCATCCTTTTGCTTGAAATTGATTTTGACATTTGTAACTATTTGAAGTCTTGAACTTTGCCTAAATCTCTCATTGGAAATTTATATACCTACCAAGGCCATATGATACATTCATTGAAAACCACAAGCATGTGCCACTTTGCTTTCCATTGAACTTTGTCAAACCCGTGACCCAATTGAGTGACATGCATGAACTTGTTGAATTGAAAACTCTTGTGCACTCCATTCATGCAAAATTTCTCACATTGAGAGTTTGCATCCATCGATCACCCATCCGCCAAAAAGAAACTCCATACAATACAAATGAAAGCCTCTCTAAAAATAAAAAGGAGTAGAAGACATGGCTACAAGAAAAAGAAAAAGCATCCACTCTTGAAAAAGAGTAAGAGTGCTCAAAAAAAAGTAGCCATGTTTCATCCTTAAGAGAGAGCAAATTCATGGGAGTTATCACCTCACCCCTCCATTTCATTCATGTGCACAAGAATTTTCTCTTCACTTTGTTCATTGCATAAGTATCTCATAGGATCATGTTTTTGACTTAGTAACATATGAATTGCAAATGTGTGACACATTCATCCCTACCAAGCTCCAGATATAGACACTTTTAGTATAGGGACAAGAATTGGCAAAACATGCCATGGTGAGGACTCAAACACTTTGAGAGATTTGAGAGATTCCAATCGAGAAGGCAAGGGCAAAAGTTCCTATGACTTTCAAATATAGCAATTGCCAAATCATTTCAGCTGAGAATGATCCAAGGGAACTTCATTCTAACTATCCCACTTTTCAAACACCCAAGATTGATGTGGTAGCCACGTACACAAAGGGGATCCATGAATTAAGGTATAAGTTCAAATATCTAGTATCCTTATTTTCTACCTTATAGCAAATTCATGACAACACTCTAGTTCTTCTTGCCTTCACTCGAGGATGAGCAAAGGACTAAGTGTGGGGGAGTTTGTTGACGGTCCTTAAGTACCATATTTTGACCGTCAATTCACCTCATAATGTGCATAAAAGAAACACCAAACATAGTGGTAGGGTTATACACTAACCCAATTCCACAAGTGTTGGTGTCTATTTGTATGCAGGTGAATTATTACCCAAAATACCAAAACATGCAGGGATGAATCCATGAAAATGGATTTCAATGAATCAGGCGATGACACAAGGCAACACATGGATCAAATGGCCCACAAACAGAAGAATACGAGGAGATCCAATGGTGTTGCACCCATATACATCAAGGGGGCCCACCTGGAAGCCACCTGGAGGAATCACTCCCCGTGGGGAGCCTTGACCAGGGTTCGGCCGACCTCTTCCTGGCGCCAAACTCGGTCAAATGACACGTGTTGGCTCCTCCCGACTCCCTGGAGTCAATGGTGACTGATTCGTGCGTTAATTGTGGCGGGAATCGACCCTTCTCCACCTATAAATAGACCCCCTCACCTCACTTCTCACACACACCAAAAGTTGAGAATAGTGCTACATTCCAAAGGTTTAGAGTAGTCCTAGAGGCTACCAAAGTAGAAGGAGAGTGTGGTGAAGAGTCTACGAGAAGGAGGCTTGGGCTTGTCAAGTCCCTCTTCTACACTTGTACCCCTACAAAGGTTTTACTCAATCAAGTAAGCCATTGTGAATTCAATACAAGTTTGATCTTTTATTCTTAGTAGTTTGCACAAGTAGTTACTAGTGGGTTCACTGCTTTAATTCATTAGAGGCTCTAGTTGTAGCTTTGTGTTCGAAACAACTAGAGTAGTGATTTAGAACGTAAGTGTGGTTCATAGGTTATAAATCATCAGTGGATATCTCATAGACCCATGGATTGAAGAGGTAGGCAGTAGGTGGTGATAGCCCTATCTGTCCTTTGTAATCCTCCACATTTGGCTATGCCATAGGCTCTTGGCGGGAGTCGTCCTAGTATTGCTAGGAATAAGCTCGTGCCGAAAGCAAGCATCTACTCTAAAATACCTTGAATTAGGATCAATACTTTGAATTCCTCTCTGTTCCTTGCGTACCAAACAACTTTGTTTCCTTGGGTGAGCTAGTTCGAAAGATTAGCACACACGTTCTTTGGATTTGATACCTTTGGGAATACTCCTTAAGGGGAAGTGCTACAACGTTATTTCCATGCGCTTGCGGATAACTCTGTGGTGTTAAGAAATACCAACAAGCCCCAGGGCTTGGAGCTTACAGGGAGCCCTAACAACGAAGAAGCCTCTGGGTACCATCCCCAAGAGGAGGTCCGGGTCCCCCTAGGGGGCTCTAGAGAGCAAGCAACCTTTGGGTCCCAGCCCCCAGAGGAGGTCCAGGTCCCCCTAGGGGGCCCCGAAGAGCAAGCAGCCTCTGGGTCCCAGACCCTAGAGGAAGTATGGGTCCCCCTAGGGGGCCCCAGAGAGGAAGAAGCCTCTGGATCCCAGCCCCCAGAGGATGACTGGGTCCCCCTAAAGGTCCCCGGAGATCAAGGATCCTTTGGGTCCTAGCCGCCAAAGGGCACGCCATGCCTTGGAGACATGGAGTCACCAGGCTCGAAACAGATGGAAGAGGATACGTCGCTTTCTCCAAGGAGATCCCAGACCATCCAACAACCGGTCTACTTCATTAGCGAAATCCTACATGAAGCAAAAACAAGGTACCTTGAGGTGTACAAGCTGCTCTATGCGGTACTAATTGCATCGAGGAAGCTCCGCCATTACTTTCAGGCACATAGAGTCTCGGTGGTGACTTCGTTCCCACTGGGGGTAGTGCTGCACAGCCCCAACGCAACAGGCAATATTGCCAAATGGGCTGCCAAATTAGCAGAGTTCGAACTTGACTTCATACCACGACATGCAATCAAGAGCCAAGCTCTGGAAGACTTCGTCGCCGACTGGACTCCTTCACCAAGCAATCCAGGGGGCTAGGAAATCGGTGAGTCGGAGCCCAGAGCACCGGTGCCCACTAGGCCCCACTGGACACTCTTCTTCGATGGATCCTCGCGGAAGCAAGGAGTTGGAGCCGGTGTACTGCTCACCTCTCCAACAAGGGAGCAGTCCAAGTACGCGGTGTGCCTCGACTTCAAGGTGACCAACAACATGGCAGAATACGAGGCCCTCATCTTCGGACTCACAGCTGCACAAAGTCTCAATGTCCAGCAGATGCTGGTCAAGGGAGACTCACAGCTGACCATCAAGCAGGTCCGGGGAGAGTGTTGTTGCAACGACCCACAACTCACGGTGTACCTACTACACGTCAAGAAGTTGGAAGCTAGTTTCGAGGTCTTGGACCCCTGCCATGTGCCACGCGCCGACAACTCCATTGCCAACGCCTTGTCAACCATGGCGTCCAAGGGAGCCCCAATCCCTGAAGGGGTCTTCGGCAAAAGGTTGGTGCGGCCAACTGCAAGGCATGCGGGGCCTAACAAAGAAGGCGAGCCTAGCACCACAGAGTTGGTAACCGCGGCGGCCCTGCAACCCCCCCCCCCCCCCCCCCCCCCGAGGATCTTATACATCACTGGGGACCCCATATTACCCGGCGCCCAAGATACAGAAGCTCAGGAGAATCCTGATGTGTGGATCATGGAGATCCGGGACTATCTAAAGGACAACATCCTCCCGGAGGACCCAGTATCCACTGAGAGGATCGTGAGGATGGCGAAGTGCTACACGCTAGTAGAAGGTGACCTCTGCCGGCGTGGCGCCAACGGAGTGCTGCTACAGTGCATAACTTGGGAGGAAGGCTGCAACTTGCTCGCAGAGATCCATGAAGGAGAGTGCGGGAATCACGCAGCCTCCCGCACGCTCGTTGGTAAAGCCTTCCGGGATGGCTTCTACTGGCCAACAGCACTACAAGACGCCGTCAAGCTGGTCAAGAAATGCAAGGCGTGCCAGTCCCACGCCAAGCGAATTCACACTCCGGCGCAGTCGCTACAGATGATCCTGTCCTCCTGGCCTTTCGCGGTCTGGGGGCTGGATATCCTGGGACCCTTCCCTAGGGCAGTCAGAGGGTACCGGTTCCTCTATGTCGCTGTATACAAGTGCACCAAGTGGCCTGAGGCAGCCCCATTGATCAACATCCACAAGGAGTCCATAGTCAAGTTCATCAAATCGATCGTCTATAGGTTCATGGTCCCGAACAGGATCATCACCAACAACGGGACCCAGTTCACCAGTGCAGCTTTCTAGGACTACTGCGAAGACATCGGCGTCCAAGTTTGTTATGCATCCGTAGCTCATCCAAAGAGCAATGGCCAAGTCGAAAGGGCCAACGCTGAGATCCTCAGGGGCCTCAAGACGTGCACGTATAACAACCTGGACAAGCATGGTGCCAGGTGGGTCGACGAGCTCCCCTGCGCACTTTGGGCAAGCCGGACATCACCCAGCCGCGCCACTGGAGAAACACCTTTCTTTCTGATGTGCAAGGATGAGGTTGTCCTCCCCCCGGAGATCGCAGTAGGCTCACTACGAGTCTGAGCATTCGATGAAGCCTCATAGGACCAACTCCGATGAGAAGATGTCGACCTCGTCAATGAAGCAAGGTGGCACGCTACCATCCGAAACGCACGCTACCGACAGGCACTGAGGCGCTACCAGGAGTGGTTCGTGCGGAGTAGAGAGCTCCAGGCAGGTGACCTTGTGATGTGGCGCATACTTTCACGAGAAGGGTCGCACAAACTCTCCCCCAGCTGGGAGGGCCCCTTCCGAGTAATGCAAGTATCCCGCCCTGGGTGTGTTCGCCTCGCCACAGAAGAAGGAGAGCCCCTCCCCAACCCTTGAAACATAGAGCACCTATGTAAGTTCTATCCTTAAGCATAAATTGTAGGACAGTGTAGGGTGTCAAGGTTCCAGGGAACGACACTTAGGACAACCAAGCTCTGGGGGGAAGGTCCAAAGTGTTTCAGCCGTTTAGTTTGGTCCCGTACCCTAAGCATGAACACTCTAGCTCCCTAGCCAACTGGAGTGGGTCGTTTCCTTATTGTAAAGTCTTGAGAACACCAATGAGAAGAATTCACTGTCTTACCATGTGCTTTCTCTTATGTTCACTTAAAATTACCTGCTAATTTTGTGATCAAACAAGCTAGTCTCGTCTTTCGTATATTGTCTTCATATACTTGGTGAAATTTTTTCTATATTGCCCCTAGTAGAGTTATGCAACCCTGTTGTAGGCAGATGTATTCGAGGTACCTGCAAGGTGTCTTGGAACCTCACAGCTGTCCTCTTACTTGGGGTCCTGTGGTGCCAAATGTTTCCCCGCGAAAGGCCAATGCTGAGCTGGAGGTCCAAAGAGCGTAGCATGCTTAGCTTGGTCCTGTACCCTAAGTGTGTGCGCTTTGCCTCCCAGTATTGAGGCTAAGTACCGGGGGCTAGGACGCTCACACCCCGAATAAGAAGGAAGCTGGACCCCGAGCGCCAATGCACAGAATTACCCAAATCCCTCATACCAGCCCAAGACTGTAAGACATGACAATACCTGAGAATAGGAAAAGATCACCAGCGAGCAAAACAATATGCACCTCTATTATGTGTGCAGAACATACAAAGTAGGTTGTGACGGAACGACCAGCTCCGGCACCTCCAGGGGGCCTGCCGTCGACGTACCTACGAAGATGTTGGGTGACGCCGGAGCATCCATCTCCGGCACCTCCCAAGGGGCCTTCCATCGACGTTTCTACAAAGATGGTATGCGACACCAGAGCATACAGCTCCAGGACCTCGCAAGGGGCCTGCCATTGACGTCCCAAGACGACAACGTCAGCACCAAGCGCGGATAAGTGAGTAAATTCTCCTGCCCCACACTTGTTGCTAACAGGGTTCTCTCGCGATAGCCTGTATACCAGGGGCTTGCCGTCGACGACTCTACAACGATGGTGGACAACGTCAGAGCATCCAGCTCCAACACCCCCCCCCCCCCCAAGGGGCCTGTCGTCGACGTGTCAACGACGATGGTGGACGATGCTGGAGCATCCAGCTCCGACACACCCCAGGGGGCCTGCCGTCGATGTACCTACGAAGATGTTGGGCGACGGCGGAGCATCCAGCTCTGGCATCTCCCAAGGGGCCTGCTTTCGACGTTTCTACGAAGATGGTGGGCGACGCTGGAGCATCCAGCTTCGGCACCTCCCAAGGGGCCTGTCGTCGACGTTTCTACGAAGATGGTAGGTGACGTCAGAGCATCCAGCTCCGGCACCTCGCAAGTTGCCTGCCGTCGACGTCCCAGAACGTCAACGTCAGCACCAAGCGCGGATAACTGAGTAAACTCTCTTGCCCCGCATTTGTTGCTAACAGGGTTCTCTCGCGATAGCCTGTACACCAGGGGTCTGTCGTCGATGACTCTACGACGATGGTTGATGAGCATCCAGCTCCAGCACCACCCAAGGGGGCTGCCGTCGACGTCTTAATGATGATGGTGGACGACGTCGAAGCATCCAGCTCTAGCACCTCCAAAGGGACCTGCCGTCGACGTACCTACGAAGATGGTGGGCGACGCAGGAGCATACAACTCCGACACCTCCCAGGGGGCCTGCCGTCGTCGTACCTACAAAGATGGTGGGTGACGCCAGAGCATACAGCTCCGGCACCTCCCAGGGGGCCTGTCGTTGATGTCCCGGCACGTCAGCAACAGCAACAAGCACGGACAAGTGAGTGCACTCTCCTGCCCTGCTTTTGCTACTAACAAAGTTCGCTTGTGGTATCCTGTGCACCAGGCGCCCGCATTCCATGACTTCACAACGATGGTGTCAATGCCAGAGCACCCAGCTCCGGCACCTCCCGGGGGGCCTGCCGTTGATGACTTCACAGCAACGGAGGGCGGAGCCGGAGCAGCCAGCTCCTGCTCTCGGCAACGACAACACTCATGCTCCCCCACTCCGATGGGGGCCAGTCGAAGACATCCTGCGTTCAAGTGGTAGGCGTACCCAACAATCAGGCCACGCCTGTCAAGGGGCCTTTGAGGGGGGTTCCATAGGCAGGACGTCATCTAGCGACAAACCGGCCGCGTCAATTGTGCAAGCGTTGCTCCCTAAAAGGCTAACGGCATCAACAAAGGCTCTTCAATACCTTACTCAAGAGAAGGAATTGGGGCAACAATTTGAAAGCACGCGACAAGCCAACAAGCAAAAAAAATGAATCCAAATTCATAAACAGTTATTTACACAAGGGGGTCAACCCCGGATACAAAAATATTGCGCCTAGGTGCTGCTGGCCTCAACCCCGCTGGAATAAAGCGACCTCCTTGACAAGGTCTTGGACTTTGGCCCTAGCCTCATCCTCCCGCTCATCAAAGGGACCTTTCTCCACCGCCTCCAGCGGGATCTTCGGGTACTAGCTTCGGAAGCACACCAGGACGTGGCATGCCACCACCTCAGCCAACTCCTTTCCTTTGTCCATCAGCCGCCTTGCAAGGACGGTGTTCACCGAACCCAATGACAAACAGAGGGAGTCCAAGGAAAGAAGCAGTTGGTCCACCCCCTGAGATAGCTCCCCACGCGGCACGGGACCAAGGCCAAGGGGTTCCAGCACCGCCCCAGCGTGGACCAGGAAATCTCGGACCCCTTGGGCCTTGGCCGTACGGGAGGCTTGTAGGCTCTCCGTCTCTCTCCGCACAGTCTCCTCCTGGTAGGCGAGCTCTCGAGCACGACGCTCCAAATTGTCCTCCTGGCGCTTAATGGCGAGCTCCAAGTACTGCAACACCTGACGCTTCTCCTCCAGGCCCTGGGAGACCTCCTCCTCCTTCGCCACCAACTCCCGTTCCGCGTTAGCTATGGCAACTTCACAACGGACCAACTCCAGCCGCTGATTCTCACATAGCTTCAGGCGGGCGTCAGCGGCAGCATGGGCCTTCAAGACCTTCACCTCAAGCTCCTTCTTCTTGGCGTCGACCAGCTTCACCAAGTGGCACTCCTCCGCAAGCTGATCCCACTCTCGGGCGAAAGCAGCTTGCGTCTGGCACAAGATGGATTGGGCCGCGGCAACAGCGTCGGCAAGAGGGATTGGCTCAATCGTCACCATCGACGACTGCCCCTCCGTCCCTCCTAGCAACGACACGATGGACATCAGCTCCTGGGGTCCAGATTGTTCCCCGGTTGGAGCCCCAAGAACCGCCGCGCTGATGCACGATGCTGAAGCCCCCTCCTTCGCTGCAAAGACATCGTCGTCTGCCGGTGGCGGGTCGCCATGTTGCGTGCCAGTAACGTCAGGCGCCGACACCGCTTCAACGTCCAGCAGGTCAGCCCCGCCAAAAGAGGCGGCCTCGACCAAGGTAGCCCCCTCCTCACCGGGCACATCCTCGCCTGGCGCCTTCTCGCCAGGCACCCCCTCGCCTGGCACTTCCATGCTTGGTGCCACTTCCGCCACACCTGCCTCGTCAGATGGGGGTGCAAAGTCATCAACGGCACATAAGGCCGATGCACCTTCGGGCGTAGGATGTGGCGCGGTAGACCCTGTTCCAGCTCCGGGAAGGGCAGGGGCTATCAAGCCCACCCCGGGAAGCACCAAGGGCACCAAATTGGCTGACAAAGCCCTGAGAAACCAAGATAAAGCTCCGTCAAGAACAAAAAAGAAAGAAGAGAAATAACAGAGGGGGGAAGCTGCGACTTACCGGCGAGTCGGGCCACTCCAATGACCCTGGCCTCCCACCCCGTGAGATAGATCAAGGTCGCTGGGATCTGACGACAAGGTCAGTGCCGGCGTCTCTGGTACCGACTCCCGGTCAACCCGCGCCAAGCAGTACCGACTTGACAATGGGAGTGCGAGCCCAGCAGTGGCGTAGGCCACAAAGAGGATAGTCTTGTCCTCACGTAGATCCTGGAGATCGGGAGATCCACAGCGGATCATCCATCCGCACTTTGAAGACGCCCAGCCAAGGAGCCGCCTCATCGGTACCAGATCTCTAGTGGATCGGAAGCGGGAAGGAGGCAACAAGGAAACCATTGGAGCAAGCTAAGGTGAGAGCTTTGGCGAAAGGAGTGAAGAAGGATCGGGTGGTTGAGGAAGAAGGCAAAACTCAGGCTTCGGGGATTGAGTAAGGAAGGAACCGTTCCTCTAACAAAAGTTTCCTTTTTGATCACCCCCGCGACGCCTGGGTACTCCGAGTGAAGGTTCAGACCGCACCGCTCAACACCTGGAACCCATGAAAATGGGCCCTATGTCCCCGCACTGACGCAATGGCCCAGTCGTTCAGCCGCCTGGGGAAGCCACTGAGGCAACTCCCATAATGGCAGAGCGAACAAAAGTGCTATAGCTGCATCGGGAACCATCGCGGATAAAGGCGCGACAGAAGACAGAGATATTACAGCAAGCAAATATCCCGTCACTGTCATCTCTCAACCAGAAGAGGGCGTGTGGCGACAATTGGCAGAAGCGCCCACCGCTTCGGCTATCCAAGACAGAATTCGAAGCAAGAGTGCGGGAAGACATGGAAAGGACTCCACCTTTGGGGCCTTCACCACGCCCCAAGGTGGACCCAGGGGCAACTGTCGGTACCCTGCAGATGGGGTACCCTCGCACACAGGATGAAGACTCTGAGGCACGTCCGGAGCTGCCACGTGTCCTATAGGAGCCAAGGCCTTTGCCTCCCTCAAGATCGAGCTGCAGCGCTGCCACGTAAGCCTTGAAGATGGGACTTGGCCCCTCTGGTGTGACGGACTCTCAAGATGCCACGTGTAGGGACGGGACCTCACCCAACCTTAGGGGAGCGCCCCGAGTACAGCCACGTGGCATGGAGCACAAGGACCAGCACCCCCCAAGGGAAAGGGCCCGGAGCTGCCGCGTCCCCTGATGAGCCCCAGAGCTGCCACGCTTCACAGAGGGTCAGGTCTGACCTCCCCAGGGGAGACCAGCCCCGGGGCTGCCGCTTGTCCTGCGGATCGCCTTGGACGGCAAGATACGGATGTCCAGGGATGGTGCGCCCTGCTCAAGTTGAACATTTAACACGCGCACTCACCTCTGGCGCCCAACGCGGAGCACGCCAACGGTCAGAGACCACTACGACCAATCGCGTCACAGTGAAGGCGT
Source organism: Tuctoria greenei (assembly GCA_036927565.1). NCBI lineage: Eukaryota > Viridiplantae > Streptophyta > Magnoliopsida > Poales > Poaceae > Tuctoria > Tuctoria greenei. Next base: position 37,957,355 of record JAYESD010000008.1, read on the forward strand.
TGCAGGCCTACCCCACTTGGTCAAGTGGGTAGCTTGCAGCAATAAGATAGGTCGACGGGACACCTTCTGCCACCGTCAGCAACGGCGCGTGGGCTACTGACAAGAGAGGAGGCAAGACGGCGAGTCTTGAAGACCACGGTTAGAGCAAGCTTACAGAAGAAGCATTAGATCTTTAGGATAAGATTGCCCCAGGACCACCTGTCGGGCACCGGAACCCCACTTGTAAGGCGTTCATCCTTGTCTATAAAAGGCCCGGACCGCCACCGTTACAAAGGATCCCCACATCAAACATCACACACACACACACACATACTAGCAATACCATCCACCGTGGAGTAGGGTGTTACGCTCCTTGCGGCCCGAACCACGTAAAAACCATTGTCTCATACATCCATCCGCTAGAACACTTGATTAAGGCCTAAGCCCCACCGAACAAGAACCTCCGCGGACTGCTCCTTAGCAGATCCGGGGGAAGTGTCGCCCTAACACTCTGACAAAAGGGATGAAAGCTTATATTTTAGGTTTCATTAGGGAGTATAGATTTGATTTGTTTGTGCCCAGGAGACTTTGATTCAAAAAATTTTGTTTCTCCAGACAGATTTGTTGACCCTGATAAATATTATAGTTGGTTTTGGTACATTGTTAAAGGAAGATCTGGTGGGAGAGTGGTAGGTGTCAAAAATTAAAAGTTTGATGTGTTGTACTATAGGGAGGGTAGTTTTATAAATCAAATCAATGTATGGGACAAACAGATTAGAAAAGAGTGGTGGCTCTTAAATGTGTATGGTCCTACCCAGGAGGTTGATAGGGAAATTTTCCTTTGGGAGCTGGCGAGTTTTTGTCATAGAATCAATGGACCTTACATTGTGGGTGGTGATTTTAACATTGTTAGGTATGCAAAGGAGAAGAATAAAATGTTTACACCTAATAACTTCTCTGGGCTGTTTAATACTATTATACACATGAATGGTTTAAGAGATATTGAGGGCCCTGGTGAATTCTTTACTTGGTCAAATAATAGAGTAAATCCAACTTTGGAGGTTTTGGACCGGGTGTTAATGAATAATTATTGGAAAGAGTTGTTTCCAATGGTATGGCTCAATAAGTTGCCTAGATTTTTGTCTGACCATAACCCTCTTTTGATTAAAGCCATGCTGCATGAAAAACGATGTAGAATTGAGTTTCAAGTTGAATTAGTTTGGCTTAAAAATGAAGAGTTTTTGGATATAGTCAGGAGAATTTGGGAGGAACCCACTGATGACAAGGAAGTCTTAGTTAAAGTTCTTTTCAAGCTTAAAAGGCTGAGAAAATTCCTTAGAGGGTGGGGTTATAACAGGGCAGGGGATATTAAGAAAAAAAAAGCTAATATTCTGCAATACCTGGATATCATTGAGAGGAAGGAGGACCTCGGGTTGTTGACTATGGAAGAGGTGATAGAAAAAATGAATCTGCAAGGGGAGTTATTAAAAATTATAGAGGAGGAGGAGTGATTTTGGTTTAAGAGAAGTCATGAAAGGTGGCTTCTCCAGGGGGATCATAACACTGCTTTCTATCATATGGTGGCTAATGGGAGGAAGCGGAAAAATTATATTTTCTCTCTATTTGACGGTGAAAATGAAATTAGTGGTACTGATAATTTGATAAAATTGGTTACAGATTATTATAAGGGCATGTTTGGTAGAGTGGATTGGGAGACATTTGAAATGGATGCTAACATGTGGGCTGATAGGGATAAAATACTGGAATGTGATAACTTGAGCCTCACTAAACCATTTGAAGAAGAAGAATAAATAAAAAAGAGCACTTCTTAGGATGGAAAAAAGTAAAGCACCTGGTCCCAATGGCTTTCCCATTGAGTTTTTTCAAACCTGCTGGAAGATTGTGAAAGATGACTGTTTAGCTTTATTTCAAGAATTTCATAGAGGTTCTCTGGATATTTACAGAATTAGTTTTGGCATCATCACTTCGTTACCCAAAGTAAAGATTGCAACAAAGATACACCAGTTTAGGCTCATTTGCTTACTTAACTGTCTCTATAAATGGTTCACAAAAGTTCTTACACTAAGGTTGGCACCCATAGCCAACAGGGTTGTTAATAAAGTGCAAACAGCTTTTATCTCCCATAGGAATATTATGTTCAAAATTTTATCCCTACATGAGATTTTGCATGAGACTAGGAGAGCTAAAGGGGGGGTATTATTCTAAAGCTTCATTTTCAAAAAAACATATGATAAAGTTAGTTGGATCTTCCTCCTAAAGTGTTTTAAGTACATAGGGTTTTGTGACCTATGGTGCCAATGGATTCATAAATTTATAGAGAATGGGACTGTTAGTGTCAATTTGAATAACAAGGTAGGACCTTATTTTCAAAGCTATAGAGGTGTACGGCAAGGGGACCCCCTTTCTCCCTTGCTGTTTAATTTTGTGGCGGATGCCTTGAATAAAATGATCATCTTGGCCCAGAGTAACAAGTTGATTAAGGGTTTGGCCTTGAACTTAATACCTGATGGTGTCGCAATCTTGCAATACGCAGATGACACTATATTGTGCATTCAAGAAAATGAGGAAAATCCCTTAAATTTAAAATTGATATTATACATGTATGAAAATATGTCGGGGCTGAAAATCAACTTCCACAAAAGTGAAATATTTGTCATAGGTGGAGATCTGGATATGGCTACCAAGTATGCTAGTATTTTTAATTGCAGAGTGGGTGATGTTGAAGCGTACGAACGACACTTCCTCCGGTACTACTAAATTCTAGGTCGCGGCGGTTCTTTGATCGGTTTGGGCGCGCGAAGGTTATAAACAAGATGATGACACAGATGTTTTATGTGGTTCGGGTCGCCTGAGCGTAATACCCTACTCCACGGGGTGTGTGTCGTTGTATTCATGATTCACTGGTGCTTGCGTGTGTATCAGTTTGGATGTTCTGTATCATGCGACGCAACCATTTTATAGTCTAAGGACTGGTCGTTACCTCACTTTTCTGGCCCGACATGTGGCCCTGGCGTAGTTAAATGTCTGATACACAATCGCTGAATATTAAGTGTGGTTAATAGGGTGATAACGCGCCTTAATGATGTTGTTACCCCTATTAACAGTCCACTGATCATGTGTCATTAATATGGCATAAATGGCACATAACCAAGTCTTGTAACTGTCGCTTTAATTGTCCCTTGAAGGTCCGAGCCGTTGGAGATCTTTCTGTCTTCCGTTGAAGTCCTAGCTCTGGAGGTTCGACACGTGGCGGCTCTGAAGCTTCCCATTGTGGGGAGGCAGGTCTGGAGCCACTATACATAGAGTAGCACCGGAGCTTCCCTCTACTGGGGATTAGGTTTGGGATCACTGGACACATGGCAGAGACAGAACTTCCCTATGGCGGGTATTAGGTCTCGCCTTGTGATACACAAGTCAGTGTCAGAGCTACCTAAACGAGGGAGGCGGGACCAGTAGTGTGTAACACGTGTGGCCTTCAGAAGTCTTCAACTTGAATGGGGGAAACTCCTTAGCTTTCTTTGCGGTATCATGGGGTACCTGGTACGCATGGTACCGACAGTGGCCCCCGGGCCCACCTCTGGGAGAAATCCTTTGAGTTAAGTTATTCTATCAGAGGTGGGTTCATCTTAGATTCCCGCACCGCGGCTTCAAAGTTCTTCTGATGTGTCGTTGGGGGCGATGCTCCGTGGTTAAACCATCGCCACATGGCTTATTTTGAATATGGCAGGTGAGATCTTTGCGTGTGGATCTCACGCAATTGAAGGTCGCCGGTTCCTAATGCAAAAATCGTATTGGTTCCGCGCGCCTTGTCAGGTCGCCGCCCTTGGACTTCCAACCTCCCATCAACACAACAGTTCACCTAGAGCAAAAAAAAAAACTTTAGCTTTTCTGCCAAAGTGGACCCGGGTCCATTCGTCATTGGCAGGGTAGATTTTTGAGAGTGTAACCTCAGTCCCATTGTGGTTTCCATCCAAGCATTGCAGAGGCTTACTTAAGAAAGGAAGCCCGCACGATTTGAGGGCTCTTCATGCTTTCAATCGAACTTGCACTCAGAGCCTCTCAACCCCCGCATAGCCTTCCAACTTTCGCTCCACTTTGCCGCGATGGAGTTGGGTCTTCCCTGCAGCAAGGTCAAGACCAAGGAGGAGATGGCGAGTGTCCGTACCTATATGGGTTGGTCCAGCAACTCCTGCAACAAGGACATCCTCTTCGGCAAGCTCCCCTTCAAGAAGGAGCGCACCGGAAATATCATATACTTCTCGGCGTACCCCCAAAATGGTCTTTGGCAATTTCTTGGTGAACAGGTGGACTCCACTGAAGACTAGGGAAAGGCCCGCATGGGCGTTCAATAGTGAGATGGATTATGATTGAATCGAAGTTGGTTTGAACACCAACTTGGATGATGAAGCTTTGAAGATCCATCTCAAAAAGTTTCTAAATGGAGGTGTCTCACGTGACGTCGTGACTCTGTTGGCTGCCTTCCTGCCTCTGAACATGGTTCCGGAAGTCAGCGGGGAGATCCAGAGGAGAATGCCGACATTGGATGAACTAGGCGTGATATAGAGGTGTCCTGTCTCTGGGGTTACAATCCTCAGAGCTTCTGAGAGGGTGACTGCCCCTGCCGCAAGCCGGAGAGTTGATGATGTCAGCAAGGGCAAGGGTAAAGTCAAGGAACCGGCTGAATCTTCCAGTCGCAAGAGGAAGTTGAGGCATGTTGACGGGAGCCCCATCGGGTCTACTCCAACTCCAACAACCCCTTCTCCCCAATGAAGGAGACCTTCGGTGACCACACCTGCTTCTATGCAAGTGCCCTCGAGGGACTCAAGCTCTGGTAGGTCAACTCTGGCTCCGGTGCCGGCTGTGAGCTCCAGGTCCGAAGGTCCTTCCCAGCCCAGGGGGTTCCGGCTGAGAAGACTCCAGCTGTTGCAGATGGCCCCTGACCAAGGTCCGAAGTTACTGTCTCACTAGATTTGGTGGGCTCTGACTCCGGGCCTCAGAAGAAGAGATTCCGCGGCGACTGAGGCGGTAGCATCCCCAGGTAAGCATTGTCAACTTACCTTGAAATGATAATCTTGTTTTTATTATGTTTTTAGTCCTCTCGACCTTTTGTTTCTAGGGTGTTGAGAAAAAAGTTTGAGGCTTCGGCATCTGCTACAACGACTGGAGCTATGCATGTTGAAGCTCCGGGTTTAACCATTGAGCCTCCCCAGGTGGTGGCAGAAGACATGGCAGCTCCGGCGCCAACTGTCATGGATTTGGATCCAGAAGAGACGCTAGAAGATTTCGTGGTAGCACTGGACCACGGGAGAGAAGTTGTTGAAGATGCACCACCAAAGACAGTGCCAGAGACTGAGGCTCCGGTGTAGGAGTCGGAAGCTCCAGCACATGAGACGGAGGTACCCGAGGCTCCGACGCCTTTGCCAGAAGTGGTTGAAGATCCGGCGATTGAGCCAGAGGTGCCCAAAGCTCCGACCTCTATGTCGAAGATAGTTGAAGCTCCGACTGCTGAGCCGGAAGTGCCTGAAGCACCAGCAGCTGAGCCGGAGGTGGTTGATGTATCGGCGCCTAAGTCGGCAGTGGAAGTGGCTTCGGACGAAGCTCCAACAACTGCTCCGGAGGTAATTGCTCTGGAGGTTTCCATACCTGAGCCGGAACATCCTGCAGAAGTGGCGGCAGGTTCTCCACCCGCAGAGCCAGTAGCTAAAGACCATGCGGCTGGACCTTCGGCGTCAGCCCCGGGAGTAGAAGTTCTCCCAGTGGGATCTTTCTCAACAGCGGCCGAGGAGCTCCCAGAGGGCGATCCTAGTGCCGTAGAAGCTTAGGGAACCACGTTTGTGGCGTGGGACCCTATTTTTGTTCTTGAAGACCCCTTGGTGCCAGCGGAGATGACTCCAGCAGGCCTGGAGCCTATTCTTTTGGCGCTGTCGATTAACAATGTCTGCTCCAGTCTCCGTCAAGTTCAGCTTGCCTTCGACCATGAAAGCAAAGTTCTCGAATAAGAGCGCCACACCTTGAGGCGTTGGCGCAACAGGCTTCACTTCTAGACGAAGCTAACACAATCAAGGCTGGCGGACCAATGGGACTGGATAGACCGGGAAAAGGCCCGGTTGGCAAGGTTTGAGCAGTTGCTCACCGAGAAGGAGGGTTTGATCAAGGCTCTCGACGACCGGTCCCGGTCTTTATTCGAGCAGGCCAAAGAGGCCAACGAGGCGACGAATGATCGCCAAGACAACCTCAAGACTTTCCATGAGACGCTTCTCAAGTGCCAGGAGGGTCTTAATGAATGGGAAGTTAAACTCCAGGAACAGGAGGAGGATATCCTTAATACAGAGGAGGAGCTCGCCCAGAAGCTAACTCTGGCAAAGCAAAATTCGGCAGATCGCACTAAGAAGCTTGATCTGAGGAACAAGAGGAGGAGAAGTACTGGATACTAGGGCAGGAGCTCTCAAAAAGAGAGGCCGATGTTGCCACTAGAGAAGGGAAAGTAAGGGGCAGGGAGAAGGACTTGGCCGAACGGCGGAACCGCATCCACCTTCGGGAGACAGAGCTAGCCGACTGCAAAAAGCAAATAGCTAAGAGTATGCAGCAACATGCCAAAGTGTTCAAGTACCTCACTCGGGAAGGTTCAAAGCTTGCGGCAGCCAGAAGGTCACTGGAGGAGCTGCGGAGCTCGAGAGCATATGAGTCCCAGCAAGTGTGAGATTTTTTGGGATGTGCAGACAGAGCTTTGGTGCCGCTTGGCTTCAGCCCAGTACGTCCGGAGAACCCAACACCGGAGTTGGACCAGACGCTGGTGGCACTTGGCTCTGCTGGCAGCAAACTCAACGTGATGGGTGATGTCATCGCCGACCAGCTGGAGACTGAGAGGAAATCTCTGGCCAAGAACATCGCCAAATATGTCTTGGCGTGTTAGAAGAGTCGAGACCCTCAACTTTCTCTAGATCCGGTCTTCAAATGACTCATTGCTGAAGAGGAGGATGCTACAAGGGCCAGCGTCCAAGAAGCTGCTGAGAAGGTTGCATCGTTTTTCCGCAGGACTTAGATCCTCCAGTAGCTAGGACCTTTTCCTTGTGCCTTTTACTGTAATCCTCCAATTTTGAAATCTCCAATCTTCGAATGAATGAAATTCAATGAATGAATCCCATTTCTGTTTGTCTTCAATATACTATCCTTTATCCTGTTGGCCCCCTTGTTGATGTGCACAATTTGATTGCAAACATGTACCAAAAAGTTTTGACAGTATCTTGACGACTTTAGAACTTCGAACTTGTAGTCAGTATGTTTGGGTTTTAGGTTCTAGCTTTACTTCTGACACTTCCAAGGACCCTTTGTTGCGTCGACGGCGGGGCCCCTGGGAGTTATCGGAGCTTGATAGATCCGATGGTGCCCAATGTCAATGCACGAAACGTCGACAGCGGGCCCCCTAGGGCTGTCGGAGCTTGGTAGGTCTAACGGCACCCATTGTCAACGCATAGAACATCGACGGTGGGCCCCTTGGGGCTGTTGAAGCTTGGTAGGTCTGACGGCACCCACTGTCAACGTGTAGAACGTCGACGGTCGGCCCCCTGGGGTTGTTGGAGCTTGGTAGGTCCGACGACACCCACTGTCAACGCGTAGAACATCAACGGCGGGCCCCCTGGGGTTGTCGGAGCTTGGTAGGTCCGACGACACCCACTGTCAAGCATAGAACATTCACAGCGGGCCCCTTGTGGTTGTCGGAGCTTGTTAGGTCTGAGGACACCCACTGTCAACGCATGAAACGTCGACAGCGGGCCCCCTTGGGGTTATTTTTCCACCATCTTCACTTTTATTGTCATTATGCTTCATGTCGATGGCTGGCCCCCATGGGAATTGTCGGAACTCATTAGTTCCGACTGCACCCACTTGCAACATTGGAGACGTCGATAGCGGGCCCCCTTGGGGGATGTCGAAGCTTGATAGCTCCGACATCGTCCACCATCACTATGAGTTTTTATTTTTTCTATGCATCAAAGACAAGAAAAACTGTAAATTTCATCTTCTCATCTATAACTATTTTGCGATATTCTTCTTATTTGAATTTTTTATCCGAATAAACTCGATATGATAACAAGCACATTGATATAATCTTTCCAGATCTGAATGCTTTTAGGACCCGCCCTACTGAGGCCTACCGGAATGTAGGTAGAGTGTCATACTTAGGGTGCAGGACTAGACTAAGTCGATAGCACACTCCGGACCTATGTTGGCTTGGCATTCAGGCGAGTAGACCATGCAGCAATGCTAAGATCCGAAGAGATCACCAATATAACTTGTACAACATATGAATAACTTGGACTAAAACTCAAAAAGAATTGCACAACTCGTTATAGACAAAAAGGAGTATGATAAATAGAAGAGAATGAGCCTGCAGAAAATTAATGCACATGGAGTCTGCTGTTACACAACAATGTCTTTCATTATAGGTTCGGATTACAGGGAGGTCAAGGACACACTTAGGGTGCAGAACCAAGCTAAGCGTGATATACATATTGAACTAACCTAGGGAAGGTAGCTACACTTTTAGTGCTGCGACTGTGTCAAGTGTTGCTTGAACTTCTCGGACCTTCCCGGAGGTGTCCGGATGTTCTCCCGGAGGACCTACCCGACTCTGTATATGGACTCTATAATTTACATTGCATCTAATTACAGACTCACCTCCATGATACTAAGCACAAAACTTACGGAGGTGCTCGATGTTCCAAGTATTAGGAAGTGGGGTCCCATCCTCAGTTGCCAAGCGAACGCATCCAGGACGAGATACTTTGATTACTCGAAAGGGACCTTCCCAGCTGGGGGAAAGTTTGTTCACCCCTTCAAGAGTTAGTATTCTCCGCAGCACCAGATCGCCTTCCTCGAGCTGTCAGTTGCGCACATGCCTTTGATGATAGCGCCGGAGCGCTTGGCGACAACATGCATTTCAAACAGCTGCTTGGCACCTTCCCTCGTCGACGAGGTCAAGGTCTTCACGCCGGAGCTGGTCCTGCGCGGCTTCTTCGAAGGTCCGGACCCGGAGTGACCCCATGGTGATCTCCGGAGGAAGGACTGCTTGAGCTCTGTACACTAGGAAGAAGGGTGTCTCTCCAGTTGACCGGTTAGGTGTAGTCCTGCTTGCCCACAATGCGGACGGAAGCTCCTCGATCCAGTTGGCTCCGTGTTTTTTCAGGCGCTCATAAGTGCGCATCTTGAGTCCTTTTAGGATTTTTGCAGTTGCTCTCTCAGCTTGGCCATTACTTGTCGGGTGAGCTACTGATGCGTAGATGACTTCAACGTCGAGGTCTTTGCAATACTCTTGAAATGCTGCACTTGTAAATTGGGTTTCGTTGTCAGTTATGACTGTGTTCAGAACTCCAAATCTGCAGACTATGGACTTCAAGAACTTGATTGTTGACTGCTTATTGATAGTCACAACTGGAGTAGCTTACAACCACTTGGTGAACTTGTCGATGGCGACATACAGGAACCTGTAACCTCCGACGGCTTTTGGGAAAGGTCCCAAGATGTCCATGCCCCACACAGCGAATGGCCATGTAGGAGGGATCATTGCAGTGACTGAGCCAGTGTGTGAATTTGTTTTGCGTGGAACTGGCATGCTTCACACTTTTTGACCAACTCTACTGCCTCCTGGAGTGCTGTAGGCCAGTAGAAGCCATGCTAAAAGGATTTGCCGACCAGCGTGTGGGAAGACACGTGGTTCCCACACTCGCCTCCATGGATCTCCGCGAGGATCTCGCAGCCTTCTTCCCTTGCAATGCACCGCATTAGGACACCATTGGCACCGCGCCAGTAGAGATCCCCTTCTACCAGCGTGTATCCTTTAGCCAATCTGACTATCCGGTCAGCGGATGCACCGTCTTCAAGAAGGTGGTTGTTTTTCAAGTAGCTCTAGATCTCCGAGATCCATGCATCGAAGCTAATTTGAGCTTTTGAGTCTTGCGTGCCAGGTTGCTCGGAGCTTCTTGTGGCACCTACAACCCTTAGTGGACACCATGGTAATAGGGCCACCAGGACCGCCAGCTTCGAGGTGCTGGTCTCGCCCCCTTCGCTCAGTTCGGCACACTGAGTTGTTGGTCTTGACAACCTCCGGACGAAGATTTCGTCGGGAGTCAGAGCTCCTATTGAAGCCTTCGTTGAGAGTTCGTTGGCTTTAGCGTTGTGGAGACGCTAAACATGGTGGATATCCAAGACTTTGAAGTCCTTCTGGAGCATCTGGACTTCAAGGAGATAAGCGGCTAGTTGAGGATTGTTGCAGCAGCATTCACCTTTGACTTGTTTTATGATGAGTTGTGAATTACCCTTCACCAATAGCTGCTTGACACCATAGGATAGTGCCACCTTGAGCCCGAAGATGAGAGCTTCATACTCTGCCATGTTGTTGGTCGCCTTGAAGTCAAGGTGCACCATGTATTTGACCTTCTCCCCGGTCGGAGCAAGGAGAAGTATTCCAGCTCCGACCCCTGCTTTTGCATGGAGCCTTCGAAGTAGAGGGTCCAATGAGGCTCAGTGAAGACTGGGACCTTGGGTTCTGGCTTCTGCTCACTGGGGCCCCCAGGATTTGATGGAGGAGTTCACTCCGCCACAAAATCAGCCAAGGCTTGACTCTTGATAGCTTGTTGAGGTAGGAATTCTAAATCGAATTTCGCCAGCTCTGCTGCCCACTTGGCAATGTTTCCAATAGAATTAGGATTATGCAGAATAGCACGCAGTGGATAAGAAGTTACCACTAATATCTTGTGGTCTTGGAAATAATGATGAAGCTTCCTTGAGGCAATAAGAACCGCATAAAGCAGCTTATGCACCTCAATGTATCGAGTATTGGCATCGTGTAATACTTCGCTGATGAAGTACACTGGGCGCTGGACGGTTCGAACCCTTTCGGAGGGGCCCAGAGCTTCTTCTCCATCGACCCGGACCCTCCCGAAGGGGTCCAGACCTTCTTGTTCATCTTCTCGGACCTTCCCGTAAGGGTCCGGAACTTTGTCTTGGTCAATCCTGACCCTCCCAGAGGGTACGTATCTTCCTGATCAGCCATGAGAACTCCCTCGGATGAGAGAGGTTGATCTTCTAGCATTTCGCCTTGAAGATCCGTGCCTGGGGGCTGGGACCCAGACTCGCCTTCAAGTAGCTTCGTACCCTCCCGAAGGGGTCTAGGCTCCTAAACTGGATGTGGCTCCGGTCTTTCCGCGACCAGGATCATGCTGACAACTTACGTAGTTGCAGAAATATAAAGCAGTAGAGGCTCACTAGGGTTCGGAGTTACCAAGATTGGTAGTGTGGTGAGGAGTTGCTTGAGCTCTTGGAACGCCATTTCTGCTTCTTCGGACCAACAGAAAGGCTTGATCTTCCTCAATAGCTTGAAGAAGAGAAGTGTCCGCCCTGCCAGTCTTGACATGAACCGGCTGAGCGCGGCTAGACATCCAGTTAGCTTCTGGACGTCCTTGATGCGGGTTGGGGGCCGCATATCTTCTATAGCCTTGATCTTCACTGGATTTGCCTCAATTCCTCGGTGAGTCACCAAGAAACCAAGGAGCTTCCCGGAGCTAACCCCGAAAGCACACTTGTCCGGGTTCAGCTTGGTGCGCGTGATCCACAGCTTGTTGAAGACGGCTTGCAAGTTGTCAAGGAGCGACTCCTTGTTTTTGATCTTCATGACGATGTCGTCGACATACACCTCCACCAAGTCCCTAATGATTTCTCCAAAAGTTTTGTGCATAGCTCGCATAAAGGTTGAAGCAGCATTTTTTAGACCAAAAGGCATGGTAGTATAACAATACAACCCATTTACTGTAATGAAGGCAGTATGCTCTTCATCTTCCCTAGACATTTGGATTTGATGATATCTAGAGTATGCATCTAGGAAACACAATAGCTCACACTCGGAGGTAGAGTCCACAATCTGATCTATTCTAGGTAGTGGAAATGGATCTTTTGGACATGCCTTATTTAGTGTGGTATAGTCGATACACATCCAAAGCTTCCCACCGGCCTTGGGTACAACAACTGGATTTGCCAGCCATTTTTGGGGGATGAACCTCCCGGATGAAACCAGCTTCGAGCAGCTTCTTGATCTTCTGTCAGATGAAGTTTTGTTGCTCGACTAATTGCTTTCGGGGCTTCTGGTGTACAGGCCATGCGTCGGGATAAATCTTCAGATTGTGCTCAATCACCTCCCTAGGGATCCCAGGCATTTGTGACGGTTGCCAGGCAAACACGTCAACATTCGCCTGGAGGAAAGTGATGAGCACGAGTTCCTATTTGTTGTCTAGACCTCCTGATATACGGGTGGTCTGAGCAGCATCGGAACCAATTTGGATGACTTTGACGGGTATGTCGTTGTCGCTGCTTGACTGCACATGCGGTGCAGAGGTCGAGCCTTGATGTCGAGTGCTCGGAGGTGGAGCAGCTAGCTCTTTGTTGGATGCCTCCTCCTGCGTTGTTGAAAGTGCATGGAGTTATTCTAGTGCAGTGACTCCTGCAGCATGGTCCCCGCGGATGCGGAGAACGCCCGAAGATGTTGGCATCTTCAACACCAAATAGCCGTAGTGGGCTGCAGCCATGAACCTATACAGGGCAGGCCTGCCTAGGATGGTGTTGAAGGGTAAGTTGATCTGCGCAATGTTAAAGACCAGCTTCTGAGTCTTGTATTTCTCCTGAGTTCTGAAGGTCACCGGGAGTGTAATGGATCCGAGAGGGATAATGGCCCCCGGACCTATCCCAGAGAAAGGTCATGAGGGATGAAGGTCTGAGGGTCAGAGCTGGAGCTTGACAAAGGCTTCATAGCTCAGGAAGTTCAGCCCCGCACCTCCGTCCACCAAAACATGGTAAAGCTGGACATTGTTGATGGTAGGAGACACCGTCAGTGGAAATTGGCTAGCTCCGATCATGTTCTGGGGGCAGTCCGTAGCATCGAAGGTGATGGGAGTGTGCATCCATTTTCGATGAGGTTCCGCCCTGGCGGTACGAGCTACAGCGGCCATGTCCCGCTGCATTGTCTTAGGGACACGGCGAGAAGTGATGTCCCAGGAAACACCATAGATGGTGTTCAGGGTCTTCCGATGCTCGTTGTCAGAGATGTCAGAATCGTCGTCAACCTTTTTGTACATAGCCTTCAGGACCTTCTTGAGATCCTGAAAGCCTAGCTCCGTGTCAGTCGGAGCTTCTTTGACTTTTTGTTTTCCTTCCTGTTGGCGGAAAGGAGCTTCCTCTTGGCGCTTGTTGTAGCGCTCGACAAGGTTTTAGACCTCCCGGCAGTCTTCCAGATTGTGCTTGTCCGTCTTGTGGATCGGACCCACATTTTGGAGTTGTTGCTGTCTTCTGACGAAGGTCGAGATCATTTTTTGGGGTATGGCCCCCGACCACCCGGAGCTGCAGCACCGCAGCAGAAGGTGCACCGGCCGTCGGCTTTTTCTTGTCGTTGGTCTTCTTCTTCTTCTTCTTCTTCTTCTTCTTCTTCTTCTTCTTCTTCTTCTTCTTCTTCTTCTTCTTCTTTCCACTACCGGAGGTAGTGGCAAGAGCCTTGGAGGACTTCTTGTTGACCACCAGAGTTGGTTTGGAGCGCATCTCAGAGCCCTCCGCAGCTCTGGCATATTTGTCAGCCAGGCTGAAGAGCTCCGTGACGCTAGTGACTTCTTTTGTCGCCAGCTTCTCCAGCATCTTCTTGTCCAGGACACCCTGTTTGAATGGGATAATAACATAAGCGTTCGAGATAGAAGGGGTGGTATTGCGTACCTGAGAGAATTGTTGGATAAAGTATCGCAACAATTCTCCCGATGTTTGCTTCATAGCAAATAGGTCCAGTTCAGTGCCTGGTCGGGTGTAGGAGCTCCCGAAATTGGCAGTGAACTGTTGGCATAGCTCCGCCCAACTGTTAATGGAGTCAGACAGAAGGCTCATGAACCAGGACCTGGCTGTCCTGGTCAAAGCCATAGGGAAATAATTGACCATCAAAGCCTCATTGCCCCTGCTGCCAGGATAGCGGTGGAGTAAATTTGAAGGAATTTGGAAGGGTGTACCGTCCCATCAAATTTCTCCAGCAAATGAGCTAGGAACTTCTGTGGCCACCTGAACATTCGTAGATGCATAGCCAGAGCAGAACAGCCTCCTAATACTCCCAAAGGAACAGGGTTGTCCCGAGCTTCTCGCCTCTCGCGAGCACGCTCAATGTGGACGCGGTTGTCCTGCTGCCAGTAACGGCGGTCGAGCTCTAACCGCAGGTCATGCGTCGAAAGCCTCGATGCAGTGTGGGTGCGACGTGCCCCGGAGGGCAGCGAAGTCACTTGTTGGGACACAGCATGTCTCCTGTGCTGTGAAGTTTGGGAACCAAGTCTTCCTGATAAGATCCGACACTATGAAGGTGCCTTCTCCAAAGGAGAAGGACATTGGTTGCTGATGCCATCGGCTGCAACTGCAACCAGATGTTCAACATCAACCCTCCACTACTCCATCGCACCCAGGGGTGGTCTTGGAGGTGGTGAACGTTGGAGTAGAGTATGCGCAGCAACAAGCGTGTGCTCAGGGTTGTTGTTCGTCGATTCGATGATCGACGCGAGTACTCCATCCTGCCGTCCAGCATTGTTTGTTGGAACAGATGGGGGTGGTGGTGGCATGACGCCTGCCGAGACAACGGCGCCCACTGGTTGCTGCATGTTGGAAGGATTCCCTCCAGCAGGTTGCACAACGTTGTTGTCGTTGGATGATCCTGCGATGGAGTTCACCATCTTGAGATCTCAGGCGCCCCATACCTGGCACGCCAAATGACGAAGCGTACGAAACGACACTTCCCTCGGTACTACAAAATTGTAGCCTGCGGAGGTTCTTTGATCGGTTTGGGCACGCGGAGATTCTAAACAAGATGATGACACAAATGTTTACGTGGTTCAGGCCGCCTGAGCGTAATACCCTACTCCACGGTGTGTGTGTGTGTGTGTGTATGTGTGTTGTTGTATTCAGGATTCACTGGTGCTTGTGTGTGTATCAGCTTGGGTGTTCTGTATCGTGCGACGCAACCCTTTTATAGTCTAAGGACTGGTCGTTACCTCACTTGCCTGGCCCGACATGTGGCCCTGGCATAGCATAGTTAAATGTCTAATACACAATCGTTGAATATTTAAGTGTGGTTAATAGGGCGATAACATGCCTTAATGATGGCATTACCCCTATTAATAGTCCACTGATCGCGTGTCCATTAATATGGCATTAATGGCACGTAACCAGGTCTTGTAACTGTTGTTTTAACTATCCCTTGAAGGTCCGAGCCGTTGGAGATCTTTCTGTCTTCCGTTAAAGTCCTAGCTTTGGAGGTTCGACACGTGGTGGCTTCAGAGCTTCCCATCATGGGGAGGCAGGTCCGGAGCCACTACACGTGGTAGCATCGGAGCTTCCCTCTACTGGGGTTAGGTCCGAGGTCACTAGACACGTGGCAGAGCCGAAACTTCCCTATGGCGGGTATTAGGTCCGGCCTTATGATACACATGTCAGTGTCGGAGCTTCCCCAACGAGAGAGGCGGGTCCAGTTACTGTGTAACATGTGTGGCCTTCATATGTCTTCAACTTGAATGGGAGAAACTCCTTAGCTTTCTTTGCGGTATCATGGGGTACTCAGTACGCAGGGTACCGGCATCTGAGTTCCCTATTATGTATTTGGGTGTACCAGTGAGCTCTAGGAAGCCTAGAGTTGGGGAATGGCGATACATGATTGATAAGGTTAGAAAGAAGATTAATGTCTCGAAGGGTGGACTGTTATCTATAGCAGGTAGGACTGTTTTAATCAATTCTAGCTTATCAAATGTTCCAACCTATTATATGTCCATGTTTCTTCTTCCAAAAACAGTAATTGATGATTTGATAAGAATGAGAAGGATCTTCTTCTGGCAAGAAGAAGAAGAAGAAGAAGAAGAAGAAGAAGAAGAAGAAGAAGAAGAAGAAGAAGAAGAAGAAGAAGAAGAAGAAGAAGAGAAGAAGAAGAAGAAGAAGAAGAAGAAGAAGAAGAAGAAGAAGAAGAAGAAGAAGAAGAAGAAGAAGAAGAAGAAGAAGAAGAAGAAGAAGAAGAAGAAGAAGAAGAAGAAGAAGAAGAAGAAGAAGAAGAAGAAGAAGAAGAAGAAGAAGAAGAAGAAGAAGAAGAAGAAGAAGAAGAAGAAGAAGAAGAAGAAGAAGAAGAAGAAGAAGAAGAAGAAGAAGAAGAAGAAGAAGAAGAAGAAGAAGAAGAAGAAGAAGAAGAAGGAAGAAGAAGAAGAAGAAGTATCACCTGGTAAGGTGGGAGGTAGTGTGTATAAAAGAAGATGAAAGGGGGGCTAGGCATTAAGGACATTAATAAAATGAATATGTGTATTTTGTGTAAATGGTGGTGGAAAATAGAAACCGAACAAGGCTTCTGGCAAGACCTGATTAATGCTAAGTATATTAAGTCCAAACCTATTAGTTTAGTAAAGGTCAAGCATGGAGACTCTCCAGTTTGGAGAGACTTATTGAAAGTAAGCAGATTATATAAGGGGGAGGAAATTCATTATGGGAAATGGCAGGAGTATTAAATTTTGGTCTGATGTTTGGCTGGATGATAAAGCATTATGTGTTGAATATCCCATTTTGTTTTATTTGGCAGCTCGACAGGAAATTTTTGTCTGGGAATGTGCCAATGATAACTGGAATATAGAGTTTAAAATTCCCCTTCGTTACTATTTGCATAATAGCTGGTATACAATGGTTAGTAGGTTGAATGAGATATCTTTGAACTCTGAGGCTGATAAAGCAATCTGGAGATGGGAGAGATACGGACAATTTACTGTTCGTTCCATGTATCAGCATATGACTAGGAGTGAGATGGGTAGTAGTTACAAGTTGATTTGGAAATCAAAAACACCACCAAAAATTAAAACATTTATGTGGCTGTTGATAAATGATGCAATACTTACCAAGGATAACCTGCTGAGAAGAAATTGGACAGGGAATCCTAGTTGCTACTTTTGTAGTTGTCAGGAAAATATACAGCATCTCTTCTTTACATGCCCGATGGCCAAAGTCATTTGGTCTATTATTGCTCAGTGCCTAGGGAGTTTGCACCGACCAAATTCTGTACCACTACTACGAAAATTATTTTTGCAGACGGCTCTAGACATATTATTGCATGCGGTTTTAAAAAT
This sequence comes from Tuctoria greenei, assembly GCA_036927565.1. Lineage (NCBI taxonomy): Eukaryota > Viridiplantae > Streptophyta > Magnoliopsida > Poales > Poaceae > Tuctoria > Tuctoria greenei. The sequence continues at coordinate 37,974,508 of JAYESD010000008.1, forward strand.
CGTCTATAACAAAGAGACTGTGATAATAGGTTGTTTTTACAGGCGGATGCGAAAACCGCCTATGATAAAATATTATCACAGGCGGTCGGCGGTAAAGAACCGTCTGTGAAAATGCATTATCACAGGCGGTTATTAAATGCAGACCGCCTGTAAAAATATAATATTACAAGCGGTTCTTTAGTTGCGAACATATGTGATAATATACTATCATAGATGATTCTTATAATAAGCCTTCTGTGTGTATTGTGTTCATCACTGGCCGAAATCAGAATGCAAGAAACATAGAATTTATGCAGATTTGAACTAAAAGATTTTGACATGGTCCAAAAATTGTAACACATGCAAAAAATTACAAGGCCACCGCAGCAGCAGCTCGTGAGCCGCGGTGCTGCCAAAGCTCGTGCGGTCGTGCTCAGAAACTAGCAGGTACCACTTTGGTTTCAGAAGAAACTAGCAGGTACAACAAGCTCGTGCCCAAAAACTACTAGTTGAACTTGACTGTCTCCCTTGCCAGCCCGCTATTGCCGGCCGCCCTCGCCACGCGCTGAGGCAGATGAAGAAGAGACCGACGTGCGGAAGAGCCCGCGTTGAAGGCGAAGTTAGAGGCTATAGATGGTGGTCACGGCGTCAAACCATGAGCTTCCTGCTTCCCCCGTGAGCTTCCTCTCGGCACTGTTGAACGCTGCTGCCCCTTACGCTGCAAAGAGCGCAAAGCGTGCAGTGAGAGAGGCAGGGCCCCCATGAAGCAGTAGTCGGAGGCCGGAGTGTCGCACCAGGGAGAGTGCAAACCACGCAGTCGGAAGGATTGGGGATTTTTGGACTTGGATTGGGATGGAGACGGGTGGGTGTGATGTCTTATTAAAGAGGTAGGCAGGTGGATGGGGTGGGTGCTCTTTTATTAAAGCAGTAGTCAATGGATGGAGGTGGATCCTTATAAAGGGAGCTGATTGGTGGACAACCAGAAATGTGGATCCACAGTGTATTTGCACAGGCTTTTCTTATGTACAACCGTCTGTGATGTTATTAATAATTACAAATGGTTTTTATCACTGACAGCTTGTGATAATTTATATTTTTTCACAGGCGGTTTTTAGTTACGGACCACCTGTGATATATCATTATCACAGACGGATTTTACTATATTTAACATCACAGGCGGATTTTTTTACGAACCGCCTGTAAAAAATAAGGAGGCGTCTGAGAAAATACTTTTTGTAGTAGTGTACATCGATATGTGGTATGGTTTAAACAGGTTTTGCCTGAGGGAGACCAAGTGTTGTGGTTCGGGCTATCTGCTATATGTTGGGCGGTGTGGAAGGCTCAGAATTGAGCTCATTTCGAAAAGAAACTGATAAATCACCCTTGTATGTTTTACTCCATGCTTGTGTCTTTATGGATTATTGGGCGGGTTTGTACAAGGGGGAGATGCAGCCACTATGTAAGAAAGGCTCATACGAGACAGACCCGGGCGAAGAAGGGAAACAAACAAATTGTGCGTCTCCGTCATCGCGTCTCGCATTATAGTGGCATCAGAGACGGGCTTCAAGGAGCGTCGCCGATCGAACTAGGTGCGAGACACACTCAAAAGAAGTGTGTCTCCTTTCTTTTTGTCATAACAGACGATCTTTACGGTGTCATTGAGACGCCGCTGGCGCGAGTCGTCCACCAGCTTACAAGCGTGACAGGCCTTACAAAGCACGTCGCAGATATATTGACTATCAGAGACGCTCTATTATGTAGCACGTCACAGATTCATTAACTTATGTGAGACGGACTTTATTGAAGCTTGTCTCCTTTATGTAGGTTATCCAAGACACTCTATGCTACAGCTCGTCGTGGATTGTTTACAGGCACTACTATTAGGAGCTAGCCAGGATTTGGCAGCCATATTACCAGTGTCAGCAACATACTGTTCATGAACATATGTATAGCCAAAATTATCACACGTTAAATTATAATGACCAATCAAATATTACCAAAGTGTCAATTGTGGTTATCAAGTATACTAATTGCACAACAAAGATTGTTCATCCTAATTACAATGTAACTAATTACACACATCATAACTGTCATCATCTAATCCTGTATACCGTAATGAAAATTCTCCCGATCAATGACTTCATTGACGATGAGCCTTCATAGCCTCTAATGCTCCGACTGAGACATCCTAAAATTCAACTGTAATAAACACAAAATTCAACTGTAATAAACACAAAAACAAATTGGTATATAGTTGTAATAAATACAGAAACTGTTAGTGAATGGAGAACATAGCTTACTTGTAGCACATGCAGTTGGTGGGCATCTGCAAGGCATCAGCAGAGAAATTGTTCTCATGGTAAAGGACATGGTACTGAGCTGGTGTGCTTGTCCCCTAAAAAGATAAACAATTTACATTCCACTGATGCTTTTACGGCCTGATATCAAAAACTCGTGAGAGAAACACCAATTATCGCATAGTAGAAATCAAACTCAGTTGGATGGCAAATGCTAGTGTCAACTACAGTTCCTGCAGTTTCAAGGGTTTGCAAATCAGAATTTATTATACATTGATAGTCCAAACAAATACATTATTTCTGCATTGGACATAAACAAGGAAGATGAATGTATACCGTAATGAAAATTTTCCCTTTGGATCAATGACTTCATTAACGATGAGCCTTCATTGGATATCCTCAAATTCAATAAAATCACCGGAATGCACGCTCTAAGGGCAGGGTCGAAGCGACGGCATGCTCCGGGGACAGGGGACGAGGCGGCGTGCTCCAGCGTGCTCAACTCTCTGATGACGAAGGTCGGGGTTGACGGCGGGGTAGGGGTCGATGCCGACAGCGGGACAATGATGAAGAGCGAGTTGAGAAAGAGGGATGATGGCGGCGTGCTCCGGGGACAGGGGACGAGGCAGCGTACTCCAGCGTGCTCAACTCTTTGATCATGTGAAGGTCGAGGTCAACGGTGGCGGCGTGCTTAGGATCTCTGGTTTATAGGTCGAGAGAGCGCGTCACAACTAAAAATTTTTGCCAAATGTTGGGAAAGAGCGCGCGATGGACAAAAATTTTCGGCGTAAATGGGAGACGCGCAAATTTAAGGTGCGTCTCTTATTATTTTGATGCCCCGAACACCCTGGCATAAATCGGAGACGAGCCACTGAAAGGCGCGTCTCACATTATTTTGTGGCCCCAGACATGCCGCGGTGTCCTAGAAGTGCCACGGTATGCTGAAGCCGGCCAGGAACAACATCCAGGACATTACGACGTGTCCAACTGGCAACTGTGTGCAATATCTTATATGATCATTGCATTGCGCTGAGCTTTCTGAGGTGGGACACAAGATCTTCAACGTAAATCGAAGATGAGCCACTGAAAGGCGTGTCTCGCATTATTTTGTGGCCCCAGACACGCTGGAGTGCCCTAGATGCGCCACGGTGTGCTGAAGCCAGAACAACATTCAGGACATTCCAACATTTCCAACTAGTAACTATGTGTAATGCCTTATACAATCGTTGCAACGTGCTTAGCTTTATGAGGTGGGACAAAAGATGCCCGTGTAAGGTATGTCTCCCTTTTTTCGGATATCAGGTATCTGAGACGCACCTTTCTAAAGTTCGTCTCTCATGCACTCTTCACATTGTCACTCGCACGACATTGTGAACCCTTGCAGGGATAAACAAACGCAATGACATTGCAATTCACGGATTAATAGAATTCAAGGATAAATAAACGCAATGACATTACAATTCATAGATAACTTGCAACTTAATGAATTTCATAGTTCATACATCGTGTGCCCTCTAAACTAATTTTGAATCTAAACTTATTCCTAAAACTCCCATCGATCAATCTAAATTGTACTGTCTAGTTTGCTCCCGAACAAGTCTCTTATAGTGCCCTGGATACTAAAAATATTGACATTCTTTAAAATTGACAAATGTCGAAGGAGGAATGAATAACCTACATTGGTCACTAACACAAAGTGTCTAACCTTGATAAGTAGATTATAGCAATCATTTTCAACATCGGACGCATTTGGCTGATGCAACAAACGCTGAACTTCATGTAGTATAGTTTTGATTGTAAAACCAGTGCACCACCCCTATGAAATATCAATTTAAGCAACATAAGAAACCAGTTCAAATAAGTTCGACAACAATTACTAATTATATGAGCAAAATAGGTCTATCTTATAGTCTTTTGATCAAGAATCTCAATGCAGAGTGCTCTTGAGTGATGGACATTTGGGTGGTAGAAACCACTTGGAAAGGCGCATCTTGGAGGCAACAATGGATAGTCCTCTGAGAAGGAGATTGTCAGGGGGTAGTAACCACCTTCTGAGTCAGTCTACAAAGGAAATTCATTAATAGGAGTATGATGTTTAAACTCATATTGTGCTTGTTCTTCATGACTTACTCCTTCTTTACCGAAGACAATGCACTATCACTTTAATAAATCTCCCAATCCAGGCTTCGCAGAGAAACCCGACACAGACGAAAAAATAAAACTAAAGTTAAGTTCATCAAGCCATTGTAGATCTACATATATACAACTATGCGACCGGTGTGCCCTATGTACACACATGGGGGTGATTCTTGCGCCACGCCAAGCGTCCTTCAGTCGGCTACACGCCAAGCCGATACCAGCCATGAACAGTGACGACGACGAGGAGGACGGCGATGGCGACGACGACGGCGTGGAGGACGGTGATGATGACAACGACGAGGACGATGGCGACGATGACAACGGCGATGGCGAACAGAGGAGGTGGTCGCACTGGAGTTAGTCGATTAGTAAAGGATTGTTGGTCGATTAGTAATAAAGGAGCACCTGAGGCAAAGAAGATACGAGAGAGATAAATGTGAGATGCGTGTTAAGTCAAAGAGCGTCTTCCATTGTCGAAGTGACGAGGGATATAAATGTGAGACGTGCTATAACAAAGAGAGATGTGCATTAACCTAATGCGCGTCTTCCATAGTCCAAAGAGAGACGTGCGGCACGAGGTCTACGGAGAACTTAATTTCGGCGGCGTGGTGCAGAGACGCGTGCGACTTCCGTGCGCGACCTTTCATTTCCCCGAGGCGGTATCGATGCGTCCCATCGTTCCATCAATGTGCGGGAAACCAACCGCTCCCTCAATGACTCTGCGTGGACCTTATTTAAGACGCGCCATCACTAGTGATTTCTCCACAAGTGAGTCGCTCACTTTGCATCCTCTTCTTTTCTTCATCTTCTCCGCCCCGACGACCCACCACCACCATGGCCGACCTTCCACCGCCAAGCCCTCCGAGGGAGCCACCGTGCAAGAAATTGTGTTGCAGCTCCCCCGAGAGGTTCAACACCAAGCAGCGCCTCCTTATGGCGCAAGAATCGTACCACAATACGTCTCGCGCCATGAGTTCCTTGGGTCTGGGTATCCTTCCCTAGTTTACTGGAATGGGTACCATCGACCACTACCTCTTCGCCCTCACGGGGGTGGCCGATCGTCTCGACATTCTGTTTGAGACAATGGCCCAGGTGCTTGGCCCCGAGGGTCGCAGAAACCTGGTGGAGGCAACGGAGAGCAACCTCATTCACGGGGTTGCACTGCCGGTGCAGCCGGCGTAGGCGGAGCAGCCGGCCCAAGCTCCTGTTGCATCGGCGCCGGAGTCGCCACTGGAGGAGGAGGAGGAGGAGGAGGAGGAGAGGAGGAGGAGGAGGAGGAGTAGAATTTAGTTTTTCTTTGTTGTTTTTAGTAGCTTTTGTTTTGTAAATATTGTTAATGAATGAATTCTATCTGTGTTTATCTATATGATTGAATATTATCTTGTGTGTTCTTCAACTATGTGAATGAATGAATGTGTGGTGTGTTCATCGTGTTCCTTAGGTATCATAAGAAATGATTTGATTATATTCAGGTATCAAGTGAGAATGTGCTCTGAGTTCAGTGATGTGTGATATCAACATTGAACCGAAGCAAAATGGAGAAATCATGAAGCTAAAGGTGACATGAGGAATCGGAGACATGCTTTCAATTAGAGAGCGTCTCTCTTTTAGCAGGGGAGAGGGAGATGTCGGTCATAGGAGACACGTTGTGTTTTATGCGCATCTCCCGCTTTTCAGAGAGGATAGCGTGTCTCGGATACCAATTTAACTGAGACGGGCTTTGTTTTAACGCGTCTCCTTGTACTTTCAACCGAGCCATGCCAGATCCTCGCTGAAGCGGGCTCGTCTCGCTTAACATTATCAGAGACACCGCCTTTAAGCGTGTCGCCCATCTTTGTCTCCTATTTGGATTTCTTACGTAGTGAGGAAATCGGCAAGCGTGGGTGAGCGCGGTGATGAAGTCTGCTCTCAAGGTGTTGGGCGATCAGGGGCAGCTGCTACGACTTACCTCTCGGGACCAGGATCAGTAGTAGGGAGGCTTCGCCAAGCATGTGGAGCGCGTCTGAAGTATCCGAAGAATCGTGCTTGATCATCGAGTTTCCGGAGTTCTTGCGGCAAGCTCATTGTCTTGTGTTCAGTTCTAGCAGTTTATTTTGTTCTCTCTGGTACCAGTATTGCATTCTGCTGTTATGTTCCTTTGAGGGGTGCGAAAAACTGGTACTGCGCCTAGAGCAGTGGATGTAAGAAACATTTTATCTCTGTTCATCTATAGAATGGAGGGAAGTAATTCCGACTAAAAAGAACGTACCTTGAAATTTTAAGTGTTGTATCCTTCAGCAATCTACGTGTGTGTGGCCTTTTTCACTTTAGGTATTAGAATGATATATATGCTATCCTAGCTAGTAGACAGCATATTCTCTATTGCCTCGCTCATAAAGAAAATGAATCATGTTTACTCTCCTCCGTTCCCTTATCTAAAGCATATTCCTTTCATGCACAATGATCAAGAGAAATAGGGCATGTTTGGATGATGACTAACTCGCCTAAGCCTAAGCTTAGGCCAGTGGTGGAGGTAGAAAATTTTATCAATGGGTTCACTTAAGTATATATGTATGAACCAATTATAAATCACATGAATTTAATGGGTTCAAACTACTAGCAATAGACTAATCAAGCTTGCTTTACAAAATTTTATTGGGTTCACCTGAACCCAATACCTACACTGCAGCTCGGCCACTGGCTTAGCCACTTGCCACACTTGTGGTGCGCCTAAGTTAACTAATGTTAGAATGTGTTTGGTTTGCTACCATAACCTAAGCTTATGCGCGTTTAATAAAGTGTGGCATGTGTTTGGCTTGTTACTATGACTAAGCCTAGGCAAGTGACTAAGATTAGGCGATTGATTTGAGCGCCACAGTTGAGGCAGTTTTTTTGTTAGACAATAGAAGCAAAAGTTGCCTAACTTTTGTGGCACGCCTAAGCTTAGTCAACAACCAAACGTCCGTCTAAAACAGTATGGCATGCCTAACATTAGACTTAAGCCAGTTTGGCATTGAACCAAACAGACCCATAATGTGTGAGATAGCTAGCTAGTCCTTCGATTTGGATGCAGCTTTCATACTCCTATTTCTACTCTGATACGTGCTCCCACTGATGTGTCACAATTTTATTCGTTATGAAAGTATGATAGTTAATATGAATATTAATAAAAAGACTAGTAAAATTATAACACATTAGTAAGAGTACGCATGCGAACACCGGAAAGCCAAGCCGTGTCCCTTCGATCTCCCCCTCACTACGTGTATGCTTGCCGCGCATGCACGCTTACTGGGAATGAAGTAGACATTCAATGCTGCATGTGAACCATGCAACCACCGGCCTGTAAAAACGTAGTTCTGTCACAGGATTGGAGATTAAGGAAACGCGTAGGGAGTACTGTATTTTGCAAGTAAGCCGGAGGAAAGAATTGCTACGTGGTGTTCCAACTTCCCAAACGTATCATCAAAAGGCAATCTATCTAACTTAATACTTCTTCCGTTTCGAAATAATTGTCACCGACTAGTTCATTTTTAAACTAATCGGTGACAATTATTTTAAAATGGAGGGAGTATAACTTAATATAGTATTCCTTCCGTTCTAAATACTTATTGTTTTGTAATTTATTTTCAACTACAAAGCGATAAGTATTTAGGCACGGGAATAGTACTTGACTACTTGGGGTTGAATGGTGACGCGTATATATACGCATTTGTACCTGCCAAATGGCCACTCAAAATATGAAAGCGTAGCTCGGTACAGTACAGATAATTTGGTCAAAATGCTAAGGCTTGCTAATAATGACACTGTGATGGCTATGGCACGTCTAAAAGATGCAAGTTGGTAGTGTTATTAATTGATTCCATGGCCCGTATACATCCCAAACGGAGTGGAGAGATCGTTAATTATTATTTCCCCCTAGCATCTACATCTATGCATGCATTTCCACTAAACTGAAACGGTGCATGCAATACTGACTCAGAATTTTCCTTTTTTGTTATATGTTAATGTGTTTGTTAGGACTTTGGAATCACTTGAAAGAAAGCCGGTATCATTTCACAATTATCGTTTTCAGGTAACATCACAATATTTATTTATTTTCCCTGTGCGGAGTGGGTGCAATGCAACGATAGAATCCAACGACACAAAGCATTTTTACAGTTAATTTGTGCAAAGTTGCAAATTTAACTTTTTCAGTGGGGCCTCTCTCAATTCCCCTAGAAAGAACAAAATATTATCTTCATCCTTAAAAGATTATCGTTTATTAGTTCAAAAATGAATTAACAAGCGAAATTTTTTTAAGAAAAGAGGGAGTAATGGATAAGATCATTATTGTCCGAGAATTTCTCATCACCTAAAAAAGATCAAATTCTCGATTGCTATATATAGTTGAACATTAATAACAAAAACCTAATTTCTCTGGGAAAACTAACGTATCCTTTTGGTTTTGACTTATGCACAAAATTAACTTACAGTGCCACGACCCTGCACTGTTATTGACGGGGATTGCCGTCTTGCCGATACAGAAAGGAGCATCAGCTGACTGGCGGCGTGCAACCACACAGCCATCCACGTATCACGGTTCCTGTGAACGTATAATGTTCCCTTTGGCATCGGGCTGGTGGATTCTCGAGGCGCGAGCGAACATAAGCCGACGTGGCGTAACCGACCGGGTGACGGGAAAGAGTGGACTCGATGATCCGAGGGCTACGTGGCATCTGGCCGGCGGCTGCAAGTGTGTAGACGCTGCTGCATGCAGTGGTCGGCTGACTCGGCAAAGATGCTGCGTTGAGCTCGATGGAGAATCTGCAACACGACGCAACGAACTGGTTACTGATTGATTACTTTCCGAAGTGCTGGCGATTACTATATGGTCAGATCTTTTCTGCTTGCACAGGTGACATGAATTGACCAGATCCATGGTGTGAACGAGTGTCGACAGAAGTACTAGCTGAGAACTGTTGAGTGGTGAAGGTAAGGAGGAGGTATCATCATCGCACGTGAGATCTCAAAATGTGGTAAAAGTATAGAAGTTCCTGCATAGTTGCCTGGTTGGAGGTAGCTAACACCGAATTAATCAGCTCTAAACACTCAGGCCTCAGGCTCTAAACACCGAATTCAGAATCGAATCAAGCTCCGAATTAAGTAAACCGAATGTTCTTTTTTTTTCTCAAGAGAAAAGGGAACTCGAATTATTGGCGCGCAGGGGGGAGAAGGAAAGCAGCTGCAGGCAAAGATTCCCTGGAGGAGAGAGAGGGAGAGGAGAGAGGAAGAGAGAGAGGAGAGAGAGCTCAGGGGAAGGAAGATGGCGGGAATTCGGCCATATCCAAAAGGCATCCGCCCATCTATCCATCCATCCACTCATCATCGCCTCCGCCGACGTCGATTCTTTCACCGAATTTATCCTCTCAGAGAATCATCCTTCTTCCTCCGCACCGGCGGCCGGCGCCCATATATCCCGGCCTCCACCGGCGTCTCCTGCCACCGTGGATCTCCACATCTCTCTCTCCTCTGTCAGTTTCTGAAGTGCATAGTCATCAGCCATCAATCCATCCTCCTCCTCCTCCTTAATCGTTTCAGCTCACGTCTCGGCGCGGCAACATCGATCAGTTCCTGGGGTTTCTTGGCGTGGTAATGATCTAGCTTCTCCTCGGCTGGGAAATTGCTTTTAGATATTCATATTCTCCTTTTCCTGTGTTTGCGGTTTCTTGATGCGTAACGCAAACCCATGGATGGAGCAAGCTAGCTAGGTTCGATGTTGATCCGTGTCGCAATGTGCGAAACATTGCCCAGAGGTTTAGCTAAGTCGTTTGATTTGGAATTTGGAAATGGTATGGTTTTAACCTCAGCAAGTGCCAATTGCAGGCATGCCTGAGCCTGATCAGTCGTACTGCAACACTTTCACCACCGCCGTCAACACGTCAGGTACAGCAGAACGAATCTTCCTTGCAAACAAAGAAATAAGATGCAGTTGCTGGTTCTATCCATTCAGGTCAGTTCTGACATCGAAAGCCATGCATGCATGTTTTCTTGCAGCACGGGAGATGTCTGAACTCGTCTGCAACGGTTGCCCGACCATACTCGTCTACAACCGAGGGGTCACCAACATTCGCTGCCCGAACTGTAGGACTTCCAACTCAACAAGATCAGGTAAAAGACCTCTGCAAATTCGCCGCCACTTTCATAGAGATCGACGACCTGACACTGCATTCACATGCAGCAAATCTCATCAACCTGACACGGAGTTTAATTTTGTCCTGGAGATGCAGGGGGGAACCTTGGTCAGCTGCAATGTGGGCGATGCTCGACAACTCTTGCGTACCAGCAGGGAGCCTCAACCGTCGAATGCCTGAGATGTCGCCATGTTAATCCCGTCAGGGTACGCGCAAATAATAAACTTAACGCCCTTTCTCGTTTCTGAACTGGATCTGCCATGCCTAAAATTGTACTCCCTTTGGTTCGTATTAGTTGTCGTTCCTGACAACTAAAAGAATAGAAAAAGACATAGACATTGCTGTCTGAGCGAAAAATAAATCGATTCTGGAGGTAGTAAGCTTCAAAATTGTCCATGGACCATGCATGCCTATTATCAGGATGAAGAAAATTGAAAATTGCTGGTCCACCGGCTCAAATAACTGTCTGAATAAGAACCTTTGCTGAGCCTCGTTGCCAGTACGATGATGACGCCGGCCGGCTTTAATTTATTCGCTGAACTTTCACGTTCCTCCCTCCTACTTGCAGGATGCTCGGCCCCAGACAGTTCTGGTGGAGAATCCTAAGACGCTGGATGACAAGGGCAAGCTGGTAAGATCATTCATGTCAAATATTATTCTGGTCATAACGACCTCTTCTGATATTTATTGTCAATCCTAAACGAACTGCGTGAAACACGATAATGTGATCTGACTGTTCATCTTTTCCACGATCCAGGTGAGGAACGTCGCCGTTGGTGTCACTTCATGGAAAAGATGACCGAGGATGCCTTGGATCTTGTTGTATGGCGTTATATATCCCAGGGGCCGGTCTACGATTACGCATCATTCCCCTGGTGAATATATATGTATTACCTACTACGTACCATCAGCCTGATGTGATGCCAAATCAAGTGTGTTTTAAAGCTTGATGTTATACTTAAACAAGTTAACGAGAGTGTAGTAGTAACAGTTGAGCAAAAAGAGATCTGAACTGTAAATAGTGCTGGCTTTGAATGTACGCTAGCCTATGTGCTCCGATCCAAAAGGAATGGAAAAGGAGCCAAGCATTGTGTCCTGGAATTTCATTCTCGTTGCCCTGCTTTAATTAGGCTGATGAGTGGACTCTGCACTTTGCGAATTCCGATTCTCCAGTTGAAAACTTGGGACAACAACTACTTTTCGAGGAAAGAATGGATAGTGAACGCAGCAGAGGATTCCTTTCGCTGTGTCAGAAACAGAGGTACTCGATGTCTCTGTTTTAAGCAACTCTTGTCATATGATAAGATTTTGACTAGCTGGGGATCACGACGCGCTCGTCCTGGAGCATCTCGCCCTCGCCGTCGCCGTCGCGCCGCCCCCAGATTGACGACGTCTTCCGTGGAGGATCTTCCTGGCGCGCGGCGCCGAAAGTTCGAAACTTTGGTTTTGTCTTCCTCGCCGGCGTCGGCACTTGCTTGGCTTCCGCGTGGATGCATGCATGTCCTTCTCAGCCGCGCGCGCGCGGAGGTGGTTACAGTTACCGCGCCGCCGGCCATCGCCGTCGGGTGCTGGCTGCTGTGGCGTTCCCATTCTGCGCGCGTAGACAGACGAACGGGGCTGTACCTGGACGTTCGTGCGTCGTCGGCCTTCCGCGCGCGTAGACGGCGCTGTACAGATGCTTGATGTGCTCGGCCTCAGCGGAAGCTTCCGGCCATTGTCGGGGACTGAAGAATCTGGTGACCCCGAGACCGCCACCGGGAGGGAAGTTGGACCGGTTCAGGCTCGTCGGAGGCCAGTGGCCGGCGCCGCCACCATGGTCAGGTGACAAGGTCTCGGTGACTAAAAAGCGCGGCTGCCATCCTCTGCCGCTTACTCTCTGCTTTTCATTTTATTTATCATCAGTTAATTCATTTTTAAACTAAATGATGATAAATAAAACGAAACGGAAGAAGTATTCGCCAGCTGAACAAATCTCCGGCATGGTACCGGAGATGCGTGTGTAAGACCGACCACAGCGGTGCCTCTAAAGGCACCGCTATACGCGCATAGAGGTGGGAGGCCGGCACAATGATGCCTCTAAAGGCACCTCTATTTTCCAGATTACTACAGTATTGTACTAAACATAGGGGCATCTCTATGTGGAGAGAGAAGGAAGAGAGGAGAAATAAAAGAAGGGAAAAAAAGAAAGATAGGGGAAAGAAAAGAATAAAATAGGTAGGAAATAGTATAGAGGTCTAATTTAGAGGTGAACGAGTGGGGGAAATAAAACTGTAAAAAGAGAATCTTTTTAGAGATGGGATATATAGGTGAGATATAGAGGTGAACGAGTGCGAGTAGTCTAAGACCATTCGTAGTGGTTCACTGTAAAGTTTACTGGACTGGAAATATAGAGTAGATTATTAGAAGTATAGAGTAAGTGCCCAGAGTGAAATGCTGGAAGTATAGAGTATATGCTGGAAGTATAGAGAGATAGAGTAAGTTTTAGAGGAAACCGATGCGGATGGTCTAAGTGCTCGGCATCAGCGGGAGCTTCTTGCATGCAACGCAACAAGGGCACACTGGCATTTAATAAACAAAAGCAAGTTCTCGTAAGAAAGAACACAATAATTTCATATTGTATTTCTTTTGTTTTTTACTTAAATTAAATTTATATTTTGAAAGCAAATTACGATTATTGTTCTAACAATTTAAAGATAAGAAGAACATATAATAATAAAGAAGTAATGTGCATCAACGGGTTCTGAATTTGTCTAGATGTGTCGTCTAGGCCAGCAAACTTTTAAAGTACATATTTGAATTCATGAACTTGTAAAATTGTGTTATTTAAGTCATAAATACCAAAATACCGCTATAACTATTGATATATCTGTTTTCGAGCGTTATTTTTCATATTTGATTTCTTCCTAAATCAATGTGGTTATCATAATTAATATTAAAAGCTGTAAGGATCGAATGCCCAAGAGGGGGGTGAATTGGGCTTCTTTTTTAAAAAATCTAAGCAATAGAACTTAATTCCTAAAAGCCCAATTCCCTACACAAATAATCTATGCATTGAAGTAAATAGCAACTTCACGGAATATAGAATGCATAAATGTAAGGGAGAGGAAGAGGATGCAAACTGCCGAGGAGACACGAGGATTTATCCCGTGGTTCGGTAAGATCGTCAAGATCTTCCTACATCCACGTTGTGGCACCCACCAAAGGGTATAGCCACACCCAAGTCACCGAGACAAGGGATCTCCACTATTCTTCTCCGTTTGCCAACCTCGGCAAGGTGGAGCTCAAGCCTTGTACAACTTCGACCCTCCGGGCTTCCACAAACGCCTTGGCAAGCTCCAGAAGTCTCTCACAGTTACAAACACCAAGGGGCACTCCCTTGAGGCTCTCACTATCCTAGAGATTCTACTCACCCAGAATGGTGGCACACAAGCTCTCTCTCTAGCTAGTTCTAGCCTATCTCTTGGTGTGTATGTGGTCGAAATGATGTAGAAGTGATGACTCTTGGTCTTGAACGCTTGTGGATGTGTAGAGAATGTCTGGTGATCAAGACTTGTCGAAATGATCGGTTTAGGGGGTATTTATAGCCAGCCTCCACGAAATAGCCGTTGGAAAAGTAGGCTGACAGAACTTTTCTGCGAACACCGGATGATCCGATGTCTCCCCTTTAGTTATCATCGGTCAAGTTTACTTTAGTTGACGTCATTGTGTCAGATATGACCGTTGTTAGACCGATGTTGCACTTGTCTTCTCATCGGATGATCCGGTGGCTCTTCCTCCAGAATTGACTCAAACTTGATGCTTACTGGAGTGATTGACCGACGTGTATATTTCTGTACATCGGATGATCCGGTGCTACACTTGGTCCAAGGATATTACAAACTATACTGATGGACCAATGTAGCCTAGCCCTTAACATCGGATGATCCGGTGAGTGCTTTGTTCTGAGGTCTTCTTCTTCAGCTGAACTAACTCGACCGATGTGTTGTTCTCTGGAAACATCGGTTGATCCGGTGAGTTGATTTTGTTTGCTTCGAGTTGTTTCTAAGTGATGTTTTTGTGTCTTGCTCAAGTGACCTCTTAGACTTTGTTGGAAATATATTTCTGATGATTGTCAAGCATTAAGTGTCATTGATTGTGGTTGAATGACTTTGTCATAAGAGCTTTCACTTCTTGTCTTCATATCATTGATTTGATCTCATAAATTGATTGTTTAGGGGTCTCCAATGACATATTGATTTCATTTGATTGAGTGATTATGAGAGACCTTGCATCCACAAATTCATTAGTAAAGTCCAATGGTTGTCATTAATCATCGAAACCATACCTCATGGGGGCCTAGATGCTTTCAATCTTCCCCTTTTTGGTGATTGATGACAACACAACAATTGAAGGACAATAGTAATGAATTTGATAGTACGAAACTTAAAAGGATATGCAATGAATACAATATTATCACACTTAAAATTTGAAGGCTCAAAATCAAGGAATAACTCAAGTGAATAAGTGATCATAAGATATAGATAGACACCAAATAAGCTCAATCGATTAATAACATAAGAGTACTTCAATAAACACCAAATGAGTATCAAAAAGTATCAAATTACAAAAGATGATATAGGTAAACTCCCCCTAAGGCTAGGACACTCCCCCTGAGACTAAGCTATCCTCCCCCTGACTCCTCTAACTCTTCTCCCCCTTTGGCATCAAGACACCAAAAAGGGATCCGAGTGCCTAAGGACCCTGAGTACTAGGCGCGATGACGAACTAGTCACCGTCGCTATCGTCAGAGCTGCTGCCTGGAGTGGAGGTGGAAGGAGTTGTCGGAGCCGTAGGAGTCGTCGTCGGTGCCTGCTGGGTAGGAGCTGCTGGAACAGGGGTACTGAAGACGGATGCCGGCGTCTGCTGGAACAACGTCGTAGCCGACATCGGAGAGTGGATCGGTGCGCCGGGAGCCAGCAGTGGAGACATGCTGATCGAAGGGATCGGCGTAGTTGGCACCGGAGCGGCAGTTGGAGCAAGGACAGGTGGAGGTGGAGCAACTCCTGGCAGCTGCGACGGGAGGGCAATCCCAGTCTGGTTGTAGAGGTTAGTGATTAACCCCAGGATGCCCATCATCGCCTGTTGCGTCTGCTGCTGCTGGTCGAGGGAGCGCTGATGCATCTGGTCGATCAGCCCAGTCAGCCGGTCAGTGTCCTCACACCTCTCACGGGCGATCTAGCGCTGCATCTCCTACTGCTGCTGCTGCTGCTGGAGCTCCAGAAGACGTGTTGCCTGCTCCGCTCGGGCCTGCTCAGCTGCAAGCCGGTCCAGGCGCTGCTGCTCAACCATCTGCTGTAGGAGTGAGGTGAGCTCAGACGGCTGAGAGACTTGTGCCTCTGTGACGGGAGGTGGAGTAGGGGGTGGCACTGTAGAGCCTCCAGCCTCCGTGTCGTGCTGCCTGGGTGAGGGAGGAGGTGGGAAATACTACTCGACACTGTCATCCGTGTCGCTCTCGGACCATATATGCTGCAAGTCCTCATCCTGAGCTTCTGCCTCTGCCATCCTCTCATCCTCCTTGTCCAGATCTGACCAGTCCTCCTCAGATAGATGGGCACGAACCTGACGCTCGACTGGACGGTCAAGGCGGCGGTCTCCAGGAGTTGGGGCACGGTAGTGACTGAACCGTGTCACACTCTCGTCAGTGTAGCTGTCACGCACCGCAGACTCCTCAGGTACCATCATGGAGAGCAGGTAGCTGATCCAGTGTCCGAACACAAGCTGCCTCATCATGCCCACTCCGTCAGTGATCACATCCTCCATCTCGCATATGAGGACGTCCACTATATCGAACCCCATCCCGTTCATGATGTAGAACAGGAGGGTCTGCTGCAGACTGGTGAACCCCTCTAGGTATCCTGACCTCGGCAAGAGTGTGTGGCGCAAGGCAAGGTGCACTGTGCGCGCAGCTGGAGTCAGTAGAGCCGGTACCCTCGGCTGGTCTGGAGAGAAAGTCGGTCCAAACAAAGAGCGGATCTCCTCTAGTGGTGGTCCCACTCCTCCAGTGAGCGGCCTCCTCGGCGGGTCTGCCAGTCCGTATACTCTCTCATGCACGCAAGTGTCGTGCAGGTCCACTCCCAGCAGCTGTGCAAGCATCTGTCTCGTCAGGTGATGGTGTTGTCCCATGAACATGAAGTCAATCGACATGCAGCCCTCAGAGACGTAGAGGGTAGCGTAGAACACGCGGACCCAATCCTCCACATATGCACTCCTCTCATAGGACATCAGCTGGACCAACCCTCTGTACCTCTCAAAGTAGGGTCGTATCTCCGTCTCTGCAGCCAGGGCGAGCTCATCCCAGTCCAGAAAGTTGTGCTGGAATAACTTGTGGCCTCGGCGTCTGTAGGTCTCATAGAGCGATGTCTGTGTCACAGTCTAGAAATGACTGTCCACCAGAGCCTCTCTGGGCTGCGGGTGCCACTCCTCAAGCAACACACTCCATCTGAGTCTTCGGAGTTGCTTGGCCTTCATCTTCCGGTAATCAGTCAACCGAACTCCTTCACCGACGTGGACGGTGGTGTCCATCTCGTAGATGGCTCTCTGGGCCTCCCTGTCCTCACGACGATCGGCAGCTGTCGGTCTCGGACGTGGTGCTGCCACGGGAAGACCCCCACGGGTCCGGGCTGAGCACCGGCGGACAAGTGGCACTTACGGCTCTTCTTCGGCCTCGGACTCATCGATCATGGGAGGATGCCTCGGACGAGCCTCGCGGATCCTAAGTGATCCTCCTCGGCCTTGCTCTCGCTCCTCGGCGGCGCGAGCGGCCATCAACGCCTTCTTCTCCTCCTTCGAGAGCTTCTGCTTCTTTGCAGCCGGCTCCGCAATGGCCTTGCCCTTGTTCTTCTTGTCACGAGCCATTGCGATGCGCGAGAATGAGGTCGATGAAGTCAAACGCACGGAACAACGATCGACGCGGCCGGAAACCCAAACGGCGAAGAGACACAACCGTTTGGGAAGCACCACGACGATGGTGGAGGTGGTGTGGTTGGGTGGCGGTGGTGCACGAGCGGCAGTCGGCAGCGCTTGGGTGGAGCGGCGGCGGCAGTTGCGATGGAGGCGAGTGGCGCCGGCGGTTGCGGTGATGGAACCGGCGGCGGCACTAGAGGATGGCGGCGGCGACCGGAGGTCGGCGGCGGCGATCGGAGACGGCGGTGGCGCAGCTTGGGCGAGAGGATCGGCGGCGGCGGTGAGGGTTGCGTAGGGATCGGGAAGAGAGAGAGAAGGAGATGAAAGGCCGTTTAAATAGTGGGTCCCAAACCCTAGCCGAAAATTTAACACCGGATGGACCGACGTTAGACGTTAGAAGCATCGGTCGAATGGCACAGTAAGGGTATTCAAAAAGGTACCATTGACACCGGATGGTCCGACGTGGAAGGAATTAGCATCGGTAGAATTCAGCATAGTTCCAGAAGTGTGAACATCGGATCGACCGATGTT
Organism: Tuctoria greenei; assembly: GCA_036927565.1. Classification (NCBI taxonomy): domain Eukaryota; kingdom Viridiplantae; phylum Streptophyta; class Magnoliopsida; order Poales; family Poaceae; genus Tuctoria; species Tuctoria greenei. Next base: position 37,992,545 of record JAYESD010000008.1, read on the forward strand.
TTTTAGAATGAACTCGTTGGTTGACTTGTGTTACTGACTGATCTGACTCTTGGCTTTTGAACACCAACTGATCCGATGATGGTCTGACCTAAGCATCGGATTATCGGATGACTATAAAACAGCAACATCCCATATATGTCCTTTGACCAAACAAACAAGCAATGAGAAACACATGTCTTAGGACTTTTTGGGCAACCCCTCACCCCTCAAAAAGCTAATATGCCAATAACTTGGCTAAGCCTAAAGCAAATGGAACACCGAGAAAAATAGGAGGAAATCATCCAAATAAAATGTAAGGCCCATGCTTTGTGAGGTAGAGTATGAAGACTTCTATCTCTTTAGAGCATGTTCCTTTAGGCATTAACGCACCTAACATTTTGTTCTTTCCACCTCATATGAGTTGAGATATTTCATTTCAAACAAGTCTCTTTCTCATGAGGTGGGTTCCCCTTTGTGACATCTACCGTATGCAATGCCAAACATTTTATAATGCAAGAAATTACAAGTCTATATGGCAGGCTTCATGCAAGGCATAAAATAAATCTATCTTGCCAAATTTGAACCTTTCAAAGGCTTCTTAAGGGAGAGCCACTCTCCAAGCCTTGGGAAAACCCAAAAGAACCTCCATCCCAAGCTAACCCTTTCTCACCCCTATCCTTTGAGAGTTAGACAAGACCTATATGATATGCATTCTTACATGATCATGGCAACTTACATGACGTTCATTGCATCTAGCACATTTAACTCACTTCTTAGCCTAGAAAAAGTTTTCTCATCTAGTGGTTTAGTGAAGATATCCGCCAATTGTTCTTCGAACCTAACACCTTGCAATGAGATGTCTCCCTTAGCTTCATGGTCCCTCAAGAAATGATGACGAATATCAATGTGCTTAGTGCGGGAGTGTTGAACGGGGTTTTTAGCTATCTTAACCGCACTTTTATTGTCACAAAGGAGAGGCACACAACCAAGTTTAATACCGAAGTCCAAAATGGTTTGCTTCATATAAATAATTTGGGCACAACATGCACCGGCCGCTATATATTCCGCTTCCGCCGTGGACAAGGCGACGGAATTTTGCTTCTTGCTAGACCAAGATACTAGGGAACACCCAAGCAAGTGGCACCCACCAGAGGTACTCTTGCGATCCACGCGGCATCCGGCAAAGTCCGAATCCGAGTATCCCAAGAGGTGGAATTTTGCACCTTTAGGGTACCACAAGCCCATACTAGGGGTATGCTTAAGATACCTAAGTATCCTAAAGACCGCCTTCCTATGCGATTCTTTAGGTTCCGCTTGAAAGCGAGCACACAAGCATACACTAAACATGATATCGGGCCTAGATGCGGTAAGATAAAGCAATGCACCAATCATAGAACGGTAGTTGGATTGATCAATAGGTTTACCGTCCTTATCCGCGTCGAGATGACAATTTGTTGTCATTGGAGTGCTTCTTGAGCTAAAATCTCCCATCTCAAATTTCTTCAAGAGGTCCTTGGTATACTTCTCTTGATAGACGAAGGTCCCCTCTTGAAGTTGCTTGATTTGAAATCCAAGAAAGAAGTTGAGCTCTCCAATCATTGACATCTCGAATTCCCTAGACATCGTTTTGCCAAACTCATGGCTAAGAGCCTTGTTAGTTGAACCAAAAATAATATCATCAACATAAATTTGACAAATAAACAAGTCTCCGTTGATGTCTTTGGTGAAGAGTGTGGTGTCCACCCTCCCGATCTTGAATCTTTGCATGATAAGGAAATCCCGTAGTCGTTCATACCACGCCCTAGGTGCTTGCTTGAGCCCTAGAGCGCCTTGTGCAACCTATACACATGATTAGGATTCCTCGGATCTTCAAACCCGGGAGGTTGTTCAACATAAACAAGCTCGTTAATGTAACCATTAAGAAAGGCACTTTTCACATCCATTTGATAAAGTCTAATACTATGATGTGATGCATAGGCAAGAAGTATACGGATGGCTTCTAGCTGGGCGACCGGGGCAAATGTCTCCCCAAAGTCTAGTCCTTCAACTTGCGAGAACCCTTTGGCCACAAGTCTTGCCTTGTTGTGGACCACAACGCCATTCTCGTCTTGTTTGTTGCGGTACACCCACTTTGTTCCGATGACGTTCTTGTCCTTGGGACGCTCCTCCAACACCTAAACTTCATTGCGGATGAAGTTGTTGAGTTCTTCTTGCATGGCCATCACCCAATTTGGGTCTTGGAGTGCTTCCTCAATGTGAGTGGGTTCTACACATGAAACAAACGAGTAGTGCTCACAAAATGAAGCGAAATGGCGAGAACGTGTACTTACACCCCTTGACGGACTTCCAATGATTTGGTCCATCGGATGCGCCTTGGAGATACGTCCATGCCTCATAAGTGGTTGTGAAGCACTTGGCGATGGTGATGCGTGTTGCTCCTCTTGTGGTTGGACTTGATCATGGACTTCTTCTTCTTCTTGATGTTGTTGGGCTTGTGAGTCTTGAGTCGGCAATGGATCATCCTTCTCTTCTTCGTCAACTTGAGGCGCCATAGAGGTGTTGTTGTTGGAACTTGAAGCTCCCCCTTGATCATGGCTCTCCTCAACTTCAGTCTTGATGTCTCCAATGGTCATGTTCTTTATGTCTTCTCGTAGAGGCTCATCATCTATTTCATCATGACCAAAACTCTCCTCTTGGGAGCCATTAGTCTCATCAAACTCAACATCACAAATTTCCTCAACTAAACCGGAGGTTTGGTTGAATACTCGATATGCTTTTGAGTTTGATGCATAACCAAGAAATATACCAACATCACATCTTCTTTCAAACTTACCGAGCCTTTTCTTGCGGTAGATGTAGCACTTGCATCCAAAGAATCGAAAGTAGGAGATGTTGGGCTTTCTCCCAATGAGAAGCTCGTACGGGGTCTTTTGAAGTAGGTGATGTAGGTAGACCCTATTTGCGGCATGGCACGCTGTGTTGATTGCTTCGGTCCAAAACTTCTCCGACGTGTCGTAGTCATCAAGCATTGCTCTCGCAAGAGTGATGAGTGTCTTGTTCTTCCTTTTAACGACACCGTTTTGTTGAGGGGTGTATGTGGCCGAAAACTCATGCTTCACGCCTTCACGGTCACACCACTCCCCAATGTTGTAGTTCTTGAATTCGGTGTCGTTGTCACTCCGGACCTTGATGGTGGGAAGTTGAAATTCCCTTTGAGCGCGGTTGGCGAAGGTCTTGAACACTTCCGGAGTTTCACTCCTGTCACCTAAAAATAAAGTCCAAGCATAGCGAGAGTAGTCATCAACTATAACAAGACAATAGAGGTTACCGCCAAGGCTTTGATATGTGGACGGTCCGAAGAGGTCCATGTGGAGTAGCTCAAGTGGCTTGGAGGTTGACACCATTGTCTTCATTGAGTGGTGTGAAGCAACTTGCTTCCCGGCTTGACAAACGCTACAAAGCTTGTTCTTCTCAAATGTAACATCCTTCACGCCGGTCACCATCACAAGCTTGAATGACTTCTTGAGTTTGCTCATCCCTATGTGCGCTATGCGTCGGTGACATAGCCAACTCAAGCTTGTCTTAGTGAAGAGACAAGTGGTCAAGCTAGCATTCTTGTTGGAGAAGTCCACTAGGTAGAGGTGTCCATACCGAAATCCTTTGAAGACTATGTCTTGGCTTGTTTCACTACTCACAACAACATCATTTTTCTAAATGTGCATGTTAGTCCAAGATCACATAGTTGTGCAATAGAAAGTAAATTAAAGCTAAGTGACTTAACGTACAAAACATTAGAAATGGATAAGTCATTTGAAATAGCAATTTTACCTAACCCAATTACCTTGCCCTTAGAGTTATCACCAAAGGTGACTTGTTCATGATTGCCGGGGTTTTCTATGGTGGTGAACATACCATCATTGTCGGTCATATGTTGAGTGCACCCGCTATCGAGTACCCAATGCTTTCCTGCGGCTTTGTAGTTCACCTATACACAAGAATTCAATTTTTGACTTTATGCACCCAAGCCAACTTAGGTCCTTGTATGTGTGATACAAGTGTTTTTGGGACCCAAAGTTGCTTGGGGAGCTTCCCCTTCATGCCCTTCATGTCTTTGCCAATGAACCTTGCCTTCACCTTGCCATCTACTTTACTCAAGAGATAATAATGATCATTGAAAGTAGATTTGTAGTTAGTAGGCAATTTTGGAGAAGGTCGGTTAGGAAGAGGACACTCCCTTGTGTGGTGACCGGTGACCTCACAATGTTGGTAATAAGAACCAACTTCCTTAATGAAGCTTGTTCTAAGCTCCAGTGAGGGCACCTTTCCTTTGTTGGGCACCGGGAAGGATCCAAGTCCCCTCTTGTTGAAGGCCTTTGCTTGTTGGAAGAGGATTTCCTTGTGCTTGACTTCTCCTTTTAATAGTCTAGCCACACTAGTGCGGAGACTCTAAATTCTTCCAACAAGTCCTTCTCCCTAGTGTTCTCATTCAAAGGCAAAGACTTGTGCAAGACATTAGTGGCATGAGAAGTAATGGATATCTTATCATTAGGAGTTTGTTTCTTCATAGTTTTTAACTCTTGATCAAGCACTTCATAAGCAAGGTTAAGTGTTTGATGCTCTTGGATTAACTCATTGTGCTTTCCCAAGAGTGCTTGGTGGGCTAAGTCAAGCTCATGATGATCTAGCTTGATTTGAGCCTTATCCTCCTCAACTTGCTTGACATGGGATTTGAGCGTGTCATGCTCTTTAAGTATGCTTTCATACTTGTCAAGCAAATCGAGGTTAGCACTATCAAGTCTAGCACGAGTTTCTTCAAGAGATTTAACCTTACTCTTTTCCCTCTTAATGATAGCATGATATTCATTTAGTAAAGAAGTTAAATCATCGGGGGAAAGCTCATCATCGCTAGAGTCATCACATACCTTGGTGTTACCTTTCGCCATGAGGCACATGGGCGGTGGATGAAGAGGTGAGTCATCATTGTTGGCAATGGCGAGGGCGGCCAAGCTTTCTTCTTCTGCTTCACTCTCTTCATCACTTGTTTCTTCGTTGGTGACCCATTCATTTGCCTCACACATGAACACCTTTTGTGGGCCATTTCTCTTCTTTGGGAAGAGCTTTGCCTTCTTGCCCTTGTCATGCTTCTTCTTCCCAAAGGATCTTGGTTTAGGTTTGGCCTCTTCTTCATCATTTTCACTATCTTCAAGCTTGCGATGCTTGCTCTTGTAGTTCTCTCTTCTTTTGTCCGGTTTTGGACAATCATAGGAGATGTGTTTGTCGGCGGTTGGAGCCAGCAGATCTCCCTACACTACTAAAGTGATAGGGGAGTTTGCTGTTCGGTGTGGGCGCGCAGAGATTCAAGAAAATGAATTGGAGTTTGACACAGGAGACACAAGAATTTACGTGGTTCGGGCCGCCTGAGCGTAATACCCTACTCCACGGGTGTGTTTGTGTTGTATTAGCAGTAAGAGCTTGCCACGAGTGTATGGGGTGAGTGAGTTCGTTCGTGAACGTCCCGAGTGTATCGTCGGCCTGTCCTTTTATAGTACAAGGGCAGGCCGTTAGAAGCTAGCATGGCCCGACATGTGGCCCCAGCGGTTACTAGTATTGATACACGCTTAATTGCTCTTAATGATCCTGTAACGGGCTTTGACAGCACCGTTACTGGTGTTAAGGTTGTCTGTTTAAGTGTCATTAATATGGCATTAATGACACTTAATCGGGTCTTGAAGTACTTGGCTCTGCTTTGAAGATCCGGAGCCGTTACAGGGTCTTCCAGAGGTTAGAAGCTGAAGATCCGACGATTGGACACGTGGCAGCTCCGGAGCTTGCTGTGGGAAACAGGTAGCTCTGGGGCTACCAGACATGTGTCAGGTCCGGAGCTTCTCTCGGTCTGGGGTTAAGTCCGGAGGTGCCGTTTCGGTACGTGGCCCGGAGCTTCCCCCTTGTGGGCGGTAGCTCCGGTTTGGTTGTACACGTGGCGACCCAGGGATTAACCATGTTGGAGAAGCGGGTCCGGTTATGTCTGACATGTGGGCCTCCGAGGATCTTCAAACCAAGTAGATGGCTTTCCTTTGAGATCTTTGTAACCTCAAGGGGTGTACGGTTTTTAGGGTACCGACAGTGGCCTTGATCACCACAATTGTAGCAAGTCTTGTGATCATCTCTCCTTGGTAGAAATGCTTTCTTCTTGGGATCAAAGGTGTATCCCTTCTTGGTAATCTTGGAGTTCAAGCGTGAGAACTTTCTTATCATCAATGCAAGCTCATCACCATCATATTCACTTGATACTTGCTCTTCTTCACTTGAGCTAGGCTCAACTACCTTCTTCTTCTTGAGGCTTGTTTTCTTGGTGGAGGCCTTTAGAGCAATTGTTTTTGAAGATGATTGCTCCATCATCCCAAGCACACTCATCTCATGAGCGTGAATTTCTCCAATGAGCTCTGAAACTTCAATGTGGTCAAGAGACTCTGAAACTTCAATGTACCGACAGTGGCCCCCTGGACCTACCTCCGAGGGAGATCACTGGGGTGAAGTTATTCCGTCGGAGGTGGGTCCATCCTCGCGACTCTTGAATTGAGTCTTCAAGGGTCTTTGAAGGTGCCGTTGGCAGGGATTTATAGTTAGATCCCGCCGCGTGGCGCACTTCGTGCGGCAGATGAGATCTTTGACGTGCGGATCTCACACAACTGAAGGTCACCGGTTCCCGATACGAAAACCGTATCGGTTCCGCACGCCTTGTCAGGCCACCGCCTTTGGGTTTCCCGCCTCGTGATGACAAGTGTTCGCCTGGGTAAGAGCCTCGACTTGATCGTCGTGGTGGTCTCGGGCCCTCTTGTCATCGGCTGGGTGAAACTTTTGAATAGTGTCTTCAACTTCCGTGCGGTTTCCATCCAAGCGTTGCGAGGGCTTACTTAAGAAGGAAAGCACGCTCCGTCGAGAGTTCTTTACGCCTCTCATTTGATCTTGCGCTCAAACTTCCAACTCGTGCTTCGCTCTTCTTCTCCTGCCTAGCCGTGCCGCGATGGAGTTGGGTCTCTGCGAGAGTCGCTTGAAGACCGACGGCGATTTGAAGAAGGTCCGGGCCCTCATGGGGTGGTCCTCGGACTTATTCAACCGTTTGGTCCGTGCCGGCGGAGAACTCCCCTTTGAGAAGGAGCGCGCCGGCGAAATGGTGTACTTTTCCTCGTACGCCATGGTGGGGTTGATCCCACCTTTTTCTTCCTTCTTCTTGATGCTGCTAGACTTCTATGGTCTGCAGCTATACCACCTTGGCCCTCACTCCATTCTCCTCGTGTCTATTTTCGTCCACTTCTGTGAGATGTGGGTGGGCATCCCTCCCTGCATCGAACTCTTCCGGGCCTTCTTCACTGTCCACACCACCGGCCGGAGCAATGAGTACCTTGGCTTCTACTACTTCGTGAAGCGCAAGAAGTGCCCATTCAAGTACCTCCGGTCGTTCCCTTCCGGGAAGTGGGATGACTGGAAGAAAGATTGGATAGTCGTCAGGGTGGAGGAGCACGAGAGGTTGGAGCTGCCCGACAGTCTGCCCGGCATCGACACGACGATCTGGAGTGAAGATCTGGTGCTGGCGGAAGCTTTCAACCCCGCCTTGACCAGGATCCGCCAATGCGTGGAGGGAGGATTGACTCCTCATGCGGTATTTTGCAATTTCCTGGTCAACAGGTGGGCGCCGCTAAAGAGGAGGGAGAAGCTCGCTTGAGCCCTCAACAGCGTGATGGACGAGGACCGGGTTGAGACCGGGTTGAAGTCCAACATGGTGGGGAAAACCTTGGAGTTCCACCTCAAGAAATTCCAGCACGGCATCGACGTCGACGGTGATGATTTGAATCCACCGTCGGCCTTTCTCCCTCTGAACGTGGAAGTGGAGTTCAGCAGGGAGCTCCGGCGGAAGATGCCCGCACTTGACGACCTTGGTGTCGTCGAGAGAAGATCAACCACCTGGGTGGCGATCCCCGGAATTCCCGAAGATGGCTCCGTCCCTGCCCCACAGCTGAGGGTCGATGTCGTTGGCAAGGGCAAGGAGCTGGTGGATGAGCCGGAGAGCCAGAAGAGGAAGCTGCAACATGCCGACGGAAGGTCCGTCAGGTCCGCTACTTCCGCCTCGATTCCTTCTCCCCAGAGGGGAAGATCTTCTACCACCGTGGCGACTGTCCCCGTAGTGGGGTCCTTCTGGAACGATATCGTTCCTGCAGTGGGGTCCTCCCGGAGTGCGTCTGTTCCCGTGGTGGGATCCTCCTGGGGTGCTAGCTCCGGGCGCACGACTCCGGCACCTGGGATGGTGGGAGCCTCCAGGTCCGGGGGTTCTTCCCGATCGAGGAGAGCCTCGACCCGGGAAACGCCCGTGGCTGCGACAAGTTCTGGTGGGCCTTCTGGAGCTTCTACGCCGACTGTGGCCAGCCCGGAACGTCCAAGAAAAAGGTTCCGCGCAAGCTGGTGCGGAAGCCTTCCAAGGTAATTTTTAATCTTTACCTTGGTTAACTATTAATTGTAGCAACTGTTTGTTAATTTTCTTCGTTCATCATCTGCAGCGTCCCCAAGAAGGGGAGTGAAGCTCCACCCTCAGCCACAGTGTCTGAGGCTGTGAGGGTGGGAGCTTCTGCTCCTGTCCCGGTGCCGCCTCAAGTGGTGGCTGAGGCTACGACAGCTCCGGCGCCGGCTGTCGTGGTCATGGACCTCGACTCGTCCCCAGAAGCTCCCGTGGTAGCACCGGACCACGGGAGTGAAGACACGCCGGCGGCACCTGTCCCGGAGGTTGAAGCTTCGGGTCCTGGTGCTGCGATGATTGAAGCTCCTGCTGTTGAGCCGGAGGAAGTAGTAGTCCCGGCCTCGGAGCCGGAAATTGCCGAAGCCCCAGCGGTTGAGCCGGAGATGACTGAAGCCCCGGCATGCGAGCCGGAGGTCGAGGTAGTTCCGGCAGTTGAGCTGGCTACCTCCAAAGCACCGGTCGCTGAGCTGGTTATTGTTGGAGCTCCGGTCACAGGGCCGGTCGAAGTTGAAGATCTTCCGGCTCCTGAGCCGGTGGTTGAAGATCTTCTGGCTCCTGAGCCGGTGGTTGAAGAGGAGATGGAGCTCGAGCCTCCTTCGGAAGAGGTGCCCAGACCGCAGCCAGTAGCATCTCCTGCTCTGGAAGCGACGACATCGGAGGTACCTGCGGCCGAGCCGGAGTGCCCAAGCGAAGTCACTGGCCCCCTGCCCGAGGAGGTGAATGAATACTTGGCGGCGGGGCCTTCTTCAATGGCGACTGAGGTCATCCCGGAGGACGTTCCTAGTGCCTTGGAAGCTCAGGGGTCCACTCTCGTAGAGTGGTACCCAGTTTTTGTATGTGAAGACCCGCTGGAACCAGCGGAGGAGACCCCAGCAGGTCCGGAGCCCATCCCGCTGTCGATGTCTATCGACAACGCCTGCTCCAGTCTGCGTCAAGTCCAATTGGCCTTCTTCCACGACAGCAAGGCTCTTGAAGAGGAGCGCCAAACCCTTAGGTGGTGGCGTAACCGACTCTACTTTGAGACCAAGCTGGCGCAGTCGAGGCTAGCGGATGACAAGGAGTGGATCAAGCGGGAGAAGATCTGCCTGGAGTACTGGGGCAAGTTGCTGGATGACAGGGAGAGCATGACTCGGGCCCTCGACGCTCAATCTCAGTAGATTTACAATCAGGCCAAAGCAGCCAACAGTGCGGCCGAGGAACGCCATGAAAGGCTAGAGGTCATTAACACTGCACTCATCAAGCACCGAGAGGCACTTGAAGAGAGGGAGAAACGGCTCGAGGTTGAAGAGCAGAAACTCCTTGAGCTGCGGGATGATGTCCTGAGGAGGGAAGAGGAGCTTGCCGAGAAAGTAGCTCTGGGTGACAAGGGCCTCGAGGAGCGCACCAAGAAATTGGAAGAGCGCTGCCAAGAGGAAGAGGAGAAGACCTGGGTGCGAGGGCAGGAACTCTATGAATACGAGTGTGCCCTTGTTGCCCGGGAGAAAAAAGTGAATGCTAGGGAGAAGGACCTGGTTGATCGCCGGAACAAGATCCACCTCCAGGAGGAGGAGCTCGGAAGACTCGAGAGGCGGGTTGCTGAAAAGATTCAGCAAAACGCCAAAGAAGTTGAGCGCCTCGCCCGTGAGAATTCCGAACTGACGGCGGCCAGGAGATCCCTGGAAGAGATGAAGAGCTTGAGGACTGCGGACTCCCTACAGATTTGGGAGTTCCTGGGCAAGGCCAACGACGCGCTGACGCTGATGGGTTTCAGCCCCGTGCGCCCGGATGATCCGGAGCCGGAGTCAGACCTTGCGCTGCAGGCGTTGAGCGTAGCAGGTAGCAAGCTCTCCAAGGTGGGCGATGTCATCGCGGACCAACTGGAGGTTGAAGGGCAATCCCTGGCGAGGAACGTCACAGAGTATGTGCTGATGTGCTACACCAGCCGGAACTCCCAATTTCCACTGGACCCGGTGCTTGAAGGCCCCGTTGAAGGAGAAGGCGAAGCTACCAGAGCCAGCGTATCGGAGGTCGCCCAGAAGGTCGCCCAGTTCTTCCATAGGGTCTAGGACCATCTCTGTAGTTCTCACTTGTATTTTCTCTTCTTCTTCCTCAATTTTATAATCCCTTGTCTCCAGATGTAATCTCTTGTCTCCAGATAAATGAAATCCCCAAATTTTTGCGAATTTCACTTTTTGTCTTCAACACTTTTATCTTCACTTGGCCCCCTGGTAGATGTACACAATTTGATTGTGAACATGTACCAAAAGGATATTTTGTTTTGTTGAAGACTCATTTGCTCCGAACTTGTAGAATTTAGGTCCGAAGTCTTCGATAGTGAAGGCCCCCTGAGGTTGTCGGGGCTTAAAAGCTCCGGCATTGTCCATCGCTGGAGCTTGATAGCTCCGGCAATAGCCTCTATCAACACGTAGAGCATCGATAGTTTGTCCTCCGGGGTGTCGGAGCTTAGTAGCTCCGGCAGTGACATTTGCCAACACTTGGTTTGTTGGCAGCAGACTCCATTTACGGGGTCTTCTCACCATCTTATATTCAGCATCGACGGTTGGTCCCCTTAGGGGAGTCAGAGCTTATTTAGCTCCGGCTTTTCTCCATCAACGTAGACTTTATTTTTCCTGCACACTTAAGTCAAGAAAAATAGTAAAATTTGTTCCTTGTCTATAATTTTGTCGCGGCTTACGATTCTCAAGAAGACTTTAAGTTGAACGCGATTTTAAATACAACCGGATGTGTTGTATTTTCTTCTAGGTTCAACTGTCCATGGACCCGCCTTACTTCGGCCTGCTGAGGTGTAGGTAGAGTGGCGTACTTAGGGTGCTTGACCAGGCTAAGTCGATAGCACACTCCAGCCCTAGATTGGCTTGGCGGCTTTCAGGCGAGTTGGCCATGAACGATATTTGAATCCAAAAGAACTGACAATACAACTCGAATCGTATATAAACTGGTCGAACTAAAATTTCTTAAGAATTGCACGTCTTTGTTATAGACAAGAAAGAGAAAAATAAAAATGTTGAGCCTATACAAAATAAATGCACGTGGAGTCTATTTCACATGAAGATGTCTTTCATTATAGGTCCGGGGTACAGGGGAAACAAGTACACTCTTAGGGTACGGAACCAGACTAAGTGTCATTTCCCATTTGACCCAAGGTAGTTAGCTGCACTTTTAGTCCTGAGACTGTGACAAGTGTTGCATGAGCTTTGCGGACCTTTCGGGAAAGGTCCGGCTGCTCTCCCGGAGGAACTACCCGACTCTGTGCAATGACTCTATAACATACACTCCAAGTTACTCAAGACTCACCTCCGTTGTATTAAGTGTAGAACTTACGGAGGTGCTCGATGTTCCAAGGATTTGGGAGAGGTGTCCGATCCTCGGTAGCCAAGCGAACGCTTCCGGGACGGGATACTTTAATCACTCGGAAGGGCCCCTCCCAGCCGGGGGAGAGTTTGTTTAACCCTTCTCTGGATAGTATTCTCCGTAGCACCAGATCGCCTTCCTCGAGCTGTCGGTTGTGTACATGCCGCTGGTGATAACGCCGTAGAGCTTGACGATATCGGGCATTCCGAACAATTGCTTGGCACCTTCCCTCCTCAAGGAGGTCTAGGTCTTCACGTCGGAGCTGGTCCTGCGCGGCTTCGTCGAAGGTCCAGACCCGGAGTGAACCCAAGGTGATTTCCGGAGGAAGGATTGCTTCAGCTCCGTACACCAGGAAGAAGGGTGTCTCTCCAGTTGACCGGTTTTTAGATGTCCTGTTGGCCCATAAAGTGGGCAGAAGCTCTTCGATCCAGTTGGCTCCATGTTTCTTCAAGTGCTCATAGGTGCGCGTTTTGAGTCCTTTAAGGATTTCTGCATTTGCTCTCTCGGCTTGGCCATTGCTGGCTGGGTGAGCTACGGAGGTGTAGCAAACTTGTATACCGAGGTCTTCGCAATATCCTTGGAATGTTGAGCTTGTGAATTGAGTCCCATTATCAGTGATGATTTTCTTTGGGACTCCAAATCTGCTTACAATGGATTGCAGAAAGTTGATAGCAGATTGCTTGTTGATTGTCACAACTGGAGTTGCTTCCGGCCACTTGGTGAACTTGTCAATGGCGATGTACAGGAACTTGTAACCTCCGACGGCTCTTGGGAAAGGTCCTAAGATGTCCATCCCCCACACGGCAAAGGGCCATGTAGGAGGTATCATTTGTAAGGGCTGAGCTGGTGTATGAATTTGCTTTGCATGAAATTGGCATGCTTCACATTTCTTCACCAGCTCAGTGGCATCCTGGAGCGCTGTAGGCCAGTAGAAGCCATGCCGAAAGGCTTTTCCGACCAGCGTGCGGGAATATGCGTGGTTCCCACACTCGCCTCCATGGATTTCTGCGAGAAGTTCGCAGCCTTCTTCCCTTGTGATGCACCGCATTAGGACGCTGTTGGCACCGCGCCGGTAGAGATCCCCTTCTACCAGCGTGTATCTTTTAGCCAATCTGACTACCCGGTCAGCGGATACATCATTGTCAGGAAGGATGTTATCTTTCAAGTAGCTCCGGATCTCCGAGATCCATGCATCGGAACTAGCTTGAGCTTTTGAGTCTTGCGTGCTGGGTTGCTCGAAGCTCCCGGCAGCACCTACGACCCTTGATGGCTGCCATGGTAACAGGGCCATCGGGACCGTCAGCTTCGGGATGCTGATCTCGCCCCCTTCGCTCAGTTCTGCAGGCTGAGCTGTTGGTTTTGACAACCTCCGGACAAAGATTCCGTCAGGAGCCGGAGCTCCAGTTGACGCTTTGGTCGAGAGCTCATCAGCTTCAGCATTATGAGCACGCTGAACATGGTGGAGATCTAGGACTTCAAAGTCCTTCTGAAGCCTCTGGACTTCAAGGAGGTAAGCAGCTAGCTGGAGATTATTGCAGGAGCATTCACCCTTCACCTGCTTGATGATGAGCTGTGAATCTCCTTTGACCAGCAGTTGCTTGACACCATATGACAGTGCCACCTTTAGTCCATAGATGAGTGCTTCATACTCTGCCATGTTGTTGGTTGCCTTGAAGTCAAGGTGTACCATGTATTTTACCTTCTCCCCAGTCGGTGCAAGGAGAAGGATTCTAGCTCCGGCCCCCTGCTTCTGCATGGAGCCGTCGAAGTAGAGGGTCCAGTGAGGCTCGGTGAAGGTTGGAGCTTGATGCTCCATCTTCTGCTCACTGGGACCCCCAGGGTTTGATGGAGAGGGATTCCATTCTGCCACAAAATCTACCAACGCTTGACTCTTGACTGCTTGTCTTGAAATAAATTCAAGATCAAATTCAGCCAATTCCGTTGCCCACTTTGCAATATTCCCAGTTGAATTGGGATTATGCAAGATTGCTCGAAGTGGGTAGGAGGTCACCACCGAGACTTTGTGAGCTTGGAAGTAATGTCGAAGCTTCCTGGAGGCAATAAGAACTGCATATAGCAGCTTATGCACCTCTAGGTATCGAGTCTTGGCATCATGTAATACTTCACTAATGAAGTATACCGGGCGTTGAATGGTCCGGACCCTCCCGGGGGGGGGGGTCCGGGGCTTCCTCTTCATTGATCCGGATCCTTTCGGAGGGGTCCGGATTTTCTTCGGGGACCTCCGGGTTCTGGCTGGAGGAACCCGGAGCTTCTTCAGAAATGACCTGGACCCTCCCGGAGGGGTCTGGGTCTCCTGAAGTGACTTCTTGTGGGTTCGAATCTGGGAGCTGGGACCCAGACTCGCTTTCAGGAACCTCCAGACCTTCCCGAAGGGGTCTGGATTCCTGAGTATGGGGTAGTTCCGGTCTCTCCGCAACTAGAACCATACTGACGACTTCGTCAGTAGCTGAAATGTAAAGCAACAAAGGCTCACCAGGGTTCGGAGCTACCAGAATTGGTAGGGTGGTGAGGAACTATTTCAGCTCCTGGAATGCCTTCTCTGCTTCTTCGGACCATTGGAATGGTCCGGACTTCCTCAATAACTTGAAGAAGGGGAGTGCCCGTTCCGCCAGTCTTGATATGAACCGGCTGAGGGCTGCTAGACATCCAGTTAACTTTTGGACGTCTTTGATGCGGGTTGGTGGCCGCATGTCTTCAATGGCTTTTATCTTTGCCGGATTAGCTTCTATGCCTCGGTGACTTACCAAGAAACCAAGAAGTTTTCCGGAGCTAACCCCGAATACGCACTTATCCGGGTTTAGCTTTGTGCGGGTGGCCCGCAGCTTGTCGAAGACAGCCTGCAAGGTGTCGAGGAGTGACTCCTTGTTCCTGACCTTGACCACGATGTCATCGACGTACACTTCCACTACGTCTCTAATGAGTTCTTCAAAAGTTTTGTACATAGCTCGTACAAAAGTTGAAGCTGCATTCTTGAGTCCAAAGGGCATGGCTGTGTAACAGTACAATCCATCTACTGTGATGAATGAAGTATGCTCTTCATCCTCCCTAGACATCCTGATTTGATGATACCCAAAATATGCGTCTAGGAAACACAGTAATTCAAACCCGGAGGTGGAATCCACCATCTGATCTATTCTAGGTAGTGGGAATGGATCTTTTGGACATGCCTTATTTAGTGTGGTGTAGTCAATGCACATCTGAAGCTTCCCGCTGGCCTTGGGCACAACGACTGGGTTCGCCAGCCATTTTGGATGGAAGACTTCTCGGATGAATCCGGCTTCGAGTAGCTTCTTCACTTCTTGTCGGATGAAGTTCTGCCGCTCTACGGATTGCTTCCGAGGCTTCTGATGCACAGGCTGGGCATCGGGGTAGATCTTCAAATTGTGCTCAATCACTTCCCTGGGGATCCCAGGCATTTGTGACGGTTGCCAAGCAAACACGTCAACGTCAGCCCGGAGGAAAGTGATGAGCGCGAGTTCCTATTTGTCGTTCAATCCTCCCAATATACGGGTGGTCTGAGCGACATTGGAACCAATTTGGACGACTTTGACGGGAATGTCGGTGTCGCCGCTTGGCTGCACACGAGGTGCAGAGGTCGAGCCTCGTTGACGAATGCTCGGGGTTTTCGGAGCTTGCTCCTGCCTGGAGTCCTCCTCTTGCGCCGTGGTGAGTGCGTGGAGTTCTTCCAGAGCAGTTACTCCGACGGTGCGATCTCCGCGGATCCAGAGAACGCCTACTGGTGTTGGCATCTTCAACACCAGGTATCCATAATGAGGAGCTGCCATGAATTTGTATAGGGCAGGTCTACCCAAGATGGCATTGAATGGTAAGTTGATCTGAGCGACATCGAAGACCAACTTCTCGGTGCGATATTTCTCCCGGGTCCCGAAGGTAACGGGGAGAGTAATAGCTCCGAGTGGGGTAATGGCCCCCGGACCTACTCCGGAGAAAGGTCGAGAGGGATGGAGATCCGAAGGTCGGAGCTGAAGCTTAGTGAAAGCTTCGAAGCTGATGAGGTTAAGCCCCGAACCTCCGTCTACCATGACATGGTGGAGCTGGATGTTGTTGATGGTAGGAGATACCATCAAAGGTAACTGACCTGCTCCAACCATGCTCTGCGAGCAATCAGAAGCATCAAAAGTAATGGAGGTGTCCATCCACTTTCGATGAGGTTCCGGCCTAACTGTAGGGGCTACAGCAGCCATATCCCGTCGCATAGTCTTGATGACGCGACGAGAGGTGATATCCCATGACCCACCGAAAATGGTGTTCATGGTCTTCCGACGCTCGTTGTCGGAGACGTCAGAATCATCATCGACGGAGGTGTAAACGGCCTTCAGGACCTTTTTGGGATCCTGAAACCCTAACTCCTCTTCAGTCGGAGCTTCGTTGACCTTTTGTTTTCCTTCCCTCTGTCGGAAAGGAGATCCTTCCCGGCGCTTGTTGTAACGCTCGGCAAGGTTTTGGACCTCCCGGCAGTCTTCCAAACCGTGGATGCCCGTTTTGTGAATAGGACACCACACTTTGGGTTTGCCACCATCTTCGGAAGACGGTCGAGGTCGCTTCTCGGGGCGTGGCCCCCGGCCACTCGGAGTTGCAGCAGCTGCAATGTTGGATGTGTCGGCCGACGACTTTTTTTTGCCGTTGGTCTTCTTTTTCTTCTTGCCACCCCCGGAGGTAGCGGCTTCTTCTTTGGAGGATTTCTTGTGATCCTCCGAGGCTGGTTTGGAGTGCATTTCACGGCCCTCCGTAGCTCTGGCACATTTGTCTGTCAGGCTGAAGAGTTCCGTGACGCTGGTGATCTCCTTGATCGCCACCTTCTCCAACATCTTCTTGTCTCGTACGCCCTGTATGAATGCCACAATGACAGAAGCGCTAGAGATAGAAGGGATAGTGTTTCGTACCTGAGAGAACCTTTGGATGAATGACCGCAAAGATTCTCCCCCTTTTTGCACGACCGCGAAAAGGTCTAGTTTAGTGCCTGGTCGGGTGTATGAACTCCCGAAGTTGGCAGTGAACTGACGGCATAGCTCCTCCCAACTGTTGATAGAGTTGGGTGGAAGGCTCATAAACCAGGACCTGGCAGTCCCAGTTAAGGCCACTGGAAAATAATTGGCCATCACGGCCTCGTTTCTCCAGCTGCTAAGATTGCAGTGGAGTATATCTGAAGAAATTCGGCGGGGTTGACAGTCCCGTCGAATTTTTCTAGCAGGTGAGTCCGGAACTTCTGTGGCCATCTAACCATGCGCAGGTGCATGGCTAGGGCTGAACAGCCTCCTCCTACTCCTTCAAGAGTAGAAAGGTCCTGAGCTTCCCGTCTTTCACGGGCACGCTCAATATGGACCCGGCCATTCTGCTGGCGGTATCGGCGATCAAGCTCCGCCCGGAGGTCATGAGTCGAGAGCCTGGATACCGTGTGAGTGCGTCGAGCCCCGAAAGGCAACGACGTCACTTGTTGGGATGCAGCACGTCTCCTACTATTGGAGACGTGCGGACCAAGTCTTCCGGATAAAGTCCGCCGCTGCGACGAGGCTCGTCCCGAAGGAGGAGGACCCTGGTTGTTGAGGCGTTCGGCTGCTGCTGCAACCAAATGCTCCACATCGGCCCTCCACTGCTCCAGTGCATCCCGAGATGCATCCGGAGGTGGTGGACGTTGGAGAAGAGCACGCGCTGCATGGAGCGCGTGTTCCGGGTTGTCGTGATTTGCCGACGCAGTAAGCGACGCCTGCACACCATCACGTTGCCCAGCACGATTTGCTGGAGAAGACGGTGGTGGTGGGAGTGTGACTCCTGCTGGTGGCTGCCTGTTGGAGGGATTGCCCCCAACAGCTTGAGCAGCAGGTTGACCGTTGGATGATCCAGCAGCTGAGTTCACCATCCTTGAAATCTCAGGCGCCCCTACCTGGCGCGCCAACTGTCGGCGGTTGGAGCCGGCAGATCTCCCTACACTACTAAAGTGATAGGGGATTTTGATGTTCGGTGTGGGCGCGTGGAGATTCAAGAAGGTGAATTGGAGTTTGACACAGGAGACACAAGAATTTACGTGGTTCGGGCCGCCTGAGCGTAATACCCTACTCCACGGGTGTGTTTGTGTTGTATTAGCAGTAAGAGCTTGCCACGAGTGTATGGGGTGAGTGAGTTCGTTCGTGAACGTCCCGAGTGTATCGTCGGCCTGTCTTTTTATAGTACAAGGGCAGGCCGTTACAAGCTAGCCTGGCCCGACATGTGGCCCCAGCGGTTACTAGTATTGATACACGCTTAATTGCTCTTAATGATCCTGTAACGGGCTTTGACAGCATCGTTACTGGTGTTAAGGTTGCCTGTTTAAGTGTCATTAATATGGCATTAGTGACACTTAATCGGGTCTTGAAGTCCTTGGCTCTGCTTTGAAGATTCGGAGCCGTTACAGGGTCTTCCGGAGGTTAGAAGCTGAAGATCCGACGATTGGACACGTGGCAGCTCCGGAGCTTGCTGTGGGAAACAGGTAGCTCCGGGGCTACCAGACACGTGTCAGGTTCGGAGCTTCTCCCGGTCTGGGGTTAAGTCCGGAGGTGCCGTTTCGGTACGTGGCCCGGAGCTTCCCCCTTGTGGGCGGTAGCTCCGGTTTGGTTGTACACGTTGCGACCCAGGGATTAACCATGTTGGAGAAGTGGGTCCGGTTATGTCTGACATGTGGGCCTTCGAGGATCTTCAAACCAAGTAGATGGCTTTCCTTTGAGATCTTTGTAACCTCAAGGGGTGTACGGTTTTTAGGGTACCGACAGTGGCCTTGATCACCACAATTGTAGCAAGTCTTGTGATCATCTCTCCTTGGTAGAAATGCTTTCTTCTTGGGATCAAAGGTGTATCCCTTCTTGGTAATCTTGGAGTTCAAGCGTGAGAACTTTCTTATCATCAATGCAAGCTCATCATCATCATCTTCACTTGATACTTGCTCTTCTTCACTTGAGCTAGGCTCAACCACCTTCTTCTTTTTGAGGCTTGTTTTCTTGGTGGAGGCCTTTAGAGCAATTGTTTTTGAAGATGATTGCTCCATCATCCCAAGCACACTCATCTCATGAGCGTGAATTTCTCCAATGAGCTCTGAAACTTCAATGTGGTCAAGAGACTCTTTTTGGAGCATGGAGTTGATGATGTTGTAATTTGGCTTGGGAAGGAGCATGAGGATCTTGCGGTTGATGCCAAGAGAAGCAATGTCAAGAGCATTAATTTCTTCAATAAGTACATTCAAGTGAGAGAACATCTCATTGACATTTTCATGAGGTAGCATCTTAAATTCATCATATTTTTCTTTAAGCATGTGATATTTAAGTTCCTTGACTCGAGAAGAACCCTCATGAATCTCTATTAGGCAAGCCCAAATTTCACAAGCTTTTTCTTTACTAGCAATTCTAGCAAACACATCTTGACTAATACATTCATAGATTGCATTCCTAGCTTTAGCATCCCATTTAATTTGATCACCAACATAGTTGTGTTCTCCAAACCCCGCGTGGGTCGCTTCCTATACTTCGGGAGCAATAGCCTCTAGATAAGCGCGCATGCATGCTTTCCAATAGGCAAAGTTCTTGCCCTCGAAGATAGGAACCGAACCCCCAACCTTGGCCATTTTAGCTCTCTAGCGGTGAAGCTAGAATGATCCTATGAGCAACCTTGCTCTGATACCAATTGTAAGGATCGAATGCCCAAGAGGGGGGGTGAATTGGGCTTCTTTTTTTAAAAATCTAAGCAATAGAACTTAATTCCTAAAAGCCCAATTCCCTACGCAAATAATCTATGCATTGAAGTAAATAGCAACTTCGCGGAATATAGAATGCATAAATGTAAGGGAGAGGAAGAGGATGCAAACTCCCGAGGAGACACGAGGATTTATCCCGTGGTTCGGCAAGATCGTCAAGATCTTCCTACATCCACGTTGTGGCACCCACCAAAGGGTATAGCCACACCCAAGTCACGGAGACGAGGGATCTCCACTATTCTTGTCCGTTTGCCAACCTCGGCAAGGTGGAGCTCAAGCCTTGTACAACTTCGACCCTCCGGGCTTCCACAAATGCCTTGGCAAGCTCCGGAAGTCTCTCACAGTTACAAACACCAAGGGGCACTCCCTTGAGGCTCTCACCTAGAGATTCCACTCACCCAGAATGGAGGCACACAAGCTCTCTCTCTAGCTAGTTCTAGCCTATCTCTTAGTGTGTATGTGGTCGAAATGATGTAGAAGTGATGACTCTTGGTCTTGAACGCTTGTGGATGTGTAGAGAATGTCCGGTGATCAAGACTTGTCGAAATGACCGGTTTAGGGGGTATTTATAGCCAGCCTCCACGAAATAGCCGTTGGAAAAGTAGGCTGATATAACTTTTCTGCGAACACCGGATGATCCGATGTCTCCCCTTTAGTTATCATCAGTCAAGTTTACTTTAGCTGACGTCATTGTGTCAGATATGACTGTTGTTAGACCGATGTTGCACTTGTCTTCTCATCGGATGATCCGGTGGCTCTTCCTCCAGAATTGACTAAAACTTGATGCTTACCGGAGTGATTGACCGACGTGTATATTTCTGTACATCGGATGATCCGGTGCTACACTTGGTCCAAGGATATTACAAACTGTACTGATGGACCGATGTAGCCTAGCCCTTAACATCGGATGATTCGATGAGTGCTTTGTTCTGAGGCCTTTTTCTTCTGCTGAACCAACTCGACCGACGTGTTGTTCTCTGGAAACATCGGTTGATCCGGTGAGTTGATTTTGTTTGCTTCGAGTTGTTTCTAAGTGATGCTTTTGTGTCTTGCTCAAGTGACCTCTTAGACTTTGTTGGAAATATATTTCTGATGATTGTCAAGCATTAAGTGTCATTGATTGTGGTTGAATGACTTTGTCATAAGAGCTTTTACTTCTTGTCTTCATATCATTGATTTGATCTCATAAATTGATTATTTAGGTGTCTCCAATGACATATTGATTTCATTTGATTGAGTGATTATGAGAGACCTTGCATCCACAAATTCATTAGTAAAGTCCAATGGTTGTCATTAATCACCGAAACCATACCTCATGGGGGCCTAGATGCTTTCAAAAGCTAACAATGCTGATTTAAAGATAAAAAAGATATAAAAATAATGCTCGAATAACTGTTATATCAATAGATATAGAGGTATTTTCGATACTTTGAACATAAATGATCATTTTAAGAAGTTTATAAATCCAAATATACTTTAAAATTTTATAGATCTAAATGACATCTCTACAAGTTCAGAGATAGTAATAAAGTCCTGCAGCACATTTCATCTGCAACCGGCTAGCACGAACCACGAAGCCAAAGATTCCAAAAATAGTCAAACCCCATGTCAAGATTGCCACCCACTCACCAACCCTAACTGAATACGTATATTTATATTAAATTCAAATAATCCCACGAAATAATGAACGAAATCGTATCGTATTAGCAACTACCCTCTCCTAGTTCAGCTTAATCTCCGTCCGTCCCTTAACAACCCCCGCCGACGAACGGACAGTCCCGGTTATTTGCGTAAACGCCCCGGATAGTTGCGGCTTCACCGCCAGGCGCCAGGTCTCGCCAAGCGGTCTCGCCGTCGCGTGGCGTGGCTCCCGCGGACGCCGATGCCGATGCTAATGGCGACCGGATCGGACGACGCATTGGCAGCGCGCGCGGAGGTGGTCGGCTCCAACCACCTGCGGCCGCGCCGCGGGCCCCCGATCCCCGCGCCGTCGCCCGCGGTCGGCAAGCCGCTGCCGTCCGGCGCCGTGCCGCGGCACTCGTACGTGTTCGACGGCGAGGGCGGGTTCGCCGAGGCGCCGTGGGGGCTGGCAGCCGCGGGGTCCACCGACCGGCCGGGGGAGTTCACGTGGCACCACATCGAGCTCCCCCGCGCAGCCGCGGGGCCGGGCGCGGCGGCACCGGCGAAGCCGCTCCACCACGCGCAGGCGCTGATCGAGCTGCTCTGTCCGCCGCTCACGCTGCAGGAGATCCTCGCGCTCGTCGCCACGGGCCCGCACTGCGCCGCCGTGGCCACCGGCGCCGACGGGGACTCCTCCACCTCCGGCGGCGGGGGCGCACTCCTGCTCCGGGCCAGCTCGCCGGGCCCCGTCGGGAGCGCCTACGCGCTCCGCCTCGCCGCGCGGGTCACCGAGACCTCCGTCGTCACCGTGTCCGTCGGCGGCGTCCCGCGGCTGGCGTTCGGGACCACGCAGGCATCGCTGCTCTCCGAGGTGCCGCTCGGCGTCGTCGCCCCCTCTCTCTCCGACGAGGGCCACGGCGGGGGGCGCGCCGTCGACGGCGGCGTCGTCATCGAGGAGCGCCTGCTCGAGTCGCTGCTCGCGATGAACCACGCTGACGGCGCGCACACCGACAACCCGGTCCCGCGGACGGTGTCCAACCTCCTCGTCCACGTCCTCGGCACGCACGTCGACCACGTCCACGACATTGTCACGCGCCTCGAGATGGACCTGGACAGCATCGAGCTGCAGCTCGACAAAGGTACGCAGCGCGAGCTCCGAGGTTGCTTTCTCGGTTGGCAATGTTACCTAAATTTCCGTTCCGTCACCATCTCTCATCCGGATAAAGGAATTCGCTTTGCTGTATACGCCTATGCCTTTGCCCTTTGCGGTTGGTGATGAAAGAAAAAGGTTGCCGTCCAATTGCATGATTTCTTTGCTATTGACAGTTTTGTAAAAAGTTTAACTTTGATCAAACCTACAAAACCTTGTATTCTAGGATGGTGGGAATAAATGATGCGAACTTGAGTGCTCCAATTAACACTGTATTCCCTCCTTCCCTAAGTATTTATCCTTTGTAGTTTATTTTTGAACTACAAGCATATCTAGAGAATATCTGATGGCAAATGTTTTGGCCCAGAACTCTAATGTGTCATGCAACTATTGTTTCTGAATTCACATTCTCAATCTGGATCTTCAAGAACTTTTATTTATTTATGGTCTTTGGATCTAATTTGCAGGTGGTCACTTTATGAGGAAGCTTTTGCTGGATGGCAGGAGATTCCCAAAAATGCATCTTGATTTACAACGACTGCTTCAGGTAATTCCTTAGTTTGTTCTCAGTTTTATGGAAGAAATATACTGTGAATCTGAGTTATGTGCTATAGTTTACTGTGCTTTAGTTCAGTCGAACCTGAAATTGCATATGATTGAGTATCAGCTTGCACATCAGAAACTAGTCTATCTTGCAGTTACTTTCATAAGATCCTCTTTTTCATGCCTCGAAATGACACTATAATCAAAACTAAGCTACATGCTTAATGGGATTGCATTATTCTTGTTTGTGTAGGTTGTTTCTCACGGTGAACAAGTATTTCCCCGTGTGAAGGAAAAATGTGCGAGCAAGAGCTGGTTCGCAAGCGGAGATATTGCTGCCATTGATGATCTGATAGGTCGCCTTAGGAGGCTTAAAGAAAACCTAGGATTCATTACAAACAGAGTGACCACACTCCAGGCTAGTCTCGACAGTTGGCAATCGGAGCAGATAAACAAAAGCTTGTACTATCTATCATTTCTCTCTATAATATTCCTTCCTCTATCCATTGTCACTGGAGGTAAGTTCTTGTGCTAGCTCGTTTATTTTCTCTCCAAATTATTTTATCAAGATCTCTCTCGTTTACCCTGCTTTTTCTTGCACTATCTGTCCAGTTTTCGGGATGAATGTTGGCGGCGTGCCATGGACCTCGCAGAACAAGCCTGAAAATATAGACGGCTTCATGAATGTAATGCTGATTTGCGTAGTAATCTTGTTACTTCTGTTGTTATGCTTCTTGTTTCCTTCACTGTATTCATATGTGACGGCCTGGAGAACCCGGCGTGAACTGACCAGAAGTAATTCACACAACAAAAGGCACCTGAAGCTCTTCAGAGGTCACAAAGAAGGTTACATGCGCCTGTGACATTAACACTGCAATCTGAGGTGTGACTTGTGAGGTGTTGACAGTGATGTTGTAATATTAGTGAAGAAAATCCTAGGTAGGCAAACATGTACAGATTTTAAGTGCAACCTCCAGTGGAGGTTCCTATCTTGTTTATTGCTTAGTTTACATTTTTCATTTTAGTCTTGATCTCTTTTAGAACAATGAAAACAACTTTACTGTCACGATGCTATTAGCATTTTTTTCCTGAAAACAGGACACTCTTCATTGAGAAAGTGACATATTGTTGAACCATGTTTTTCCAGGTGGTTGTTTATGAAGTTGTATACGGTGTTTCCTCCATCTCCATGTGGCATACTGACACCGTAATACTAACAATGAAGCGTCACCAATTCTTATTGTTGCATGACTGCAAGATCATACATGCGTGTGTTGATCATGGAAGCAACGAAAGTTGCACGTTGTTTACTTCCAGAACTGCCGGCCAGAATATGCGTGTATTGATTG
This sequence comes from Tuctoria greenei, assembly GCA_036927565.1. Lineage (NCBI taxonomy): Eukaryota > Viridiplantae > Streptophyta > Magnoliopsida > Poales > Poaceae > Tuctoria > Tuctoria greenei. The sequence goes on from JAYESD010000008.1 coordinate 38,016,805, forward strand.
GGTACATTGAGTAAACAAATAGCTGCAACTGAATGTTGACAATTGGTTTGAAATTTAGGCCTGGATAGAAGTCACCTTCAGATATGAAAACGTGCTATGTATATTCCCATCTACCAACATGCCGAACAGAATAAAAGCGAGCATAGATGAAAATCAGCTCGTGACACCATGTGGTGCTACAATCACCGAATCATATCGAATAAAAGGGAAAACTAGCAAAGCTATAGCAACTTCCTTCGATGTCTCGATAACGATGGTCGAAGATTGGCATAAACTGCACCCCACTCCACTCTAGGACCAAAAACAGATGGAATGGTTCAAACTTTAAAAGAGACATCTTCTGAGAAACTAGTGATTGACCTGCACATCCAGCACTTGAATGGCGACTGTTGAGTACAAATGAAGGACATCACTGGAATGCAATTTATCTTCTCGAATCTGTAATTCAGAGCACCAAAGTTAGAACGTATGCAAATAATAGCAATTGTGGAGGTAGCAAAAAGAAAATTATGAGATTTACATATATGCTCATGATTTCAACATTTGTATCACAACATATAGCAAAAGCTGTAAAACCTCAGCTCGTAAGCTCTCTCATCTACCGTTTAAAATTACAAATATCTTGATCGACAGCAGTAGCCTCATAATGTTGGAAGCCATAAGAGTACTTTATGTTGTTTTTTCAGGTTTATCCCCACGGATAAATGGGAAAAGAAATTGCCTGGAACAAAAAGTAAGGGGGGCACCTTAATCCAACATCACTTGAGGCTTTGAAACTGTACAGGAGATGAATGATCTGCAAACACAAAGCAACACATCCATCACAGTGATTTTCATCGCACACCGAGAATCAGCTACTAATACCGTTCACACGTGAGCAGTACCACTTGCCACACCAGTAGAAATAATCCTATCGACGTTATCGATGCGACGCTGTATGGACTTCAGTAGCATGTTCAGCGCTGAAATTCTCCTGCGGATAGAGATAATCCTTGCTGCGTGTTGCGTTATGACGGGTGAGGGCGCCTTCTCCAATAGCTTGTCTAGTTCTGCGAAGGAGAGAGGAAAAGGGTTAGCTCGTAAGGTTCGTGAAGAGACAACGTAATGTCCAGCGAGATTTTTGCTCATATGCACGGCACGGTTGTTTATTCTATCGTTGCGTACATCCATTGATTCGGTAAGTTATTCAAGCTCGTGAAATGGCAGGAGGATTGGGCGGGGAGTGAGTAAAAACGAGGGTGGTGTATCAGCAAATCGGGAGTGCCTGAACCAGTACGGACTTCATGGGATGGGTAGTGTTGCCGGAAGGAAGAAAGGGTGAGGGACGATAAGGAGGCGACCTCCGTTGAGGCGGTCGATGGCGGCGACGAGCTCGTCCTGGCTCCGAGCGGTGGCCGCGGCCCGCTCCTCGTGCTCCCGGAGCGCGCCGCCCAGCACCCCTGCGATCGCCGCGGCCAGAGTCTCACAACGCTCCGGCGGCCGGGACGCGGCCTGCTTGCTACCCTCGCCTGCGGTCACCGGGGGACGGTCGCCGGCGGCGGCGTGGACATCGGAGCCATCCATTCGTGGTGGTGGCGTTCCCGTGGAGATGAGAAGGCTCGTTGTTTGGTGCAGTGGACGGACTGGAGAGAAGTGGCATGGTGCTGGGCCGTAATGAGGTTGGGCCTTCGATTTGCGTGGGCTTATATTGGACGGCATCTCTGCCGCAAATGCACTATCACGAATCAATCTATAATTCTAAACATCATTGGGAGCTGAGGAAGAACACGAATGGGAAGAGATGTGAACGATTGGTAGAAACATTCCAGACGGAGAAATGGAGATGTGTGAACCTCACAAAGATGCACAAATCGATATTCATTTCACTTCATCGCTTATTCGTACCAACATACTCTATTCTCCTTCTATTTTTACAATACATACATACATGTATAACGTTAAGCGACACCGGCCAGCGATTTTACCGGTCACCACTCACCTATTCCTAGAGACCGCACCGTAACATCGGCCACGCATCACTACCGCAGGGCACAAACATGCCGCAATCAAGGCATAAAACAACCAGAGACAACACTCACAACAAAGGAGTTACTTAACACGTAGGTAGTAGATATTAGCAGCAAATAAAGCTCGATAACAGGTTCACATGATGACTAATATGTCTTGGTACAAAACTCTTTTTGATATAACTAGAACAACGATAACAGGCCTACAGAAGTGCAGGTTCCCGAGAAAAGCCATTCAACAGAAGATTGGTGGCAACGCCATGCCAGTTATGTCTCATTCGACTCCGACTCCGACAGCCGAAGAAACATGCAAACACGCCACCACCACCATCTTCCATCTCCGTCAGCCTACTTGGATCTCTGCCTCATCTTTCGGCGCTTCCTCTTCAGCCTCCTCATGCGCTTCTTCTTCCACTGAATAATATCAAATGCAAAACAGAATAGATCAGCTTACTGAGAATCAGCTTTGAACAAAGTAACAAGAGTGTCTCAAGTAGTAAATTGAGATAATAGCAGCAAATGGTTGTAATGAGATGATGGAAGTATCTAAATCAAAAGTAACAGATAGTTCAAATTCCTGTCTAGAAGCAGAAAACAAACATTACCCTTAAGTTACAGACTCAACTACATATTGCCACTGTCTGTTGCTTTCAAATTGATCAAATTAGGTGACACAATAGTTAAGCTCATAAATAATGTTACTAGGGAAGGACCTTATGATTCTGGAACTGTTTGTTATATTATGAACTGAAATTAAGAAACGGAATCACTAAAATCATATTCTACTTAGGTACAAGTCATAATGATAATTAAGACACTGCGAGAAATTTAATTCGAGGCTTAAGAAACAGGACATAAAACACACTGACACACACAATGAGGTAGCTTATCTCAATAGATAAGCTGACCACGTCCACATGCACCTAAGAAAGAGAACAACTGTTGTGCAATCTGCTATTTTGTGCAAGCGTGCAATCTCCACATATCAACCGTTCCCTACCAATCCAAGAGTGCTGCACTTTTAGCACTTAAATCCCTCCACCTGGTGCAGCTGACAATATGCAAAAAGAACCCTGAGTGCAGCACCCTTAGATTGGTAGGGAACGGTTGAGATGTGGACATTGCACACTTGCACAGCAGTTGTTCCCCCTAAGAAATTACCTAGAATCTGAACAACCCTTACAAAATATACCCCTAAACAAGTACAGATCTATATCAAGTCTATTTGCTTTATGATAGCATCACAAACATAATAATGAAACTGAATCTACGACAATTCAATCTCCAACGTTTAACATGCACAACAGCTATCATAACGAGCTGCTAAAACAAAAATTCAGTTCCATACTACCAATCCCAGAGGTAGAAAGGCCATCATCCACAGGGCTCATATCAAGTGTATACGAAACCTTCACCGTGGCAAGGAAGAACCCCACGAGGCGGCTTCCCACGCACGCGTGCTGCACCCCTGCCGCAATGGCTTTGTAGGATGATCAGCGAGTGGCCGCGACGGTACCATGGAACGCGAGATACCAAGCCCGCACGATCGATCAGCTCAACGCTAAGGCGGCACCTCGCATCCCATTCTACCGATCCCAGACCAGACAACAGCTGCCCACCCCGCCGCCGCGAAGACAGGGGCACACGAACGGCGAGATCCGCTGCATCGGCGGGGTTTCCCCGAGAATCACGCCACTCGGGCCTCTCTCTTTGTAATCACAGTCCCAGGATGAGAACGAAGCGAGCAAAAAGTTGCACCGATCTAAGAAGCGCGCTATATGTCTAGGTAATCGGGGGAGGACGGAGGTGAAATACCTTGGCCCTCATGGTTGACTCCTCGCGGGCCCTTCTCGACGCGGCTGCTGCTCCTGCGGCTCCGGCGGCGGTGGGGTGGCTGACGAGATAGTATGAAGTCTGGAAATGGCGGCGGCGGGTTCTATATATAGGTGGGAGGCGAAGCGAGCCCTAGGCATGGTCGGGTGGCTTCGAGAATGTGGGCTTTGGGCCTTCGATGGACTGTGTTTCGAGGAAGCAAACTCGGCAAGCGGTTAGATAGCCTCTTTTTGTTTCTATGATTGGAAAATATTTTTATTTTTTAGTTTTTTATGAAAGTATACTTAAAACTGTACCCTTTGTATGATATTGCATTTTAACGCTCTATGTGAGAATAAATGAGTTACTCCCTCAGTTCTGAAATAAATGAGGTTTAAGATAACTAATTAGTTCAAATTGAACTAGAATTTTTATTCCAAACGTCATAATGGAGTATTTGGCATCATGTTGTGTATGTATGAGAAGTTAGTGTCTTTGACACCCGATGGCTACAATAAGATGCTAGGTCATGTTACTACTCCCGTCGTCCCAAAATACTTATCATTAGAACAAGAATTTTAATTAAAAATAAACTAAATTTTTATTCTAATGACAATTATTTCGGAATGGAGGGTGTAAGATATAAGATAGTCATAGAAAATGTCGATTCTGAAAATAGATTGTGTGCTCCAAATGTCAAAGAATTAGTACTGACAAATCACTGTTTCAGAATCGTACCCCATCCCTTACTTTTTATTTGACACCGATTACTTTTTATTTGACACCAATCAATTCATTTTTGAACTAATATGTGTTAAATACTCCCTCCGTCCCATAAAGATGGAGATTTTGAGCTTGCAAGTTTGCCTCACAAAGATTGTTTTGTTAACATGTAAAGTGTGTAGTAATTTAAAGTCAATATTAAGTTCCTCAATCCAGCTCCAACCAACGCTATTCCCCGTAAACTCAATGTCAACTAATAGTGAGAGTTAAAGTTGAGGATACATGCGTCATTTACATGTTCTACTATTATGTCTAAAAAATGCTAAAACATCTTCGTGGGACGGAAGAAGTAAAAAAGAACAGGGAGAGTATACCATAACAAGGGTCAAAAACTTGATAAAAGCCTTATACTTCCATCCATTGAAAGAAATAGAGAAAGTAGACAACCGTCATCCAAAATGAATGTTTACCATCAGATTTTCCCAGAACAAACAAATGCATCAGGTTTCCTTTAGGTTCATATGGTGTCACAATCCAACAAATCCTAGGTCAGTGAAAAAGCAAAAGGAAAAAAATTATCATTTCCATACTGAGGCAATTAGAGGAACTTGAATTTCATTTCACATCGCAATCTATTTACAGTGATCAGAAGTAAAATCGAGATCTTCAAGATGCAAATTGATATATCATAATTCTTTTTCAGCTTGAATTAAGAAATAAATGTGACAACAGTCATGATGGAACAAGGGAAAGATGGTGTATGAAACCCAGAAGGTTTCCCTACACTGCGCTGCAGCTTTGTTCATTCTACTATGGGTTCTTTCTAGAGTGAAGTAAAGGAAAAGGGGGATTTACATATGCCAGTGAACCATCCATGGGGTTTTATGGCCAAGGCAATCATTTGCTTCTGTTCCCATTGCACTGGTGAACGGAACCGTTGGCCGCGTTGCCATTTGCATAGATCCCGTTGCTGCAGCTGCTGCCAACATCCTTGCGCTTCAGACTGGGCTTCTTCACCCCCCAAATGCGGATTGTATGATCATCGCTCGCAGATGCGAGCATGTGTGGGTTTGCAGGATTCCAGCTTACGCAGTTGACTGTGCCAGAGTGGCCAGGCAGAGTCTCAATGAGATCACCAGTGGCCCTATGCCAAATATAGACCTGAAAATGAAAAAACTTATCGCACAATACGCATCAATGCTAAATAACCGGGCCAACCAACTTCCAAGCTAAACCTTCTGTTTTCCATGACAAGTTAAGGTCCAACGAAATTAAGTGCATCCAGAATATTAATTCAATAGCCATAGGTGGTCAAAATACCTGTGAATCTTCACTCCCACTAGCAATAAAAGATTGCTCCGATCCACCAAAACAAGACCTTATCACGAACCGGCTGCGCTTATGGCCACTGTACTGGTTGACTCGAATAGGTCCATTCCTTACATTCCACAAATGGATCTCCTCACTAGTAAGATTTACAAGCAAGAAATCACCATCTTCTGACAAAGAAAAAGAAGTGATAGTACTATCCTCTTCAATTAGTGTCTGTTGTTTTGTTTCACTATCCAATAAAAGAATTGTGGAATCTCTATGCATGCTTATTATAAGCTTTCCACCTTTTGCTACAGCAAAATCATATGTTTTTGATTGTCTCTGCCCTTTCCAAGAACTTACTTCTTTACCATCCAAATCCCAAATGCAAAAGTTTTGATCTGTCAGACCAGACAATATTTGCTTTCCATCTGGAAACCAAGCACATGATATCAAACCAAGGCCAGGCTTCTCGTAAATCTGAATACATTTTCCAGATTCAACATCCCAGCGCCTAATCACTTCTTCCATTCCACATGTGAGAAGCTGGCAATCATCAGGGCTCCACGCAACCATCATCACTGAGTTCCCATGACCACTCAACGTATGCTTCAGTAATAGCTCCCCATCTTCTTCGACCTATGAATGAAAAGATTACTGCACAAAGTAAATATTGAGAAACAGAAAAGTAAACTTCAGATCTTATCATTCAAAACAACAAGAAAATCAAGTAACAGTAGGGGGCTTCCCCTACTGTATATTCCTGAAGAAAAAAATAAGAAAAGACATTTTTTCCTTTGGGAAACAGCAAGGGCTAAGTAAACTGCAACTCATGTGCATAAGGACTAAACTTGGATGGCTGTGGAATTATAAGATGAGCTGTCAGTAAGCAGAGTGACCTATAGATTTAATAGTGTAGAGAAGTGACAGGATGCAAAGCATAACAGAGAAAACTGGATAAAAATCTAAACAGATGACAAAACAGCAATAGATATTGAGGTTAACGATCATGTGAAACAAAAATCACCTTCCTTCTTTTCATGAAACAACCAATTATTTAATAAGTTTTTGAACACAACAGTAAATCAAGAGCATCAGTAAAATTGGTCAAAATTCAGACCTTGATGTGGGGTACAAAAAAATAATTAAGAGATAGGCCATTATACATAGCATGAGAAAGAGCACGAGGATAAATTCACATGTTTACCTCCCATATGATTGCGGTTTTATCATTGGATGCTGAGGCTAAGTACTTCCCGCTGTTAGAGAATTGGAGAAACCACACTTCATCATGGTGTGCACGCAAAACCTGGAACAAAGTTATTGCATGTATATTACTAGTTTACTACCAGAGATTTTTTAAGATATATAACCACCAGAGAAGATTATTCTTAATAAACAAGTTATCTGACTTCAAGGCAGGTTTTAGCTGAAAAAAAAACCAACATACTGAGTTTTTAGTGTTGGCATTTATCTTCTCTACTCAGAATGAAGAATGTTTCATAACATAGAAAAAAATTGCTTTAGCTGTATCACTTTTTCTTGTGAAAGTACAAAGAAAAGCATCTCTACTGTTATCAATATCACTTTCTCTCATAGAAATACATATGCAGTAACATAATGATACAAATCACTAGTTGCTGTCAAAGAGGTAGAAGAGCAATGAAGAATCGCAAGGGGAGCAACTGAAGGAATGAGAGAATGGAGCGAACAAGGGGAGAAAGTGTATCTGAAGGGAAACAGAAGGGTTTACGTGTTACAAAGCTGGATCATGCCCGCAGCTTTGCAAAATGTAACATGAGGTTGTGGCGTCCATTACTTTCATTTGATATATATAATCCAGGCATTCAAAAAAATGGAGCGGTGCTTCAACTTTCAAGTAATCTAAGTGATGAATCGAGAAAATCAATGACTGATTCTGTTTGAACTGCACAGAGCAGTGGACCTGGCACTTGCGCTACATAAGCACTCCAGGCAAATAAACAACTTTGATTTACAACATTAATTTTTAAACAAGATAAGCATTTAGCAAACACTAAATTTTCAATTCGATTTACCACGCTACAATGAAACAAAGTAGTTTTTACCTGCAGCGTGCGAGATGGTATCTGATCCTTCCCGCAGTGATGATCAATGTAGAGTGACAACCCATCAATGGAATTATGAAAGTAGCAAGCATCTCGTTGTACAGTAAGCGCTTGCTCAACTAAATTCTCTAATCTCCCCTCTGGTACCATAACAGTTGGAGGGAGCACCTTCTGCAATTCTTCTAGGAGCTTCAGCCGTGAATTAGAAGAATCAATGCCAAGCTTTGAAAAACCAAGGAACAGCTGCTGCGGAGAACATAAAATTATAAAACTTGACAGTTCATGCACTCTTTTTCTGTTAACACCAAGGGGTGTGATTTCACTTCGTAAAGTCTTTACAGCACCCATGACATTGTCATTTCTCAGAAGATCAAAGAATTTCTGCTCCAAAATCAAAAATGCAGCAGACTTGACAACATTTTCATCCAGAAGTCCAATCTTATTCAAGGTAGCTACTGCATTATCCCAATCCCCATCAATCACCTGCTTCCTGAAATGATTCACCATAGGACTGTGCAAAGTTATCTCTGACTCTTCCTCCAGAACTGCTCCAGTTTTTTCATATCCAAGACTATACAGAGCTTTTGTGATTATTCTAACAAATTCTTCCCTCTTAATAACACCCTTAGAACCAACCATAACTTCTTTCCCTTGGGAAGGCAAAGGTCTAGCCATTGTACTTCCCAAAGGATTAGCAGATTTCGGGAAAGAGAAACAGTCTGGCAAGTTTACTGATTCTACTGAGGATGGTCTCGCACGTTTTGATGGTGGTTCATCATCTTCAAAACCTCCCATGAAATGTCAAAATCAGCCCATATATTTTTACTTCTGGAAAGGTGATGTTATGCAGGGTCCAAATGAAATGTCCCAACAGTTGCACCAGATGGAATTTTCTGCATAGAAGAAGCACTTAGAACTGGGAATAATGATTTATTATTAAATAAGACCAAGATTCTATCCCAACTTTTGTACAATTTGTAGTGCACAATCACCAGATGAATATAGCTAACTCCAACAAGCAAAGGAACACATTGCAGTAAGACAGGTTGAAAAAAAAAAACAATCCAACAGGACACAAGACAAGGCCATGTGCCCAGCCACCACCACCAAGGACCAAACATATTGGGGAATTTAGCAAAAAAATTACCAAAGGTACTGGTTGAACATTAGAAACAAGAAAAAAAAACTTGGTTGGTGCATGGTGCTAAAACTTCACTGTGGATTCTGATTGGTATCAATTCATTTAAAAAAACTCATTTGCTACTAAGCAAAAGGAAGCATATATTCTGCTCAATCTTTCTGATGTTAAAAAATATTCTTTATTATTTTCATAAAACTAACTGATTCTGATTGCTAAGCAGACTACCCTATAAAACAAAGCAATTAGGCTGTGTCAATCTAAGAAGAGCAATTATAACAGTAGCTTCAGCCAGGCTTTGCTAAACCGAAAAGGCATTGCTACAATGCGGCCAACAAACATCATACAAGAAACCCCTGATGAATGATAGCATTCTCTTGCTACAAAATAGATTTTAGTAGTCCAACATTAATAAATTATATACCTTAGTCTAGCAAAACATATAAAACAATTATACATACTAAAAGCCGTATTACACCCCCAATTTCATGACAAATAACTTCCGAACCACTCAGTACAAAGCTATCAGCTCTGCAACTTTCACACTGAATACATTCCTACCCGGCAAAAATTCTCTCAACCTGTCCCACTCGCGACACGTGCAGAGGGTACATCTGTAGCAAGTACATTTGGCACATGTGTGCACAAATTGCAGTAGGTTGCACTAATCCAAACAACGATTACATCGCCGAAGGTACATGTCTGGTTGATCCTAAACTTCCCTGGCAAACCATTCGGTCCATCATATTTGTGCATACCAGTCCAAGATGAGAGGCATAGCCTCTACCGATAAGCAACATCAGCGATACTCTACTGCTGTCGCAATGCTAATTCTTAATGCAAACAATGCCTCCACTCTGACCGTTCCTTAACAATCACGGGCTTCTACACTTAATAATCATACCAATCGGATGACTTCCAAAGAACAGTTAGTAAAGGCACATGTCGAACCCAATTTCCAACCAGCCATTCCAATTATTGTGAGTGTCTGTGTGCACGCTCTCGATTAATTGCCGTCCGTGAACTAGCACCCAGCTGATGCCCCTTTACAATCTACTCGGGCGCATCTGGTACCCATACTAAGGACACAGCGCCCTGACGGCAACTGGTCATCAAATCCGCGCACGCAAACCCAGTTCCCGAGCAGGTCTGATGTGTTCATCGGTTCATCGTACCTAAAACGCAACGACGCGACAACAGTAACCGCCGCGAGCGAGCGAGCGAGCGAGCGCCGGAACCCCCGCACGCACAGGCACCAAGCAGCGCGATGCGGAGGAAGGGCTAGCGATCAGAAGGGCCCTGACCTCCAGCCCGGGGCCTGATCCCCGCCGATTCGCCGTGGAACCTCGGGGGAAAGAGAAGGCCTCAAATCCGCGCCGGATCGCGCGGAATCTCCCGGGAATCGCCGCGGCGCGGGGAGGGGGAGCGGCCCGGCGGTCGGATTGGGTGGGGAAAGCGGTGAGAGGACGGAAGAGGGGAGAGAGAGGGATGGGAGGAGGGGCGGTGGTGTTTGGCTTGAGGGAGAGGGGAACCGACTGAATAGAAAAGGGCATGGGCAAGAGATGCAGGGAGGGAGGCCACAAACCAGAGAGCGATGGTACCTTGTGGGTCTCTTCTTCTGATTGTCTCCCAAATGTTTCTCGATTGCTTGGGCTCTGGCAGGACAGTCTTCACGAGTATTCTAGGGTTATAAAACAAAATGTTGGTGTTACTAAACTAAACGATGAAGTACTCATGCGTCGAGTTGGGAATGCAACTTCCGTCACGCATCGGATTGTAATGAATTCTATTGATCTTTCGAATGACGCGGTGTTAGAATCTGTGTGTAGTTTAGGAATGTACGTGTACATGGTGAGGTGAGTGAACATGTACACACATGAACATATACTTCAATCGTACTTCGTAGAGAGACTTAAAATTTTGATTTTACTAGTTGTGTAGTCAAGTTGTTACTCCCTCCGTTCTGAAATAATTATCGTTTCAGACAACCAAATAAACTAAAAATGAACTAATGAAAGTTGTCCTAACGACAATTAAAACGAAACGGAGGGAGTACTTTTTTAACATGAAACATCTCTAGCAGACCAAACAAAACTAATATACCATGAAGCGCACTTCCAACGATCACAGAACACGTCAGTTTTTTTTTCATAACCCAACACGGTCAACACAACCACGCAACTTGTTTCTGGGTGAAGAAATGTACACTTTTTATCAACACTTTGTGTCAGAAAAAAAAAACTAAAATTTCCTTACAGGAATGCCTCCAGGATTTCCAGCATATCCAGATCACTGCTTATGTATTTGCTAACCAAGAAGAGAACCGACAAGTCTTTACAATGAAAACGGGGAGGGAGAGAAGAAGAAAGTTACAAACAGATAATTTGAAGTGTATCGCAAGATCCTATATTACTAACTAAAGAATCAATATGTATTGACGATGCAGTGAAATTGTTGATCAGCAAGTTATATTTAGTTTGTCCCGTAGCCGTGTGGACGTGACTTTTGCCACCTCCATGCGATTGACAGGCTCTCTTTGAGGTCGGTATATTGAGCAGTCCAGTTGAGCTCCTTGTTGATCTTTGTTGGGTCACTGTATACTTCGGCATAGTCTCCCGGCCTTCTGCTGAGGTATTCAATCTTGATATCAATACCAGTTGCCTTCTTGCAGGCATCCACAAACTCCTTAACCGAACGACCTGAACAGAAGGCATACAAATATCTTAGTAAAGCCGAGTTGAAGGCAAATGGGACGTATGAGAAGACTTCAGAGATGTTTTGATATGAAAGCTTCAGTTACTTGTCCTGTTTGTTCTATTCACAAAATAGTATTAGCATCTCTGTGGATTTTTGTGTGTGTCAATAAAGAGTTGTCATCTCAGATTAACTTGTTATAGGTCTGCTGATGTCAAATTACCTTGTAAATTAAACAACATATTTATTAAAGATGTATTTAATAAGAGTCCCCATTCACGTGAATATAATTGACGGCATTCAAGTAAATGAAGAGCTGTGTGTTGCCAAACCTCTTCCAGTCCCAACATTGTAAATGCCAACTTCTCCAGGTTCTGCCTTGTCGAGTGCTTTCACATGGGCATCAACTAGATCTGTGACATCAATGTAGTCTCTTATACAGGTCCCATCTGCAGTAGGATAATCTGTTCCTTTAACCTAAAAAAAGGTAAAGCAAATCCATCAGTTCCATCTTGCACTGTACTTCCACAATAAAGTGCTATGTCATAACAAGCATGATAGTTTTACATGCAGCAATAAACTAGTTTATTTTGATATTTTCTTTCTCCGCAAACATTATTACAGTATAAGTACGAGGGCAATCACCTTTAATCCTGAAATGACTCCTAATGCTGCATCAAAACATGCCCCAGATATGCGACCATGCTCTCGTAGTTCTGGCCTAGGAGCTTCACCTAATCTTCCCTCAGGGTCAGATCCAATAACATTGAAATATCTGGCACAATAGTTGTTATGTTAATTCCAATCAGTTTCTCAGTGCTCAAAAGTTCAGTTATTACCCTAGTAACTGGAGAAGCAAAATACCTTAAAATCATGACAGCCATGTCTGTTCTCTTCGAGAAATCCAATATGATATCCTCTGCCATTTTCTTCGCTTTTCCATATGGATTGATTGGGAACTATATCAAGGTAAGAGGTAGTAAGACTATAGTAACAGTATGCCTGATTGCTTGCACAGGTAAATACCTAAAACCAATAAATACCAAAGGAAAGAATGCAAAATTTCTGTTTATTTAAGATGAAACACACCAAAACATAGTACCCTTAGAATCCATCTCAAGTTGTTGACATGATTACCTGAGGCGTGGCTTCTGTAATAGGCATCTTATCTGGTTCTCCGTAGGTAGCACACGTACTGGAGTATATAAGGGTCTTGACTCCACGAGAAGCCATAGCCTCCAGAACTAGTAAGGTGTTTGATGTGATATTGTGATAGTACCTGTTAAATTGTTGAGACTTAAGAAACATTACATAAGTGTCATTATAAAACAGCTTTGTTTGGAACAACAGTCCGTAGCCATGTCCCATCATTCATATTAAAAGAGATAACTGCCTAACTGGACCTACAGATTTATGACGATGCAACATTATTACAATCTAAATGTCATGGTGCTACTTGCCCCTACCAATGCATGTCTAGTCTAGACCACTGTACATTTGCACACAAGATTGCATAAAAGAGTAAAAGGCTTTCTCTCTACATTTTATATGGAATAGAACAATGGGATCTTCAATCTATCTATGAGTGTAAACTGTCACACATAAGGACTTACCTAAGAGGTTCCATTGTGCTCTCACCCACATAAGCAACAGCTGCAAAGTGCATCACAGCATCAAATGCATTTTCAGCGAATATCTTGTTTACCTGAGAACCAGTTAAGAGGAAAGCGAGACTTTGGATGTGACACCGCAAATAAAAGAACATGCAGCGCTATAAGCATAAATGAGGATACAGATTTCTGGTCTCCCAAATCAGCATAAATGAATTGGAGTCTCCCAGGCCGTGGAAACAATTCTTGCAGAACCTTCACTGCCCCCATATTTCCTCTAGAAAGATTATCCTACAAGACAAACCAAACAGTTCATAAGCAGAGAAGACTTAAAAAACAAACTAATCCACATATCGAAAACAAAGGAAAACTTAATTACCACAATAGTAACTCGATAGTTATCCTTTAAGAGCCTCAAAGCAGCATGTGACCCAATATATCCAGCTCCTCCTGTCACTAAGACGTGGGTAACCCCAGGTTCATAGCGGGAGAACTGCAGCAATATATGCACAGTATCAGTTTTACTGTTGCAAATTGATGTACTACTATTCTATGAATGTTGTATATCTGCATCTGCAAATTTTATACGAGTTTGTTTAAACTTAATAACTCAGCATTATTTGTCCAGGTTGCTTGGCTGTCATGAGATAAAAGTACAATTTTATAATTGAAAGACGCAACATTCAAGATGCTACTAAGCCACTCAGGCTGCTATCTGTAGGTAGTGAAAGTAGTTTTAAATTAAAGTATTGAACATAATCAAAGATGAATGAGAAAAAATATAAAAAAGAATATGATTAGGGAGAATGCTATGAAGAAACATGGACATCTTACCACACTATCACCACCAAGACCAGGAGATTGCTTGAGAACAAATACACAGAGTGCTGTGAGGACTAGAGCAGCAATGACTTTTCCAACATTATGAGGCTTCCGCCTTGCATCAAAGTAGTCAATCCCTATCAACAAGAGAAACAAATAAAGAGAACAGCCATACATTCAATCATCACAAACGACACAACATCATAATCAGGTAGATGGAATACATATGACCTTGGCACCTTGCCATTAGTCATAATGTACAATAAGTATTACTGTGGGTTTCTCCCGAAATGTGATCTTAGCAAAGTGATGACTGCTTGCTTCAAAATTTATCAAACCAAATCGAAATTGATATGGCTGTACATATCCAGCTGACTTCAATTCAAATATTGCACCTAGTAGCTTTAGCCCAACTTCCCAATCTTTCTAGCAACCGAAACCTTAATGTCCACATAACAAGCATTACTTCAGGCAGAAGACATGGACCGTTTTGAATAGCTGAAAGGAGCATTTGCTCCACCAAAAGTACTACTGTCAGAAAAAGATACTACTCCTTGCCGTATGAAACCACTGTTCTACTCACAGATACGCGTATATAGCACTTTTCAAAGCAGCATGTGCTTGTACACCAAGTGAATCCCTTTGTAAGGCAAATATTGACAGCTTTTCAAGTGGAATGCTAAACAACCATGTTCTTTCATGGTACATGCATCCAACGACAAACTAAGCATAGACAAAGCCCGGTGTTGGCGGGTACACATGCTTAAGAGACTTTGTGAGTAAAAAAAAGGTGCTGCTAGATATATCTAAATCAACAGTAATAAGTGAAACAAGGTTCATCGAGATCTACCAGCCCTAGGCAGGCTCGCCCTCCTGTTTAAAGGGGTCATCATGTAAGAACTCATCTCCTTAATATGACGCCGCCTAGGGTAGAACCCCTACTCGACACCGTAACCACGATTGTCCAGCGAGGAAACAGCCTGCAGAACCATCACATTTCACGCATCAGTCGCAATGGTATAGAACCATTCAATGGCTATGAAATACGTTGAGAAACAGCGGCAACAGGACACGCAATTCGAAGAGGTCAGGAACAGCGTTACAATCCAAACAAAATCCATCAATGCTGGAGCTGTCCACATCAGTTTGGGCGAAGCCTTTATCCATAAAAAAGGCGAATTGAGCAGCAAAAACATGCCTAAGCGTTCAGCGATCGAGGGAATCCACCATACAAACTTATCTAACAGATCTGGAGAAAGCAATCAGGAACAAATGGCGAGGGAACCCAATATCCCGTCTTCTTCTCCAAAAAAAAAAAACAACCAGGGTGGCACACCAATGAACGCCCATGGAATGAGACACCCCAATTCCTCAGCCAAACAACATCTAGATAGATCACGCCATTACTAACCCAGTCCAGCCAAACGCCGCGGCCGCCGTGCACCGAGAACTCCGGCCACAGAAACCGACCGGCCGATCCGACCCAGCAAGGAGCAGTAACCGTGGGCCCCAGATCGACAAACTAACCGCTAATGACGCAGGGTCCCGCCTTGAAGCGAGGCGACGGCCGCACCAGGAGCTCGCCGTGTGGGCGCAGAGAGAGAGGGGGGGAGGGGAGGCGGCAGGGCAGAGCAGGAGAGAGAAACAGGGGAAACGGGAGAGGGAAGAGGAGGTCGTTGGGCTGTCTTCTCTTCTGGACCGGGTCGGGTCTGATTGATTTTGTAGAAAGAGAAGAGAAACTGAAGTCTTCGCTTCCACTCTCTTCTCTCTTTTTGATGAAACTCTCTTCTCCATAATTCATGTCATCTCTAACAGATGTCTTTTTTTCAAAACCCCCAAAAATCATTTGTGATTACCCCCTTCGTCTCAAAAAGGGACAAACTTTTTTTGACGGAGGGGAGTACATATTCAAATTACATGGATGCGCGATCCGTACTTCAGGCTTCGAGCTACGCAAAATTGATTACAATTCGTTGGGGATCATTTTCACAAACAGAACAAAATTCGTTGAAAGAGCAAAACTCAAGTTGCTGGGAATGTAATGTGCCACCGAATTGCAAATTCAGTCCGCATGTCATGTTATTTATGGGCCGTGACTGGGCCTGAGCCTCTAACTTGCCATGTTGACAGGCTGCCACGGCCGAATAGTCACACGACCTTGTGGCCCCGCCCAACCCTGTCCTGTCACGGACACCACCACCATCGGGCGAGAAGAGTCAGGAGACGAGTGGGGACGCCACGTGTCAGTAAGACGGCTGCTCCCCCGCTAGCGTGCTCTGTCTGCTGCTACGGCTACGGCGCACGTCTCAGCTTTTTTTCCCTACCCCATTTCAAAATTCAAAACCCCTCCTTCCCCTGACCTGCCCCTGCACGAGAAGAGAGGAGGTCTCCTCGTCGTCGTCCTCGAGGCGGTCGCGTGGCGTCTCGAAACCCGTAGGATAATACTACTCCGCGCGTGGGTTCACTTCTTCTCTCGGGCGAGGCAAGCATCCGAAGCGCCCCTTGACTCCACCCTCTCTCTCTCCCTCTCCCTTCGCTCGCTGCTCTTCTGTTCGATTTCCTTCTTTATTATCGAGTAGACTGTCACTGCTAGTACCTAGTAGTCGCAGTAGTGCTAGTCTTCCTTCTTCGGGTTCAGGTCGCCCGGTTTTCGAATCAGCGGCCGCGGTTCCCTCTCATAGTGGTGTGGGGATTAAAAAGGTTCGATTTGAGCCGCGCATGTGCTCAGCCTCATTGTGGGAGCTCAGATTCGTGTTTCGACTCCAGATTTGTTCGGTGGTACCGGAAGGCGCTCTTGTTGGGCGTGTCTGTTGCAGCATCGATAGTTGGATGGGAGGTAAGGGGTTCCTCAACCGTGTTCCTCGCCACTTCACCAGCACCAGCCGTGGAATGGAACGCGCTAGCCGTGCTGGAATACTTACTATGTTCCTCGCCTTTCTGTTGCGTTTCAGTAGGCGGAAAATTCCTCCTGGGCTTCTTTTTGGCTCTAGCTCTAGGATGCCTATTAACAAAGTGTGTGTTTTTTTTCATGTTATTTGATTTTTTTTGCTCATCTTTCCATTTCTTCAATAAGCTTACTACTCAGGAAAAAAAAGGTGTTTATGTGCTTAGGCTCTAGAAAACGCTCGTTTTCTGCTGGCTACGTTGTGGCCATGAGGCTGTTCCTGTGGACGTACCTTCAAGGACCGATTTTAGTTGCTTGTGGATTTTCGTTTTTTCGTTCTAGGACATCGAAAAGGTTTTCGGTTGTGGTGAGGCATTGCTCATCGCTGCACGGTTCAGTACGTTCACGACTACTGGACTAGTAACGAGGCCGGGGAAATGATGTTGCTGTTTGTATTTATTTGCTGTGCTCATTTCCTTACCGAATTAGTGGGACTGTATGTTTTTTTCTCCGATGATCAATGTATTGTATGGCCGGAAAGAATTAGGGATCCGGTGATTCAGGTTCATGCGACCACCTACGTTTTGTGGGAAGCAATGACAGCACGGCTCTAAACTTGGTAGCTCAGGACTTGGTAGTCTCTCTTTGATTCAAATAAACTGCAGTGTTCAGACCTACAGGTGTAGATAGTGTCAGATTCTTCACTAATATACTACTCTCTTAAGTGATAAAGGCTTTGCTGTATTAACTAGGAGTAAGTAACTAGAGAGAGTGCTCAAGGTTGAAAGTGTGAATGGTCTGTTACAGTGTTAACTGCTCCATGCAAAGGGTTGTTAACAAATTTCCTTATTTATTTGCAGGTCACAGGGTTAGAGCATTGTATTGATCAAGTTTAGTCACAGCTGCATGGTTAGAGCTCTGGGTGTTGTAATTGTAATCATTGGGAAAGATGAAGGAGGATATCATGTTTGACAACCAAACAAAGCCATGCAGATCAAGGGTCGACTCCAAAAGCAATCCCAATTCTCTGAAGCCCAAGTTTGGATCCTCATGGGGTTCCCAGATTGTCAAAGGGTTCACAACTGATAAGAAAACCAAGAAGACAGCAGCCAACGCAAGCAAGAAACCACCACTTGCAAGTGTCGAGAATGTTAATCAAACCAACCAACAGATACCATACCATTCCAGGGTTAAGAGATCTCTTATTGGAGACTTTCCTTGTTCACCTGCTGGTGCTCAAGTTCATCCACATGTCTTCGATTGCCACAGTATCAGGTCCCCGGCATCTCATGATCTTTTTCTTGAGTTGGACCATCTCAGGGAACAACTACGGGAATCAAAAGAAAGGGAATTAGCATTACGATCAGAGTTGCATCAATGCAGAGAAAACTCAAGAGTTTCAGAACTTGAGAAGGAACTTGATACTAGGAAGAATGAAGTTGACAGGCTTGCACGGGTCAATGCTTCATTAGAAGTTGAGAAAGCAAGCCTTTCTGAACAATTATCAGCTCTATCTTCCATGGTGGAGCACCATGAAGAGAATGTAAGATTGGATGGTCATGGCAGTAAGGTGCCTTGTGTGAATGGAGACAATGCACTTTCTTCAGGAAATTTGGAGTTTGAAGTTGTTGAACTACGCCGGTTAAACAAAGAACTTCAATTTCAGAAGAGAAATCTTGCAATTAGGCTCTCTTCAGCTGAGTCCAAGTTGTCTGGCCTTGAGAAGAATGCAGAGGTACCATTTCTTGAACATTTTCTTATTTCTATTTTTTTTTGAGAAAAATATTCAGCTAACTTTTTTTTTAATATTTACTGCGAAATACTGTCACAGAGTGATATAGTTGCTAAGGTTCAAGCTGAGGCATCGTTGTTGAGGCACACAAATGCAAACCTGAGCAAACAAGTTGAGGGATTGCAAATGAGTCGGCTTACTGAGGTCGAGGAGCTTGCTTATCTTAGGTGGATCAATTCATGCCTACGCCATGAACTCTGTAACTCTGATCAAGCAACTAGAACAATGATTGATTTAGATTCTATTGGTGACATGGCCTTCAATGATGATGGAGGTGGTGAAGGTGGCACGAACAATACTGACGACTGCTCTGATAAGAAGTTGAGCATTGCAGAACGTATCAAGCAGTGGTCTCAGAATGAAAAGAATTGTCAAGGATCCAAAAAGGAAGCACTTCTTGATAGGGCATGGATTGAAGCTGCAGAGGCACGAAGCCCAACACGTAGGCACTCACTTGGTGGACCACAGGGATGCACTCAGGACTTCAATATCGTGAAGAGGCGGCAATCCGATACCTTTTTTAGCCTGCCAGAAGCAACAGATGAATCAGTCTCCTGTAGTAAGGATATGACAATCAGGGAGAAGCATGACCTTCTCGTGGACAAGTATGATTTTGGTCGATCTGAAAGTGCGAGATTTGATCTTGGCAAGTCAGAAGTAAGCAAATCTCAAAGCCTGGACATTGAAAAGCGTGCACTGCGCATCCCTAACCCTCCACCAAGACCTTCCGTTTCTGTGTCGAATTCTTGTCCATCAAATGGATCAACTTTGAACCCGCCTCGGCCACCACCGCCACCCCCTCCTCCTAAATTTGCCACAAGGAGCACTGGAGTCATGAAGAGAGCACCGCAGGTTGCAGAGCTCTACCATTCACTTATGAGAAGGGACACAAAAAAGGATACATCCAGTGGTGGGATCTGTGAAGCTACTAACTCTGCGAATGTGCGGAGTAGCATGATTGGTGAAATCGAGAACCGGTCGTCCCATTTGCAGGCTGTAAGTAGTACAATCAGTCTAGCTTATTGGAGATCTGATGATCATGTAGATAGCAACAACCAGCTGGTTCTTGCACTAACTATATGCTTTGGCTTGTTTCTTCATTTCCAGATCAAGGCTGATGTTGAGACTCAAGGTGAATTTGTCAAATCGTTGATTAAGGAGGTGACTAATGCAGTCTACAAAGATATTGAAGATGTGGTCGCTTTTGTGAAGTGGCTAGATGATGAGCTTGGCTTCCTAGTATGTATATTCTAATGTCATTAATTTCTGAATAATCTTTTTCAGTTGTAGCAATCCCTTAAATTGTTGTCTTATTTAATGGCCTCACATGAAGGTGGATGAGAGAGCAGTGTTGAAGCATTTTGATTGGCCTGAAAGGAAGGCAGACACTCTACGAGAGGCAGCTTTTGGTTACCAAGACCTGAAAAAGTTGGAATCAGAAGTTTCAAACTATAAAGATGATCCACGCCTTCCCTGTGACATTGCACTGAAGAAAATGGTTTCAGTATCTGAAAAGTATGAACATGTCATCTAAGATAGATCCTGTGGATATGCATCAAATAATAATTACCAGTAAAGTAGTACTGATAATTTTATTGCTATTCTTAATGCAGGACTGAGAGAGGCGTCTATAACCTTCTAAGGACAAGAGATGCTCTGATGAGGCAGTGTAAGGAATTTAAAATTCCTACTGACTGGATGCTTGATAACAATCTTATTAGCAAGGTAAGTGCTCTGTACTGGACTGTCTCCCTGCAGGTTTAAATTCTTAGTGTACACTTCGATAAGCTAATGAAAATTGGGAGTGACCTCGTCAGAATTACGCTACTTCACTGGAATATATCAAAGCTCGCCATTCCTAAGAAAAAATAAAATCAAAGCTTATGTGTGTTACTTCTAATGATTAATTTGGTGATCATTACATTCACCGTTGGACTTCTGTTAGCTAGGTATATACAAGCTTGTTTTAGCCATGTATCTATACTTTGTGTCCTTAAATGAAAAAAAAATATTTACTAACTTTTATCTAGTGCCCAATACAACACTGGGTTCATAATTATTTGGAATCGTAGTTTATGGAATGTAATCTGTCTCCCCTAGAATGAGTCTTGTTTTCTTGTGAGCAATGTTGATGCCATCAAAGCCTGTAAAGACCTGATGGAACATTTACTATTGGAGAATCCCCTCATCACTTTTCCTGGTGACTGCAGATAAAGTTTGCTTCTGTCAAATTAGCGAAGATGTATATGAAAAGGGTCGCCATGGAGCTTCAGTACATGGGACCTCTGAACAAGGATCTGGCTCTAGAGTACATGCTACTTCAGGCTGTGAGGTTTGCCTTCAGGATGCATCAGGTAACACTCGATGTAGCAGCTAATCCACAACAGGCAAAGCAAAACCACATCTTACTTATAATGATCTTGGTCAATTTTACTATAACTATTTATCTCTACCTATTTACCTCCATTCCACATATAGCTCCACGAATTTTGTTTCCCTCGTGTCCTTATATGTAGCAAGCTCTACTTTTAACAGTTTTGTAAACACTCTTCAAATCTGCACACATTCTAAACTCCAAGGTCATTTTCGCAGTTTGCTGGAGGTTTCGACCCGGAGACCATGGATGCATTCGAAGAGCTGAGGAACCTGGTTCATGTCAGAAACAGCACCCAGTAGCTTAGGATGTTAGCGCTACATGCTGGAGTATGTGATGCTGAGAAAAAAGGCTTACCCTCTCGGTAAGCATAACAGCGAGTTGGTTTTCAGTTATGTGATGCTTGTCGCATACTCTCTCCCTTTCATTTTATTTGAAACTGTTTAGTTCAGTTTTGAACTAACAGGTGTCAAATAAAATGTAATGGAAGGAGTATGTGTGTACGCATTGTAAAATATACTCCTATGTGTGTGTAGTGGGTTGAGGTGACCTGCTGGAGCTTAGCTTGTGTAGAATTTTGTAGTTACCTTGCTGTGCGAAAATACGAAATGTGTCGGAACATGCTTTTGGTGAGCATCGAGCAGTGCATGTCGAAGTGTTGAACTGAACCCATGCATCTCTGAATGGTTTCAGAATGAAAATTGTTGCAAAACTGGAAAGCATGATATATGTCCCAAATATTTTGAAGGTGCTATTGATGCTGAAAATGTTTTGAAGTTGACAAGAGCCAAGAGATGTCCAACAGGCAACGCTGATGTTTATACTGTTCCTGGCATGCCTGATAAGCCAGTGCCCAGTGGTCAGCGAGAAGGCTATCTGTCGCGTTGTATTGTATCTTCCTGAACTGGCGAAACCAACAAGGCAACAAACTGCGCTCTTCAGTAGAAGTGATGTCCCCGACTGCACTTCTCGATCTGTGAATGAACCTTGTTCATACATAGCAAGTTGAGCGAGGACAGGTGCATGCATTCGCTGCTCTGGGGGCAGTATTATTTCCGCGTTGATGGTCCAGCCGGCGTCCGTTAATTAATTAAAGCGTCCAGGCCAGCAGCTTAATTAGATCGACCCATCATCTTAATCCCCTCCCTTTAAATCTGGCCACCGCCGGGCGGCCCCAGCACTCGTTGTTACTCGTCGGACTCCCTTTTGTCACCGCCGCCGCCGTGTTCCCTTGCGCCTCAAATCTCGCCCACGCAAAGGTACGAGTTTCTCTGTCCTTCCCCTGTACAAGTACGTTGGAGTCGCAGCCCAGGATTAGTGGGGCCGTTCTTGATCTGAACCAATCGGTTTGTCCTTGATTAATTCCGTTATGGTTCTCGGCGGCCGGGACGAGCTCGCCGTCGTCGTGGTGGGTCGTCGCCGCGCTTTGTCCGGCTCCGTGTCGGGTGGATGGATGGGCCTGGTGCCTGCATATGCCCACGGTGAACGTTCGAATTTTCGTATCCGTCTAACAAACTCCTGAATGCAGGCTAAAGGAACCTCACGCATGGCATTCAATAAAAAACTTGTGGCAGCAGCCTTCACTCTGAGCTTCCTTTTTATGGTCTATTGTAAGTCCTTCATTTCTCTTGAAAGTAAAGAAAAAAAACATTGATATAGATACTTTCGTGTAAAAACTTTCATACAAAATTTACGGCTAATTGTGTGGAGTTTTTTTGTGTGTGTTATTGAAGACGCGGCGGAGGCAACAGAGACATCATCGTCATGCCGACAGGTTAGCAAGACTTTCAACGGCGATTGCAGGAGCAGCGGTGACTGTGCGATCACGTGCCGCGACGAGGATACACGGTTCAGTAGCGGGCAGTGCTCCGGCACATCCTGTGTATGCATCGTGGATCCCCTTGTGTGCAAGCCGCCGTCGGAGGAATAAGTGTCCAAGTAAATTACAAATCGTAGTACGTCTATTATTTATGCGTGCAAATAATTCGAAATAAACTACTTACCGGACATGCATCTTTGGGAAAAAATCGTGCTCCTAGCTTCTTCTTCTTCCTCGGTCGGTCGGCTACCCGAGATACAACGATCGGTTGCATGCAGAACGTACGTACGTCGCTGGCGATCGAGTTGTAAACACACGCATTCGACGCGATCGAAGCCTTCTGGAGAAGAATTAATCGCACGAGTCTCTTTGCTGAATTGTAAAAAAGGCTAGCTGTCTGTCACGTACAGACTCGGCTCGATCGGTCGTGGTCACTGGCCATGCATCCGACGCCGGCATGCCACTCGATCGTTCCAAAGGCCAGGTCGCGAGATCGGGCATCACAGCGACGAGGCGGCCGCGGCTTGGATTAGGTCTGCTTCCTTCCCGCAGCCACTACAATAAACACATAATTTACGACGGTTAAATTTATTTGCGACGGCCAGCCATCGCAAATAAATTAAATTGCGACGATATGTCGGTGGCCATTACAAATAACAAGGCCGTCGCGAATAAGGCCTTATTTGCGACGGCTGTCGGACTGGCCGTCGCGAATAAGAGTTTATGCGATGGCCAACCCTAGTGCCGTCGCAAATAACGAAGCCGTCGCAAATAAGGCTTTAATTGCGACGGCCATAAGTTAAGGCCGTCGCAATTATGGCTGCCGTCGTAAATTAGGGCTAATATCGGGACCCTTCGACCCCGGCTCTTCATTCACCATTCACTCCACCGCCGCCGCCTGCCGCGCCCACGCCGCCGGCCCACCGCCGCGCCCCCGGCTCCGCCGCCGGCCCGCCACGCCCCGGCCGCCCCCGGCCCCGCCGCCCCTGCGCCCCCGCCGCCGGCCCACCCCCGGCTCCAGGCGCGCCTCCGTGCCCCAACCGTCGCCCGGCCCTGCCGCCCCTGCGCTGCCGCTGCCGGCCCGCCCCTGGCCCCGCCGCCCCGCCGCCGGCTATTCAGGTAAGCCCCGGCCCCACCGCTTGGTAGCTAACTAGTGCATTTTTTGTACTTATTCGGTCAAGTGTTGTGTCTAAGTTTGATACTTATTCAGTCACTCTCATAGTTTTTTAGGGAAATCAAATTCAATAGATGGAGGAACTAAAAAATAACACACATTACAACCTTCTAATTGCTCAATAGTTGGTAAGTATGACGTATAAGTTTGCATTGAAAATTTAACTGCAGGAATTCTTGTGCTTTTGTCCTAAAAAAATTCCACAATCAATAAATATACATTATGAACAGTGGACTACCATGGTTGCTGAAAACTAGCAGTACACAAAGGTTTTGATGAAAAGCTTATTTGGTAGTAAAAAAATAGCATCAGAAAAGGTCCACTAACATAGCATTTAAATTTATAAATTCAATGCTCAAGTGAAAGATGGTTCAACACTTTACAAGTAAAAATTCAAAAAATTAAATGTAATCCTGCATGGGCACTAACCAGTTTAAAGGCCCGCCCTAGCGGCACCGCGGCACCCCCGCCCATGCCGTCCTGCCCCTGCGCCCTCCGCGCCTGATTAGATTTGTATTACACTTGTATTACACTTGTGATTTCATCCTGCTGCAGTTTGGTCTTGTATTACACTTATGATTTCACACTTGTCCATTGTGGCTAATATGTTTTTTGTTCAGATTTTGTAGTAAATGCATAATTAGATTTTGATATGCTTTATATGCTTTATATGTTTTTGTCTATAGCTTGGTCTGTCATTCTGAATTTCTATTCTGTTTAGTATATGTTTGGACTCTAGTGCATTCATATAATGTTTTTGAGTGACTACTTAATATATATAAATAAAGGGGTTTTGGGCCAGCTCGGACCAACATGGAAGGACACGACACGTAATAAGTGTGATCGTGCCGTGTAGACTATTGTAGTGGTACCGTATGCGTCAAGTCGACACAGAAGCGAACGGGTTGGTAAGGATGTCAATAACCCGCGATTGCGTGGACGGTGAAAATGGATGTGGAACTGTCATCTAAGACGAACTTTCCTCTCAATCTTTCTCTAGTTCTTTCCTCTCTCTTAAATGACTTCAAAATGAAAATGAGCAACGTAACCTATAGCAATGTATTACCCGTTTCGGATCGGCACGTCTCACATGCCATTGGCATGTGAGACGTGCTGGTTCGGAATTGTCCCTCTTTGGACAGCCTGAGAGTGACCGAGGGGGCGTGACTTGTGATGAGACGCGGGTCCAGATTTGGACGAGATTTTGGTGGCGTAACCCTGTTGTTCTCTGTTGCACCATTGTTGGGCATGCAGTGAAGAACGCGGGGTTATGCTGCCAAAATTTTGTTCGAATCCGGATCACGCGTCTCATCATGAGCGCACACTGCTCGGTCACTCTTGGGTGGGTTTAGGATCTATCTGCCTAGGTCGTAGGGCCGTGACATAACATAACAATGAAACAAATCATGATTTGTCTGCTTTAAAGGTATACTCTGATGTGTCTCGTCATGCTGTCGAAATTTTAGGACCTATCCTGTATACATTAACGACAATTTCTTTAGCGTTAAACTGCAGAGCCAAACATGGGTGAAGACCGCAGTTGGATGTATACTGGCTGGAAGAGCAGAACTGGTGGTCACTCGGATGAGTGGTTTATCAAGTTAGATAAATTTTTGGATCGAGCATTTTTGTTGTCAACGGAAGATATGGTGCGGTGCCCATGTACAAAATGCCGGAACACCAAGTTTTTGAGAAGATTGGAGCTTTCGTTTCACTGATGTCGAAACGGTTTCACTCCACATTATGAAATGTGGACCTTTCACGGCGAGACTAATTCTCGAGTCATAGCAGAAGTGGATGAGGATGATGATATAACAGAGGTTGACAGGATGGATGAGATGCTAGAAGC
The DNA here is from genome assembly GCA_036927565.1 of Tuctoria greenei. NCBI lineage: Eukaryota > Viridiplantae > Streptophyta > Magnoliopsida > Poales > Poaceae > Tuctoria > Tuctoria greenei. The sequence continues at coordinate 38,042,900 of JAYESD010000008.1, forward strand.
TCTGAAAGCGGATGACAATGCGGCAGAGAAGATCTTCAAGGAGCTGAAGAAATCACAAGAGCCGTTGCATGAACACACGGTTGTGACCGTACTTGCTTTCTTGACCAGATTTATGGCAATTAAGTCCAAGTACTTTTTTCCATCAACTGCTACAATGATCTCATGAAATTGATCTGCGATATCCTTCCACAACCTCACAATGCGCCACTAGATATGTATCATTCAAAGATCAAGATATCTGCTCTCGGTATGAAGTATGAGAAAATCGATGTGTGCTCAGACAACTGCATGTTATTATGAAAAGAGCAAGCCAATGAGAAGATGTGCTTGAAATGTGGTAAATCGAGGTATGTCGAAGTTGTTAATGACGATGGCGATAATGTGATGACAGATGTCGCACATGAAAGGAGAGGCACCACCGTTGGTAGCTACACGACCTATGTGCTATCCGAACATGAAAGGATTGTTGCTTTACTCTACATGTACGCAAATATAGAAGGCATGCAGGAATACTTCGAGTAAGTGTTTGTCCTACATTTATGCTAATCGACATATTTTGCTACACATGTATTCTAAAAGATGGTTTTTCATGTTCAGCGAGTTCCACAGACAATGTTGGCCACATAGGCATCAACCTACGACCAAACAAGTAGAAGGGATGCGAAAAGAAGGAATAAATGGGGGGCAAAGTTTCCTATCCTGGTTTCGAGATTATGTAATATTCTCTCGTCTTCTATGTATTATAAATTACTATTATTAAAGAAGTATTATTTTAACTCACGATCATTTATGACAGTGTCGGACTCACAATGTCCATGAAGATTTGCGGCAGCTATCTTATGGATTGGTGAATGTTAGAAGCTATGGTCGATATGACGTAAATGGCTTTCGATTCTGTACAACTCATTTTGAAGCTCTTCGTCGTCTCGCGACAACATCAAATTCCGGTGTTGTGACGAGAGCAATGGACACTCAAGGGAATTTAACTGATTATTATGGGATTATTAACAAAATCCTTGAATTTACTTTTACCAAAAATAAGACCCTTTGAGTTGTCTTCTTTGACTGTGACTAGTTTGATCGCACTCATGGAACTCGAGAAAACCAATTTGGAATGGTGGAAGTGAAACATAAGGACCGACTACGAGGTTACGATACATTTGTTCTTGCACATCAAGTGGAACAGGTGTATTATCTATCTTATCCATGCACGAAGCTCAATGCTTGGTGGGTGGTATATAAGGTGAATCCTCGTGAGCGGTTATATACTCCTGGAGATGATGGTTACCATGATAGCAAAGACGTTGAAGAAGTGTACCAAGAAGAAGAGTTGCCATACACTTTTATCGTCGAGCTTGATGTAGGACTCAATCAATTAGTTGGATATGTTGAATACGTTGAAGATGTAGAGGCAGATGATATGTGAAAACTAAAATTAGAACAGGCCACGATGGAAGATCGTTGGGCTGGTTTAAGGAGTAGGGCACAGTCACATGACAATGATGTTGATGAATTTTGAAAGTGATTACAAGTAATGTTTTCTTGAAGATAGTAACATGAATTTTGTATATTTTATTTGCATATTTACTGATTATCTAATTAAAATAGGATGGCGTCAAAGAAGGGTAAGAAGGTGCCGCCGACTAGGGGGTTCTACCCCTCTAGACCTGAGGACGCTTTTGCTGGTGCCCCGTCGACTGGCAGCAGACGCTCTCAGCTGCTGGGGCACGTTCAGAGCAGCTCTAGAACTTCGTCACAGGTAAATTTCACTCGTTTTTGACAAATTCTTTAAATTCAATTTCACATTAAACTTACTTATGAATCATTTGAATATTGTAGTCCTCATCGGCTGACTCAGAGGCTGCGGCGCCAGTTGACCTTGGCTACCCTTCGGTGAGCCAGCCCTCGGCCAACCAGCCCTCGGCCAGCTAGCTCTCGGCCAGCCAGCCCTCGGCCAGCCAGCCCTCGGTTGGCGATCCTTCTGTTCTTGAAGCCTTTGGCTCGGCTGGTGATGAGCCGTCTGGGTCACGTGACGTGGCACCCCAGCAGATGCGGAGGACGAGGAGGACTCACTTTGTCAGTCCTCCCGCGATCCTTTCATAGAGGATCGTGATTCGTCCAGTCGGAGACAGGTAATAAAAATTATAGTGTTCAATTTTAGTTTCTTTTGGTTACTTAAGTAATGAATCAATAAATATCTTGCAGTGTTTGGGACGACACTTCTTTCACCGGTGAGAGATACTAAAGACTGGTGAACGGTGTCATCGAGTCCTTAGTGCGTTTGCACTATCCCGGGGTCATTGACGGGGTGCCTGATCTTTGGTGGGAGGACTACACACGCGTCCATCACCAGGAGCACGACAACCTTCAGGAGGCCGTATGGGCTGATTTTATGGTAAGTATGTTAAAAATAGTTTCTAAGTATTAACTCTTAAACTCTTTTAATGAACATCTCTTCAATATATTCTTTATCACATGCAAGGTATATTTTAGAGGACCCGAACGACCCTCGCATGGTTGAGGATGCGAGGAGAGTTTTTCACTACAATGCTGCCAAGGCGCTTCGACAAGCTTTCCCGAATGCTCGTGTTCAAATTATTAATGAGCACTTGAAGGCAAACCAGCACCACATGCTACACTTCCGGCAAGAGAGTGAGAGGCACCTGACAAAGGAGGAGTACGCGCAAGTACGTGGGGTGTAGTAAGTATTTTTTCTGATAATTTCCTCGATGGTATTTTTAACAATCTACAACTATGTGCAGGGCCACGTGAGCTGGTTGCAGGGTCGGTCTGATGCATTTCGGGCCCTTTGCCGGTACTGGGCTAGCGATGAGTTTAAAGCTAAGTCCAGGAAGGCTCGAGAGTGCAGAGGGGTCGAGGGGAAGAGCAGGCACGGCCAAGATAACCACTTGCGTTTAGATAAATGCATGGTAAGTGTATGTAACTTATGTTTATATATTCATAATATATTGTTCGTACTAACACGTATTGACAGGAGCGCGAGACGAGGGTGCCGCCGCCCCCTGCTGAGATCTGGAAGAGAGGTCACAGGGACCCTTCTCAGCCGACGGGGTGCAGTCAGGTTGCAGCCGAGTGATTGGTAAGTTTAGAAATCATTCATATTAAATATAACTATATAGATTGTTGAACTTACACGGTTTTCTTGTTTTGCAGGCTAAGTACGGGGAGGAGGCTAGGAAGATACACGGCAAAGATTTTGATTGGGAATGTGAACCAATCAATCCTCAAGCCGCGTATGCAAGCGGAGGTGGAAAAGCATACGGAAGGTGAGTTTACAAGTCATTTTATCATTTTCAATTCAAAGTATTAAAGATATTTCAATTTCATATTACTGACTCTCTTTTTTATAGGCCCGCCATATTCGACGGAGTTGTCGACTCGAGGGCGGGGAGACCTGCGAGAGGCAGCTCCACGCATGCTTCATCGGTGGGCACAACAGGTTGCCGCGTATCACAGAGGGACATTGAGATGCAGTCCCTCCGACTCCGAGAAACTGTAGAAGAGAACCTCAGACGACAGGAGGAGGCAGAACGCCAAAGGCTCGCGATGGAGGCCACGATCTCTTCCCAGGCAGCCTGGATGGCGCAGATGCGGGACACAATGGAGGTAACAAAATGAAAACTAAAGTTCTCATTAATTCAACATAAATAATTTAGTAATAGGTAACATTTGATATTTGCAATGACAGGCCATGGCTCGGGTGCAAGGTCTGGGGGGGATCCAGCTACCGCCAATACCGGGCCTTCCACGCGATCCATCTTCTGTGGGTCAGGTAATTTTCTATGTAATCCTTCTTCTCCAGCGTAAAAAGATTGAGATAGAAGAAAGAGGGATATAGTTAGATAGAAGAAAAGGATTGAGATAGAAGAAGGAGAGAGATAGAAGAAAGAGAGACAGAAGAAAGAGTGAAAGATAGTTAGATAGAGTGGGAGAGGAAAGAAGAGAGAGAGGAAGATGTAGATGGAGATAGAGGGAGGGGAAGATAGAGGGAGGGAGATGTAGATGGAGATAGAGGGAGGAAGATAGAGGGAAAATGATAGCAATAGAGAGATAGAGTGAGAGAGAAAGATAGAGGGAGAGAGATAGAGAGAGAGAGAAATGAAAAGAGAGAGGAAGAGAGGGGGATCTAGATGAAGAAAATGGAGAGGAAGGGAGGGAGAGAGATGTTGATGCATTTATATTCTAACTCTAAATTTCATTAGTTGCAGGGATCTGCGACGGCTGCACAAACTCCGTCGCTGTTGCTACCGTCACCTGGAATGAGACGTGATGACGACTTCGACTTCGGAGGTGGCTTCGGAGGTGGCTACGGAGGTCAGATGGGCGAGTGAGCCCTTGTTTGGTTTGTTGATGTTGATGCCATGTTTCGATGATGTGTTGTGATGTGTTTTGAGACTGTTATGATGTTTATATGACTGTTTATAATATATTGTCTGTTCTGTGATTCTGGCCATCAAGCCGGGTAGTATTTTCTGTTGTTTAAAAAAAATAAAAAACCTTATTTGCGACTGCTTTTTATACAGTACCGTCGCAAATAAGGATTCATGCAGCTGCAATTAAGCCACTGCTATTTGCGACGGTCAGGCCGTCGCAAATAAGCATTAATTGCGACCGCTAGGCCGTTGCAAATAGGGGCGTGGGTCCTGGAGGAGGACACGTGGGCCCTGTCAGCTGAACTTATTTACGACGGCCAGACCGTCGCAAATAGGGTTTAAATTGCAACGGCCTGGCCGTCGCAAATACAGGTGCCGGGCCCACTAGCCCCCGGGCAATAACTTGCGACGGCCGCTGCGAGCCGTCGCAAATAAGCTTAATTGCGACGAGTTATTTGCGACGGCCAAAAGCCTTCGCAAATAAGCAAAGCCATCGCAAATAGCTTATTTGTGATGGTTTTTACCTTATTTGCAACGGCTCTAGCCGTCGCAAATCGTCGGGATTCCTGTAGTGAGCTTCCCCCGCCATCGTCAACCAACTTAGCGCCTTCCTCCCGGCGACCCGACCGGCCTCCTTCTAGTCGCCACGCAACGCACACCGTGCGCCTGCCTTCCTAAATCCTCCTGTAAGTAGCGAAGCATCGTGGCATGCAGCACATGACGGTGTCTGTCCAAATGTGGATACGACACTCAAGCAATCTGCGAAGGTTGGTTGTTCTGAGGGGCTAAGTTCATGGAGCTAACGAGAGAGGATGAAGATGGTGAATACGAGGATTTTGGTGGTTTGGACCGCCAAAGCGTAATACCTTACGTTTACGGGAGTGTGTGTTATAGGCCCGAGCCTGGGCACATGCAAGCTTTGCAAGTGCACAGGGCCCCCAAATTGCAGGGGCCCAAATTTTTTAGCAGTTTAGCTGATCCAACTCACTATTAATTTATTAGATTAATAGTTATTACTGATAGCTAGTCCATCCGTAACGAAGGTGAACCACTTACCATTTGACTCTGGATTTATTGATCACACATGGATATCTGATACGCATATGATTGTGTCTCACCATCAGACTTCATTAATTTGTATTGTATCGCTTATCATACATTGCTATCTTGAAAGTGAAGAATATGAGCATATAATTGGATATTTGATTTCAATTAACGCTAGAAAGATGATGGTATTTAGATAAACATTATGCATTCAAGAGACAAGAGTTCAACAATAACTATGTTTCTTCATATATATATATATATATATATATATATATATATATATATATATATATATATATATATATATATATATATATATACATACATACATACTATTCCTATATAAAATATTATTGTAGCATTATATTATTACAGATTTACAACCTTATTTTCTACAGATATGTCTCATTTTATATAGTATGCATAGGGGCAAAAAGGGGTTTTGGCTTAACGGGTAAGAACTCTTAGTAGCACTTCTCTGGTTAACAAAAATTCCCTTATGTGTTCCATAACCAAAGCACATGTCTAAGAACTGGTCCAGATAATTGATTGTTTCCACGTGAATTATGAACCGATGTGTAACGGCGGGGCATAGATTCGGAGATTTTTTGAGCCTGCATGAGAAGATCTTCTTAAAGATCAACGTCCGAGGGTTGTCTTGCCTCCACGAGTCCAGATTTTTTTTGCACGGGGACTTCAATTTTACCAGCCCGACCCTGGTGTGTTATATTGAGAGTCGAGTTTCGCCGAGTCTAAGTGTAGATGTGTCTAAGATACTTGTCCTATGTCCGTGACTGCCCGATCATTTTATAGTCCAAAGCTGGACAGTTACATAAGACTTGGGGTCTGACATGTGGCTTTGAGGAGATCTTACCCTATACAAGATCTAGGGTGCTTATGGATACTTGCTGTCCTCAGTGGCGATGGCTTGAAGACATGATGTCCTTTCGTGCCGAACGCCAGTGACTAAGCATAGATGTTGATGATGGTGGAGGATATCTCATCCGTCGTGTCGTCGCAGCCTACTCCGTCAGCTACGTGGTGTGGCACTATTGCACCATCACTGTGACCTGACTGGACAATGTAGTACCTGATAGAGGCGTGCATGCGCTGTGCTCGTGTGCCTTGGAAACACGCGAGCCTTAAATGTGTGAGTGGACAAGGTATAACTTCCTTTAATCCAGCCACCTACCACCCAGAGTGGGTTGCCGAACACGTGGCAACACCGGAGTCCGCTTCTACAGTGAGGCCAGGTCCGGGGGTGCAGAGTACATGGAGGTGTCGGAGCTTGCATCTGTGGAGACACATGATCCGAACCCGCTGGACACGTGGTTGTGCCGGAGCCTGCCTCTTTGGAGAGGCAAGGTCCGGAACCGCTGAAAACGTGGCGGTGCCAGAGCCTGCCTCTAAGAAGAGGCATGATCCAGACCCGCTGGACACGTGGTGGTGCCCGATCCCTCCTCTATGGAGAGACAAAGTTCGGACCCGCTAGGCACGTGGTGGTGTCAGAGTCCGCCTTTGTGGGGAGGTAACCACTGGCCATGTGGTAGTGCGATGGTGCCAGAGCCCGTCTCTGTGGAGAGGCAGGGTTCGAACCCCCTGGGCACATGGTAGCATCAGAGCCCGCATCTGTGGAGAGGCAGGGTCTGAAACCTCTAGACATGTGGTAGCACCGGAGCCCGCCTCAGTAGGGAGGCAGGGTTCATAGCCGCTCCAAGCTTGTACGTAGAGGTACCCAGTCTACAAAGTACCGACAGTCGATTATAAGTATCACAATTCTAAGAATCACAACTTCAACATAAGCATCACCTAAACATAATCATCACCAAAACATAAGCTCATAATTACAACACTCTAAACATGATAACTTTAGATGACAGCTCACAGTTCACAACATTGCATCACCTAAACCTAACTAGCAATGAAGTGGGAATGGAGAAGAAGAAAATTTAACCTAACAATGGAGATCTGACCGTCTTGTGGGAGGCCGCTGTCGGTACCCTGGAAACCGTACACCCCTTGAGGTTACAAAGATCTCAAAGGAAAGTCATCTACTTGATTTGAAGACCTTCGGAGGCCCACATGTCAGATATCACCGGACCCGCTTCTCCAACATGGTTAATCCCAGGGTCGCCACGTGTACTATCAAACCGGAGCTACCGCCCACAAGGGGGAAGCTCCGGGCTATGTACCGAAATGGCACCCCCGGACCTAACCCCAGACCGAGGGAAGCTCCGGATCTGACACGTGTCAGGTAGCTCCGGAGCTACCTGTTTCCCACAGTATGCTCCGGAGCTGCCACGTGTCCAACCGTCGGATCTTCAGCCTCTAACCTCCGGAAGACTCCACAACGGCTCCAGATCTTCAAAGGGGAATCAAGGACTTCAAGACCCGATTAAGTGTCATTAATACCATATTAATGACACACGATCGGACGACCTTAATTACTAGTAACGGTGCTATCAAAGCCCATTACCCGGTCATTAAGGGAAATTAAACGTGTTGAATGAGTATCAATACTAGTAACTGTCGGGGCCACATGTCGGGCCAGGCTAACTTGTAACGGCCTGCCCTTGCACTATAAAAGGACAGGCCGACGACGGACTCTACACGTTCAGATACGCTACACACGTTCCATAGACGCTGGATACAAGCTCATACAGCTAATACAACACCAACACACCCGTGGAGTACGTGGAGTAGGGTATTACGCTCAGGCGGCCCGAACCACGTAAATCTCCGTGTCTCCTGTGCTAATTACAATTCACCTTCTTGAATCTCCGCGCGCCCACACCGAACATCAAACTCCTCTAACACTTTAGTAGTGTCTGGAGACCTGCCGGATCCAAACCACCGACAGTTGGCGCGCCAGGTAGGGGGCGCCTGAGATTTCGAGAATGGTGAACTCAGCTACTGGATCATCCAATGGTCATCCTGCTGTTCAAGCTGTTGGGGGCAATCCCTCCAATATGCAGCCACTAGCAAGGGCCTCAGCGCTAGCAGGAGTCACACTGCCACCACCGCCACCTCCACCAGCAAATCAAGTTGGACAACGCGATGGTGCACCAGCGTCAGTCACTGCGTCAGGAAATCATGACAACCCGGAACACGCGCTCCATGCAGCACGTGCTCTTCTCCAAAGCCCACCACCTCTGGATGCATCCCGGGATGCACTGGAGCAGTGGAGGGCTGATGTGGAACATTTGGTTGCAGCAGTAGCTGACTGCATCAGCAACCAGGGTCCTCCTCCTTCAGGACGGGCCCCGTCGCAGCGACGGACCTTGTCTGGCAGACTTGGTCCGCACGTTTCCAACAACAGGAGATGTGCTGCATCACAGCAGGTGACGTCGTTGCCCTCCGGGGCACGACGCACCCACACGGTATCAAGGCTTTCAACTCATGACCTCCGGGCGGAGCTTGATCGCCGATACCGCCAACAAGACGGCCGAGTCCATATTGAGTGTGCTTGTGAAAGACGAGAAGCTCAAGACGTTCCTGCTCCTGAAGGAGTAGGAGGAGGCTGTTCAGCCCTGGCCATGCATCTGCGTATGGTCAGGTGGCCACAGAAGTTCCGGCCTCACCTGCCGGAGAAGTTCGACGGGACCGTCAATCCTGTTGAATTCCTTCAGATTTACTCCACTGCTATCTTGGCAGCTGGAGGAAATGAGGCCGTAATGGCCAATTATTTCCCAGTGGCTTTGACTGGGACCGCAAGGTCCTGGTTTATGAGCCTTCCACCCAACTCCATCAACAGTTGGGAGGAGCTGTGCCGACAGTTCACCGCCAACTTCGGGAGTTCATACACCCGACCAGGCACTGAACTGGACCTTTTTGCAGTCGTGCAAAAAGGGGGAGAATCCCTGCGATCATTCATCCAGAGGTTCTCTCAGGTACGAAACACTATCCCTTCTATCTCTAGCGCCTCTGTCATTGTGGCATTCAGACAGGATGTACGGGACAAGAAGATGCTGGAGAAACTGGCGATCAAGGAGATCACCAGTGTCACGGAACTCTTCAGTTTGGCCGACAAATGTGCCAGAGCTGCGGAGGGCCGTGAGATGCACTCCAAACCAACTCCGGAGGATCACAAGAAATCCTCCAAAGGAGAAGCCGCTACCTCCGGGAGTGGCAAAAAGAAGAAGAAGACCAACGGCAAGGAGAAGCCGTCGGCCGGTGCATCCAATGCTGCAGCTGCTGCAGCTTCGGGTGGCCGGGGGCCACGCCCCGAGAAGCGACCTCGACCGTCTTATGAAGACGGTGGCATACCCAAGGTGTGGTGTCCAATTCACAAAACGGGCAGCCACAGTTTGGAAGACTGTCGGGAGGTCCAAAACCTTGCCGAGCACTATAATAAGCGCCGGGAAGAAGCTCCTTTCCGATAGAGGTAAGGAAAACAAAAAGTCGACGAAGCTCCGGCTAAAGAGGAGTTAGGTTTTCAGGATCCCAAAAAGGTCCTGAAGGCCGTCTACACCTCCGTCGACGACGATTCTGACGTCTCTGACAACGAGCGTCGGAAGACCATGAACACCATCTTTGGTGGATCATGGGATATCACCTCCCGCCGCGTCATCAAGACTATGCGACGGGACATGGCTGCTGTAGCTCCTACAGCCAGGACAGAACCTCATCGGAAGTGGATGGACACAACCATCACTTTTGATGCTTCGGACTGCCCTCGAAGCATGGTTGGAGCAGGTCAGCTACCTTTGATGGTATCTCCTACCATCAATAACATCCAGCTCCACCATGTCATGGTAGACGGAGGTTCGGGGCTTAACCTCATAAGCTTTGAAGCTTTTACCAAGCTTTAGCTCCGACCTTCGGATCTCCACCCCTCCCGACCTTTCTCCGGAGTAGGTCCGGGGGCAATTACCCCACTCGGAGCTATTACTCTCCCCGTTACCTTCGGGACACGGGAGAAGTATCGCACCGAGAAGTTGGTCTTTGACGTTGCTCAGATCAACTTACCCTTCAATGCCATCTTGGGTAGGCCTGCCTTGTACAAATTCATGGCAGCTGCTCATTATGGCTACCTGGTGTTAAATATGCCGACACCAGTAGGCATTCTCCGGATCCGCGGAGACCGTACTGCCGGAGTAACTGCTCTGGAAGAACTCCATGCACTTACCATGGCGCAAGAGGAGGACTCCAGGCAGGAGCAAGCTCCAAAACCCCCGAGCATTCGTCAATGAGGCTCGACATCTGCACCTCGTGTGCAGCCAAGCGGCGACGCTGACATCCCCATCAAAGTCGTCCAAATCGGTTCTGATGCCGCTCAGACCACCCGTATATCGGGAGGATTGAACGACAAATAGGAACTCGCGCTCATCACTTTCCTACGGGCTAATGTCGACGTGTTTGCCTGGCAACCGTCACAAATGCCTGGGATCCCTAGGGAAGTGATTGAGCACAATCTAAAGATCTACCCTAACGCCCGACCTGTGCACCAGAAGCATCGGAAGCAATCTGTAGAGCGACAGAACTTTATTCGTCAAGAAGTGAATAAGTTGCTCGAAGCTGGATTCATCTGAGAAGTCTTCCATCCAAAATGGCTGGCAAACCCAGTCGTTGTGCCCAAGGCCAGCGGGAAGCTTCAGATGTGTATCAACTACACAACACTAAATAAGGCATGTCCAAAAGATCCATTCCCACTACCTAGAATAGATCAGATAGTGGATTCCACCTCCAGGTGTGAATTACTGTGTTTCCTAGACGCATATACTGGGTATCATCAAATCAGAATGTCTAGGGAAGATGAAGAGCATACCTCTTTCATCACAGTTGATGGATTGTACTGTTATACGGCCATGCCATTTGGTCTTAAGAATGCAACTTCAACCTTTGTACGAGCTATGTACAAAACCTTTGAAGACCTCATTAGAGACATAGTGGAAGTGTATGTTGATGATATCGTGGTCAAGGTCAAGAACAAGGAGTCACTCCTCGACACCTTGAAGGCTGTCTTCGATAAGCTACGGGTCACCTGCACAAAGCTAAACCCAGACAAGTGTGTCTTCGGGGTTAGCTCCGGAAAACTTCTTGGTTTCCTGGTAAGTCACTGGGGCATAGAAGCTAATCCGGCGAAGATCAAGGCCATTGAAGACATGCGGCCACCAGCCCGCGTCAAAGATGTCCAAAAGCTAACTGGATGTCTAGCGGCCCTCAGCCGGTTCATTTCAAGACTGGCGGAACGGGCACTCCCCTTCTTCAAGCTATTGAGGAAGTTCAGACCATTCCTGGTCTGAAGAAGCAAAAAAGGCGTTCCAGGAGCTAAAACAGATCCTCACCACCCTACCAACTTTGGTAGCTCCGAACCCTGGTGAGCCTTTGTTGCTTTACATTTCAGCCACTGACGAAGTCGTCAGTATGGTCCTGGTTGCGGAGAGACCAGAACTACCCCATACTCAGGGATCCAGACCCCTTCGAGAGGGTCCGGAGGTTCCTGAAAGCGAGTCTGGGTCTCAGCTCCCAGATTCGAATCCACAAGAAGCCACTTCAGAAGACCCAGACTCCTTCGGGAGGACCCGGGTCGCTTCTGAAGAAGCTCCGGGTTCCTCCAGCCAGGACCCGGAGGTCCCCGAAGAAAATCTGGATCCCTCCAGGAGGATCCGAGCCAGTGGAGAGGAAGCTCCGGGCCCCACCGGGAGGGTCCGGACCATTCAGCGCCCAGTGTACTTCATCAGTGAAGTATTACATGATGCCAAGACTCGATACCTAGAGGTGCATAAGCTGCTCTATGCAGTTCTTATCGCCTCCAGGAAGCTTCGCCATTATTTCCAAGCTCACAAGATCTCAGTGGTGACTTCTTACCCACTTCGAGCAATCTTGCATAATCCCAACTCAACTGGGAATATTGCAAAGTGGGCAGCAGAATTGGCCGAATTCGATCTCGAATTCATTTCAAGACAGGCAATCAAGAGTCAAGCATTGGCAGACTTCGTGGTGGAATGGACTCCCTCTCCATCAAACCCTGAGGGCCCCAGTGAGCAGAAGCCGGAACACGAAGCTCCGGCCTTCACCGAGCCTCATTGGACCCTCTACTTTGACGGCTCCATGCAAAGGCAGGGGGCCGGAGCTGGAATCCTTCTCCTTGCACCAATCGGGGAGAAGGTAAAATACATGGTACACCTTGACTTCAAGGCGACCAACAACATGGCGGAGTACGAAGCTCTCATCTATGGACTAAAGGTGGCACTATCATATGGTGTCAAGCAATTCCTGGTCAAGGGAGATTCACAGCTCATCATTAAGAAAGTGAAGGGTGAATGCTCCTGCAACAATCTCCAGCTAGCTGCTTACCTCCTTGAAGTCCAGAGGCTTCAGAAGGACTTCGAAGTCCTAGATCTCCACCATGTCCAGCGTGCACACAATGCTGAAGCCGACGAACTCTCGACGAAAGAGTCAACCGGAGCTCCAGCTCCTGACGGAACTTTTGTCCGGAGGTTGTCAAAACCCACAGCTCAGCCTGCCGAACTGGGCGAAGGGGGCGAGATCAGCATCCCGAAGCTGACGGTCCCGATGGCCCTGTTACCATGGTAGCCATCAAGGGTCGTAGGTGCTGCCGGAAGCTCCGAGCAACCCAGCACGCAAGACTCAAATGCTCAAGTTAGTTCCTATGCATGGATCTCGGAGATCCGGAACTACTTGAAAGACAACATCCTTCCTGACGATGATGTATCCGCTGACCGGGTAGTCAGATTGGCTAAAAGATACACATTGGTAGAAGGGGATCTCTACCGGCGCGGTGCCAACGGCATCCTAATGTGGTGCATCACAAGGGAAGAAGGCTGCGAGCTCCTCGCAGAAATCCATGGAGGCGAGTGTGAGAACCACGCATCTTCCCGCACGCTGGTTGGTAAAGCCTTTCGGCATGGTTTCTACTGGCCTACAACACTACAGGATGCAACTGAGCTAGTGAAGAAATGCAAAGCATGTCAATTTCATGCAAAGCAAATTCACACACCGGCTCAGCCCCTACAAATGATACCTCCTACATGGCCTTTCGCTGTGTGGGGGATGGACATCTTGGGACCTTTCCCAAGAGCCGTCGGACGTTACAAGTTCCTGTACGTTGCCATTGACAAGTTCACCAAGTGGCCGGAAGCAACTCCAGTTGTAACAATCAACAAGCAATCTGCTATCAACTTTTGGCAGTCCATTGTATGCAGATTTGGAGTCCCAAACAAAATCATCACTGATAATGGGACCCAATTCACAAGCTCTGCATTTCAAGGATATTGTGAAGACCTCGACATTCAAGTTTGCTACGCCTCCGTAGCTCACCCAACAAGCAATGGCCAAGCCGAGAGAGCAAATGCTAAAATCCTTAAACGCGCACCTATGATTGCTTGAAAAAACATGGCGCCAATTGGATTGAAGAGCTTCCGCCCACTCTATGGGCCAACAGGACAACTCCAAACCAGTCAACTTGAGAGACACCCTTCTTCCTGGTGTATGGAGCTGAAGCAATCCTACCTCTAGAAATCACCTTGGGGTCACCCCGGGTCCGGACCTTCGACGAAACCACGCAGGACCAGCTCCGACATGAAGACCTAGACCTCCTTGAGGAGGGAAGGTGCCAAGCAGCTGTTCGGAATGCTCGATACCGCCAAGCCCTTCGGCGTTATCATCAGCGGCATGTACACAACCGACAGCTCGAGGAAGGTGACCTGGTTCTATGGAGAATACAATCCAGAGAAGGGTTAAACAAACTCTCCCCCAGCTGGGAGGGACCCTTCCGAGTGATTAAAGTATCCCGTCCCAGGAGCGTTCGCTTGGCTACCGAGGATGGGACACCTCTCCCAAATCCTTGGAACATTGAGCACCTCCGTAAGTTCTACACTTAATATCACGGAGTTGAGTCTGTAGTAACTTGAGGTGTATGTTATAGAGTCATTGTACAAAGTCGGGTAGTTCCTCCGGGAGAACAGCCGGACCTTTCCCGGAAGGTCCGCAAAGTTCATGCAACACTTGTCACAGTCTCAGAACTAAAAGTGTGGCTAGCTACCCTGGGTCAAACGAGAAATAAAACATGCTTAGTCTGGTTCCGTACCCTAAGAGTGTACTTGTTTCCCCTGTACCCCGGACCTATAATGAAAGACATCTTCATGTGAAACAGACTCCACGTGCATTTATTTTGTAAAGGCTCAACATTTTTTATTTTTCTCTTTCTTGTCTATAACAAAGACGTGCAATTCTTAAGAAATTTTAGTTCGACCAGTTCATATACGATTCGAGTTGTATTGTCGATTCTTTTGGATTCAAATATTGTTCATGGTCCACTTGCCTGAATGCCGCCAAGCCAATCTAGGGCCGGAGTGTGCTATCGACTTAGCCTGGTCAAGCACCCTAAGTACGCCACTCTACCTACACCCCAGCAGGCCGAAGTAAGGTAGGTCCAAGTACAATTGGATCTGGAAGAAAAAGACAACGCATTCGGTTGTATTTAGAATCGCGTTTGACCTAAAATCTTCTCGAGAGTCGTAAGCCGCGATGAAGTTATAGGCAAGAAACGAATTTTACTATTTTTCTTGGCTTAAGTGTGCAGGAAAAATAAAAAATCCACGTTGATGGAGAAAAGCCGGAGCTAACAAAGCTCCGACTCCCCTAGATGGCTTGTAATCGATGTTACGCATTGAAAACGACACCGGAGCAATCAAGCTCCAGTAAAGCGAGGGGGGACAACCGTCGACACAAAATAAATGATGGTGAGAAGACCCCACAAATGAAGTCTGCTGCCAACAAACTACGTGTTGGCAAAGGTCACTGCCGGAGCTACTAGCTCCGACACCCCGGAGGACTAACTATCGATGCTCTACGCGTTCATAGGGACTATTGCCGGAGCTACTAAGCTCCGACGATAGACAATGCCGGAGCTTCTAAGCTCCGACAACCTCAGGGGGCCTTCATTATCGAAGACTTCGAACCTACAATCTACAAGTTTGGAGCAAATGAGTCTTCAACAAAACACAATATCCTCTTGGTACATGTTCACAATCAAATTGTGTACATCTACCAGGGGACCAAGTGAAGACAAAAGTGTTGAAGACAAAAAGTGAAATTCACAAAAATTTGGGGATTTCATTCATCTGGAGACAAGGGATTACAAAATTGAGGATGAAGAAGAGAAAATACAAGTGAGAACTACAGAGATGGTCCTAGACCCTATGGAAGAATTGGGCGACCTTCTGGGCAAACTCCGACACGTTGGCTCGGGCAGCTTCACCTTCTCCTTCAACGGGATCTTCAAGCACCGGGTCCAGAGGAAATTGGGAGTTCCGGCTGGTTTAGCACGTCAACACATATTCTGCGATGTTCTTCGCCAGGGACTGCCCCTCAACCTCCAATTGGTCCGTGATGACATCGCCCACCTTGGAGAGTTTGCTGCCTGGCAAGCTCAACGCCTGCAACGCCAGGTCCGGCTCCGGCTTCGGATCATCCGGGCGCACGGGGCTGAAGCTCATCGGTGTTAGCGCGTTGTTAGCCTTGCCCAGGAACTCCCAAATCTGTAGGGAGTCCGCAGTCCTCAAGCCCTTTAATTCTTCCAAGGATCTCCTGGCCGCCACCAGTTCAGAATTCTCGCAAGCGAGGCGCTCAACTTCTTTGGCGTTTTGCTGAATCTTTTCAGCAACCCGCTTTTCGAGTTTTCTGAGCTCCTCCTCCCGGAGGTGGATCTTATTCCGGCGATCGACCAGGTCCTTCTCCCTGCCCCTCACTTTCTTCTCCCTGGCAGCAAGGGCACACTCTTGCTCGTAGAGTTCCTGCCCTCGCACCCAGGCTTTCTCCTCCTCCTCGGTGCAGCGCTCTTCCAATTTCTTGGCACGCTCCTCGAGGCCCTTGTCAGCCAGAGCCACCTTCTCGGTGAGCTCCTCTTCCCTCCTCAGGACGTCATCCCGCAGCTCAAGGAGTTTCTGCTCTTCATCTTCGAGCCGTTTCTCCCTCTCCTCAAGTGCCTCCCGGCGCTTGATGAGTGTAGTGTTAATGGCCTCAAGCCTTTCTTGGCGTTCATCGGCCACACTGTTAGCTGCTTTGGTCTGCTCATAAATCTCCCGGGATTGGGCGTCGAGGGCGCGAGTCATACTCTCCCTGTCATCCAATAATTTACCCCAGTATTCCAGGCGGACCTTCTCCCGCTTGATCCACTCTTTGTCATCCGCTAGCCTCGACTGCGCCAGCTTGGTCTCGAAGTAGAGCCGGTTACGCCACCGCCTAAGGGTTTGGCGCTCCTCTTCAAGAGCCTTACTGTCGTGGAAGAAGGCCAGTTGAACTTGACGCAGACTGGAACATGCGTTGTCAATAGACAGTGACAACAGGATAGGTTCTGGACCTGCTGGAGTCTCCTCCGCTGGTTCCAGCGGGTTTTCAGATACAAAAATTGGGTCCCACTCCACAAGAGTGGTCCCCTGGGTCTCCATGGCACTAGGGCCGTCCTCCAGGATGGCCTCAGTCGCCATCGAGGAAGTCCCCGCCGCCAGGTCTTCATTCACCCCCTTAGGCAGGGGGCCACCAACTTCACCAGGGCACTCCGGCTCAGCCGCGGGTACCTCCGACGTGGTCACTTCCGGAGCAGGGGCCGCTGCTGGCTCCGGTCTGGGCACCTCCTCCGATGGGGGATCGAGCTCCGACGCCTCTGCAACAACCGGCTCGGGAGCCGGAAGATCTTCATCAACCGGCCCTGCGTCCGAAGCTCCAACAACGACTGGCTCTACGGCCGGTGCTTCTGAGGAAGCCGTCCCAACCGCCGGAACTTCCTCAACATCCGGCGCGCACGTCGGGACTTCAATCACCTCCGGCTCAACCGCCGGAGCTTCGACAATTTCCGGCTCTGGGGCCGGAATTACTTCTTCCTCCGGCACAACGGCCGGAGCTTCCATCATCTCAGCACCAGGACCCGGAGCTTCAACCTCCGAGACAGGTGCCGCTGGCGCATCTTCTCTCCCGCGGTCCGGCGCTACCACGGGAGTCTCTGGGGATGAGTCGAGGTCCATGACCATGACAGCTGGCGCCGAAGCTGTCGCAGCTTCAGCCACCACTTGGGGCGGCACCAGGACAGGAGCAGAAGCCCCCGCCCTCACAGCTTCAGCTGCTGTGGTTGAGGGTGGAGCCTCACTCCTCTTCTTGGGAACGCTGCAGATGATGGATGAAGAAACTTAAAAAATAGTTACTACAACTAAACAACTGTCCAAGGTAAAGATTAAAAATTACCTTGGGAGGCTTCCGCACCAGCTTGCACGGAACCTCTTTCCCGCGCATTATGGGCCGGTCATAGCAGGCGTGGAAGCTCCGGAAGGCCCCCCAGAACTCGTTGCAGCCACAGGCGTTTCCCTAGTCGAGGCCCCCCTCGATCGTGAAGAACCTCCAGACCTAGAGGCCTCAACCGGCCCTGGCGCTGGAGTTACATGCCCGGAGCTAGCACCCCGGGAGGACACCGCTGCGGGTACAGTCGCCGCGGTTGCAGAAAACCTCCCCCTCCAGGGAGAAGGAGCCGGTGCAGAGGTGGCAGGCCTGACGGACCTTCCATCGGCGTGCTGCAGCTTCCTCTTTCGGCTCAAGGGTTCATCCGCTGGCTCCTTGCCCTTGCCGACGACCTCGACCCTTGGCTTCGGGGCAGGGTCGGAGCCACCTTCGGACACTCCAGGGATCGCCACCCTGGTGGTTGATCTTCTCTCGACGACACCAAGGTCGTCAAGCACGAGCATCTTCCGTCAGAGCTCCCTACTGAAACTCTACTTCCACGTTCAAAGGAAGAAAAGATGATGGCAGAGTCAAGTCGTCACCCTCGACGTCGATGTCGTGCTGGAACTTCTTGAGGTGGAACTCCAAGGTTGTCCCCACCATGTTGGACTTCAGCTCGGTCTCAACCCGGTCGTCGTCCATCACGCTGTTGAGGGACCAAGCGAGTTTTTCTATCCTCTTCAGCGGTGCCCACCTGTTGACCAGGAAGTTACAAAACACCGCCTGAGGGGTTAATCATCCCTCCACGCACTGGCGGATCCTGGTCAGAGCAGGTTTGAAGGCTTCCGCCAACACCGGAGCTTCACTCCAGATCGTCGTGTCAATGTTGGGGAGGCCTTCGGGCAGCTCTAGCCTCTCGTGCTCCTCCACCCGGATGACTATCCAGTCCTTCTTCCAGTCATCCCACTTCCCAGAGGGAAACGACCGGAGGTACTTGAATGAGCACTTCTTGCGCTTCACGAAGTAGTAGAAGCCAAGGTACTCATTGCTCCTACCGGTGGTATGGACGGTGAAGAAGGTCCGGAAGAGTTCAATGCAGGGGGGGATGCCCACCCACATCTCACAGAAGTGGACGAAGATAGACACAAGGAGAAAGGAGTGAGGGCCAAGGTGGTATAACTGCAGACCATAAAAGTCTAGCAGCATCAAGAAAAAGGAGGAAAAAGGTGGGATCAACCCCACCATGGCGTACGAGGAGAAGTACACCATTTCGCCGGCGTGCTCCTTCTCAAACAGGAGCTCTCCCCCGGTGCGGACCAAGCGGTTGAAGAAGTCCGAGGACCATCCCATGAGGGTCCGGACCTTCTTCAGGTCGCCGTCGGTCTTCAAACGACTCTCGCGGAGACCCAACTCCATTGCAGCACAACAAGGCAAGAGAGGAAAAGCGAAGCACAAGTTGAGAGTTTGAGCGCAAGATCAGATGAGAGGCGTAAAGAACTCCAGGCGGTGCACGCTTTCCTTCTTAATTAAGCCCTCGTAACGCTTGGATGGAAACCACAAGGAAGTTGAAGATACCGCTCAAAAATTCCACCCAGCCGATGACAAGGGGGCCCGGGACCACCCCGACGATCAAGTCGAGGTTCTTACCCAGGAGAACGGTTGTCATCATGAGGCGGGAAACCCGAAGGCGGCGGCCTGACAAGGCACGCGGAACCGATACGGTTTTCGTATCGGGAACCAGCGCCCTTCAATTGCGTGAGATCCGCACGCCAAAGATCTCATCTGCCGCATGCGGGATACGCCACATGGCGAGGATTTAACTCCAAACCATCACCAACGGCACATCCGAAGACCTTTGAAGACTCAGTTCAAAAGTCGCGAGGATGGACCCACCTCCGGCGGAATGACTTCACCCTAGGGGTCTTCGCCTAAGGTGGAACCAGGAGGCCACTGTCGGTACCCTGGAAACCGTACACCCCTTGAGGTTACAAAGATCTCAAAGGAAAGTCATCTACTTGATTTGAAGACCTTCGGAGGCCCACATGTAAGATATGACCGGACCCGCTTCTCCAACATGGTTAATCCCAGGGTCGCCACGTGTACTATCAAACCGGAGCTACCGCCCACAAGGGGGAAGCTCCAGGCTATGTACCGAAATGGCACCCCCGGACCTAACCCCAGACCGAGGGAAGCTCCGGATCTGACACATGTCAGGTAGCTCCGGAGCTACCTGTTTCCCACAGTATGCTCCAGAGCTACCACGTGTCCAACCGTCGGATCTTCAGCCTCTAACCTCCGGAAGACTCCACAACGGCTCCGGATCTTCAAAGGGGAATTAAGGACTTCAAGACCCGATTAAGTGTCATTAATACCATATTAATAACACACGATCGGACGACCTTAATTACCAGTAACGGTGCTGTCAAAGCCCATTACCCGGTCATCAAGGGCAATTAAACGTGTTGAATGAGTATCAATACTAGTAACCGTCGGGGCCACATGTCGGGCCAGGCTAACTTGTAACGGCCTGCCCTTGTACTATAAAAGGACAGGCCGACGACAGACTCTACACGTTCAGATACACTACACAAGTTCCATAGACGCTGGATACAAGCTCATACAGCTAATACAACACCAACACACCCGTGGAGTAGGGTATTACGCTCAGGCGGCCCGAACCACGTAAATCTCCGTGTCTCCTGTGCTAATTACAATTCACCTTCTTGAATCTCCGCGCGCCCACACCGAACATCAAACTCCTCTAACACTTTAGTAGTGTCTGGAGATCTGCCGGATCCAAACCACCGACAGCAGCGACTTGGAGATGCGGCGGGGCGGCGATTGCTCGAGGAGGCGCGATGGCGGGTGTCAGGAGCACGGTGGCCGGTGGCGGCCAGGAGCTCGGCGATCGGGAGCACGACGGCAGGAGCGCGGCGACGGGCGCGCGATGGCGGTGGCGGCTGGCGGGCGATGGCGGGCGGTGTGAGAATGAGTCTATCGGGACCGACAGGGTAGGTATAAGCCCTTATTTGCGACGGCTATCTTAATTGCAATGGCAGTAGGTTAAGGCCGTCACAATTAATGTTATTTGCGATGGTCCTTTTTGTAGCCGTCGCAAATAACCTTCTATTTGCGACGGCTCTAGGGTTGGCCGTCGCAAATAAGCCTTATTTGCGACGGCTGCTGTCGCAAATAAGATTTTATTTCCGATGACCAATGTTTTTGCGATGGCCACAGGCGGGCCGTCACAATTTAAATTATTTGCGCCGGCCGATCGTCGCAAATAAACTTAGCCGTCGCAAATGATCGCGTTTCCTGTAGTGGATCACCTTATGTTGTTAAAAAAGGTCATGCATTATTGATAATAATTCTTAATATTAATACACTATAATCTCGGCATGCATTTGTATTTCGTTCGTGTATCCAAATATACACCAATTAAGAAGAAGCGTATATGCATTTAGTTGCATACATTAATTTATTTTCCTCATACCTATGCTTATAGCAGATACAGTTCTAGCTGTAGAATTAATTTTGAAATATCCATACACCAGGTGCGCCTACATTATTTTTTTGTATCCATATGGAAGATACACTTTTGTAGAACTAATTATGAAATATATATCCAACATTTTAATTTTCATATCCATCTAGAGTCTTGAGTGCAGTCCAAAGAATCAAATCTCTATAAATATTGAGAATACATGTTCTTCTCCCCACGTCACCCCTTAGCTTTGCCATGGCGTTCAATAGAAAACCTGTACGTGGCTGCGGCCTTCTTCATCCTGGACTTGCTCCTCATTGTATACTGCACAGGGACCAGAAATTAAACATTTATTTTTCTGTAAGACTTTTATTTTTCTTGAAAGAGATAATAAAATTTGATATACATCTTTTCACTTGAAAACCAGCAGCAGGGATTTATTTTGTTTCGAAAACCATAACAAATTAAAACTTTTCACAGTTTCTGTCTAATTGTGTGTGCGCGCCTTTTTTTTTTCAATCATTACTGTAATAGGTGCGGAGGCAGCTGAAACATGCTCACGTGACAGTAAGACTTACCTCGGTGATTGCATAAAGGATAGCTATTGTGCGCTTGTGTACCGTAAAGAAGATCCACGATTCACTAGAGGGCACTGCAGCTCTGATTGGCGTATATATGGATACACGAACTAGATAGAAATGCATGCCACAATTATAGTTATTAATATTAAGAAATATTATCAATTACGTATGATCTTCTTTAACAACATAAAGGTGATCCAAGAGCAAGTTCGATGGGACACTATTGGTACTCTGCAGACTAGGTACCCACGTGCAAGCTTGGAGCGGTTCCTGTACATTACCTTGTTAGATCCTTAAGACTTTCTTTAGATTGAAGGAATTGAAAAACACAGGAATATAAAAAATTTAAGAATTGAGATTGTATGTTTTTGCAATCCTATAGGAATTTAAATTATAGTAATTGAGATAAGAAGCCCTTTGGCAGCATAATTAGAAAAACAAGAGAACTTGTAACGTGAGCAAGGAAAGAAAAAAGAGGTCCAAGCTCATATTAAATTTCCTACAAAATTTAGCAAATGAATCCATTCCTATGGAAACTACCCTTTGTTTTTCTGTGAGCCAAATGGTCATGTAGGAAAAAGTCCTTTAAAAATCCTATCCTTCAAAATTCCTTTATCATTCCTTCAATCCAAAGGAAGCCTAATTATCTAGCCACTTGTATCATCCAGGTGTATACAGAGTGTAAAACATCAAGTCCTAACGATCTCATTAGATCAATACTAGGAGTAACAACTATAGATGACTGGCGGCGTAGATGAGGAGCTACAGGGCGTCGGTGACGGCCGGTGGTGACGAGGAGTGGCGGGGCCTTCCCCTTACTTCCCGTACCCGTGAAGATCGGATCTGATATGGCCGAGTCGTGGTGATTAGTGGTTAATCCACTTATTGACCCGGTTTATGGGTACGTATAAAGGGTAACGGACGTGAGAGGGCCCAAACTGCAGGGTTGGTTACCGCCTCCGATCAGGACGGGAATTGGGGAAGGACTCGGTGTGGGTGGGCCCCACACCTTTACGTGATCAACTCTAACATTCTCCCCCCTTGATCACGGTGCTAAAGTTTACTTGCTTACTTACTTAATTACCTAATTATTGAACTTACTGTTTATTTCTCCATGCTTTAACATAAAGAGCACAACGTATCAAAACAGACATTTACACACTGCTTGACTCGAAGACCATGATGTGTCTTATATTTAGAAATAACCTTATACTTAGTTGGTCCCTTAGTATACAGGATAGTTCACAGGTTTTCTCTTAAGACCCATGCATGTTTTGTGTTCTCTGAACACTTGGGCGGGAAACCTTTTGTAAACGGTACCGCAAGCTTTCGCTTGATTCTTTTATGCTCTTCACTAATTGTGATCCTGAATATTATTTTTCACAATACAAAACTTAATGTCGATGTGCTTGACAGTTTCACTCGATTCATTGTTGTGAAATTATGGTACTACAAACTTGTTATTGTAGTATTACTTAAGTGGTTCACGCTGTCGACCACTCTTAAAACCGAACAAAGCTTTGTATCGCCTGCTTATCGACCTCATCATGAACAACAAAGTTCATCACGCATTGTGGACGATGCAGTGACTATTTGTTTGCAGTTTTTCCACGAGATAACTCCATTCGCGAAGGTGAATATATATAACTAACTGGAATTTTTAGAATCCACACAATCCGCGTAACTAAAACTAAGAAGCTCACTTCGTCAAGTGAGTTTTGACTTATAATATCTTAACATGAGGTCTTATGTGCATTGCACCTTCTTAAGAAAATTTTTAAATGTCTTCTAGTGCTCAACCACTAGGACGGTCTAATATCTCTGCCAAGTATCCCGCTACACTTTAAGTCAAGTTAAACACTTACTCGAGCATATCTTAAGCTTTTGACAGCAGAAGCGTATGAAACCGAACTCATAAGATCGACCAATCATTGGTTCCTAAAACATACTTAATTCTTAAACTTATCATCCTTGACTATCTATACATGCGAAATTTTAATCGCATACATATCGTACTCCTCAAGTACGCTAAATATGCTATCTTTAATAAGACTAATACCCCTTTACTATGATCACGGTGAATTACTAATTCCTAGCTCGTAGGATTATTCACCTAAATCCTTTTCTTATGGACAACATCTCTTAATTTCTTATGAGAGAATTGCATTACTACTTACGAATAATGTACAAAGTACATTCAACTTAGTACATATGTGAGTGTCCTTCTCACTTATCTTGAAAACCCAAACTATGGTATAGTCTAATCGCTTTTAAGATTTCTTAATGCTTAATCGAATTCATAAGTGAAATTCTCTAAAAAAACACCTCAAGTGAGAGGAAAAGAGTGAGAGAAAGAGAGAGAGAGGAAGAGAGAAAGTGTGACAGAAAGAGAGGGAGAGAAAGAGAGTGAGAGAAAGTGAGGGAGAGGAAGAGAGTGAGAGAAAGAGAGAGAGGGAGAGGAAGATAGTGTGAGAAAAAGAGAGAGAAAGAGGGAGAGGAAGAGAGTGAGAGAATGGAGATTAGAGAGAGAGAGAGGAAGAGTGTGAGAGAAAGCAAAAGAGAGATGCATTTGTAATATATAGAATTCTAACGTTCTTTTGCAAGATTCGGCGACGGAGGCGCAGAGGTAACGACACCCAGAGGGATGCGCGAAGACGAGATTTTCAGCTCCGGAGGTAGTCGAGGGGCTAGCGTGTAGCCCGCTCGGAGTTTGCATTGTGATTGATGCGTTTGGAATAATTTGTGGTTGTTTGTTGCTGTTGTTACTATATATCTGTGTATATTGTTGTTCTGTGAGCTCGCCATCATGCAAGGTAGGCATTTTCTATTTTTTTTAAATTACAAACCTAACTTACGTCGGCTATGACAAAACTGACGTAAATTAGCCCAAGTTAACTTACGTCGGCCCTACCGTGCCGATGTAAGTGAGCTCAGGAAACTTATATCAGCCTTGCCATAGCCGACGTAACTTAGGAAGATTACATACGTCGACCAATCGTGGCTGATGTAAGTTACCTGGTCAGCCTGCAGTCCAGCTTGGGAATGTACTTACGTCAGTTGCAGGCCACCGACGTAAGTTAGTTAATTTATGACCAAACTTTAACGTCAGTCAATAACTATCGTAATTAAGGAAAAACATATGTAATTTATTTAATTATGTCATTTTATGCATTAATTACATCAGCCAGAGAAGACGTAAGTGATCGGGAATATTCTTGTAGTGTCGCGTTGCAAAGCTGGCTGTTTTCATGTCATGCATGCCTTCGACACCCCAGGAAAAAAATGTACAGAAACGTAGCTCAAGCGAGATAGGGTGATCTATGATAGTACACACCATCCCTAAAAAATTATCGTTTTGTAATTTATTTTTGAACTACAAAGGACAAAATTTCAAGGACGGATGGAGTAGTTGCTAAATGGATAAAATATAAACTCCTTTCGTTCATTGACTAAAATATGGGAAAAATTATATAATTATTCTTATGCGAAGAACAAGGCATGTGCCTTGATGTGATCTGAAGAACAAGGGAAACTTTTTCTTTTGTAACTTCTTCCATTATCTAATTTTTTTCCATTATGTAAAAAAAAAATCTGAAGAACAAGAGATACTTTTTTTGAACCTAACCGTTTCTTGTGCTTCAATTATAAGATGATGAAAAAACTTACAAAAAATTAAATGATTAACACGTATTACCACACCTTTAGGTTGCAAGACACTTCTGCATTCCCTGCATCGAGGCCGAAGGACAACACCCAGATGCTTTTAGCATCTTAAGTAGTATAGATTTCAACCAGCCTCATAGCAGGAGTATCTGTGCCGGTTACCATGATATTTTGCTCCGCGCATAAGACGAAGAGTGAGATTTCTGCCCAGCTGGGGATATAGTTTGCACGCATTTCTTCAATGGGGTCTTCATTTCCACTATCCCAAATCTCACTTCTTCAATGCTGTTTGTTTTCCTCTTCCTTCTTATTATTCACCTCATCTTCCTCCTCCAGTTTTTTGGATACCCTCCTCCATGAAATGAGTTTCTTTGGCTGTAGAGAGCAAAGTTGGGAAAGTGAAGTGTGGATACTATGTTTTGAAAGACGATGTTGTCGACCCTGCTTGGATACAGGAGGAACCAGGTCCCGTTTTATAATCTTGCCATGGCACCAAATGAGTTAGCTGGAGCCTAGAGAGGGTAGTTGGGTCAAGTCGTTTTAAGCCGGTTGTACTTAAGGCCATGCCACTAAATATGAGGAACATTACACAAATTATTGATTTCAGTTGTTTTTCAAACCTGCTTGTAAAACTGGATATTTTCCGCTGATAGCAGGAAATTGACATGTTATATACTTTTGGCATGATTGAATTATGAAATGATCATAGGCCCAGATTAACAGATTTGTCGGTGTTTGGATCCGGCAGATCTCCCGATACTACTGTTGGTAGATCGCGAAATTGTAGTTCGGTAACGGGCGCGCAAAGATTCAAGAAGGTGAATGACAAGTAGACACATAGATTTACGTGGTTCGGGCCGCCTGAGCGTAATACCCTACTCTACGGGGTGTGTTGGTGTTGTATTGAGCGTGCCAGTCTAGAAGAAGCTCCAGAAGAAGAAGCTCGCCTATGTCAGGGAGTCTAGAAGCCGTCTGGAGAGGTCCCTTGTGTATCGTCGACCAGTCCTTTTATAGTACAAGGACTGGTCGTTACACCGTTAGCCTGGCCCGACATGTGGCCCCGGCGGTTACTAATGTTTGATACACAGTTAATGTGGTTAATTACCCTTAATAGCGTGGTAATGGGCCTTGCCGTTACTGGTATTAAGGGCCTTCCGGTCGTGTGTCATTAATATGATATTAATGACACTTAATCGGGTCTTGAAGTTCTTGATTGTCCCTTGAAGGTACGAGCCATTGGGGGTCCACCAGCCTGATAGTTGAAGTTGAAGGTCCGGCGGTTCAGACACGTGGCAACTCCAGAGCTTACCGTCGTGGACGGGTAGGTTCGGTGCTGTTGGACACGTGTCGATACCAGAGCTTCCCTCTGTCTGGGGTTAGGTCCGGGGGTTCCATACTGGTATTCCGTCCGGAGCTTTCCTGTGTGTGGGCGGTAGCTTCGGCCTTATGATACACGTGGCGGCCCTGGGACTAACCATGTCGGGGTAGCAGGTCCGGTTACGCCTGACATGTGGGGCCTTCAGAGGTCTTCAAATCTGGTAGATGGAGTTTCCTTGTGATCTTTACAATCCTAAGGGGTATCCGGTACATGGGGTACCGACAGTGGCCCCCTGGGCCCACCTCTGGGAGAGACCTTTTGGGTGAAGTCATTCTGCCGGAGGTGGGTCCATTCTTCGGTTTTTGAGCCGTGTCTTCAAGTGTCTTCGGATGTGCCGTTGGTAGTAGTTCGTAGTTAAACCACCGCCGCGTGGCATATCTTGGAGGCGGCCAGTGAGATCTTAGCGTGCGGATCTCACACAATTGAAGGTTGTTGGTTCCCGATACGAAAATCGTATCGGTTCCACGCGCCCTGTCAGGCCGACGCCGCCGTTGGGTTTCCCGCCTTTCATGATGACAGCCGTTCGCTTGGGGTAAGGACCTCGACATGATCGTCGGGGTGGCCCCGGGCACCCTTATCATTGGCAGGGTGAAGTTTTTGACTAGTATCGTCGACTCCTATGCGGTTTCCATCCAAGTGTTGTGGGGGCTTACTTAAGAAGGAAAGCACATACCATTTGGGGTTCTTTACGCCTTTCATTCGAACTTGCGCTCAAATCCTCAAACTTTTGCTTGCTTTTCCTCTCTCGCCTCGCTTTGCCGCGATGGAGTTGGGTCTTCGCGAGAGCCGACTGAAGACTGACAGTGATTTGAAGAAGGTCCGGTCCCTCATGGGGTGATACCCTAACTTCTTCAACCACCTAGTCCGCGCCGGCAAGCTTCCTTTTGTGAAGGAGCACGCCGGCGACATGGTGTACTTCTCAGCGTACGTCATGGTGGGACTGATCTCACCTTTCTCCTCTTTCTTCTTGATGCTGCTAGACTTCTATGGTGTGCAGCTGTACCACCTTGGCCCCCACTCTATTCTTTTAGTATCGATCTTTGTCCACTTCTGCGAGATGTGGGTGGGCATTCCCCCCTGCGTTAAGCTCTTCCGCACCTTCTTCACTGTCCAGACCACCGGCAAGAGTGACGATTACCTTGGCTTCTATTATTTTGTGAAGCGCAAGAAGTGCCCGTACAAGTACTTGCGGTCGTTCCCTTCTGGGAAGTGGGACGACTGGAAGAAGGATTGGATCGTCATCAGGGTGGAGGAGAATGAGAAGCTGGAGTTGCCCAAAGGCCTCCCCAACATCGACACTGCAGTTTGGAGTGAAGCTCCAGTGTTAGCGGGCGCCTTCAATCCTGCTCTGACCAGGATCCGCCACTGCCTAGAAGGAGGGGTGACTCCTCAGGCAGTATTTTGCAACTTCCTGACCAACAGGTGGGCTCTGTTGAAGAAGAGGGAGAAGCTTGCTTGGGCCCTAAACAGTGTGATGGACGATGACCGGATCGAGACCGATTTAATGTCCAACATGGAGGGTGCAACTTTGGAGTTTCACCTCAAGAAGTTTCAGCACGACATCAATGTCGAGGGTGACGACTTGACTCTGCCATCAGCTTTCCTCCCTCTGAACATGGAGGCAGAGTTCAGCAGGGATCTCTGGCGGACGATGCCGGTGCTTGACGACCTTGATGTCGCTGAGAGGCGTTCAGTCACCGGTTGGTGATCTCCGGATCTTCTGAGGGTGGTCCCCCTTCCGTCCCGGAACAGAGAGTTGAAGTCGTGGGCAAAGGAAAAGAGTTGGTCGAGCCCTCGAGCCGCAAGAGGAAGTTGAAGCATGCTGACGGGAGGTCCATCAGGCCTGCTACTTCCGCAACGACTACTTCTCCCCGGAGGGGAAGGTCTTCATCGTTGGCAACTACTCCAGCATCAGCATCTCCCTGGGGCGCTAGATCCAGCCATGCGGCTCCAGTACCAGGGCCAGCTGAAGGCTCTGGGTCCGGAGGTCCTTCCCGGTCGAGGGGGGCCTCAACCTGAGTGACACCGACAGCAGCAGCGAGCTCCAGGGAACCTTCTGGATCCACCACGCCAATGGCGACAGGGTCCGGCTCTGAGCATCCGGAAAAGAGGTTCTGTGGTTACTGGTGCAGAAGCCTTCCTAGGTAATTTTGATTTTTTACCTCAATTGATTGTTTTTTGTTGTAACTACGTTTTGAGTGTCTTCGTCCTTCATTCACAGAGTGCCCAAGAAAGGGACTGAAGCTCCAGTTCCTGTAGCAGTAGTTGCGGCTGTGCAGGCGGAAGCTCCGGCTCCAATTCCAGTGCCGCCCCAAGAGGTTGCTGAGGTTGTGGCAGCTCCGGTGCCGGCTGTCGTGGTCTTGGACCTTGACTCATCCCCAGAAGTTCCCGTGGTAGCGCCGGACCACGGGAATGAAGATGTACCAGCGGCACCAGTCCCGGAGGTTGCAACTCCGGGCTTGGATGCTGAAATGATGGACACTTCGGCCTTAGAGCCGGAGGTAGCTGCGATTCCGGCCCTGTAGCCGGATGTTGTTGAAGCCCCGACAATCGAGCCGGTGGTTGATGAGGTCCCGGCGATAGAGACGAGTGTGGATGAAGTCGTGGCGCTTGAGCCGGTTGTCGAGGAAGCTCCGGCGGTAGAGTCGGTTGCTGCAGAAGTTTCAGCGGTAGAGCCGGTCATAGAAGAAGTACTGGCGCCTGAGCCAGTTGCTGTAGAGGTGCCGGCGCTCGAGCCCATGATGGTCGAGGCGTCAACACTGGAACCGGCAGTGGAGGAGGCACCAACGTCAGAGCCGAATGTGGCTTCAGCTCCGACGGAATCTTCTAAGTTTGCCCCGGAAGCAGTGGTTTCGGAGGTGCCCGCACCTGAGCCAGGGTGCCAAGATGAAGCTGCTGGCCCCCTGCCTGAGGGGCCAGTTGTTGATGACCTGGTGGCGGGACCTTCGGAGCCGATTCCGGAGGTCAAAACATCTACTACAGGACCTTCCTCAGCGGCGACCGAGGCTATCCCAGAGGACGACCCTAGTGCCGTGGAAGCTCAGGGGAAGAGTGGGACCCAATTGTTGTTACGGAGAACCCGCTGGAACCGGCGGAGGTGACCCCGGCAAGTCCTGACCCGATCCCCCTGTCGTTGTCTATTGACAACGCCTGCTCCAGTCTTCGTCAGGTCCAGCTGGCTTTCTACCACGACAGCAAGGCCCTTGAGGAGGAGCGCCAAACTCTTAGGAGGTGGCGCAACCGACTCCAATTCAAGACCAAGCTGGCGCAGTCGTGGCTGGCTGACGACAAGGAGTGGGTGCAGAGGGAGAAGGTCCGCCTGGAATGCTGTGGTAAGCTGCTGGATGAGAGGGAAAGCATGACGCGATCTCTTGACAACCAGTCCCGAGCCATCTACGAACAGGCCAAAGCTGCTAATAGTGCAGCGGATGATCGCCAGGAGAGGCTCAACGCCATCCACAATAGTCTCGTCAAGCGTCGGGAGGCCCTTGAGGAGCGGGAGAGAAGGCTTGAGGATGAAGAGCAGAAACTCCTGAAGCTACAGGACGACGTCGTGAAGAGGGAAGAAGAGCTCACTCATAGGCTAACTCTGGGTGACAAGAGTCTCGAGGAGCGCACCAAAAAATTGGAGGAGCGCTGCGAGAGAGAGGAGAAGAAGGCCTGGGAACGAGGGCAGGAACTCCACAAGAGGGAGGATGCCGTTGCTGCCAGGGAGAAGAAAGTGCGAGGTAGGGAGAAGGATATGGTCGACCGCCGGAACAAGATCCACCTCCGGGAGGAAGAGCTCGGAAGACTCAAAAGGCAAGTTGCTAAAAAGATTCAGCAGAACGCCAAAAAGGTTGAGCGCCTTGCCCGTGAGAATTCGGAGCTTGCAGCGACCAGAAGAACCTTGGAGGAGATGTGAGGCACGAGGACTGTGGAGTCCCAACAAGTTTGGGACTTCCTGGGCAAAGCCAATAACGCGCTGACGCCAATGGGTTTCAGTCCCATGCGTCCGGATGATCCGGAGCCAGAGCTGGACCTGGCATTGCAGGCGTTGAGTTCGACAGGCAACAAGCTCTCCAAAATGGGTGATGTCATTGCAGACCAGCTGGAGACCGAGGGACAATCCCTGGCGAAGGACGTCACAGAATTTGTGCTGACGTGCTACACAAGCCGGGACCCTCAATTCCCCCTGGACCCGGTGCTTGAAGGCCCCATTGAAGGAGAGGGATAAGCTACCCAGGCCAGCATATCGGAGGTTGCCCAGAAGGTCGCCTCGTTCTTCCATAGGGTCTAGGACCATCTCTTTGTAGCTCCCACTTGTATCTTCTCTTCTTTTTCTTCAATTTTGTAATCTCTTGTCTCCAGATGAATGAAATCCAATTTTTTTGTGAATTTCATTTTTTGTCTTCGACACCTTTGTCTCACTTGGCCCTCTGGTAGATTACACAATTTGATTATGAACATGTACCAAGAGGATGTAACGATTGTTGAAGACTTGCGTGCTTCGAACTTTTAGAATGTAGGTCCGAAGTCTTCGATTGTGTAGGCCCCCTTAGGTTGTCGGAGCTTAGTGGCTCCGACATTGACCATCGTTGGAGCTTAGTAGCTCTGGCAGTAGTCTCCATCAACGCGTAAAGCATCGACGGTAAGACCTCTGGGGTGTCGGAGCTTGGTAGCTCTGGCAGTGACCTCTGTCAACACATGGTTTTTCAATGACAGACTCCACTATAGAGTCTTTCCACCATCTTTTCTTCACGTTGACGGCTTTCCCCTAGCTTTACTGGAGCTGAGTAGCTCCAGCGACGCTCGATATCAATGTTTGAACATCGACCACAAGCCGCCTAGAGGATGTCGGAGCTTTGGCAGCTCTGGCTTCATTCACCATCATCATGAAATATTTATTTTTCCTGTGCACTGAAGTCAAGAAAAATAGTAAAATCCAGTTCCTATCTATAACTTCATTGCGGCTTACTATTCCTGAGAAAGTTTTAGGTCGAACACAATTCTAAATACAATCAAGAGCGTCGTCTTGTTTCCTTCAGGTCCGATCATTTCTAGACTCGCCTTACTTCGGCCTGCCGGGGTGTAGGCAGAGTGGCGTACTTAGGGTGCATGAACAGGCTAAGTCGATAGCACACTCTGGCCCTAGATTGGCTTGGCGGCATTCAGGCGAGTAGACCATCAATAATGTTTGGACCCAAAAGAATAAACAATGCAACTTGAATTGTACATGAACTGGTTGAGCTAAAGTTTCTTAAGAACTGCACAACTTTGTTATAGACAAGAAAGATAAAAATAAAAAATATTGAGCCTATACAAAGTAAATGCACGTGGAGCCTGTTTTCACACAATGATGTCTTTCATTATAGGTCCGGGGTACATGGGAAACAAGTACACTCTTAGGGTGCGGAACCAGACTAAGTGTGTTTCGTTTCTCGTTTGACCCAAGGTAGCTAGCTACACTTTTAGTTCTGAGACTGTGACAAGTGTTGCATGGACGTTGCGGACCTAGCGGGGTAGGTCCGACTGCCCTCCCGGAGGAGCTACCCGACTCTGTACAATGACTCTATAACATACATCACATGTAATTACAGACTCACCTCCGTGATATTAAGCGTAGAACTTACGGAGGTGCTCAATGTTCCAAGGATTTGGGAGAGGTGTCCCATACTCGGTTGCCAAGCGAATGCATCCGGGACGGGATACTTTAATCACTCAGAAGGCTATGTATGCTGAATACATTGGCTTGTAGTGAATACACTTGCTTTGATGATAAAAGTTTTGAATATCACCAAAACACCTTTTTATTAAGGTCCGACTAGCTTTGGTTAGCTCTGGTGAGCTTTGTCTTTAGCTCCGACATGTCTTTGATAGCTCCGACATGTTTTTGCTAAGATCCGGCAGAAGCTTGGTTATACTAGTTTTGGTAAGCTTCGGCAAGGTCCGGAACTTGACAGCAGTGTTCCTACTTTTCATTTGCAATGTTTCGTACTTGCTTTACTCTGTTGCAAAGATTGCTTAGTATTCATTTGCTAAGTTTTTGATGCGTTTTGGTTGATATGGATGATGTCGTTTTATTGTGGTTTTGCAACATGCTTATGTGAGGTGGTCACGTAAGGTGTTGTGTTCGGAACTAACTTGAGTCAAGTTGAGGACTTGGGCTCATACGGATTGGTTGTTTATTCATGTGCAGGTGTTGCTTGAGTTCAAGTCATGGCTGGTGACGAGATCTATTGGACTAGTCTCAGGGAGGAGATGAGGTTCCAACAACCAAGTTCGGGAGGAACTGCGGTTGAGCTGATCAGGAGGTCGCGCAGGATGATTGAATCAAGGGCAGTACATATGAAGGTTACTGAACGTCGAAGGAAGGTGTTCGGACGTATGCATGTGGTGAATGACGTGGCAACATGGTTCTGAAGATGGGATAAGGAAGGAAAGATCTGGTTGGAAGGATCGGATCGTATCGGTTGATGACTTTGGCTGCGGCGGAGTCGGTTATGGCTCAGTATGGAAAGTGTCGAGTTGGTTATGATAGAATTTCGTGTGGGTCACGAATTTGAGTTATTTAGGAATGTGGGATACGTTCCTAAGGTGTATGGAAGTCTTAATATTGTTTCTATCTGCGAATAGGAAGATCTTGAGCGATTATGGAAAGTTCCGATTTGTGATCGGAGTAGGATTGGAGTCCTAGTTGAGATTGGATTGACCTAAGGGCTGGTTATATAAGCAAGGGAATGTCAGAGCTCATGGTGCACGAATTTTGGGCTGTTCCTCTTGTGTACTATTGAATAAAATTCGTGGTTTGAAGGAACTTTTGTGCCTTGTTCGTCCGACTTGTTTCAGACAAGTTTTACTCGTCGAGTTTCTGGACAGCACTACCTTTCGTTGGTGGTTTTATCATAACGCGAGTTTTATAGATCTAATTGACGTGATTCTTCTTAGGTTGTCTTCACAACTTGATTATCTATCATCTGCCAAAATTTTACGGTCATTGGATTTGTGGTTTCTGATCTACACGAGTTTCTTTGCAGCATTCCAGAACTGTTTTTCTCGGGTAGGACAGATTGACCTTTGTTTGATCTTTCGATCATAACTTGAGTTTCTCTCAACGGATTTGAGTGATTCTTCTTGTGTTGTATTCGTGACTTGATTCTCTCTGATATATATCACTTTTGTCACGGTGTAACACGTTTAGATCAGTATCACACATGATTTTTATAAGAGATCATTTTTCTGCCGAAAGGGTTGGGATTTAATTGTTTCCGCTGC
Organism: Tuctoria greenei; assembly: GCA_036927565.1. Taxonomy (NCBI): domain Eukaryota; kingdom Viridiplantae; phylum Streptophyta; class Magnoliopsida; order Poales; family Poaceae; genus Tuctoria; species Tuctoria greenei. Next base: position 38,076,875 of record JAYESD010000008.1, read on the forward strand.
GTAAGATTTTTAAATCTACCATTCACCCCCGTCTGGTAGCTTTTCACGTGATCTTTGATCCTACAATTGGTATCAGAGCCAGGTTGCTCTAATCTTTGTGATTTGCACGTGTTTTTGACTAATCATCATGGAGAAGTACTCTGCCAAACCTTGTGTGTTTGCTGGTATTGATTTTCAGATTTGGAAGACACGCATAAAGGCTTTCATCCAGGCACAAGGCTTTGCAATATGGGAGAAGGTATACAAGCCTTACGAAGTGCCATCAAACGATCAAGTTACAACTACAAATCTGAGAGATGTTGACAACGACAACAAGGCTCGGAACTTGATCATACAAGGATTAACTCAAAGCGACTTCGACCGTGTTGCACACCTCCGATCTGCATACAATGTTTGGAAAGAACTTTGTGACTACCACGAAAGATCCAACACGATCAAAGAGGTAAGGCAAGACATGTTCAAGAAAGAATACATGCGCTTCGAGATGCAACCCGGTGAGTCTATTGATGACCTTTTTGCTCGTTTTAATAAAATTCTTAGCAACTTGCGTAGTGTCAATGTTAATTTTTCAGATGCTGAAAATGCTAGGCAATTGCTAAGTGCATTAGATATGTCAATTTGGGAGATGAAAGTCACATCTATTCGTGAATCTACTGTCATGAGTACACTTACTTTAGATGTGCTATATTCCAAGTTAAAAACTCATGAAATTGATATAATATCACATAAGAACCCCAACAAGTATATTGCTTTTGTTTCTCAACGTGATATGCCTAGCTTCAGCCAATCTTCATCTTGTGGTACACTTGCTTTGTTGTCCTCTCTAACTCTTGAACAGATTGAGGAGTTTCCAGAGTAGGAGCTAGTACTTCTCTCTACTAGGTTCTCGAAAGCATTGCAAAATGTGAGAACTAGAAAGAGAGGAAGCTCCGGACCTCAACGATGCTTCGAATGTGGTAAGACAGGACACTTTCGTACAGATTGTCCTAAACTTTCAGTTCCTACCTCCCGGGAAGAAAAACAATCAAGGACAAAGCACTCCTCAACAAATGATAAGAAGAAGAAGAAGGGCTTTACAGGTCGCCAACTGGTGAACAATTTTATCTCAGCAGTCCAGGAACTTGGCTCAAGCGACGTGGACATTGGAAGTGTTGAAGATGAAGATGATTTGGCAAACTTGTGCTTTATGGCGGGCAAATCAAGATCAAGTATGGAGGAGGCAGAACACAATAGCGACAATGAAGAGGTATGTCCTACTTGCGAAGAAATGTGTGATGCTATTTCTCGTGCCACTGTTATTGTTAAGAAAAAGGACAAAAAGCTTAAGGACAATGCTGTCAAAATTGAGTCACTAGAATCTGAAATTATTCGTTTGAAATCCTTGATTCCTAGTGATGATTCTTGTTCCTCATGTGATTTAATATATGAACAATTGTCCTCACTAAGAAGTGCACATACCTCCACACTTGATAAACTTGAACTTGAAATTGAAAAGAACAAAAAGCTTGCTGCACTTAATATTGGAAACTTAAAAGATGCTTCTTGTTCTACAATTGATTTTCATTGTTCTAGTTGTGATGATCTTGATAAGAAACTGCAAGATGCTATGAATGAAATCTCTATATTGAACAATGCTTTATGTTGTCATGAAGTTAAATATTGTTCCAATTGCAAATTAAAAGGAAAAACTTCATGTGAAAATTGCCTTGATCTGTCCAATAAACTTGATAACATGCGTAAGCCATTTGATCAGTTTTGTCTCACCTTATAGGTCAGTAGTTAAAAATAAAAAATCTCAAACTTTGACTCATAAACCTGCTGTTTTGTCTCAGCTTTCGCGTGTTTTTCCTGCTGCACATCGTGTGACTCAGTACTGGATTCTTAAATGCCTTTTGACTAACCCCAGTATTGAGTCATCGACGTATTATGCTTCCATGTAGGTTACACATTTGAGGAAGGAGAACATTTGGATTGTGGATTCAGGTTGCTCACGCCACATGACCGGTAACAAAGATTGGTTCTCCTTCCTCTCTTTTGTGTCACGTGTAGAGAATGTTACTTTTGCCGATAATTCTTCAACTCCTATAATTGCTAAGGGTTCGGTTAGAGTAAATGATCACTACACTTTGAAGGATGTGACACTTGTCAAAAATTTGAAATACAACTTGCTTTCTGTTTCACAATTGCTAGATGAAAATCTGGAAATTATTTTCAATAAAAACTGCTGCAAAGTTGTAAGTTCAAATAGTGAGCTTATTTTTAACATGTCTCGGTTTGGAAGAGTTTTTAAAGCTGATTTTGATATGTCTTCCTCTAAACATAGGTGTATAGTTGCTAATGATTCAAAGGACCTATATTTTTGGCATCGTAGACTTGGTCACATAGGCTTTGATCACCTAACGCGTGTTAGTGCTCTTGATCGCATACGTGGGCTGCCTAAGCTTAAAGGGGACAAGGAAACTGTATGCTCTTCTTGTAGACATGCTAAGATGGTTGCAGGTTCACATACTCCTCTCACAATGATCATGACAACTGAATCGTGTCAACTTTTGCACCTTGACACCGTAGGACCTTCACGTGTTCAATCCTTCGGAGGAAAATGGTATGTTCTTGTGATTGTTGATGATTATTCTAGATACTCTTGAGTTTACTTTATGGCATCTAAAAATGAAGCATTTAGTCACTTTAGAACTTTATTTCTTAGATTATCAATTGATCACCCAGGATCATTAAAAGGAATTAGAAGTGATAACGGAACTGAATTTAAAAATCAATCTTTTGATCGCTTTTGTGCTGAAAATGGAATAGATCATCAATTTTCTTCACCATATGTACCTCAAAAAAACGGTGTTGTAGAAAGAAAGAACAGAACCTTAGTTGAGATGGCTAGGACTATGCTTGATGAATATCAAGCTCCTAGGAAATTTTGGGCTGATGCGTTAGCAACCGCTTGTTATGTCTCAAATCGTGTTTTCTTGCACTCTAAGCTAGGTAAAACACCATATGAGCTCCGCTTTGGACATAGGCTCAGTGTTACACACTTTCGAGTCTTTGGTTGCAAATGCTTTGTTAAGAAACAGGGTAATCTTGATAAATTTGAACCTAGATCTATTGATGGAATGTTTCTTGGTTATCCATCTCATACTAGAGGCTACCGTGTGCTTTTACTTGACACTAACAAAATTATGGAGACTTTTGAAGTGTCTTTTGATGAAGCTAGCCCAGGTACTAGCTCCGGTGTTGCAGGACCAGATCCATATCCTCAGGGGGAGGGTATTTTCGAAGATGAATAAGAGCCGGTGATATTGCCTGGTAGTTCTGAAGTTGACACGTGTCCAACTCCGGACATTGAACAAGCTTCGGCTATCACCTATGCTGGTCCTGATTGTCCACAAGTCACAAGCTCATCAATCTACGATGAACCTAATGAAGAAGAAGCTTGTGAGAAAGCTGTTCCCCTACGTTTTTACAAAGATCATCCCTCGCAACAGATAATTGGAAGCTTGCATGAACGAGTCATATGGTCCAGGTTTTGCGATCCAAACTCTCATGCTCATTCTGCTTTTGTTGCTTCTTTTGAACCCAAAGATATATCACACGCACTCACTAATGAATCTTGGATTATTGCCATGCAAGAAGAGTTAGAAAATTTTGAAAGAAATAATGTTTGGAAACTTGTACCTCCACCTCAAGGTCACACCTTAATTGGAACTAAATGGGTGTTTAAAAATAAACAAAGCGAGGATGGGGTTGTGGTTAGGAATAAAGCTAGGTTGGTTGCTCAAGGTTTCACTCAAGTTGAAGGTCTAGATTTTGATGAAACTTTTGCTCCTGTTGCTATATTAGAAGCCATAAGAATTTTGTTAGCTTTTGCTGCATCTAAAGGTTTTAAGCTATACCAAATGGATGTTAAAAGTGCTTTTCTTAATGGCTACATAGATGAGGAGGTTTATGTCAAACAACCACCAGGTTTTGAAAATTCAGATTTTCCTAATCATGTTTTCAAACTGTCCAAAGCCTTGTACGGTCTCAAACAAGCCCCTAGAGCATGGTATGATAGGTTAAAAATATTCTTACTTGAAAAGGGTTTTACCATGGGCAAGGTTGATAAAACTCTTTTTGTGCTTAGGCATGGAAATGACTCATTATTCGTTCAAGTGTATGTGGATGATATTATTTTTTGTTGTGCTTCTCATGATCTTGTGTCCAAGTTTTCAGCTATGATGAGTTCAGAATTCGAAATGAGTATGATGGGAAAACTTACGTACTTTTTGGGGCTGCAAATCAAGCAAACCAAGGAGGGTACCTTTGTGCATCAAACGAAGTATACAAAAGACCTCCTAAGGCGCTTCAACATGGACAAAAGCAAGCCTCTTCAGACACCAATGGGAACAGCAACAACACTTGAACTTGATGAAGATGGTGAACCCGTGAATCAAAAAGAATATAGAAGCATGATCGGATCACTTTTGTACCTCACGGCATCAAGACCGGGCATACAATTCAGCGTATGTCTTTGTGCACGGTTTCAAGCTTCCCCACGTGCTTCACATCGTCAGGCCGTCAAAAGGATTCTCAGGTACTTACATGGAACTCAAGAATTTGGCATTTTTCTTCCATCTTCCTCAACTGTTACTTTGAAAGTTTTTTCCCGATGCTGATTTTGTAGGTTGTAGGATTGATAGGAAAAGTACTTTCGGTGCTTGCCATTTTCTTGGTAATTCACTTGTTGCTTGGTCCTCTAGAAAACAAAATTCAGTTGCACAATCCATAGCCGAATCTGAATATGTAGCTGCTGCTAGTGCTTGCTCACAAATTCTTTGGATTGTTCAAACACTGAAGGACTATGGGGTTGATCTAGATAGTGTTCCACTTTTTTGTGATAACACTAGTGCCATTTGCATTGCTAAAAACCCCGTGCAACATTATAGAACTAAGCACATTGACATCAGGTATCACTTTCTCCGAGATAATGTTGAAAAAGGAAACATTGTGCTTCACCATGTAGATACCGAACAACAATTGGCTGACATTTTTACAAAACCTTTGGATTTCACTTGTTTTTGTTACATTCGTAGTGAAATAGGGATTATGCATCCTCATGGTTTAAATTGAATGGGAGTTTTGAAATTTTGGAAGTCTATGTGAGAATCTGAACTTAAAATAATATGAGCATAGTATTTCATACATATATGACTTTGTGATTCCATTTACATGCTGAAAGTTCTTACTACATTACTCGTGTTATACATTTTATAGTTTTTGCCATGTCTTGTAATTGGAATAATTACTTACACTAAATCTGGTCATACTCGAACTTTCTTGCTGTTTTGAACTTGTTGCATGCTCACAAGTGTTTTAAATCATAAAGAATTAATCAAGTAATCAACTCACATGTTGAGTTTTTATGAACAAAAATAAATTGAGAAAAAATCAAGAGAATATGCATGCATTGCACTTCTTCTCTTGAGATGGCTTATCATTGCACTTAGATATGAACTTGGAAGAAGTTGTGTATGACTAAAACCATGTCCTTAAGCTTCTGATTGTCAAATGACATAGACTTAGCTTGGTTGGTTAGAATAAGACAGATGCACATATAATCTCTTGTAAATATCATATGATATAAATTTATGCTTTGAAAAATAATAAAATGCAGCAACAAGTGTCATGCTTTTAGGTATTGAAATAGTTAAGTTTGTGAGATCATGACTTGCTTAAATTGAAAATTACATTTGACCTTTAGCATGGCTTACACTACTTTATGTATCTCATTAATGTGATAGTGTAAGGCACTTGATAGTATGACTTGGATGAGCTTTGTTTATATGTGTATGTTATAATATGCTCATAACAACTAAAGGAGGAGAGATAATTTGTTTTTATGCTCATGACTTGCTGAATACATTGTCAAAGGGGGAGAGATAAGCATGAAGAGAGAGAGAATATGTGCATAAGGAGAGATAATAAAGGGGGAGAGATAATATGGGATAATTTTTGTTTTTAGATTTTCTTCTCATTTTACTTTTGATTTACAAAGGGGGAGAAATTGTCTTCAAAACTTTTATGTGAATAAGCCAATGTTCAGATTTTAAATGGTGTTGCCAATGCATTCATCAAGGGGGAGATTGTAAGACCTATGTGTGCTGAATACATTGGCTTGTAGTGAATACACTTGCTTTGATGATAAAAGTTTTGAATATCACCAAAACACCTTTTTATTAAGGTCCGACTAGCTTTGGTTAGCTCCGGTGAGCTTTGTCTTTAGCTCCGACATGTCTTTGATAGCTCCTACATGTTTTTGCTAAGCTCCGGCGGAAGCTTGGTTATACTAGTTTTGGTAAGCTTCGGCTCAAGCTCCGGTTTGCTTTTGCAAGGTCCAGAACTTGACTGCAGTGTTCCTGCTTTTCATTTGCAATGTTTCGTACTTGCTTTACTCTATTGGAAAGATTGCTTAGTATTCATTTGCTAAGTTTTTGATGCGTTTTGGTTGATATGGATGATATCGTTTTACTGTGGTTTTGCAACATGCTTATGTGAGGTGGTCACGTAAGGTGTTGTGTTCGGAACTAACTTGAGTCAAGTTGAGGACTTGGGCTCGTACGGATTGGTTGTTTATTCATGTGCAGGTGTTTCTTGAGTTCAAGTCATGGCTGGTGACGAGATCCATTGGACTAGTCCCAGGGAGGAGATAAGGTTCCAACAACCAAGTTCGAGAGGAACTGTGGTTGAGCTGATCAGGAGGTCGCGCAGGATGATTGAATCAAGGGCAGTGCATATGAAGGTTACTGAACGTCGAAGGAAGGTGTTCGCATGTATGCATGCGGTGCATGACGTGGTAACATGGTTCCAAAGATGGTATAAGGAAGGAAAGATCTGGTTGGAAGGATCGGATCGTATCGGCTGATGACTTTGGCTGCGGCGGAGTCGGTTATAGCTCGGTATGGAAAGTATCGAGTTAATTATGATAGGATTACATGTGGGTCACGAATTTGAGTTGTTTAGGAATGTGGGATACGTTCCTAAGGTGTTTGGAAGTCTTAATATTGTTCCTATCTGTGAATAGGAAGATCTTGAGCGGTTATGGAAAGTTCCGATTTGTGATCGGAGTAGGATTGGAGTTCTAGTTGAGATTGGGTTGGCCTAAGGGCTGGTTATATAAGTAAGGGAAGGCCAGAGCTCGTGGTGCACGACTTTGGGGCTGTTCGTCTTGTGTTATATTGAATAAAATTCATGGTTTGAAGGAACTTTTGTGCCTTGTTCGTCCGACTTGTTCCAGACAAGTTTTACTCGTCGAGTTTCTGGACAGCACTACCTTTCATCGGTGGTTTTATCATAACTCGAGTTTTACAGATCCAATTGACGTGATTCTTTTTGGGTTATCTTCAAAACTTGATTATATATCATATGTCAAAATTTCATGGTCATTGGATTTGTGGTTTCCGATCTACACGAGTTTCTTTGCAGCGTTCCAGAACTGTTTTTCTCGGGTAGGACAGATTGACCTTTGTTTGATCTTTCGATCATAACTTCAGTTTATCTCAACGGATTTGAGTGATTCTTCTTGTGTTGTCTTCGTGACTTGACTCTCTCTGATATATATCACTTTTGTCATGGTATAACACGTTTAGATTAGTCTCACACACGATTTCTATAACAAATCGTTTTTCTGCCGAAAGGGTTGGGATTTAATTGTTTCCGCTGCGTAAGATTTTTAAATCTACCATTCACCCCCTCTCCGGTAGCTTTTCACGTGCTCTTCGATCCTACAGACCAACAGCTGCTTGACACCATATGACAGTACCACCTTTAATCCATATATGAGTGCTTCATACTCCGCCATGTTGTTGGTCGCCTTGAAGTCAAGGTGGACCATGTATTTTACCTTCTCCCTGGTTGGAGCGAGAATAAGGACTCCAGCTCTGGCCCCCTGCTTTTGCATGGAGCTGTCAAAGTAGAGAGTCCAGTGAGGCTCGGTGAAGACCGGATCCTTGAGTTCCGGCTTTTGCTCACTAGGGCCCCCAGGGTTTGATGGAGAGGGGGTCCATTCCGCCACGAAGTCCGCCAATGCTTGACTCTTGATCGCTTGTCTTGGAATGAATTCTAGGTCAAACTCGGCCAATTCCGCTGCCCATTTTGCAATGTTCCTAGTGGAATTGGGATTATGCAAGATCGCACGCAGTGGGTAAGAAGTCACCACTGAGATCTTATGGGCTTGGAAGTAGTGGCGAAGCTTCCTGGAGGCGATAAGAACTGCATAGAGCAGCTTATGCACCTCTACATATCGAGTCTTGGCATCATGTAGTACTTCGCTAATGAAGTACACTGGGCGTTGGACTGTCCGGACCCTCTCGGAGGGGTCCGGAGCTTCCTCTTCATCGACCCGGACCCTCTCGGAGGGGTCCGGACCTTCTTCGGGGACCTTCGGGTCCTTGCTGAAGGAACCCGGAGCTTCTTCTAGAGTGACCCAAACCCTCCCGTAGGGGTCCGGATCCTCTTGTTCGGCAAGAGTAACTCCTTGTAGATCCAAGTCTAGGGGTTGGGACCCAAACTTGCCTTCAGGAACCTCCTGACCCTCCTGGAAGGGTCTAGATTCCTGAGCTTGTAGAGGTTCTGGTCTCTCCGCCACCAGGACCATGCTGACAACTTCGTCAGTTGCCAAAATGTAAAGTAGTAGAGGCTCACCAGGGTTTGGAGCTACCAATGTTGGTAGGGTGGTGAGGAGCTGCTTCAGCTCCTGGAACGCCTTTTCTGCTTCTTCAGACCATTGGAACGATCCAGACTTCCTCAATAGCTTGAAGAAGGGAAGTGCCTGTTCCGCCAGTCTTGAGATGAACCGGCTAAGGGCAGCTAGACATCCAGTCAGCTTCTGGATGTCTTTGATGCGGGCTGGTGGCCGCATATCTTCAATGGCTTTAATCTTCGCCGGATTCGCCTCTATGCCTCGGTGGTTCACCAAGAATCCAAGAAGCTTTCCGGAGCTAACCCCGAAGACACACTTGTCTGGGTTCAGCTTTGTGCGGGTGACCCGCAGCTTGTCGAAGACAGCTTGCAAGGTGTCAAGAAGTGACTCCTTGTTCTTGATTTTGACGACGATGTCATCATCATACACTTCCACTACGTCTCTGATGAGCTCTCCAAAGGTTTTGTACATAGCTCGTACAAATGTTGAGGCTGCATTCTTGAGACCAAATGGCATGGCAGTATAACAATACAATCCATCTACTGTGAATAAAAGAAGTGTGTTCTTCATCTTCCCTAGACATTCTGATTTGATGGTACTCAGAATATGCATCTAGGAAACACAGTAATTCACACTCGGAGGTGGAATCCACTATCTGATCTATTCTAGGTAGTGGGAATGGATCCTTTGGACATGCCTTATTTAGTGTAGTGTAGTCGATACATATCCGAAGCTTCCCGCCGGCCTTGGGTACAACGACTGGGTTTGCCAGCCATTTTGGATGGAAGACTTCTCGGATGAATCCAGCTTCGAGCAACTTCTTTACTTCTTGTTGTATGAAGTTCTGTCACTCCACTGATTGCTTCCGAGGCTTCTAATGTACAGGCCGAGTGTCAGTATAGATCTTCATATTATGCTCGATCACTTCCCTAGGGATCCCAGGCATTTGCGACGGTTGCTAGGAAAACACATCAACGTTAGCCCGGAGGAAAGTGATGAGTGCGAGTTCCTATTTGTCATTCAGATCTCCCGATATACGGGTGGTCTGAGCGGCATCGGAATCGATTTGGATGACTTTGACGGGAATGTCGGTGTCCCCGCTTGGTTTCACGCGAGGTGCGGAGGTTGAGCCTCGTTAATGAATGCTCGGGGGTTTCGGAGCTTGTTCCTGCCTGGACTCTTCCTCCTGCGCTGTAGCAAGCGCATGAAGTTCTTCCAGAGCAGTCACTCTGGTAGTGCGGTCTCTGCGGATCCGGAGAACACCAGCTGGTGCCGGCATCTTCAACACCAGGTAACCATAATGAGCAGCAGCCATGAATTTGTACAAGGCTGGCCTACCCAAAATGGCGTTGAAGGGTAAGTTGATCTGAGCAACGTCAAAGACCAACTTCTGGATATGATCCCGAAGGTTACGAGGAGAGTAATGGCACCAAGTGGGGTTATGGCTCCCGGACCTACTCCGGAGAAAGGTCGGGAGGGGCGAAGGTCCGAAGGTCGGAGTTGAAGCTTGACAAAAGCTTTGAAGCTTATGAGGTTTAGCCCCAAACCTCCGTCCACCATTACATGGTGGAGTTGGATGTTGTTGATGGTTGGAGATACCATCAATGAGAGTTGTCCAGCTTCAATCATATTCCGAGGGCAGTCTGACGCGTCGAAAGTGATGGCAGTATCCATCCACTTCCAGTGCGGCTCCGCCCTGGCGGTGGGAGCTACTGAGGCCATGTCCCTCCGCATAGTCTTGAGGACACGGCGGGAGGTGACGTCCCACGAACCATCAAAAATGGTGTTCATGTTTTCCGACGTTCATTATCGGAAACGTCAGAGTCGTCGTCAACGGAGGTGTAAACAGCCTTCAGGAACTTTTTAGGGTCCTAAAAACCTAACTCCTCTTCAGTCGGAGCTTCGTCAAATTTTGTTTTCCTTCCCTTTGTCGGAAAGGAACTTCTTCCCGACGCTTGTTGTAGCACTCGGCAAGGTTCTGGACCTCTCGGCAGTCTTCCAGGTTGTGGCTATTCGACTTATGGATAGGACACCACATTTTGGAGTTGCCGCCATCTTCAGATGAAGGTCGAGGTCATTTCTCGGGGCGTGGCCCCTGGCCACCCGGAGCTGCAGCAGCTGCAGCAGTAGGTGTGCCAGCCGACAACTTTTTCTTGTCGTTGGACTTTTTCTTCTTTTTGCCACTCCCGGAGGTAGTGGCTTCGCCCTTGGAGGATTTTTTACTATCCTCCGGAGGTGGTTTAAAGTGCATTTCACGGCCCTCCGCAGCTTTGGCACACTTGTCTGCAAAGCTAAAGAGCTACGTGACGCTGGTGATCTTCTTGATCGCCAGCTTCTCCAGCATCTTCTTGTCTCGTACGTCCTGTCTAAATGCCCCAATAACAGAGGCGCTAGAGATAGAAGGAATAGTGTTTCGTACCTGGGAGAACCTTTGGATGAAGGAACACAAAGATTCTTCCCCCTTCTGCATTACAACAAAAAGGTCCAGTTCGGTGTCTGGTCAGGTGTATGAACTCCCAAAATTGGCGGTGAACTGTTGGCACGGTTCCACCGAGCTGTTGATGGAGTTGGGCGGAAGGCTCATGAACCAGGACCTGGCGGTCCCAGTCAAGGCCACTGGGAAGTATTTGGCCATTACGGCCTTGTTACCTCCGGTCGCAAGGATTGCGGTGGAGTAAATCTGGAGAAACTCAAAAGGATTGACAGCCCCATCAAATTTCTCTGGTAGGTGAGGCCGGAACTTTTGTGGCCATCTGACCATGCGTAGGTGCATGGCCAGGGCAGAATAGCCTCCTCCTACTCCCTCAGGAGTAGGACTGTATCGAGCTTCTCGCCTCTCGCAAGCACGCTCGATATGGACGCAACCATCCTGTTGACGGTAATAGCGATTGTAAGGATCGAAACGCCCAAGAGGGGGGGTGAATTGGGCTTTCTTTCAAATTTTAAAGCAATTAAAAACGAACTACTTAAGCCCAATTCCCAATGCGGTTCTAACTATGCAATCAACGTAGATTTAACTTGTGGAGTAAAGATTGCATAATGTAAAGAGAGGGAGAGAAATGCAAACGCTAGGGGACACGAAGGTTTATCCCGTGGTTCGGCAAGATCGCAAGGATCTTCCTATGTCCACGTTGTGGCACCCACCGAAGGGTTTTGCCACTTCCAATGCCACCGAGACAATGGAGTCTTCACTAATCTTCTCCGTTCGCCATCTCCGGCAAGGTGGAGCTCAAGCCTTGTACAACCTTTGATGTTCCGGGCTTCCACACACACCTTGGCAAGCTCCGGAACGATCTTCTTCAACTTCTCACTAGCCTAGAGAGTTCAATCACAAAGAAAGAACGCACACAAGCTTCTCTCTAGCCTATTACAATTGATCTAAAAGTGTGGAAATGTATGCTCTATAGTCTTGAATGCTCTTGGATGTGTAGTTGGCTTCAGGTGATCAAGACTCTTCGGAATGACAAGGTTAGAGGGGTTTTATAGCCAGCTTAACTGAAATAGCCGTTGGAAAAGTAGGCTGACAGAACTTTACTGTGAACACCGGATGATCCGATGTCTCCCCTCTAGTTATCATCGATGTAATTACTTTGGCTGACGTCATTGTGTCAGATATTACCATTATTAGACCGATGTTGCCCCCTGTCTTCGCATCGGATGATCCGGTGGCTCTTCCTCCAGAATTTGCTTGATCTTGATGCTTACTGGAGTGATCAACCGATGTGTGTAAGTCTGCACATCGGATGATCCGGTGCTTCACTTGTTCCAATTGTACTGCAAACTGTACTGATGCACCGATGTTGTTGAGCCCTTCACATCGGATGATCCGGTGAGTTCATTTGTCTGAGGTCTTTTTCTTCAGTTGAATCAACTCGACCGATGTGTTCATTTTGGAAATCATCGGTTGATCCGGTGAGTTGATTTTGTCTGCTACGAGTTGTTTTGAGTGAATCTTTTGTGTCTTGCTCGAATGACCTCTTAGACATTTGTTCCACAAGGCTCTCTGATGATTCTTAGCATTGTATGTTGTCAATTTTTGATTGAGTGACTTAGACATAGAGCCTTCACATCTTGTCTTTATCTCATGAATTTGATCTCGAAAGTTGAGTATCTATGGGTCTCCAAAGACATGTTCATTTCATTTTATTGAGTGTTTATGGGGACCTTGCATTCACAAATTCATTAGTAAAGTTTAATGGTTGTCATTAATCACCAAAACCGTACTACATGAGGGGGGCCTAGATGCTTTCAATCTCCCCCTTTTTGGTGATTGATGACAACACAATAATCAAAGCGCAATAGTAATGAATTTGATAGAATGAACCTTAAAAGAATATGCAATGAATACAGAGGGTGTCACACTTGAAGCTTTAAACATCAATTAATAACACAAGTGTGAATTCAAAGAGATCATAATCATAGATAAACATCAAATGAGTTCAAATGATTAACAACTCATGGAAATAGGTTCATTAAAAGTAGCAAATACGCAAATACAATAAAGATAAGCAAAGATAAGCGGACTCAACTCCCCCTAACACTAGGACTCCCCCTGACACCTCTAACTCTTCTCCCCCTTTGCATCAAGGCACCAAAAAGGGATCCGAGCGCCTACGGACCCTGAGAGCTGGGCGCGATGACGAACTGGTCACCGCCGCTGTCGTCGGAGCTGCTGGCCGGAGTAGCAGAGGAGGGTGCTGCCGGAGCCGAAGGTGCCACCGTCGGTGCCTGCTGAGGAGGAGGTGCTGGAGCAGGGGCACTGGTGACGGAGGCCGGCGTCTGAAGAAACAGTGTCGTGGCCGGCAGTGGGGAGTGAAGAGGAGCACCAGGAGCCAGCAGCAGGGACATGTTGAACGAAGGGATCGGAGTGGAGGGAACTGGAGCCACTGGTGCAGCAGCTAGAGCCAAGACGGGAGGCGGAGGAGCTACTCCAGGCAGCTGCGATGGGAGGGCGATCCCGGTCTGGGTGTAGAGGTTGGTGATTAACCCCAGGATCCCCATCATCGCCTACTGCGTCTGCTGCTGCTGGTCCAGAGTGCGCTGATGCATCTGGTCGATGAGCCCCGTCAATCGGTTAGTGTCTTCATGCCTCTCATGGGCGATCTGACGCTGCATCTCCTGCTGCTGCTGCTGGAGCTCAAGAAGACGTGCAGCCTGCTCCGCGCGGGCCTGCTCGGCGACCAGCCTGTCTAGCCTCTGCTGCTTGACCATCTGCTGGAGGAGCGAAGTCAGCTCAGACGGCTGCGTGACCTGCGCCTCAGTGACGGGAGGTGGAGTGGGTGGTGGCGCTGTAGAACCTCCAGCCTCCGCGTCGTGCTGTCGGGGAGAGGGGGGAGGAGGGAGATACTCCTCGACATTGTCGTCAGTGTCGCTCTCTGACCAAATGTGCTGCAGGTCCTCCCCCTGAGCCTCAGCCTCTGCAAGTCTCTCGTCCTCCCGCTCTAGCTCGGACCAATCTTCCTCTGTCAGACAGGCCCTGACCTGGCGCTCAACTGGACGACCAAGGCGGCGGTCTCCAGGAGCCGAGGCACGGTAGTGACCAAAGCGAGTCACACTCTCGTCAGCAAGTCTGACCTGTGCTGCATCCCCCTCAGGCACCATCATAGTGCATAGGTAACTGATCCAGTGCCCGTAGACCATCTGCCTCATCATGCCTACCCCATCTGTGATTACGTCTTCCATCTCGCACAGGAGAATGTCCACAATGTCAAAATCCATCCCGTTCATTATGTAGAACAGGAGGGTCTGCTGTAAACTAGTGAACCCCTCCAAGTACCCCGACCTCGGCAGGATCGTGCGGCGCAAGGCGAGGTGCACAATGCGCGCAGCTGGGGTCAGAAGTGGTGGAACTATCGGCTGGTCCGGAGAGAACGTGGGTCCGAACAGGGACCGGATCTCCTCAAGCTGTGGTGCCACCCCTCCAGTAAGTGGCCTCCTTGGTGGATCTTCCAGCCCGTATACCCTCTCGTGCACGCAGGTGTCGTGCAGGTCCAAACCAAGAAGCTGCCCCAACGTATGCCTCGAGAGGTGGTAGTGCTGACCCATAAACATGAAGTCGATCGACCTCCTGCCCTCAGAGATGTACAGGGTTGCGTAGAAGACACGGACCCAATCTTCCACAAATGCACTCCTCTCGTAAGCTAGCAGCTGCACCAATCCTCGGTATCTCTCAAAGTACGGACGGACCTCCGTCTCCGCTGCCAATGCAAGCTACCCCCAGTCCAGGTAGTTATGCTGAAAAAGCTTGTGCCCCCGACGTCTGTAGGTCTCGTAGAGAGATGCCTGGGTGACAGTCCAGAAGCGACTGTCCACAAGGGCTTCTCGGGGCTGTGGGTACCACTCCTCAAGCAGTACGTTCCATCGAAGCTTGTGTAGCTGCTTGGCCTTCATCTTCCGGTAGTCCGTCAACCGGACTCCCTCACCGACATGGACTGCCGTGTCCATCTCGTAGATGGCCCTCTCGGCCTCCCTGTCCTCACGACGGTCGGCAGCCGTCGGTCTCGGACGAGGAGCAGCCTCGGTGTGACCCCCACGCGTCCAGGCTGAGCGCCGGCGGATGAGAGGCTCAACCGGCTCCTCTTTGGCCTCGGGGTCGTCGATCACGGGAGGCTGCCTGGAACGAGCCTCGCGGATCCTCAGGGACCCCCCTCAGCCACGCTCACGCTCCTTGGCGGCGCGAGCGGCCATCAAGGCCTTCTTCTCCTCTTTCGATAGTTTTTGCTTCTTCGCGGTGGGCTCCGCGATCGCCTTGCCTTTGTTTCTTTTGTCGCGAGCCATAGCGATGCGGGAGAATAAACTTGAAGATGTGGAACGACGTTGGGCGGCCGGAAACCCTAGCGGCGACGAGGACGTGGAAGGTGATGGTGGCGATGGGGATGGACAGTGGAGATGGCGGAGGTGGGTGCGTGGATGGAGGCGGTGACGCTTGATGGAGACGCGGTGGAGAGAGGCGGCGGCGGCGCTTGGGCGCGGTGGTGAGCGGTGGAGACGGCGGCGCGGCGCGTGGAGGTGAGGCGGCGGCGCGAGGGAGAACGGCGGCGCCGCTTAGGGCGGCGGCGCTGTGGGCGGCGGCGGCTGGAGATGGCGGCGGTGGTTGGGTGCGGCGACGGAGGTGGCGGCGATTAGGGCGAGAGGCGGCGACGGCGAGAGAAATCGGGGAGAGAAGACGGCGGCGGCGCATGGGTTTAAATAGTGGGACCCAAACCTTAGCTGTTATTTTAACACCGGATGGACCGATGTTAAGAGAAGTGAGCATCGGTCGAATGCCACAGAAAAGATATTCAAGAATTGCTGTTGACACCGGATGGACCGACGTCTAGGATTTTGAACATCGGTCGAATAGCACAGTAAGGGTGTTCAAAAGAGTGATGTAAACACCGGATGGTCCGACGTTGAAGGGAGTAAACATCGGTTGAATTGACCACAGCTCCAGAAGAGTGAACACCGGATGGACCGATGTTTTTCAGAATAAACGCGTCGGATCATTTGAGATTCTGACTGAACTGGGCCTTGAAGATTGAGTACCTATTGATCCGATGAGGGATTGGCTTAGGCATCGGATAATCCGATGACAACAGAACAAAAACATCCCATATAAGTCCTTTGACCAAACAAACAATTAAAAAGAAACACATGTCTTAGGACTTTTTGGGCAACCCCTTACCCCTCAAAAAGCTAATATGCCAATAGCTTGGCTAGACCTTAATGCAAATGGAACACCGAGAAAAATGGAGGAAAAATATCCAAATAAAATGTAAGGCCCATGCTTTGTGAGGTAGAGTATGAAGACTTCTATCTCTTTGAAGCATGTTCCTCTAGGCATTAACGTACCTAACATTTTGTTCTTTCCACCTTATATGAGTTGAGATATTGCATTTCAAACAAGTCTCTTTCTCATGAGGTGGGTTCCCCTTTGTGACAATCTACCGTATGCAATGCCAAACAAATTACAGTGCAGGAGCTTAAATGAGTGCAAGCTTATATGGGAGGGATCATGCAAGGCATAAAATAAGTCTATCTTGCCAAGTTTAAACCTTCCAAAGGCTTCCTCAGGGAAAACTATTTCTAGCTCGCCCCTATCCTTTGGGAGTTAGACAAGACCTATATGATATGCATCCTTACATGAACATGGCAATTTACATGATGTTAGATGCATCTAGCACATTTAATTCATTTCTAAGTCTAGAAAAGGTTTTCTCATCAAGTGGTTTAGTGAAGATATCCGCCAATTGTTCTTCGGATCTAACACCTTGCAAAGAGATGTCTCCTTTAGCCTCATGATCCCGCAAGAAGTGATGGCGAATATCAATGTGCTTAGTGCGGGAGTGTTGAACGGGGTTTCTAGCTATCTTAACCGCACTTTCATTGTCACAAAGGAGAGGCACACAACCAAATTTAATTCCAAAGTCCAAAAGGGTTTGCTTCATATATAGAATTTGGGCACAACATGCACCGGCCGCTATATACTCCGCCTCCACGGTGGACAAAGCCACGGAATTTTGCTTTTTGCTTGACCAAGATACTAGGGAACGCCCAAGCAAGTGGCACCCACCGGAGGTACTTTTGCGATCCACGTGGCATCCGGCAAAGTCCGAATCCGAGTATCCCAAGAGTTGGAAGGTTGTACCTTTAGGGTACCACAAGCCCATACTAGGGGTATGCTTAAGATACCTAAGTATCCTAAAGACCGCCTTCTTATGCGATTCTTTAGGAGCCGCTTGAAAGCGAGCACATAAGCATACACTAAACATTATATCGGTCCTAGATGCGGTAAGATAAAGCAATGAACCAATCATAGAGCAGTAGTGAGATTGGTCAACAGGTTTACCGTCCTTATCCGCGTCGAGATGGCAATTTGTTGCCATTGGAGTGCTTCTTGAGCTACAATCTCCCATCTCAAATTTCTTCAAGAGGTCCTTGGTGTATTTCTCTTGGTAGACGAAGGTTCCCTCTTGAAGTTGCTTGATTTGGAATCCAAGGAAGAAGTTGAGCTCTCCAATCATTTACATCTCAAATTCCCTAGACATCATTTTGCCAAACTCATGGCTAAAAGCTTCGTTAGTTGAACCAAAGATAATATCATCAACATAAATTTGACAAATGAACAAATCTCCGTTGATGTCTTTGGTGAAGAGTGTGGTGTCCACCCTCCCGATCTTAAATCCTTGCATGATGAGGAAGTCCCGTAGTCGTTCATACCACGCCCTAGGTGCTTGCTTGAGCCCGTAGAGCGCCTTGTGCAACCTATACACATGGTTAGGATTCCTCGGATCTTCAAACCCAGGAGGTTGTTCAACATAAACAAGCTCATTAATGTAGCCATTAAGAAAGGCACTTTTCACATCCATTTGATAAAGAGTAATATTATGATGTGAAGCAAAAGCAAGGAGAATACGAATTGCCTCTAACCGGGCGACCGGAGCAAATGTCTCCCCAAAGTCTAGTCCTTCAACTTGCGAGAACCCTTTGGCCACAAGTCTTGCCTTGTTGCGGACCACAACGCCATTCTCGTCTTGTTTGTTGCGGCACACCCACTTTGTTCCGATGACGTTCTTGTCCTTGGGTTGCTCCTCCAACACCCAAACTTCATTGCGGATGAAGTTGTTGAGTTCTTCTTGCATAGCCATCACCCAATTTGGGTCTTGGAGTGCTTCCTCAATGTGAGTGGGTTCTACACACGAAACAAACGAGTAGTGCTCACAAAATGAGGCAACATGGCGGGAACGAGTACTTACGCCCCTTGAAGGACTTCCAATGATTTGGTCCATTGGATGCACCTTGGAGATGCGTCCATGCCTCATAAGAGGTTGTGAAGCACTTGGCGGTGGTGAAGCGTGTTGCTCCTCTTGTGGTTGGACTTGATCATGGACTTCTTCTTCATCTTGATGTTGTATTGCTTGTGAGTCTTGAGTTGGCAATGGATCATCTTTCTCCTCTTCGTCTACTTGAGGCGCCATGGAGGTGTTGTTGTTGGAACTTGAAGCTCCCCCTTGATCATGGCCCTCTTCAACTTCCGGCTTGATGTCTCCAATGGTCATGTTCTTCATGGCTTCTCGTAGAGGCTCATCATCTATTTCATCATGACCAAAACTCTCCTCTTGGGAGCCATTAGTCTCATCAAACTCAACATCACAACTTTCTTCAACTAGACCGGAGGTTTGGTTGAATACTCGATATGCTTTTGAGTTTGATGCATAACCAAGAAAAATGCCAACATCACATCTTCTTTCAAACTTACCGAGCCTTTTCTTGCGGTGGATGTAGCATTTGCACCCAAAGACTCTAAAGTAGGAGATGTTGGGCTTTCTCCCAATGAGAAGCTCATATGGGGTCTTTTGGAGTAGTCGATGAAGATAGACCCTGTTTGCGGCATGGCACGCCGTGTTGATTGCTTCGGCCCAAAACTTCTCCGACGTGCCGTAGTAATCAAGCATTGCTCTTGCAAGAGTGATGAGGGTTTTGTTCTTCCTCTCAACGACACCGTTTTGTTGAGGAGTGTATGTGGCGGAGAATTCATGCTTCACACCTTCACGGTCACACCACTCCCCAATGTTGTAGTTCTTGAATTCGGTGCCATGGTCACTCCGGACCTTGATAATGGGAAGTTGGAATTCCCTTTGAGCACGGTTGTCGAAGGTCTTGAACACTTCCGGAGTTTCACTCTTGTCACCTAAAAATAGAGTCCAAGCATAGCGAGAGTAGTCATCAACTATAACAAGACAATAGAGGTTACCGCCAAGGCTTTGGTATGTGGACGGTCCGAAGAGGTCCATGTGGAGTAGTTCAAGTGGCTTGGAGGTTGACACCATTGTCTTCATTGGGTGGTGTGAAGCAACTTGCTTCCCGGCTTGACAAGCGCTACAAAGCTTGTTCTTCTCAAATGTCACATCCTTTACGCCGGTCACCATCCCAAGCTTGAATGACTTCTTGAGTTTGCTCATTCCAATGTGTGCTATGCGTCGGTGCCATAGCCAACCCAAGCTTGTCTTAGTGAAAAGACAAGTGGTTAGGCTAGCATTCTTTTTGGAGAAGTCTACTAAGTAGAGATGTCCATGCCGAAACCCTTTGAAGATTAGCTCTTTGCTTGTCTCACTACTCACAACAACATCATTTTTGCTAAATGTGCATGTTAGTCCAAGATCCCAAAGTTGTGCAATGGAAAGTAGATTAAAGCTAAGCGACTTAACATACAACACATTAGAAATGGATAAATTATTAGAGATAGCAATTTTACCTAATCCTATTACCTTACCCTTAGAATTGTCACCAAAAGTGACTTGTTCATGATTACCGGGGTTTTCTATGGTGGTGAACATACCATCATTGCCGGTCATGTGTTGAGTGCACCCGCTATCGAGTACCCAATGCTTTCCTCCGGCTTTGTAGTTCACCTACACACATGAAGTTAATTTTTGACTTTAGGCACCCAAGCCAACTTAGGTCCTTGTATGTGAGATACAAGTGTCTTTGGGACCCAAAGTTGCTTGGGGAGCTTCCCGTTCATGCTCTTCATGTCTTTGCCAATGAACCTAGCTTTCACCTTGCCATTCACTTTGCTAAGAAGATAATAGCGATCATTGAAAATAGATTTGTAGTTAGTAGGAAATTTAGGTGAAGGTCGGTTAGGAAGAGGACACTCCCTTGTGTGGTGACCGGTGACCTCACAATGTTGGCAATAAGAACCAACTTCCTTGATGAAGCTTGTTCTAAGCTCCGGTGAGGGCACCTTTCCTTTGTTGGGCACCGGGAAGGATCCAAGTCCTCTTTTGTTGAAGGCTTTTGCTTGTTGGAAGAGGATTTCCTTGTGCTTGACTTCACCTTTTGAAAGTCTAGCCACACTAGTGCGGAGACTCTCAATTTCTTCCAACAAGTCCTTCTCCCTAGCATTAGCTTTCAAAGACAAAGACTTGTCCAAGACATTAGAGACATGCGAAGTAATGGATATCTTATCATTAAGAGTTTGTTTCTTTGCATCTTTTAACTCTTGATCAAGCATGTCATGAGCAATGTTAAGTGTTTGGTATACTTGAGTTAGCTTGTTGTGCTCCTCCAAGAGAGTTTGGTGTGCTATGTTGAGCTCATCATTGTCTACCTTGATTTTAGCATTTTCTTCCTCAATTTGCTTGACATGAGATTTGAGCATGTCATGCTCTTTAAGTATGCTTTCATACTTGTAAATCAAATCAAGGTTAGCACTCTCAAGTTTAGCACGAATTTCTTCAAGAGTTTTAACCTTACTCTTCTCTCTCTTAATGATAGCATGATATTCATTAATCAAAGAAGTTAAATCATCGGGGGAAAGCTCATCATCAGTAGAGTCGTCACATACCTTGGTGTTACCTTTAGCCATGAGGCACATGGGTGGTGGAGGAAGAGGTGAGTCATCATGGTTGGCAATGGCAAGGCCGGCCAAGCTTTCTTCTTCTTCTTCACTCTCTTCATCACTTGTTTCTTCGTCGGTGACCCATTCATTTGCCTCACACATAAACACCTTTTGTGGACCACTTCTCCTCTTTGGCAAGAGTCTTGCCTTCTTGCCCTTGTCTTGCTTCTTCTTCCCAAAGGCTCTTGGTTTGGGCTTGGCTTATTCTTCATCATCATCACTTTCTTTAAGCTTGCGTTGCTTGCCTTTGTAGTTCTCTCTCCCTTTGTCCGGTTTTGGACAATCATAGGAGATGTGGCCTTGATCTCCGCAATTGTAGCATATCTTGCGATCGTCTCTTCTTGGTAGAAATGCCTTCTTCTTGGGATCAAATGTGTATCCCTTTTTGGTGATCTTGGAGTTTAAGCGTGAGAACTTTCTCATCATCAAGGCAAGCTCATCATCGTCATCTTCACTTGACGCTTGCTCTTCTTCACTTGAGCTAGGCTCAACCACCTTCTTCTTCTTAAAGCTTGTCTTCTTGATGGAGGCCTTTAGAGCAATTGTTTTTGATGATGATTGCTCCATCATCCCAAGTACACTCATCTCATGAGCGTGTATTTCTCCAATGAGCTCCGAAACTTCAATGTTGTCAAGTGATTCCTTTTGGAGCATGGAGTTGATGATGTTGTACTTTGGCTTCGGAAGGAGCATGAGGATCTTGCGGTTAATAAGTCCCTTGCCAAGAGACGCAATGTCAAGAGCATTAATTTCCTCAATAAGAACATTTAAGCGTGAAAACATTTCATTAACATTTTCATGAGGAAGCATCTTAAATTCATCATATTTAGCTTTGAGCATGTGATATTTAAGTTCCTTTACACGAGATGAGCCCTCATGGATTTCTATCAAGCAAGCCCAAATTTCACAAGCTTTCTCCTTACTAGCAATCCTAGAGAAGACACCTTGACTTATGCATTCATAAATAGCATTCCTAGCCTTAGCATCCCACTTAACTTGATCACCCACATAGTTAAGTTCTCCAAATCCCGCATGAGTCGCTTCCCAAACTTCGGGGGCAATAGCCTCAAGGTAAGCGCACATGCGTGCTTTCCAATAGGCAAAATTCTTGCCCTCGAAGATAGGAACCGAACCCCCAACCTTGGCCATTTTTGCTCTCTAGCAGTGAAGCTAGAATGATCCTATGAGCAACCTTGCTCTAATACCAATTGTAAGAATCAAAACGCCCAAGAGGGGGGGTGAATTGGGCTTTCTTTCAAATTTTAAAGCAATTAAAAACGAACTACTTAAGCCCAATTCCCAATGCGGTTCTAACTATGCAATCAACATAGATTTAACTTGTGAAGTAAAGATTGCATAATGTAAAGAGAGGGAGAGAAATGCAAACGCTAGGGGACACGAAGGTTTATCCCGTGGTTCGGCAAGATCGCAAGGATCTTGCTACATCCACGTTGTGGCACCCACCGAAGGGTTTTGCCACTTCCAATGCCACCGAGACAATGGAGTCTTCACTAATCTTCTCCGTTCGCCATCTCCGGCAAGGTGGAGCTCAAGCCTTGTACAACCTTCGATGTTCCGGGCTTCCACACACACCTTGGCAAGCTCCGGAACGATCTTCTTCAACTTCTCACTAGCCTAGAGAGTTCAATCACAAAGAAAGAACGCACACAAGCTTCTCTCTAGCCTATTACAAATGATCTAAAAGTGTGGAAATGTATGCTCTATAGTCTTGAATGCTCTTGGATGTGTAGTTGGCTTCAGGTGATCAAGACTCTTCGGAATGACAGGGTTAGAGGGGTTTTATAGCCAGCTTAACTGAAATAGCCATTGGAAAAGTAGGCTGACAGAACTTTACTGTGAACACCGGATGATCCGATGTCTCCCCTCTAGTTATCATCGGTGTAATTACTTTGGCTGACGTCATTGTGTCAGATATTACCGTTATTAGACCGATGTTGCCCCCTGTCTTCGCATCGGATGATCCGGTGGCTCTCCCTCCAGAATTTGCTTGATCTTGATGCTTACTGGAGTGATCAACCGATGTGTGTAAGTCTGCACATCGGATGATCCGGTGCTTCACTTGTTCCAATTGTACTGCAAACTGTACTGATGCACCGATGTTGTTGAGCCCTTCACATCGGATGATCCGGTGAGTTCATTTGTCTGAGGTCTTTTTCTTCAGTTGAATTAACTCGACCGATGTGTTCATTTTGGAAATCATCGGTTGATCCAGTGAGTTGATTTTGTTTGCTACGAGTTGTTTTGAGTGAATCTTTTGTGTCTTGCTCGAATGACCTCTTAGACATTTGTTCCACAAGGCTCTGTGATGATTCTTAAGCATTGTATGTTGTCAATTTTTGATTGAGTGACTTAGACATAGAGCCTTCACATCTTGTCTTTATCTCATGAATTTGATCTCGAAAGTTGAGTATCTATGGGTCTCCAATGACATGTTCATTTCATTTTATTGAGTGTTTATGGGGACCTTGCATTCACAAATTCATTAGTAAAGTTCAATGGTTGTCATTAATCACCAAAACCGTACTACATGAGGGGGGCCTAGATGCTTTCAGCGATCAAGCTCCGCCCGGAGGTCATAAGTTGAAAGCCTGGTTACCGTATGAGTGCATCGCACCCCGGAAGGTAGCGATGTCACCTGTTGAGACACAGCACGCCTCCTATTATGGGAAGCGTGTGGACCAAGTGTGCCCGACACAGTCCGACGCTACAATGGGGCCCGCCCCAAAGGGGGAGGGCCTTGGTTGCTGATGCGATCGGCTGCTGCTGCAACCAAGTGTTCCACATCAGCCCTCCACTGCTCCATTGCACCCTGGGATGCACCCGAAGGTGGTGGGCGTTGGAGAAGAGCACGCGTTGCATGGAGCGCGTGTTCGGGGTTGTTGTTATTCGCCGACGCCGTGACCGATGCGGATGCACCGTCACGCTACCCAACTTGATTTGCTGGTGCAGGCGGTGGCGGCGGTGGCATGACTCCTTCTGGAGCTGTGGCACCCGCTGGTTGCTGCATGTTTGAGGTGTTGCCCCTAGCAGGTTGCGCAGCGGGGTTGCCGTTGGACGATCCAGCAGCTGAGTTCACCATTCTTAAAATCTAGGGCACCCCTACCTGGCGCGCCAACTGTCGGTGTTTGGATCCGGCCGATCTCTCGATACTACTGTTGGTAGATCGCGAAGTTGTAGTTTGGTAATGGGCGCGGAGAGATTCAAGAAGGTGAATGACAAGTAGACACAGAGATTTACGTGGTCCAGGCCGCCTGAGCGTAATACCCTACTCCACAGGGTGTGTTGGTGTTGTATTGAGCGTGCCAGTCTAGAAGAAGCTCTAGAAGAAGAAGCTCGCCTAGGTCAGGGAATCTAGAAGCCGTCTGGAGAGGTCCCTTGTGTATCGTCGACCAATCCTTTTATAGTAGAAGGACTGGTCGTTACACCGTTAGCCTGGCCCGACATGTGGCCCCGGCGGTTACTAATGTTTGATACACAGTTAATGTGGTTAATTACCATTAATAGTGTGGTAACGGGCCTTGCCGTTACTGGTATTAAGGGCCTTCCAGTCGTGTGTCATTAATATGGTATTAATAACACTTAATCGGGTCTTGAAGTTCTTAATTGTCCCTTGAAGGTCCGAGCCGTTGGGGGTCCACCAGCCTGATAGTTGAAGTTGAAGGTCCGGCGATTCGGACACGTGGCAGCTCCGGAGCTTACCGTCGTGGACGGGTATGTCCGGTACTGTTGGACACGTGTCGATACCGGAGCTTTCCTCTGTCTTGGGTTAGGTCTGGGGGTGCCGTACTGGTATTCCGTCCGGAGCTTTCCCGTGTGTGGGCGGTAGCTCCTGCCTTATGATACACGTGGCGGCCCTGGGACTAACCATGTCGGGGTAGCATGTCCGGTTACGCCTGACATGTGGGGCCTTCAGATGTCTTCCAATCTGGTAGATGGAGTTTCCTTGTGATCTTTGCAATCCTAAGGGGTATCCGGTACGTGGGGCACCGACAAGATTGTTTTTTCAAAACCAAATTGTGTATCAAGTAATGCGAATAGCTGATTAATTAGTTGAATACAGTTAGTTCTTCACTAGTAGTTTGATCATACTTGATGTGTTAATATTAACTCGTGAGCCTTTCCATCACTTTTTTTTTTAAAAAACATGTCAAAAATCTCATCATACTCAAGGCATGTGTCTTGAATACAATTTAAATGATATTTGTGTTAACATCTCACCTGCCACACTATCTGAAGGCATTAAATAGTGAGGCAAGAAAACCCTAGTGAGGACTGACCCCTTCTTTGGGGATTGGGGTGAAAACCAATAATGCCTTTCACGCACAAGATGGACACATGCTGCCGAGAAGGAAATGAGCAGGTATTGACATTTGAATAACTTCTTAACCATTTGGTCAAATATGTGAACTCGAAACTGAAAATAGACATTGTAGCAAATACAGAGGCACCTCACGCAGGCATCTTGCTAAACGATTGTCTTGCAAGGTTAAAAATGTACACTGATCCCAAAAGAAAACTGATAACATGCCCTGCCGACAATATAACAACTTAATTAAGCGTGTATAGAACTGTTTTGGAACCACCACTATAAGCATAAGCCAATGACGCATAGTTCCATACGCTCAGAAACAAAAAAAGGCATGAGCATCTGCATGTAACGACCTAGTGGCTGCGTGCATCTCAGTTATGGAGAAGCCGAGTGCAGACTCTAATGAATTTTCTGGATAATTTTGAGTTTAATAAAATGCTCATTATCGAAAAAACAACCCATACATCTCGTACTAAAGAGTTACTCACAAAACCTTCTGCCACCCATCGTCTAACCAGCTCATTTTTGCTAATCTCGTAATCCTCTGGGTAATTACCGAGGGCAACGACTAGAATGCAATCTGTGTTTTGGTGCAATTGTGCAATCAATCATCTCCATTCATTAGATCTTCATCCTACAATTGTTACATCTTTTTATTTAACCCCTTCTATCTAAGTACATCATGTGTTGGGGTTAAATAAAAAATGTAGCAACCGTAAGATGCAGATCCAATAGATGAGAATGCCTGATTGCACGATTGCACCATATCTCAGATTATATACTAGTCGCTCCCATTACCGAGAAATAAAAAGCATGCCTTTAAATTGCTTGGGAGATGCTTGTAACTGAGTTCCAAGATACGCATCATGTCTTCCCAATAGGACTTTGTTGAAGAGCAACTAGCTAGTGAATGTTTTATATATATTAACTCCCATTGTTCTTTCACTCGTGTAGGTTGGCACGCTAAGATACTGGCTACTGTAATGATTGCAAGTGGTAGGCAACCACACTTCTTTAAAATTCCACATGAAAGTTCTTGGAAATGAGGAGGACAACTCTCTTCTGAACCAAATATTCTATTGCAAAATAGTTTGTTTGAGTTTTCTTTGCTCAAGGTCTTCATCTTATGAACACTTTCATGGTTACTAGAACATGCTATAGTCACATCCTCAATTCGTGTAGTTATGATAATTCTGCTATGTTGATTATTCTTTGGAAAAGCACAGCTAATGACATTATTTCACTCTGGTATGTTCCACAAATCATCAACTACAATACAGTACCTACAGAACTAATTAACATTGGAATATGTTAAGCTCTATAGATGTAATATACTCCCTCCGTTTCTTTTTATTTTTCATCGGCTAGTCCAAAAATAAACTAGCCGGAAAAAAAAGGAACAGAGTATACACCATCAATGCTCATGAAGGTACTTCCAATGCTCATAAATATAATGTTTACTTGACCTTTAGCAAGATTTATGTGGACGATTGTGGTCTGAACTGTTAGTATCCAAATCATATGTCAATTAGTTGTCGGGAGATGCTGGTGGGTGGTTAACAGTAACAGTAGTTGATAATTAACTCAAGACAGAAAAGGTGCCTGAGTCTAATTCTGTTATATTAATGATTTGGTCATGGTTAATGTTAGAAATATATGGGTTATTTGTGTTTTTTTCTTTTGCATAAGTTTTTTTTCATATTTGTAATCCCTTTTACTTCTATTTATTGTAGTCTCTGGCTCTCATAATAATACAAGTTATATTCATACATAGTATCAGAGCAAAAAAATTAAGGTTAATTTTTTTTCTTCTTCTATCCCAGCCACCGCTCATCTCGCCGATTGCAGCTCTGCTCCGCGGTTCTTGCCGGTGTGGTTTCTTCCCGACGTGCTTCTTCTACGACACTGCCGGTGGTGCTGTTTTCGTGCCCGTGGTGCCGCTTCCGTCTTCTGCCTCGGCCTCCTTCCCGCGCGCGGTCCGCCGCGGCTCCTGTTGAGGATCGCGTCCTCATCCGTCGCCAACCGCGCCTCCCTGCTCTGGCCGCGCTGGTGCTGTTTTCGACTGCAGATCCGGCGCGGTGCAGCGTGGCCTCACATGGGCGGTTCCTCCGTGCGGTTTCCCCTGGATCAGTAGCGACTTCATCCATCAGTCAAGCTCCTAAACATTGGGTCTTGCGATGTCCTGTTCATCTCGTAAAGTGAGGAGTTGTTCCTGTTGACCTCGTGAGGTGGAGCTGGACTTACCCGTGGCTTAGGGTTAACTCCTCTGTTTGGGTGCTAACAGCCGCCGCCACTCAAAAGTTGAGTTAGCCCGTGACCTCCAAAGTCTATGGATTAGCTCTTGCAAAAAAAGAGAGAAAAAAAGAAAAGAAAAAAGAATAAAGAAACAAAATATTTTATTTTCTTTATGCGCTTATTTTTCTACGCTCTTGTCGTCGCTCGCCGCTGCATATCTTGCGCTCTAGTCGTTGCCGGTCATTCTGTCAGAATGACTTCTTCGTCAGGTGGTGTTCCAGTCTTGCGATGTCCGATGCTTCTCAATGACACCAATTACCGCGATTGGCTTCCTCGCATACGTCTGCATATACGTGGTCTACGACTCTAGGAGTTCCTTATAGGCGATCTCACATGACCGTCTCGTCCGGTTCCTCCTTCTCAGCCTGTTATATCAGATCAAACTACTGATGATGATGAGAAGCTGCTTGCAGATTATGAGACTCGTTTGTCAGCGTACGAGTCTCACTTCAGTTTATACAGGACATGGTTGGATGATGATGTTCGAGCTGGTGCTATTCTTGCTGCTAGTATAGAGGATTATTTGGCTGCTGACATTGTTGAGTTTGAGTACTCACATCAGATGTGGGCTTTTATTCGCCGTCGTTACGAGCCTACTGGTCAGTCTACCTCTCTTGCTATTTTTTATCATGAGCAGTTGTTACGACAGGAAGATGCTACATTAGATGAGTTATTTGATCAGATGGAGGAGACTTGTCTTCGTGATGCTGGCTTGTTACGAAACCCTATCGTGTTGCCTGCTCGTTCTTCGACTTCTCGACCCACTGCTGGTGTTCAGGCTTGCCGTTCTTCATAGGATGCTCGTTGTGTTGGTAATGGAGGATGTTAGGGGAGTTCTGCTACTACAGATGCCCAGTTGCTTATGCTTCTTCGTTGCCTTGCTGCCTCTACACCTTCAGGAGCTGCTGGTGTTGCGACTCAGCCTTCTGCACATTCTGGTTCTGCTGCTGCTTCTCCGTCTTCCTATAAGGGACCACCTTCCACTTCTCGTTCAAGTAATCGCTCATGGATCCTTGATTCTGGAGCTTCGTTTCATATGACTCCTTACTCCGCATGTTTATCATCTCTGAGTCATTCGTCTCGTTCTCCTGCTGTTCATACTACTTATGGTTCTCTACTTTCGGTTCTTGGATAAGGCACCCTTTTATCTGACTCTTTTAATCTTCTTGATGTCTCATATGTTCCTAATCTGACCATGCAGCTTATGTCCACTGGTCAACTCGCTGATCATGGTTTTCGGGTGATTTTTTATCCTGATTCTTATTCTGTTGTGGATCGTAGTACGGGTGAGCTTGTTGGTTCTGGTTATCATCGTCAGGATTCTCAGCAACTTTGGGAGTTTGACTGGCTTCGTCTTCCTTCCGCTGCGCCTACTAGTCTTGTTAGCTCCGCTTTTGCTACTCCGTCTACCTCGTCTTTTGCCTGCTAGTCCTCCTCCTTCTTATTTGAAGGATTCTGTCTTGCAGGTCTATACTTGACGAGTTGTTCCCTCTTCAGATGTGTCATCTTCTTCTGATGAGCCGTCTGCTCCAGTTGAGTCATCCTCTAATGTCTCACCTTCTCCAGCTCAGTCTGCCTCTTCGGATACGCCTTCTTCTCCTGTGGGATCATATCTTTTTTATGATTCTTATCCTGAGCAGCCTCTTAGACGTGGTCATCGTCCTCACCAACCTCCTCATCGGTACTCTCCTTCTAGCTTTGCTGCTTCTGCTCTTCTTGAGTTGGCTACGTATCGTGATGTTGTTCCTCATTCGGAATGACAGCATGCCATGACCGAGGAGATTGATGCTCTCAAACGCACTGGCATGTGGGAACTTGTGCCCTGTCCCCCACGTGTTTGCCCGATCAGCTGTAAGTGGGTTTATAAGGTTAAAACCCGCTCTTATGGTTCACTTGAGCAATATAAGGCTCGATTAGTCGCCCGTGGCTTCCAACAGGAACATGGTCGTGACTATGATGAGACCTTTGCTCCTGTCGCTCACATGACCACTATTTGCACTTTGCTAGCCGTGGCCTCTATTCGTGATTGGTCCATCTCTCAGCTTGATGTAAAGAATGCCTTTCTTAAAAGTTAGCTGCGTGAGGAGGTTTATATGCAGCCACCACCTGGGTATTCTATTTCTGAGGGTATAGTTTGTTGCCTTCGGCGTTCTCTTTATGGCCTTAAGTAGGCTCCTCATGCTTGGTTTCAGCATTTTGCATCTGTGATCACTACTGCTGGTTTCTCTGCTAGTGCTCATGATCCCGCACTTTTTGTACACAATTCGTCTCGTGGCCGCACTCTTCTTCTTCTCTATGTTGATGATATGATCATCGCCGGAGATGATTATGAGTACATAACCTTTATAAAGGCCCGTCTCAGTGAGCAGTTTCTTATGTCCGATCTTGGTCCTCTTCACTACTTTCTTGGGATTGAGGTTTCCTCCTCCTCAGAGAGAATTTATCTGTCTCAAGAGAAGTACATTCATGATCTTCTTGATCGGACTTCTCTTACTGATCACCAGACTGTTGAGACTCTCATGGAACTCAATGTCCATCTTCGAGCCATCGATGGTGAGCTTCTTGATGATCGTACTCGTTACCATCATATTATAGGGAGTCTTTTGTACCTTGGTGTCACTCGTCCTGATATATCATACTCTGTTCACATTTTGAGTCAGTTTGTTTTGACTCACACCCAGATCCACTATAATCACTTGCTTCGTGTTGTCGGTGGTTTGGAACCGGCAGATCTCCCTACACTACTAAAGTGATAGGGGAGTTTGATGTTCGGTGTGGGCGCGCGGAGATTCAAGAAGGTGAATAAGATTTGACACAGGAGACACAAGAATTTACGTGGTTCGGGCCGCCTGAGCGTAATACCCTACTCCACGGAGGTGTTGGTGTTGTATTAGCTGTTTGAGCTTGTGATGAGCGTATGAGGCGCGTGTGTCTGTCTTCTCTATGTGTATCGTTGGCCTGTCCTTTTATAGTACAAGGGCAGGCCGTTACAGGTTAGCCTGGCCCGACATGTGGCCCCGGCGGTTACTAGTATTGATACACGTTTAATTTCTCTTAATGATCCTGTAGCGGGCTTTGACAGCACTGTTACTCGTGTTAAGATCGTCCGTTTAAGTGTCATTAATATGGCATTAATGACACTTAATCGGGTCTTGAAGTCCTTGGTTCTCCTTTGAAGACCCGGAGCCGTTGCGGAGTCTTCGGAGGTTAAAAGCTGAAGATCCGACGATCGGACACGTGGCAGCTCCGGAGCTTGCTGTGGGAAACAGGAAGCTCCGGGACTACCCGACACGTGTCAGGTCCGGAGCTTCTCTCGGTCAGGGGCTAAGTCCGGGGGTGCCATTTCGGTACATGGTCCAGAGCTTCCCCCTTGTGGGCGGTAGCTCCGGTTTGGTAGTACACGTGGCGACCCAGGGATTAACCATGTTGGAGAAGCGGGTCCGGTTATGTCTGACATGTGGGCCTTCGAGGGTCTTAAAACCAAGTAGATGATTTTCCTTTGAGATCTTTATAACCTCAAGGGGTGTACGGTTTCTAGGGTACCGACAGTGGCCCCCTGGGCCTACCTCCGGGGAAGTCATTCCACCGGAGGTGGGTCCATCCCCGCGACCTTTGAACTGAGTCTTCAAGGGTCTTTGAAGGTGCCGTTGGCAAGGACTTGGAATTAAATCCTCACCACATGGCGTATCCCGCGTGCGGCAGATGAGATCTTTGGCATGCGTATCTCACGCAATTGAAGGTCGCCGGTTCCCGATACGAAAACCTTATTGGTTCCGCGCGCCTTGTCAGGCCGCCGCCTTTGGGCTTCCCGCCTCGTGATGACAACCGTTCGCCTGGGTAAGAGCCTCGACTTGATCGTCGGGGTGGTCCCGGGCCCTCTTGTCATTGGCAGGGTGAAATTTTTGAATGGTATCTTTGATTCCCTTGTGGTTTCCATCCAAGCGTTGCGAGGGCTTACTTAAGAAGGAAAGCGCGCACCGTTGGGAGTTTTTTACGCCTCTCATCTGATCTTGCGCTCAAACTCCCAAATCGTGCTTCGCTCTTCTTCTCTCGCCTAGCCGTGCCGCGATGGAGTTGGGTCTCCGTGAGAGTCGCCTAAAGACCGACGGCGATTTGAAGAAGGTCCGGGCCCTCATGGGGTGGTCCTCGGACTTCTTCAACCGCTCAGTCCGTGCCGGCGGAGAGCTCCCCTTCGAGAAGGAGCACGCTGGCGAAATGGTGTACTTTTCCTCGTACGCCATGGTGGGGTTGATCCCGCCTTTTTCTTCCTTTTTCTTGATGCTGCTAGACTTTTATGGTCTGCAGTTATATCACCTTGGCCCTCACTCCATCCTCCTCGTGTCTATCTTCGTCCACTTCTGTGAGATGTGGGTGGGTATCCCCCCCTGCATCGAACTCTTCCGGACCTTCTTCACCGTCCACACCACCGGCTGGAGCAATGAGTACCTTGGCTTCTACTACTTCGTGAAGCACAAGAAGTGCCCATTCAAGTACCTCCAGTCGTTCCCTTCTGGGAAGTGGGATGACTGGAAGAAGGACTGGATAGTCATCCGGGTGGAGGAGCACGAGAAGCTGGAGCTGCCCGAAGGCCTCCCCAACATTGACACAACAATCTGGAGTGAAGCTCCGGTGCTGGCGGACGCCTTCGATCCTGTTCTGACCAGGATTCGCCATTGCGTGGAGGGAGGATTGACTCCTCAGGCGGTATTTTTGCAATTTCCTGGTCAACAGGTGGGCGCCGTTGAAGAGGAGGGAGAAGCTCGCTTGGGCCCTCAACAGCGTGATGGACGACGACCGGGTTGAGACCGGGTTGAAGTCCAACATGGCAGGGAGAACCTTGGAGTTCCACCTCAAGAAATTCCAGCACAGTATCGACGTCGACGGTGATGACTTGACTCCCCCGTCGGCCTTCCTCCCTCTGAACATGGAAGTGGAGTTCAGCAGGGAGCTCCGGCGAAAGATGCCCGTACTTGACGACCTTGGTGTCGTCGAGAGAAGATCAACCACTCGGGTGGCGATCCCCGGAATGCCCAAAGATGGCTCCATCCCTGCCCCAAAGCCAAGGGTCGAGGTCGTCGGCAAGGGCAAGGAGCTGGCGGATGAACCCGAGAGCCGGAAGAGGAAGTTGCATCATGCCGACGGAAGGTCCATCAGGCCCGCTACTTCCGCCTCAGTTCCTTCTCCCCGGAGGGGAAGGTCTTCTGCCACCGCAGCGACTATCCCCGTAATGGGGTCCTCCCGGAACGAGACCGTTCCTGCAGTGGGGTCCTCCCGAAGCGCGTCGGTTCCCGCGGTGGGATCCTCCCGGGGTGTTAGCTCCGGGCGCGCGACTCCGGCACCTGGGCCGGTGGAGGCCTCCAGGTCCGGGGGTTCTTCCCGATCGAGGAGGGCATCGACCTGGGAAACGCTCGTGGCCGTGATAAGTTCCGGGGGGCCTTCCGGAGCTTCTACACCGACTATGGCCAGCCCAGAACGCCCAGGAAAAAGGTTCCGCACAAGCTGGTGCGGAAGCCTCCCAAGGTAATTTTTAATCTATACCTTGTACAATTATTTTAATTGTGGCAACTGTTTGTTAATTTTCTTCGTCCATCGTCTGCAGCGTCCCCAAGAAGGGGAGCGAGGCTCCACCCTCAGCCACAGTGTGTGAGGCTGTGGGGGTGGGAGCTTTTGCTCCTGTCCCGGTGCCGCCCCAAGTGGTGGCTGAGGTTGCGACAGCTCCGGCGCCGGCTGTCGTGGTCATGGACCTCGACTCGTCCCCAGAAGTTCTCGTGGTAGCGCCGGACGACGGGAGTGAATACATGCCAGCGGCACCTGTCCTGGAGGTTGAAGCTCCGGGTACTAGTGCTGCAATGATGGAAGCTCCGGCTGTTGAGCCGGAGGAAGTAGTAATCCCGGCCTCTGAGCCGGTAATTGTCGAAGCCCCGACGGTTGAGCCGGAGGTGACTGAAGCCCCGGCATGCGAGCCGAAAATTGAGGTAGTTCCGGCAGTTGGGCCGGCTACCTCAGAAGTGCCGGCAGCTGAGCCGGTTATTGTTGGAGCTCCGGCCACAGGACCGGATGATGTTGAAGATCTTCCGGCTCCTGAGCCGGTGGTTGAAGAGGTGACGGAGCTTGAGCCTCCGTCAGAAGAGGTGCCCAGACCGGAGCTAGTAGTGGCTCCTGCTCCGAAAGCGATGACGTCGGAGGTACCTGCGGCCGAGCCGGAGGGTCCAAGCGAAGTCGCTGGCCCCCTGCCCGAGGGGGTGAACGAAGACTTGGTGGCGGGGCCTTCTTCGATGGCGACTGAGGTCATCCCGGAGGACGGCCCTAGTGCCATGGAGTCCGAGGGGACCACTCTTGTATAGTGGGACCCAATTTTTGTATCTGAAGACCCGCTGGAACCAGCGGTGGAGACCCCAGTAGGTCCGGAGCCAATCCCGTTGTCACTGTCCATTGACAACGCATGTTCCAGTCTGCGTCAAGTCCAGCTAGCCTTCTTCCACGATAGCAAGGCTCTTGAAGAGGAGCACCAAAACCTTAGGCGGTGGTGTAACCGACTCTACTTCGAGACCAAGCTGGCTCAATCGAGGCTAGCAGATGACAAGGAGTGGATCAAACGGGAGAAGGTCCGCCTAGAGTACTGGGGTAAATTACTGGATGACAGGGAGAGTATGACTCATTCCCTCGACGCTCAATCTCGGGAGATCTACGATCAGGCCAAAGCTGCCAATAACGCGGCCGATGCGCGCCACGAACAGCTTGAGGCCATTAACACCGCACTCATCAAGCGTCGAGAGGCACTTGAAGAGAGGGAGAAACGGCTCGAGGATGAAGAGCAGAAACTCCTTGAGCTGCGAGATGATGTCCTGAGGAGGGAAGAGGAGCTCGCCGAGAAAGTAGCTCTGGCTGACAAGGGCCTCGAGGAGCGCGCCAAGAAAGTGGAAGAGCGCTGCCAAGAGGAAGAGGAGAAGACCTGGGTGCGAGGGCAGGAACTCTACGAACAAGAGTGTGCCCTTGTTGCCCGAGAGAAGAATGTGAGGGGTAGGGAGAAGGACCTGGTCGAGCGCCGGAACAAGATCCACCTCCAGGAGGAGGAGCTCGGAAAACTCGAAAGGCGGGTTGCTGAAAAGATTCAGCAAAACGCCAAAGAGGTTGAGCGCCTCGCCCGTGAGAATTTCGAACTGACGGCGGCCAAGAGATCCCTAGAAGAGATGAAGGGCTTGAGGACTGCGGACTCCCTACAGATTTGGGAGTTCCTGGGCAAGGCCAATGATGTGCTGACACCGATGGGTTTTAGCCCCGTGCGCCCGGATGATCCGGAGCCGGAGCCGGACCTAGCGCTGCAGGCGTTGAGCACGGCTGGTAGCAAGCTCTCCAAGGTGGGCGATGTCATCGCGGACCAATTGGAGGTTGAGGGGCAATCCCTGGCGAAGAACATCGCAGAGTATGTGCTGACGTGCTACACCAGCCGGAACTCCCAATTTCCTCTGGACCCGGTGCTTGAAGGCCCCGTCGAAGGAGAAGGCGAAGCTACCCAAGCCAGCGTATCAGAGGTCGCCCAGAAGGTCGCCCAATTCTTCCATAGGGTCTAGGACCATCTCTGTAATTCTCACTTGTATTTTCTCTTCTTTTTCCTCAATTTTGTAATCCCTTGTCTCCAGATGTAATCTCTTGTCTCCAGATAAATGAAATCCCCAAATTTTGCGAATTTCACTTTTTTGTCTTCAACACTTTCATCTTCACTTGGCCCCCTGGTAGATGTACACAATTTGATTGTGAATATGTACCAAGAGGATATTGTGCATTGTTGAAGACTCTTTTACTCCGAACTTGTAGAATTTATGTTCAAAGTCTTCGATAGTGAAGGCCCCCTGAGGTTGTCGGAGCTTAGAAGCTCCGGCATTGTCTATCGCTGGAGCTTAGTAGCTCCGGCAATAGTCTCTATCAACGCGTAGAGCATCGATAGTTAACCCTCTGGGGTGTCGGAGCTTAGCAGCTCCGGCAGGGACCTTTGCCAACACTCAGTTTGTTGGCAGCAGACTCCATCTACGGGGTCTTCTCACCATATTTTATTCGGCATCGACGGCCGGCCCCCTTAAGGGAGTCGGAGCTTAGTTAGCTCCGGCTTTTCTCCATCAACGTGGATTTTATTTTTCCTGCACACTTAAGCCAAGAAAAATAGTAAAATTTGTTTCTTGTCTATAACTTCGTCGCGGCTTATGACTCTCAAGAAGATTTTAGGTCAAACGCGATTCTAAATACAACCGAATGTGATGTCTTTTCTTTTAGATCCAACTGTACACGGAACCGCCTTACATCGGCCTGCCGGGGTGTAGGTAGAGTGGCGTACTTAGGGTGCTTGACCAGGCTAAGTCGATAGCACACTCCGGCCCTAGATTGGCTTGGCGGCTTTCAGACGAGTTGGCCATGAACGATATTTGAATCCAAAAGAACTGATAATACAACTAGACTTGTATATAAACCGGTCGAACTAAAATTTCTTAAGAATTGCACGTCTTCATTATAGACAAGAAAGAGAAAAATAAAAATGTTGAGCCTGTACAAAATAAATGCACGTGGAGTCTATTTCACATGAAAATGTCTTTCATTATAGGTCCGGGGTACAGGGGAAACAAGTACACTCTTAGGGTACGGAACCAGGCTAAGCGTGTTTCATTTCTCGTTTGACCCAGGGTAGTTAGCCACACTTTTAGTCCAGAGACTGTGACAAGTGCTGCATGAACTTTGCGGACCTTTCGGGAAAGGTCCAACTGTTCTCCCGGAGGAACTACTCGACTCTGTACAATGACTCTATAACATACACCTCAAGTTATTCAAGACTCACCTCCGTGGTATTAAGTGTAGAACTTACGGAGGTGCTCAATGTTCCAAGGATTTGGGAGAGGTGTCCCATCCTCAGTAGCCAAGCGAACGCTTCCGGGACAGGATACTTTAATCACTCGGAAGGGTCCCTCCCAGCCGGGGGAGAGTTTGTTTAACCCTTCTCTGGATTGTATTCTCCGTAGCACCAGATCGCCTTCCTCGAGCTGCCGGTTGTGTACATGCCGTTGGTGATAACGCCGTAGAGCTTGACGATATCGGGCATTCCGTACAGCTGCTTGGCACCTTCCCTCCTCAAGGAGGTCTAGGTCTTCACACCGGAGCTGGTCCTGCGCGGCTTCGTCGAAGGTCCGGACCCGGAGCGAACCCAAGGTGATTTCTGGAGGAAGGATTGCTTCAGCTCCGTACACCAGAAAGAAGGGTGTTTCTCCGGTTGACCGGTTTGGAGAAGTCCTGTTGGCCCATAGAGTGGGCGGAAGCTCTTCGATCCAGTTGGCTCTATGTTTTTTCAAGCGCTCATAGGTGCGCGTTTTGAGTCCTTTAAGAATTTCAGCATTTGCTCTCTCGGCTTGGCCATTGCTGGCTGGGTGAGCTACGGAGGCGTAGCAAACCTGTATGCCGAGGTCTTCGCAATATCCTTGGAATGCGGAGCTTGTGAATTGGGTCCCATTATCAGTGATGATTTTGTTTGGGACTCCAAATCTGCATACAATAGACTGCAGAAAGTTGATAGCAGATTGCTTGTTGATTGTCACAACTGGAGTTGCTTCCGACCACTTGGTGAACTTGTCAATGGCGACGTACAGGAACTTGTAACCTCCGACGGCTCTTGGGAAAGGTCCCAAGATGTCCATCCCCCACACAGCGAAGGGCCATGTAGGAGATATCATTTGTAAGGACTGAGCTGGAGTGTGAATTTTCTTTGCATGAAATTGACATGCTTTGCATTTTTTCACCAGCTCAGTTGCATCCTGGAGTGCTGTAGGCCAGTAGAAGCCATGCCGAAAGGCTTTACCAACCAGCCTGCGGGAAGACGCGTGGTTCCCACACTCGCCTCCATGGATTTCTGCGAGGAGCTCGCAGCCTTCTTCCCTTGTGATGCACCGCATTAGGATGCCGTTGGCACAGCGCCGGTAAAGATCCCCTTCTACCAGCGTGTATCTTTTAGCCAATCTGACTACCCGGTCAGCGGATACATCGTCGTCAGGAAGGATGTTGTCTTTCAAGTAGTTCCGGATCTCCGAGATCCATGCGTTGGAACTAACTTGAGCATTTGAGTCTTGCGTGTTGGGTTGCTCGGAGCTTCCGGCAGCACCTACGACCCTTGATGGCTGCCATGGTAACAGGGCCATCGGGACCGTCAGCTTCGGGATGCTGATCTCGCCCCCTTCGCTCAGTTCGGCAGGCTGAGCTATGGGTTTCGACAATCTCCGGACAAAAGTTCCGTCAGGAGCCGGAGCTCCGGTTGACGCTTTCGTCGAGAGTTCGTCGGCTTCAGCATTGTGGGCACGCTGAACATGGTGGAGGTCTAGGACTTCAAAGTCCTTCTGAAGCCTCTGGACTTCTAGGAGGTAAGCAGCTAGCTGGAGATTGTTGCAGGAGCATTCACCCTTCACCTGCTTGATGATGAGCTGTGAATCTCTTTTGACCAGCAGTTGCCTGACAACGTATGACAGTGCCACCTTTAGTCCGTAAATGAGTGCTTCATACTCTACCATGTTGTTGGTTGCCTTGAAGTCAAGGTGTACCATGTATTTCACCTTCTCCCCAGTCGGTGCAAGGATAAGGATTCCAGCTCCGGCCCCCTGCTTCTGCATGGAGCCGTCGAAGTAAAGGGTCCAGTGAGGCTCGGTGAAGGTTGGAGCTTGATGCTCCGTCTTCTGCTCACTGGGGCCCCCAGGGTTTGATGGGGAGGGAGTCCATTCCGCCACAAAATCTGCCAAAGCTTGACTCTTGACTGCTTGTCTTGAAATAAATTCAAGATCAAATTCAGCCAATTCCGCTGCCCACTTTGCAATATTCCCAGTTGAATTGGGATTATGCAAGATTGCTCGTAGTGGGTAGGAGGTCACCACCGAGACTTTGTGAGCTTGGAAGTAATGTCGAAACTTCCTGGAGGCAATAAGAACTGCATAGAGCAGCTTATGCACCTCTAGGTATCGAGTTTTGGCATCATGTAATACTTCACTAATGAAGTACACCGGGCGTTTAATGGTCCGAACCCTCCCGGAGGGGTTCGGAGCTTCCTCTTCACTGACCCGGACCCTCTCGGAAGGGTCCGAATTTTCTTCAGGGACCTCCGGGTTCTGGCTGGAGGAACCCGGAGCTTCTTCAGAAATGACCTGGACCCTCTCGGAGGGGTCTAGGTCTCTTGAAACGACTTTCGGTGGATTTGAATCTGGGAGCTGAGACCCAGACTCACTTTCAGGAACTTCCGGACCTTCCCGGAGGGGTCTGGATTCCTGAGTGTGGGGTAGTTCTGGTCTCTCCACAACCAGAACCATGCTGACGACTTCGTCAGTAGCTGAAATATAAAGCAATAAAGGCTCACCAGGGTTCGGAGCTACCAGAATTGGTAGGATGGTGAGGAACTGTTTCAGCTCCTGGAATGCCTTTTCTACCTCTTCGGACCATTGGAATGGTCCGGACTTCCTCAATAACTTGAAGAAGGGAAGTTCCCATTCCGCTAGTCTTTAGATGAACCGGCTGAGGGCTGCAAGACATCTAGTTAATTTTTGGACGTCCTTGATGCGGGTTGGTGGCCGCATGTCTTCAATGGCCTTAATCTTCGCCGGATAGCTTCTATGCCCCGGTGACTTACCAGGAAACCAAGAAGTTTTCCGGAGCTAACCCCAAAGACACACTTGTCTGGGTTTAGCTTCGTGCGGGTGGCCCGCAGCATGTTGAAGACAGCCTGCAAGGTGTCAAGGAGTGACTCCTTGTTCCTGACCTTGACCACGATGTCATCGACGTACACTTGCACTATGTCTCTAATAAGTTCTTCAAAAGTTTTGTACATAGCTCGTACAAAAGTTGAAGTTGCATTCTTGAGACCAAAGGGCATGGCTGTGTAACAATACAATCCATCTACTGTGATGAATGAAGTATGCTCTTCATCTTCCCTAGACATCCTGATTTGATGATATCCAGAATATGCATCTAAGAAGCACAGTAATTCACACCCGGAGGTGGAATCCACTATCTGATCTATTCTAGGTAGTGGGAATGGATCTTTTGGACATGCCTTATTTAGTGTGGTGTAGTCGATGCACATCTGAAGCTTCCCGCCGGCCTTAGGCACAACGACTGGGTTCGCCAGCCATTTTGGATGGAAGACTTCTCGGATGAATCCGGCTTCGAGCAACTTCTTCACTTCTTGTCGGATGAAGTTCTGTCGCTCTACGGATTGCTTCCGAGGCTTCTGATGCACAGGCCGGGCATCGGGGTAGATCTTCAGATTGTGTTCAATCACTTCCCTGGGGATCCCAGACATTTGTGACGGTTGCCAAGCAAACACGTCAATGTTAGCCCGGAGGAAAGTGATGAGCGCGAGTTCCTATTTGTCGTTCAATCCTCCCGATATACTGGTGGTTTGAGCGGCATCGGAACCAATTTGGACGACTTTGACGGGAATGTCGGTGTCGCCGCTTGGATGCACTCGAGGTGCAGAAGTCGAGCCTCGTTGGCGAATGCTCGGGGGTTTTGGAGCTTGCTCTTGCCTGGAGTCCTCCTCTTGCGCTGTGGTGAGTGCATGGAGTTCTTCCAGTGCAGTTACTCCTGCGGTGCGATCTCCGCGGATCCGAAGAATGCCTACTGGCGTTGGCATCTTCAACACCAGATAACCATAATGAGATGCCGCCATGAATTTGTACAGGGCAGGTCTACCCAAGATGGCATTGAAGGGTAAGTTGATCTGCGCGACGTCGAAGACCAACTTCTCGGTGCGGTACTTCTCCCGTGTCCCGAAGGTAACAGGGAGAGTAATAGCTCCGAGTGGGGTGATGGCCCCCGGACCTACTCCGGAGAAAGGTCGAGAGGGGTGGAGATCCGAAGGTCGGAGCTGAAGCTTAGTGAAAGCTTCGAAGCTGATGAGGTTAAGCCCCGAACCTCCGTCTACCATGACGTGGTGGAGCTGGATGTTGTTGATGGTAGGAGATACCATCAAGGGTAACTGTCCTGCTCCAACCATGCTCCGGGGATAATCCGAAGCATCAAAAGTGATGGCCGTGTCCATCCACTTTCGGTGAGGTTCTGGCCTGACTGTAGGAGCTACAGCAGCCATATCCCGACGCATAGTCTTGATGACGCGACGGGAGGTGATATCCCATGATCCACCAAAAATGGTGTTCATGGTCTTCCGACGCTCGTTGTCAGAGACGTCAGAATCATCGTCGACGGAGGTGTAGACGGCCTTCAGGACCTTTTTGGGATCCTGGAACCCTAACTCCTCTTCAGCCGGAGCTTCGTCGAGCTTTTGCTTTCCTTTCCACTGTCGGAAAGAAGATTCTTCCCGGCGCTTGCTGTAGCGCTCGGCAAGGTTTTGGACCTCCCGGCAGTCTTCCAAACTGTGGCTGCCCGTTTTATGAATGGGACACCACAATTTGGGTTTGCCACCGTCTTCAAAAGACGGTCGAGGTCGCTTCTCAGGGCGTGGCCCCCGGCCACCCGGAGCTGCAGCAGCTGCAACGTTGGATGTGCCGGCCGACGGCTTCTTCTTGCCGTTGGTCTTCTTTTTCTTCTTGCCACTCCCGGAGGTAGCGGCTTCTTCTTTGGAGGGTTTCTTGTGACCCTCCGAGGTTGGTTTGGAGTGCATCTCACAGCCCTCCGCAGCTCGAGCACATTTGTCAGCCAAGCTGAAGAGTTCCGTGACACTGGTGATCTCCTTGATCGCCAGTTTCTCCAACATCTTCTTGTCTCGTACACCCTGTCTGAATGCCACAATGACATAGGCGCTAGAGATAGAAGGGATAGTGTTTCGTACCTGAGAGAACCTCTGGATGAATGATCGCAAGGATTCTCCCCCTTTTTGCACGACCGCAAAAAGATCCAGTTCAGTGCCTGGCTGGGTGTATGAACTCCCGAAGTTGGCAGTGAACTGATGGCACAACTCCTCCCAACTGTTGATAGAATTGGGTGGAAGGCTCATAAACCAGGACCTGGCAGTCCTAGTTAAGGCCACTGGAAAATAGTTGGCCATCACGGCCTCACTTCCTCTGGCTGCCAAGATTGCAGTGGAGTATATCTGAAGAAATTCGGCGGGATTGACAGTCCCGTCGAATTTTTCCGGCAGGTGAGGCCGGAACTTCTGTGGCCATCTAACCATGCGCAGATGCATAGCCAAGGCTGAACAGCCTCCTCCAACTCCTTCAGGAGTAGAAAGGTCCTGAGCTTCCCGTCTTTCACGGGCACGCTCAATATGGACTCGACCGTCCTGCTGGCGGTATTGGCGATCAAGCTCCGCCCGGAGGTCATGAGTCAAAAGCCTGGATATCGTGTGAGTATGTCGAGCCCCGGAGGGCAACAACGTCACTTGTTGCGATGCAGCACGTCTCCTGCTATTGGAGACGTGTGGACCAAGTCTTCCAGACAAAGTCCGCCGCTGCGACGGGGCTCGTCCTGAAGGAGGAGGACCCTGGTTGCTGAGGCGTTCGGCTGCTGCTGCAACCAAATGCTCCACATCGGCCCTCCACTGTTCCAGTGCATCCCGAGATGCATCCGGAGGTGGTGGACGTTGAAGAAGAGCACGCGCTGCATGAAGCGCGTGTTCCGGGTTGTCATGATTTGCCGACGCAGTGATTGACGCTGGCGCACCATCACGCTGCCCAGCACGATTTGCTGGAGGAGATGGTGGTGGTGGGAGTGTGACTCCTGCTGGTGCTGAGGCTCCTGCAGGTGGCTGCCTGTTGGAGGGATTGCCCCCAACAACCTGAGCAGCAGGTTGGCCGTTGGATGATCCAGCAGCAGAGTTCACCATTCTCAAAATCTCAAGCGCCCCTAACTAGCGCGCCAACTGTCGATGGTTTGGAACCGGCAGATCTCCCTACACTACTAAAGTGATAGGGGAGTTTGATGTTCGGTGTGGGCGCGCGGAGATTCAAGAAGGTGAATAAGATTTGACACAGGAGACACAAGAATTTACGTGGTTCGGGCCGCCTGAGCGTAATACCCTACTCCACGGAGGTGTTGGTGTTGTATTAGCTGTTTGAGCTTGTGATGAGCGTATGAGGCGCGTGTGTCTGTCTTCTCTATGTGTATCGTCGGTCTGTCCTTTTATAGTACAAGGGCAGGCCATTACAGGTTAGCCTGGCCCGACATGTGGCCCCAGCGATTACTAGTATTGATACACGTTTAATTTCTCTTAATGATCCTGTAACGGGCTTTGACAGCACCATTACTGGTGTTAAGATCGTCCGTTTAAGTGTCATTAATATGGCATTAATGACACTTAATCGGGTCTTGAAGTCCTTGGTTCTCCTTTGAAGATCCGGAGCCGTTGCGGAGTCTTCCGGAGGTTAAAAGCTGAAGATCCGACGATCGGACACGTGGCAGCTCCGGAGCTTGCTGTGGGAAACAGGAAGCTCCGGGACTACCCGAAACGTGTCAGGTCCGGAGCTTCTCTCGGTCAGGGGCTAAGTCCGGGGGTGCCATTTCGGTACATGGTCCGGAGCTTCCCCCTTGTGGGCGGTAGCTCCGGTTTGGTAGTACACGTGGCGACCCAGGGATTAACCATGTTGGAGAAGCGGGTCCGGTTATGTCTGACATGTGGGCCTTCGAGGGTCTTAAAACCAAGTAGATGATTTTCCTTTGAGATCTTTATAACCTCAAGGGGTGTACAGTTTCTAGGGTACCGACAGTGGCCCCCTGGGCCTACCTCCGGGGAAGTCATTCCGCCGGAGGTGGGTCCATCCCCGCGACCTTTTAACTGAGTCTTCAAGGGTCTTTGAAGGTGTCGTTGGCAAGGACTTGGAATTAAATCCTCACCACATGGTGTATCCCGCGTGCGGCAGATGAGATCTTTGGCGTGCGGATCTCACGCAATTGAAGGTCGCCGGTTCCCGATACGAAAACCGTATCGGTTCCGCGCGCCTTGTCAGGCCGCTGCCTTTGGGCTTCCCGCCTCGTGATGACAACCGTTCGCCTGGGTAAGAGCCTCGACTTGATCGTCGGGGTGGTCCCGGTCCCTCTTGTCATTGGCAGGGTGAAATTTTTGAATGGTATCTTTGATTCCCTTGCGGTTTCCATCCAAGCGTTGCGAGGGCTTACTTAAGAAGGAAAGCGCGCACCGTTGGGAGTTTTTTACGCCTCTCATCTGATCTTGCGCTCAAACTCCCAACTCGTGCTTCGCTCTTCTTCTCTCGCCTAGCCGTGTCGTGATGGATTTGGGTCTCCGTGAGAGTCGCCTGAAGACCGACGGCGATTTGAAGAAGGTCCGGGCCCTCATGGGGTGGTCCTCGGACTTCTTCAACCGCTCAGTCCGTGCCGGCGGAGAGCTCCCCTTCGAGAAGGAGCACGCTGGCGAAATGGTGTACTTTTCCTCGTACGCCATGGTGGGGTTGATCCCACCTTTTTCTTCCTTTTTCTTGATGCTGCTAGACTTCTATGGTCCGCAGTTATATCACCTTGGCCCTCACTCCATCCTCCTCGTGTCTATCTTCGTCCACTTCTGTGAGATGTGGGTGGGTATCCCCCCTGCATCGAACTCTTCCGGACCTTCTTCACCATCCATAC
This sequence comes from Tuctoria greenei, assembly GCA_036927565.1. Lineage (NCBI taxonomy): Eukaryota > Viridiplantae > Streptophyta > Magnoliopsida > Poales > Poaceae > Tuctoria > Tuctoria greenei. The sequence continues at coordinate 38,121,113 of JAYESD010000008.1, forward strand.
CACCGGCCGGAGCAATGAGTACCTTGGCTTCTACTACTTCGTGAAGCGCAAGAAGTGCCCATTCAAGTACCTCCGGTCGTTCCCTTCTGGGAAGTGGGATGACTGGAAGAAGGACTGGATAGTCATCCGGGTGGAGGAGCACGAGAAGCTGGAGCTGCTCGAAGGCCTCCCCAACATTGACACAACGATCTGGAGTGAAGCTCTAGTGCTGGCGGACGCCTTCGATCCTGTTCTGACCAGGATTCGCCATTGCGTGGAGGGAGGATTGACTCCTCAAGCGGTATTTTGCAATTTCCTGGTCAACAGGTGGGCGCCGCTGAAGAGGAGGGAGAAGCTCTCTTGGGCCCTCAACAGCGTGATGGACGACGACCGGGTTGAGACCGGGTTGAAGTCCAACATGGCAGGGAGAACCTTGGAGTTCCATCTCAAGAAATTCCAGCACGGTATCGAATGACCCGAGCTGAGCATAGTTTTTATCTCTCCAAACTCAGTGTTCGTGACACACTTTGAGTTTGAGAGGGGTGTTAGAGATATATGAGTTATTTGTATTTTTCCCTTTTGTATAAGTATTTTTTCGCATATTTATAATCGATTGTACCTCTATTTATTGAGGCCTCTATCCCTCATAATAATACAAACTATATTCATAACAGTTAAAATCTTGGTCTTTATTGCAGAAAAGTGACACGACACGTAGGATCTAGGATGGAGGGGGCGAGGTGTCTGGGCAAACTGGCAATGGACTTCAGCGGCATGGCAAAGACATGGGTACAGTACGTCTATACAAGCAGCTGCAGGTATGAGTTTTGCTGGCACACATACCTCATCAGTTCCTTGTCGTAGTTCTTAAAGTCATTCTTCATGACAGTTCTATTTTACTTTTTTCAATACAGTCACATTATTTAAAATGAAATGAAACCAGAGATGAAACAACTCTTACAATTCATTGTTTGCTGTTTTCTAGGCTGCATGCAACTATGCAAGACAGATGCTCTATTGGAAATAGTGTATACGGCTCTAGCAAAAAACAAAATGGTGTATACGAGTTTCATCTCCATGATTCCATGAACTTCATTTTACCTCTCCCATCATTAATTATTTGCCACATCATTAAAAACATTGAAATGACACTATATGACTGTCGGTACCCTGCGTACCAGATACCCAACGGTACCGCAAGAAGTACAAGAGAGTTCTACCTGTCAGAGTTGAAGGTCTTCTCAGGCCTCACATGTCACATTGCACTGGAACCGCTTCTTTCATATGGGTAGCTCCTGGGTTGACATGTGTAACGTAAGACCAGAGCTAAACTCCCAACATAGGGAAGCTCCGCAGTCAACACGTGTACAATGAGCCTGGACCTAACCCCCAGCAGAGGGAAACTCCGGTGCCGCCACGTGTATAGCAGCTTCAGACCTACCTCCCCGCAAGGGAAAGCTCCAGAGCTGCCACGTGTGGAGCCTCCGGACCTACATCACCAACGTGTACATGGACGGATCTCCTCCAGCACGGACATTCAAGAGACAGTTAAAGTAGCAGTTACAAGACCTGATTACGTGTCATTAATGTTATATTAGTGACACACGATTAGTGCGCTGTTAACAGGGGTAATGCAGCTATGAAGGCACGCTATTACACTATTAACCAAGCTTAACACCCTTAGACTATTAAATACGCCAGCGCCACATGTCAGGTCAGGCAAAGATTGTAACGGCCAGTCCTTGGACTATAAAAGGACTGTGCCACATGATAGATGAAAGAGGACAGAGGCCAGACGTCTGCTAAGACAACACAAATCCTCAGTACAACAACTCTCCCCGTAGAGTAGGGTATTACGCTCAGGCGGCCCGAACCACGTAAAATTCCTGTGTCACCATCTTGATCTTGATCTCCGCATGCCCAAACCTAAACAAGAACCTCCGTGGGCTACACTTTAGTAGTACCGGGGGAAGTGTAGTAGCAACAGTTCGACATTTGGCATGCCATGTAGGGGCGCCTGAGATTGCAAGATGGTGAATTCCGCCGAAGGATCTTCCAACGACAACCACGCTGAACAACCTGCTGGAGGCAATCCCTCCAACGTGCAGCAGCCAGCGGGTGATATTGTTCCGACGGGCACTATGGCACCACAACCACCATCTGTTCTGGCAAACAATGCTGAGTGACAAGATGGGCCATCTGCGTCGATCACTGCATCGACAAACAACAACCCTGAGTACGCACTCATTACCACGCGAGCTCTTCTACAACACCCACGCCTCCAGGGGCACCCCAGGGTGCTATGGAGCAATGGAGAACTAATGTTGACCATCTGGTTGCAGCTGCAGCCGCTGGCATAAGCAATCAAGTTCCTCCCCCTTCGGGGCAAGCACCATCACAACGACGGATCTTGTTAGGCCGACTTGGTCCACAAGTCTTGCAGCATAGGAGATGTGTTGCATCCCAGCAGGTGACTTTGCTGCCTCCCGGTGCAGGACGCACTCATCACCAGGATTCCGACTCACGACCTGCGGTCGAAACTTGATCACCGTTACCAGCAGTAGGACGGCCGCGTCCATATCGAGCATGCGCACGAGAGGCGAGAGACAACCCTGCTCCTCAGGGAGTAGGGGAGGCTATTCTGGCGTGTCCATACATTTACGCATGGTCAGATAGTCACAAAAGTTCCAGCCTCATTTGCTAGAGAAGTTCGACGGGACTGTCAACCCCACATAATTTCTTCAAATTTACTCCACCGCTATACTTGCAGCGGGGGGGGGGGGGGGGGGGCGATGAGGCCGTGATGGCCAACTACTTCCGTGTGTCCTTAATTGGGACTGCTAGGTCCTGGTTTATGAGCCTCCCGCTTGACTCAATCAACAGTTGGGCGGAGCTATGCCAACAGTTCACTGCTAACTTCGGGAGTTCATACACCCGACCCGACATTGAACTGGACATTTTTGCTGTCCAGCAAAAAACGGGAGAATTGTTGCGGTCCTTTATCCAACGATTCTCTCAGGTATGCAATACCATTCCATCAATCTCGAGTGCCTCTGTTATTGTTGCATTTAGACAGGGCATTCGAGATAAAAAGATGCTAGAGAAGCTAGCGATCAAAGAAATCACCAGTGTCACAGAACTCTTCAGCCTAGCAGACAAGTGTGCTAAGGCTGCGGAGGGTTGTGAGATGCACTCCAAACCAGCTCCGAAGGTCAAACAGAAGTCCTCCAAAGCTGAAGCCACTAACTCCAGCAGTGGCAAAAAGAAGAAGAAATCCAACGGCAAGAAAAAGTTGTCGGTCGGCGCACCTTCTGCTGCGGCTGCTGCAGCTCCGAATAACCGGGGGCCACGCTCCGAGAAGCGACCTCGACTGTCGTCAAAAGACGGAGGTAGTTCCAAAGTGTGGTGTCCGATCCACAAGATGGACAAATACAGTCTGGAAGAATGCTGGGAGGTCCAGAACCTTGTTGAGCGCTATAACAAGCGCTGGGAAGAAGCTCCTTTCCGCCAGCGGGAAGGATAGAAAAAAGTCGACGAAGCTCCGACTGAGGAGGAGCTAGGTTTTCAGGACCCCAAAAAAGGTATTGAAAGCTGTGTACAACACTGTCAACGATGACTTCAACATTTTTGACAATGAGCGTCGGAAGACCATGAACACCATTTATGATGGTTCTTGGGATATCACATCTCGCCGCATCCTCAAGGCAATGCGGCGGGAAATGGCAGCTATAGCTCCCACCGCCAGGGCGGACCCTCATCGGAAATGGATGGACACTCCCATCATTTTTGATGCTTCGGACTACCCTCGTAACATGATCGGAGTTGGCCAACTCCCGTTGATGGTGTCTTCGACTATTAACAATGTTTAACTCCATCATGTAATGGTGGACGGAGGTGCAGGACTGAACCTCATAAGCTTTGAAGCCTTCATCAAGCTCCAACTCTGACCTTTGGAGCTTCGCCCCTCTCGACCTTTTTCTGGGGTAGGTCCGGGGGCCATTACCCCTCTCAACTCTATTACACTTCCGGTGACCTTCGAGACTCAGAGAACTACATAACTCAGAAGCTAGTCTTCGACGTGGCGCAGATCAGTCTACCGTTCAATGCCATATTGGGCAGGCCTGCCTTGTACAGGTTCGTGGCTGCCGTTCACTATGGTTACTTGGTATTAAAGATGCCAACACCTGCAGGCATTCTTCGGATCTGCGGGGATCGCACAACCGAAATTACTGCACTAGAGGAACTTCATGTGCTTGCTACAGCGCAGGGGGAAGCCTCCGGTAAGGAGCCAACTCCGAACCCACCGAGCATACGTCATCGAGGCTCTACCTCCGCACCTCATGTGCAACCAAGTGGCGACACCTACATTCCCATCAAAGTCGTCCAAATCGGTTCTGATGTTGCTCAGACTACCCGTATATCGGGAGGTCTGAAAAATGAATAGGAACTCGCGCTCATCACTTTCCTCCGGGCGAATGTTGACGTGTTTGCCTGGCAACCGTCACAAATGCCTGGGATCCCTAGGGAAGTGATTGAGCACAATATGAAGATCTATCCTGATGTTCAGTCTGTACACTAAAAGCAATAGAAGTAATCAATCGAGCGACACAACTTCATCCGACAAGAAATCTAGAAGTTGCTCGAAGCTGGATTCATATGGGAAGTCTTCCATCCAAAATGGGTGGCAAATCCAGTCGTTGTACCCAAGGCCGGCGGGAAGCTTCGGATGTGTATCAACTACACCACCTTAAATAAGGCATGTGTAAAAGATCTATTTCCACTATCTAGAATAGATCAGATAGTGGACTCCACCTACGGGTGTGAGCTATTGTGTTTCTTAGATGCATATTCTGGATATCATCAGATCCAAATGTTTAAGGAAGATGAAGAGCATACTGGCTTCATAACAGTAGTGGGATTGTATTGTTATACTGCCATGCCCTTTGGTATCAAAAATGTTGCTTCAACCTTTGTGCGAGCTATGTACAAAACATTTGGAGAGCTAATTAGAGACTTGGTGGAGGTGTACGTCAATGACATCGTCGTGAAGATCAAGAACAAGGAGTCACTCCTTTGTAACTTGCAAGCTATCTTCAACAAGTTGCGCATCACGCGCACTAAGCTAAACCCGGACAAGTGTGTCTTCGGAGTTAGCTCTGGGAAGCTTCTAGGTTTCTTGGTGACTCACTAAGGAATTGAAGCAAATCCAGTGAAGATCAAGGCCATTGAAGATATGCGGCCCCCAACCCGCATCAAGGATGTTCAGAAGCTAACAGGATGTCTAGCTGCGCTCACCCAATTCATCTCAAGACTGGCAGAGCGAGCGCTACCCTTTTTCAAACTGTTGAAGAAGTCCGGATCATTTCATTGGTCTGAAGAGGCAGAAAAGGCGTTTCAAGAGCTGAAGCAGCTCCTCATCACACTACCAATCTTGGTAGCTCCGAATCCTGGTGATCCTTTACTGCTTTACATTTCTGCAACCACATAAGTTGTCAGCATGGTCCTGGTCATGGAAAGACCGGAACCACATCCAGCTCAGGAGCTCAGACCCCTTCGGGAGGGTCCGGAGCTACCTGAAGGTGAGTCTGGGTCCCATCCCCCAGACACATATCGTCAAGATGGAACGCTAGGAGACCAACCCCACTCGCCTGAGGGGGCACTCCTGGCTGATCAAGGTAATTCGGACCCTTCCAGTAAGGTTCAGTTTGAGCAAGAAGAAGTTTCGGACCCCTCCGGGAAGGTCCCAGAAGTTCAATAAGAAGGTCCGTACCCTTCCTGGAGGGTCCGGGTCGATGGAGAGGAAGCTCTGGGCCCTTCAGAGAGGGTCCGGACCGTGCAGCGTCCAGTGTACTTCATCAGTTAAGTACTCCACGATGCCAAGACCAAATACATTGAGGTGCAGAAGCTGCTTTATGCAGTTCTTATTGCCTCAAGGAAGCTCCGACACTACTTTCAAACCCACAAAATATCAGTGGTAACTTCTTATCCACCGCGTGCAATTTTGCATAACCCTAACTCCACTGGGAATATCGCAATGTGGGCAGCGGAGCTGGCTGAGTTCGATATTGAATTCGTGTCGCGCCAATCGATCAAAAGTCAGGCATTGGCAGATTTCGTGGCGGAATGAACTACTTCTCCATCAAACCCTGGGAGCCCTAGTGAGCAGAAGTCGGAACCCAAGGCTCCGATCTTCACCGAACCTCACTGGACTCTCTACTTCGATGGCTCCTTGTAGAAATAGGGGGCCAGAGCTGGAATTCTTCTCTTCGCTCCGACCGGGGAGAAGGTCAAGTATATGGTCCACCTTGATTTCAAGGCGACCAACAACATGGCGGAGTATGAAGCTCTCATCTATGGACTCAAGGTTGCACCATCCTTTGGTGTTAAACAATTGCTGGTGAAGGGAGATTTAGAGCTTATCATCAAACAAGTTAAAGGTGAATGCTGCTACAACAATACCCAATTAGCTGCTTATCTCCTTGAAGTCCAGAAGCTTCAGAAGGACTTTGAAGTCTTGGATCTCCACCATGTTCAGCGTCTTCATAACACTGAAGCTAAAGAACTCTCGATGAAGGCCTCAACTGGGGATCCGGCTCCTGACAGTATCTTCGTCCGAGGTTGTCAAGACCAATAGCTCAGTCTGCCAAACTGAGCGAAGGGGGCGAGACTAGCACCTCGAAGCTGGCAGTCCCGGTAGCCCTATTACCATGGCGTCCACCAAGGGTCGTAGGTGCTGACGGAAGCTCCGAGCAACCCAACACACAAGACTCAAAAACTCAAGCTAGCTTCGATGCATGGATCTCTGAGATCCGGAGCTACTTGAAAGATAACATCCTTCCTGAAGATGGTGTATCCACTGACCGGATATTCAGATTGGCTAAAAGATACACGTTGGTAGAAGGGGATCTCTATCAGCACGGTGCCAACGGCATCCTAATGCGGTGCATTGCAAGGGAAGAAGGTCACGAGCTTCTCGTAGAAATCCATGGAGGCGAGTGTGGGAACCATGCTTCTTCCCGCACGCTGGTCGGTAAAACCTTCCGGCATGCCTTTTACTGGCCTATAGCACTATAGGATGCAGTTGAGCTCGTGAAAAAGTGTGAAGTGTGCTAGTTCCACGCAAAACAGATTCACACACCGGCTCAATCACTGCAAATGATACCTCCCACATGGACGTTCGATGTGTGGGGTATGGACATCTTGGGACCGTCCCCAAAAGCCGTCGGAGGTTACAGGTTCCTGTACGCCGCCATCAACAAATTAACCAAGTGGCCAAAAGCAACTCCAGTTGTGACAATAAACAAGCAATCAACAATCAAATTCTTGAAGTCCATTATATGCAGATTTGGAGTTCCGAACAAAGTCATAACTGACAACAGAACTCAATTCACAAGTGCTGCATTTCAAGAATATTGCGAAGACCTCGACATTCAACTCAGCTACGCCTCAGTAGCTCACCCAGCAAGTAATGGCCAAGCCAAGAGAGAAAATGCAGAATAATTAAAGGGGCTCAAGACGCGCACATATGAGCACCTGAAAAAGAAAGGAGCCAACTGGATTGAAGAGCTTCCGTCCACACTGTGGGCGAACAGGACAACACCTAATCGGTCAACTGGGGAGTCACCCTTCTTCCTGGTGTACAGAGCTGAAGCGTTCCTTCCTCTGGAAATTACCTTGGGGTCCCTTCGGGTCCGAATCTTCAACGAAGCCACGCAGGACCAGCTCCGGCGTGGAGACCTTGACCTCATTGACGAGGGAAGGTACCAAGCAGCTGTCCGGAATGCACGCTATCGCCAGGCGCTCTGGCGCTATAATCAAAGTCATGTGCACAACTGACAACTCAAGGAAGGCGATCTGGTGTTGCAGAAAATACTAACTCGTGAAGGGATGAATAAACTTTCCCCCAGCTGGGAAGGTCCCTTCCGAGTGATCAAAGTATCCCATCCTGGATGCGTTCGCTTGACAACTGAGGATGGGACTCTCCTTCCCAATCCTTGGAACATCAAGCACCTCCATAATTTTTATGCTTAGAATCACGGAGGTGAGTCTGTAATTACACACAATGTATGTTATAGAGTCAATATACAAAGACGGGTAGGTCATCCGGGAGAACATCGGACCCCTCCGGGAGGGTCTGAGAAATTCAAGTAACACTTGTTACAGTCACAGTACTAAAAGTGTAACTACCTGTCCTGGGATAGTACAAGATGTATAACACACTTAGCTTGGTCCTGCACCCTAAGTGTGTCCTTGTCTCCCTTGTAATCCGGACTTATAATGAAAGATATTGTTGTTTGAAACAAACTCCACGTGTATTTATTTTTGTACAAGGCTCGATATACCAAATAATTATACCCTTCTTGTCTATAATGAAGTTGTGCAATTCTTTTTAAGTTTTAGTCCAAGTAATTCATATATATTACAAGTTTTATTGATGGTCTATTTGGATCCAAACATTGTTGCATAGTCCACTTGCTTGAACGCCAAGCCAACATAGGTCCGGGGTGTGCTATCGACTTAGCCTGGTCCTGCACCCTAAGTACGCCACTCTACCTACATTCCGGCAGGCCTCAGTAGGGTGAGTACACAAAAAAGGCATGCGGATCTAGAAAGATTATACCAATATGCTTGTTATCATGTCGAGTTTCTTCGGGTCTAGAACTCAAATAAGAACAATAAGTCACAAACGATTTATAGACAAGAGGATGAATTTTATTTTTTTCTTGTCTTTAATGTGCAGGAAAAATAGAAACTCATAGTGATGGTGGACGACGCCGGAGCTACTAAGCTCCAACATCCTCCAAGGGGACCCGATGTCAACATTTTATACGTTGACAGTGGGCGCCATCGGAGCTACTATGCTCCGACAACCCCAGGAGGCCTATCGTCGATGATTCGTGTGTTGACATAGGACACTACTGGACCTATCAAGCTCCGACAACCCAGGGGGGCCCACCGTCGACTTGTTATATGTTGAAGGTGAACACCAACGGAGCTATCAAGCTCCAACAGCCCCAGGGGAATAGCTGTCGACATGGCAAGTATCGGAGATAAAGACTTCGGACCTAAAATCTAAAAGTTCGAAGCATTCAAGTCATCAACATACTGTCAAATACTTTTGGTACATGTACACACTCCAATTGTGCACATATACCAGGGGGCCAACAAGATAGAGCACAGTATATTGAAGACAAAATGATAGAAAGGAGGATTTCATTAATAAAAAAGCATTGGATTACAAAATTGGGGTTACAACAAAGGGAAAAGGAAATTTTCTTAGCTACTGGAGGATCTAAGTCCTGTGGAAAAATGAAGCAACCTTCTCAGCAACCTCTTGGACACTAGCTTTGGCGGCATCCTCTTCTTCGGCGATGATTCCTTCAAAGACCGGATCAAGAGAGAACTGAGGGTCTCGGATTTTGTAACACGCCAAGACATACTCAACGACGTTCTTGGCCAAAGATTTACCCTCTGTCTCCAGCTGATCATCAATGACATTACCCATCGCGTCAAGATTGCTGCCAGTAGAGCTAAGTGCCACCAGCGTCTGATCCAGCTCCTGCGCTGGGTCCTCCGGGCATACTAGACTGAAACCAAGAGGTGCAAGGGCCCTGTCCGCACGTCCTATAAAGTCTCGTACCATCAGGGACTCGGTTGCCTTCGAGCTCCGCAGCTCCTCCAGTGACCTCCGGGCAGCCGGTAGCTCTGAACTCTCCCGAGCAAGGCATTCCACCATTTTAGCATGTTGCTGCATACTTTCAGCATCCTGCTTCTCGCAGATGGTCAGCTCCATCTATCAGAGATGGATGCGGTTCCGCCGTTCGGCCATGTCCTTTTTCCTGCCCTTCACTTTCCCCTCTCTGGCGGCAACATCACTCTCCCTCTTCAAGAGATCCTGCCCCAGCTTCCAGTACTTTTCTTTCTCCTCTTCACTCCACAGATCGAACTTCTTGCTGCGATATGCCAAAGTTTGTTCACCCAGAGTCAGTTTCTGGGTGACCTCCGCCTCTCTCTTCAAAATATCCTCCTGCTGCTCCAGGAGCTTCTCTTCCCTAGCATCAAGGTTCGCCCGTCACTTCTGGAGAATCTCATTCAGTGCAGTAAGATTGGTGTGACGCTCATCAGCAGCATCACTCCTCTCTTTAGCACTCTCGATAATATCTCGAGAATTAGTGTCGAGGGCCTTGATGGTGACTTCCTTCTCCTCCAGCAGCTTGTCCCAGTACTCCATCCAGGCCATCTCCCTTTTTACCCACTCCTCTTGATCAGCTAGCCTCGTCTGTGCAAGCCTGGTCTCGAAGTGGAGTCTGTTGCGCCAACGTCTCAAGGTGTGGCGCTCCTCTTCAAGTACCTTGCTTTCATGATAAGAGGCAAGATGGACTTGCCGGAGACTTGAGAAGGCATTGTCTATGGACAACGCCAAGGGGATAGGCTCCGGACCTGTTGGGATCAACTCCGCTAGTTTCAGATGATTCTCCATCACAAAAATTGGGTCCCACTCTACAAGGGTGGTCCCTTGAGCCTCCGTGTCACTGGAGCCGCCCGCCGGGAGCTCTTCGGCTACTACTGAAGAAGATCCCACCTGGGGAACTTCCATCGCCAGAGCAGAAGTCGAAGGCCCTGCTTTTGGGCCTTTAGTTGTTGGCCCCGCAGGTGGAGAGCCCGCCACCACCTCTTCATAGTGCTCCGGCTCAGGCATGGACACCACCAGAGCAGTTACCTCCGAGGTGACAGTGGAAGCTTCACCCGGTGCCTCTACTACCGCCGGCTCAAGCACCGGCACGTCAGCAACATCCATTTCGGCGACCGGAGCTTCAAGCACCTCCGGCTCGGCAGCCGGACCTTCGACATCTTCTGGTTCTCAGGCCAGTGCTTCGACCATCACCGGCTCAGTGGTCGGGGCTTCAATTGCCTCTGATTCAAAGGTTGGGGCTTCGATGACTTACGGGTCAAGGGCCGGAGCTTCTGGCGCCGCTGGCCCCACAACAACTTCTGGTGCAGGTACCGGAGCCTAGGTGGCCTCCGGTTGAGAAGCCGAAGCTTCCGATATCCCCAACTCTTGCCCCGGAGCTTCAACTTCCGGCGTTGTTGCCGGAGGTGCATCTTCAACTTCTCCCCTGTGGTCCGGCGCTACCACGGGAGCTTCAGGCGTCTCTTCTGGATCCAAGACCATGACAGCTGGCGTCGGAGCTGTCGTGTCCTCTGCCACCACTTGAGGGGGCTCGATAGTTGAAGCCAGAGCTTCAGCTTGTGCAGCCCCAGTCGCTGCGACAGAAGCCGAAACTTTGGACCCCAACTTTGACGCCCTGCAACCAAAAAGTTAAGGTTCAAAACATGACAAAAATAAAGGTAGCAATTCAAAGTAAAAAAACAAAGCTTACCTTAGGAAGCTACCGCCCAATCGGCGCGGAACCTCTTCGCCGGAGGCTCAGAGCCGGAGCTTGCTGTGATTGGCGCAGAGGGAGTCCCAAAATGTTGCCCGGGGCCTGCCGTCGTCGTTGACATAGCCACAGTCAAGGTCTCCCTCAGTCGGGAAGAACCTCCGGACCTGAAGCCCCTCACTGACGCCGAGAACGGAGTCGATTGTCCAGAGCTAGATCCTTTTGAAGACGCTTGCACCGGAGTAGGTGTGGCCACAGAAGATCTCCCCCGCTGGAGAGAAGGAGCAATTGTAGATGGAGCAGGCCTGACGGACCTCCCATCAGCGTGCTTCAGTTTCCTCTTCCGGTTGGAAGATTCGGCCAGCTCCTTGCCCTTGCCCTTGCCGGTGTCTTCCACCCTTTGGTTCTGAGCAGGAGCGGCCACCTCTTCCGAAGCTCTGGGGATTACCACCCTGGAGGTCCTATGCCTCTCCACCTCGCCGATATCATCCAGTGCTGGCATCTTCCTCCGGAGCTCCCTGCTAACCTCTGGAATCATGTTCAGAGGGAGGTAAGCAGCCGGCAGAGATAAGGCGTCCTCAATAGTCAACCCTGGCAGAAATTTCTTCATATGAAGCTTCAATGCTTTGTCATCCAAATTGGAGTTCAGACCGATTTCAATCCGGTCGGTGTCCATGAAGCTGTTGAAGGCCCAGGCGAGCTTCTCCCTCCTCCTCAGTGGAGCCCACCTGTTCACCATAAAATTTCCGAAGACAATCTGGGGGGTCACTCCACCCTCCACGCATTCTCGGATCCTGGTCAGGACAGTGTCAAAGGCATCCGACAGCTTCGGAATCACGTTCCAAGCATCGGTGTCAACATTGGGGAGTCGTTGGGGTAGCTCCAGCCTATCATGCTCTTCTGTTGCGATGACGACCCAATCTTTCTTCTAGTCATCCCATTTGCCGGTGGGGTACAACTTCAAGTACTTGAAGGGGTAGTTCTTGCGCTTCACAAAGTAGTGGAAGCCAAGCAGCTATGTCCCCTTGCCGGTGGTGTGGACCATGAAGAAGGTCTAGAACAGCTCGATGCAGGGGGGAACACCCACCCACATCTCACAGAAGTGGACGAAATTCGCCACCAGCAGAAGAGAATGGGGGCCGAGGTGATACAGTTGGAGGCCGTAGAAGTCCAACAGCATCAGGATGAAGCTTGAAAATTGCGGGTCAACCCCATCATGGCGTATGCGGAGAAGTACACCATGTCGTCATTACGCTCCTTTTTAAATGGGAGTTTGCTGGCACAGATCAAGTGGTTGAAGGAGTTACTGGACCACCCCATATAGGTTTGTACCTTCATCAAATCGTCCTTGCTCTTGAGGTGGCTCTTGGGAAGACCGAACTCCATCGCGACAAAATGGAGCAAAGGAAGGGAAAGCTAGGCAAGGTTTGGGAGGCTCTGAGCACGAGTTTGATTGAAAGTGTAAAGAGTCCTCAAACCGTGCATACTTTCCCTCTTAAGTAAGCCTACACGACGCTTGGATGGAAACCGCGGCGAGAGCGAAGCCACATTTCAAAAAATCTACCCCATTAATGACTAATGGGCCCGGGGGCCACCTCGATGAAGAGATCGAGGTTATTACCCCATGCGAAACGTTGTCATGATGGGCGGCGGGAAACCCAAATGCGGCACCCTGACAAGGCGCTCGGAGCCAATACGATTTTCGTATTGGGAACTGGCGACCTTCAATTGCGCGAGATCTGCACTCAAAGATCTTATCTGCCGCATTCAAGACAAGCCACGCAATGATGGTTTAACCCCGGACTATCGCCCCAACGGCACATTAGAAGACCTTTGAAGTCGCAGTGCAAAAATCGAGAATGGCCCCACCTCCGGTAGAATAACTTAACCCAAAGGATTTCTCCCAGAGGTGGGCTCGGGGTCACTGTCGGTACCCTACGTATCAGATATCCCACAGTACCACAAGAAGTACAAGAGAGTTCCACCTGTCAGAGTTGAAGGTCTCCTCAGGCCCCACATGTCACATTGCACTGGACCCGCTTCTCTCATATGGGTAGCTCCTGGGTTGACACGTGTAACGTAAGACCGGAGCTAAACTCCCAACATAGGGAAGCTATGCAGTCAACACATGTACAATGACTCCGGACCTAACCCCCAGCAGAGGGGAGCTCTGGTGCCGCCATGTGTATAGCGGCCCCGGACCTACCTCCCTGCAAGGGGAAGCTCCAGAGCTGCCACGTGTGGAGCCTCCGGACCTACATCACCAACGGGTACATGGGCGGATCTCTTCCAGCACAAACATTCAAGGGACAGTTAAAACAACAGTTATAAGACCTGATTACGTGTCATTAATGTTATATTAATGACACACGATCTGTGCACTGTTAATAAGGGTAGCGTAGCCATCAAGGCATGTTATTACACTATTAACCAAGCTTAATACCCTTAGACTGTGTATTAGGCTATTAAATACGCCAGCGCCACATGTCGGGCCAGACAAAGATTGTAACGGTCAGTCCTTGGACTATAAAAGGATTGTGTCACACGATAGACGAAAGAGGACAGAGGCCAGACGTCTGCTAAGATAACACAAATCCTTAGTACAACAACTCTCCCCGTGAAGTAGGGTATTACGCTCAGGCGGCCCGAACCACGTAAAATTCTTGTGTCACCGTCTTGATCTTAATCTCCGCGCGTCTAAACCTAAACAAGAACCTCCGCGGGCTACACTTTAGTAGTACCGGAGGAAGTGTCGTAGCAACACTTCGACAATGACTATAATTTTTTTATCGGAATAATTCCAACTCCATTTCAACAGAAATAGAGATTCAGGATAACTGTTTACATCTTCTGCTCATTGAGCAGAACACAAAACATACGACCATAAGTCAAATACTACGCCAAACAGCAGCAAAATAGGAACTGGTTTTAAGACACCAGGTACAAAGGTACAGGGGTTCATACAACCTCATCAAACGAGACTACAAAACTACATCAGGAACTACTCGTGCAAAGTAACTAAAAGTAACTCGGGGGAGCATCATGGAAGTGTTCCTTTTTCTGTCCTTCGCTTCACTCTCTGAGTCTCCATCCCCCTCTGGGTCCGCTGAACTAGGAGCAATCCTCAACAGCTGCTGATCATGCATTACCTGCAATGTTGATTTTACCAGCATATCGACACCAGTCTTGACAGATTGCTGCATGTCTCCTTTGAAGAAACTTTTCCAATAGTCCATAAAAGCACAAGCATGGAAAATAATCTCACAAGGATGCTTAAGTAGTTTTTTCTCGAAGTGAGCTTTGTTTCTAGCTTTCTGAATTCCCAACAAATAGCAGATAAACCAAAATAGTACACATGTTGGCAACCAGGAAGGATTTGCTTGATCCAAACCAGATATTGTTGAATGGACATAGGTCTATATGAAGACTGCCCAAGCATTGACCAATTACAGACCAAATCACTTTTGCCACCGGCAAGTAAAGAACAGGTGCTGAGATGTTTCACAGTTATTACAAAAGTAACAAGAGGGATCACCCTGCCAACTTTTTTTTAACAAACTGTCTTTAGTTAAAATCACATCATAAGCCAACAACCACATGAATGTTTTAATTATAGGGGGCACCTTTGCCTTCCAAATCAACAACCACATGAATGTTTTAATTTTAGGGGGGACCACTTCTCTTCTTGTTAAATGTTTATACATCGATCTAATAGAGTAAAGTCCAGATTTCTCCCAGTGCCATATCGATTTATCAACATGGCTAGCTAGAGAAACCTCATTAAGCCTATTCACCAAACCATACCATTGATCATGTAGAAAGTTAGGTAGGGAAACTTGGAAGGAGATGACTCAGTTATTTCTAGCACACTCTCCAACAGAAATTTCATTGTTGAAAGCTAATGAGAATAGTATAGGCCTATAGGGTACTGTTCTTTCAGAGTTTTCCTACTCAACCAAACATCATACCAGAAACTGATTTTGTTACCATTGCCCAGAGCAAAGCATCTACCCTTCACAATAAAAATTTCTCGTCCACAGTTTCTGAGAATTAACTACAAACTGAGATGGGTCTATCTGGTTGATTTTTTGTAGTCTCCCTCACCAATGATAGGCTATAGCAGATGCATGGCTGGTAGTTGAGGATGGGTAGGAAGATATGTTTAGGGATGGATTTTGTTAAAATATTAAACAGATTTACTTGTTAAATATGGAGTTATAAGATATTATTTTCTCTAAATTGAAGTCATTAACATATTGTACCTCTGATCTTATAGATATTCTCTTATCCTGTTGATGATGTCTTTCCTCTAGCAAACATTAGATGTCTTCCCAAGTTGCGATAATATACTATTGAGTAGATTTACTTATTAAAGATGGAGTTATAAGATATTATTTCCTCTAAATTGAAGTCATTAACATATTGTACCTCTGATCTTGTAGATCTTTTATCCTGTGCATTATGTCTTCCCTCTCGCAAACATTAGATGTTTTCCCAAGTTGCGATAATATACCTTTAACCAGCCTCATCATGTTTGGTTTATATGAAATAGATACAAATACCTTGCGGTCAAATTATGCTCGGACTTCACGGTACACCTCATTTGCAAGTGTGGTCTTGCCTAAATCTCAACACCCTACTATTAACATCACCTTTAGTTGTTTTTCTTCATCCATTACCCATTTGACTAGCTCCTCTTTTTGGCTGTCAATGCCCACAAGGCTTTGTGACTCCTTATAGAGTGCCAACAAGTGAGGATCAGGAACTATATGGGTAGTATTTGAAATGCACCCATCAATCTTGTACCTCATCCTGCGGTAATATTCTTCCATGAGTACTCTCTTGATATCCTCAAACTGAGTTGCTAGACGGCGAAGATCCTCGAACGTTCCCATATAGTGAAAAGCTTCCTTGAGGATCCCCATCTTGTCTTGGTCTTCGCCAACACTGTCCATAAAGTCGTTGATGTAGTCTTCGATGTCGTAAGACATTTCTATAATATTTTGACTTCAGTTCTTTGCCTGCGAGTCGAGGTCTTCAACTGTGTCCATCTTCTCAAGGAGAGCATTCATGGAGCTTAGGTCACGCTCCAGGAAGGACACCTTCTGTAGCCCCTTGAGCTTCTTGTACTCATCACCCATGAGTACACCGATCTTGCCAAGGACAAACTTCATTACACCCATGGTAACGCTCACCGTGATATCTGCCATGCTTCACCTAAAAGTCCCAACTACTTTCTCACAAAAGAAGCTTCATTCGCTCGAAATTGTGGGGGTTAGAGGCAGTAGCGGACCCAACAGGGAGGGGCAGGGGGCTCGAGCCCCCCTCCCCTACCGTGCAAGGAATAGAGAAGCCCCCCTAGAGCCGCCCCTTTGATAGATCAGGCATAAGACAGACGGTCTTGTAGTATCCTGCGATTCCATTCTCTTTGCATTCGATTCCTCTAGATTTTGCTTGATCTCGTTTTTCCTATTTGGGGCGTTGTTCTTGCTCCACAACAGGTAGATTTTTTGTGGGTTTCGCTGCGAATTCGGGGTCGAAGCTTGCTTTTTCTTCCCCAACGAGCAGGATTTCATGATCTAGCATGCTTTAATTGAATTTCACAGTGGTCGAGGCAGGAGCCAGGTCGGACCTAGTGCTCACAGTGTTCTTCAATTTCCTGTTAAAGATTGATCTTGTAGATATTCTCTTATCCTGTTGATAATGTCTTTCCTCTCGCAAACATTAGATGTTTTCCCAAGTTGCGATAATATACTATTGAGTAGATTTACTTATTAAAGATGGAGTTATAAGATATAATTTCCTTTAAATTGAAATCATTAACATCTTGTACCTCTGATCTTGTAGATATTTTCTTAACCTGTGGATGATGTCTTCTCGCTCGCAAACATTAGATGTTTTCCCAAGTTGTGATAATATATTGTTGACTAGCCTCATCATGTTTGGTTTAGATGAAACAAATACAAATACCTTGCAGTCGAATTGTGCTCCGTTTGCAAGTGTGGTCTTGCCTAAACCTCCACACCCTACTATTGACATCACCTTTAGTTGTTTTTCTTCATCTATTACCCATTTGACAAGCTCTTCTTTTTGGCTGTCAATGTCCACAAGGCTTTGTGACTCCTTATGAAGTGCCGACAAGTGAGGATCATGAACTATATGGGTAGTATTTGAGATGCACCCACATGCTTGTACCTCATCCTGCGGTCATATTCTTTCATCAGTACTCTCTTGATATCCTCAAATTGAGTTGCTAGACGGCGTCGATCCTTGAACGTTCCCATATAGTGACAAGCTTTCTTGAGGATCCCCATCTTGTCTCGGTCTTTGCCAACATTGTCCACAAAGTTGTAGATGTAGTCTTCGATGTCGTAAGACATTTCTATAATATTTTGCCTCTAGTTCTTTACCCGTGGGTCGAGGTCTTCAATTGTGTCCATCTTCTCAAGGAGAGCATTCATGGAGCTTAGCTCACGCTCCAGGAAGGGCACCTTCTTTCGTCCCCTTGAGCTTCTTGTACTCATCACCCATGAGTACACCGAGCTTGCCAAGGACAGACTTCAATACACCCATGGCAACGCTCACTGTGATATCTACCATGCTTCACCTAAAAGTCTCAACTACTTTCTCACAAAAGAAGCTTCATTCGCTCGAAATTGTGGGGGTTAGAGGCAGCGGCGGACCCAACAGGGGGGGGGGGGGGGGAGGGGGCTCGAGGCCCCCTCCCCACCGTGCAAGGAATAGAAAAGCCCCCTGGAGCCGCCCCTTCGATAGATCAGGCGTAAGACAGACGGTCTTCTAGTATCCTGCGATTCCATTCTCTCTGCATTTGATTCCTCTAGATTTTGCTTAATCTTGTTTTTCCTATTTGGGGCGTTGTTCTTGATCCACAACAAGTGGATTTTTTGTGGGTTTTGCTGCGAATTCAGGGATGAAGCTTGTTTTTTCTTTCCCAACGAGCAGAATTTTGTGATCTAGCATGCTTTAATGGAATTTCACAGTGGTCGAGGCAGGATCCGGGTCAGACCTAGTGCTCATGGTGTTGTTCAATTTCCTGTTAAAGATTGATCTTGTAGATATTCTCTTATCCTGTTGATGATGTCTTTCCTCTCGCAAACATTAGATGTTTTCCCAAGTTGCGATAATATACTATTGAGTAGATTTACTTATTAAAGATAGAGTTATAAGATATATTTTCCTTTAAATTGAAGGTATTAACATCTTGTACCTCTGATCTTGTAGATCTTTTCTTATCCTGTGGATGATGTCTTCTCTCTCGCAAACATTAGATGTTTTCCCAAGTTGCGATAATATATTGTTGACTAGCCTCATCATGTTTGGTTTAGATGAAACAGATACAAATACATTGCAGTCAAATTGTGCTCTGACTTCACTATACACCTCATTTGCAAGTGTGGTCTTGCCTAAACCTCCACACCCTACTATTGACATCACCTTTAGTTGTTTTTATTCATCTATTACCCATTTGACAAGCTCTTCTTTTTGGCTGTCAATGCCCACAAGGCTTTGTGACTCCCTATAGAGTGCCGACAAGTGAGGATCATGAACTATATGGGTAGTATTTGAGATGCACCCATAAAGCTTGTACCTCATCCTGCGGTCTTATGCTTCCATTAGTACTCTCTTGATATCCTCAAAATGAGTTGCTAGACAGCGATGATCCTTGAATGTTCCCATATAGTGACAAGCTTTCTTGAGGATCCCCATCTTGTCTCGGTCTTTTCCAACATTGTCCATAAAGTCGTCAATGTAGTCTTCGATGTCATAAGACATTTCTATAATATTTTGCCTCTACTTCTTTGCCTGCGGGTCGAGGTCTTCAATTGTGTCCGTCTTCTCAAGGAGAGCATTCATGGACCTTAGCTCACGCTCCAGGAAGGACACCTTCTTCCGTAGCCCCTTGAGCTTCTTGTACTCATCACCCATGAGTGCATCGAGCTTGCCAAGGACAGACTTCATCACACCCATGATAACACTCACCGTGATATCTGTCATGCTTCACCTAAAAGTATCAACTACTTTCTCACAAAAGAAGCTTCATTCGCTCGAAATTGTGGGTGGTAGATGCAGCGGTGGACCCAACAGGGGGGCAAGGTGTCTCGAGCCCCCCCTACCGTGCCAGGCGGACCCAACAGGGGGGCAAGGGGGATCGAGCCCCCCACCCCCCTACCGTGCCAGGAATAGAGAAGTCTCGCCTGGATCTTCCCCTTCGATAGATCAGGCGTTAGACAGATGGTCTTCTAGTATCTTGCGATTCCATTCTCTCTGCATTTATACCTCTAGATTTTGCTTGATCTCGTTTTGCCTCTTTGGGGCGCGGTTCTTGCTCCACACAGGTGGATTTTCTGTGGGTTTCGCTGCAAATTCGGGGATGAAGCTTGCTTTTTTTCCTTACAGTCAGAATTTCGTGATCTGGCACACTTTACCGGAATTTCACAGTGGACAAGGCAGGAGCGGGGTCGGACCAAGTGCTCACAGTGGTCTTCAATTTCCTGTTGCAGATTGATCTTGTAGATATTCTCTTATCCTGTTGATGATGTGTTTCCTCTCGCAAACATTAGATGTTTTTCCATGTTGCGATAATATACTGTTGAGTAGATTTACTTATTAAAGATGGAGTTATAAGATATTATTTCCTCTAAATTGAAGTCATTAACATATTGCACCTCTGATCTTGTAGATCTTCTCTTATCCCGTGGATGATGTCTTCCCTCTCGCAAATATTAGATGTTTTCCCAAGTTGCGATAATATATTTTTTACTAGCCTCATCATGTTTGGTTTAGATGAAACATATACAAATACCTTGCTATCGAATTGTGCTCCGACTTCACAATACACCTCATTTGCAAGTGTGGTCTTGCCTAAATCTCCACACTCTACTATTGACATCACCTTTAGTTGTTTTTCTTCATCCATTACCCATTTGACAAGCTCCTCTTTTTGGCTGGCAATGCCCACAAGGCTTTGTGACTCCTTATAGAGTGCCGACAAGTGAAGATCAGGAACTATCTGGGTAGTATTTGAGATGCACCCATCAAACTTATAACTCATCCTGCGGTCATATTCTTCCATCAGTACTCTCTTGATATCCTCAAACTAAGTTACTAGACGGCGATGATCTGTGAACATTCCCATATAGTGACAAGCTTTCTTGATGATCTCAATCTTGTCTCGGTCTTCGCCTGTAACACCCTAAATTTTCGCATCCTGCATTGCATACATGATCATGCATTAAACATTAGTAGGAAGAAAAAAATAATAAAAGAAAAGATAAAACATACATATATGTGTAGCAAAAGAAGAAATAAAAATAATAATAATTATAGCCTAAATCTTGTATTAGAGAATAAATATAAAATAATAATAATAATAATATATAAAAGAAATATATATAAATAAATTTTATAATAAAGAGTAAATAAATAAAATAAATAAGATAAATAAAAATAATAAAACATAAATAATAATATAATAATACATATATAAAATAATAAACAAATAAAATAAATAAAATAATAAATAAATAACTAAAATAAAAAGAAAATATATAAAAAAATAAATGAGTAATATAAAAAATAGTAATATATTAAAAAAAAGAAGAAAAAAAAGGGAAAAACCTAGGCCGTACCGGCCCAGCCGGCCACACCACCGCGCGCACGCAACCGCGCCAGCGCGCCGTACGCGCCGCTGGGCCCCGACCCTGCCCCGACGGCACGCGCGCCAGCGCGCCCGCCGCCTGACGCCCCGAGGCGCCCGGGCCCCGCCCACGTGCCGACCGGCACCGCCCCCCCCCCCCCCCCCCCCCCGCCTCGATCGCCCCTCCCCGTCGCTCCCGCCTGCCGTACGCGCCCACCCGGCCGTAACGCCCGCCCCCGAGTCCCGTCCCGCGTGGCCCTCCTGCGACCCCACGCCTCCCGCGATTCCCGGCGCCGACGTGCCCTACCACGTGGCCTCCACCCTGTCCCGCGCCTATAAAAAGGATCGTAGGTCCCTAGGTTTTTCCCCATCCCAGAAACCGCCGCCACCCAGATAAGAAAACGCCGTCGCCGGTACAGAAAAGGGCAACAGAAGGCTGCGCCGCCAGGGGAAGAAAAGGAAGAAAAAAAGAGGGAAAAAAGAGGAAGAAAAAGAGGAGGGTGCCACCGTCCGCCAGAGATCGTCACCGTCGTCGTGCCGCCGAGGGACTGCTGCACCATCTACTTCGTCTACGCGTCGCATTTGTTCCGCGACCGTCAAGCCGTCAGATCTACAGTAGGATTCATTCCCGATGCGAATTTTAGCGACGTATTAGATCTAATAGACATAAATTGATTTCAGTTGCACCATAATTTTATTTTCAGCAGCATTAATTCTCGCTAAACCCCCGTAAACCCGTATGAACACGTATGAACTAGTTGCATCTAATTAATTAACAACCGTAGTTAATTAATTATTGTACCTTGCATGCATGCATATCATCACATGTTGATTAATGTGTGTGCATCAAGTTGAATTGTATGTATATTCTTGTATGTGTGATCGCAAGTAGAGGGACGTGCTCAAGAGGCCGCATACGAGGATTTCCAAAATTAAGACTTTGAAGCGCTTGAGCAACCCTATCCGCCGGAGCAAGGCAAGTGTCCTTGAAGCATATTGATCCTGTTTTTAATTAAATGTTTTGTTTGCAAAACTGCATGCTGTGTCAATTTGATGGGAATCCTATGATAGGCAGTTTACTAGCTTTGTTTGACCACCCTTGTCACCTGGAATATATGGTAGAGAGTCGGGAAGGGTTTTTACCTTTTTGCTTCGCTTAATTAATTGGGATGGAAAAACCAACACTACACATTTAATTATGCATTAATGATATTCTGGTTAATGTGAACTGGTCAATACGATGGGTGATCTAAGCAAGCCTGGTATGTGGATGGGTTGGATGTTATGGTGGTTTGCTTGCTTTAGATCTAAGGACCGGTTCATGCGAGAATAAGCCAGAACTACAGTGCCACCACGAGGCCAAGCATGGGTGCGGCGTAGCTGATTAATTAGGGCTTTGCTAGTGCTGTTTGGACCATTGTGGATGCTCGGGGAAGGGGTAGTCAGATTGGGTTTGTTGATGATTGGCGGGACTACCCTGGGATCCGAATGGCTCAAGAGGGGGCCCTTGGTTGAAGATGTGCTCAGCTGGAGGCATCGCCACCGGTGAAACCTCAGTGGGGTCTAAATAGGCTAGTAATCCCTTTGTAAAGGCTATTTTGTGATCTCTTGGCCATACACCAAAGGAAGTGTAATTGGCATAAGGGAGGTTCTTTAGTCGCCGACGGGTGATGAAATCACAAACACGTGGGTAAAGTGGTACAAACTCTGCAGAGTTAATTAAAACTATCATGATAGCCGTGCTCCCGGTTATGAGCACCTGGACAACTTCCATGATTAGAGGGAAATTGGGATTTGGGATGGTTATGGTTTGGTAATGGTTATGGTTTGGTAATGGTTATGGTTTGGTAATGGTTATGGATTTAATTCCTGGTATTGAATATGGTTATTGACGATGGTGAAATTTGGAATTATTGATGAGGATGGTGAATTATGGACTGGTATTATGATATTATTTATGATTATGATGGGTTTACTTCACATACATAAGATATATTGCTTTTCAAATGTTTTACTGTACTTTTCAGCACTTAGCCATTATTATTGTCGTCATTTGAATCAGCCACATGTCATACTTTCCACACTTGCTGAGTACGACATGTACTCACTCTTGCAATCCCCCACCCCAACAGTTGCAGGTCAGAATTATGAGTTTAATGGCGATAATGTGGAGATCTAGGCCGTGTCTACCGTCAGCTTTGCCTGTGGTGTTGCATGGAGCTGCGCTATTCCCTTTTGCTTAGTTTGCTTAGTTGCTTAATTAGTTTATTTCCGCTGCATTAGTTGAACTTATCGTTAATATTCATTAGAGCTTGTATTCGAGGATTTAATGAATTATGTAATAAGAGTACTTATTTAATAATTTGAGATGTGGTAATTATCTGTTTATCATTTGTGAATCACTCGTGTATGTGTGTTGAACATCCTGGGCACACATATGCGTTAGCTTGGTTCAGTTTTCGGAACCGGGCGTCACAGATTGGTATCAGAGCCACAGGTTGACCGTAGGATGCAGCCTAGATAGAATGGACACTTTAGAGCACATAGGAGCACTCAGGAATCGATGTGTTTTTCCTTGGTGTGTTGTTTGATATATATATTGTTTGCTTGTGTGCTTAATAGAGGATTTTGGGATGCTTTAGCATTGCCATGTCCACCTAGGCTAGTGTAGCTAGCTGTTTAGTTTCATATCCCTTGATGCATATAGTTGGGGACGTTTTCTAAATTCTTACCTATTGCTTTTCTCTAGATGGTGAGGACTCACAACCAGAGGGATGTCAATGATGAGGAGGAGAACTATGGAGTACCTCAGAACAATATTGGACAAGGACCTGCTCATGGAGCTATCAACATTGAGCAGTTATTGGCTATGCAAAACCAGCTCATGCAGACCATGATACAGACAATGGGACAGCTGCAGGCTGGCAACAACAACAATCATCCCCACATGCCTCCACCGCCACCCCCGCCTCCTCATAACCGTTTGGGAGAGTTTATGAGGACTAGGCCGCCAACCTTTGCTCAAGCTGCTGACCCTATGGATGCTGATGATTGGCTCAAGTCCGTGGAGAAGAAACTTGCTATTGTCCAATGCAGTGACCGGGAGAAGGTCCTATTTGCTTCTCATCAACTCGTTGGAGCAGCCGCCGATTGGTGGGATTCACTATGCAACGCTCATGAGGATCAAGAGAGGATCACTTGGGCAGAATTCAAAGAGAACTTTCGTTCTCATTATGTGCCGGAAGGTGTTATGATCTTGAAGAGACAAGAATTCGAGAATTTAAGGCAAGGAAGATCAAGCGTGAGTGAATATCTCAATAAATTCACTCAACTCTCAAGGTATGCGCCCGAGGATGTTAGTCGGGACAGCCGGAAACAGTACTTGTTCATGAGGGGTTTGAACAATGAGATCCAAGTGCAACTACTCAACTGCGATTATGCCAATTTTCAGAAGCTTGTGGACAAAGCAATCGTGGTTGAGAACAAGATCTGTGAGATGGAGCAAGAAATCAAGAGGAAGGCGCCATACCAAGGACAGCAACAAGGAAGTAATGTGCGCCCTCGCCTTGCACCACTCAATGCGCCTCATTATAGCTCCTCTATTCCTACTCAGCGCCTTGATTTTGCACCGCGCCCAACTCAGTTTGTGCAGCAGCGCCCTGTCATGCAAGCAATGCCTTATGCACCTCGTGCTGATTTTCCTGGAGCCAATGCTCAAAACCAAGCTCGCCCCAATAATTCTGGTGGAGTCAAGAGGTGCTATACTTGTGGAGAAGCTGGACACTTTGCGAATCAATGTCCTAAGTCAGGCCTTGGTCAAAGAAGCAATGCGCCGAGGCAAAACCCAAGACCTAATGGAGGACAGCCACAAGGAAGCCGTGGACAGCAGAATTTTGCTCGTGGCAACGTGAACTATGTCTCTACGGAGGATGCTCAACAAGCGGATGACGTGGTCATTGGTATGTTTCTTGCTAACTCCAACTCCGCGACTATGTTATTTGATTCTGGAGCATCGCATTGATTCATGCATCAAAGTATGTTGCCAAGTATAGTTTGTCTGTCTCTCATATGAAGTTTACTCTATTGGTTAAGTCTCTTGGAGGAGAGATGAGGACAAATATAGTATGTCCAAAAGTAAGCCTTAGAATAAGGGGGGTAGACTTCTCCGCCAAACTCATTGTTTTGGATTTACAAGAACTAAGAGGATCCATACGGAAACCGAAGCTACATAAGAACGTGAAGAAGACTTGAAGGCAGAATTCCCTCACCTTTTCTCCACGCTATCGAATCTCGAGGGCGAGATTCACTTTAAGGGGGGTAGAATTGTAACACCCTAAATTTTCGCATCCTGCATTGCATACATGATCATGCATTAAACATTAGTAGGAAGAAAAAAATAATAAAAGAAAAGATAAAACATACATATATGTGTAGTAAAAGAAGAAATAAAAAAAAAATTATAGCCTAAATCTAGTATTAGAGAATAAATATAAAATAATAATAATAATATATAAAAGAAATATATATAAATAAATTTTATAATAAAGAGTAAATAAATAAAATAAATAAGATAAATAAAAATAATAAAACATAAATAATATTAGTAACACCCTAAATTTTCGCATCCTGCATTGCATACATGATCATGCATTAAACATTAGTAGGAAGAAAAAAATAATAAAAGAAAAGATAAAACATACATATATGTGTAGCAAAAGAAGAAATAAAAAAATAATAATTATAGCCTAAATCTTGTATTAGAGAATAAATATAAAATAATAATAATAATAATATATAAAAGAAATATATATAAATAAATTTTATAATAAAGAGTAAATAAATAAAATAAATAAGATAAATAAAAATAATAAAACATAAATAATAATATAATAATACATATATAAAATAATAAACAAATAAAATAAATAAAATAATAAATAAATAAATAAAAGAAAAAGAAAATATATAAAAAAATAAATGAGTAATATAAAAAAATAGTAATATATTAAAAAATAAATAGGGAAAAACCTCCCGCCGGCCAGGCCGTACCGGCCCAACCGGCCACACCACCGCGCGCATGCAACCGCGCCAGCGCGCCGTACACGCCGCTGGGCCCCGACCCTGCCCCGACGGCACGCGCGCCAGTGCGCCCACCGCCTGACGCCCCGAGGCGCCCGGGCCCCGCCCACGTGCCGACCGGCACCGCCCCCCCCCCCCCCCCCGCCTCGATCGCCCCTCCCCGTCGCTCCCACCCGCCGTACGCGCCCACCCGGCCGTAACGCCCGCCCCCGAGTCCCGTCCCGCGTGGCCCTCCCGCGACCCCACGCCTCCCGCGATTCCCGGCGCCGACGCGCCCTACCGCGTGGCCTCCACCCTGTCCCGCGCCTATAAAAAGGACCGTAGGTCCCTAGGTTTTTCCCCATCCCAGAAACCGCTGTCGCCCAAATAAGAAAATGCCGCCGCCGGTACAGAAAAGGGCAACAGAAGGCTGCGCCGCCAGGGGAAGAAAAGGAAGAAAAAAAGAGGGGAAAAAGAGGAAGAAAAAGAGGAGGGTGCCACCGTCCGCCGGAGATCGTCGCCGTCGTCGTGCCGCCGAGGGACTGCTGCACCATCTACTTCGTCTACGCGTTGCATTTGTCCCGCGACCGTCAAGCCGTCAGATCTACGGTAGGATTTGTTCTCGATGCGAATTTTAGCGACGTATTAGATCTAATAGACATAAATTGATTTCAGTTGCGCCATAATTTTATTTTCAGCAGCATTAATTCTCGCTAAACCCCCGTAAACCTGTATGAACACGTATGAACTAGTTGCATCTAATTAATTAACAACCGTAGTTAATTAATTATTGTACCTTGCATGCATGCATATCATCACATGTTGATTAATGTGTGTGCATCAAGTTGAATTGTATGTATATTCTTGTATGTGTGATCGCAAGTAGAGGGACGTGCTCAAGAGGCCGCATACGAGGATTTCCAAAATCAAGACTTTGAAGCGCTTGAGCAACCCTATCCGCCGAAGCAAGGCAAGTGTCCTTGAAGCATATTGATCCTGTTTTAAATTAAATGTTTTGTTTGCAAAACTGCATGCTGTGTCAATTTGATGGGAATCCTATGGTAGGCAGTTTACTAGCTTTGTTTGACCACCCTTGTCACCTGGAATATATGGTAGAGAGTCAGGAAGGGTTTTTACCTTTTTGCTTCGCTTAATTAATTGGGATGGAAAAACCAACACTACACATTTAATTATGCATTAATGATATTCTGGTTAATGTGAACTGGTCAATACGATGGGTGATCTAAGCAAGCCTGGTATGTGGATGGGTTAGATGTTATGGTGGTTTGCTTGCTTTAGATCTAAGGACCGGTTCATGCGAGAATAAGCCAGGACTACAGTGCCACCACGAGGCCAAGTATGGGTGCGGCGTAGCTGATTAATTAGGGCTTTGCTAGTGCTGTTTGGACCATTGTGGATGCTCGGGGAAGGGGTAGTCGGATTGGGTTTGTTGATGATTGGCGGGACTACCCTGGGATCCGAATGGCTCAAGAGGGGGCCCTTGGTTGAAGATGTGCTCAGCTGGAGGCATCGCCACCGGTGAAACCTCAGTGGGGTCTAAATAGGCTAGTAATCCCTTTGTAAAGGCTATTTTGTGATCTCTTGGCCATACACCAAAGGAAGTGTAATTGGCATAAGGGAGGTTCTTTAGTCGCCGACGGGTGATGAAATCACAAACACGTGGGTAAAGTGGTACAAACTCTGCAGAGTTAATTAAAACTATCATGATAGCCGTGCTCCCGGTTATGAGCACCTGGACAACTTCCATGATTAGAGGGAAATTGGGATTTGGGATGGTTATGGTTTGGTAATGGTTATGGTTTGGTAATGGTTATGGTTTGGTAATGGTTATTGGATTTAATTCCTGGTATTGAATATGGTTATTGACAATGGTGAAATCTGGAATTATTGATGAGGATGGTGAATTATGGACTGGTATTATGATATTATTTATGATTATGATGGGTTTACTTCACATACATAAGATATATTGCTTTTCAAATGTTTTACTGTACTTTTCAGCACTTAGCCATTATTATTGTCGTCATTTGAATCAGCCACATGTCATACTTTCCACACATGCTGAGTACGACATGTACTCACTCTTGCAATCCCCCACCACAACAGTTGCAGGTCAGAATTGTGAGTTTAATGGCGATAATGTGGAGATCTAGGCCGTGTCTACCGTCAGCTTTGCCTGTGGTGTTGCATGGAGCTGCGCTATTCCCTTTTGCTTAGTTTGCTTAGTTGCTTAATTAGTTTATTTCCGCTGCATTAGTTGAACTTATCGTTAATATTCATTAGAGCTTGTATTCGAGGATTTAATGAATTATGTAATAAGAGTACTTATTTAATAATTTGAGCTGTGGTAATTATCTGTTTATCATTTGTGAATCACTCGTGTATGTGTGTTGAACATCCTGGGCACACATATGCGTTAGCTTGGTTCAGTTTTCGGAACCGGGCGTCACATCGCCAACACTGTCCATAAAGTCGTCGATGTAGTCTTCGATGTTGTAAGACATTTCTATAATATTTTGCCTCTAGTTCTTTGCCTGCGGGTTGAGGTCTTCAACTCTGTCCATCCTCTCAAGGAGAGCATTCTTGGAGCTTAGCTCACACTCTAGGAAGTACACCTTCTTCCGTAGCCCTTTTAGATTCTTGTAATCATCACCCATGAGTACACCGAGCTTGCTAAGGACAGGCTTCATCACACCCATGGTAACGCTCACCGTGATATCTGCCATGCTTCACCTAAAGTCCCAACTACTTCTCACAAAAGAAGCTTCATTTGCTCGAAATTGTGGGGGTTAGAGGCAGCGGCGGGCACAACTGGGGGGGGGGGGGGGGCTCGAGCCCCCCTACCATGCCAGGAATAGAGAAGCCCCCTGGAGCCACCCCTTTGATAGATCAGGCATCGGACAGACGGTCTTCTAGTATCATGCGATTCCATCCTCTCTGCATTTGATTCTTCTAGATTTTGCTTGATCTCGTTTTGCCTCTTTGGGGCGCTGTTCTTGCTCCACAACAGGTGGAATTTTTGTGGGTTTTAATGCGAATTCGGGGCTGAAGCTTGTTTTTTCTTTCTTGATGGTCAGAGTTTTGTGATCTGACACGCTTTAACAGAATTTCACAGTGGACGAGGCAGGAGCGGGGTCGGACCAAGTGCTCAGGGTCATATTTGACGCGGCGGCGACAACAGTTCATTGACTCCCACCGGACCTTCTTCCACGTCGATCAACGCATCAAGCTGATAACTGCTAGGTGTCTCGCTTCCCTTGGCCATGTGTTTTGGGTGAGACTTGCTAGGAGCTAGCTTGTGTAGAGGATGCACTGAACCTGCTTGTGAAAATGTCTCCACTAGTATGAAACTATTCTTGCCCAGTTCCCAATTCTATTTTGGGAATTTCTCCAGGGATTTTGGATGAAGATCTAATATTCAATCTTTAGCTCTTACCACATGCCACCTCTGTTTTAGGTTTTCAGATTTGCCTCTAGCTGTTTCTCTCTCGGAGATCTAAAACTTCTGAGATGATTCAATTGATTGCTCGTGTGTTTGAACTGTATGTTCTCACTTAGAGTATTAGTAGTAGTGGCTGCTAAAAATTGTAGCTTTGGATGCAGACTACTCATATAAAAAAATTATATGTAAAACTTAGTATTTATAGCATTTGTCACATTGTTACCATGAGGATTAACGGGCCAGTCAGCACATTTGTATCTGGTACTTTATTTCTATGTATTGAATTGCTTTGAATATTCAAACTTCAAATTATATATGATAACATATTATAATAGGGTTGTATTTCAGCTGGTTTTGTACTTTAGCGAGCGCAACACGGAGAGCTTTGGACGAGCGTCGAGCTAGAATTCGGGGCAGTGAGCGACTGGTGAGAACGAGACGGGTGTGTGGTGGCGAGTGGTTCAGCCCCCCATCAATTTTCATTGTGATCTACCACTGGTTAAAGGCAAGCTGGCCTGGTGGCTTTCTGGTGGATGGTGAAGGAGCTAAACTTACTGGGGACTCCTATCGCATGCCAAAAGATTTAAAGCAATGATCCGATCGATTACAAGGCTAGAAGATGGACATGCTATTGAAAAGGGAAGGAAGCTCAGAGCTGGGAGAAGCTAAGCCAGCAAGCTTTGAAATGCCTCAAGACAGCATGGAAGAAAACCAACCTGCAAAAGAATCGATCTGGAATTCCAGAGAAACACAAAACGGACCTGGTGAAGGAAACACAAGATCAAGTGGACAAAATCAGCCTCTCACCGAATAAAACTGCACCTTCCACGCACTGAGTCAGAGCAGTCTAATCTATAAGGAAAAAAACTTCACATATCAATGCATAAGGAGAGGCACAAGAAGTTTTTCAGGTACTCTCCTCTAAGCATTGAAGTTTGTACCACTCCGTCATGTGGGGACCGGAATCCCGACATCCGATGATCTCATTGGGTGGTGTCGTGCGATGCCACCCAACAGTATACAAGAACAGAACAAGAATAAAATACAAGATGAAGTCTTTTAGTTATCATACAACGGAATTTTTACAATACTAGCGGAAGGAAAGAAACATATATATCATAGCTACGCTCTCAACACTAGCTATGCAAAAGCAAAGTCATTCATGCCCTGGATACTTCACACTAGCAACACGCAAGTCACGGCGGCGTGAAGGGTTCCCACTCGGCTGTACACCCTGGAGGGGGTGCAGCCTCATCATCAAACCCTTCATCAATTGTATAACCTGCAAAAACTCGTTAACTGTAAACATGAGCATAAGGCTCAGCAAGACTAACCCGTCTCACTAGACATATGCAAGGGTGGACACTAAGCATAGATAAGGTGAAGCATAAATGACTCGCCTACAAGTGGATCCTTATAATCAGGTTTTAAGTAGCAAATGACATTCTCCAAGCACGGCACATCATAGACTCCACAATCAAACAAGAAACGCTTTGCCGATGACATGACATGCCCAGAGCACATAATGCTATTACAGCTAAAGTATGGGGAAACTGTAAACTTTAATTTTACTATTTCTAAGTCATACAAGGTTGCAAAGTAATTATAATTCAATACAATAGATTTTTCTGACTTCTTTAGTATTTACTACGTCACGGCGCAGTGAACAAGTGGTACTCTATTACCGCAAGGGATGGTGATTGCAATCAGGACACACCCGAACAACACGACACATACGTCGTTCGGAAGTGTCAGCGAGTACACCTATACCTACATAACACTTCAGTACTAGGCGTATATGGCCACCTTTCACAAGAAACCCGAATGTCGAGCCCGTCTCACCTCCGCAAACAGAAGGTCTCCGCACGGAACACCTCATGTGTCCGCTGACCGATTTACACCTTACTGTCCTCAACCCACCCCTATCGATGGTGAGTTAATGGGCCTCGACACCCCAGTTATCGAGTTACATCAGTTTATTGGATTCCATATGTCCATTATGTCGCCGGTACAATTCAAGCTTGTCCGAAGGGGCCGCATACAGACGGGCCTTAACTGACCAGTCAGAGCTATGCGACCAAGACCACGTCTTGTCGCTTCCTATCCATCTCTGACCGTTTTCGAGTTTTAGATGTAACAGTTATTTTCTATAAATTTTATCCCAGTGTAGATGAGTGTAAATTTCTATCTCGCGAGTAGATTCCAACTACTCGACTTCTACCGGTTTACCTACTACATTAGCATAGCAATTCTACACGTCGAGTGATTAACCTACCCAATTAACCAATGGGATTGTGGGTCATGCATTTGGAGTATTCAAGCACCCTATACGTAATGCACAATTCATATGCTAATCATCATAGTGATAAAGTAAAATTTTATAAACGACTTAAATGCAAATCGGGGCTTGCCTGGATGTAGGTCAGAGTCAGGGTTAGTGTCTGGCAGGTGTACTTCCAAGTCTTCTGGTTCCTCCTCGACTTCGGTCACTATACCATATGCATATAATATGTATATGAATGACTTTGAAAAATAATAACTACTAAGACCATAATTTAATCCATGGTGATCATTATATGACAATGACCTAATTGGTTGCGGAACTTTGATGGTAGATACTAGGGGATTTGATAGAAGCTCTTGCAAAGAACAGGAGATGATCAAAGTATTTTGTTGTCTCCAAAAGTATGGCAAGCAATCAACTTTCAAGAATTTTAGAGAAGAAACTATAGCTTGAACATAGCTGCCAGTTGATAATCATGATAGAGGAAGTTGTCCTGGTTCTAGAAAAATTTGTTTCATAAATTTCTAAGCTTTGGTGAAGGAGTTATGAAATTTCTAAGTTGGCAAGAATTTCTGGAATTATTTTATAATTGAATTTTTAGCTTTCCAATTAATATTCAGTTTGCAACTGAATTAGGACTTGGAGATTAGGTCAAATAAATCCAAGATTTTTACAGGAACTAGTGTATGACTAAAGGAAGGTTCAGTCCAAATTTGGGACATAATAGAGCAACTGAACATCTGTAAAAATTCAATAACTGAAAAAGGTAATTGAACTATACAGAGGATTATACAGGCGCAATGGCTCATAAACTTTTTCTGGTAGTCAAGAATAGGACAATGTATTTTACGTGAATTTTGGGGATTTTTCCAGTGGCAAGTTCACCTGAAAAATTGTATTTGCATTTGGAAAGATTATTTTCTACCGAATTTAAATGTGAGTTTCACAGAACCTAATTGGCATTTACAGAAACTAGAGCTCAAAGGCTTTCAAACAAAATTTGTTTGAATATTTTTGAAGCAGTCTAAAGAAAGATATTGATTTTTAAACTTTGGAAATGGTTCTGCAAAAAATGTGGAATTTCAGCTTTTAAATTTTGGCGCCAGGGCCCACTGGATTTAAAATCATCCAATCAAGGGCTATCCACACCGGGGGTTATAAAGATTCCGGCGTGGCGGCACTAAATCCCTAGCCACAGACTGATCCGGGCGCTTTTGCACTCACTGGCAAGTGGGACCCGCGTCCCGATCTTCTTCCACCTCGGGCCACAGCTCGGGCGGCGGCGCTCTCACCGACGCGCGGCGGCGCTTTCGCTGGCGATGGCTTCCGGCCCACGGGAGGCCTCGGTACTCGCTGCTCCACCATATTTTCGCACGAGGAACACGATGGACCAACTCCCGATGGCGAGGGGTGACCGAAAAACCATCCCCGACGGCGGCGACGGGTGTTAGGGTTTCGGCGAAGTGGAGACCTTCGATTCCCTAGCTAAAACTCCCGTTTGAAAGCTCGGGAAGCATCGTGGCAGCATAGGAAAGGTTTTAGGAAGGTCTAGAGCTCGTGGCATAGCCGGCAACACCGAGGTCGATGGTGAGCCGAGCTCCATCAATGGCGGAAGGGGAAAAATGGAATAGCTTGCTAATTAGTTGATGGTCCTTTCTGATTTTTTGGAGGGAAGGTGCGCTAGACTACATAGATCATGTCATCTAACTGGATCAAAGAAATTCTGTCCATACAATCGGAATTAAACCGACGGCCAAGCCTCAAAGCTATAAAAGCGCTTCGAGAATTTAAGGAATATAGAAGCTAGGATGCACAATAGGAATTCAAACTTAACCAGAAGCTGCATGAGGTTGTTGCACACCTTTTTGCTATATACTGCAAAGGATGATGATGCTTGTATTGACGGCGAGGTTGCGCGGTGTCGAGCGGCACGGGGTGATCGCGACGGCAATGAAATGGAGCGGCGCGGTGAAAAGTGAACCTGTGATGGACTTCGGCCGACGGAGGTGGTTTTATAGTCTTCAACGCGGTAGATAAGGACGCAGGGGGGGCAGCTGGAGGTGACCGACGGCCGACGGCGAGCTGGCGGCATGCAGCGTCGCGGTGTCGCCCGGGGAAAGAAAACAGAGGCGGTGAAACGGTTTCACCGACTGACCTGTGGGCCCCACCTCTCTCCCTTATCCCCTCCTCTAAATCCTAGCTCAAACATTGTCCAAAAATTCCCAAATTTCACAGGTAGGCTAAGAAAAATATGAGGAACTCAATCTGCAATCATATTTCAATTTGGAGATAGTTTGTTTCAAATTTGAAATCAAATTTGAAATCAAACATGTTTATAAATTTCATTGGTATAAATAGTATCTGAGGTTCATAAATCTCCAAACTTTGAAACAAAGTCCCCTGAACCATAAAAGGTCTTAGGAAAAATTGGGGGTTGATTTGGGCAAAGTTTAGTGCAAAGCTAAATTTGATGTCGACGCGAAATGAATCCCTTGTACGTGTTCAAACAAGTGGAAGATGTGCTTCAAAAATCTTGAAAATTTTCCGAGAAGCTATTAAGATATTTAAGAGTCCAAGGAAAAATTTGGAGACTTGGATTTGAATCTTTTTGGCAGGGCCTAATATGCATAGCAACATAATCATATTACATTTGTTTTGATTTTTATATTGCTGCCATATAATTTGCTCTAGCCATTTCAATCAATTAACTTCCCAACTTTGCAGAAAGATTTATTGAAAATTTTCTAGGACTAGGGTGAAGTCCAGTCCTCATGTCAATAAGATTTAAACATGAGTAGAAAGAAAACTTTTTAGTGAGGTCAAGTTTAAGTGCAATTATATTGACCTCTATTATGCTTGATAAACCACTTGTAGCTGATCTTCACATAAAAGGAAAAAGTGGGATTTTACATGTCACTCCAAATTGAATTATTGTTAGAGAATGAAAGCGGCATTTACTTTGTTTTACTGATTAAGTAAGCTGAAATGGATCTAAAATAGACATTTGTCGCTTTATTATTCCTTTTTAACTACTCGCTCTTTCTTACAATAATTATCGTTTTTAGATAAAAATTTAATTCAAAATGAATTATTGTAGGAAGGAAGAAGTAGAAAACAACAATTTTTTTTAGAATGGATGACTCGAGAGTGGTGTGTTCACATGGAAGCTGCAGGTGTCATTCAAGAACATGTCGAGGCATACAGAAGATGCTCCGTAATGGCCGTTGACTGCTAGTTGTCGCCAGGTCAAAATATCAAAGCAAAGCAGGACACGGAGTCTTGTAACGTTCTTCTGCCTGGACTCCACCGAGAAGATCACAACAGATTTTCTTCGTCCCACTTCGAATCGACCACCAACCAGCGCACGACGGGATTAGTACTATTTAGTTGTAGGTACTGTATTCTGTTCAAAAAAAATTGTTCATTTTAAAATTACAAAGTGACAAGTTTTTTTAAGCAGTGGGAGTACAAAGAAAGAAACAAAGAAAGGGCACTCAACTGTTTGAGAACACTTGCAGAACCCAGCAACGTGGACCACCGTCCAACTCGTCCAGATTGGTATGGTGTGCCGCCCCGGCCCATGCGTTGCTGGTTAGTCGTTCGAAGTATTGAAGGGTGCCAACACTAGTTTTGGCAGCACCGCACCAAGCACAACCAAGACGTGCCGAGCCAACCAATTACTGTATTTGTAGTTGAAGACGCCATTGAAAAAACTACTCATATCTCATCTTATTCCTGACTCCCTAACCCCATACTCTATCCAAACGCCACTGAAACAAACCAATAATTAGGGCAGCCGAACAAGTAAACAGGCCGGGTCTCGTGTAAATAATTTTTTTAAAAAAGTACAGTACTCCGCAGCGGAAGAGAGGAGGAAGAGGAAGAAGCTGCGAGCGACCTTGTTGGACCGGAGGACAGAGGGCGACGGCGCCGTTATTAGACCGTCCGCAGTGGCACGCCGCACGCTGTAAAACATACTGTATACACTGTATCGCAGTGTAATTTAGAGTACGTACCGTAAAAGTATAAGGAGAATAGCGTATAAAGTATGCTTTAGAGTACGCTGGTACGAATAGCCTTAGCCTCGCCTCACCGGAGACTGAGTGCGCAGACTGCCGATACTGGTTGGAGACGGCCGCAGCACTTTTTCACTTCCGACGAGACGGCCCCACCCTGCCCACATGCGCCGTCGGTCGTAGTCACGTTAACCTAGAGCTGGGAATCGGGCCGTGCCAGGCCGGCCCGACACGACCCATTCGTGCTTCAGGCCGAAATGGCCCAGTAGCCCAGCTGCAGTAATTAGAAAATAAAAAAAATGATTTACGGTCCAGCCTACCTGTGCAGCCCAGCGGACTAGCATCCACCAGCCACGGCCCAGTAGCAACCTAGGAGCCCAGCACCACCTGGCCCAACAGATTTTAAAAATTGATTTAAGATCATTTTTTTGGAATATATAGACAAATAAACTTCAATTTTTTTGAAAAAATCAGTGAAAGTAAAAATAACAAATTAAATGATCTTGCAAAATTTGATATTCAAAATAATAATATATTGATGGGAATAAAAAAATAAAGAAAACCAGGAATTTTGTCTTTTTTGTATCTCGAAAAATAAAATGAATTTTGACATGAATTTTGTGGTGCAGTTGTTAAATCACGATATGAATCTCTGTGACTTTTTTGAGAATTTTTTAGCAATTTTTGCATCAATGTGTGTTCAAATTTTAAAGAACAACTCATATGTTCAAGACTCAAGAGCATGTGAGTTAGATGAGGGGTAATTTGAATTTTCACATGTTGTAGTGCTTAAAAAAATTCTCACGAAATTCATACATATAGTCATAGATAATATGTACACACACGCTAATTTTCAGTTGAACATCCATTTATTTTGAGAAGATATAAAAGAAGTACGTGCATAGGAATTAATTTAATGTTTATCAAAACATACAAAAGTTAGTTTCAACATATTTGTTCCAAGTGAGAGAGTATTTTTGAAGAATATAGAAAAAGAATCATCGAATTTGGACCTAATTTGTAGAATAATTACAAGTTTGAATATTTAAATTGGAATCAAAATAAAAAAAATGAATCCGCAAGCTCAAGAACAGCCAGCTGGGCGGCTGGGCCAGTTATCAGTGAGAGGGCGCTCGTGGGCTGTTGGTGACACGGGCTGGCAAGCCTGGCCCAAGTGAATTTGGCCCACGCGCAACACAGGCAAGCACAGCCAGGTCTTTTGTCCCACCTCGACCATTTTATGTGCCCCCGTCCTCCTTATAACCTGGGAAGCGCCAGACTGGCCTAACTCAATTGTGTACTGCGTCCTCTTTACCTGAGTTTGTTAAGTGGGCCGTTCTCTAATGGGTTGGTTGGCCTGATAAATGTTTTTACGATGCCGGATGATGTTACGACTTGGCGCCCAAATTTTTCGCGCTCCGGGCCGGATTCGGGCCGGTTTTGCCGTCCATCGTGTCCGAGTTTTGGGCCGTGCTTCGGACCGCCCGATTTCAGCCCGGCCCAATTCTTACCTCTACGCTAACGTCTGTAGGAGTGCTGTTCTGCTCGCCATCGCTGGATTGAGGAGTTGGGCCTGTTCGATGGACCAACCTAGCAAATGGCGAGAGAGGATGATCACTGGCCGGGTTCGCGCCCGAATGGAACGGATTGGGTCAGATATGTACTGGCCCAACTCAGCTTTACAGCTTGGACGTCATCGCTCATAATGGGCATTGGATGGGCTCCAAATTGCCATCCATCATACGCAGCAGCCCAAATTGTCTGAGGTCCACGGCGTAAAGTATAATTTGTCAAATTACTATTATAATTCCTGCGATCATGTTCCATCAGCTGGTATACTGTGCTCGGTGCAATGTGGACAAGCGCTATTTCAACGGTGCCGACCTCCCGTCGACGCCGTCGTGGCCAGCGATCATCCGGTACTTGTTTTTGCGCGTCGCCCGGTGCATTCCAACCCAAGCTCGTCGTCGATCATCCGCTGCACTCTGCTTGCCACGTCTCGACGACGCGCCACCGTCCGTAGTAGTAGCCACAGGCTGTAGAAGCCGCATCTCGTACCACGGTGCTGGGTTCATGAGGAAGAACACAGAGTCCAACTACTTGTGTCCCCACACCGTCGACCCGTAGAACATCGTGCCGCGGCACGGACGGCGGTCCGCGTGACCTCACCACCGGTGATCTCAGCGAACAGTGGGCTGAACCGTAGCAGGTACGGCTCGCGACAGGTCGTGCGTTCCGGGCAGACACCCAGGTCGCCGCCGCGAGCGCAGACTGCATGATCTGGCGGTCGCGGCCGCGGTCGCGCGTCAGGCGGACGGTCGGGATTAGCGCGATCCGCTCCGAGAAGACGGACACCTGTATGTCACCACGGTCACCTTCCGCCGCAGCACTGTCGAGGGGATCACCGGGTCCATCAGCATCTGGTGGTTGCACGCGTACAACGTGACACGATGGTGGTTTGCCGCCCCTGCTGCCGGTGCGCGGCCGAGGTCGGTGCTTATCTGAAAGAAGGTTGATGCCGTAGGGAAAGAAGCCGAGAAGGAGCCGTGTCACTGACAGGAGCACGCCGAGAGGGATGCACAGGGCGATGGCGAGACAGGCGAGTGGTCAGACCGGACGACGAGGCGGCCGTCGTGGAACACGAGCGGTCGAGGGTGCTCGCTCCTCGGCAGGTGCTTTGCCAGAAGCGCTTTCTCCGGCGTGGACACGACGCGACGTTCGCAACATACCTACAGAAACGACGACGGTTGTCGCGGGTCTCCGGTGAAATCATCGCTGGAGCACAGCCCAACATCGATGACCCGATCGCGTCCAAGAACGGACACCAGAGCACCCAATTTCCATTCGCCGACCCTGATCAGGCACCATGGAGACGCCACTGTGCCGAAGAACTGCCCGCCGATGACCACCCGCAGCACCGTCCCGACGACGCGTACATCCTCACCGACGTACTCCCTCACGAACGCTACACCATGAGCTTCGGCAGCCGTTTCACGCTGCCGGCAGCCAGGGCCGGAGCGCGCTGTCCCGGAGGTTCTTCAGGAAGAACTTGGGCAGGGCAGTGGGGGACTCAGGATTTTACTACAGGATATACTAAATTTTTTTTACAAGACTATGTATCCATTCAGTGAATAGTTGTAAATTTATAATATAATTTAGTATAAAATATAAATAACATGACAAATAAATTTTATATCAGTACGATAATAACACATAAAAAACATATGCAGAGGCAGAGTTGCTGAAACCTGAGCCATGAAAAATAAACGGCGACCTGCCGACACACCGTAATGCCCAAATCCAAGAGATGTTCTGCTTTGTTTGGGCGTCCGAGGCAATCAGGAGCGAACGTCGTGCGTATTTTCTTAGTGTGCGTCACCGCAGCTGCGCAACCCCGCAACGCTGCCGTCCCGCGTACGCGTGATATGATGCCGAGATTGAGGCGTCTGTTACGCCGTCACCGTGGGGGTCGTATTTTATCGTGGGCGCCCGGTAAAGCTGAAAGGTTCGGCAGCTGCATATATCTTGCGCGTGACCCGGTTGGGTTCCAGACTTTCTAACCTCATCCGATATGTAACCAGTCAATCAACCATTTTTTCCCAGCTGGCCAATCCATAAGCTACCTCTAAACTGCACTTACGTGCTTCTAGGCCCAGGGTATGCCGGGGCCCACCCAGCATACCCTGTGGGTCCGCCCCTGGGGCAGCGTCGCCCTTGCCACGACAACAAGGA
Organism: Tuctoria greenei; assembly: GCA_036927565.1. Classification (NCBI taxonomy): domain Eukaryota; kingdom Viridiplantae; phylum Streptophyta; class Magnoliopsida; order Poales; family Poaceae; genus Tuctoria; species Tuctoria greenei. Next base: position 38,160,684 of record JAYESD010000008.1, read on the forward strand.
TGCCCACGGTGGACAGGAAAGTCATGCACTATATAAGAAACACAAATAAGAGACAAAGATTACAAACGAGCGCAAATGCGATCGTCACTCATATGGATAAACGAAACGGGTCCGCCCCTGCGAGCTCTGCGAGGATGTTGGTTCACGAAAGAAAGACGCGGCTAAGCATAAAAGGAGACACGATACTATATGGCACGTCTCATTTAAGAAAATATCCGAGATGCACCCGATCCTCCGACAAACGGGAGATGAGCGACTAACTGAGCGCGTCTCCTATTTGTGAAAGAAATGAAATGATCTTTACAGAAAGCCCGTCTCCTTTTTCTTCGGTTACAAAGAGACATGAACACATCGCAAAATGAATGTAGAGCACATTCCAATGTAGACTACCTTTACTGTAGTATTTAAATCTAAAAAATAATCAAATCCCTCCTTATGAATTGTCATTCTTGAAGAACACGATAAACGTACCACACATTCATTTATTCACAGTTGAACACAAATAACCCATTTCGTCGTCTCCCTCTCCTCTGCTAAAAGGGAGACACGCTTAACAAAAAAGCGTGTCTCCTATTTCAACGTCTCTTTTAGCTTCGTAATTTCTCTATTTTGCTTCGGTTCACTGTTGATATTACACAGACAACACATCACTGAACTTAGAACACATTCACTTGATAACTAAATCATTTATTTGTCCAAAAAATAATGAATTCCTTCTTTATAAATTGTCATTCTTGAGGAACACGATGAATATACTATTCATTCATTAACACAGTTGAACACACAAGAAAATATTCATTCACACATATGAATATAGATAAATTTTCATTCATTAACACAATATATTACAAAACACAAGAAAAAAGTACAAGAAGTAAAAAAAAAGAAAAACATCAACTAAAAACAACAAAAGAAAAACTAAATCCTCCTCCTCCTCCTCCCCCCCCCTCCTCCTCCTCCTCCTCCGGCGACGACTCCGGCGCTGGTGCAACAGGAGTCTGGATCGGCTGCTTTGCCTGCGCCGGTTGCTCCGACTGCATCGGCGGTGCAATCCCGCGATCGTGGTTCCTCTCCATCGCCGTCACCAGGTTAATGCGGCCCTCGGTGCCGAGCACCTGGGCCATCGTCTCGAACAAAATGTCGAATCGATCGGCCACCCTCGTGAGGGTGTAGTGGTAGTGCCCAGTGGTACCCATTCCAATAAACTCTGGAAGGGTACACAGACCCAAGGAAGGCGCGAGACGTACTGTTGTACGCCCCGCGCGCCATAACGAGGTGCAGCTTGTATTTGAGCTTCTCGAGGGAGTTGCAACACTATTTCTTGCAGGGTGATTCCTTCGGCGAGCTTGGCGGCAGAATGTTGGCCATGGTGGTGGTGGGTAGTTGGCGTGGAGAAGATGAAGAAGAACAAACAGATGCAAAAGGAGAGACACGCTTATGTAGAACCGATGGGTGACGATGTGTCTTATATAGGATTTGTGCGAAATCAACAATGGAGCAGTTCGTTTCACGCGCATTGATAGGACGATGAGACGCATTGAAACCGCATCGGGGAAACGAAAGGTTGCACACGCCGGTCGCACGCATCTCTGCACTACCACCGCCAAAATTATGTTCTCTGCAGTCCTCGTGTTGCGCGTTACTCTTTGTCAACAATGGAAGACAAGATTTTATCTCTTGCACGTCTCTCTTTTGTCTCGCACGTCAATAATGGAAGACGAGCGTTTATGACTTGCACATCTCTCTTTTATCTTGCCCGTCTCACTTTTATCTCCCGCATCTCTTCGCCACCGGCCATTAAGTTTTCTCCGCACCTCCTCCTCTTCGGGCTACTCCTTTACTAATTGAACAACTCTAGTGCGACTGTCGCCTCTGTTCGACAAAACTCCAGTGTGTCCGCTGCCTATGGTCGCCATCATTGTCATCGTCGTCGCCGTCGTCAATGTCGTCACCGTCCTTACAGTACCATCCTTGCCGTTGCTACTCCCTCCTATTCTACGCTACTTATATTTTACTTTTTATGCAGTTCATGGCTGGGGAATTTTATACCAACTTGGTGCGTAACCGACTGAAGGGGGAGCGCTTGACGTGGCGCAAGAACCATCCTCATGTATGTACATATGGCACACCGGTCGCATGGTTGTATTTAGCTATGCAATTGACCGATGAACTTAACACTCTTGTTTTGTTTTTTCGTCTTGTTTGTTTTTAGTATTTGCGTAGGGTTTCTCTGCGAAGCTTGATTCGGGAGATTTATTGAAGTGGCAGTGCATCATCCCCGGTAAAGAAGGGGTAAGTCATGAAGAACAAGCACAATCATATCCAATATAACCATCATCCTCTTATTAATGTTTCCTTTGTAGACTGACTGGAAAGGTGGTTACAATCCCTGTCAATCTCCTTCTCGGAGGACTATCCGTTGGTGCCTCCAAGATGCACCTTTCCATGTGGTTTCTTTCACCCGAATGTCCATCGCTCAGGAGCACTCTGCCTTGGGCTTCTTGATCAAGAGATTGTAAGATAGTTTTTTTTTGCTCAAGTAATTAGTAATTATTACCGAACTTATTTTAAATGGTTTCTTATATTGTTTAAATTGATATTTTGTAGGGGTGGTGTCCTTGTTTTACAGTCAAAAGTATACTACTTGAAGTTTAGTGTTTGCTTCATCAGCCAAATGTGCTCGATGTTGAAAATGATTGCTATAATCTACTTATCAAGGTTAGTAACTTTTTGTTAGTGACCAACATAGGTTATATATCATTCCTCATTCTACATTTATTAATTCAAAGAATGTCAATATTTTCAGAATCAGGAGAATATAAGAGATGTGTTCAACAGCAAGTTGGACGTTACAATTTAGATTAATCGATGGGAGCTTCATAGGAATATAGTTTACAAAATGTATAGTTTAGAGAGCAAGTAATGTGCATGAACTATGAAATTCATTGAATTGCAAATTATCTCTGAATTGCAATTGTCATTGCGTTTGTTTTATCCAATTATATCTCTACGCGCGAGTGGCAACGGACGCTCAGATGTTAAATCTACACGCGAGCGTCAATGGATGCTCAGATGTCGCACTAGTGGTAAAAAGGAGATGAGCAAATGAGATACGAGCATTACAAAGCTCGTCTCCATATATTGACCTCCGGCAAAAGGAAGACGAGAAAATGAGAGACGGGTGTTATATAGTATCGTTGTTGATTTTTGGCCTTCGGTAAAAGAGAGACGAGCATATGAGAGATGGGCATTATACCAAGGCCTCTGATTTTTGACCTATCTATTTTTAGCTCTCGCGTGCTCTCTGGCGAAAAATTTCGCACAAAACTTATTCGCGCTCTCTGGACCTAATGGAGACGTGCAAATGAGAGACTCGCCTTTTAGTGGCCCGTCTCTGATTTTTGCTATTTTTAGCTCTCTCGCGTGCTCTCTCCCAACACTTGGCGAAAATTTTTAGGTTGCACACTCTCTCGACCTAGAAACCGCAGCTTCGGCACCTCGAAGCATGCCGCCGTTTGAATGTCCCATCCCTAGAGCACGCTGCCGCCTGATCGTGCCTTCCCCTGAGCACGCCGCCACCGTCCCTCTTACCCAAATCGCTCTTCGTCATTGTAGCACTACCGCTGTCGAGGTGTCTAACTGACACCTCCCCCGAACCTGCTCGAAAGCAGCCAGTGGAGGTTCGATGTATTTTCAGGGGGGCTAGTCCTAGCAAGATCGAGCGCAGTGAATAATGAATGCAAGGGATTTACGTGGTTTGGGCCACCTGGGCGTAATACCCTACTCCACGGTGGTTTGTGTGTTGTATTGCTCGAGCGTGTATCTGGGTCTGAGCCAAGATGATCTAAGTCGGGGGCTGCTCGATCCTTTTATAGTCCAAGGTCGAGCAGCTTACAAGTGGGGCCCGGGGCCCGACAGGTGGCCCCGGGAGTACCAAATCCATTCTAATATATGGGAGTAAATGCTATCCCCTGACAATGGCTTCAATGTGCCGCCTGGCCATGCCCTGCTACAGGGCTACACATAGCCCCTGATCATGGTTGGCCGCATCCCATCTGTCTTGTCGCGGTCTCTCATTCGTCCGCCGTACGTAGTAGTTCGGCACCATCCTGTTATCAGAGACTAGGTACATGCCTCTTGACTTACGAATGCACAACCCTACTCACCTAGGGAAGGAGCGAGTGTTTACTCCTTGGACACGGTGGACGTGCCTTACCTTACTCCTCCTTCCTTCCAGCCTCCTGTAGCCGTCAACCAAGCGGCTGGGACTGGGTCCACCTCTACAGGAAGGCCTATGTCAGACGCCGTAGGACACACAGCTGCTCCGAACCCCTCCTCATCTGGGAGGCAGATCCGAAGCTTGCAGGCACATGGCAGCACCGGACCCTCCTCACCGGGGAGGCGGGTTCGAAGCCTTAGGACACGCAGCTGCGCCGGTCCTTTCCTCACCGGGGAGGCGGATCCGGAGCTACAGGACACGTGGCAGCGCTGGACCTTCTCCCAGCGGGGAGGTAGGTCTGGAACTGCAGGTCCGGAGCTACGAGAGACATGGTTGCATCGGCTGCGTTCCCAATGGAGAGGTCCGGCCTGGAGCTACGACGTGCGCGGGACCTCCGGGCCTCCTCTTAGTGTGGAGGCTGATCTGGAGGTACCGGACCCGTGGCGGGGTTAGGCCTACCCTCTGCGGAGAGGTTAGCCCAGAGGCCTCGCGCCACGTGGCTTATGCTGGGGCCTGCCTCCATGTTAGGCGGAGCCCTGCTTGTCCTCTTCCCTGTATCTATGGGTACCCGGTCCGCCAAGTACCAACAGTGGCCCCCAGGCCCATCTCGGCGATGAGCTTTCTTGGTTAGGTGGTTATACCCGAGGTGGGGCCATTTTGAATCCTTGTGCCGCGACTTTAAGGGCTTCCTTTCAATGCGGCGGATAAAATCTTTGTCTGTAGATATCACACCATCAACTGGTGTCGTTTCCCGATACGAATTTTGTCTCAGTTATGTGCGCCCATTATGTCGCCGCCCTTAGGTTTCAAACTCTCCCCCACGGGAGCGGTTGCCTCGAGGCGGTCACTTCAGCTTTTCCACCAAATCAGATCCTGGCCCACCAGTCATCGCTAAAAGCATCTAGGCCCCCATGAGGTATGGTTTCGGTGATTAATGAAAACCATTGGATTTTACTAATGAATTTGTGAATGCAAGGTCCCCATAATCACTCAATCAAATGAAATCAATATGTCATTGGAAACCCATATACAATCAATTTATGAGATCAAATCAATTATATGAAGACAAGAAGTGAAAGCTCTTATGTCAAAATCATTCAACTTTAAATTGACAACATTCAATGCTTGAAGATCATCAGAAATGCCTTTGCAACAAATATCAAAGAGGTCAGTTGAGCAAGATACAAAGTCACTTATAAACAACTCGAAGCAAACAAAATCAACTCACCGTATCAACCGATGGTTCCAGAAATATACACATCGGTCGAGTTGGTTCAGCTGAAGAAGAAGACCTCAGAACAAAGCACTCACCGGATCATCCGATGTGAATGGCTCATCTACATCGGTCCATCAGTACAGTTTGCAATATCATTGAACCAAGTGTAGCACCAGATCTTCCGATGTACAAAGAATACACATCGGTCAATCACTCCAGTAAGCATCAAGTTTAAGAAAATTATGGAGGAAGAGCCACCGGATCATCCGATGAGAAGACAGGATCAACATCGGTCTAACAACGGTCATATCTGACACAATGACGTCAGCTAAAGCAAACTTGACCGATGATAACTAAAGGGGAGACATTGGATCATCCGTTGTTCACAGTAAAGTTCTGTCAGCCTACTTTTCCAACGGCTATTTCGGGGAGGCTGGCTATAAATACCCCCTAATCCTGTCATTTCGCGAAGTCTTGATCACCAGACACTATCAACACATCCACAAGCATTCAAGACCAAGAGCAATCACCTCCACATCATTTCGATCACCTATACACCAAGAGTTAGGCTAGAACTAGCTAGAGAGAGAGAGAGCTTGTGTGCCTCCATTCTGGGTGAGTGGACTCTCTAGGATAGTGAGAGAGCCTCAAGGAAGTGCCCTTGGTGTTTGTAACTGTGAGGAGACTTCCGGAGCTTGCCAAGGCGTTTGTGGAAGCCCAGAGGGTCGAAGTTGTACAAGGCTTGAGCTCCACCTTGCCGAAGTTGGCAAACGGAGAGGAATAGTGAAGATCCCTCGTCTCGGTGACTTGGGTGTGGCAAAACCCTTTGGTGGGTGCCACAACGTGGATGTAGGAAGATCTTGACGATCTTGCCGAACCACGGGATAAATCCTCGTGTCTCCTCGGGAGTTTGCATCCTCCTCCTTCCCTTTACATTTATGCATTTTACATTCCGCAAAGCTCCTATTTAATTGATTGCATAGATAGTTTGCGTAGGGAATTGGGTTTTTAGGAATTAAGTTTTATCGCTTAGATTTTTAAAGAAGCCCAATTCAACCCCCCCTCTTGGGCATTCGATCCTTACAATTGGTATCAGAGCGAGGTTGCTCATAGGATCATTCTAGCTTCACCGCTGGAGAGCTAAAATGGCCAAGGTTGGGGGTTCGGTTCTTATCTTCGAGGGCAAGAACTTTTCCTATTGGAAAGCACGCATGCGTGCTTATCTAGAGGCTATTGCTCCCGAAGTATGGGAAGCGACCCACGCGGGGTTTGGAGAACACAATTATGTGGGTGATCAAATTAAGTGGGATGCTAAAGCTAGGAATGCTATTTATGAATGCATTAGTCAAGATGTGTTTTCTAGGATTGCTAGCAAGGAAAAGGCTTGTGAAATTTGGGCTTGATTAATATAGATTCATGAGGGTTCTTCTAGAGTCAAGGAACTTAAATATCACATGCTTAAAGCAAAATATGATGAATTTAAGATGCTACCTCATGAAAATGTCAATGAGATGTTCTCTCGCTTAAATGTGCTTATTGAAGAAATAAATGCTCTTGACATTGCTTCTCTTGGCAAGGGACTCATCAACCGCAAGATCCTCATGCTCCTTACCAAGCCAAAGTACAACATCATCAACTCCATGCTCCAAAAAGAGTCACTTGACCATATTGAAGTTTTGGAGCTCATTGGAGAAATACACGCTCATGAGATGAGTGTACTTGGGATGATGGAGCAATCATCTTCAAAGACAATTTCTCTAAATGCCTCCACCAAGAAAACAAGCCTCAAGAAGAAGAAGGTGGTTGAACCTAGCTCAAGTGAAGAAGAACAAGCATCAAGTGAAGATGATGATGATGAGCTTGCGTTGATGATGAGAAAGTTCTCACGCTTGAACTCCAAGATCACTAAGAAGGGATACTCATTTGATCCTAAGAAGAGAGCATTTCTACCAAGGAGAGATGATCACAAGACTTGCTACAATTGTGGTGATCAAGGCCACATCTCCTATGATTGTCCAAAACCGGACAAAAGAAGAGAGAACCACAAGAGCAAGCATCGCAAGCTTGTAGGAAGTGATGATGATGAAGAAGAGGCCAAATCCAAGTCAAGATCCTTTGGAAAGAAGAAACATGACAAGGGAAAGAAGGCAAGGCTCTTACCAAAGAAGAGAAATGGCCCACAAAAGGTGTTCATGTGTGAGGCAAATGAATGGGTCACCGACGAAGAAACAAGTGATGAAGAGAGTGAAGAAGAAGAAGATAGCTTGGCCGGCCTCGCCATCGCCAACAATGATGACACACCTCTTCATCCACCGCCCATGTGCCTCATGGCAAAAGGTAACACCAAGGTATGTGATGATTCTAGCGATGATGAGCTTTCCCCCGATGATTTAACTTCTTTGATAAATGAATATCATGCTATCATTAAGAGGGAAAAGAGTAAGGTTAAAATGCTTGAAGAAACTCGTGCTAGACTTGAGAGTACTAACCTCGATTTGCTTGACAAGTATGAAAGCATACTCAAAGAGCATGACACACTCAAATCTCATGCCAATCAAATTGAGGAAGAAAAGGCTAAAATCAAGTTAGATAATCATGAGCTTAACTTAGCACACCAAACACTCTTGGAAGAGCACAACAAGCTAATACAAGAACATCAAACACTTAACCTTGCTCATGACGTGCTTGATCAAGAGTTGAAAAATGCAAATAAACAAACTCTTAATGATAGGATATCTATTACTTCTCATGTCACTAATGCCTTGAACAAGTCTTTGCCTTTGAAAGCAAATGCTAGGGAGAAGGACTTGTTGGAAGAAATTGAGAGTCTCCGCACTAGTGTGGCTAGACTTTCAAAAGGAGAAGTCAAGCACAAGGAAATTCTCTTCCAACAAGCAAAGGCCTTCAACAAGAGAGGACTTGGATCCTTCCCGGTGCCTAACAAAGGAAAGGTGCCCTCACCGGAGCTTAGAACAAGCTTCATCAAGGAAGTTGGTTCTTATTGCCAACATTGTGAGGTCACCGGTCACCACACAAGGGAGTGTCCTCTTCCTAACCGACCTTCTCCAAAGTTGCCTATTAACTACAAATCTACTTTCAATGATCGCTATTATCTCTTAAGTAAAGTAGATGGCAAGGTGAAGGCTAGGTTCATCGGCAAAGACATGAAGGACATGAAGGGGAAGCTCCCCAAGCAACTTTGGGTCCCAAAGACACTTGTATCACACATACAAGGACCTAAGTTGGCTTGGGTGCCTAAAGTTAAAAATTGAATTCATGTGTGTAGGTGAACTACAAAGCCGGAGGAAAGCTTTGGGTACTCGATAGCGGGTGCACCCAACATATGACCGGCAATGATGGTATGTTCACCACCATAGAAAACCCCGACAATCATGAACAAGTCACCTTTGGTGATAACTCTAAGGGAAAGGTAATTGGGTTAGGTAAAATTGCTATTTCAAATGATTTATCCATTTCTAATGTTTTGTATGTTAAGTCACTTAGATTTAATTTACTTTCTATTGCACAACTATGTGATCTTGGACTAACATGCACATTTAGCAAAAATGATGTTGTTGTGAGTAGTGAAACAAGCCAAGACATAGTCTTCAAAGAATTTCGGCATGGACATCTCTACCTAGTAGACTTCTCCAACAAGAATGCTAGCTTGACCACTTGCCTTTTCACTAAGACAAGTTTGGGATGGCTATGGCACCGACGCATAGCGCACATTGGGATGAGCAAACTCAAGAAGTCATTCAAGCTTGGGATGGTGACCGGCGTGAAGGATGTCACTTTTGAGAAGAACAAGCTTTGTAGCGCTTGTCAAGCCGGGAAGCAAGTTGCTTCACACCACCCAATGAAGACAATGGTGTAAACCTCCAAGCCACTTGAACTACTCCACATGGACCTCTTTGAACCGTCCACATATCAAAGCCTTGGTGGTAACCTCTATTGTCTCGTTATTGTTGATGACTATTCTCGCTATGCTTGGACTTTATTTCTAGGTGATAAGAGTGAAACTCCGGAAGTGTTCAAGACCTTCGCCAATCGCGCTCAAAGGGAATTTCAACTTCCCATCATCAAGGTCCGGAGTGACAATGGCACCGAATTCAAAAACTACAACATTGGGGAGTGGTGTGATCGTGAAGGAGTGAAACATGAGTTTTCGGCCACATACACTCCTCAACAAAATGGTGTCGTTGAAAGGAAGAACAAGACACTCATCACTCTTGCAAGAGCAATGCTTGATGACTACGACACGTCGGAGAAGTTTTGGGCCGAAGCAATCAACACGGCGTGCCATGCCGCAAATAGGGTCTATCTCCATCGACTACTTCAAAAGACCCCGTACGAGCTTCTCATTGGGAGAAAGCCCAACATCTCCTACTTTCGAGTATTTGGATGCAAGTGCTACATATACTGCAAGAAAAGGCTCGGTAAGTTTGAAAGAAGATGTGACGTTGGTATATTTCTTGGTTATGCATCAAACTCAAAAGCATATCGAGTATTCAACCAAACCTCCGGTTTAGTTTAGGAAAGTTGTGATGTTGAGTTTGATGAATCTAATGGCTCCCAAGAGGAGAGTTTTGGTCATGATGAAATATATGATGAGCCTCTACGAGAAGCCATGAAGAACATGACCATTGGAGACATCAAGCCGGAAGTTGAGGAGAGCCATGATCACGGGGGAGCTTCAAGTCCCAACATCAACACCTCCATGGCGCCTCAAGTTGACGAAGAGGAGAAGGATGATCCATTGCCAACACAAGATTCACAAGCACAACAACATCAAGAGGAAGAAGAAGTCCATGATCAAGTCCAACCACAAGAGGAGCAACACGCATCACCTTCGCCAAGTGCTTCACAACCACTTATGAGGCATGGACGCATCTCCAAGGTGCATCCAATGGACCAAATCATTGGAAGTCCGTCAAGGGGTGTAAGCACACGTTCTCGCCACTTTGCTTCATTTTGTGAGCACTACTCGTTTGTTTCATGTGTAGAACGCACTCACATTGAGGAAGCACTCCAAGACCCAAGTTGGGTGATGGCCATGCAAGAAGAACTCAACAACTTCATCCGCAATGAAGTTTGGGTGTTGGAGGAGCAACCCAAGGACAAGAATGTCATCGGAACAAAGTGGGTGTACCGCAACAGACAAGACGAGAATGGCGTTGTGGTCCGCAACAAGGCTAGACTTGTGGCCAAAGGGTTCTTGCAAGTTGAAGGACTAGACTTTGGGGAGACATTTGCCCCGGTCGCCCGGCTAGAAGCCATCCGTATACTTCTTGCCTTTGCATCACATCATAGCATTAGACTTTATCTAATGGATGTGAAAAGTGCCTTTCTTAATGGTTACATTAACGAGCTTGTTTATGTTGAACAACCTCCCGGGTTTGAAGATCCGAGGAATCCTAATCATGTGTATAGGTTGCACAAGGCGCTCTACGGGCTCAAGCAAGCACCTAGGGCGTGGTACGAACGACTACGGGATTTCCTCATCATGCAAGGATTCAAGATCGGGAGGGTGGACACTACACTCTTCACCAAGGACATCAACGGAGATTTGTTCATTTGTCAAATTTATGTTGATGATATTATTTTTGGTTCAACTAATGAAGCTCTTAGCTATGAGTTTGGCAAAATGATGTCTAGGGAATTCGAGATGTCAATGATTGGAGAGATCAACTTCTTCCTTGGATTTCAAATCAAGCAACTTCAAGAGGGGACCTTCGTCTATCAAGAGAAGTACACCAAGGACCTCTTGAAGAAATTTGAGATGGGAGATTGTAGCTCAAGAAGCACTCCAATGGCAACAAATTGTCATCTCGATGCGGATAAGGACGGTAAACCTATTGATCAATCTAACTACCGTTCTATGATTGGCTCATTGCTTTATCTTACAGCATCTAGGCCCGATATCATGTTTAGTGTATGCTTGTGTGCTCGCTTTCAAGAGGCACCTAAAGAATCGCATAGGAAGGCGGTCTTTAGGATACTTAGGTATCTTAAGCATACCCCTAGTATGGGCTTGTGGTACCCTAAAGGTGCAAAATTCCACCTCTTGGGATACTCGGATTCGGATTTTGCCGGATGCCGCGTGGATCGCAAGAGTACCTCTGGTGGGTGCCACTTGCTTGGGCGTTCCCTAGTATCTTGGTCTAGCAAGAAGCAAAATTCCGTCGCCTTGTCCACGGCGGAAGCGAAATATATAGAGGCCAGTGCATGTTGTGCCCAAATTCTTTATATGAAACAAACCCTTTTGTACTTTGGTATTAAACTTGGTTGTGTGCCTCTCCTTTGTGACAATGAAAGTGCGGTTAAGATAGCCAAAAACCCCGTTCAGCACTCCCGCACTAAGCACATTGATATTCACCATCATTTCTTAAGGGATCATGAAGCTAAGGGAGACATCTCTTTGAGAGGTGTTAGGTCCGAAGAACAATTGGCGGATATCTTCACTAAACCACTTGATGAGAAAACTTTTTCTAGGCTAAGAAGTGAATTAAATGTGCTAGATTCAACGAACATCATGTAAGAATGCACTTCATATAGGTCTTGCCTAACTCTCAAAGGATAGGGGTGAGCAAGGGTTAGCTTGGGATGGAGGCTCCTTTGGGTTGTCCCAAGGTTTGGAGAGTAGCTCTCCCTGAAGAAGCCTTTGAAAGGTTCAAATTTGGCAAGATAGATTTATTTTATGTCTTGCATGATGCTTGCCATATAGCCTTGAAATTTCTTGCACTATAAAATGTTTGGCATTACATACGGTAGATTGTCACAAAGGGGAACCCACCTCATGAGAAAGAGACTTGTTTGAAATGCAATATCTCAACTCATATAAGGTGGAAAGAACAAAATGTTAGGTGCGTTAATGCCTAGAGGAACATGCTCTAAAGAGATAGAAGTCTTCATACTCTGCCTCACAAAGCATGGGCCTTACATTTTATTTGTATAATTTCCTCCTATTTTTCTCGATGTTCCATTTGCTTTAAGGCCTAGACAAGTTATTGGCATATTAGTATTTTTGAGGGGTAAGGGGTTGCCCAAAAAGTCCTGAGATATGTGTTTCTCTTTGCTTGCTTGTTTGGTCAAAGGACATATATGGGATGTTGCTGTTTTGTAGTCATCGGATTATCCGATGCCTAGGTCATACCATCATCAGATTAGTTGGCGTTCAAAAGCCAAGGGCCAGTTCAGTCAGTATCTCAAATGATCCGACGAGGTCACTCTGAAAAACATCGGTCCATCCGATGTTCACAATACTGGAGCTGTGCCAAATTCCACCGATGCTACTTCATCCCACATCGGACCATCCGGTGTCAACATTCCATTTTTGAATACCCTTACTGTGCCATTCGACCGATGATCCCATCCATCAACGTCGGTCCGTCCGGTGTCAACGGCATTTTTTTGAAAACCCTTACTGTGGCGTTCGACCGATGCATCTATTGTTCAACATCGGTCCATCCGGTGTTAAAATTTCGGCTAGGGTTTGGGACCCACTATTTAAACACCGTCCCGCCTCCGCTTTTCTCTCTCTTCCCAAACCCGACGCGCTCATCTCCGCCGCCGCCGATTCTCTCGCCCGAGCGCCACCGTCGCTGCACCACCGCCACCGTCGACTCCCGCCGCCGCCGCCTCCGGCCGCCCACCGCCTACGGTCGCCGCACCACCGCCACCGCCGCCCCACCATCTAGCCCTGTCGCTCCACCCAGCTGACGCCGCCGCTCCACCCAAGCGCCACCGCTGCTCTCCCTCATCACCACAGCACCCAAGCACCGCCTCCTCTTGTGCACATCGTCGCCGTGGTGCCTTCCCCCAAATGGTCGCGTCTCACCGCCGTTAGGGTTTTCGGCCGCGTCTGTCGTCGTTCCGTGCGCGTAACTTCGTCAACCTCACTCTCGCGCATCGCAATGGCTCGCGACAAGAAAAACAAGGGCAAGGCCATCGCGGAGACGGCCGCGAAGAAGCAAAAATTGTCGAAGGAGGAGAAGAAGGCGTTGATGGCCGCTCGCGCCGCCGAGGAGCATGAGCGTGGCCGAGGGGGATCACTGAGGATCCGTGGGGCTCATCCGAGACAGCCTCCTGTGATCGATGACTCCAAGGCCGAAGAAGAGTCGGTAGAGCCTCTCGTCCGCCGGCGCTCAGCCCGGACCCGTGGGGGTCATCCCGCGGCAGCTCCACGTCTGAGACCGACGGCTGCCAATCGTCGTGAGGACAGGGAGGCCCAGCGAGCCATCTATGAGATGGACACCACTGTCCATGTCGCTGAAGGAGTCCGGTTAACTGACTATCGGAGGATGAAGGCCAAGCAGCTCCGCAGACTCAAGTGGAGTGTGCTGCTTGAGGAGTGGTACCCGCAGCCCAGAGAGGCCCTGGTGGACAGTCGTTTCTGGACTGTGATGCAGGCGTCCCTCTACGAGAGCTACAGACGCTGATGCCACAAGTTGTTCCAGCACAACTTTCTGGATTGGCATCAGCCTTCCCTCGCAGCAGAGACGGAGATACGACCCTACTTTGAGAGGTACAGATTGCTGGTGCACCTGATGTCCTATGAGAGGTGTGCTTATGTGGAGGACTGGGTACGTGTGTTCTACGCTACCCTATACGTCTCTGAGGGCAGAAGATCAATTGATTTCATGTTCATGGGACAGCACTACCACCTGACGAGGCAGACACTGGCACAGCTGCTAGGCATGGACCTGCACGACACTTGCGTGCATGAGAGAGTATATGGTCAGGCAGACCCGCCGAGGAGGCCGCTCACTGGAGGAGTGGCACCAGCACTAGAGGAGATCCGTTCTTTGTTTGGTCCTACTTTCTCTCCTGACCAGCCGAGGGTACCGGCATTGCTGACTCCAGCTGCGCGCACAGTGCACCTTGCCTTGCGCCGCACGCTCTTGCCGAGGTCAGGTTACTTGGAGGGGTTCACCAGCCTACAGCAGACTCTCCTGTTCTACATCATGAACGGGATGGAGTTCGACATAGTGGACGTCCTCATATGCGAGATGGAGGATGTGATCACAGACGGAGTGGGCATGATGAGGCAGCTCGTATATGGACACTGGATCAGCTACCTGCTCACCATGATGGTCCCTGAGGAGTCCGCCGTGCATGACCACCTCACTGACAAGAGCGTCACACGGTTTAGCCACTACCGTGCTCCAGCTCTTGGAGACCGGCGCCTTGGCCGTCTAGTCGAGCGTCAGGTCAGGGCTTGGCTATCTGAGGAGGACTGGTCGGACCTGGAGAAGGAGGATGAGAGGCTAGCTGAGGCAGAGGCACAGGGTGAGGACTTGCAGCACATCTGGTCCGAGAGCGACACCGATGACAGTGTCGAGGAGTACTTTCCACCTCCACCCTCACCCAGGCAGCACGACGCGAAGGCTGGAGGCTCTACAGTGCCACCACCTACTCCACCTCCCGTCACTGAGGCACAGGTCTCCCAGACGTCAGAGCTCACATCACTTCTTCAGCAGATGGTTGAGCAGCAACGTCTGGACAGGCTTGCAGCTGAGCAGGCCCGAGCGGAGCAGGCCGCCCAACTTTTGGAGCTCCAGCAGCAGCAGCAGGAGATGCAGCGTCAGATCGCTCGTGAGAGGCAAGAGGACACTGACCGACTGATGGGGCTGATCAACCAGATGCATCAGCGCTCCCTCGACCAGCAGCAGCAGACGCAACAGGCGATGATGGGCATCCTGGGGTTGATCACCAACCTCTACACCCAGACCGGGATTGCGCTCCCGTCGCAGCTGCCAGGAGTTGCTCCACCACCACCAGTCCTGGCTCCAGATGCAGCTCTGGTGCTGTCTACGCCAGTTCCTTCCATCAGCATGTCTCCTCTACTGGCGCCAGGTGCTCCGATTCACTCCCCGCTGCCGGCCACGACCCTGTTCCAGCAGATGCCGGCCTCCATCGTCAGTGCCCCTGTTCCAGCAGCTCCTACACAGCAGGCACCGATGGTGGCTCCTACGGCTCCGGCAGCTACTTCCACCGCTACTCCAGGCAGCAGCTCCGACGACAGCGACGGTGACCAGTTCGTTATCGCGCCTAGTACTCAGGGTCCTTAGACACTCGGATCCCTTTTTGGTGTCTTGATGCCAAAGGGGGAGAAGAGTTAGAGGATTCAGGGGGAGGAGAGCTTAGAATCAGGGGGAGTGTCTTAGCCTTAGGGGGAGTTTATTGAGTACTTTTGCCATCTTTGTAATTTGATATTATCATTTTTGTAATTCAATGCTTTTGTGACTCATTTGGTGTTTATTAAGTACTCTTAAGTTATTAATCGATTGAGCTTATTTGGTGCCTATCTTATGATCACTTATTCACTTAAGTCATTCTGTGATTTTGAGCCTTCAAATTTTAAGTGTGATAATCTTGTATTCATTGCATATAATCTTAAGTTTCATTCTATCAAATTCATCACTATTGCGCTTTAATTGTTGTGTTGTCATCAATCACCAAAAAGGGGGAGATTGAAAGCATCTAGGCCCCCATGAGGTATGGTTTCGGTGATTAATGACAACCATTGGATTTTACTAATGAATTTGTGAATGCAAGGTCCCCATAATCACTCAATCAAATGAAATCAATATGTCATTGGTAACCCATATACAATCAATTTATGAGATCAAATCAATTATATGAAGACAAGAAGTGAAAGCTCTTATGTCAGAATCATTCAACTTTAAATTGACAACATTCAATGCTTAAAGATCATCAGAAATGCCTTTGCAACAAATATCAAAGAGGTCAATCGAGCAAGATACAAAGTCACTTAGAAACAACTCGAAGCAAACAAAATCAACTCACCGGATCAACCGATGGTTCCAGAAATATACACATCGGTCGAGTTGGTTCAGCTAAAGAAGAAGACCTCAGAACAAAGCACTCACCCGATCATTCGATGTGAATGGCTCATCTACATCGGTCCATCAGTACAGTTTGCAATATCATTGGACCAAGTGTAGCACCGAATCATCCGATGTACAGAGAATACACATCGGTCAATCACTCCAGTAAGCATCAAGTTTAAGAAAATTCTGGAGGAAGAGCCACCGGATCATCCGATGAGAAGACAGGATCAACATCGGTCTAACAACGGTCATATCTGACAAAATGACGTCAGCTAAAGCAAACTTGACCGATGATAACTAAAGGGGAGACATCGGATCATCCAGTGTTCACAGTAAAGTTCTGTCAGCCTACTTTTCCAATGGCTATTTCGGGGAGGCTGGCTATAAATACCCCCTAATCCTGTCATTTCGCCAAGTCTTGATCACCAGACACTATCAACACATCCACAAGCATTCAAGACCAAGAGCAATCACCTCCACATCATTTCGATCACTTATACACCAAGAGTTAGGCTAGAACTAGCTAGAGAGAGAGCTTGCGTGCCTCCATTTTGGGTGAGTGGACTCTCTAGGATAGTGAGAGAGCCTCAAGGGAGTGCCCTTGGTGTTTGTAACTGTGAGGAGACTTCCGGAGCTTGCCAAGGCGTTTGTGGAAGCCTGGAGGGTCGAAGTTGTACAAGGCTTGAGCTCCACCTTGCCGAAGATGGCAAACGGAGAGGAATAGTGAAGATCCCTCGTCTCGGTGACTTGGGTGTGGCAAAACCCTTTGGTGGGTGCCACAACGTGGATGTAGGAAGATCTTGACAATCTTGCCGAACCACGGGATAAATCCTCGTGTCTCCTCGGGAGTTTGCATCCTCCTCCTTCCTTTTACGTTTATGCGTTTTACATTCCGCAAAGCTCCTATTTACTTGAATGCATATATAGTTTGCGTAGGGAATTGGGTTTTTAGGAATTAAGTTTTATCGCTTAGATTTTTAAAGAAGCCCAATTCACCCCCCTCTTGGGCATTCGATCCTTACAATCGCGAGGGTCACTACAGCATCGTAGTGTCCGCGGTTTCCATCCAAACATCGCGGAAGTATTCTTAAGGAGGGGACTACCACACGTCACGAGCCCTTTACGCCTCCACTCACACTCGTGCTTAGGACCTTACTACTTCCTCGCATTCTCCAGCCTTTAGGCTTTGCACAACCATTCTTCCCCTGCTCCATTTTGTTGCAATTCAGTTGGGTCTCCCTGCCAGTAAGATTAAGAATGAGAAGGAGCTGAAGAAGGTCCGCGCCTACATGCGGTGGTCCCATGACTTCTTCAACGAAAAGATCTGCCCAGGCGAGCTTCCCTTCGAGAAGAAGAGTGCCAGCGATATGGTTTATTTCCAAGGATACGCCATGGTCAGCTTGCTTCCCCCCTTCTCGTCTTTCCTAATGACACTGCTGGAGTTCTATGGCATCCGATTGCAATTCCTCGGCCCCCATTCCCTTTTGCTGGTCGCTATCTTCGTTCACTTCTGCGAGATGTGGGTGGGGGTACGACCTAGCCTAGAGCTCTTCTGGTGTATCTTCGCCCTGCTGACCACCGGGAAGGGGAACGAGATGATCGGGCTGTACTACTTTGTGAAGCAGAAGAGGTGCCCCTTCATGTACTTGGAAACCTTTCCCTCCGACAAATGGGATGAATGGAAGGAGTGGGTGATCATCACCGTGGACAATCATGAGAAGCTGGACCTGCCAGAGAGCCTCCCTAATGTGGACACCGACCTCTGGAACGAGCTCCCGGAGCTGCTGGCGACGTACAAGCCCGTTGTGGCAAGGATTGAAGGCTGCGTTGCAGGTGGAGTGACCCCCCAGATGGTCTTTGGGAACTTCCTGAGGAACATATGGGATCCACTGAAGTTCAGGGAACAGTTTGCGTGGACGTTCACGCCATGTGGTGCTGAATCCCAGATGAGGGATGAAGCTCTGAAGGCTCTGTTGAAGAAATTCTAGAGCAAAACCAGCATCCCGCTCGACTCCCTGACGCCCCCCGAGTCCTTCCTGCCTTTGAACCTGGCTCCGAAGTTCCGTCAGGAGCTTCGAAAGTTGATGCCAATGCTACACGATATTGGAGTTGTGAAGAGGCGAGCTCCCTCCACGATCACTGTTCCTGGGGCCTCTGGGGGCCTGCCCCTGTTCCCCCAAGCCAGGGGGGTGAAGTCGCTAGCTCCGGTAAGGGCGAGGTGTCAGCAAAACCCTCCAGACGGAAGATGAAAATGGTGCGGGGCGACGGAGGCCATGTCGGGACCTCCGGAGTGTCAGCTCCTCCAGCTCAGGAACCTCCAAACGGGTTCCAGTTGCGGGGGGCCACCTCCCACTTCTGTGCCAAGCGCGGGGCCAAGCTCTGGGGGCCCCTCCCAGCCGAGCGACGCTTCGGTTAGGGAGGCGCCAGCCCAAGCCCCTGGGGGGCCGGGGGCTCCGACCACATCGGGTCCATCGGGCTTCAGCTCTGGCCCCGTTCTGAAGCGGCTTTGCTTCCGTGGCACCTGGAGCTTCCCAAGGTAAACGACTGAGTTCTT
Source organism: Tuctoria greenei (assembly GCA_036927565.1). Classification (NCBI taxonomy): domain Eukaryota; kingdom Viridiplantae; phylum Streptophyta; class Magnoliopsida; order Poales; family Poaceae; genus Tuctoria; species Tuctoria greenei. Next base: position 38,179,529 of record JAYESD010000008.1, read on the forward strand.
ACTTTGATTTTCTCTTTGGGTTAAAGTCACTCTCTGAACGTTTCTATCTTTGGTGTGCAGCACCTGCAAGAAGGGAGATAAAACTGCAACTCCAACGACAGCGCAGGGGGCTGAGCAAGTAGACGCTTCAGCTCCGGCTCTTGCGCTGGCCCGAGTGAACGTGGAGGCTCCGAGCGATACGAGGATGGCACCAACCGTAGATGCGGTTGCGCCAGCACCCAGGACCCCGGTCAACGACGCAGGGATGGCCGGAGTTCCAGCGTTGGGGCCAGCATCTTCTGAGGCTCCAGCGGGGATGCCAAGTGTCGACACAGCTCCGACGTCGGCGTCGACATAGGCTCTACCCCTCATGCTGGGAGCCACTGAAGGGTCGGCCCCCATGCTGCCTTCCAGAGAGGTTCTGGTACTTCAGCCGGACGTAACTGAGGGGTCAGCCCCCACGCCAGATGCGGTAGAGGTTATGATACTCCAGCCGGACGTAGCTGAGGGATCGGTCGCCACGCCAGATGCGGTAGAGGTTCTGGTACTCCGGCCGAATGTAGCTGAGGGGCCAGCCCCCACGCCAAATGCGGTAGAGGTCTCGACTCATGAGCTGGCCCACTAGACGGTAGCAGTTGAAGAGCCGGTCCCCCACCAGCTACTACAGAGGTTGCGGTGGCCGACCTGATGGTAGTCGAAGTGTCTGCCCTCGTGTCGGAGGTGTTTGAGGCTTCGATACCTCGGTCAGTGGCGTCCAGCGCACCAGCGCTCGGGCCGCAAGACGTGGAGGCTCTGGTTGAGCATTCTGCCTCTCCCCCGATGGAGGCTGGTCCGAGAGCGTCCATGGCTGCACCGGAGGGCCCAACAGAGACTGGCGCTACTCCAGTCAACCCTCCTCTAGGCACCACTGGGGCTGTAGGGCTTCTGGAGGGCACCCCAGGCGCCTCAAGCCCGCGGGTGCCCCTGCCTGCGAGGTGGGGCCCCTCCCAGATGACGGCGGGCATCCTGGAGGAGATGAAGGAAGAGGCGCCCGCATCAGGTCCGACGCCCATTCCCCTAGTACTGGCTATCGATAGCGCCCGCTCAAGTCTGCACCAGGTTGCATTTTCCTTTGACCACAACCTCAAGGCCCTGGAAGAAGAGCATATCGCCCTTGGTCATTGGCGCGATAGGCTCCGTCAACACGAAGACTGGATTGAGGGGGAGAAAGCCCGGCTGATCGATCAGGGCAAGCTGCTCAGCGAGAGGGAGGCTACCCTCAAAGCTCTTGATGTGAAGGCGCAAGAGATATATGAGGGAGCTGTGGAATGTAATAGGGCTGCGGACCATCGCCAAGGAGGTATGACTGTCTGACATGAGACTCTCCAGAAGCACCGTCAGGAGCTTGACAAGAGGGAGGACAAACTCTCCGAGATGCGGAAAGACTTAGGCCAGAGGGAGGAGGAGTTCTCCCAGAAGCTGTTAGCGGGTGAGTAGAGCTTGGCGGATCGCTGCAAGAAACTTGATGCGCGGTATAAGCTCGAGGAGGACAGGCTCTAGCAATGGGGACAAGACCTTACCAGACAAGAGGTCGACGTCTCTGTTAGGGAGTATAAGGTTCGGGGTCAGGAGGAAGACCTGGCAGAGCGGCGGAACCGTATCTACCTCACGAGTCGGAGCTCGCTGATCATGAGCGGTAGTTAGCCAAGAGCATTTAGCAGCATGACAAAGAGGCTGAGCGCCTTGCCAAGGAGGGTGCGGAACTGGCGGACACCAGAAGGGCGCTGGAGGAGTTGTAGGGCTTGAGATCGGCTGAGTCCCAGTGGGTGTGGGACTTCCTGGGACGAGCCGACGGAGCACTGTTGCCGTTTGCTTCAGCCCTGTACGTCCGGCCAACCCAGTGCCAGAGTTGGGTGAAGCTTTGTCGACTCTTAGCTCCGCTGGTGGCAAGCTCGATGTGGTGGGTGATGTCGTTGCGGACCAGCTGGAGACTGAGGGGAGTTCCTTGACCAAGACCATCGCCGAGTACGTGCTATCGGAGCCAGAACCCCCACTTTCCCCTGAGTCCGGCGATCGAAGGACCGATCGAGGAAGGGATGGATGCTTCTAGGGAGAGTGTTCAGGAGGCTACTCAAGCCGTAGCCTCAACTATTCGTAGTACCTAGGCCTTTCCTTCCTTGCTCCCGCCTGTATGCTTCCGGTTTTGTAATATGATCTTTCAATGAATGAAGTCCTCTTGACTTTTGTCTTTGATAATTTGTGTCTTGCCCCCTGGTAGATGTACGTAATTTTGATTGTGTATATGTACCAAGAAGAACTAACACTTGTTGCAAGGACATCGGAGGCAGGCCCCCTGGGGTTGTCGGAGCTTAAGAGCTTCGGTAACACCTATTGTCAACGTAGGACATCGACGCCGGCCCCCCTGGGGTTGTTGGAGATTAGGAGCTCCGGCGACACCCATTGCCCATGTAGGATATGTCACCGCCGGACCCCCTGGGGTTATCGGACCTCGAGAGCTCCGACAACACCCATCGTCCATGTAGGAGACATCACTGTCGGGCCCCCTGGGGTTGTCGGAGCTCGGGAGCTCCAGCGACACCCATTGCCAACATAGGACGTCGACGTTGGGCCCCCGAGCCCACTTCCGGTGAGGTAACCATTCATCATCGGTGGCACACAAGTGGCTTTACTAGAGTTACAACCTTAGGAGCCTGCACACATGACAGATAAAGGTAATTCCGCTCTCCAGTCATTTTTTTCCCTCGCTCTATTAGTGCCGTTGGTCTTACAATCCTTTACTGTCGTGGGGGACTTGAGTAACTCAGAGCGTCCGTACCCGGAACCCGGTACCCACTGCACGTGGGGGTGGGTTTGAAGGATCCGGACACTCAGCAAGTACCTTAAGTAACCAAGCAGCAACCAGACAGCAAAGCTCCCACCATTGCAGAGACGAGGGAAAAACTGACCGCACCCACGCTAGGTGATGAGCTAATGGTAAACGCGTGACGTCATTCATAAGAACTAAAGGTAATTTCAAATGAATAAAACACTTTAGGGTAGAGCAAACATCTTTTCATTATAACCTTCATAGGAGAGAACATACTTTATAGGAAGAACGACCCAACCTGGGTGACAAGAAGCTGAGTGTATCTTCTCAGGGTACCGGACCATGCCGAGCAAGGCGTACATACGGAGCTCATCTGCCTGGCCTTGGTTAACCCAAGTGATATATCTAGACACTATGCTCTCTTTATAATGAAAGAAAATAAAATGTCCTTCCATTGTGCTATGGATAAAACTTACAGAGGTGTTCAATATTCTATGGGTTGGGCACTGGCTGCCCATCCTCCGTAGCTAGAAGAATGCACCCGGGGTGACAAACTTCTGTTACCCGGAAGGGACCCTCCCAACCAGGGGAGATCTTGTTTGTTCCTTCACGGGAAAGTAGACGCTGCAGGACCAGGTCATTTACCTTCAGCTCCCTACTGCGCACGATCCGCTGATGGTAGCGCTGGAGCGCTTGCCTGTACCGTGCATTTCGGAGGGCTGCTCGTATGCGTCCCTCATCGACGAGGTCCATGTATTCACGCCTGAACTGGTCCTGTGTGGCTTCTTCGTACATCTAGACACGGGGGGAGCCCATGGTGATCTCTAGGGAAGGACGACCTCCGCCTCGTACACCAAGAAGTAGGGCGTTTCCCCCGTAGCCCGACTGGTTGATGTCCGGCTAGCCCACAATGCATATGGCAGCTCATCCACCCAGTTTGCACCATGCCTCTTAAGGCTTGAGTATCTACGAGTCTTGAGGCCCTTGAGAATCTCGGCTTTGCCCTTTCTACCTGCCCATTGCTCGCGGTGTGAGCAACAGAGGCATAACAAACTTGGATCCCAAGATCTTCGCAGTATTCTTGGAATGACGCGCTCGTGAATTGGGACCCATTATTAGTGATGATCCTGTTCGGGACCCCGAACCTGCAGACGATCGACTTGATGAACTTCATTGCTGGATGCTTGTTAATGGTGGTGACTGGGGTGGCTTCTGGACGTTTGGTGAACTTGTATATGGCGACGTAGAGGTACCAGAATCCTCCGACGGCTCTTGGGAAGGGTCCCAGGATGTCTAGCCCCCACACGGCGAATGGCCACGAGGGGGGATCATCTGCAGTGTTTGAGCTGGTGTGTGGATATGCTTGGCATGGAACTAGCACGCCTTGCATCTCTTGACCATCTCAGCGGCATCCTAGAGTGCTGTTGGCCAGTAGAAGCCATGCCGGAAGGCTTTGCTGACCAGCGTGCGGGCCAATGCGTGGTTCCCGCACTCACCTCCATGGATTTCTGCGAGCAAGTCGCAGCCTTCCTCCCAGGTAATGCATCGCAGTAGGATACCGTTAGCGCCACGCCGGTAGAGATCCCCCTCTACCAGCGTGTATCTCTTAGCCATCCGCACAATCCGTTCTGCCAGGGCATGTTCTTCGGGAAGGTAGTTGTCCTTCAAGTAGTCCTGGACCTCCGAGATCCATGCATCGGGACCTTCTTGAGCTTCTGGTTCTTGGGTGCCCGGCTGCTCGTAGCTGCCGGTGGTGCATAAGAACCTTGGCAGGCACCATGGTTGCAGGGCCGCTGGGATTGCTAGCTTCGAGGTGCTAGCTTCACCCCCTTCACCCGGCTCGGCAGCTCGGGCGGTTGGTCGCGATAACGTTCTTGCAAAGACTCCTTCAGGCACTGGTGCCTCTGTGGAGGCCTTCGTTGACAGGTCGTCTGCGACTGAGTTGTGACCTTGGGGCACATGGCACAGATCCACGACGTCAATGTCTTTCTCTAGTGAAAGCATCTAGGCCCCATGAGGTACGGTTTCGGTGATTAATGACAACCATTCGATATTACTAATGAATTTGTGAATGCAAGGTCTCAATAGCACTCAATCAAATAAAATCAAAATTACATTGGAGACCCATCTGAAATCAACAAATGAGATCAAAACGAATCATGTGAAGAACAAGAAGTGAAAGCTCTAACTTGACATCAATCAATGCTTGAAGACAATCAGAACAACACTTCGAACAAATGTCAAAGAGGTCACAAGTTCAAAATTCCAAAAAGAACAACTCAAAACAACTTGAAGTCAACAAGTTGAACACACCGGATCATCCGATGTACTTGGAGTTGACTGCATCGGTCAAATTGGTTCAACTGAAGAAGAAGACCTCAGACAAATACACTCACCGGATCATCCGATGTAAGTGGCTTAGTGCATCGGTCCATCATCACAGATTGCAACACCATTGGACCAAGTGAAGCACCGGATCATCCGATGTGCAGGTTTGTACACATCGGTCGATCACTCCAGGAAGCTTCAAGATCAAGCAGAATTCTGGAGGAAGAGCCACCGGATCATCCGATGAGAAGACAGTTCAACATCGGTCTAACAACGGTCATATCTGACATAGTGACATCAGCTAATTTGGCTTTGACCGATGATAACTGAAGGGGAGACATCGGATCATCCGGTGTTCGCAGACAAGTGATGTCAGCCTACTTTTCCAACGGCTATCTCGTGGAGGCTGGCTATTTATACCCCTTCAACCTGTCAAATCGACATGACTTGAAGCCCAGACATACTCTACACATCCTAGAGCATTCAAGCAAGAGAGCTACCACTTTCACATCAATTTCACATCAATTGTACACCAAGAGATAGGCTAGAACTAGCTAGAGATAGTGCTTGGGTGCCTCCACTCTAGGTGATTGGAGTCTCTAGCATAGTGAGAGCCACAAGGGAGTGTCCCTTGGTGTGTGTAACTTCCGGAGCTTGCCAAGTGGTTTGTGGAAGCCCGGAGGATCCCAAAAGTGTACAAGGCTTGAGCTCCACCTTGCCGAGGTTGGCGAACGGAGAAGAATAGTGAAGAAGCCCCTAGTCTCGGTGACTTGGGAGTGGCAAAACCCATCGGAGGGTGCCACAACGTGGACGTAGGAAGATCCTTGTGATCTTACCGAACCACGGGATAAACTCCGTGTCCTTTGAGCGTTTGCATCCCTCTTCCTTTACTCTTATGCAATCTCCATTCCGCAACTCTAATTTATATTGATTGCATAGTTTAAATTGCATAGGGAATTGGGCTTTAGGTTGTTAATCTTAAATTGCTTTAAAATTTGAAAGAAAGCCCAATTCACCCCCCCCCTCTTGGGCATTTCGATCCTTACAATTGGTATCAGAGCGAGGTTGCTCATTGGATCATTCTAGCTTCACCGCTAGAGAGCAAAAATGGCCAAGAATGGGGGTTCGGTTCCTACCTTCGAGGGCAAGAATTTTGCTTATTGGAAAGCACGCATGCGCGCTTACCTTGAGGCAATTTCTCCCGAAGTGTGGGAAGCGACCCATGTGGGGTTTGGCAACCATGAATATATTGGTGATCAACTAAAATGGGATGCTAAGGCTAGGAATGCTATTTATGAGTGCATTAGTCAAGATGTATTTGCTAGAATTGCAAGTAAGGAAAAAGCTTGTGAAATTTGGGCTTGCTTGATTGAGATCCATGAGGGTTCCTCTCGTGTCAAAGAGCTCAAATATCACTTGCTTAAATCCAAGTATGATGATTTTAAAATGCTTCCTCATGAAAATGTTAATCAAATGTTTTCTCGCTTAAATGTACTCATTGAGGAAATTAATGCTCTTGACATTGCTTCTCTTGGCAAGGGACTCATCAACCGCAAGATCCTCATGCTACTTCCCAAGCCCAAGTACAACATCATAAACTCAATGCTCCAAAAGGAGTCACTTGACAACATTGAGGTTTCGGAACTCATTGGAGAGATACATGCTCATGAGATGAGTGTGCTTGGAATGATGGAGGAGTCATCATCATCAAAGACCATTGCTCTCAAGGCCTCAACCAAGAAGACACATATCAAGAAAAAGAAAGTGATTGAGCCTAGCTCAAGTGAGGAAGAACAAGCTACAAGTGAAGATGATGATGACAATGAGCTTGCATTGATGATGAGGAAGTTTTCACGTCTCAACTCAAAGATTGCCAAGAAGGGATACTCGTTTGATCCCAAGAAGAAAGCCTTCTTGCCAAAGAGAGATGAAAACAAGACGTGCTACAATTGTGGCGATCAAGGCCACATATCATATGATTGTCCAAAACCGGACAAGAGGAAGGACAAGGGCAAGCATCGCAAACTAGAAGAGAGTGAGGATGATGAAGATGCAAAGCCCAAGCGCACCTTTGGAAAGAAGAAACTTGACAAAGGCAAGAAGACCAAGCTCTTTCCAAAGAAGAGAAGAGGACCTCAAAAGGTCTTCATGTGCGAAGCAAATGAGTGGGTCACCGATGAAGAAACAAGTGATGATAGTGAAGATGAGGAAGAAAACTTGGCAAACCTCGCTATCGTCAACAAGAATGACTCACCCCTTCCTCCACCGCCTATGTGCCTCATGGCGAAAGGTAACACAAAGGTATGTGATGACTCAAGTGATGATGAACTTTCTCCCGATGAACTAGCATCTATGATCAATGAATATCATGCCATTATCAAAAGGGAAAAGGCTAAGGTTAAGGCACTTGAGCTAACTCGCGCCAAGCTAGAGGGTGCCAACCTCGATTTGCAAGACAAGTATGTCACCATACTTAATGAGCATGAAACGCTCAAGTCACATGTCAAGCAAATCGAGGAGGAGAAGGCTCAAATCAAGCTTGAGTTCCATGAGCTTGACTTAGCTAACACGGCATTATTGGCTAAGCATAACGAGTTAGTTCAAGAGCATGAGACACTTAGTCTTTCCTATGAAGCAATGGAACTAAAATTGAATAACTTGAAGAAAGAAACTCTTGATGGCAAAACACCCGCTAGTTCACATGCCACTAACAATTTGCATAAGTCTTTGCCATTGAAAGCTAATAGGGAGAAGGAGCTAATGGACGAGATCGAAAGTCTCCGCACTAGTGTGGCTAGACTTTCCAAGGGAGAGGACAAGCACAAGGAGATCCTCTTCCAACAAGCTAAAGGCTTCAACAAGAGGGGACTTGGGACCTTCCCTACGCCCAACAAATGGAAGGTGCCCTCACCGGAGCTTAGGACAAGCTTCATCAAGGAAGTGGGATCCTATTGCCAACATTGTGAGGTCACCGGACATCACACTAGGGAGTGCCCTCTTCCCACTCGTCCTTCTCCAAAATTACCTCCTAGCTATTCATCTACTTTCAATGATTGTCACTATCTATTGAGCAAAGTAGGTGGAAAGGTGAAAGCGAAGTTCATTGGCAAAAACATCAAGGGCATGAAGGGGAAGCTCCCCAAGCAACTTTGGGTCCCAAAATCACTTGTATCACACATACAAGGACCTAAGTTGGCTTGGGTTCCTAAACTCAAAAACTAAATTCATGTGTGTAGGTGAACTACAAAGCCGGAGGAAAACATTGGGTACTCGATAGTGGGTGCACTCAACACATGACCGGCAATGATGGTATGTTCACCTCCATAGAAGACCCCGGCAATCATGAACAAGTCACCTTTGGTGATAACTCAAAGGGGAAGGTAATTGGTTTAGGTAAAATTGCAATTTCTAATGACTTGTCCATCTCGAATGTGCTTTACGTTAAGTCTCTTAGCTTTAATTTACTCTCTATTGCTCAACTTTGTGATCTTGGACTGACGTGCACATTTGACAAAGATGGTGTTGTGGTGACTAGCGTAGCTAGCAAAGAGCTAATATTCAAGGGCTTTAGGCATGGTCATCTATATTTGGTGGACTTCTCCAACAAGAGCGCAAGCCTAACCACTTGTCTTTTCACCAAGACAAGTTTGGGGTGGCTATGGCATCGGAGGATTGCTCACATAGGAATGAGCAAGCTCAAGAAGTCCTTCAAGCTAGGGATGGTGACCGGCGTAAAGGACGTGACGTTTGAAAAGAACAAGCTATGTAGCGCATGTCAAGCCGGGAAGCAAGTGGCTTCGCACCATCCGATGAAGACAATGGTGTCTACCTCCAAGCCGCTCGAACTACTTCACATGGATCTCTTCGGACCGTCCACCTTCCAAAGCCTTGGCGGTAATCTCTATTGTCTCGTTATTGTTGATGATTACTCTCGCTATGCTTGGACTCTGTTTTTAGGTGACAAGGGTGAAACTCCGGAAGTCTTCAAGACCTTTGCAAAACGAGCTCAACGGGAATTCCAACTTCCCATCATCAAGGTCCGGAGTGACAACGGCACCGAGTTCAAGAATTACAATATTGGGGAGTGGTGTGACCGTGAAGGAGTCAAGCACGAATTTTCGGCTACATACACCCCTCAACAAAACGGTGTTGTTGAGAGAAAGAACAAGACACTAATCACCCTCGCGAGAGCCATGCTTGATGATTATGGGACGTCGGAGAAGTTTTGGGCGGAAGCGATCAACACGGCATGCCATGCCGCAAATAGAGTCTACCTTCATCGACTTCTCCAAAAGACTCCCTACGAGCTCCTCATTGGGAGAAAGCCCAACATCTCCTACTTCCGGGTCTTCGGATGCAAGTGTTACATCTACCGCAAGAAAAGACTTGGTAAGTTTGAAAGAAGGTGCGATGTTGGTATTTTCCTTGGTTATGCGTCAAACTCAAAGGCATATCGAGTATTCAACCAAACCTCCGGGTTAGTTGAAGAAAGTTGTGACGTTGAGTTTGATGAGACTAATGGCTCCCAAGAGGAGAGTTTTGGTCATGATGATATAGATGATGAGCCTCTACGAGAAGCTATGAAGAATATGACCATAGGAGACATCAAGCCCAAAGTTGAGGAGAGCCATGATCAAGGGGGAGCTTCAAGTCCGAACATCAACACCTCCATGGCGCCTCAAGTGGATGAAGAAGAAGACAAAGATGATCCATTGCCTATGCAAGACCAACAAGCCACACAACACCAAGTAGAAGATGAAGTCCAAGATGAAGTCCAACCACAAGACGAGCAAGATGCTTCACCATCACCAAGTGACTCACAACCATTGATGAGACATGGGCGCATCTCCAAGGCACATCCAATGCATCAAATCATTGGAAGTCCTTCACGGGGAGTAAGTACTCGTTCACGTCATGTTGCATCTTTTTGTGAGCACTACTCTTTTGTGTCGTGTGTAGAACCCAAAAGCATTGAGGAAGCTCTCCAAGACTCAAATTGGGTGATGGCTATGCAAGAGGAACTCAACAACTTCACCCGCAATGAAGTTTGGGTGTTGGAGGAGAGACCCAAGGACAAGAATGTGATTGGAACCAAGTGGGTCTACCGCAACAAGCAAGATGAGAATGGCGTGGTGGTCCGCAACAAAGCTAGGCTTGTGGCGAAGGGATTTGCTCAAGTTGAAGGTTTGGATTTTGGGGAGACATTCGCCCCGGTAGCACGGTTAGAAGCTATCCGCATACTCCTTGCTTTTGCTTCTCATCATAATATCATGCTTTATCAAATGGATGTTAAAAGTGCATTTCTCAATGGCTATATTAATGAACTTGTGTTTGTTGAGCAACCTCCCGGGTTTGAGGACCCAAGAAACCCTAACCATGTCTATAGGCTAAACAAAGCACTCTATGGACTCAAGCAAGCTCCAAGGGCATGGTACGAGCGCTTAAGGGACTTCCTCGTCATGCAAGGTTTCAAGATTGGGAGGGTGGACACTACACTCTTCACCAAGGACATCGACGGAGACTTATTTCTTTGTCAAATTTATGTCGATGATATTATTTTTGGCTCAACTAACAAAGCTCTTAGCCATGAGTTTGGCAAAATGATGTCTAGGGAATTCGAGATGTCGATGATTGGAGAGCTCAACTTCTTCCTAGGATTTCAAATCAAGCAACTTCAAGAGGGGACCTTCATCCATCAAAAGAAGTACACTAAGGACCTCTTGAAGAAATTTGAGATGGGAGATTGTAGCTCAAGAAGCACTCCAATGGCGACAAATTGTCATCTCGACGCGGACATGGACGGTAAATCTATTGATCAATCTCATTACCGTTCCATGATTGGTTCATTGCTATATCTTACCGCATCTAGGCCCGATATTATGTTTAGTGTGTGCTTGTGTGCTCGCTTTCAAGCGGCACCTAAAGAATCGCACAAGAAGGCCGTCTTTAGGATACTTCGGTATCTCAAGCATACCCCAAGTGTAGGTTTGTGGTACCCCAAGAACGCTAGTTTTCATCTCTTAGGTTACTCGGATTCGGACTTTGCCGGATGCCGTGTTGACCGCAAGAGTACCTCCGGGGGTTGCCACTTACTTGGGCGTTCCCTAGTTTCTTGGTCGAGCAAGAAGCAAAATTCCGTGGCTTTGTCCACCGCGGAGGCGGAGTATATAGCGGCTGGTGCATGTTGTGCCCAAATCCTATATATGAAGCAAACCCTCTTGGACTTTGGAATTAAGTTTGGTTGTGTGCCTCTCCTTTGTGACAATGAAAGTGCGGTTAAGATAGCTAGAAACCCCGTTCAACACTCCCGCACTAAGCACATTGATATTCGCCATCACTTCTTGCGTGATCATGAGGCTAAAGGAGACATCTCTTTGCAAGGTGTTAGATCCGAAGAACAATTGGCAGATATCTTCACGAAACCACTTGATGAGAAAACCTTTTCTAGACTTAGAAGTGAATTAAATGTGCTAGATGCATCTAACGTCATGTAAGTTGCCATGGTCATGTAAGGTTGCATATCATATAGGTCTTGTCTAACTCCCAAAGGATAGGGGTGAGCTAGAAATAGTTTTCCCTGAGGAAGCCTTTGGAAGGTTTAAACTTGGCAAGATAGATTTATTTTATGCCTTGCATGATCCCTGCCATATAAACTTGCACTCATTTAATGTCTTGCACTATAATTTGTTTGGCATTGCATACGGTAGAATTGTCACAAAGGGGAACCCACATCATGAGAAGGAGACTTGTTTGAAATGCAATATCTCAACTCATATGATGTGGAAAGAGCAAAATTCTAAAGGAACACGCTTTAATGAGATAGAAGTTTTCATACTCTACCTCACAAAGCATGGGCCTTACATTTTATTTGGATATTTTTCCTCTATTTTTCTCGGTGTTCCATTTGCATTAAGGCCTAGCCAAGCTATTGGCATATTAGCTTTTTGAGGGGTAAGGGGTTGCCCAAAAAGTCCTAAGACATGTGTTTTCTTCTCAATTGCTTGTTCGGTCAAAGGACATATATGGGATGTTTTAGTTCTGTTGTCATCGGATTATCCGATGCCTTTGTCTAACCCTCATCGGTCCAATAAGTGTTCATTCTTCAAAGCCAATTTCAGTCAGAACCTCAAAATGATCCGACGAGTTCATCCTGAAAAACATCGGTCCATCCGATGTTCACTCTTCTGGAGCTGTGATCAATTCCACCGATGTTTACCTCTCCCCTACGTCGGATCATCCAGTGTCAACTTCACTCGGCTGAACACCCCTACTGTGCCTTTCGACCGATGTCCCAAACCCTAAACGTCGGTCCATCCGATGTCAACAGCAATTCTTGAATATCCTTACTGTAGCATTTGACCGACGTGCAACGTACTTATCATCGGACCATCCGGTGTTTTAAAAACGGTTAGGGTTTGGGCCCCACTATTTAATCGCCCGCGCCGCCGCCACCTTCTCTCTCCCCGACCCTTCGCGCCCCCGTGCTCACGTCGCCGCCTCTCCGTCGCCTACAGCGCCGCCGCCGGCCGCCGCCGCCGCCCGCAGCGCCGCCGCCCAGCGCCGCCGCCCGCAGCGCCGCCGCCCAGCGCCGCCTCCACCCGCAGCACCGCCGCCGCTGCCTCCCCACGCGCCATCGCCGCCCGTGCTCGCGCACCTCCATCGCCAGCCGCCGCCGCCGCCGCCCTAGGCACCGCCGCCGCCGTGCTCCACCAGCACCCAAGCACTCCACGCTTCTCTCCCTCCGTCGAAGCACCTCCACCCAAGCAACGCCATCTCCGGTCACCTCCTCGCTAGAGTTTCTCGGCCCGATTGATCATCGTCGCTAAGGTGAGCCCCGTGCCATGCGACATATCTCATTTGCTTCTCTCGTCGTTCTTTCGTCATCGTCGCCTAACCCTAGCTCTCCGTCGACTAGATGGGTCGCGACAGGAAGAACAAAGGAAAGGCCATTGTGGAGCCCGCCGCGAAGAAGAAGAAGCTATCCAAGGACGAGAAGAAGGCCTTGATGGCCGCTCGCGCCGCCGAGGAGCGTGAGCGCGGCCGTGGGGGTTCCTTGAGGATCCGCGAGACCCGACCGAGGCCGCCTCCCGTGGTCGACGACTCCGACGTCGAAGAGGAGCCGGTCGCGCCCCTCGTCCGCCGGCGCTCAGCCCGGACACGTGGGGGTCACGCCGAGGCTCCTCCTCGACCAAGACCGACGGCTGCCGACCGTCGTGAGGACAGGGAGGCTGAGAGGGACATCCATGAGATGGACACGGCCGTCCTGGTCCGTGAAGGAGTCCGTCTTGTGGATTACAGAAAGATGAAGGCGAAGCAACTACGGAAGCTCAGATGGAGTGTACTGCTTGAGGAATGGTACCCACAGCCCCGAGAGCTTCTTGTGGATAGTCGGTTCTGGACGGTCACGCAGGCGTCTCTCTACGAGACTTACAGACGCCGTGGCCACAAGCTCTTTCAGCACAACCACTTGGACTGGAGGCAGCTTGCAGTGGCCGCGGAGACTGATGTCCGCCCCTTCTTTGAGAGATACAGAGGGTTGGTGGATCTACTGGACTATGAGAGGAGTGCCTATGTGGAAGAATGGGTCCGTGTCTTCTACGCGACCCTGTACATCTCGGAAGGCAGGCGGTCCATTGCTTTCATGTTCAATGGCCAGTACTACCACCTCACGAGGCAGACCTTGGGGCACATTCTTGGTTTGGAGCTGCACGACACCAGCATACATGAGAAGGTCTATGGGCAGGCAGATCCACCAAGGAGGCCACTTACTGGAGGGGTAGCTCCACAGCTAGACGAGATCCGCTCCCTGTTTGGCTCCTCCTTCTCTCCGGACCAGCCGAGAGTCCCAGCCCTCCTGACTCCAGCTGCGCGCATTGTGCACCTCGCCTTGCGCCGCACGCTCCTGCCGAGGTCAGGGTACTTGGAGGGGTTCACGAGTCTCCAGCAGATCCTCTTGTTCTACATAATGAACGGGATGGATTTCGATATCATAGACATACTTCTCTGCGAGATGGAGGACGTAATCACTGATGGGGTTGGGATGATGAGACAGATGGTCTATGGGCACTGGATCAGTTTTATTTGCTCTATGGTAGTGCCAGAGGGGCACTCAGCACAGGCCCGGCTTGCAGACGAGAGCGTGACCCGCTTCGGTCACTACCGTGCGTCCGCTCCTGGAGACCGCCGTCTTGGCCGTCCAGTTGAGCGCCAGGTCCGGGCCCGCTTGACTGAGGAAGACTGGTCCGACCTAGAGCGGGAGGACGAGAGACTTGCTGAGGCTGAGGCTCAGGGGGAGGACCTGCAGCATATCTGGTCTGAGAGCGACACCGACGACAGTGTCGAGGAGTACTTCCCTCCCCCTCCACCTTCACCGAGGCCGCACGACGCCGAGGCAGGAGGATCAGCTGCTCCGCCACCGACACCACCTCCTGTGTCCGAGGCGCAGGTGACGCAGCCGTCTGAGCTGACGTCGCTTCTCCAGCAGATGATCGAGCAGCAGCGCCAGGACAGGCTCGCTGCTGAGCAGGCCAGGGCAGAGCAGGCTGCTCACTTGGCACAGCTGCAGAGGCAGCAGCAGGAGCTCCAGCTTGAGATCGCCCGTCAGAGGCGAGAGGATACGGACAGGTTCACCAACCTGGTAGATCAGATGCACCGCCGTACCCTCGACCAGCAGGAGCAGACCCAGCAGGCCATGATGGGGATCCTAGGGTTGATCACCAACCTATACACTCAGACCGGGATCGCCCTTCCTTCACAGCAGCCTGGACTGGGGCTGGCTCCAGGTGTCGCTCAGGTGCCTACTACTCCTATCCCTTCGATCAGTATGTCACCTCTTCTGGCACCTAGCGCACCGATTCACTCACCACTGCCGGCGACGACCTTGTTCCAGCAGACACCGGCGTCCGTGGTGAGCGCTCCACTTCCTCCAGCTCCTCCAGCACCTTCGGTCCCTGCTTCCTCTCCTCCAGCACCGGCAGCGGACCCTCCAGTTTCCACCGCTCCGGCAGCCCCTTCGACCGGCGACTCCAGCTCCGACGACTGCGACGGTGCCCAGTTCGTCCTCGCGCCTAGCTCTCAGGGTCAGTAGGCGTTCTGATCCCTTTTTGGTGTCTTGATGCCAAAGGGGGAGAAGGTGTAGGAGAGTCAGGGGGAGTAGTAGTTTCAGGGGGAGTGTGAGTGCGTGATTGCGTGGTTATCCTTTGTATCTTTATTTCCATGCTTTGTATTCATACTCTTTTGTAATTTTAAATAAGCACTCCTTCACTTGTCTCATTTGCTTATGATTTTAATCGATTGAGCTTTTCACACCATAATTTTCATTTGCGTTTTACAAGCTTAATGTGTCTTATCTTGTATTCATTGCATATCTACTTGAACACTATCATCAAATTCATTATTATTGTGCTTTAAATTTTTGTGTTGTCATCAATCACCAAAAAGGGGGAGATTGAAAGCATCTAGGCCCCATGAGGTACGGTTTCGGTGATTAATGACAACCATTCGATATTACTAATGAATTTGTGAATGCAAGGTCTCAATAGCACTCAATCAAATAAAATCAAAATTACATTGGAGACCCATCTGAAATCAACAAATGAGATCAAAACGAATCATGTGAAGAACAAGAAGTGAAAGCTCTAACTTGACATCAATCAATGCTTGAAGACAATCAGAACAACACTTCGAACAAATGTCAAAGAGGTCACAAGTTCAAAATTCCAAAAAGAACAACTCAAAACAACTTGAAGTCAACAAGTTGAACACACCGGATCATCCGATGTACTTGGAGTTGACTGCATCGGTCAAATTGGTTCAACTGAAGAAGAAGACCTCAGACAAATACACTCACCGGATCATCCGATGTAAGTGGCTTAGTGCATCGGTCCATCATCACAGATTGCAACACCATTGGACCAAGTGAAGCACCGGATCATCCGATGTGCAGGTTTGTACACATCGGTCGATCACTCCAGGAAGCTTCAAGATCAAGCAGAATTCTGGAGGAAGAGCCACCGGATCATCCGATGAGAAGACAGTTCAACATCGGTCTAACAACGGTCATATCTGACATAGTGACATCAGCTAATTTGGCTTTGACCGATGATAACTGAAGGGGAGACATCGGATCATCCGGTGTTCGCAGACAAGTGATGTCAGCCTACTTTTCCAACGGCTATCTCGTGGAGGCTGGCTATTTATACCCCTTCAACCTGTCAAATCGACATGACTTGAAGCCCAGACATACTCTACACATCCTAGAGCATTCAAGCAAGAGAGCTACCACTTTCACATCAATTTCACATCAATTGTACACCAAGAGATAGGCTAGAACTAGCTAGAGATAGTGCTTGGGTGCCTCCACTCTAGGTGATTGGAGTCTCTAGCATAGTGAGAGCCACAAGGGAGTGTCCCTTGGTGTGTGTAACTTCCGGAGCTTGCCAAGTGGTTTGTGGAAGCCCGGAGGATCCCAAAAGTGTACAAGGCTTGAGCTCCACCTTGCCGAGGTTGGCGAACGGAGAAGAATAGTGAAGAAGCCCCTAGTCTCGGTGACTTGGGAGTGGCAAAACCCATCGGAGGGTGCCACAACGTGGACGTAGGAAGATCCTTGTGATCTTACCGAACCACGGGATAAACTCCGTGTCCTTTGAGCGTTTGCATCCCTCTTCCTTTACTCTTATGCAATCTCCATTCCGCAACTCTAATTTATATTGATTGCATAGTTTAAATTGCATAGGGAATTGGGCTTTAGGTTGTTAATCTTAAATTGCTTTAAAATTTGAAAGAAAGCCCAATTCACCCCCCCCTCTTGGGCATTTCGATCCTTACATCTAGCTTCCTGACGTGTAGCAAGTATGCTGTCAGTTGGGGGTCATTGCAACTGCACTACCCCTTGACCTGCTTGACAATTAGCCGGGAATCACCTTTGGCAAGGTGCTGGCAGACATTGAGGTTCAACGCTGTCTTCAGCCCGAAGATAAGGGCTTCATACTTTGCCATGTTGTTGGTGTCTTTGAAGCCAAGACGCACCATATATTTGAATTGCTCCCCTATCGAGGCTATGAGCATCACTCCAGCCCTGGCACCCTATTTCCGCGCAAAACCATTGAAGTAAAGTGTCCAGGGGGTCTCAGTGAAGACTGGTGCGCTGGACACTGCCTCTCCGCTATCCGAGCCTTCTGGGTTGCTAGGTGATGGAGTCCACTCGGCCAAGAAATCCGCCAGCGCCTGACTTTTGACCGTGTGCTGAGGAAGGAACTCAATCTCAAACTCTGCTAGCTCGGCTTCCCACTTAGCAATGTTGCCGATAGAATTAGGGTTGTGGAGCACCGTTCTCAGTGGGAAGGAGGTGACAACCGAGATCTTGTGGCCCTGTAAATAGTGTCGGAGCTTCCTCGATGCTATCAACACGGCGTACAACAGCTTGTGTATCTCTAGATACCTTGTGTTCGCTTCATGGAGGACTTTGCTGATGTAGTAGACTGGCCTTTGAATGGTCCGAACTCTGTGTGAGAGGTCCGGTGCCCCTCACAGCGGGTCCAGGTCCTGGGGCTCCTGGCTCCCAGGATCCACATCATCCTCCGGGGGTTGGGACCCGAGGGTTTCCTGGTTTCAAGAGTTGCCCAGGGAAAGATCCATGGCCTGGTCCAAGGTCTGAGGCTTAGCGCTTGTGTCGTGAGCTCCTTCCCTTGCATGTTGCTGCTATGGTTCCGATCGCTCAGCGACCAAGACCATACTAACCACTTCGGCTGTTGTGGTAATATACAACAGCAAGGGCTCGCCGGGCTCCGGCGCCACCATAACGGGGAGGGACGTCAGGTGCCTTTTGAGCTCCTGAAATGCCGTTTCCGCCTCTTCGGTCCACGCAAAGGGGCCTGATTTCCGCATAATCTTGAAGAAGGGGAGCGCCCGCTCTGCGAGTTTTGAGATGAACAGAGGGCCGCTAGACACCCTTCGAGCTTCTGCACATCCTTGATGCGAGCCGGAGGTCGCATCAGCTCTATCACCTTAATCTTCTCGGGATTAGCTTTGATTCCACGGTGAGAGACCAGGAATCCAAGCAACTTCCCAGAAGAGACCCCGAAGACACACTTTTCGGGGTTCAGCATCGTGCGCATGATGCGTAGCCTGCTGAAGACTTGCGCTAAGCTGTCCAGAAAAGATGCGCGGTTTTTTATTTTACCACGATGTCATCGACATACACTTCTATTAGATCTCTCATGAGGTCCCCAAACGTTTTATGCATTGCTCGTACAAAAGTGGGGAGAGCATTCTTAAGACCATAAGGCATGGAGACATAACAATACAGACTATCTACTGTTACAAAGCAGTGTGTTCTTCATCATCTCTAGACATAGGTATTTGGTGGAAACTGGAATACGCGTCTAGGAAACACAACAGATCACAGCCCGATGTAGAGTCTACAATTTGATCTATCCGGGTGAGTGGGAATGGATCCTTTAAACATGTCTTATTTAGGTTGGTGTAGTCGATGCACATCCGAAGCTTCCTGCCAGCCTTGGAGACGACAACAGGATTACCCAACCACCGAGGGTGGTGGACGTCCCGGATAAAGCCAGCAGCGAGCAACTTCTTAATCTCCTCTCGAATGAAGTTTTGGCGCTCGATGGATTGCTTTCGGGGCTTCTGTTGTACTGGGCAGGCGTCGGGGTTGATCTTGAGATGATGCTCAATCACCTCCCTGGGGATCCAGGGCATCTGCGATGGTTTCCAGGCAAATACATCAACATTGTCCCGGAGGAAGATGACGAGCGTGAGTTCCTATTTGCTGTCCAGGTTACCCACTATGCGGGTCGCCTAGGCAGCTTTGGAGCCAATTCTGACGACTTTGACTGGGACGTCGTCTTTGATGGGTAGCACACGCGGAGCTACGGTGGAGGTCCACTGAGATGGGCCTTGGCTTGTCCGACACTCCCTTGTACCATCAAGGCTCAGCGCCTGCCCTGCCACAGGTGCTTGGAGCTACTCCAAGGCCGACACCGCCACAGTGTTGTCTCCCCGGACCTTGAGGACTCCAGATGGCGTCGGCATCTTTAAGACCAGATAGACGTAGTGAGCTACGGCCATGAACTGGTATAGCGTCGGCCTTACGATGATGGCGTTGAAGGGAAAACCGACGTCCGCCACATCGAACAGAACACTCTTCGTGCGGTAGTTCTATGGAATGCCAAAGGTTACCGGGAGGTGGATGCTACCACTGGGAACGATTTGCCCTGGGATCACGCCTGAGAACAGGCTCGAAGGAGTGAGCCGGGACATAGGTATCTACAACTTCCAGAAGGCTGTAGTTGAGATGAGGTTGAGGCCTGCACCGCCATCGATTAGCGCATAATGAAGCTTCACGTTGGCAATGGTTGGTGCCACGAGCAGTGGGAGCACCCCAGCCCCTGCCATGTTTTTTGGGCAGTCCAAGGCGTCGAAGCCAATTGCAATGCCCATCCACTTGTTGTGGGGGGCCGGACTTGGCGCTGGGTCCACCGCGGCCACAGCCTGTCGCATGACTTTTACTGCGTTCCGAGACGCGGGGTCCGTGGCTCCCCAGTAGATGACATAGAGGAGCTTTCGACGCTCCTGGTCATTGCTGGTGTCCGAGTTAGCACTCGTGAAGACTGCTTTCACTGCCCTGTGTGGCTCCTGGTACACCATGTCCTCGTCTTTGTCCTCCACGAGATCAAGCTTTTGCTTACCCTCCCTCTGGAGGGGAGGCTTGCTCTCTTGGCGCTGCTGCTTCTGCCTGTGGTCGCAGTAACGCTTCACGAGCTTGTTGACTTCCCGGCACTCACTTGCACTGTGACCATTGGTCCGGTGCACCGGGCACTTGAAGTCAGCGTCGTCACCTTCAGGTGACTGGCGTGGGCGCTTGTCTTGGCGCGAGCTCCGGGCTCTTCCAGATGCCGCATCTGCCACCATGGGAGCCCCGGGCCTTGGCTTACTCCTGTCGCCGCCCCTGTTCTTTTTCTTCCTACCACCACTCCTCGTAGTGGCTTCCGCTTTGGACTGTGAGGGCTCCCCACTCTCTGAGGAGGGCTGAGCGTGCCAGTTACAACCTTTCGCAGCCTTGGCGCATCTGTCTGCCAAGGCAAACAGCTCGGAGACATTGCACACATCATGCGTGGTGAGTTTCTCGAGCATCTTCTTGTCCCTCACACCCTGTCTAAATGCAACTATGATAGATGCATTCGAGATGTGGGGGATGGTGTTCCGTACCTGGGAGAATCACTAGATGAACGTTCGCAGCGACTCTCCCGAGCGCTATCTAACAGTGTGGAGGTTGAGCTCCGTGCCAGGGCGCTCGTACGAGCTTCCGAAGTTCGCCACGAACTGCCGGCATAGCTCCTCCCAGGAGGTGATGGATCCCTAGGGGAGGTTCATGAGCCATGACCGGGATGGGACGACCAGGACTACCGGGAAGTAATTGACCATGATGACCTCACCCCTGCAGCTTGGATTGAAGTGGAGTGGATCTGCAGGAACTCACTCGGGTTGATGCTTCCATCATACTTCTCCAGTGTGTGCGGCCGGAACTTGTGCGGCCACAACACCCTCCGTAGGTGCGGAGCTAAAGCTGCACACCCTCCACCTGTGGTTGCGGGCAGCAGGCTTGGTGATGCGTGACCTTGATGACCAGGCGGCACTGCGTATGCCTGGTGTTGAGGTGTGGGAGCAGGCGCTTGGTGCGGCGGAGGCACACCATACTACTGGGGTGGGGGAGGCGCAATGTACGCCTAGTGTGGAGGAGGCACCACGTACGCATGGTGCTGTGCGGGAGGTGCCACATACACCTGACGTGGCGGGAGAGCGTCATGCACCTGGGGTCCAGGACCTGGCAGGCTGTAGTCAGCTTCAAGATTGCGGTGCCGCTCCCGTTGTCGTTCGATGATGACTCGACAGTCCTCACCAGCCCTGCGGTGCTGCAACTCAGCCCGTAGGTCTGCCGTCGAAAGCCTTGTTGAGCGGCTATCAGCGGTCTGCCGGTCGACAGTAGGCGTGCGCGACAGTGAAAAAAATGTTGTTGCCGCTCGCCTCCCGCCTTGCAGAGTCGCTTGGAGTGCAGCAACGACCAGATGGTCGACGTCATTTATGTACTGCTGGGTTGCCCCCTGCGGGGCACCTGCCATTGGTGCGTTGTGGAGTAGCGCACGCGCGGCTAGGAGTGCACTTTCTGGGCTTGCCGCTGCTAGTGTCATAGCAGCTATCACAGTAGGAGTCCGCCGTGTCGTGTTGTGCGGGCCTGCAGTCGGTGGAGTAACTGCACGGCGACACGATGGTCCAGATCTTCCTGCCCTGGAGCGGGACCCAGCTCTGGGGTGGGATGAAGCTTGGTCCTCACCCGCCGCCTGCTGGCGGGGCTGTGGCCTGGAGGAACTAGCATTGGAAGCGGGCATTCACCATGCTGCTGGTGAAGATCCTTGCAGGAGAAAAGCCCCCTACCTGGCGCACCAAATGTCGAGGTGTCTAATTGTCACCTCCCCCGGACCTGCTCGGAAGCAGCCCGCGGAGGTTCGATGTATTTTTTTTTTTGGGGGGGGGGGGGGTAGTCCTAGCAAGATCGAGCGCAGTGAACGATGAACGCAAGGTATTTACGTGGTTCGGGCTGCTTGGGTGTAATACCCTACTCCATGGTGGTTTGTTTGTTGTATTGCTCGAGCGTGTATCTGGGTCTGAGCCAAGATGATCTAAGTCGGTGGCTGCTCGATCCTTTTATAGTCCAAGGTCGAACAGCTTACAAGTGGGGCCCGGTGCCCGACAGGTGGCCCCGGGAGTACCAAATCCATTCTAAGATCTGGGAGTAAATGCTATCTCCTGACAATGACTTTAATTTGCCCCCTGGCCATGCCCTGCTGCAGGGCTACACATAGCCCCTCATCATGGTTGGCCGCGTCCCGTCTGTCTTGTCGCGGCCTCTCATTCGTCCGTCGTACGTAGTAGTTCGGTGCCAACATGTTATCAGAGACTGGGTACAGGCCTCTTGACTTACGAATGCACACCATTGCTCACCTAGGGAAGGCGCAAGTGTTTACTCCTTGGACACGGTGGACGTGCCTTACCTTACTCCTCCATCCTTCCAGCCTCCGGTAGCCATCAACCAAGCGGCTGGGACTGGGTCCACCTCCACAGGAAGGCCTATGTTAGACGCCGTAGGACACACAACAGCTCCGGACCCCTCCTCATCGGGAAGGCGGGTCCGAAGCTTGCAGGGCACGTGGCAGCGTTGGACCCTCCTCACCGGGGAGGCGAGTCCGGGGCCTCGCGACACGTGACTGCGCTGGTCCTCTCCTCATCGGGGAGGCGTATCTGGAGCTGCGGGACACGTGGCGGTGCCGGACCTTCTCCCAGTGGGGAGGTAGGTCTAGAACTGCAGGTCTGGAGCTACGGGAGACGTGGTTGTGCCTGCTGCGTTCCCAATGGAGAGGTCCGGCCTGGAGCTGCGACGTGCGCGGGACCTCTGGGCCTCCTCTTTGTGTGGAGGCTGATCCGGAGGTACCGAACCCGTGACGGGGTTAGGCCTATCCTCAGCGGAGAGGTTAGCCCAGAGGCCTCGCGGCACATGGCTTACGCTGAGGCCTGCCTCCATGTTAGGTGGGGCCCCGCTCGTCCTCTTCCCTGTATCTATGGGTACCCGGTCCGCCAAGTACCGACAACCGCTGTCGACCCTGACCCCGCACTCGACCTCGACCTTCATCATCAAAGAGTTGAGCATGTCGGAGCATGCCGCCTTGTCCCCTGGCCCCGAAGCACGCCGCCGCCTTAACCCCGACCTCGGTAATCGGTATGAGCACGTTGCCGCCTTTACATAAGTGGATATGTTCTCCCTGTTGGTGTCCTCGAACACATTCATCTTCCTTGTTTATGTCCAATGCAAAAGTTATTTATTTGTTTTGACTATTAGTGTATATTATGTATTCTAATTCGCAAACCCTTGAAACTGCAAGAACTGTGGTTGAAACTACCATTTGCTATCCCAGTGAGTTTGATTTCTACCTCTGCAGCCATGCTAGAATCAAGGTACCTATGCGATAATTGGTGATGCTCTCACGAGTTTTTGGTATCAGACTATTAATGCATAAGTGGAATGTAAATTATTTGTTTTTTCAGAGGACAAGCACACCAGCTCACTACCATATCCTTTATGATGAGAACAATTTCTCTGTTGATGCTTTGCAGATGCTCACCAACTGTCTATGCTACAAGTAAGCTCGGTTCTTCATTCACTAATAGTTCCTGTGTTTATTACAATTGTATACACATTTTATTCCTAAGCATTCAGATATTGCTCCCTTATGTGACTGTTTAAGCGAATGTGACTGCAATTTGATAATGTTTTTATATGATTTCAGTGATTTTATTGAATTTGAGAATGTCTCAGTCAGAGCATTAGAGGCTATGAAGGCTCATCGTTAATTAAATTATTGATCGGGAGAATTTTCATTACGGTATACAGGATTAGATGATGACAATTATAATATGTGTAATTAGTTACTTTGTAATTAGGATAAATAGGGAGGCATTCTTTTTGTAATTAGTATACTTGATAACGATGATTGACACTTTGTTAATATTTGATTGGTCAATATAATTGAAGGTGTGATCTATTTGGCTATACATATGTTCATGTATGTGTATGTTGCTTACACTGACAATGCGGTTGCCAAATCCTCCAGGATGCAACCTACAACCAGGATAATCAGGAGTGGGAGACACCTGTTAGGAGACGTACGTCTAGCAGGGAATGTCTCCCTATTAGTGCCACAGTGACTCTGCCTGTAAGCAATCTGCGATGGTCTGTAACAAAGATCACTTCAGATTACCTAAATAAAGGAGACAAACTTCCTTAAAACCCGTCTCAGATCAGTCAACAAATCTGCGACGAGCTACCATAGAGCTCGTCTCGCATGTATTCTGATAGACGACACGCCAACGCTCGTCTCTGATGACCCTGTAAAGATCGTCTTGTATGACTTGATGAAAAGAGACGCATTGTCTTTGAGCTTATCTCGCACTTATGCTGATCAGCGACGCGTCCGCCGCCCATCTCCGATGACTATGTAATGTGAGATGCGACGACGGAGGCGCACAACTTGTTCGTCTTCGTTCTTCATTCAAACCTGTCTTGAATAAGCTTTTCTCACGTAGTGATGATAGGGATAGTGAGATCGTCAGCCTAGAAGCGGCGCCGAGCAGCGCGAGGAGAGGGCACACGGCGACCAGGACGGCTGTCCTGAGAGGTCCGCTGGCCTCGAGCGCGACGAGGAGGAAGTAAGGGAAGAGACTGCCCGAGATGAGGAGCGTGCCTTCCAGCTCGGAGGGAAAGCTGGTGCACCGGCGAGAATCGGCCGAGTTGCAACTTCACTTTGTCACTCAGGTAGTCAGCTTGGAGCTAAGCATACATATCATCTATGTCAGTTGCCACTTGGTTGCCTATGAATATATAGAGGTGGTCTACAACACAGCGCACTCACACACTGATGCACACGTAGGATTTTGAACGTACGGCTGAGGCAGACGACCTTATACAAGGTGGTGTAAAAGCGATCGACACACAAAGACCGTCCCATAATACTAATTGTGCATGCATTGAAAAAAACGTGATAAAATCTGAAGAACACGGAGGGATGGCCTGAACTGCAAATGGTTACCGCCACCTAAAAACGGTTGTTTTCGACAGGCAGAGTCGAGTAATAAAAGGAAATTAAGCAGGGAAGGCGGAACGTGGCAGCCGGTACGGATGCACACTACAGGAATCCCGATGATTTGCGACGCAAATAAGGTAAAAACTGTCGCAAATAAGCTATTTGCGACGGCTTTGCTTATTTGCGACGATTTTTAGCCGTCGCAAATAACTCAT
Source organism: Tuctoria greenei (assembly GCA_036927565.1). Lineage (NCBI taxonomy): Eukaryota > Viridiplantae > Streptophyta > Magnoliopsida > Poales > Poaceae > Tuctoria > Tuctoria greenei. The sequence continues at coordinate 38,204,506 of JAYESD010000008.1, forward strand.
CGCAATTAAGCTTATTTGCGACGGCCACCGTCGCAAATAAGTCTATTTGCAAAGGTCGCAGCGGCCATTGCAAGTTATTGCCCGGGGGCTGGTAGGCCCCGTACCTGTATTTGCGACGGTCAGACCGTCGCAATTTAAAGCCTATTTGCGACGGTCGGACCGTCATAAATAAGTTCAGCCGGTAGGGCCCACGTGTCCTCCTCCGGGACCCACTTGGCTATTTGTGACGGCCTAGCCGTCACAATTAATGCTTATTTGCGACGGCCCGACCGTCGCAAATAGCAGAGGTTTAATTGCGATGGCGTGAAACCTTATTTGCGACGGTACTGTATAAAAACTTGTCGCAAATAAGTTTTTTTTTTAAACAGAAAATACTACCAGGCTCGATGGCTAGAATCACAGAACAGAAACAGTATATCACACACAATATATCACATACAAACAGCATCACAATCACAAACAATATTCTCGATACATCGCACATCAACATCAACATAACAAATAAGGGCTCACTCGCCCGTCTGACCTCCGAAGTCACTTCCGAAGCTACCTCCGAAGTCAAAATCTTCGTCATGCCTCATTTCAGGTGGCGGTAACGATGGCGACGGAGTTTGAGCAGCCGTCGCAGATCCCTTCAATTAATGAAACTTAGAGTTAGAATATAAATGCAGCAACATATCTCTTCCTCCCTTCCTCTCCCTCTATCTCCATCTAGATCACCCTCTCTTCCTCTATCTTTTCATTCCTCTCTCTCTATCTCAATCTATCTCTCTCTCACTTTATCTCTCTATTGATATCCTTTTCCCTCTATCTTCCTCCCTCTATCTCCATCTACATATCCCTCTCTCCCTCTATCTTCCTCTCCCTCTATCTCCATCTACATCTCCCCCTCTCTCTTCATTCCTCCCCCACTCTATCTAACTATCTCTCACTCTTTCTTCTATCTCAATCCTTTTCTTCTATCTAACTATCTCCCTCTTTCTTCTATCTCAATCTTTTTTTCTTTATTTTCCTCCCTCTTCTAACTCCATCTCTCACTCTATGTAACTATGTCTCACTATCACTCTATTTTCTCGCTTTATTTTCGTTAAATTGAGATAAAATTAGAATTGTTGAGTTAACATAGAAAATTACCTGACCCGCAGAAGAAGGATCACCTGGAAGGCCCGGTATTGGCGGTAGCTGGATCCCCCCCGACCTTGCGCCCGAGTCATGGTCTGTCATTGCAAACATTAAATGTTACCTATTAATAAATAATTTAAGATAAATTAATGAGAACTTTAGTTTTCATTTTGTTACCTCCATTGTGTCCCGCATCTGCGCCATCCAGGCTGTCTGGGAAGAGATCCTGGCCTCCATCGTGATCCTTTGGCGTTCCGCCTCCTCCTGTCGCCTGAGGTTCTCTTCTACAGTTTGTCGGAACGACTGCATCTCAATGTCCCCCTGCGGTACACGGCGACCTGCCATACCCACCGACTGTAGGATCGAAGAGCACGTGAAAAGCTACCAGAGGGGGGGGGGGGTGAATGGTAGATTTAAAAATCTTACGCATCGGAAACAATAAAACCCTAATCCCTTCGGTAGAAAAATGATCTGTTAAAGAAATTGTGTATAAGACTAATCTAAACGTGTTTCATCGTGACAAAAGTGATAGATATCAGAGAGAACCAAGTCACGAAGACAACACAAAAAGAATTACTCAAATCCGTCGAGGAAAACTCAAGTTATGATCAAAAGATCAAACACTGGTCAATCTGACCTACCCGAGAAAAACAGTTTCTGGAATGCTGTAAAGAAACTCGTGTAGATCAAAAACCACAAATCCAATGACCGTGAAATTTTTACAGATGATAGATAATCAAGTCTTGAAGACAACCCAAAAAGAATCACGTCGATTGGATCAGTAAAACTTGAGTTATGATAAAACCACCGATGAAAGGTTGTGCTGTCCAGAAACTCGACGAGTAAAACTTGTCTGGAACAAGTCGGACGAACAAGGCACAAAAGTTCCTTCAAACTATGAATTTTATTCAATAGAACACAAGAGGAACAGACCCAAAGTCGTGCACCATGAGCTTTGGCCTTCCCTTGCTCATATAACCAGTCCTTAGGCCATCCCAATCTCAACTAGGACTCCAATCCTCATCCGATCACAATCGGAACTTTCCATATCTGCTCAAGATTCTTCTATACGCAGATAGAAGCAATCTTAAGACTTTCAAACACCTTAGGAACGTATCCCACATTCCTAAACAACTCAAATTCGTGACCCACACGAAATCCTATCATAACCAACTCGATATTTCCATACCAAGCCATAACCGACTTCGCCGCATCCAAAGTCTTCAACCGATACGATCCGATCCTTCTGATCAGATCTTCCTTCCATAATCCGTCTCTAGAAGCATATTGCCACATCATGCACCGCATGCATACGTGCGAACACCTTCCTTCGACCTTCATATGCACTGCCCTTGATTCAATCATCCTGCGCGCCTCCTGACCCGCTCAACCACAGTTCCTCCCGATCTTGGTTGTTGGAACCTCATCTCCTCCTGAGACTAGTCCAATGGATCCTGTCACCAGCCATGACTTGAACTCAACCAACACCTGCACATGAACAAACAAACAATCCATACGAGCCCAAGTCCTCAACTTGACTCAAGTTAGTTCCGAACACAACACCTTACGTGAGAACCTCACATAAGCATGTTGCAAAACCTCAGTAGAAACGATATCAGCCATATCATGCAAAACGCACCAAAAACTTAGCAAATGAATACTAAGCAATCTTTCCAACAATGTAAAGCAAGTACGAAACATTGCAAATGAAAAGCAGAAGCACTTCGGTCAAGTTCCGGACCTTGCCAGAGCAACCCGGAGCTTGAGCCGGAGCTAAGCAGAAACACTGCGGTCAAGTTCCGGACCTTGCCAGAGCAACCCGGAGCTTGAGCCGGAGCTACCAAAAGCTAGTAGAACCTAGCGCCAGAGCTTTCCAAACTAGTACAACCAAGAACCGGAGCTAGACAAAGTACGTCGGAGCTTAGCAAAAGCATGCCGGAGCTATCAAAGACATGCCGGAGCTAACAAGGACATGCCGGAGCTAAAGATAAAGCTCATCAGAGATATCAAAGACATGCCGGAGCTAAAAATAAAACTCACCGGAACTAACCAAAGCTGGTCAGACCTTACCAAGAAGTCGGACCTAGCATCTAATGTAGCCGGAGCTACCCAAAACAAGCCGGACCTACCGTCGGACCTTACTGTAGCTCGGAGCTAGAGTCGGACCTTGATAAAAAGGTGTTTTGGTGATGTTTAAAACTTTTATCATCAAAGCCAAGTGTATTCACTACAAGCCAATGTATTCAGCACACATAGGTCTTACAATCTCCCCCTTGATGAATGCATTGGCAACACCATCTAAAATCCGAACATTGGCTTTATTCACATAAAAGTTTTTTTTTAAAAAAAAAACAATTCCCCCCCTTTGTAAATCAAAAGTAGAAAGAGAAGAAAATGAAAATCTCTCCCCCTTTGTTATCTCTCCTTATGTCCATATTCTCTTTCTCTCTCTCTCTCGCCCTTTGACAATGTATTCAGCAAGTCATGAGCATATAAACAAATTTTCTCTCTTCCTCTTTAGTTGTTATGAGCATATTATAACATATACATATAAACAAAGCTCATCCAAGTCATACTATCAAGTACCTTACATTATCACATCAATGAAATACATAAGGTAGTGTAAGCCATGCTAGAGAGCAAGTGTGATTTTCAATTTTAGCAGGTCATGATCTCACAAACTCAACTATTTCAAAACCTAAAAGCATGGCACTTGTTGCTGCATTTTATTATTTTTCAAAGCATAAATTTAGATCATATGATATTTGCAAGAGATTATATGCGCATCTGCCTTATTCTAACAAACCAAGCCAAGCCTATGTCATTTGACAATCAGAAGCTTAAGGACATGGTTTTAGTCATACACAACTTCTTCTAAGTTCATATCTAAGTGCAATGACAAGCCATCTCAAAAGAAGAAGTGCGATGCATGCATATTCTCTTGATCTTTTCTCAATTTATATTTGTTCATAAAAACTCAACATGTGAGTTGATTACTTGATTTATTCTTAATGATTAAAAACACTTGTGAGCATGCAACAAGTTCAAAACAGCAAGAAAGTTCGACCATGACCAGATTTAGTGTAAGTAATTATTCCAATTACTAGACATGGCAAAAACTACAAAATGTATAACACAGGTAATGTAGTAAGAACTTTCAGCATGTAAAAGGAATCACAAAGTCATATATGTATGAAATACTATGCTCATATTATTTTAAATTCAGATTCACACATAGACTTCCCAAGTTTCAAAAACTCCCCCTCAATTTAAGCCATGAGGGTGCATAACCCCTATTTCACTAAGAATGTAACAAAAATGAGTGAAATCCAAAGGTTTTGTAAAAATGTCAGCCAATTGATGTTCGATATCTACATGGTGAAGCACAATGTATCCTTTTTCAACGTTATCTCGGAGAAAGTGATACCTAATATCAATGTGCTTAGTTCTAGAATGTTGCACGGGGTTTTTGGCAATGCAAATAGCACTAGTGTTATCACAAAACAGTGGAACACTATCTAGATCAACCCCATAGTCCTTAAGTGTTTGAACAATCCAAAGAATTTGTGAGCAAGCACTAGCATCAGCTACATATTCAGATTCGGCTGTGGATTGTGCAACTGAATTTTGTTTTCTAGAGGATCAAGCAACAAGAGAATTACCAAGAAAATGACAAGCACCGGAAGTACTTTTCCTATCAATCCTACAACCTCCAAAATCAGCATCCGAAAAAGCTTTCAAAGTAACGGTTGAGGAAGAAGGAAGAAAAATGCCAAATTCTTGAGTTCCATGTAAGTACCTGAGAATCCTTTTGACGGCTTGACGATGTGAAACACGTGGGGAAGCTTGAAACCGTGCACAAAGACATACGCTGAATTGTATGTCCGGTCTTGAAGCCGTGAGGTACAAAAGTGATCCGATCAAACTTCTATATTCTTTTTGATCCACGGATTCACCATCTTCATCAAGTTCAAGTGTTGTTGCTGTTCCCATTGGTGTCCGAAGAGGATTGCTTTTGTCCATGTTGAAGCGCCTTAGGAGGTCTTTGGTATACTTCGTTTGATGCACAAAAGTACCCTCCTTGGTTTGCTTGATTTGCTGCCCCAAAAAGTAAGTGAGTTCACCCATCATACTCATTTCAAATTCGGAACTCATCATTGCTGAAAACTTGGACACAAGATCATGAGAAGCACAACCAAAGATAATATCATCCACATACACTTGAACAAATAATGAGTCATTGCCATGCTTAAGCACAAAGAGAGTTTTATCAACCTTGCCCATGGTAAACCCCTTTTCAAGTAAGAATGTTTTTAACCTATCATACCATGCTCTAGGGGCTTGTTTGAGACCATATAAGGCTTTGGACAGTTTGAAAACATGATTAGGAAAATCTGGATTTTCAAAACCCGGTGGTTGTTTGACATAAACCTCCTCATCTATGTAGCCATTAAGAAAAGCACTTTTAACATCCATTTGATATAGCTTAAAACCTTTAGATGCTGCAAAAGCTAACAAAATTCTTATGGCTTCTAATCTAGCGACAGGAGCAAAAGTTTCATCAAAATCTAGACCTTCAACTTGAGTGAAACCTTGAGCAACCAACCTAGCCTTATTCCTAACCACAACCCCATCCTCACTTTGTTTATTTTTATATACCCATTTAGTTCCAATTAAGGTGTGACCCAGAGGTGGAGGTACAAGTTTCCAAACATTATTTCTTTCAAAATTCTCTAACTCTTCTTGCATGGCAATAATCCAAGATTCATTAGTGAGTGCGTGTGATATATCTTTGGGTTCAAAAGAAGCAACAAAAGCAGAATGAGCATGAGAGTTTGGATCGCAAAACCTGGACCGTGTGACTCGTTCGTGCAAGCTTCCAATCATCTATTGTGGGGGTTGATTTTTGTAAAAACGTCGGGGAACAGATGTCTCACAAGCTTCTTCTTCATTAGGTTCATCGTAGATTGATGAGCTTGTGACTTGTGGACGATCAGGACCAGTAGAGGTGATAGCCGGAGCTTGTTCAATGTCCAGAGCTGGACACGTGTCAACCTCGGAACTACCGGGCAGTATCACCCGCTCTTCTTCGTCTTCGAAAATACCCTCCCCCTGAGGATACGGATCTGGTCCTGCAACACCGGAGCTAGTACCTGGGCTAGCTTCATCAAAAGACACTTCACAAGTCTCCACAATTTTGTTAGTGTCAAGTAAAAGCACACGGTAGCCTCTAGTATGAGATGGATAACCAAGAAACATGCCATCAATGGATCTAGGTTCAAATTTATCAAGGTTACCATGTTTCTTAACAAAGCATTTGCAACCAAAGACCCGAAAGTGTGTAACACTAGGCCTATGTCCAAACCGAAGCTCATATGGTGTTTTACCTAGCTTAGCATGTAAGAAAACACGATTTGAGACATAACAAGCGGTTGCTAATGCATCAGCCCAAAATTTCCTAGGAGTTTGATATTCATCAAGCATAGTCCTAGCCATCTCAACTAAGGTTCTGTTCTTTCTTTCTACAACACCGTTTTGTTGAGGTACATATGGTGAAGAAAATTGATGATCTATTCTATTTTCAGCACAAAAGTGATCAAAAGATTGATTTTTAAATTCAGTTCCATTATCACTTCTAATTGCTTTTAATGATCCTGGGTGATCAATTGATAATCTAAGAAATAAAGTTCTAAAGTGACTAAAAACTTCATTCTTAGACACCATAAAATAAACCCAAGAATATCTAGAATAATCATCAACAATAACAAGAGCATACCATTTACCTCCGAAAGATTGAACGCGTGAAGGTCCTACGGTGTCAAGATGCAAAAGTTGACATGGTTCAGTTGTTATGATCATTGTGAGAGGAGTATATGAACCTGCAACCATCTTAGCATGTCTACAAGAAGAGCACACAATTTCTTTGTCCCTTTTAAGCTTAGGCAACCCACGTATGCGATCAAGAGCACTAACATGCGTTAGGTGATCAAAGCCTATGTGACCAAGTCTACGATGCCAAAAATATAAGTCCTTTGAATCATTAGCAACTAGACACCTATGCTTAGAGGAAGACATATCAAAATCAGCTTTAAAGACTCTTCCAAACCGAGACATGTTAAAAATAAGCTCACTATTTGAACCTACAACTTTGCAGCAGTTTTTATTGAAAATGATTTCTAGATTTTCATCTAGCAATTGTGAAACAGAAAGCAAGTTGTATTTCAAATTTTTGACAAGTGCCACATCCTTCAAAGTGTAGTGATCATTTACTCTAACCGAACCCTTAGCAATTATAGGAGTTGAAGAATTATCGGCAAAAGTAACATTCTCTACACGTGACACAAAGGAGAGAGAGGAGAACCAATCTTTGTTACCGGTCATGTGGCGTGAGCAACCTGAATCCACAATCCAAATATTCTCCTTCCTCAAGCGTGTAACCTACATAGAAGCACAATACGTCGATGACTCTATACTGGGGTTAGTCAAAAGGCATTTAGGTATCTAGTACTGAGTCATACGACGTGCAGTAGGAAAAACACGCGAAAGCTGAGATAAAACAGCAGGTTTATGAGTCAAAGATTGAGGTTTTCTGTTCTTAACAGTTGATTTAGAAATTGTTACTTGTTTAGAGTGAAAACCAGTAGCTCCGGAGGTAAAAGCAGAAGGTCCGGAGACAAGAACTGAAGCTCCGGAGGGAACAACAGAAGATCCGGGAGCTCTTGGAGCTATCAGAACTAACGGAGCTGCTTTTGCAGATTTCTTTCCAAAAGGTCCGGAAGCTACCTTTTCAAATTTCTGACTCACTAAGGCAGGTTGTGTTTTTCTAATTGCATGAAAGTTATAAGATCTAGCAATTTTTTCTTTCGTTTTTCTGTTGTTTAGCTAGTCTATAACAAAAATCTATGACATGACCATCTCTACCACAGAAGGTACAATGGAATTTAACTTTGTGTTCATGTCTAGATGAGCAAGCAATATTTTTATTTGATACCGAGTGAGACAGCACTCCTGCAGATTTGAAAACCACTCCTTTTTGTTTAGGAACTGTTTGAATCAAACCACTTCCTAATGACTTTACAATTTTAGGTGGATGTGCCTTAGCATGAGCATGAGAATCAAAACCTAAACCAGTTTTATCTTTGCAAGACTTGGAAGAATTTAGCAGAAAGTTTAGATTCTTATTCCCATTACAAAACCGACCTAGTGTTCTATTCATGTCATCAAGTTTCTTAGACAAGTCTAGGCAGTTTGCACATGAAGTTTTTCCTTTTAGTTTGCAATTGGAACAATTTTTAACTTCATGAGATCGTAAAGCATTGTTCAGAATGGAAAATTCATTCATTGCATCTTTTAGTTTCTGATCAAGATTTTCACATGCAGAACAATGCAAATCATCTGTAGAATAAGAGGCATCTTTTAAGTTTTTATCACTAAGTGCAGCAAGCTTTTTGTCCTTTTCAATTTCTTCATCAAGTCTGTCTAGAGTGGAGGAATGTGCACTTCTTAGGGAGGACAATTGTTCATAGATTAAGTCACATGAGGGACATGCATCATCACTAGGAATCAAAATTTTTAAACGGTTAATTTCAGATTCTAGTGATTCAATTTTAGTAGCATTATCCCTAAGCTTTTTGTCCTTTTTCTTGACAATAATAGTTGCACGAGAAATAGCATCACACATTTCATTGTAGGTAGAACATACCTCATCGTCTTCACTGCTGTGTTCTGCATCCTTCTGACTTGATCTTGATCTTGCTTTGCCAGTCATGAAGCATATGTTGGCCAGGTCATCATTTTCTTCATCACTTTCAAAATCAATGTCACTTGAACTAAGCTCTTGAAGCGCGGTGATGAAGCTGTTGATCATCTTGCGTCCTATGGTACCCTTCTTTTTCTTGTTGGAAGTTCCAGAGGAGGTCCGGACCTTGCTTTGCTTTTCTTCCCGGGTGGTCGGACCTGAAAGGTTAGGGCATTCTGTACGAAAGTGTCCTGTCTTACCACATTCAAAACAGCGTTGAGGTCCGGAGCTTCCTCTCCTTCTAGTTCTCACATTTTGCAATGCTTTTGAGAATCTAGTAGAGATGAGTGCCAACTCCTCTTCTGGAAATTCTTCGATCTGCTCCAGGGTTAGTGAGGACAACAAAGCAAGAGTATTGCAAGATGATGATTGGCTGGAGATAGACATATCACGTTGTGAGACAAATGCAATAGACTTATTTGGGTTCTTACGTGCTAGGATGTCAATTTCATGAGTTTTTAGTTTAGAATAAAGTACATCTAATGTAAGAGAACTTATGACAGTTGATTCACGAATAGATGTTACTTTCATCTCCCAAATTGACATGTCTAATGCACTAAGAAGTTGTCTAGCATTCTCAGCATCAGAAAAAATTAACATTGACACTACGTAAGTTGCTGAGAATTTTATTGAAACGAGCAAAGAGGTCATCGATAGACTCACCTGGTTGCATCTCAAAACGCATATATTCCTTTTTGAACATATCTTGTTTTACCTCCTTAATTGTGTTGGAGCCTTCATGATAATCACAGAGAGCTCTCCAAATGTCGTATGCTGACCGGAGGTGCGCGACACGATCAAAGTCGCTCTGAGTGAGTCCTTGGATGATCAAGTTTCGTGCTTTGTTGTTGTTGTCGACGTCCCGGAGGTTCGTAGCCGTAACTTGATCGTTAGGCGGGACTTCATAAGGTTTGTACACCTTTTCCCATATTGCGAAGCCTTGCGCCTGGATGAAAGCCTCCATACGTGCCTTCCAAACCTGAAAATCAATACCAGCAAACACACAAGGTTTGGCGGAGTACTTCTCCATGATGATTAGTCAAAAACACGCGCAAATCACAAATATTAGAGCACCGTAGCTCTGATACCAATTGTAGGATTGAAGAGCACGTGAAAAGCTACCAGAGGGGGGGTGAATGGTAGATTTAAAAATCTTACGCAGCGGAAACAACAAAACCCTAATCCCTTTGGTAGAAAAATGATCTGTTAAAGAAATTGTGTATGAGACTAATCTAAACGTGTTTCATCGTGACAAAAGTGATAGATATCAGAGAGAATCAAGTCACGAAGACAACACAAAAAGAATTACTCAAGTCCGTCGAGGAAAACTCAAGTTATGATCAAAAGATCAAACACTGGTCAACCCGACCTACCCAAGAAAAACAGTTTCTGGAATGCTGCAAAGAAACTCGTGTAGATCAAAAACCACAAATCCAATGACCGTGAAATTTTGACAGATGATAGATAATCAAGTTTTGAAGACAACCCAAAAAGAATCACGTCGATTGGATCAGTAAAACTCGAGTTATGATAAAACCACCGACGAAAGGTAGTGCTGTCCAGAAACTCGACGAGTAAAACTTGTCTGGAACAAGTCGGACGAACAAGGCACAAAAGTTCCTTCAAACTACGAATTTTATTTAATAGAACACAAGAGGAACAGACCCAAAGTCGTGCAGCACGAGCTTTGACCTTCCCTTGCTTATATAACCAGTCCTTAGGCCATCCCAATCTCAACTAGGACTCCAATCCTCATCCGTTCACAATCGGAACTTTCCATATCTGCTCAAGATTCTTCTATACGCAGATAGAAGCAATCTTAAGACTTCCAAACACCTTAGGAACGTATCCCACATTCCTAAACAACTCAAATTCGTGACCCACACGAAATCCTATCATAACCAACTCGATATTTCCATACCGAGCCATAACCGACTTTGCCGCATCCAAAGTCATCAACCGATACGATCCGATCCTTCCGATCAGATCTTCCTTCCATAATCCGTCTCTAGAAGCATATTGCCACGTCATGCACCGCATGCATACGTGCGAACACATTCCTTCGACCTTCATATGCACTGCCCTTGATTCAATCATCCTGCGCAACCTCCTGACCCGCTCAACTACAGTTCCTCCCGAACTTGGTTGTTGGAACCTCATCTCCTCCTGAGACTAGTCCAATGGATCCTGTCACCAGCCATAACTTGAACTCAAGCAACACCTGCACGTGAACAAACAAACAATCCATACGAGCCCAAGTCCTCGACTTGACTCAAGTTAGTTCCGAACACAACACCTTACGTGAGAACCTCACATAAGCATGTTGCAAAACCTCAGTAGAAACGATATCAGCCATATCATCCAAAACGCACCAAAAAACTTAGCAAATGAATACTAAGCAATCTTTCCAACAATGTAAAACAAGTACGGAACATTGCAAATGAAAAGCAGAAGCACTTCGGTCAAGTTCCGGACCTTGCCAGAGCAACCCGGAGCTTGAGCCGGAGCTAAGCAGAAACACTACGGTCAAGTTCTGGACCTTGCCAGAGCAACCCGGAGCTTGAGCCGGAGCTACCAAAAGCTAGTAGAACCTAGCGCCGGAGCTTTCCAAACTAGTACAACCAAGAACCAGAGCTAGACAAAGTACGTCAGAGCTTAGCAAAAGCATGCCAGAGCTATCAAAGACATGCCGAAGCTAACAAGGACATGCCGGAGCTAAAGATAAAGCTCACCGGAGATATCAAAGACATGCCGGAGCTATCAAACACATGCCGGAGCTAAAAATAAAACTCACCGGAACTAACCAAAGCTGGTCGGACCTTACCAAGAAGTCGGACCTAGCATCTAACGTAGCCGGAGCTACCCAAAACAAGCCGGACCTACAGTCGGACCTTACTGTAGCTCGGAGCTAGAGTCGGACCTTGATAAAAAGGTGTTTTGGTGATGTTTAAAACTTTTATCATCAAAGCCAAGTGTATTCACTACAAGCCAATGTATTCAGCACACATAGGTCTTACACCGACGAAGCATGCGTGGAGCTGCCTCTCGCAGGTCTCCCTGCCCTCGAGTCGACAACTCCGTCGAATATGGCGAGCCTATAAAAAAGAGAGTTAGTAATATGAAATTGAAATATCTTGAATACTTTGAATTGAAAATGATAAAATGACTTGTAAACTCACCTTCCGTGTGCTTTTTCAGCCCCGCTTGCATACGTGGCTTAAGGATCGATTGCTTCACGTTCCCAATCAAAATCTTCGCCGTGTATCTTCCTAGCCTCCTCCCCGTAGTTAGCCTGCAAAACAAGAAAACCGTGTAAGTTCAACAATCTATATAGTTATATTTAATACGAATGATTTCTAAACTTACTAATTGCTCGGCTGCAACCTGACTACACCCCGTCGGCTGAGAAGGGTCCCTGTGACCTCTCTTCCAAATCTCAGCAGGGGTCGGCAGCATCACCGTCTCGCGCTCCTATCAATACGTGTTAGTACGAACAATATATTATGAATATATAAACATAAGTTACATACACTTACCATGTGTTTAGCTAAACGCAAGTGGTTATCTTGGTCATGCCTGCTCTTCCCCTCGACCTCTCTGCACTCTCGAGCCTTCCCAGACTTAGCTTTAAACTCATCGCTAGCCCAATACCGGCAAAGGGCCCAAAATGCATCGGACCGACCCTGCAACCAGCTCACGTGGCCCTGCACATAGTTGTAGATCATTAAAAATACTATCGAGGAAATTATCAGAAAAATACTTACTACACCCCACGTACCTGCGCGTACTCCTCCTCTGTCAGGTGCCTCTCACTCTCTTGCCAAAAGTGTAGCACGTGGTGCTAGTTCGCCTTCAAGTGCTCATTAATAATTTGAACACGAGCATTCAACAAAGCTTGTCGAAGCGCCTTGGCAGCGTTGTAGTGAAACACTCTCCTCGCATCCTCAACCATGCGAGGGTCGTTCAGGTCCTCTAAAATATACCTTGCCTGTGATAAAGAATATATTGAAGAGATGTTCATTAAAAGAGTTTAAGAGTTAAAACTTAGAAACTATTTTTAACATACTTACCAAAAATCGGCCCATACGGCCTCCTGAAGGATGTCGTGCTCCTAGTGATGGACGCGTGCGTAGTCCTCCCACAAAAGAGCAGGCACCCCGTCGATGACCCCGGGATAGTGCAAACGCACTAAGGACCTGAGGACACCGTTCACCGGTCTTTGGTGTCTCTCACTAGTGAAAGACGTGTCGTCCCAAACCCTGCAAGATATTTATTGATTCATTACTTAAGTAACCAAAAGAAACTAAAATTGAACACTATAGTTTTTATTACCTGTCTCCGACTGGACGAATCACAATCCTCTGTGAAGGGACCGCAGGAGGACTGACAAAGTGAGTCCTCGTCCTCTGCGTCTGCTGGGGCGCCACGTCAGGTGACCCAGACGGCTCGTCACCAGCCGAGCCAAAGGCCTCAGGAACAGAAGGATCGCCAACTGAGGGAGGGCTGGCTCACCGAAGGGTAGCCAAGGTCAACTGGCGCCGCAACCTCTGAGTCAGCCGGTGAGGACTACAACATTCAAATGATTCATAAGTAAGTTTAATGTGAAATTGAATTTAAAGAATTTGTCAAAAATGTGTGAAATCTACCTGTTATGAAGCTCTAGAGCTGCTCAGAACGTGCCCCAGCAGTTGAGAGCGTCTGCTCCCAGTCGACGAGGCACCAGCGAAAGCGTCCTCAGGTCTAGAGGGGTAGAACCCCCTAGTTGGCGGCACCTTCTTACCCTTCTTTGACGCCATCCCGTTTTAATTAGATAATCAGTAAATATGCAAATAAAATATACAAAATTCATGTTACTATCTTCAAGAAAACATTACTTGTAATCACTTTCAAAGTTCATCAACATCATTATCATGTGCCTGTGCCATACTTCTTAAACCAGCCCAACAATCTTCCATCGTGGCCTGCTCTAATTTCCGTTTTCGCATATCATCTGACTCTACATCTTCAACGTCTTCAACATCTCCAACTAATTGATCGAGTCCTGCACCAAGCTCGACAATAAAAGTGTCTGACAACTTTTCTTCTTGGTACACTTCTTCAACGTCTTTGCTATCATGGTAACCATCATCCCCAGGAGTATATAACCGCTCACGAGGATTCACCTTATATACCACCCATCAAGCACTGAGCTTCGTGCATGGATAAGGTAGATAATACACTTGTTCCACTTGATGTGCAAGAACAAATGTATCATAACCTCGTAGTCCATCCTTATGTTTCACTTCCACCATTCCAAATTGGTTTTTCGAGTTTCATGAGTGTGATCAAACCAATCACAGTCAAAGAAGACAACTTGAAGGGTCTTATTTCGAGTAAATTCAAGGATTTTGTTAATGATCCCATAATAATTGGTTAAATTCTCTTGAGTGTCCATTGCTCTCGTCATAACACCAGAATTTGATGTTGTCGCGAGAGGACGAAGAGCTTCAAAATGAGTTGTACGGAATCAAAAACCATTTGTGTCATATCGACCATAGTTTCTAACATTCACCAATCCATAAGATAACTGCCGCAAATCTTCATGGACATTGTGAGTCCGACACTGTCATAAATAATCATAAGTTAAAATAATACTTCTTTAATAATAGTAACTTATAATACATAGAAGATGAGAGAATATTACATAATCTCGAAACCAGGATAGGAAACTCTGCCCCCATTTATTCCTTCTTTTTGCATCCCTTCTACTTGTTTGGCCGTAGGTTGATGCCTATGTGGCCAACATTGTCTGTAGAACTCGCTGAACATGAAAAAACATCTTTTAGAATACATGCGTCATTTGCGTACATGTAGAGTAAACCAACAGTCCTTTCATATTCGGATAGCACGTAGGTCGTGTATCTACCAACGGTGGTGCCTCTCGTTTGAAAAATGGAAAGGTCGCTTAGAGGGGGTGTTTAGTCCACATTGTATCGCATCGCCGAAGTATTGATATTGTTTTCTTCTGCAAAGTAGACACTTGAAAAGTATCCTACTTCCTTAAGAGCATATGCTTTAGCGATGCACCCTTCCACCCTTGCCCTGTTGCCAACCATTGGTTTCAGATATCGTAGCGCTCTTTCAAAGTGATACATCCACCTATATTGCACAGGACCGCCAACTTTAGCTTCAAATGGAAGATGGATAAGCAGATGTTGCATTGGATTGAAGAAACCCAGTGGAAATTTTTTTTCCATCTTACATAAAAGTATGGGTATCTCCTTCTCTAACTTATCCATCATCTCGATCTTGATTTCTTTAGCACAAAGTTGTTTATAGAAATAGCTGAGATCGGCTAAAATCTTCCACACCGCATCATCTAGATAGCCTCGAAACATAACAGGTAAGAGTCTTTCCATTATAATGTGATAATCATGACTCTTCAACCCAGTGAGGTTTCCTGTGTTAACATTTACGGCTCGTTTCAGGCTAGCTGCGTAACCATTTGGGAATTTCAAAGTTTTCATCCATTTCATAACTTCTTTCTTTTCTTCCGATCGAAGACAGAAAGAAGCACATGGCTTTCTACCACTTTCAGAGATTTCAAGAGTTGGACGGTGACAAATGTCTGCCAAATCTAGTCTAGCTTTATAATTGTCTTTTGTTTTGCCAGGAATATCCATGCAAGTTCTTATGATACTTTCGCTCATGTTACGCTCCTGATGCATGACATCAATGTTGTGCATTAGAATCAACGACTTCACATACGGTAGATCCCAAAGTCCACATATGTGAGTCCAATTGTGTTCCTCTCCATAACCTACAAAATATCTAGGACGACCTTCATCAGGCACCAGTTTGTCCAACATATGAGAAATTTCTGACCTGTTGAGACGCTTCGGTGGTCCTTTAGTGGCAACAGTGTTCTTTCGAAAGACAAGCCTCTGCTACCTAAATATGTGATTCGAGGGCAGCCAACGTCTGTGACAATCGAAGTAAGATAGTTTGCCTCCATGAGTTAGTCGAAAGCAATCCGTGTCTGAAGCACATATCGGACACGTCAGACGACCGTGAGTGCTCCATATGGAAAACATACCGTATGTCGGCAAATCATGGACGGACCACAAGTAAGCAGCTCGAAGGTTGAATTTCCGCTTCTTGTAACTGTCGTACGCTTCGGCTCCTATCCACAAGACTTTCAATTCTTCGATCAACAGTTTTAACATCATGTTGAGACATGACCCGGGATGATCAGGTCCAGGTACAATGAGTATGAGAAACATAAACTCGTTCTTCGTACAAAAAGCAGGTGGCAGGTTGTACGGAATGACAAAGACGAGCCAACATGAGTATGGCGTGGCATTTGTACTGAACGCTGAGAATCCGTCTGTCGCTAATCCAATGCAAACATTCCTCGCATCATGAGAAAAGTTTGGATCAAAACGGTCTAACACCTTCCATGCATCACCGTCAGACGGATGCGTCAAGAATTCTTTGTTCTCACATTTACCTTCTTTGTGCCATCATTGCGGTTCTTTTTGAAAGAAACAACTGCTTCAACCGAGGTGTCACAGGCAAGTAACAAAGCTGCTTATGTGCGACATCTGTCATCACATTATCGCCATCGTCATTAACAACTTCGACATACCTCGATTTACCACATTTCAAGCACATCTTCTCATTGGCGTGCTCTTTCCAGAATAGCATGCAGTTGTCTGGGCACACATCGATTTTCTTATACTTCATACCGAGACCAGATATCTTGATCTTTGAATGATACATATCTGGTGGCGCATTGTGTGGTTGTGGAAGGATATCGCAGATCAAAATTCATGAGATCATTGTAGCAGTTGATGGAAAAAAACTACTTGGACTTAATTGCCATAAATCTGGTCAAGAAAGCAAGTACGGTCACAATCGTGTGTTCATGCAACGGCTCTTGTGATTTCTTCAGCTCCTCGAAGAACTTCTCTGCCTCATTTGTAAGAGGATCCTCCGCTTCCAGAGCTTCTAGCATCTCATCCATCCTATCAACCTCTGTTATATCATCATCCTCATCCACTTCTGCTATGACTCGAGAATTAGTCTCGCCGTGAATGGTCCACACTTCATAATGTGGAGTGAAACCGTTTTGACATAAGTGAAACGAAAGCTCCAATCTTCTCAGAAACTTGGTGTTCCCACATTTTGTACATGGGCACCACACCATATTTTCTGTTGACAACGAAAATGCTCGATCCAAAAATTTATCTAACTTGATAAACCACTCATCCGAGTGACCATCAGTTCTGCTCTTCGAGCCAGTATACATCCAACTGCGGTCTTCACTCATGTTTGGCTCTGCAGTTTAACGCGAAAGAAATTGTCGTTAATGTATACAGTATAGGTCCTAAAATTTTGATAGCATGACGATACGCGTCAGAGTATACCTTTAAAGCAGACAAATCATTATTAGTTTCATTGTTATATTATGTCACGACCCTACAACCTAGGCAGATAGATCCTAAACCCACCCAAGAGTGACCGAGCGGAGCGTGCTCATGACGAGACGCGTGATCCGGATTGGAAAAAAATTTCGGCAGCATAACCCCGCTGTTCTCCACTGCACGCCCAAAAATGGTGCAGCAGAGAACAACAGGGTTACGCCACTAAAATCTCGTCCAAATCTGGACCCGCGTCTCGTCACAAGCCACGCCCCCTCGGTCACTCCCAGACTGTCCAAAAAGGGACAATTCCGAACCTGCACGTCTCACATGCCAATGGCATGTGAGACGTGCCGATCCGAAATGGGTAATACATTGCTATAGATTATGTTGCTCATTTTCATTTTGAGGTCATTTAAGAGAGAGGAAATAATTAGAGAAAGAGTGAGATGAAAGTTGGTCTTAGATGATAATTCCACATCCATTTCCACCGTCCACGCAATCGCGGGTCATTGACGTCCTTACCAATCCGTTCGCTTCCATGTCGCCTTGATGCATACGGTACCACTACAATGGTCTACACGGCACGATCACACTTATTGTGTGTCGTGCCCTTCCGGGTTGGTCCGATCCGGCCCAAAACCCCTTTATTTACATATATTAACTAGTCACTCAAAAACATTAAATATCAATAAACAATAAGTACCAATAAAAAAAATAAATATCAAACAACAGACAATATGTTATATGAGCACGTGTATGATCATTGGCAATGAAGTAGCAATGAAGTATGATCATCTAAACATAACTAGCAATGTATGATCATATATGAGCACATATATGAGCATGCACAATTTAAAACATTGCATCATCTAAACATAACTAGCAATAAAGTAGGATCATCTAAACATTACAACATTGCATCATATAAACATTGCATCATCTAAACATTCCATCATTCAAACATCCATCATGCATTCCCAAACAAAACTTGAAAATTTAAACATTGCATCAAACGTCCATCATCTAAACATTGTATCATCTAAATATTTCATCATTCAAGCATCCATCATGCATTCCCATACCTAGTCGGCGGAGGCGTTGGATGAGGCTGGCGGCGCTGCTGTCGGGGCCAGGGGGCAGGGACGGCGGTGGGGGCAGGGCCGCGGTGGGGGTGCAGCGGGCGCTGCTGTCCGCATGGGCGGGGCAGGGACGGCGGGGGGCGGGGGGCGCCGCAGGGGCAGGGCCACTCGGGGCAGGGCTTGGGGGCGGCGAGGGCGCCGCTGGAAGGGGCAGGGCCGGGGGCACGGCGGGCCTGTGGCCGGAGGGGGCGGCGCTGCAGGGGCGGGGCTGGTGGCGAGGCGGCTGGCGGCCGGAGGGGGCGGCACCTCGGGGCGAGGGCGCGGCCGGAGGGGCGGCGCTGCGAGGGTGGGGCCGGTGGCACGGTGGGCCGGCGGCGTGAGGGGGCAGGGCCGGCGGTGTGAGGGGGCGGCGCCGCGCGCGGGGGCGAGGGCACGGCTAGCTGGAGGGGGCGAC
The DNA here is from genome assembly GCA_036927565.1 of Tuctoria greenei. Taxonomy (NCBI): domain Eukaryota; kingdom Viridiplantae; phylum Streptophyta; class Magnoliopsida; order Poales; family Poaceae; genus Tuctoria; species Tuctoria greenei. The sequence goes on from JAYESD010000008.1 coordinate 38,223,364, forward strand.
ACCGCGGGGGCGGCGTGGCTGCGGCAGGCCGACGGCGGGGCGACGACGGCGTGCCGGCGGCGGGGGCGCGGTAGGGCGGCGGGGGCTCTGTGGAGGTGAATGAACCGTCGGGGTCGGGCCGGCCGATAATAGCCCTTATTTGCGACGACATCCTTAATTGCGACGGCCTTAACTTATGGCCGTAATAATTAACGTTATTTGCAACGGTCTATTTCGCAGCCGTTGCAAATAAGTATTTATTTGCGACGGATTTCTTATTTGCGACGGCCCTAGAGTTGGTCGTCGCAAATAAGAGATTATTTGCGACGGCCCTAGGGTTGGCCGTCGCAAATAAGTACTTATTTGCGATGACCATATTATTTACGACAGCCACCGACATGCCGTCGCAATTTAAGCTATTTGCGACGGCTGACTGTTGTAAATAAATCCAGCCGTCATAAATGATCGTGTTTCCTGTTACATGAGCATTGAGCAAGGCATGCAAAGCTGAACGGAAGCACGAGAAGCAAGCATGAGCAAGGCATGCATGCAAATCTGTAAGGCCTCCTTTGGTAGCAAGGGGAGGAAAACTCAGGGAACTAAAACCCTTTTTTCATCTTCCCTGTCCCCTTTCTTCCCAGGGGTTGCCCTCCCCTAAGGTGAAGGGTTTATTTGGTAGGTTGGGGAAGCAATTCCAAGGGATTTTTAAAAAAGTCAAAAAAATGTTCAAAAAGTTTAGAAAATCTGAAAATACATTCTTAAATTGAAAAAGTAAAAACTAATTTTTTAAATGGCCAAAATGTTTAAATAACTCGAAAATACACTCTAAAATTCAAAAAGGAGACTAAAAAATCATAAAAAATATGCGCATAAAAGACTTGTAACATCCATATTCGCAGTGATAATAGGCACTACAATCTCGAAAAAAAAACATTATAAATCCAGCAGTACATGTATCATTTTGATAACAGCAGCAACATAAATACAGTTGAAGTAGAACTCTTGAAATTGTGGTAGAAGATGAACGAATACTACATTACAACAGAAATTGTTGCACTGAACATAAACAATCCATTTTAACGCAACATTAGCAACAGAAACACAACATCGGACTCTTGAACTCTTGTGTGAGGTCAGACCACTTGCGAAGTGAATCAATACTTGACAAGACAAAATCTCACAGCTGCAACAATTATAAAAAACAAAATCTCAGTTGCATTACATCGTACCAACAGATTCAACCAGTGGAAAAATAAAGACAACCAACACAACCAATGCTGAAAATTCTAAATAAACAATGTTATGCTGTTGTTTGTGCTTGAGAATTCTAAATAAACAATGTTACATCGCACTAAAGATAAGCATGAATAAACATGAGCTGATGCAAGACAGATGATGGAATGGTTGACAATGAACATGCAGTCACTGATCCAGGGACAGTAAACAACACAAAAGCTAAGGAGTTTCTGAGGTACAAGAGCTTGTTGCCTGTTTACTACAGCTATCACTAGATTATTGTAAACTCCTCACTACTTGAAACAGGCAACAGACTGTTGTGTCTCACGATTGGTACAAGATAATATAATTATTGTTAGGTTATGTTTTAGTAAACATGAGTTGTAGTTATAGATGAGACAACATCCAGTGGCAAGAAGATAAAAAGCCACTGATCCCAGGACAGCCAACATAAGCTGAATTTGCAGGAGCTACCAGAATACTGATCCCTATGGTACGTCTATTAAACAGAGGAACTTTTCATCTATCCCTTGCTTTGAAGGAGCTAATGGATCCAAGCACAAAAATATTCTTTCCTGTAGGAAAAAAAAGAATGAAAACTGCTTGTTACAATAGAAGAATAAATCATAGAACTACTGGACAAGAATATTTGAAAATGAGTTCCATTCTGAACTAAATCAATGTATCAAATATGAAAGGGCAACCTAGATGGTTCAACACTCATTAAACACATGTAGAAAGAAACTAATACAAATGCTTGAGTACATCGGGGTACAATGTAAAACACAAGGAAAAGACATAAAAAAGCTGAGCACGGATCAGTATAAACATGACATCCTCTTGTTTGAAAACATACTTCCTAATGAAAGGATCATTATACTTTTCTAGTTACCAGAATACTGATTCTTTCATTAGGGGCTTCAACTGACAAACTTCCTGACTTTATAGAAACACAAAGCAAAGCAGTAAGTAGCTATTCAAAGATGACACATGCAACAATTAGATAAACAAATCCTGTTGTTCAGTGAAATGAGAATATAATCACCAAAACAGAGCATGTGGCTTAATTCACATAAGCAAATATATAATCATTTCTTCAAAAAGCAGCACATAAATAACATAAATGAAAATAGTTTATTTGAGTTGATCAGCTTACCAGGCAAGTAATGTAGCATTTAACACCTCTCAATCATGGAGATAATGCCTAAAATTTCAGAAATTAGTATTACAAAAAATGATCACAAAGAAATTGATTGTTATATAAAAATATTAGCGCTGTACTAAAATACCATTTTGTCAATCTCTCCCTTAAGCCATAACAATCGAACACGTGGCCTCATAGTATTTAAGAATATCTCTCTATTTATCTCACACTTGAACACTCCTAATGCTTTTGCCATTTCCTCCTCACTTAACTCTTCCATTGATTCTAGGACAGAAACACATTTTGCAACAGAATAGTCATCCTTTGGTGGCTGATTTAGCTCATTAATAAATTTACTGTTCTGTTCCTTTTTAAATTGTAAATACTCTTCTAGAACACCAGCAATTTGACTTTGTTTGCGCTTCCTTCCATTACTATTCTCTCGAACATCAAAAGAAGATGCCGGTGTTTCTTCATTTCCACCCAAATTACCAAGACTACTCGACATTGCATGTCGTTCAAAATTAGAAGACAATGGATTTATAGCATGATCATGTTCAAGCTCATCATTCCTAAAAGAACTAGCAGCTTCATCTTGATGGTGTGATTGTTGTTGAGTTGATGTAAAATTTAAATCTCCAGTCGCACAACTACCTTCATAGAGTGCTGCTAATAGGTTAAACAGAGGAAATGGCTTTGACTGAAATTTCTTCACCTTTGGATGATTCTATTTATTCATAAAAATGGTAAATATTAGTTTCAGTAGATAAAAATAACTAAAAGATGAAAATTAGTAAGAGAAATAATTAAATATTAGTTTCAGCAGACAGCAATAACTAAATATTAGTTTCAGCGAACAGAAATAACTAAATATTACTTTCAGCAGACAACAATAACTAAATATTAGTTTCAACAGACAGCAATAACTAAATATTAGTTTCAGCAGACAACAATAACTAAATATTAGTTTTAGCAGACATCAATAACTAAAAAATAAAAAATAATAATGAAAAAATCTTACTTTAATAATTCTTTCCCATATTGGTGGCTCAACAATTATCATGCCAAGTGATTCGTTCCATCCAACACCACTTTGCTTGTGAGCTTCCTTTATAACCTTGTAATTTGATTTAAGCTCCTTTTCTTTCTCTTGAATTTGCGCTTTTGAAAAATGAGCCAATGGAAACTTTTCATTGAACGTCTAAGTTATATGCCACCCTTCAGGTATCCAACCATTTTGACCCCTATATCTCGGGTTATTGTGCTCATAGAGGATATCAACTAGAGTCTTCTCGTAATTCATATTCCACGAAGCCCTTGCCATGGCTACATAACATAAAATAGCTATTTATTATATCTGAATAATACTAATGACTAATGTAGTCATTCCACATCTGCATAGCTATTTGATCTCTAAGTACATTTCCAGCATTTGACTGAATAGCATGTTGATAGTTGTTATCTCCTTCTGGTAATTCAACAAACTGATCTGGAGCAATGGTAGTTGGATGCTGATCCAACCATCCATCTTCACCATTTATACCTCTAATGATATTATGAAAAGAAGCCGCTGCCGCTACAATCAAAGTTTGAGACTTTATAGGATAAAATGTGCCCACTTTAAGGATAGGAAATCACTTCTTCAAGACACCAATGGCTCTTTCGATGTGGTTGCGAAGGAGTGCATGAGAATGGTTAAATAACTCTTTATAATCAACATAATCAATTCTTGACCCTCGCCTCCGAAATTCACTAAGATGATATCGAACTCCTCTATACAGGGCAATAAAAGAGGGTGTGTTTGCATATCCTCCATCTACAAGATAGAATTTACCATCCGGCACGCTAAAACCTTTTCTTAGGGCAGATTGAAGAACTCCTGCATCTCATGCCGACCCTTCCCATCCACAAGAGATGAATGTGAAGTTGAGATCAAAGTCGCATGCTAGCATTACATTCTGGGACAAAGTTCCTTTCCGGTTTCTATATGGAGGAGCTTTCTCTTCACTTATAGTAATAGGAATGTGTGTGCCATCGATTGCACCAATGTAATTCTGAAAATATGGCCAAAACCTAGGGTTAGACACAATTCGCACATGGGGTTGATCGAGACTTGGAAGCTTCACAAATCTTTGAGTTAGAGTAGGAATTATATCAAAAAACTCATTTATCTTCCTATGAATTGTTTCACCACTGTGCTGAAATTCTTTTTGTAGGATTGCATTGCTAGCGTTTTGAGATATCATATACATGAAAATCCCAAGATGCTCTTCAATGCTGATTTTTGGAGTTTCTTGCAATAACTGTTCCCTTCTAAGATAACTTGCTACAGCTCTAAATATCTCTGGCTCCATTCGAAACTCGACTTTGCACCAACTCTCATGTCCATCCAAAATTTCCCTAACTTTTTGTGCACCACTACGACAAGAAGTGTGTATTGGCCTTTTTTTCAGTATGAAGAGATGAATATAAAGCTGGAACTAAAACGAAAAACAACTCGTCATCATCTTCCTCCTCTTCTTCCATAAATTTCCTTATTAACTCATTTCTAGAACCCATTTGACAAATATCCCTACAACATTATAAATTTACGTTACGCAATATAAGGCAGTCCATTGACAACACAAGATGAATATTTACCATTAACATCCATAAAACAAATTGCATATCTCGGAAAGAAAGTGAAGACGGAAACAGTGGACAGGTGAGGTACCTCGAGCAGTCCTTTGCGGGCAAATGTGAAGAACAGGAGTGGAGGCGGCCAAACAACCGAAGCCGGAGGCAGGCCGAAGATCCAGAAGTAACACCTGCACACACAAGGGCAGATCATGAGAAAACAGTAGCGGAATTATGAGGAATGACCGGAGGAAAAAAACATGCTCATGCAGCAGCAAATGAGACATCAAGCAAAACTGAACTGAATGAACTAACAACACATGAACTAAACTGAACTGAATGAACTAACAACACATGAACTGAACTGAATGAACTAACAACACATAAACTGAATGAACTAACAACACATGATCTGAACTGAATGAACTAACAACACATGAGCAAGTAGCAAAAACTGAACTGAATGACCTAACAACACAAGAACTGAATGAACTAACAATCGAGCACTTGTTATCGATCAGGCCAACTAATCAGCACCTGTTAGTATAGCAGGACGACGACCACGTCCTTGATGTCCTTGTTGGCTATGATGCTGTCCTGCACGTAGCCAAAGTCCTTGAGAGATAAGTCGCACATTGGCAAATGATTGAACAACATAGAACGATCCATTGAGGATAGAACAACGAATGAGTAAGAGTTCTTGAAACATGGTACACAGAACTGTATCTGACTATCTAATCTTCCTTAGTAACGAACAGGATGGAAGTAAAACTTCAGGTAATTATATGCACATGAGTACATGATCACTGGTGGATTTATATTTTAACATGATCACGTAGCAATCTTTCAAGTTGTGATAGGACAGGTCATATGCTACCCAACAGCTCACCTTAATTTGGTGACAAAGAACGAGCGTGGATTCATGTGTCATGAGAATATGCTATTCTTTAATTCTTTAATTTGGTGACAAAGAACTGTATCTGACATAAGGACGGGTTACATTCGTTGCTTGTACTAGGGAGCAATATATTTAATTATTTATGCAAACAAACGTGAGGGTGAAACAACTGCCAGAGAAACGAGGGAAGCTAACGATTGTTGGATGAAGTTGCATTCTCGGCTAAACCTATACACCTATGCAAAAAGGACACCAGCAGCCTGACCAGATGACATCGAACACACAATGCCAATCGATTGACGGACATCACTACAAATGGAGGAACAAAACGCAGTAGAATTGCTTCGAATGAGCAGTACGAACAACACGGAGCCAATCCAGCTCTTTCGAGACCGCACACATTTGGACCGAGCCAAATGTAAAAAGCATAGTACGTACCTTCAAATCAAGCGAATCCGGGGAGGGGAGCTCCTATCGCCGCCGCAAGAGGCGCGGAAACGCCCCCGCGCTTTGAGATTAATCCTCCGACTTCCTTGCGTGGTGCGGACTGGGGAGGAGTGGGAGAGGGGTGAAAGGAGGAGTGCGTGGTGGATGAGAAACAGTGGACCAAGGCCGAGCGGCACCACGACGTTGGAAGGGGAGTGGCGGAGCGGCACCGTGCGGTGGGAGGGGATCAGCGGAGCGTCGCCGTGCGGTGGGAGGGGCGGCTGAGCGGCGCCGGACGGTGGGAGAGGACCGACGCCGCTCGGTGGGAGAGGAGCGGCGATTCGGGGTCGAGGGCGGTGGGAGTCGGGAGAGGAACGGCGCCTGCGGTAGGGTTTTCCTCCCCGGCACCTCGAGGCCGGGCTGGAAAGGCCCGTGGTTTCTCTGGGATTGGGCCGGGAAAATAAATTACCAAATAGACTAAAGAGATAATTTGGCTCGGGTTTTTTGGCCAGGGAATGGGCCAGGATCCCAAAGGGATTTCAGGCTGCCAAACAAGCCCTAAATGAGATTGGCCCACACAGATCCAACAAGTTTTTGTCATGAACAAGCGTAAAGTAACAACCATATGTTATGAAGCAGCGCCTGCTGGATGTTTAAACAGTTGGTATTTGAGCAGAAGCGGAACAAATTCAAGACAAAATAAGCCAGCACGACAGCGAGCTGTTTTCTGTATACATGCATTGGACCTCGAAATTTAAATATAAAGTAGATTTACATCATGCAGCTAATCCTAATCTTCCCAGTAAAGATGCACATGGTTCCTTATTTTATTTTATTTTCGATGGCAAGAAGCAAAACCTACTTTGCTGTTCGATCGATGTTCACGTCGCTTTGGGACGCACCCATCAGCAGCGACGGTCAAAATCATGCCACCTCGCTACTTACTTGCCATAAAATGTGATGCACCAACCATATATAGCCAAATCAATATCAAAACTTCATATTACTCCCTCCTTTTCGTTTTAATTGTAGTTAAGACAACTTTTATTAGTTCATTTGGTTGTTTAAAACAACAATTATTTCAGAAAAGATGAAGTATTACACTAACCCTATAGGAAAACGAAAACGAAACTTTTTTGGATTCACAAGGCAAGGATGACTGGATGAGCGAGGTTGGATGCATGACTCCCTCCATGCCAAGTTACCACTAGCCTTCACGCATGAACGTCAAATATGTCACGTTTCTCCAGCGTTCGGATCACGTAGATCATGAAAGCAGGAAGCGCAGAAGTGATGAACGAAAACAACATTTTAACCTCCAGGGTTGCAAAAACCATTTAAAACCGGGGGGAATTGTACAAACCATTTAAAATCAGAGGGTGTACCAACAAGCAGCATACAGCCCATTTCAAAACAAGCAGCATACAGCACGGCCTGAATGGTTGTTAAAAGAACTGAAAACTAACATTTACCTACCACATCCTGGGTTTAAGATATTTGTGTCACTAACAGTTTGCTTACAGTTGACTGTCCGATACATTCCGGGATGACTGCAGGAACAAGATTTTTTTTGTCTCTATGATTACAAGCATTTTAATTCAACGCAAGAATTCGTACCTGGCAAAACCTTTGGACTCCCCTGGTGACTCCATTGGCGTGGGCTTTCTTCCTTGCCGTCAGCCTCCGGCGGCCGGCGGTGAGTACTACAGACCTTGTAATTCTTCTACGCAGGCAAATCTGTGTACAACATACGCAATCATCCAAGTTGCAATATTTGTGAGATCTATATGTGCTGAATACATTGACAATTTAGATCCATACAAAAAGTTTTGATATATTGCTGAAAATCCCACTTCAAATTGTTCGAGATTGGATTGCCCAATCATTTTCCTTTACATTGCAGCACCGCTTTTGGTCTATTCGTTAATGTTATTTGCTAAAATAATTCTGTGGCGGATTTGTTTTTAACTTGCAATGTTTCAAACTTGTTTTTTTTTTTGCTTATGGGATGTTTGCACAGTATTTTCTTGCTAAGTTTTTGATATGTTATGACTGATTATAGTGGTTAAACATTGCTATGGTTTGCATCATGCTTATGTGAGGTGCTCACGTAAAATGTTGTGTTTTTTGAACCAACGAGAGTCAAGTCGAGGACTTGGTAACGCAAAGAATTGGTTGTTTGTTCATGTGCAGGTGTTGCTTGAGGTCAAGACATGGCTGGTGACGGGATCCATTGAACTAGTCTTAGGGAGAAGATGAGGTTCAACAATCAAGTTCGGGAGTAATTGTGCTTGAGTTGATCGAGAGGTCACGTAACATATTTGGATCAAGAACAATGCATATGAAGGTATCATGGATGTCGTTAGAAGGTGTTTGCACGTGTGCAAGGAGTGCATGGACGTGACAACATGGTTCCAAGGCGTGATGAAGAGAAAGAGACGTAAAGAATTGGTCGGAAAGGTCCAACTTATGCCTCAGGCTGCGGCTGAGGTGGTTATGATTCGTTTATAGAAAGTTAAACGAATGACAGCAGGAACAAGATTTTGTCTCTATGATTACAAGCATTTTAATTCAACGCAAGAATTCGTACCAGGCAGGACCTTTGGACTCCCCTGGCGACTCCATTGGCGCTGAGTTTTCTTCCTTGCCGTCAGCCTCCGGCGGTCGGCGGTGAGTACTACAGACCTTGTAATTCTTCTACGCACACAAATCTGTGTACATCATACGACAATCATCTAAGTTTCAATATTTGTGAGACCCATGTATGCTGAATACCTTGACAATTTAAATAAAAGTGAGGATTCACACATAGAGTTTTGATATATTGCTGAAAATATCACTTCAAATTGTCCGAGATTGGATTGTCTGATCGTTTTCCTTTACACTGCAGCTAGCACTTCTTTCTACTCGATTCTCAAAAGCATTGCAAAATATGAGTACTCGAAGAAGAGAAAGTGTTGGTTCTCAACGATGCTTCGAATGTGGTAAGACAAGAAATTTTTGTACGGATTGTCATAATCTATCAGATCCTACTTCCCGTGATGAAAAGCAAAGAAGAAAGAAGTACTCCTCTGCAGACAACAACAACAAGAAGAAGGGTTTTACAGGTCGCCAACTAGTAAACTGTTTTGTCTTCGCACTTCAAGAACTTGGCTCAAGAGATGTGAACATTGAAAGTGACGGAAATGAAGAAAATTTAGAAAATATGTGCGTCATAGCGGGCAACTCAAGATCAAGTATGGAGGAGGCAGAACAAAACAGCGACAACGAAGAGGTATGTCCCACTTGCGAAGAAATATGTGATGCTATTTCTTGTGCCACTGTTATACTTAAAAAAAGGACAAAAATCTTAGAGACAATGCTATTAAAATTGAATCACTAGAATATGAAATTAATCGTTTAAAAACCTTGATTACAAGTGATAATTCTTGTTCCTCATGTGAGCTTATATATGAACAATTGTCCTCCTTAAAAAGTGCACACACCTCCTCACCTAATAAATTTGAGTTAGAAATTGAAAAGAACAGAAATCTTGCTGCACGGAATGATAAAAACTTGAAAGATACTAGTTGTTCAACAATTAATTTGCATTGTTCTAACTGTGATGGCCATAATAAGAAACTGCATGATGCTATGAATAAAATTTCTGTTTTGAACAATGCTTACGTTCTCATGAAGTTAAATATTGTTCTAATTGCAAATTAAAAAGAACAACTTCATGTGAAAGCTGCCTAGACTTTTCTAATAAACTTGATGACATGAATAGGACACTAGAGCGGTTTTGTAATGGGAATAAGAATCTGTACTTACAACTGAATTCCTCTAAATCATGTAATGATAAATCTGGTTTAGGTTTTGATTCCTATACTCATGCTAAGGCGCATCCACCTAAAATTGTAAAGTCATTAGGAAATAGTTTGATTATAGTTCCTAAACAAAAAGAAGTGGTTTTCAAATCTGCAGGAGTGTTGTCTCATCTGGCTTCTAATAAACATGTTGTTTGCTCATCTAAACATGAACACAAAGTTATATTTCATTGTAACTACTATGGTAGAGATGGTCATGTCATAAATTTTTGTTATAGACTAGCTAAACAATAGAATTAGGAAAGAATGCAAGCTAGATCTCATAACTCTCATGCAAAATTCGCTGCACATGCTGAATTGAATGTTAGGAACATGCAACCTATTGTAATGAGTCAAAACATGCAAAGTTTACTCCCAAACCTACTGTTTTTTACACATGTAACACCTCGTAGGTTAGTAACTGGATACAAGAATTCTCAAACTTTGGCTCATAAACCTATTGTTTTATCTCAGCTTTCGCGTGTTATTCTTACTGAACGTCGTGTGACTCAGTACTGGATTCCTAAATATCTTTTGACTAACCCCAGTATTGAGTCATCGATGTATTGTGCTTCTATGTAGGTTACACGCTTGAGGAAGGAGAACATTTAGATTGTGGATTCAGGTTGCTCACGCCACATGATCGGTAACAAAGAATGGTTCTCCTCCCTCTCTTTTGTGTGACGTGTAGAGAATGTTATTTTTGCCGATAATTCTTCAACTCTTATAATTGTTAAGGGTTTAGTAAGAGTAAATAATCACTACACTTTGAAGGATATGACACTTGTTAAAAATTTGAAATACAACTTGTTTTCTGTTTCATAATTGCTAGATGAAAATATGGAATTTATTTTCACTAAAAATGCTGCAAGGTTGTAGATTCAAATAATGAGCTCATTTTTAGCATGTCTCAGTTTGGAAGAGTTTTTAAAGCTGATTTTGGATATGTCATCCTCTAAGCATAGGTATCTAGTTGCTAATGATTCAAAAGACCTATATTTTTGGCATCGTAGACTTGGTCACGTAGGCTTTGATCATCTCACCCGTATTAGTGCTCTTGATCGCATACGTGGGCTGCCTAAGATTAAAGGGGGCAAAGAAATTGTGTGCCCTTCTTGTAGACATGCTAATATGGTTGCAGATTCACATGCTCATCTCACAATGACCATGACAACTGAACCAGGATAACGTTTGCACCTTGACACCGTATGTCCTTACGTGTTCAAACTTTTTGGAGGTAAATGGTATGTTCTTGTGATTGTTGATGATTATGTTAGATACTCTTGAGTTTAATTTATGACATCTAAGAATGAATCTTTTAGTCACTTTAGAACTTTATTTCTTATATTATCAATTGATCACCTAGGATCTTTAAAAGCAATTAGAAGTGATAATATAACTGAATTTAAAAATCAATTGTTTGATTACTTTTGTGCTGAAAATGGAATAGATCATCAATTTTCTTTACTCTATGTACGTCCACAAAATGGTGTGGTAGAGAGAAAGAACATAACCTTAGTTGAGATGGTTAGGACTTTGCTTGATGAATATCAAACATGTAGGAAATTTTGGGCTGATGCAATTGCAATTTCTTGTTATGTCACAAATCGTGTTTTCTTGCGTGCTAAGCTAGGAAAAACACCATATGAACTTCGGTTTGGACATAGGCCTAGTCTCACACACTTTCGGGTCTTTGGTTGAAAATGCTTTATTAAGGAACAAGGTAATCTTGAGAAATTTGAACCTAGATCTGTTGATGGCATATTTTTTGGCTATCCATCTCATACTAGAGGCTATTGTGTGCTTTTACTTGACACTAACAAACTTGTGGACACTTGTGAGGCTTTTTTGATGAAGCTAAACAAGGTACTAGCTACAATATTGCAGGTCCAGATCCATACCTGCAGGGGGAGAGTATTTTCATCGAAGAAGATGAAGTGGTGCTTCTGCCCTAAAATTCAGAAGCAAATGACGTTGATCACGCTGCTGATTTTGCACCACAACCAGTACCAACAACTTCTGCAGCTGGAACAGATCGTACTCAAGCCACAAGTTCTTCGATCTGTGATGAACATGAAGAAGAAAGGAGCTTGTGAAGTGTCTACTCCCCTTCGCGTCCTCAAAAGTCATCCTCCACAACAAATCGTTGGAAGCTTGCATGGACGAGTTACATGGTCTAGGTTTTGTGATCCAAACTCTCATGCTCATTTTGTTGTTGCTTCTTTTGAATCCAAAGATATATCACATGCACTCAGTAATGAATCTTGGATTATTGCCATGCAAGAAGAGTTAAAAAACTTTGAAAAAAAATAATGTTTGGAAACTTGTACCTCCACCTCAAGGTCAGACTTTAATTGGAACTAAATGGCTATTTAGAAATAAACAAAGTGAGGATGGGTTGTGGTTTGGAATAAGGTTAGATTGGTTGCTCAAGGTTTCACACAAGTTGAAGGTCGAGATTTTGATGAAACTTTTGCTCCCGTTGATAGATTAGAAGCCATTGGAATTTTGTTAGCATTTGCTACATCTAAAGATTTTATGTTATATCAAATGGATATTAAAATTGCTTTTCTTAATGGTTACATAGATGAGGAGGTTTATTTCAAGCAACCACCAGGTTTTGAAAATTCAAATTTTCCTAATCATGTTTACAAACTGTCCAAAGCCTTGTACGGTCTCAAACAAGCCCCTAGAGCATGGTATGATAGGTTAAAACATTCTTACTTGAAAAGGGGTTTACTATGGGCAAGGTTGATAAAACTCTTTTTCTGCTTAAGCATGGCAATGACTCATTATTCGTTCAAGTGTATGTGGATGATATTATCTTTGATTGTACTTCTCATCATCTTGTGTCCAAGTTTTTAGCTATGATGAGTTCAAAATTTGAGATAAGTATGATGGGAGAACTCACATACTTTTTTGGGCTGCAAATCAAGCAAACTAAGGAGGGAACCTTTGTGCATCAAACAAAGTACACGGAAAATCTCCTTAAACGATTCAACATGGACAAAAGCAAGCCTCTTTAGACACCAATGGGTACAACAATGATACTTGAACTTGATAAAGATGGTAAACCCAGGGATCAAAAAAATATAGAAGCATGATTGGGTCACTTTTGTACCTCACGACATCAAGACCGGACATACAATTCAGCGTATGTCTTTGTGCACAATTTCAAGCTTCCCCACATGCTTCACATCGTCATGCCATCAAAAGGATTCTCATGTACTTAAATGGAACTCAAGAATTTGATATTTTTCTTCCTTCTTCCTCAACTGTTACTTTGAAAGCTTTTTCGGATGCTGATTGTGGGTTGTAGGATTGATAGGAAAAGTACTTTGGGTGCTTGTCATTTTCTTGGTAATTCACTTATTGCTTGGTCCTCTAGAAAGCAAGATTCAGTTGCACAATCCACAACCGAATTTGAATATGTAGCTGTTTCTAGCCCTTGCTCACAAGTTCTTTAGATTGTTCAAATACTTAAGGATTATGGGGTTGATCTATATAGTGTTCCATATTTTTGTGATAACACTAGTGCCATTTTCATTGCTAAAAACCCTGTGCACCACTTTAGAACAAAGCACATTGACATTAGGTATCACTTTCTCCGTGATAATGGTGAAAAAGGAAACATTGTGCTTCACTGAAAGTGCATCTAGGCATCCCTTGTGGGTTTTGGTTGATTTATGACAAACAAATGAGATCCTAACAAAATTGTTGAGATGAGCGCAGGTTTTAAAGAAATTAAGAAGAAAGCGCAAAAAGGAAGGAGAATGAAGATCTAAAGGGAAATGAGCTCAACAGCTGAAAATATTAGATTATTTTGTATGGAGTGTGTTGGAGAAACACACCCCAAGAGTTCAAGTGAAAGAAATAATTCAACCCACATCACAACTCACAGGAAAACTGGACTAGTCCGATATACACTGGACTAGTTTGATATCTTTCTGACTAAGATCGGACTAGTTCCCCCTAGTGCGGAATAGTCCTCAACACTTCACATTCGCACAAAAATGGACAAGTCCAATATCCATCGGACTAGTCTGATAATCCTCTGGCTAAAGTCGGACAAGTCCTACAAGTCCGGACTTGTCCTTAGCCCTACAGTTTTTCACTACACCGGACTAGTCCGAAAAGTTTCTGACTAAAATCAGACCAGTCCGTACTCATAGCGGACTAGTATGGTATATCTCAACACTTAGGGTTTTCCACACGCCGCACACCGGACTAGTCCGGAGTCCACCACGGACTAGTCCGGACATCGCAAACCCTAACGGTAACTTTTGGAAACTCTAGTATAAATAGAGGTGTACGACCATACAACTAACTCTCTCAACCCCCTGTGCCGTCACACCTCCCAAGAGCCCAAAATACACATATCTACACACATTCTAACCCTAAAAGGATCAAATCTTTGATGATTATCAATTGATCAAAGGAGAGTCTTGTTCCACACGATCTTGAGCTCTTGGGTTTGATTTCTCACACACTCCTGTTGTTTATTGTATATCTTTAGAGTGTGTTTGGTGGTGTTCTTCATTGAAATTCTTGGGGAGCCCTCGACTTGTGAGAAGGCCCCTTGAACAAGTTATTTGCCCCTTTGTGATTAGTGTCCCTTTGTGATTAGTGGAAGAGAATCAACCTCTATAGCGATTCGAAGAGGGAATGGTTGGTGAAGACCCGGTGCTCTGTGGACTCCTCAATGTGGATGTAGGTTTCCTCTGTGGGAATCGAACCATGGGATAAAATCTTGTCTTGCGCACTTTTATTTCATCGTTCATCATATTCTAGGGTTTATATAATCTTGTGTAATTCACATTGAAACATCAAAATTAAAGTTGTCTTTGCCATACATTTTTCATTGCCATAATACATCCAAGTTGAAAATTACTTTCCGTTGCATAGGTTACTAGAAGTGAAATTACTGATCAATCTTGATCTTTCTAGTCCACGCATATCGGACTAGTCCGCATAGTACCGGACTAGTCTAATCTCCCTGTATTTGACCAATCTTTTAAGTGTTTCAGGGCCCGACGAAAGTTCAAAAAGCCTATTCACCCCCTCTAGGCTACATTCAATTGGTATAAGAGCCAAACTCTTCAAAAGAGACTCACCGCTCGAAGAGACGATGTCAGACGTCAAGGATGTACACAAGAACTTCAACAACGAGAAGGGTGATGATGAGAAGACCAAAAATCTAGAGAAGCTCCTCGACGCCATCCAAGACTGTGAGGATGATGATGAGGAGATGCTTGAACTCAAAGCACTCCTACGGAAGAAAGCACTATCCCCAAAAGGGAAGAAGAAGATCGACGATGAAAAGAAGAAGGGGAGTACTCACACCGACTACTCCCGATATCATTTTAACAATGACCGTTTAAATTCTAACAATAGTCATTACTTATCAATTCCTCTAGGGAAAGCACCTTACTTTGATGGCAATAACTATTCAATGTGGAGACAAAACATGAAAATGCACCTCATCTCGCTTAACCCAAGCCAAGAACAAGCCATTCATTGGAACGCTCAAGCTGTAGCTGTGATTACTTCACACTGAGCTGAGATGAGTTCACCGAGGTGGATGGACTCGAAATCGCCAAGGAGATATGGGACACAATACAAACCACACATGAAGGTGATCATCATGTACGTGAAGCCAAGATTGAAATGATTGAAGGCAAATTGGGAAGATTCACTATAGAAGAAGATGAATCACTGCAAGATATGTACAATTGATCGAAATCTCTCGTCAACAAAGTCCGAGCATATGGCAGAAAGAAGTGGAATGATCATGAGGTTGTGAAGCTGATTCTTAGAGCATTCATGCCTCACAATGTGACTCTTTGCTCGATGATTAGAGAAAGCCTCGGATATCGGAAAATGACCCCAGACGAACTTCTTGGCAAGATTATCAATTTTGAAATGATGGAGAAGCAAGCCAAGCACATCAAGGAAATTGCCGACCTTACCTCGGCAAAAAAGAAAGAAGTTGCTTTAAAGTCAACTTGCAAACCCACATCAAAAGAAGCTTGGGAAGCTCATAGAGAAGATGACAATGATGATGAAAGCAGTGATATCTATGAAGAAGACATGATCTTGTTCATGAAGAAGTTCAAGAAAATGATGAGAAGAAGAAAGGGTAGTAGCTCAAACGAAGGAAGACAAAGGGACAAGCAAAGACCCAAGATGAGAAGGGTGTGCTACAATTGCAAAAAATATGACCACTTCATGGTGAATTGTCCACATAAATAAAATAAGAGGAAGACTAAAGACAACAAGCCTCAGCCAAAGAAAATGTTCAAGAACAAGAAGCAATTTGGCCAAATGCACTTAGGGAAGGAGTGGGACTCCAATGATGAGTCCTCATCCAAAGAAGAAGAGGAGATAGCCACCATAGCCATCAAGAAGACTACCAAGAAATCCACTCTCTTCCCAACCATGGGCGCATGGAAGGACAACGACAACGCATGTCTAATGGCCAAGGAAGGTAAAAGAAAGGTAAAAACTAAATCTTCCTCCTTGCATTCTTTTACTAGTGATACTGATAATTCTAGTGATGATGAAGATATGCTTAGTGGTTTAGATAAGAAAACTGCTGCTAAGATGAAATTTCTAATGGATAAGCTTGTTGATAAGGAGGAGCTAGTTGATCGTCAATGTCGGTACCCTAGAAACCGTACACCCCTTGAGGTTACAAAGATCTCAAAAGAAAGCCATCTACTTGGTTTGAAGACCATCGGAGGCCCACTTGTCAGACATGACCGGACCCGCTTCTCCAACATGGTTAATCCCTGGGTAGCCACGTGTACAACTAAACCGGAGCTACCGCCCACAAGGAGGAAGCTCCGGGCCACGTACCGAAACGGAAATTCCGGACTTAACCCCTAACCGAGAGAAGCTCCGGACCTGACACGTGTCAGGTAGCCCCGGAGCTACCTGTTTCCCACAGCAAGCTCCGGAGCTGCCACGTGTCCAATCGTCGGACCTTCAGCCTCTAACCTCCGGAAGACCTTGTAACGGCTCCGGATCTTCAAAGGAGAGCCAAGGACTTCAAGACCCGATTAAGTGTCATTAATGCCATATTAATGACACTTAAACGGACGATCTTAACACCAGTAACGGTGCTGTCAAAGCCCGTTACAGGATCATTAAGTGCAATTAATCGTGTATCAATACTAGTAACCGCCGGGGCCACATGTCGTGCCAGGCTAGCTTGTAACGGCCTGCCCTTGTACTATAAAAGGACAGGCCGGCGATACACTCAGGGATGTTCACGGGCGATCATACGCACTCCATACACTCGTGACAAGCTCTTACTGCTAATACAACACCAACACACCCGTGGAGTAGGGTATTACGCTCAGGCGGCCCGAACCACGTAAATTCTTGTGTCTCCTCTGTCAAACTCTTATTCACTTTCTTGAATCTCCGCGTGCCCACACCGAACATCAAACTCCCCTATCACTTTAGTAGTGTAGGGAGATCTGCTGGCTCCGACCGCCGACAGTTGGCGCACCAGGTAGGGGGCGCCTGAGATTTTCGAGAATGGTGAACTCCGCTGCTGGATCATCCAACGGCCAACCTGCTGCTCAGGCTGTTGGGGGCAATCCCTCCAACAGGCAGCCACCAGTAGGAGCCTCAGCACCAGCAGGAGCCACACTCCCACCACAACCGTCTTCTCCAGCAAATCGTGCTGGACAACGTGATGGTGCGCCGGCGTCGCTTACTGCGTCAGCGAGTCATGACAACCCGGAACACTTGCTCCATGCAGCGTGTGCTCTTCTCCAACGTCCACCACCTCCGAATGCATCTCGAGATGCACTAGAGCAGTGGAGGGCCGATGTGGAGCATTTGGTCGCAGCAGCGGCCGAACGCCTCAACAACCAGGGTCCTCCTCCTTCGGGACGAGCCCTGTCGCAGCGGCGGACTTTGTCTGGAAGACTTGGTCCGCACGCCTCCAATAGCAGGAGACGTGCTGCATCTCAACAAGTGACGTCATTGCCCTCCTGGGCTCGATGCACTCACACGGTATCCAGGCTTTCAACTCACGACCTCCGGGCGGAGCTTGATCGCCGATACCGCCAGCAGGATGGCCGGGTCCATATTGAGCGTGCCCGTGAAAGGAGGGAAGCTCAGGACCTTTCTACTCTTGAAGGAGTAGGAGGAGGCTGTTCAGCCCTAGCCATGCACTTGCGCATGGTTAGATGGCCACAGAAGTTCCGGCCTCACCTGCCGGAAAAATTCGACGGGATTGTCAATCCCGCCGAATTTCTTCAGATATACTCCACTGCAATCTTAGCAGCTAGAGGAAACGAGGTCGTGATGGCCAATTACTTTCCAGTGGCTTTAACTGGGACCGCCAGGTCCTGGTTTATGAGCCTTCCACCCAACTCTATCAACAGTTGGGAGGAGCTGTGCCGTCAGTTCACTGCTAACTTCGGGAGTTCATACACCCGACCAGGCACTGAACTGGACCTTTTTGCGGTCGTGCAAAAAGGGGGAGAATCTTTGTGGTCCTTCATTCAGAGGTTCTCTCAGGTACGAAACACTATCCCTTCTATCTCAAGCACCTCTGTCATTGTGGCGTTCAGACAGGGCGTACGGGACAAGAAGATGTTAGAGAAGCTGGCGATCAAGGACATCACCAGCGTCACGGAACTCTTCAGTCTGGCAGATAAATGTGCCAGAGCTGTGGAGGGCTGTGAGATGCACTCCAAACCAGCCTCGAAGGATCACAAGAAATCCTCCAAAGAAGAAGCCGCTACCTCCGGGGGTGGCAAGAAGAAAAAGAAGACCAACGACAAGAAAAAGCCGTCGGCCGGCACATCCAACGTTACAGCTGCTGCAACTCCGGGTGGTCGGGGGCCACGCCCCGAGAAGCGACCTCGACCGTCCTCTGAAGACGGTGGCAAACCCAAAGTGTGGTGTCCCATTCACAAAACGGGCAGCCACAGTTTGGAAGACTGTCGGGAGGTCCAAAACCTTGCCGAGCGCTACAACAAGCGCCGGGAAGTATCTCCTTTCCGACAGAGGGAAGGAAAGCAAAAGGCCGACGAAGCTCCGACTGAAGAGGAGTTAGGGTTTCAGGATCCCAAAAAGGTCCTAAAAGCCGTTTACACCTCCGTCGATGATGATTCTGACGTCTCTGACAACGAGCGTCGGAAGACCATGAACACCATTTTCGGTGGGTCATGGGATATCACCTCTCGTCGCGTCATCAAGACTATGCGGCGGGATATGGCCGCTGTAGCCCCTACAGTCAGGCCGGAACCTCATCGAAAGTGGATGGACACCTCCATCACTTTTGATGCTTCAGATTGCCCGAGGAGCATGGTTGGAGCAGGACAGTTACCTTTGATGGTATCTCCTACCATCAACAACATCCAGCTCCACCATGTCATGGTAGACGGAGGTTCGGGGCTTAACCTCATCAGCTTCGAAGCTTTCACTAAGCTTCAGCTCCGACCTTCGGATCTTCAGCCCTCTCGACCTTTCTCCGGAGTAGGTCCGGGGGCCATTACCCCACTCAGAGCTATTACTCTCCCCGTTACCTTCGGGACACGGGAGAAGTATCGCACCGAGAAGTTGGTCTTCGACGTCGCACAGATCAACTTACCATTCAACGCCATCTTGGGTAGACCTGCACTGTACAAATTCATGGCAGCTGCTCATTATGGATACTTGGTGTTGAAGATGCCAACACCAGTAGGCGTTCTCCGGATCCGTGGAGATCGCACTGCTGGAGTAACTGCTCTGGAGGAACTCCACGCACTCACCACGGCGCAAGAGGAGGACTCCAGGCAGGAGCAAGCTCCGAAACCCCCGAGCATTCGTCAACGAGGCTCGACCTCTGCACCCCGTGTGCAGCCAAGCGGCGACACCGACATTCCCGTCAAAGTCGTCCAAATTGGTTCCGATGCCGCTCATACCACCCGTATATCGGGAGGATTGAACGACAAATAGGAACTCGCGCTCATCACTTTCCTCCGGGCTAATGTTGACGTGTTTGCTTGGCAACCGTCACAAATGCCTGGGATCCCCAGGGAAGTGATTGAGCACAATCTGAAGATCTACCCCGATGCTCGGCCTGTGCATCAGAAGCCTCGGAAGCAATCCGTAGAGCGGCAGAACTTCATCCAACAAGAAGTGAAGAAGCTACTCGAAGCCGGATTCATCCGAGAAGTCTTCCATCCAAAATGGCTGGCAAACCCAGTCGTTGTGCCCAAGGCCAGCGGGAAGCTTCGGATGTGCATCGACTACACCACACTAAATAAGGCATGTCCAAAAGATCCATTCCCACTACCTAGAATAGATCAGATAGTGGATTCCACCTCCGGGTGTGAATTACTGTGTTTCTTAGACACATATTCTGGGTATCATCAAATCAGGATGTCTAGGCAGGATGAAGAACATACTTCATTCATCACAGTAGATGGATTGTACTGTTACACAACCATGCCCTTTGGTCTCTAGAATGCAGCTTCAACTTTTGTACGAGCTATGTACAAAACTTTTGAAGAACTCATCAGAGACATGGTGGAAGTGTACATCGATGACATCGTGGTCAAGGTCAAGAACAAGGAGTCACTCCTAGACACCTTGCAGGCTATCTTCGACAAGCTGCGGGCCACCCGCACAAAGCTAAACCCGGACAAGTGCGTGTTTGGGGTTAGCTCCGGAAAACTTCTTGGTTTCCTGGTAAGTCACCGGGGCATAGAAGCTAATCCGGCGAAGATAAAAGCCATTGAAGACATGCGGCCACCAACTCGCATCAAAGACGTCCAAAAGTTAACTGGATGTCTAGCAGCCCTCAGCCGGTTCATATCAAGACTGGCGGAGCGGGCACTCCACTTCTTCAAGTTATTGAGGAAGTCCGGACCATTCCAATGGTCCGAAGAAGCAGAGAAGGCATTCCAGGAGCTGAAACAGTTCCTCACCACCCTACCAATTCTGGTAGCTCCGAACCCTGGTGAGCCTTTGTTGCTTTATATTTCAGCTACTGATGAAGTCGTCAGTATGGTTCTGGTTGCGGAGAGACCAGAACTACCCCACACTCAGGAATCCAGACCCCATCGGGAGGGTCCGGAGGTTCCTGAAAGCGAGTCTGGGTCCCAGCTCCCAGATTCGAACCCACAAGAAGTCACTTCAGGAGAGCTAGACCCCTCCGGGAGGGTCCAGGTCATTTCTGAAGAAGCTCCGGGTTCCTCTAGCCAGAACCCGGAGGTCCCTGAAGAGAATCTGGACCCCTCCGAGCGGGTCCGGATCAATGAAGAGGAAGCTCCGGACCCCTCCGGGAGGGTCCGGACCATTCAACGCCCGGTATACTTCATCAGTGAAGTATTACATGATGCCAAGACTCGATACCTAGAGGTGCATAAGCTGCTCTATGCAGTTCTTATTGCCTCCAGGAAGCTTCGACATTACTTCCAAGCTCACAAAGTCTCGGTGGTGACCTCCTACCCACTTCGAGCAATCTTGCATAATCCCAATTCAACTGGGAATATTGCAAAGTGGGCAGCGGAATTGACTGAATTTGATCTTGAATTTATTTCAAGACAAGCAGTCAAGAGTCAAGCGTTGGCAGATTTTGTGGCAGAATGGACTCCCTCTCTATCAAATCCTGGGGGCCCCAGCGAGCAGAAGACGGAGCATCAAGCTCCAACCTTCACCGAGCCTCACTGGACCCTCTACTTCGACGGCTCCATGCAGAAGCAGGGGGCCGGAGCTGGAATCCTTCTCCTTGCACCGACTGGGGAGAAGGTAAAATACATGGTACACCTTGACTTCAAGGCAACCAACAACATGGCAGAGTATGAAGCACTCATCTACAGACTAAAGGTGGCACTGTCATATGGTGTCAAGCAACTGCTGGTCAAAGGAGATTCACAGCTCATCATCAAACAGGTGAAGGGTGAATGCTCCTGCAATAATCTCCAGCTAGCTGCTTACCTCCTGGAAGTCCAGAGGCTTCAGAAGGACTTTGAAGTCCTAGACCTCCACCATGTTCAGCGTGCCCATAACGCTGAAGCTGACGAACTCTCGACTAAAGCGTCAACCGGAGCTCCGGCTCCAGACGGAACTTTTGTCCGGAGGTTGTCAAAGCCAACAGCTCAGCCTGCCAAACTGAGCGAAGGGGGCGAGATCAGCATCCCGAAGCTGACGGTCCCGATGGCACTGTTACCATGGCAGCCATCAAGGGTCGTAGGTGCTGCCGAGAGCTCCGTGCAACCCAGCACGCAAGACTCAAAAGCTCAAGCTAGCTCCGATGCATGGATCTCGGAGATCCGAAGCTACTTGAAAGACAACATCCTTCCTGACGATGACGTATCCGCTGACCGGGTAGTCAGATTGGCTAAAAGATACACGTTGGTAGAAGGGGATCTCTACCGGCGCGGTGCCAACGGCATCCTAATGCGGTGCATCACAAGGGAAGAAGGCTGCGAACTTCTCGTAGAAATCCATGGAGGCGAGTGTGGGAACCACGCATCTTCCCGCACGTTGGTCGGAAAAGCCTTTCGGCATGGCTTCTACTGGCCTACAGCGCTCCAGGATGCCACTGAGCTGGTGAAGAAATGCGAAGCATGCCAATTTCATGCAAAGCAAATTCATACACCGGCTCAGCCCTTACAAATGATACCTCCTACATGGCCCTTCGCTGTGTGGGGGATGGACATCTTGGGACCCTTCCCAAGAGCCGTCGGAGGTTACAAGTTCCTGTACGTCGCCATTGACAAGTTCACTAAGTGTCCGGAAGCAACTCCAGTTGTGACAATCAACAAGCAATCTGCTATCAACTTTCTGCAATCCATTGTAAGCAGATTTGAAGTCCGAAAGAAAATCATCACTGATAATGGGACTCAATTCACAAGATCCGCATTCCAAGGATATTGCGAAGACCTCGGCATACAAGTTTGCTACGCCTCCATAGCTCACCCAGCCAGCAATGGCCAAGCCGAGAGATCAAATGCAGAAATCCTTAAGGGACTCAAAACGCGCACCTATGAGCGCTTGAAAAAACATGGAGCCAACTGGATCGAAGAGCTTCCGCCTACTTTATGGGCCAACAGGACATCTCAAACTGCTCAACTGGAGAGACACCCTTCTTCCTGGTGTACGGAGCTGAAGCAATCCTTCCTCCGGAAATCACCTTGGGTTCACTCCGGGTCCGGACCTTCGATGAAGCCGCGCACGACCAGCTCCGGCGTGAAGACCTAGACCTCCTTGAGGAGGGAAGGTGCCAAGCAGCTGTTCGGAATGCTCGATATCGTCAAGCTCTATGACGTTATCACCAGTGGCATGTACACAACCGACAGCTCGAGGAAGGCGATATGGTGCTACGGAGAATACTATCCAGAGAAGGGTTAAACAAACTCTCCCCCGGCTGGGAGGGACCCTTCCGAGTGATCAAAGTATCCCGTCCCGGAAGCGTTCGCTTGGCTACCGAGGATGGGACACCTCTCCCAAATCCTTGGAACATCGAGCACCTCCGTAAGTTCTACACTTAATACCACGGAGGTGAGTCTTGAGTAACTTGAGGTGTATGTTATAGAGTCATTGTACAGAGTCGGGTAGTTCCTCCGGGAGAGCAGCCGGACCTTTCCCGAAAGGTCCGCAAAGCTCATGCAACACTTGTCACAGTCTCAAGACTAAAAGTGTGGCTAACTACCCTGGGTCAAACGAGAAATGAAACACACTTAGCCTGGTTTCGTACCCTAAGAGTGTACTTGTTTCCCCTGTACCCCGGACCTATAATGAAAGACATCTTCATGTGAAATAGACTCCACGTGCATTTATTTTGTACAGGCTCGACATTTTTATTTTTCTCTTTCTTGTCTATAATAGAGACGTGCAATTCTTAAGAAATTTTAGTTCGACCGGTTTATATACGATTCGAGTTGTATTGTTAGTTCTTTTGGATTCAAATATCGTTCATGGCCAACTCGCCTGAAAGCCGCCAAGCCAATCTAGGGTCAGAGTGTGCTATCGACTTAGCCTGGTCAAGCACCCTAAGTACGCCACTCTACCTACACCCCGGCAGGCCGAAGTAAGGTGGGTCCATAGACAGTTGAATCTAAGGGAAAAGACAACGCATCCGGTTGTATTTAAATCGCGTTCAACTTAAAATCTTCTTGAGAATCGTAAGCCGCGACGAAATTATAGACAAGGAATGAATTTTACTATTTTTCTTGGCTTAAGTGTGCAGGAAAAATAAAAGTCTACGTTGATGGAGAAAAGCCGGAGCTAACACAGCTCCGACTCCCCTAAGGGGGTCAGCCGTCGACGCAGAATGTAAGATGGTGAGAAGACCCCGTAAATGGAGTTTGCTGCCAACAAACAAAGTGTTGGCAAAGGTCACTACCGGAGCTACTCAGCTCCGACACCCCGGAGTACTAACTATCGACGCTCTACGTGTTGATAGAGGCTATTGACGGAGCTACCAAGCTCCAGTGATGGACAATGTCGGAGCTTCTAAGCTCCGACAACCTCAGGGGACCTTCACTATCGAAGACTTCGGACCTAAATGCTACAAGTTCAGAGCAAATGAGTCTTCAACAAAACACAGTATCATTTTGGTACATGTTAACAATCAAATTGTGTACATCTACCAGGGGGCCAAGTGAAGATAAAGGTGTTGAAGACAAAAAGTGAAATTCGCAAAAATTTTGGGGATTTCATTCATCTGGAGACAGGAGATTACATCTGGAGACAAGGGATTACAAAATTGAGGAAGAAGAAGAGAAAATACAAGTGAAAGCTAAAGAGATGGTCCTAGACCCTATGGAAGAACTCGGCGACCTTCTGGGCAACCTCCGATACGCTGGCTCGGGTAGCTTCGCCTTCTCCTTCAACGGGGCCTTCAAGCACCGGGTCCAGAGGAAATTGGGAGTTCCGACTGGTGTAGCACGTCAGCACATACTCTGCGACGTTCTTCGCCAGGGATTGCCCCTCAACCTCCAGTTGGTCTGCGATGACATCACCCACCTTGGAGAGCTTGCTACCTGCTGCGCTCAACGCCTGCAGCGCAAGGTCCAGCTCCGGCTCCGGATCATCCGGGCGCACGGGGCTGAAACCCATCGGCGTCAGCGCGTCGTTGGCCTTGCCCAAGAACTCCCAAATCTGTAGGGAGTCCGCCGTCCTCAAGCTCTTCATCTCTTCCAGGGATCTCCTGGCCGCCGTCAGTTCAGAATCCTCACGGGCGAGGCGCTCAACTTCTTTGGCGTTTTGCTGAATCTTTTCAGCAACCCGCCTCTCGAGTCTTCCGAGCTCCTCCTCCCGGAGGTGGATCTTGTTCCGGCGATCGACCAGGTCTTTCTCCCTAGCCTGCACTTTTTCTCCTGGGCAATAAGGGCACACTCGTACTCGTAGAGTTCCTGCCCTCGCACCCAGGTCTTCTCCTCTTCCTCTTGGCAGCGCTCTTCCAATTTTTTGGTGCGCTCCTTGAGGCCCTTATCAGCCAGAGCTACCTTCTCGGCAAGCTCCTCTTCCCTCCTCAGGACATCATCCCGCAGCTCAAGGAGTTTCTGCTCTTCATTCTCAAGTCGTTTCTCCCTCTCTTCAAGTGCCTCCCGGCGCTTGATGAGTGCAGTGTTAATGACCTCCAGCCTTTCATGGCGTTCCTCGGCCGCACTGTTGGCTGCTTTGGCTTGATTGTAAATTTCCTGGGATTGGGCGTCGAGGGCATGAGTCATGCTCTCCCTATCATCCAGCAGCTTGCCCCAGTACTCCAGGCGGATCTTCTCCCGCTTTATCCACTCCTTGTCATCCGCTAGCCTCGACTGCGTCAGCTTGGTCTCGAAGTGGAGCCGATTACGCCACCGCCTAAGGGTTTGGCGCTCCTCTTCAAGAGCCTTGCTGTCGTGGAAGAAGGCCAATTGGACTTGACGCAGACTGGAGCAGGCATTATCAATAGATATCGACAGCGGGATGGGCTTCGGACCTGCTGGGGTCTCCTCCGCTGGTTCAAACGGGTCTTCACATACAAAAATTGGGTCCCACTCTACGAGAGTGGACCCCTGAGCTTCCAAGGCACTAGGGCCGTCCTCCGGGATGGCCTCAGTCGCCATCGAAGAAGGTCCCGCCGCCAAGTCTTCATTCGCCCCCTCGGGCAGGGGGCCAGCGACTTCGCTTGGGCACTCCGGCTCTGCCGTAGGCACCTCCGACGTTGTCGCTTCCAGAGTAGGAGCTGCTACTGGCTCCGGTCTGGGCACCTCTTCTGAAGGAGGCTCGAGCTCCATCGCCTCTTCGACCACCGGCTCAAGAGCCGGAGGATCTTCAACTTCGACCGGCTCTGAGGCCAAAGCTCCAACAATAACCGACTCAGCGGCCGGTGCTTCGGTGGTAACCGGCTCAACTGCCGGAACTACCTCGACCTCCGGCTCGCATGCCGGGGCTTCAGTCACCTCCGGCTCAACTGCCGGGGCTTCGACACTTTCTGGCTCCGAGGCCGGGACTACTACTTCCTCCGACTCAACAGCCGGAGCTTCCATCATCGCAGCACCAAGACCCGGAGCTTCAACCTCCGAGACAGGTGTCGCTGGTGCGTCTTCACTCCCGTGGTCCGGCGCTACCACGGGAACTTCCGGGGACAAGTCGAGGTCCATGACCACGACAGCCGGCGCCGGAGCTGTCGCAGCCTCAGCCACCACCTGGGGCGGCACCGGGACAGGAGCAGAAGCTCCCACGGCCTCAGGCACTGTGGCTGAGGGTGGAGACTCACTCCCCTTCTTGGGGACGCTACAGATGATGGACGAAGAAAATCAACAAACAGTTGCTACAATTAAATAGTTAACCAAGGTAAAGATTAAAAATTACCTTGGAAGGCTTCCGCACCAGCTTGCGCGGAACCTTTTTCCTGGACGTTCCGGGCTGGCCACGGTCGGCGTAGGAGCTCCAGAAGGCCCCCCGGAACTTGTCGCAGCCACGGGCGTTTCCCGGTTCGGGGCTCTCCTCGATCGGGAAAAACCTCCGGACCTGGAGGCCCTCACCGTCCCAGGTGCCGGAGTCGTGCGCCCGGAGCTAGCACCCCAGGAGGGTTCCACCACGGGGACAGCTGCGCTCCGGGAGGATCCCACTGCAGGAACGGTATCGTTCCGGAAGGACCCCACTACGGGGACAGTCGCCACGGTGGTAGAAGATCTTCTCCCTCCTCTTCAGCGGCGCCCACCTGTTGACCAGGAAATTGCAAAATACCGCCTGAGGAGTCAATCCTCCCTCCATGCATTGGCGGATCCTGGTCAAGGCGGGGTCGAAAGCTTCCGCCAGCACCAGAGCTTCACTCCAGATCGTCGTGTCGATGCCGGGCAAACCGTCGGGCAGCTCCAACCTCTCATGCTCCTCCACCCTGACGACTATCCAATCTTTCTTCCAGTCATCCCACTTCCCGGAAGGGAATGACCGGAGGTACTTGAATGGGCACTTCTTGCGCTTCACGAAGTAGTAGAAGCCAAGGTACTCATTGCTCCGGCCGGTGGTGTGGACGGTGAAGAAGGTCCGGAAGAGTTCGATGCAGGGGGGATGCCCACCCACATCTCGCAGAAGTGGACAAAGATAGACACGAGGAGAATGGAGTGAGGGCCAAGGTGGTATAGCTGTAGACCATAGAAGTCTAGCAGCATCAAGAAGAAGGAAGAAAAAGGTGGGATCAACCCCACCATGGCGTACGAAGAAAAGTACACCATTTCACCGGCGCGCTCCTTCTCGAAGGGGGGCTCACCGCCAGCACGGACCAAGCGGTTGAAGAAGTCCGAGGACCACCCCATGAGGGCCCGGACCTTCTTCAAATCACTGTCGGTCTTCAAACGACTCTCGCGCAGACCCAACTCCATCGCGGCACAGCTAGGCAAGAGAAGAAGAGCGTAGCACGAGTCGGGAGTTTGAGCGCAAGATCAGATGAGAGGCGTAAAGAACTCCCGACGGTGCGCGTTTTCCTTCTTAAGTAAGCCCTCGCAATGCTTGGATGGAAACCGCAGGGAAGTCAAAGATACCACTCAAGAATTCAACCCAGCCGATGACAAGAGGGCCCGGGACCACCCCGACGATCAAGTCGAGGCTCTTACCCAGGCGAACGGTTGTCATCACGAGGCGGGAAACCCAAAGGCGGCGGCCTGACAAGGCGCGCGGAACCGATACGGTTTTCGTATCGGGAACCGGCGACCTTCAATTGCGTGAGATCCGCATGTCAAAGATCTCATCTGCCGCCTGAGGTGTGCCACGCAGCGGGATCTAACTGTAAATCCTTGCCAACGGCACCTCCGAAGACCCTTGAAGACTCAGTTCAAGAGTCGCGAGGATGGACCCACCTCTGACGGAATGACTTCACCCCAGTGATCTTCCTCGAAGGTAGGTCCAGGGGGCCACTGTCGGTACCCTAGAAACCGTACACCCCTTGAGGTTACAAAGATCTCAAAAGAAAGCCATCTACTTGGTTTGAAGACCATCGGAGGCCCACTTGTCAGACATGACCGGACCCGCTTCTCCAACATGGTTAATCCCTGGGTAGCCACGTGTACAACTAAACCGGAGCTACCGCCCACAAGGAGGAAGTTCCGGGCCACGTACCGAAACGGCACCTCCAGACTTAACCCCTGACCGAGAGAAGCTCCGGACCTGACACGTGTCAGGTAGCCCCGGAGCTACCTGTTTCCCATAGCAAGCTCCGGAGCTGCCACGTGTCCAATCGTCGGACCTTCAGCCTCTAACCTCCGGAAGACCTTGTAACGGCTCCGGATCTTCAAAGGAGAGCCAAGGACTTCAAGACCCGATTAAGTGTCATTAATGCCATATTAATGATACTTAAACGGACGATCTTAACACCAGTAACGGTGCTGTCAAAGCCTGTTACAGGATCATTAAGTGCAATTAATCGTGTATCAATACTAGTAACCGCCGGGGCCACATGTCGGGCCAGACTAGCTTGTAACGGCCTGCCCTTGTACTATAAAAGGACAGGCCGACGATACACTCAGGGACGTTCACGGGCGATCATACGCACCCCATACACTCGTGACAAGCTCTTACTTTAATACAACACCAACACACCTGTGGAGTAGGGTATTACGCTCAGGCGGCCCGAACCACGTAAATTCTTGTGTCTCCTGTGTCAAACTCTTATTCACCTTCTTGAATCTCCGCGCGCCCACACCGAACATCAAACTCCCCTATCACTTTAGTAGTGTAGGGAGATCTGCCGGCTCCGACCGTCGACAGTCAATAAGATATGATCATCTTCCAAAAGGAAGAATATCATAAGATCAAAAGCTCCTTGAGCTTGAAAAGGAGCGAAGCAAATCACTGGAACTTGAGTTAGCTTCAAGTAGGGAAGCTTGTTTGAAGCTAAAAGACTCAAACGTGTCTATCAAGGATGAACTTGTCAACTTAACCAAAGTTAACAAGATCCTTGAGGTACAAGTTGAGTCACTCAAGCAAAGTGGATGTTCATCCTCTTCAAGCTCTCCTTCCCAACAAATCAAATCTGAAATTGTTATCACTTGTACTTGTGCTAAAAGTGACACTAACTTGAAGGAGAAGCCAAACTTGACAAAGGACAAGCAACCTTCCCAAAGTGGCATATTTGACAAGGAGAAGGTCAAGTATGCACACAATGCATACTCGGTCACAAGACCTCCTAATGTCAAATATGGCATTGGGTATTCTTATGGTGAAAAGCAAAACGCTAGAAGCTACAAGAATAAAAAGGATTACATTGCCTTTGTCAAGGGAAACTCTTCTCAAGTTAGAAAACTTAATAATGGTGATAAATTTAACATTGTTAACTCATATGAACAACAAGTTTTATTTAGAACATTTGATGTTTCATATGTACTCATGAAAAGTAATCTTGGTAGAGTTTATGCTAAATATGTTGGTCCATGCCATGGGAACACCAAGTCTCATGTGTGGGTGCCCAATTCACTTGTGACTAACCTCAAAGGACCCAAGCAAGCTTGGGTACCTAAGACCAAGGCATAATTTGTCTTTTGCAGGCATATTCATCCAGTGGAGCTAAATAGGTGCTAGATAGTGGATGCACCAATCACATGACCGGAGAAAGAAGAATGTTTGTGGAATATGAAGAAAATGAAGATCCCAGTGAAAGGCATTCACTTTGGTGATAATAGTTAAAGAACAGTGCTTGGTATCGGTAAAATTGCAATTTCATCACAATATACTCTTTCTCATGTTTTACACGTTGACTCCTTGGATTATAACCTTTTATCCATATCTCAATTATGTAACAAGGGTTATAATCGTTTATTTACTAATGAGGGTGTGACCATCTCTAGAAGGAGTGATAACACGGTTGCATTCAAGGGTGTGTTAAAGGGAAAACTTTATCTAGTTGACTTCAACAAAGATAAAGCTAAACTTGATACATGCTTGATTGCAATGACCAACATGGGTTGGTTGTGGCAAAGATGGCTAACACGTGTTTGTATGAGGAATCTTCAAAAACACCTTAAAGGCGATCACATCCGTGGTTTAAAGGATGTTGTTTTTGAGAAACACAAGCCTTGTAGAGCGTGCCAAGCCGGGAAGCAAGTAGGAGCACCCCATCCCGCGAAGAATGTCATGACTACAACAAGACCGCTTGAACTCCTCCACATGGATCTATCCAGTCCCATTGCTTACATAAGCATTGATGGTAATAAATACTGTTTAGTCATTGTTGATAAATTTCCACGCTTCAGGTGGGTTTTCTTTTTGCATGATAAGACAGAAACTCAAGGAACCATCAAGAAGTTTCTCAAGCGAGCTCAAAATGAATTCTCATTGACGGTCAAGAACATACAAAGTGACAATGGGACAGAATTCAAGAATACCCAAGTTGAGGAGTATCTATATGAAGAAGGGATAAAGCACACATTTTTAGCATCATACTCTCCTCAACAAAACGGAGTAGCCGAAAGGAAGAACTAAACACTCATTGAGATGGCGAGGACAATGCTCGATGAATACAATACTTCGGACCGGCTTTGGGCTGAAGCAGTCAACACTGCTTGTCACACCATAAAACGACTCTATCTTCATCGGTTGCTCAAGAAAACTTCATATTTTCGAGTTTTTGATTCAAAATGCTATATTTTAAACAAGAAGCCTAGGGCTTTGAAGTCCAATGAAGGTTTCTTACTTGGCTATGATTCGAACTCCTACGCCTATCGTGTCTTCAACAAGGCCTCGAGACTTGTTGAAGTAGCACGTGATGTAGTGTTCGATGAAACTAAGGGTCTCAAGAAGGGTAAGTTGATCAATGTGTGCTAGATCAAGAAGAAGCTCCATGTCAAGCATTGAGAAGAATGGCATTGGGTGATGTTCGACCACAAGTGCCACCTCCAAATGCGAATAAAGAAGATGAATCACAAGTGGAGGACAATGATCAAGGTGGAGCTTCCACACAAGATCAACCTCAAGAAGATGAAGGTGATCAAAACATCAATGAGGGTAACTATCCAGGGGTAGAAGAAGATGATAATCATGAAGATTCAAGACCACAAGTGCCACATCCAAGAGTACACCAAATTATCCAAAGAGATCACCCCGTGAACAACATAATCGGTGACATTCAAAAGGGAGTAGTAACTTGACCTCGCATAGCTAATTTTTGTGAACACTATTCTTTTGTCTCCACTTTGGAACCACATAGGGTCGAAGATGCATTAAAAGACACCAATTGGGTGATGGCGATGCAAGAAGAATTGAACAACTTCAAAAGGAACGAAGTGTGGGAGCTTGTTGAAAGACCCAAGTCCAACATCGTCGGCACTCAATGGGTCTTCCGCAACAAGCAAGACGAATATGGAGTTGTAACAAGGAACAAGGCACGACTTGTGCCTAAAGAGTACTCACAAGTCAAAGGTTGGGATTTCGATGAGACTTTTGTTCCCGTAGCTAGGATTGAATCGATTCGTATATTACTTGCATATGCTACTCACCATGATTTCAGACTTTATCAAATGAACGTGAAAAGCGCCTTCCTCAATGGACTGATCAAGGATGAGGTGTATGTGGAGCAATCACCAGGTTTTGAGGATCAAGAGTTCCCCGACCATGTGTACAAACTGCGTAAGGCTCTCTATGGCCTCAAACAAGCTCCTAGAGCTTGGTATGAGTGCCTTAGAGATTTTTTTGATTGAAAATGGCTTCAAGATCGGTAAAGCTGATTACACTTTGTTTACTAAACACTTTGATGATGATCCCTTTGTTTGCCAAATCTATGTTGACGATATTATATTTGGTTCAAATAACAAATCTTTTTGTCAAGAATTTAGTAAGATTATGACAGATAGATTCGAGATGTCCATGATGGGAGAGTTGATATAATTTTTGGGATTCCAAGTAAAGCAACAAAAGGACAGGACGTTCATAAGACAAACAAAGTACACTCAAGACATTCTCAATAAGTTTGAAATGGACAAAGCAAAGCCCATAAACACTCCCATGGTGACAAATGGGCACTTGGATCTCAATGAAGACGGACCAAACGTGGATGAAAAGGTTTATTGCTCCATGATTGGATCTTTACTTTATTTATGTGCATCTAGGCCTGATATCATGTTGATTGTATGTTTGTGTGCAAGATTTCAAACCAATCCTAAGGAATGTCATTTGACAGCCGTAAAAAGGATCTTGCGATATTTAGTTCATACACCCAACCTAGGCCTTTGGTTTCCCAAAGGTTCAAAATTCAATCTCATTGGATACTCCGAAGCAGATTATGTCGGATGCAAGGTAGATAGAAAAAGTACCTTCGGTACTTGCCAATTTCTAGGTAGATCCCTAGTTTCTTGGTCCTCCAAGAAACAAAATTCCATTGCCTTATTCATGGCCAAAGCGGAGTATGTTGCAGTCGGGAGTTGTTGTGCACAACTCCTTTGGATGCCACAAACTCTAAGGGATTATGGTTACAATATGAGCTGTATTCCACTCCTTTGTGACAATGAGAGTGACATTAAAATTGCCCATAAACCTGTTGAGCACTCTAGAACCAAACACATAGACATCCGACATCATGTTTTGAGAGATCACTCAATGAAAGAAGACATAGCCATTTCTCATGTTAACACTGAAAAACAACTAGCTCATATCTATACCAAGCCACTTGATGAAAAACGCTTTTGTGAGCTCCGAAATTGATCGTGTAGAAAATTAGGTAGGGAAAATTGGAAGGAGATGACTCAATTATTTCTAGCACACTCTCCAACAGAAATTTCCTTATTGAAAGCTAATGAGAAAAGTATAGGGTACTGTTCTTTCAGAGTTTTCCTAACTCAACCAAACATCATACCAGAAACTGATTCTATTACCATTGCCAAGAGCAAAGCATCTACCCTTCACAATGAAAATTTCTCGTCCACAGTTTCTGAGAATCAACGAAAAACTGAGATGGGTCTATCTGGTGGATTTTTTGTAGTCTCCCTCACCAATGATAGGCTATAGAAGATGCATGGCTTGTAGTTGAGGATGGGTAGGAAGATATGTTTAGGGATGGATTTTCTTAAAATATTAAACATATTTACTTGTTAAATATGGAGTTATAAGATATTATTTTCTCTAAATTGAAGTCATTAACATATTGTACCTCTGATCTTCTAGATATTCTCTTATCTTGTTGATGATGTCTTTCCTCTAGCAAACATTAGATGTCTTCCCAAGTTGCAATAATATACTATTGAGTAGATTTACTTATTAAAGATGGAGTTATAAGATATTATTTCCTCTAAATTGAAGCCATTAACATATTGTACCTCTGATCTTGTAAATCTTATTTTATCTCGTGCATGGTGTCTTCCCTCTCACAAACATTAGATGTTTTCCCAAGTTGCGATAATATACCGTTGACTAGCCTCATCATGTTTGGTTTATATGAAACAGATACAAATACCTTGCGGTTGAATTGTGCTCAGACTTCACGGTACACCTCATTTGCAAGTGTGGTCTTGCCTAAACCTCAACACCCTACTATTAACATCACCTTTAGTTGTTTTTCTTCATCCATTACCCATTTGACAAGCTCCTCTTTTTAGCTATCAATGCCCACAAGGCTTTGTGACTTCTTATAGAGTGTCGACAAGTGAGGATCAGGAACTATATGGGTAGTATTTGAAATGCACCCATCAAGCTTGTACCTCATCCTACGGTAATATTCTTCCATGAGTACTCTCTTGATATCCTCAAACTGAGTTGCTAGACGATGACGATCCTTGAACGTTCCCATATAGTGAAAAGCTTCCTTGAGGATCCCCATCTTGTCTTGGTATTCGCCAACACTGTCCATAAAGTCATTGATGTAGTCTTCGATGTTGTAATACATTTCTATAATATTTTGCCTTCAGTTCTTTGTCTACGGGTCGAGGTCTTCAACTAGTCCATCTTCTCAACGAGAGCATTCATGGAGCTTAGGTCACACTCCAGGAAGGACACCTTCTTCTGTAGCCCCTTGAGCTTCTTGCACTCATCACCCATGAGTACACCGAGCTTGCCAAGTACAGGCTTCATTACACCCATGGTAACGCTCACCGTGATATCTGCCATGCTACACCTAAAAGTCCGAACTACTTTCTCACAAAAGAAGCGTCATTCGCTCGAAATTGTGGGGGTTAGAGGCAGTGGCGGACCCAAAGGGGGGGGTAGGGGGCTTGAGCCCCCCTCCCCTACCGTGCAAGGAATAAAAAAGCCCCCTGGAGCCGCCCCTTCGATAGATAAGGCGTAAGATAGATTGTCTTCTATCCTGCGATTCCATTCTCTCTGCATTTGATTCCTCTAGATTTTTCTTTATCTCATTTTTTCTATTTGGGACATTGTTCTTGCTCCACAACAGGTTGATTTTTTGTGGGTTTCGCTGTGAATGCGGGGTTGAAGCTTGCTTTTTCTTTCCCGACGAGCAGAATTTCGTGATCTAGCACACTTTAATGGAATTTCACAGTGGTCGAGGCAAGAGCCGGGTCGGACCTAGTGCTCACAGTGTTCTTCAATTTCCTGTTAAATATTGATCTTAAAAATATTCTCTTATCCTATTGATGATGTCTTTCCTCTTGCAAACATTAGATGTTTTCCCAAGTTGCAATAATATACTATTGAGTAGATTTACTTATTAAAGATGGAGTTATAAGATATAATTTCCTTTAAATTGAAGTCATTAACATCTTGTACCTCTGATATTGTAGATCTTTTCTTATCTCCTGGATGGTGTCTTATTTCTCGCAAACATTAGATGTTTTCCCAAGTTGAGATAATATATTGTTGACTAGCCTTATCATGTTTGGTTTAGATGAAACAGATACAAATACCTTGCAGTCGAATTGTGCTCTTACTTCACTGTACACCTCATTTGCAAGTGTGGTCTTGCCTAAACCTCCACACCCTACTATTGACATCACCTTTAGTTGTTTTTTTTCATCTATTACCCATTTGACAAGCTCTTCTTTTTAGATGTCAATGCCCACAAGGCTTTGTGTCTCCTTATAGAGTGCCAACAATTGAGGATCATGAACTATATGGGTAGTATTTGAGATGCACCCATCAAGCTTGTACCTCATCCTGCGGTCATATTCTTCCATGAGTACTCTCTTGATATCTTCAAACTGAGTTGCTAGACGGCGATGATCCTTGAACGTTCCCATATAGTGACAAACTTTCTTGAGAATCCCCATCTTGTCTCGGTCTTTGCCAAATTGTCCATAAAGTCGTCGATGTAGTCTTCGATGTCGTAAGACATTTCTATAATATTTTGCCTCCAGTTCTTTGCCTGCGGGTCGAGGTCTTCAATTGTGTCCATCTTCTCAAGGAGAGCATTCATGGAGCTTAGCTCATGCTCCAGGAAGAACACCTTCCGTAGCCCCTTGAGCTTCTTGTACTCATCACCCATGAGTACATCGAGCTTGCCAATGACCGACTTCATCACACCCATGGTAACGCTCACCGTGATATCTGTCATGATTCACCTAAAAGTATCAACTACTTTCTTACAAAAGAAGCTTCATTCGCTAGAAATTGTGGGGGTTAGAGGCAGCAGCGGACCCAACAGTGAGGCAAGGGGGCTCGAGCCCCCCCCCCTACCGTGCCAGGAATCGAGAAGCCCCCCCTGAAGTTGCCCCTTCGATAGATCAGGCGTCAGACAGACGGTCTTCTAGTATCGTGCGATCCCATTCTCTCTACATTTGATTCCTCTAGATTTTGCTTGATCTCGTTTTGCCTCTTTGGGGCACTGTTCTTGCTCCACAACAGGTGGATTTTTTGTGGGTTTTGCTGCAACTTCGGGGATGAATCTTGCTTTTCTTTCCCGACAGTTAGAATTTTGTGATCTGGCACGCTTTAACGAAATTTCATAGTGGACAAGGCAGGAGCAGGGTCGGACCGAGTGCTCATAGTGGTCTTCAATTTCCTATTGAAGATTGATCTTGTAGATATTCTCTTATCCTCTTGATGATGTGTTTCCTCTCGCAAACATTATATGTTTTCCCAAGTTGCGATAATATACTGTTGAGTAGATTTATTTATTAAAGATGGAGTTATAAGATATTATTTCCTCTAAATTGAAGTCATTAACATATTGCACCTCTAATCTTGTAAATCTTCTCTTATCCCGTGGATGATGTCTTCCCTCTCGCAAACATTAGATGTTTTCCCAAGTTGCGATAATATATTGTTTACTAGCCTCATCATGTTTGGTTTAGATGAAACATATACAAATACGTTGCGGTCGAATTGTGCTCCGACTTCACGATACACCTCATTTGCAAGTGTGGTCTTGTCTAAACCTCCACACCCTACTATTGACATCACCTTTAGTTGTTTTTCTTCATCCATTACCCATTTGACAAGCTCCTCTTTTTGGCTGTCAATGCCCACAAGGCTTTGTGACTCCTTATAGAGTGCCGACAATGAAGATAAGGAACTATATGGGTAGTATTTGAGATGCACCCATCAAGCTTATAACTCATCATGCGGTCATATTCTTCCATCAGTACTCTCTTGATATCCTCAAACTAAGTTACTAGACGGCGACAATCCGTGAACATTCCCAAATAGTGACAAGCTTTCTTGATGATCCCCATCTTGTCTCAGTCTTCGCCAACGTCGTCCATAAACTCGTCGATGTAGTCTTCGATGTCGTAAGACATTTCTATAATATTTTGCCTCTAGTTCTTTGCCTGCGGGTTGAGGTCTTCAAATCAGTTCATCTTATCAAGGAGAGCATTCATGGAGCTTAGCTCACACTCTAGGAAGGACACCTTCTTCCGTAGCTCCTTTAGCTTCTTGTAATCATCACCCATGAGTACAGTGAGCTTGCCAAGAACATACTTCATCACACCCATGGTAACGCTCACCGTGATATCTGTCATGCTTCACCTAAAGTCCCAACTACTTCTCACAAAATAAGCTTCATTCGCTCAAAATTGTGGGGGTTAGAGGCAGCGGCGGGCACAACGGGGGGGGGGGGGGGGGGGGGGGCTCGAGCCCCCCCTACCGTGCCAGTAAAAGAGAAGCCCCCTGAAGCCACCCCTTCAATAGATCAGGCGTCAGACAGACAATCTTCTAGTATCCTACGATTCCATCCTCTCTGCATTTGATTCCTCTAGATTTTGCTTGATCCCGTTTTGCCTCTTTAGGGTGTTGTTCTTGCTCCACAACAGGTGGAATTTTTGTGGGTTTTGCTGCGAATTCGGGGCTGAAGCTTGTTTTTTCTTTCTCGATGGTTAGAATTTTGTGATCTGACACGCTTTAACAGAATTTCACAGTGGACGAGGCAGGAGCGGGGTCAGACCAAGTGCTCAGGGTCATCTCCGACGCAGCGGTGACAACAGTTCATCGACTCCTACCGGACCTTCTTCCATGTCGATCGACACATCAAGCTGATAAATGCTAGGTGTCTCGCTTCCCTTGGCCATGTGTTTTGGGTGAGACTTGCTAGGAGTCAGCTTGTGTAGAGGATGCACTGAACCTGCTTATGAAAATGTCTCCACTAGTATGAAACTATTCTTGCCCAATTCCCAATTCTATTTTGGGAATTTCTCCAGGGATTTTGGATGAAGATCTAATATTCAATCTTTAGCTCTTACCACATGACAACTCTGTTTTACGTTTTCAGATTTGCCTCTAGCTGTTTCTCTTTCGGAGATCTAAAACTTCTCAGATGATTCAATTGATTGCTCGTGTGTTTGAACTGTATGTTCTCACTCAGAGTATCAGTAGTAGTGGCTGCTGAAAATTGTAGCTTTGGATGCAGGCTACTCACATAAAAAATATTGTATGTAAAACTTAGTATTTATAGCATTTGTCAGATTGTTACCATGAGGATTAATGGGTAAGTCAGCACATGTGTATCTGATACTTTATTTCTATGTATTGAATTGCTTTGAATATTCAAACTTCAAATTATATATGATAACATATTATGATAGGGTTGTATTTCAGCTGGTTTTGTACTTCAGCGAGCGCAACACGAAGAGCTTTGGCCGAGCGCCGAGCTAGAATTTGGGGCGGTGAGCGACTGGTGAGAACGAGACGGGTGCGTGGTGGCGAGCGGTTCAGCCCCCCATCAATTTTCATCTGGATCTACCACTGGTTAGAGGCAAGCTGGCTTGGTGGCTTTCTGGTGGATGGTGAAGGAGCTAAACTTACCAGGGACTCCTATCGCAGGCCAAAAGATTTAAAGCAATGACCCGGTCGATTACAAGGCTAGAAGCTGGACGTGCTATTGAAAAGGGAAGGAAACTCAGAGCTGGGAGAAGCTAAGCCAGCAAGCTTTGAAATGCCTCAAGACAGCATGGAAGAAAACCAACCTGCAAAAGAATCGATCTGGAATTCCAGAGAAACAAAAAACGGATCTTGTGAAGGAAACACAAGATCAAGTGGACAAAATCAGCCTCTCACGAATAAAACTGCACCTTCCATGCACTGAGTCAGAGCAGTATAATCTCTAAGGAAAAAAACTTCACATATCAATGCATAAGGAGAGACACAAGAAGTTTTTCAGCTACTCTCTTCTAAGCATTGAAGTTTGTACCACTCCGGCAAGTTGATTTATTGTTAGAGAACGAAAGCGGCATTTACTTTGTTTTACTGATTAAGTAAGCTGAAATAGATCTAAAATAGACATTTGTCGCTTTATTATTCCTTTTAACTACTCGCTCTTTCTTACAATAATTATCATTTTTGGATAAAAATTTCAATTCAAAATGAACTAAAAATCTTATCTAAAACGGCAATTATTGTAGGAAGGAAGAAGTAGAAAACAACAAAAAAATTTTAGAATGGATGACTCGAGAGTGGTGCGTTCACATGAAAGCTGCAGGTGTCATTCAAGAACATGTCGAGGCATACAAAAGATGCTCCGTAATGGCTGTTGACTGCTAGTTGTTGCCAGGTCAAAATATCGAAGTGTTGGAATATTTGGGCCTAGGCCCAACTATTCTCTATTGAATTCCAAAGGTGTAAAGGAGGCATTAATCCCACATTGACTATTTGAGGAGAGTAGCACTTATTTATAAAGGAAGCTATTTTCTATGTGTGGAATATGTGAGAGAAGGATGGCTATAGTCACAAACAAATCACACGCACGCGCGCGCGCGTATTCGCGTATTTTCGCATGAGTTAACGCGTGACTTGTGACTTGCAACGTGGCGACTGGCGCAGTAAATCTGTTCTCTCTCTTTTTGATAAAACTGACACTAATATGACTTTAATTTGCTGCAATTTGTGGCACTTTATGAGTCAGTTTCTGGAAAAATAATGGTATGCAGTAACTGACGCAATTATGCTGTAAATACTGAAGTTTATTGTCTTCAGTTACTAGAGTCTAATTGTGCTGCTTTACTATATACTTAATTCTTTCAGTTACTAGAGTCTGTGTGACGCCCGGTTCCGAAAATGAACCAAGCTATCGCATATGTGTGCCCAGGATGTTCAACACACATACACGAGTGATTCACAAATGATAAACAGATAATTACCACAACTCAAATTATTAAATAAGTACTCTTATTACACAATTTATTAAATCCTCGAATACAAGCTCTAATGAATATTAATGATAAGTTCAACTAATGCAGCGGATATAAACTAATTAAGCAACTAAGAAAACTAAGCAAAAGGGAATAGCGCAGCTCCATGCAACACCACAGGCAAAGCTGACGGTAGACACGGCCTAGATCTTCACATTATCGCCATTAAACTCACAATTCTGACCTGCAACTGTTGGGTGGGGGATTGCAAGAGTGAGTACATGTCGTACTCAGCAAGTGTGGAAAGTATGACATGTGGCTGATTTAAATGACGAATGTAATAATGGCTAAGTGCTGAAAAGTACAGTAAAACATTTGAAAAGCATTACACTATGTCTATGTGAAATAATCCCATCATAACCATCATATTAACATAATATAAACCATATCCAATTATTGTCAACATCACCATTATCCATGTCCAATTACCATAACTCAATTTCGTACCCATGACCATAATCCATAAACCATAACTATTACCAACCCATAACCATAAACCAACCATAACCATTACCAGACCATAACCATCCCAAATCCCAATTTCCAACTCTAATCATGTAGGTCATCCAGGCGCTCTTAACCGGGAGCACGGCTACCATGATAGTTCAATACTCTACAGAGGTTGTACCACTTTACCCACGTGTTTGTGATTTCATCACCCGTCGGCGACTAAAGAACCTCTCTTATGCCAATTACACTTCCTTTGGTGTATGGCCAAGAGATCACAAAATAGCCTTTACAAAGGGATTACTATCCTATTCAGACCCCACTGAGGTTTCACCGGTGGCGATGCCTCCAACTGAGCACATCTTCAACCAAGGGCCCCCTCTTGAGCCATTCGGATCCCAGGGTAGTCCCACCAATCATCAACAAACCCAATCCGACTACCCCTTCCCCGAGCATCCACAATGGTCCAAACAGCACTAGCAAAGCCCTAATTAATCAGCTACGCCGCACCCATACTTGGTCTCGTGGTGGCACTGTAGTCCTGGCGTATTCTCGCATGAACCGGTCCTTAGATCTAAAGCAAGCAAACCACCATAACATCCAACCCATCCACATTCCCGGCTTGCTTAGATCACCCATCACCATACCGTATCGACCCGTTCACATTAACCAGAATATCATTAATACATAATTGAATGTGTAGTGTTGGTTTTTCCATCCCAATTAATTAAGCGAAGCAAAAAGGTAAAAACCCTTCCCGACTCTCTACCATAAATTCCAAGTGACAAGGGTGGTTTAGCAAATCTAGTAAACTTCCTACCATAGGATTCCCATCAAATTGACACAGCATGCAGTTTTGCAAACAAAACATTTATTTTAAAACAGGATCAATATGCTTCAAGGACACTTGCCTTGCTCCGGCGGATGGGGTTGTTCAAGCGCTTCGAAATCTTGATTCTGGAAATCCTCGTACACGACCTCTTGAGCACTTCCCTCTACTCGTGATCACACACACAAGAAAATACATACAATTCAACATGATGCACACATAGTAATCAACATGCGATGATATGCATGCATGCAAAGTCAAATAATTAATTAACTACAGTTGTTTATTAATTAGATGCAACTAGTTCATACGTGTTCATATGAGTTTACGGGGGTTTTAACGAGAATTAATGCTGCTGAAAATAAAATTATGGTGCAACTAAAATCAATTTATGTCTATTAGATCTAATGCGTCGCCAAAATTCGCATCGGGAACAAATCCTACCGTAGATCTGACGGCTTGACGGTCGCGGAACAAATGCGACGCGTAGACGAAGTGGATGGCGCAGCAGTCTTCGGCGGCACGACGACGGCGACGATCTCCGGTGGACGGTGGTACCCTCCTCTTTTCCTCCCTCTTCTTCCCCTTCTTTTTCTCTTTTTTTCTTCCCTGGGTGGCGCAGCCTCTGGTGCCTTTTTTTTCTCTACCGGCGGCTGGCTCTCTGGCGGCGGCGTTTCTGGGATCGGGGAAAACCCCTAGGGACCTACGGTCCTTTTATAGGCGGCGGCTAGGGCCGGCGCTACGCATGGGGGTGCGGCGCGGGAGTCGGGTGATTCGCGGGGCTGGCAGGATTCGGCGCGGGCGAAACGGCCGGGAGGCACGAGCGCGGGATCGGCGGGGTGGTGGGGCCCAGGGCGGGAATCGCGCGGTAGGCGCGCGCGTCCGGTCGAGCGCGTGGGGCCGGGAGGCGGGGCCGTGGGAGCGGGAGGCCGGGCGCTGCGGCCTCGGGCTGGAGCGCGTGCGGTGCGGTGGGGCCCGGACCAGGCGGCGCGGGACGTGTCGCCAGCGGGAGGCGGGAGCGGGAGGCGCGGCGGGTGGGATGCGGGGCCCGGGGGACAGGGCATCGGGCGGCGGTGTGGGAGGGCGCAGGCGCTCGGGCGGCGGGGCGTACGGCGCATCGGGGCGCGGGCGAGCGGCCGGCTCGGGGCGGTGCGGCACGTGGGCGGGGCGCGCGTCGCGGTCAGGGGGCGGACCGGGGCCCGGCGCAGCGCGCTGCGCGCTGCTGCAGCGGCAGGCGGCGCGGTCAGGGGGGCAGGCGGCGGGTGGGGCCCCCGGGGCGGGCGCACCGCGCGTGAGCGCGCGTGGGCGTTGCCGGCTGGGCCGGTCGGCGGCCTGGCCGGCGGGTTTTTTTTTCTTTATTTTTTTTAAATATATTATTATTTTTTTTACTTATTTTTTTTATACCCCCCTTTTTTTTGTTATTTATTATATATATTTTATATATAAATATTATTCATGTTATATATTTATTATTATATAATTTATTTATATATTTCTTTTTATATATTATTATCATTATTTTATATTTATTATTTTTATTTTTTTAACATATATTATTAATATCAATATTTTATCTATTTTTATATATTGTTATATATATTATTTATATATATACTTATATATATTTTTATTATTATTTTTATACTTATTCCTTATATTACAAGTTTTAGGCGATAATTATTATTTTCTATTTCTTCTTTTGCTACATACATTTGTATATTTTATCATTTTTCTTTTATCCTACTGATGTTTAATGCATGATCATGTATGCAATGCAGGATGCGAAAATTTAGGGTGTTACAATTCTACCCCCCTTAAAATGAATCTCGCCCTCGAGATTCGATAGCGTGGAGAAAAGGTGAGGGAATTCTGCCTTCAAGTCTTCTTCACGTTCCCATGTAGCTTCGGTTTCCGTATGGTGTTTCCATTGCACTTTGCACCAACGGATCCTCTTATTCCTTGTGAATTCAAAATAATGAGGTTGGTGGAGAAGTCTACCCCCCTTATTCTAAGGCTTATTTTTGGACATACTATATTTGTCTTCATCTCTCCTCCAGGAGACTTAACCAATAGGGTAAACTTCATATGAGAGACAGGCAACTATAATTGGCAACATACTTTGATGCAATGAATCAATGCGATGCTCCAGAATCAAATAACATAGTCGCGGGGTTGGAGTTGGCGAGAAACATACCATTGACCACGTCATCCGCTTGTTGAGCATCCCCCGTAGAGACATGATTCACATTGCCACGAGCAAAATTCTGCTGTCCACGGTTTCCTTGTGGTTGTCCTCCATTAGGTCTTGGGTTTTGCCTCGGCGCATTGCTTCTTTGACCAAGGCCTGACTTAGGACATTGATTCGCAAAGTGTCCAGCTTCTCCACAAGTATAGCACCTCTTGACTCCACCAGAATTATTAGGACGAGTTTGGTTTTGAGCATTGGTTCCAGGAAAATTAGCACGAGGCGCATAAGGCATTGCTTGCATAACAGGGCGCTGCTGCACAAACTGAGTTGGGCGTGGTGCAAATTCAGGGCGTTGAGCAGGAATAGTGGAGCTGTAATGAGGCGCATTGGGCGGCGCAAAGCGAGGGCGCACATTACTTCCTTGTTGCTGTCCTTGATACGGCGCCTTCCTCTTGATTTCTTGCTCCATCTCACGGATCTTGTTCTCAACTACAATTGCTTTGTCTACAAGTTTCTGGAAATTGGCATAATCGTAGTTGAGTAGTTGCACTTGGATCTCATTGTTGAGGCCTCTCATGAACAAATATTGCTTCCGGCTGTCTCGACTAACATCCTCGGGCGCATACCTTGAGAGTTGAGTGAACTTGTTGAGATATTCACTCACACTTGATCTTCCTTGCCTTAAGTTCTCGAATTCTTGCCTCTTCAAGATCA
The DNA here is from genome assembly GCA_036927565.1 of Tuctoria greenei. NCBI lineage: Eukaryota > Viridiplantae > Streptophyta > Magnoliopsida > Poales > Poaceae > Tuctoria > Tuctoria greenei. The sequence continues at coordinate 38,267,685 of JAYESD010000008.1, forward strand.
TAACACCTTCCGGCACATAATGAGAACGGAAGTTCTCTTTGAATTCCGCCCAGGTGATCCTCTCTTGATTCTCATGAGCATTGCATAGTGAATCCCACCAATCGGCGGCTGCTCCAACAAGTTGATGAGAAGCAAATAGGACCTTCTCCCGGTCACTGCATTGGACAATAGCTAGCTTCTTCTGCACGGACTTGAGCCAATCATCAGCGTCCATAGGGTCAGCAGCTTGAGCAAAGGTTGGCGGTCTAGTCCTCATAAACTCTCCCAATCGGTCATGAGGAGGCGGGGGTGGCGGTGGAGGCATGTGTGGCTGATTGTTGATATTGCCAGCCTGCAGCTGTCCCATGGTCTGTATCATGGTCTGCATGAACTGGTTTTGTATAGCCAATAGTTGCTCAATGTTAATAGCTCCATGAGCAGGTCCTTGTCCATCGTTGTTCTGAGGTACTCCATTGTTCTCCTCCTCATCATTGACATCCCTCTGGTTGCGAGTCCTCACCATCTAGAGAAAAGCAATAGGTAAGAATTTAGAAACGTCCCCAACTATATGCATCAAGGGTTATGAAACTAAATAGCTAGCTACACTAGCCTAGGTGGACATGGCAATGCTAGGGCATCCCAAAATCCTCTATTAAGCACACAAGCAAACAATATATATATAGCAAACAGCACACCAACAAAAACACATCGATTCCTGAGTGCTCCTATGTGCTCTAAAGTGTCCATTCTATCTAGGCTGCGTCCTACGGTCAACCTGTGGCTCTGATACCAATCTGTGACGCCCGGTTCCGAAAATGAACCAAGCTATCGCATATGTGTGCCCAGGATGTTCAACACACATACACGAGTGATTCACAAATGATAAACAGATAATTACCACAGCTCAAATTATTAAATAAGTACTCTTATTACACAATTCATTAAATCCTCGAATACAAGCTCTAATGAATATTAATGATAAGTTCAACTAATGCAGCGGATATAAACTAATTAAGCAACTAAGCAAACTAAGCAAAAGGGAATAGCGCAGCTCCATGCAACACCACAGGCAAAGCTGACGGTAGACACGGCCTAGATCTTCACATTATCGCCATTAAACTCACAATTCTGACCTGCAACTGTTGGGTGGGGGATTGCAAGAGTGAGTACATGTCGTACTCAGCAAGTGTGGAAAGTATGACATGTGGCTGATTCAAATGACGAATGTAATAATGGCTAAGTGCTAAAAAGTACAGTAAAACATTTGAAAAGCATTACACTATGTCTATGTGAAATAATCCCATCATAACCATCATATTAACATAATATAAACCATATCCAATTATTGTCAACATCACCATTATCCATGTCCAATTACCATAACTCAATTTCGTACCCATGACCATAATCCATAAACCATAACCATTACCAACCCATAACCATAAACCAACCATAACCATTATCAGACCATAACTATCCCAAATCCCAATTTCCAACTCTAATCATGTAGGTCATCCAGGCGCTCTTAACCGGGAGCACGGCTACCATGATAGTTCAATACTCTGCAGAGGTTGTACCACTTTACCCACGTGTTTGTGATTTCATCACCCGTCGGCGACTAAAGAACCTCTCTTATGCCAATTACACTTCCTTTGGTGTATGGCCAAGAGATCACAAAATAGCCTTTACAAAGGGATTACTAGCCTATTCAGACCCCACTGAGGTTTCACCGGTGGCGATGCCTCCAACTGAGCACATCTTCAACCAAGGGCCCCCTCTTGAGCCATTCAGATCCCAGGGTAGTCCCACCAATCATCAACAAACCCAATCCGACTAACCCTTCCTCGAGCATCCACAATGGTCCAAACAGCACTAGCAAAGCCCTAATTAATCAGCTACGCCGCACCCATACTTGGTCTCGTGGTGGCACTGTAGTCCTGGCGTATTCTCGCATGAACCGGTCCTTAGATCTAAAGCAAGCAAACCACCATAACATCCAACCCATCCACATTCCCGGCTTGCTTAGATCACCCATCACCATACCGTATCGACCCGTTCACATTAACCAGAATATCATTAATACATAATTGAATGTGTAGTGTTGGTTTTTCCATCCCAATTAATTAAGCGAAGCAAAAAGGTAAAAATCCTTCCCGACTCTCTACCATAAATTCCAGGTGACAAGGGTGGTTTAGCAAATCTAGTAAACTTCCTACCATAGGATTCCCATCAAATTGACACAGCATGCAGTTTTGCAAACAAAACATTTATTTTAAAACAGGATCAATATGCTTCAAGGACACTTGCCTTGCTCCGGTGGATGGGGTTGTTCAAGCGCTTCGAAATCTTGATTCTGGAAATCCTCGTACATGACCTCTTGAGCACTTCCCTCTACTCGTGATCACACACACAAGAAAATACATACAATTCAACATGATGCACACATAATAATCAACATGCGATGATATGCATGCATGCAAAGTCAAATAATTAATTAACTACGGTTGTTTATTAATTAGATGCAACTAGTTCATACGTGTTCATATGAGTTTACGGGGGTTTTAACGAGAATTAATGCTGCTAAAAATAAAATTATGGTGCAACTAAAATCAATTTATGTCTATTAGATCTAATGCGTCGCCAAAATTCGCATCGGGAACAAATCCTACCGTAGATCTGACGGCTTGACGGTCGCGGAACAAATGCGACGCGTAGACGAAGTGGATGGCACAGCAGTCTTCGGCGGCACGACGACGGCGACGATCTCCGGTGGACGGTGGTACCCTCCTCTTTTCCTCCCTCTTCTTCCCCTTCTTTTTCTCTTTTTTTCTTCCCTGGGTGGCGCAGCCTCTGGTGCCTTTTTTTTTCTCTACCGGCGGCTGGCTCTCTGGCGGCGGCATTTCTGGGATCGGGGAAAACCCCTAGGGACCTACGTTCCTTTTATAGGCGGCGGCTAGGGCCGGCACTGCGCGTGGGAGTGCGGCGCGGGATGCGCGGGAGTCGGGTGATTCGCGGGGCTGGCAGGATTCGGCGCGGGCGAAACGGCCGGGAGGCACGAGCGCGGGATCGGCGGGGTGGTGGGGCCCAGGGCGGGAATCGCGCGGTAGGCGAGCGCGTCCGGTCGGGCGCGTGGGGCCGGGAGGCGGGGCCGTGGGAGCGGGAGGCCGGACGCTCCGGCCTCGGGCTGGAGCGCGTGCGGTGCGGTGGGGCCCGGACCAGGCGGCGCGGGACGTGTGGCCAGCGGGAGGCGGGAGCGGGAGGCGCGACGGGTGGGATGCGGGGCCCGGGGGACAGCGCATCGGGCGGCGGTGTGGGAGGGCGCAGGCGCTCGGGCGGCGGGGCGTACGGCGCATCGGGGCGCGGGCGAGCGGCCGGCTCGGGGCGGTGCGGCACGTGGGCGGGGCGCGCGTCGCGGTCAAGGGGCGGACCGGGGCCCGGCGCAGCGCGCTGCGCGCTGCTGCAGCGGCAGGCGGCGCGGTCAGGGGGGGCAGGCGGCGGGTGGGGCCCCCGGGGCGGGCGCGCCGCGCGTGAGCGCGCGTGGGCGTTGCCGGCTGTGCCGGTCGGCGGCCTGGCTGGCGGGTTTTTTTTTCTTTCTTTTTTTTTTAAATATATTATTTTTTTTTACTTATTTTTTTATACCCCTTTTTTTTGTTATTTATTATATATATTTTATATATAAATATTATTCATGTTATATATTTATTATTATATAATTTATTTATATATTTCTTTTTATATATTATTATCATTATTTTATATTTATTATTTTTATTTTTTTAACATATATTATTGATATCAATATTTTATCTATTTTTATATATTGTTATATATATTATTTATATATATACTTATATATATTTTTATTATTATTTTTATACTTATTCCTTATTACAAGTTTTAGGCGATAATTATTATTTTCTATTTCTTCTTTTGCTACATAAATTTGTATATTTTATCATTTTTATTTTATCCTACTGATGTTTAATGCATGATCATGTATGCAATGCAGGATGCGAAAATTTAGGGTGTTACAGTCTGTCACTATATATACAGAATGAGTGCCTTCATTCAAAAAGACAGAGGTGAAGAGACTCACTAGTCCACTGTGTTGAGCGTCAGCTACAGGCTAGTCCATCCCCCCCGTCGGCGTGTCACCGACGTGTGGGAGAGCAGTGTCTCCGAAACCACGTCCCACTTGAAGAATCTGCACGGATTGGGGCGAATCAGGTTTTTGGGTAGCGTTCGCGCGACTGCTCGATAGAAGATCTGCTTCATCTACTGTCTTCTTCACACTCCTCTCTTCATTTTTCAAGCTGGAAGCGTCAGCACTGTAAGTAAAGATGAGTTTTCTACGCATGAGTATGATGATATAATCTGCTTTATTTGCGTGTTGGTGTTCATGTTTTGTGGACTATCTGTCATGCATACTGTTGTAATTTTAGGAATTAATTTTGTCTCTAAAGTGCATTGTTTTCTAACAATCCAAAAACCTGATAGGCACTTTAAGATGGGTAATAGCTTTGCTGATGCGATAAACCTGAGAAGTTCGCTGGTTCGAACTTTAAGAGATGGGCTACAAAACTTGACTTGTGGCTCACTGCTATGGACATATCTTATGTTCTAAAGTCTGTAGATCGACCCATGACTGTTGAGAAACAGACTGAGTTTGATAAGGCTAATGTGATGGCAGTGGGTTGTATTTTAAGTGTGCTGTCCGATAAACTGTGTGATGTTTATATGACTCATAAAAGCGCAAAAGAGCTTTGGGAGGCTATCGAACACAAGTACGGTGTGTCGGATGCTGGACATGAGTTGTATGTCATGGAGCGCTATCACGATTTTAAGATGGCAGACAACCGTTCAGTGGTTGAGCAGGCTCATGAAATACAACTTATTGTCGGAGAGCTCCAACAACTTGGACTAAATTTGCCTGATTGATTTGTGGCTGGGGGCATTATTGCCAAATTACCTCCATCTTGGAGGGGATTTGCCACATCTCTGAAACATAAGAGACAGAACATTTCCGTTGAGGATTTGTTGGCTTCTCTTGATGTGGAGGAGAAAGCTCGGGCAAAAGATGGTGCGTCCAAGGTGCATGAAGGACAGTCCAGTGCTAATGTCATGCAACATGCTGGACCAAAGAAAGGGAAAAATAAAGTTGTACACACCACCAACTTCAAGAGAAAGGAGGAGAAGAAGATAAACATGGCTGAGGTTGAATGCTATGTCTGTGGCAAGGTTGGGCATTTTGCCAAAAAGTGCACAGACAGGAAAGGCAAGAAAACTCAGCAAAAATCTGCCAACATGGTTATTAGCGATGCTGGAACAGCAGGGTATGGTAATACATATACTATTTTAACAGCATGTCAACCTACTGAATGGTGGATTGATACAGGGGCTAATATCCATGTTTGTGCTGATGTATCTATGTTTTCTTCTTATCAGGCTACCCACGGTGCCTCCGTCCTGATGGGAAACGGCTCACGTGCTTCTGTTCATGGTGTTGGTACGGTCAGTCTAAAGTTCACTTCGGGAAAGACCGTGCAGCTGAAGAACGTGCAGCATGCCCCCTCAATAAATAAAAATCTCGTCAGTGACTCTTTGTTGTGTCGAGACGGATTTAAGTTGGTGTTTGAGTCAAATAAAGTAGTCGTGTCAAAATGTGGACTCTTTATTGGAAAAGGCTATGACAGCGGAGGCTTGTTCCGTTTTTCCCTTTCCCATTCTAGTAGCTCTGCGGTGAATTTTTTGAATAAAGATGATGAAGGGAGTGTTTGGCACTCGCGTTTATGTCATATAAATTTCGGATGCATCTCACGGCTATCTACCTTGAATTTAATTCCTAAAATTCCTATAGTGAAAGGTTCCAAGTGTCAAGCTTGTGTGCAAGCTAAACATCCAAGAAAACCTCACTTTGCTGTTGATGAACGAAATACGACACTTTTGGGACTCATTCATTCCAACCTTTGTGAAATGAATGGCATATTAACTAAGGGAGAAAAGAAATACTTAATGACATTTATTGATGATTCAACTCGTTACTGTTATGTGTATTTACTTAAATCAAAGGATGAGGCATTAGATCACTTTAAAATCTATAAGGCTGAGGTTGAGAATCAACTAGAAAGAAAAATCAAGAGAATTAGATCTGATTGTGGGGGAGAGTATTTCTCCAATGAATTCATCCAGTTTTGTGTTGAGAATGGAGTTGTACATGAAAGAACACCACCCTATTCACCTCAATCAAATGGGGTTGCCGAGAGGAAAAACCGCACTCTAACAGACTTGGTGAATGTCATGTTAGAAACTGCTGGTTTATCTAAGGAATGGTGGAGGGAGGCAGTTTTGACTGCAAACTATGTACTAAATAGAGTTCCCACTAAAATAGTGAGAAAACTCCATATGAAGGCTGGAAAGGAAGAAAACCATCTCTTTCTTACCTGCGCACATGGGGGTGTTTGGCTATGGTAAATATACCAATAGTTAAAAAGCGTAAACTCGGACCTAATACTGTTGATTGCATCTTTATTGGTTATGCTTCGAATAGTCCTGCTTATAGATTTTTAGTAATCAGATCTGATTCACCACTTGTACTTGTTGATACAATAGTTGAATCTAGAGATGCCACGTTTTTTGAAAGTATTTTTCCTATGAATGATGCACGTAATTCATATGGTCATACGCATGACACAAATTATCCTTCATTCGAAACCTTAGAACAACCTCTTCTTACACCATCAGAAAATCTAGTACAGCCGTATGATGGAGAAAACAATGAAACAACTCATAGAATGAGCAAGAGACAGAGGATCCCAAAATCTTTTGGTGATGATTTCATTGTTTATCTTGTGGATGATACACCCAGATCCATCCAAGAGGCGTTTGCATCTCTTGATGCAAACGATTGGAAGGAAGCAGTCCGTAGTGAGATGGAATCGATCATGACTAACGGAACCTGGGATGTAGTGGATCGTCCATTCGGTTGTAAAACGATTGGGTGTAAGTGGGTGTTCAAGAAAAAGCTTAGGCCTGATGGTACTATTGAGAAGTACAAGGCCAGACTGGTGGCGAAAGGTTATACACAAAAAGAAGGAGAAGACTTCTTTGATACTTACTCACCCGTTGCTAGAATGACAACAATTCGGGTACTTTTTTCTTTGGCTGCCTCACACGGTCTTCTAATTCATCAAATGGATGTGAAGACGGCTTTCCTTAACGGAGAGTTGGATGAGGAGATTTATATGGATCAGCCAGAAGGATTTGAGATATCCGGTCAAGAGAATAAGGTGTGTAAGTTAAAAAAATCTTTATACGGTCTTAAACAGGCACCAAAGCAGTGGCATGAGAAATTTGATAGTACCATGACACAAGCAGGCTTTGTTGTCAACGAGGCTGATAAATGTGTATATTATCGATATGGTGGGGGTAGAGGAGTGATCATGTGTTTGTATGTCAATGATATATTAATTTTTGGAACTGATATTGATGTGATAAATGAGGTTAAATCTTTTCTGTTCCAAAAATTTGTTATGAAAGACTTAGGGGAGGCTGATGTTATCTTAAACGTCAAGCTGATAAGAAATGAGAATGAGATTACTCTTTTACAGTCCCATTATGTTGATAAGGTCTTGAGCCGTTTTGGCTATTTGGACAGCAAGCCTTCACCAACACCATACGATCCTAGTATAATTCTTCGGAAGAATAAAAGACTAGGAAGAGACCAACTGAGATATTCTCAGATTATTGGTTCGCTCATGTACCTAGCTGGTGCTACTCGACCTGATATTTCTTTCGTGGTTAGCAAATTGAGCCGGTTTACTGCTAATCCAGGAGATGATCATTGGCGCGCGCTTGAGCGAGTTATGCGCTATTTATGTGGTACAATGAGCTATGGACTTCACTATACAGGAGACCCCAAAGTTTTAGAGGGTTATAGTGATTCCAATTGGATTTCTGATGCTGATGAGATAAAGGCAACAAGTGGTTATGTCTTTACTCTTGGAGGAGCAGCTGTCTCATGGAGGTCTTGTAAACAGACTATTTTGACGAGGTCAACCATGGAGGCAGAGCTTACAGCATTAGATACAGCTTCTGTAGAAGCAGAGTGGCTAAAGGAACTCTTGATGGATTTACCAGTGGTGAAAAAACCAATTCCTCCAATTCTTATGTACTGTGACAATCAAACAGTTCTTGCGAAGGTGTCAAGTACAAAGGATAATATGAAATCCTCAAGACATGTGAAAAGACGGTTAAAATCTGTCAGAAAATTGAGAAACTCCGGAGTGATAGCCATTGATTATGTTCAAACGGCGAAAAATCTTGCAGATCCGTTTATAAAAGGTCTATCAAGAAATGTGATAGATAGTGCATCGAAGGAGATGGGATTGAGACCCATGTGAGTTATACACAGCGGTAACCCAAACCTATGTGATCGGAGATCCCGTGAATTAGAATTTGGGAAGAACAAGCTGTATGTATAACTAGGAGAGTATATAACTATGTAGTATCCACTCCAGTGAAGATGCAAAACTCTCCATTCTGTAAGGAAGGCTGGCTTTAAGTCTTAATGTGTTCGGAGGCTATAGTGCGAGATACTGTCCTACAGAGTATTCTTGTACAAACACACCTATATGAGCTGACTGTTGGTCACAGTCTGTGAGATTTGGGAATTCTCTAAGAAGCTCATGAAAGAGACACGGGAGTATGACTTATAGGCTCCACCCGAGGACTGGCCCAATAGGCGCCTAGTATCAGTTTGGTCTTTAAATGAAACCGTCTCGCGCAAAACTACCAATTCAAGGCATAGTCCATTGTGTAGTTGTGAGTTGGCAGATTTTTTAGATCTAGATGGATGTTCAACCGAATAGGTCTCCATCGTTAAACTGATATATCAAATAACATTGTGGACATATGACAAGTAGTGTCAGCTATGCCTTTGGAATTTGGTGGGGATTGTTGGAATATTTGGGCCTAGGCCCAACTATTCTCTATTGAATTTCAAAGGTGTAAAGGAGGCATTAATCCCACATTGAATATTTGAGGAGAGTAGCACTTATTTATAAGGGAAGCTATTTTCTATGTGTGGAATATGTGAGAGAATGATGGCTATAGTCACAAACAAATCACACGCGCGCGCGCGCGTATTCGCGTATTCGCGTATTTTCGCGTGAGTTAACGCGTGACTTGTGACTTGCGACGTGGCGACTGGCGCAGTAAATCTGTTCTCTTTCTTTTTGATAAAACTGACACTAATATGACTTTAATTTGATGTAATTTGTGGCACTTTATGAGTCAGTTTCTGGAAAAATAATGGTATGCAGTAACTGACGCAATTATGCCGCAAATACTGAAGTTTATTGTCTTCAGTTACTAGAGTCTAATTGTGCTGCTTTACTGTATACTTAATTCTTTCAGTTACTAGAGTCTGTCACTATATATACAGAATGAGTGCCTTCATTCAAAAAGACAGAGGTGAAGAGACTCACTAGTCCACTGTGTTGAGCGTCAGCTACAGGCTAGTCCATCCCTCCCGTCGGCGTGTCACCGACGTGTGGGAGAGCAGTGTCTCCGAAACCACGTCCCACTTGAAGAATCTGCACGGATTGGGGCGAATCAAGTTTTTGGGTAGCGTTCGCGCGACTGCTCGATAGAAGATCTACTTCATCTACAGTCTTCTTCACACTCCTCTCTTCATTTTTCAAGCTGGAAGCGTCAGCACTATAAGTAAAGATGAGTTTTCTACGCATGAGTATGATAGATATAATCTGCTTTATTTGCGTGTTGGTGTTCATGTTTTGTGGACTATCTGTCATGCGTACTGTTGTAATTTTAAGAATTAATTTTGTCTCTAAAGTGCATTGTTTTCTAACACGAAGCAAAGCAGGTAGCGTTCGCGCGACTGCTCGATAGAAGATCTGCTTCATCTACAGTCTTCTTCACACTCCTCTCTTCATTTTTCAAGCTGGAAGCGTCAGCACTATAAGTAAAGATGAGTTTTCTACGCATGAGTATGATAGATATAATCTGCTTTATTTGCGTGTTGGTGTTCATGTTTTGTGGACTATCTGTCATGCGTACTGTTGTAATTTTAAGAATTAATTTTGTCTCTAAAGTGCATTGTTTTCTAACACGAAGCAAAGCAGGACGCGGAGTCTTGTAACGTTCTTCTGCCTGGACCCCACCGAGAAGATCACACCAGATTTTCTTCGTCCCACTTCGAATCGACCACCAACCAACTATGGTCTTAGCGTAGCAGTTTATGTGCTGTACTCCAGATTGACCGGGACTGGCAAAGGCGCGTGTCCGTTCTGCTTGCTACTGCACAGGCTATCTTGCAGTTTATGTGCTGTACTCCTGCTCCAGCGCACGACGGAATTAGTACTATACAATTCTAGGTACTCATTCTGTTCAAAAAAATTTGTTCATTTTAAAATTACAAAGTGACAAGTTTTTTTAAGCAGTGGGAGTACAAAGAAAGAAACAAATCAACAGAAAGGACACTCAACTGTTTGAGAACACTTGCAGAACCCGTCCAACTCGTCCAGATTGGTATGGTGTGCCACCCCGTCCCATGCGTTGCTGGTTAGTTATTCCAAGTATTGAAGGGTGCCAACACTAGTTTTGGCAGCACCGCACCAAGCACAACCAAGACGTGTCGAGTCAACCAATTACTATATTTGTAGTTGAAGACGCCATTGAAATAACTACTCATATCCCATCTTATTCCAGACTCCCCAACCCCATACGCTATCCAAACGCCACTGAAACGAACCAACAATTAGGGGAGCCGAACAAGTAAACAGGCCGGGTCTCCTGTAAATAATTTTTTAAAAATGTACAGTACTCCGCAGCGGAAGAGAGGAGGAAGAGGAAGAAGCTGCGAGCGACCTTGTTGGACCGGAGGACGGAGGGTGACGGCGCCGTTATTAGACCGTCTACAGTGGCACGCTGTAAAGCTAAAGCATTCTGTATACACTGTATCGCAGTGTAATTTAGAGTACATACTATAAAAATAGAAAGAGAATAGTGTATAGAGTATGCTTTAAAGTACGCTGGTGCGAATAGCCTTAGCCACGCCTCGCCGGAGACCGAGTGCGCAGACTGCCGGTACTGGTTGGAGACCGCCGCGGTACTTCTTCACTTCCGGCGAGACGGCCCCACCCCGCCTGCATGCGCCGTCGGCGGTGGCTCCGCGCCGGCCGTCATCACGCTAACCTCTGGAGGAGTGCTGTTCTGCTCGCCACCGCTGGATTGAGGAGTTGGGCCTGTTCGGTGGACCTACCTAGCAAATGGCGAGAGAGGATGATCCCTGGTCGGTTTCGCGCCCGAATGGAACGGATTGGGTCAGGTATGTACGGGCCCAACTGAGCTATACGGCTTGGACCTCATCGCTCATAATGGGCATTGGATGGGCTCCAAATTGCCATCCGGTTACGCAGCAGCCCAAAATCACTCGATAATTGTCAGAGGTCCACGGCGTATTAAAGTATATTTTGTCAAATTACTATTATAATTCCTGCGATCATGTTCCATCAGCTGGTATACTGTGCTCGGTGCAATGTGGACAAGCGCTACGACAACGGTGCCGACCTTCTCGTCGACGCCGTCGTGGCCAGCGATCATCCGGTACTTGTTTTTGCGCATCAGCCCGGTGCATTCCAACCCAAGCTCGTCGCCGATCATCCGCTGCACGCTGCTTGCCACGTCACGACGACGCGCCACCGTCCGTAGTAGTAGCCACAGGCTGTAGAAGCCGGATCTCGTACCACGGTGCTGGGTTCATGAGGAAGAACACAGAGTCCAACTACTTGTGTCCCCACACCGTCGACCCGTAGAACATCGTGCCGCCGGCACGGACGGCGGTCCGCGTGACCTCACCACCGGTGATCTCAGCGAACAGTGGGCTGAACCGTAGCAGGTACGGCTCGCGACAGGTCGTGCGTTCCGGGCAGACACCCAGGTCACCGCCGCGAGCGCATGCAGACTGCATGATCTGGCGGTCGCGGCCGCGGTCGCGCGTCAGGCGGACGGTCGGGATCAGCGCGATCCGCTCTGAGAAGACGGACACCTGTACATCACCACGATCACCTTCCGCCAGCACTGTCGAGGGGATCACCGGGTCCATCAGCATCTGGTTGTTGCACGCGTACAACGTGACACGATGGTGGTTTGCCGCCCCTGCTGCCGGTGCCCGGCCGATGTCGGTGCTTATCTGAAAGAAGGTTGATGCCGTAGGGAAAGAAGCCGAGAAGGAGCCGTGTTACTGACAGGAGCACGCCGAGAGAGATGCACAGGGCGATGGCGAGAGGCGAGTGGTCAGACCGGACGACGAGGCGGCCGTCGTGGAACACGAGCGGTCGAGGGTGCTCGCTCCTCGGCAGGTGCTTTGCCAGAAGCGCTTTCTCCGGCGTGGACACGACGCGACGTTTGCAACATACCTACAGAAACGACGACGGTTGTCGCGGGTCTCCGGTGAAATCATCGCTGGAGCACAGCCCAACATCAATGACCCGATCGCGTCCAAGAACGGACACCAGAGCACCCAATTTCCATTCGTCGACCCTGATCAGGCACCATGGAGACGCCACTATGCCGAAGAACTGCCTGCCGATGACCACCCGCAGCACCGTCCCGACGACGCGTACATCCTCACCGACGTACTCCCTCACGAACGCTACACCATGAGCTTCGGCAGCCGTTTCACGCTGCCGGCAGCGAGGGCCGGAGCGCGCTGTCCCGGAGGTTCTTCAGGAAGAACTTGGGCAGCGTCGCCCTTGCCACGACAACAAGGATGCCCGCGGTGGACAGGAAAGTCATGCACTATATAAGAAACACAAATAGGAAGACAAAGATTACAAACGAGCGTAAAGGTGATCGTCACTCATATGGTTAAACGAGACGAGTCCGCCTCTGCGAGGATGCTGGTTCACGAAAGAAAGACGCGGCTAAGCATAAAAGGAGACGTGGCACTATATGCCATGTCTCATTTAAGAAAATATCCGAGATGCACCCGATCCTCTGACAAACTGGAGATGAGCGACTAACTGAGTGCGTCTCCTATTTGTGAAAGAAATGAAATGATCTTTATAGAAATCCCGTCTCCTTTGGCTTTGATTAAAAAGAGACATGAACACATCGCAAAACGAATGTAGAACACATTCCAATGTAGACTACCTTTACTATAGTATTTAAATCTAAAAAATAATCAAATCCCTCCTTATGAATTGTCATTCCTGAAGAACAAGATAAACGCACCACACATTCATTTATTCACAGTTGAACACAGATAACACATTTCATCGTCTCCCTCTCCTCTGCTAAAAGGGAGACACGCTTAACAAAAAAGCGCGTCTCCTATTTCAACGTCTCTTTTAGCTTCGTAATTTCTCTTTCACTATTGATATCACACAGACAACACATCACTGAACTTAGAACACATTCACTTGATAACTAGATCATTCATTTGTCCAAAAAATAATGAATTCCTTCTTTATAAATTGTCATTCTTGAGGAACACGATGAACATACAATTCATTCATTAACACAGCTGAACACACAAGAAAATATCCATTCACACAAATGAATATAGATAAAATTTCATTCATTAACACAATATATTACAAAACACAAGAAAAAAGTACAAGAAGTAAAAAAAAAAAGAAAAACATCAACTCAAAACAACAACAAAACTAAATCTTACTCCTCCTCCGGCGCTGGTGCAACAGGAGCTTGAGTCGGCCGCTTTGCCTGCACCGGTTGCTCCAACTGCACCGGCGGTGCAACCCCGAGATCGAGGTTCCTCTCCGTCGCCGTCACCAGGTTAATGCGGCCCTCGGTGCCGAGCACCTGGGCCATCATCTTGAACAGAATGTCGAGTCGATTGGCCACACTCGTGAGGGTGTATAGGTAGTGCCCAGTGGTACCCATTCCAATAAACTCTGGAAGGGTACCCAAACCCAACGAAGGTGCGAGACGTACTGTTTTACGCCTCGTGCTCCATAACGAGGCACAACTCGTATTTGAGCTCCTCGAGGGAGTTGCAACACTGTTTCTTGCAGGGTGACTCCCTCGGCGAGCTTGGCGGTGGAACGTTGGCCATGGTGGTGGTGTGTTGTCGGCGCGAAGAAGATGAAGAAGAACAAACAAATGCAAATGGAGAGACACACTTGTGTAGAACCGATGGGTGATGGCGTGTCTTATATAAGATTTGTGCGAAATCGACGATGGAGCGGTTCGTTTCATGCGCATTGATAGGATGATGAGACGCATCAAAATCGCATCAGGGAAACAAAAGGTCGCACACGCCGGTCGCACGCGTCTCTGCACCACCGCCGCCAAAATTTGTTCTCTGCAGTCCTCGTGTTGCGTGTTACTCTTTGTCAACAATGGAAGACAAGATTTTATCTCTTGCGTGTCTCTCTTTTGTCTCGCATGTCAATAATGGAAGACGAGCGTTTATGACTCGCGCATCTCTCTTTTATCTTGCCCATCTTGCTTTTATCTCCCGCATCTCTTCGCCACCGGCCATTAAGTTTTCTCCGCACCTCCTCCTCTTCGGGCTACTCCTTTACTAATTGAACAACTCTAGTGCGACCGTCGCCTCTGTTCGACCAAACTCCAGTGTGTCCGCTGCCTCTGTTCGCCATCGTTGTCGTCATCGTTGCCGTCCTCACTGTCGTCACCGTCCTTACAGTACCATCCTTGCCGTTGCTACTCCCTCCTGTTCTACGCTACCTATATTTTACTTCTATGTAGTTCATGGCTGGGGAATTTTATACCAACTTGGCGTGTAACCGACTGAAGGAGGAGCGCTTGACGTGGCGCAAGAACCATCCTCATGTATGTACATATGGCACACCAGTCACATGTTTGTATTTAGCTCTGCAATTGACTAATGAACTTAACACTCTTGTTTTGTTTTTCCGTCTTGTTTGTTTTTTGGTATTTGCGTAGGATTTCTCTGCGAAGCTTGATTCGGGAGATTTATTGAAGTGGCAGTGCATCATCCTCGGTAAAGAAGGGGTAAGTCATGAAGAACAAGCACAACCATATCCACTATAACCAACACCTCTTATTAATGTTTCCTTTGTAGACTGACTGGGAAGGTGGTTACTACCCCTGCCAATCTCCTCGGAGGACTATCCGTTGGTGCCTCCAAGATGCGCCTTTCCACGTGGTTTCTTTCACTCGAATGTCCATCGCTCAGGAGCACTCTGCCCTGAGCTTCTTGATCAAGAGATTGTAAGATAGACTTTTTTTGCTCAAGTAATTAGTAATTATTACCGAACTTATTTTTAATGGTTTCTTATATTGTTTAAATTGATATTTCGTAGGGGTGGTGTCCTATTTTTACAGTCAAAACTATACTACTTGAAGTTTAGTGTTTGCTTCATCAGCCAAATGCGTTCGATGTTGAAAATGATTGCTATAATCTACTTATCAAGGTTAGTAACTTTTTGTTAGTGACCAACATAGGTTATATATCATTCCTTATTCTACATTTATTAATTTAAAGAATGTCAATATTTTCAGAATCCAAAAGAATATAAGAGACGTGATCAACAGCAAGTTGGACGTTACAGTTTAGATTGATCAATGGGAGCTTCATAGGAATATAGTTTAGAAAATGTATAGTTTAGAGACCACGTAATATGTATGAACTATGAAATTCATTGAATCGCAAATTATCTCTGAAAAGCAATTATCATTGCATTTGTTTTATCCAATTATATCTCTACGTGCGAGTGGCAACGGACGCTCAGATGTTAAATCTGCGCGTGTCGGTACCCTGCGTACCGGATACCCCTTGGGATTGCAAAGATCACAAGAAACTCCATCTACCAGATTTGAAGACCCCCGAAGGCCCCACATGTCAGCCGTAACCGAATCTGCTTCCCCGACATGGTTAGTCCCAGGGCCGCCACGTGTATCATAAGACCGGAGCTACCGCCCACACATGGGAAAGCTCCGGACTGGATACCAGTATGGCACCCCCAGACCTAACCCCAGACAGAGGGAAGCTCCGGTACCGACACGTGTCCAACAGCATCGGACCTACCCGTCCACGACGGTAAGCTCCGGAGCTGCCACGTGTCCAACCGCCGGACCTTCAAGGGGCAATCAAAGACTTCAAGACCCGATCGGAAGGCCCTTAATACTAGTAACAGCACTGTTAAGGCCTGTTACCATGCTATTAAGGGTAATTAACCTCATTAATTGTGTATCAAACATTAGTAACTACTGGGGCCACATGTCGGGCTAGGCTAACGGTGTAACGACCAGTCCTTGTACTATAAAAGGATTGGTCGACGATACACAGGGGACTCTTCTGAGCTCTCAGAGACCCTTACACGCCTCTAAACACTCACTCACTCAATACAACACCACCACCCCGTGGAGTAGGGTATTACGCTCAGGAGGCCCGAACCACGTAAACCTCTGTGTCAACTTGCCATCATCTCTTGAATCTCTTCCCGCCCATTACCGAACTACGAACTCCACGTACTACCAACGGTAGTGTCGGGAGATCTGCCGGATCCACACACCGACAATTGGCGCGCCAGGTAGGGAGGTGCCCAAGATTTCAAGAATGGTAAATTTTGCTGCTAGATCGTCCAATGGCAACCCTGCTGCTCAACCTGCTGGGGGCAACCCCTCCAACATGCAGCAACCAGCAGGTGCCACGGCTCCAGCAGGAGTTATGCCTCCGCCGCCACCGCCTGCACCAGCAAATCAAGCTGGACAACGGGACGGGGCATCTGCATCGGTCACAGCATCGGCTAATAACAACAATCCTGAACATGCGCTCCATGCAGCACGTGCTCTTCTCCAACGCCCACCACCTCTGGGTGCATCCCAGGGTGCAATGGAGCAATGGAGGGCTGATGTAGAACACTTGGTTGCAGCAGCAGCCGATTGCATCAGCAACCAAGGTCCTCCCCCCTCGGGGCAGGCCCCATCACAACATCGGACTTTGTTGGGCAGACTTGGTCCGCACGCTTCTCAAAATAGGAGGTGTGCTGTGTCTCAACAAGTGACGTTGCTGCCTTCCGGGGCACGACACACTCATACAGTAACCAGGGTTTCAACTCATGACCTCCGGGCAAAGCTTGATCGCCGTTACCGTCAGCAGGATGACCGCGTCCATATCGAGCAAGCTCGTGAAAGGCGAGAAGCTCGAGATAGTCCTGCTCCTGAGGGAGTAGGAGGAGGCTGTTCTGCCCTGGCTATGCACCTACTCATGGTCAGATGGCCACAAAAGTTCTGACCTCAGCTGCCGGAGAAATTTGACGGGACTGTCAATACCGCTGAGTTTCTCCAGATTTACTCCACTGCAATCCATGCGGCCGGAGGTAACGAGGCTGTGATGGCCAACTACTTCCCAGTGGCTTTAACTGGGACCGCCAGGTCCTGGTTCATGAGCCTTCCGCCCTACTCCATCAATAGTTGGGCGGAACTGTGCCAACAGTTCACCGCCAATTTCGGGAGTTCATACACCCGACTAGGTACCGAACTGGACCTTTTTGTTGTCATGCAGAAGGGGGGAGAATCCCTACGTTCCTTCATCCAGAGGTTCTTCCAGGTATGAAACACTATTCCTTCTATCTCCAGCACCTCTGTTATTGTGGCATTTAGACAGGGCGTACGAGACAAGAAGATACTGGAGAAGCTGGCGATCAAGGAGATCACCAACGTCACAGAGCTCTTCAGCTTGGCAGACAAGTGTGCCAAAGCTGCGGAGGGCCGTGAGATGCACTCCAAACCACCTCCAGAGGATAATAAAAAAATCCTCCAAGGGCGAAACCACTACCTCCGGGAGTGGAAAAAAGAAGAAAAAGTCCAACGGCAAGAAGAAGTCGTCGGCAGGCATACCTACTGCTGCAGCTGCTGTAGCTCCGGGTGGCCGGGGGCCACGCTCCGAGAAACGACCTCGGCCATCATCAGAAGACGGCGACAACTCCAAAGAGTGGTGTCCTATTCATAAGTCGAACAACCACAATTTGGAAGACTGGCGAGAGGTCCAGAACCTTGCTGAGCGCTACAACAAGCGTCAGGAAGAAGTTCCTTTACAACAATGGGAAGGAAAATAGAAAGTCGACAAAGCTCTGGCTGAAGAAGAGTTGGGCTTTCAGGACCCTAAAAAGGTCCTGGAGGCTGTGTACACCTCCGTCGACGACGACTCCGACATCTCCGACAATGAACGTCGGAAAACCATGAGCACTATCTTTGGTGGTTCGTGGGACATCACCTCCCACCGTGTCCTCAAGACCATGCGGCGTGACATGGCTTCGGTAGCTCCCACCGCCAGGGCAGAGCCGCACCGGAAGTGGATGGATACTGCCATCACTTTCGACGCGTCGGACTGCCCTCGGAATATGATTGGAGCTGGCCAACATCCATTGATGGTATCTCTGACCATCAACAACATCCAACTCCACCATGTAATGGTGGACGGAGGTTCGGGGCTGAACCTCATAAGCTTCGAAGCTTTCATCAAGCTTCAGCTTCGACCTTCAGATCTTCGCCCCTCCCGACCTTTCTCTAGAGTAGGTCCAGGGGCCATAACCCCACTTGGTGCTATTACTCTTCCCGTGACTTTCGGGACTCGGGAGAATTATTGCACTGAGAAGTTGGTCTTTGACGTCGCTCAGATCAACTTACCCTTTAACGCCATACTGGGCAGGCAAGCCTTGTACAAGTTCAAGGCTGCTGCTCATTACAGCTACTTGGTGTTGAAGATGCCAACACCATCTGGTGTTCTCCGGATCCGCAGAGACCGCACTGCCGGAGTGACTGCTCTGGAGGAACTTCATGCGTTTGCTACATCGCAGGAGGAAGAGTCTAGGCAGGAACAAGCTCCGAAACCCCCGAGCATTTGTCAACGAGGCTCAACCTTCGCACCTCGTGTGCAACCAAGCAGCGACACAGACATCCCCGTCAAAGTCGTCCAAATCAGTTTCGATGCCGCTCAGACCACCCGTATATCGGGAGGTCTGAATGACAAATAGGAACTCGCGCTCATCACTTTCCTCCGGGATAATGTCGATGTGTTTGCCTGGCAACCGTCACAAATGCCTGGGATCCCTGGGGAAGTGATCAAGCGTAATCTGAAGATCTATCTTGACGCTCGGCCTGTACATCAGAAGCCTCGGAAGCAATCAGTAGAGCGACAAAACTTCATACGACAAGAAGTGAAGAAGTTGCTCGAAGCTGGATTCATCCGAGAAGTCTTCCACCCAAAATGGCTGGCAAACCCAGTCGTTGTACCCAAGGCCGGCGGGAAGCTTCGGATATGTATCGACTATACAACACTAAATAAGGCATGTCTAAAAGATCCATTCCCACTACCTAGAATAGATCAGATAGTGGATTCCACCTCCGGATGTGAATCACTGTGTTTCTGAGACGCATATTCTGGGTACCATCAAATCAGAATGTCTAGGGAAGATGAAGAGCATACTTCTTTCATCATAGTAGATGGATTGTATTGTTATACTGCCATGCCATTTGGTCTCAAAAATGCAGCCTCAACATTTGTACGAGCTATGTACAAAACCTTTGGAGATCTCATCAGAGAGGTAGTGGAAGTGTATGTTGATGACATTATTGTCAAGATTAAGAACGAGGAGTCACTTCTTGACACCTTGAAAGCTGTCTTCGATAAGTTGCGAGTTACTCGCACGAAGCTGAACCCGGACAAATGTGTCTTCGGGGTTAGCTCCGGAAAGCATCTTGGTTTCCTGTTAAACCACCGGGGCATAGAGGCAAATCCGGCAAAGATTAAAGCCATTGAAGATATGCAACCACCAGTCCACATAAAGGACGTCCAGAAGCTGACTGGATGTCTAGCCGCCCTCAGCCGGTTCATCTCAAGACTAGCGGAACATGCACTACCCTTCTTCAAGCTTTTGAGGAAGTTCGGATCATTCCAATGGTCTGAAGAAGCAGAAAAGGCGTTCTAGGAACTGAAGCAGCTCCTCACCACTCTACCAACCTTGGTAGCTCCGAGCCCTGGTGAGCCTCTACTGCTTTACATTTCGGCAACTGACGAAGTTGTCAGCATGGTCCTGATTGCGGAGAGACCAGAACCATCTCCAGCTCAGGAATCCAGACCCACCCCCCGGGAGGGTCCTGAGTCACCTGAAGGCGAGTCTGGGTCCCAGCCCCCAAACTTGGTTCTACAAGGAGTTACTCTTGTTGAAAAAGAGGATCCGGACCCCTTCGGGAGGGTCTGGGACACTCTAGAAGAAGCTCCAGGTTCCTCCAGCAAGGACCCGGAGGTCCCCGAAGAAGGTCTGGACCCCTCCGGGAGGGTCCGGGTCGATGAAGAGGAAGCTCCGGGCCCTCCAGGAGGGTCCAGAAAGTCCAGCGCCCAGTGTACGTCATCAGCAGAGTACTTCATGACGCCAAGACTCGATACCTAGAGGTGCATAAGCTGCTCTATGCAGTTCTTATCGCCTCTAGGAAGCTTTGCCATTACTTTCAAACTCACAAGATCTCAGTGGTGACCTCTTATCCACTGCATGCGATCTTGCATAATCCCAATTCCACTGGGAACATTGCAAAGTGGGCAGCATAACTGGCCGAATTTGATCTTGAATTCGTTCCAAGACAAGCAATCAAGAGTCAAGCACTGGCATACTTCGTGGCGGAGTAGACCCCCTCTCCATTAAATCCTGGGGGCCCTAGTGAGCATAAGCCGGAACTCAAGGCTACGGTCTTCACCAAGCCTCACTGGACTCTCTACTTCGATGGCTCCATGTAGAAGCAGGGAGCCGGAGCTGGAGTCCTTCTCCTCGCTCCGACTGGGAGAAGGTTAAATACATGGTGCACCTTGACTTCAAGGCGACCAACAACATGGCGGAGTATGAAGCACTCACTTACGGACTAAAGGTGGCATTATCATATGGTGTCAAGCAGCTGTTGGTCAAGGGAGATTCGCAGCTCATCATTAAACAGGTGAAGGGTGAATGCTCCTACAACAATCCCCAACTTGCTGCTTATCTCCTTGAAGTCCAGAGGCTTCAGAAGGACTTCAAAGTCCTGGACCTCCACCATGTCTAGCGTGTCCACAACGCTGAAGCTGACAAACTCTCGACGAAAGTGTCAACCAGAGCTCCGGCTCCCAACGGAACCTTCGTCCGGAGGTTGTAAAAACCCACAGCTCAGCCCGCCGAACTGAGCGAAGGGGGCGAGACCAGCATCCCGAAGCTGGCGGTCCCGATGGCCCTGTTACCATGGCAGCCATCAAGGGTCGTAGGTGCCGTCGGAAGCTCCGAGCAACCCAGCACGCAAGACTCAAATGCTCAAGCTAGCTCCGATGCATGGATCTTAGAGATCCGGAGCTACTTGAAAGACAATATCCTTCCTGACGATGATGTATCCGCTGACCGGATAGTCAGATTATCTAAAAGATACACGCTGGTAGAAGGGGATCTCTACCGGCGCGGTGCTAACAGCGTCCTAATGTGGGATCTCTACCGGCGAGGTGCTAACAGCGTCCTAATGTGGTGCATCACAAGGGAAGAAGGCTGCGAGCTCCTCACGGAAATCCATGGAGGCGAGTGTGGGAAACACGCGTCTTCCCGCACGCTGGTCGGTAAAGCCTTCTGGCATGGCTTTTACTGGCGTACAGCGCTCTAGGATGCAACTGAGCTGGTGAAGAAATGCGAAGCATGCCAGTTCCATGCATAGCAAATTCACACACCGGCTCAGCCTCTACAAATGATACCTCCTACATGGCCTTTCGCTGTGTGGGGGATGGATATCTTCGGACCTTTCCCAAGAGCTGTCGGAGGTTACAAGTTCCTCTATGTTGCCATTGACAAATTCACCAAATGGCGGGAAGCAACTCCAGTTGTGACAATAAACAAGCAATCAGCTATCAACTTCTTGCAGTCCATGGTATGCAGATTTGGAGTCCCAGACAAAATCATAACTGATAATGGGACCCAGTTCACAAGCTCTGCATTTCAACGATATTGTGAAGACCTCAGCATCTAAGTCAGCTACGCTTCCGTAGCTCACCCGGCAAGTAATGGCCAGGCCGAGAGAGCAAATGCAGAAATCCTAAAAGGACTCAAGACGTGCACATATGAGCGCCTGAAAAAACATGGAGACAACTGGATCGAAGAGCTTCCGCCCACTCTATGGGCCAACAGGACAACTCCAAACCGGTCAACTTGAGAGACACCCTTCTTCCTAGTGTACGGAGCTGAAGCAGTCCTTCCTCCGGAAATCACCTTGGGGTCGCTCCGGGTCCGGACCTTCGACGATGCCACGCAGGACCAGCTCCGGCATGAAGACCTTGACCTCCTTGAAGAGGGAAGGTGCCGAGCAGCTGTTCGGAATGCCCGATACCGCCAAGCTCTTCGGTTCTATCACCAACGGCATGTTCACAGCCGACAGCTCGAGGAAGGCGATCTGGTGCTACGAAGAATACAATCTAGAGAAGGGTTAAACAAACTCTCCCCCGGCTGGGAGAGACCCTTCTGAGTGATCAAAGTATCCCGTCCCGGATGCGTTCTCTTGGCAACCGAGGATGGGACACCTCTCCCAAATCCTTGGAACATTGAGCACCTCCGTAAGTTCTACGTTTAATATCACAGAGGTGAGTCTGTAATTACATGTGATGTATGTTATAGAGTCATTGTACAGAGTCTGGTAGCTCCTCTGAGAGAAAAGCTGGACCTTCCCCGGAAGGTCCGCAAAGTTCAGGCAACACTTGTCACAGTCTCAGAACTAAGAGTGTAGCTAGCTACCTTGGGTCAAACGAGAAACGAAACACACTTAGCCTGGTTCCGTATACTAAGAGTGTACTTGTTTCCCCTGTACCCCGGACCTATAATGAAAGACATCATTGTGTGAAAACAGACTCCACATGCATTTATTTTGTATAGGCTCAATATTTTTTATTTTTCTCTTTCTTGTCTATAACAAAGTTGTGCAATTCTTAACAAACTTTAGCTCGACCAGTTCATGTACAATTCGAGTTGCATCGTCTATTCTTCCAGGTCCAAACATTGTTAATGGTCTACTCGCTTGAATGCCGCCAAGCCAATCTAGGGCTGGAGTGTGCTATCGACTTAGCCTGGTCATGCACCCTAAGTACGCCACTCTACCTACACCCCGGCAGGCCGAAGTAAGGCGAGTCCAGAAACAATCGGACCTGAAGGAAACAAGGCAGTGCACTTGATTGTATTTAGAATTTTGTTCGACCTAAAACTTTCTCAGGAATAGTAAGCCGCAATGAAGTTATAGATAGGAAACGGATTTTACTGTTTTTCTTGACTTCAGTGTGCAGGAAAAATAAAGACCACACAATGATGGTGAATGACCGGAGCTACCAAAGCTCCGACATCCCCTAGGTGGCTTGTGGTCGATGTTCAAACATTGATAACGAGCGTCGCTGGAGCTATTCACCTCCGGTAAAGCTAAGGGGCCAGCCGTCAACATGGACAAGAGATGGTGGGAAGACTCTACAATGGAGTCTGTTGTCAACCCACCGCGTGTTGACAGAGGTCACTGCCGGAGCTACCAAGCTCCAACACCCCAGGGGACTAACCGTTGATGCTTTACGCATTGATGGAGACTACTATCGGAGCTACTAAGCTCCGACGATGGTCAATGCCGGAACCACTAAGCTCCGACAACCTCAGGGGGCCTTCACTATCGAAGACTTCGGACCTACATTCTACAAGTTCAAAGCGCACAGGTCTTCAACAACTGTTACATCCTCTTGGTACATGTTCACAATCAAATTGTGTACATCTACCAGGGGGCCAAGTGAGACAAAGGTGTTGAAGACAAAAAAATGAAATTCATAAAAAAAATTGGATTTCATTCATCTGGAGACAAGATATTACAAAATTGGAGAAAAAGAAGAGAGAATACAAGTGGGAGCTACAAAGAGATGGTCCTAGACCCTATGGAAGAACAAGGCGACCTTCTGGGCAACCTCCGACATGCAGGCTTGGGCGGCTTCTCCCTCTCCTTTGATGGGGCCTTCAAGCACCGGGTCCAGCAAGAATTGAGGGTCCCGACTGGTGTAGCACATCAGCAGGTATTCTACGACGTTCTTCGCCAAGGACAGTCCTTCGGTCTCCAGCTAGTTCGCGATGACATCGCCCATCTTGGAGAGCTTGTTGCCTGCCGAACTCAACGCCTGCAACGCCTGGTCCAGCTCCAGCTCTGGATCATCCGAGCGCACGGGACTAAAACCCATTGGCATCGTGCGTTGTTGGCTTTGCCCAGGAAGTCCCAAACTTGTTGGGACTCTGTAGCCCTTGTGCCTTGCATCTCCTCCAAGGATCTTTCGGCCGCCGCAAGCTCCGAGTTCTCCCGAGCAAGAAGCTCCACCTTATTGGCGTTCTACTGAATCTTTTCAGCAACCTGCCTTTCGAGTTTGCTGAGCTCTTCCTCTCGGAGGTGGATCTCGTTCCGGCGGTTAACCAAGTCCTTCTCTCAGCCCCGCACCTTCTTCTCCCTGGCAGCAACGGGATTCTCCTTCTTGTAGAGGTCTTGTCCTCGCTGCCAGGCCTTCTTCTCCTCTTCCTCGCAGCGCTCATCCAATTTCTTGGTGCGCTCCTCGAGGCTCTTGTCACTCAGAGCTCTCTTTTGGATAAGCTCTTCCTCCCTCTTCACGAGGTCATCTCTCAGCTCCAGGAGCTTCTGCTCCTCCTCTTCGAGCGTTTTCTCTCGCTCTTCGAGGTTCTCCCAGCGCTTGACGGGACTCGTGTGGATGGCATCGAGCTTCTCCTGGCGTGCGTTCGCCGCATCATTAATGCCCTGGGCTTGTTCATATATAGCCAGGGACTGGTTGTCAAGGGATCGCGTCATGTTTTCTCTCTCATCCAATAGCTTACCCCAGTACTCCAGGCGGACCTTCTCCCTCTTCACCCACTCCTTGTCGTCAGCCAGCCTCGACTGCGCCAGCTTGGTCTCAGATTGGAGCCAGTTGCACCACCTCCTAAGAGTTTGGAACTCCTCCTCGAGGGCCTTGCTGTCGTGGTAGAAAGCCAGCTGGACCTGATGAAGACTAGAGCAGGTGTTGTCAATAGACAACGATAGAGAGATTGGGTCCAGACCTGTCGGGGTCCTCTCCGCTGGCTCCAGCGGGTTCTCTATGACAAAAATCGGGTCCCACTCTACAAGAGCGGTCCCCTGAGCTTCCACGACACTAAGGCCGTCCTCCGGGATAGCCTCGGCCACCGCCGAGGAAGGTCCTGCAGTAGAAGTTTCGACCTCCGGAATTGGCTCCGAAGGTCCTACCGCCAGGTCATCAACAACTGGCCCCTCAGGCGGGGGGCCTGTAGCTTCATCTTGGCACCCTGGCTTGGGCGCGGGCACCTCCGGGACCACTACTTCGGGGGCAAGCGCAGAAGATTCTGCCGGAGCTGAAGCCACGTTCGGCTCCGATGTTGGCGCCTCCTCCACCGCCGGTTTCGGTGCTGACGCTTCGACCACCATGGGCTCGGGCGCCAGCACCTTTGTAGCAACTGGCTCAGGCGCCAGAACATCTTCGACGACTGGCTCTATCGCCAGAACTTCTGCATCAACCGGCTCTACCGTCGGAGCTTCCTCAACAACCGGCTCAAGCACCAAAACTTCACCAATACCTGGCTCTACCGCCAGGGCCTCATCAACCACCGGCTCAACTGTCGGGGCTTCAACAACATCTGGCTCTAGGGCCAGAATCGCAGCTTCCTCCGGCCCTGAGGCCGGAGCGTCCGTCATCTCAACATCCAAACCCGGAGCTTCAACCTCCGGGGCAGGTGCCACTGGTACATCTTCATTCCTGTGGTCCGGCACTACCACGAGAGCTTCTGGGGATGAGTTGAGGTCCAAGACTACGACGGTCGGCACCGGAGCTGCCGCAGCCTCAGCCACCTCTTAGGGCGTCGCTGGAATTGGAGCCGGAGCTTCCGCCTGCACAGTATCAACTACTGCTGCAGGAACTGGAGCAACCCCTTTCTTGGGCACTCTGTGGATGAAGGACGGAGACACTCAAAACGCAGTTACAACAAAAAACAGTCAACTGAGGTAAAAAATCAAACTTACCTTGGAAGGCTTCCGCTCCAGCTAGTGCGGAACCTTTTCTTCGAACGCTCGGAGCCGGACCCCATCGCCACTGGCATGTCAGCTCCGGAAGGCTCACCAGAGCCTGCTGCTGCCATCGGTGTCGCTTCGGTTGAGGCCCCCCTCGATCGGGAAGGACCTCCAGACCCAGAGCCTTCGGCTGGCCCTGGAACTGGAGCCACATGGACGGAGCTAGCACCCCGGGGAGATGCCGATGCTGGGGTGGCTGCCGCCGTAGAAGACCTCCCCCTCCGGGGAGAAGGAGCCGCCGCGGAAGGAGCAGGTCTGACGGACCTCCCGTCAGAGTGCTTCAACTTTCTTTTACAGCTCGAGGGCTCAACCAACTCTTTGCCCTTGCCCACGACTTCAACTCTCTGTCTTGGGGCGGGAGGTGGACCGCCCTCAGAAGCTCTAGAGATCGCCAACCCGGTGGTCGAACGCCTCTCAATGACACCAAGGTCGTCAAGCACTGACATCTTCCGCCAGAGCTCCCTACTGAACTCCGCCTCCATGTTCAGGGGGGGGGGGGGGGAATGCCGCTGGCGGAGCCAAGTCGTCACCCTCGACGACGATGCCGTGCTGGAACTTCTTGAGGTGAAACTCCAAGGTTGTGCCCACCATGTTGGATTTCAAACCGGTCTCGATCTGGTCGTCGTCCATCACACTGATGAGGGCCCAAGAAAGCTTCTCCCTCTTCTTCAGCGGAGCCCACCTGTTGACCAGGAAGTTGCAGAATACCGCCTGAGGAGTCACCCCTCCTTCCACGCATTGGCGGATCCTGGTCAGAGCAGGGTTGAAGGCACCCGATAACACTGGAGCTTCGCTCCAAGCTGCAGTGTCGATGTTGGGGAGGCCTTTGGGCAGCTCCAGCTTCTCATGCTTCTGCACCCTGATGACGATTCAATCCTTCTTCCAGTCATCCCACTTCCCAGAAGGGAACAACCGCAAGTACTTGTACGGGCACTTCTTGCGCTTCACAAAATAGTAGAAGCCAAGGTACTCGTCACTCTTGCCGGTAGTGTGGATGGAGAAGAAGGTGCGGAAGAGTTCAACGCAGGGGGAATGCCCACCCACATCTCGCAGAACTGGACAAAGATCGACACCAGAAGAATGGAGTGGGGGCCAAGATGATACAGCTGCAGACCATAGAAGTCTAGCAGCATCAAGAAAAAAGTGGAGAAAGGTGGGATCAGTCCCACCATGGCGTACGCGGAGAAGTACACCATGTCGTCGGCGTGTTCCTTCTCGAACGGAAGTTTGCCTACGTGGACCAGGTGGTTGAAGAAGTCAGGGGACCACCCCATGAGGGCCCGGACCTTCTTCAAATCACCATCAGTCTTCAGTCGGCTCTTGCGGAGACCCAACTCCATCGCAGCACAGCGGGGTGAGAGAGGAAAAGCAAGTGAAAGTTTGGAGGATTTGAGCGCAAGTTCGAATGAAAGGCATAAAGAATACCCAAACGGTGCACACTTTCCTTCTTAAGTAAGCTCCCGCAACGCTTGGATGGAAACCGCAGAGGAGTTGACGATACAAGTCAAAAACTTCACCCTGCCAATGACAAGGGGGCCCGAGGCCACCCCGATGATCCAGTCGAGGTCTTTAC
The DNA here is from genome assembly GCA_036927565.1 of Tuctoria greenei. Taxonomy (NCBI): domain Eukaryota; kingdom Viridiplantae; phylum Streptophyta; class Magnoliopsida; order Poales; family Poaceae; genus Tuctoria; species Tuctoria greenei. The sequence continues at coordinate 38,295,343 of JAYESD010000008.1, forward strand.
CCCAGGCGAACGGTTGTCATCATGAAAGGAGAGAAACCCGAAGGCGCCGTCCTGACAGGGCGCGCGGAACCGATACGATTTTCGTATCGGGAACCGGCGACCTTCAATTGCGTGAGATCCTCACGCTAAGATCTCACCTGCCTCATCCAGGATATGGCACGAGGCGTTGGTTTAACTGCAAACTATCACCAACGGCACATCCGAAGACCCTTGAAGATACAGCTCAAAAACCAAAGAATGGACCCACCTCCGGCAGAATGACTTCATCCAAAAAGTCTCTCCCAAAGGTGGGCCCAGGGGGCCACTGTCGGTACCCTGCATACCGAATACCCCTTGGGATTGCAAAGATCACAAGAAAACTTCATCTACCAGATTTGAAGACCTTTGAAGGCCCCACATGTCAGCCGTAACTGGACCTGCTTCCCCGACATGGTTAGTCCCAGGGCCGCCACATGTATCATAAGCTCCGGACTGGATACCAGTATGGCACCCCCGGACCTAACCCCGGACAGAGGGAAGCTCCGGTACCGACACGTGTCCAACAGCATCGAACCTACCCGTCCACGACGGTAAGCTTCAGAGCTGCCACGTGTCCAACCGCCGAACCTTCAAGGGGCAATCAAAGACTTCAAGACCCGATTAACTGTCATTAATACCATATTAATGACACACGATCGGAAGGCCCTTAATACCAGTAACGACACTGTTAAGGCCCGTTACCAGCTATTAAGGGTAATTAACCTCATTAATTGTGTATCAAACATTAGTAACCGCCGGGGCCACATGTCGGGCCAGGCTAACGGTGTAACGACCAGTTCTTGTACTATAAAAGGACTGGTCGACGATACACAGGGGACTCTTCTAAGCTCTCGGAGACCCTTACACGCCTCTAAACACTCACTCGCTCAATACAACACACCACCCCGTGGAGTAGGGTATTACGCTCAGGTGGCCCGAACCACGTAAACCTCTGTGTCAACTTGCCATCATCTCTTGAATCTCTGCGCGCCCATTACCGAACTACGAACTCCACGTACTACCAACGGTAGTGCCAGGAGATCTGTCGGATTCACACACCGACAGCGCGCGAGCGTCAATGGATGCTCATGATGTTTCACTAGTGGTAAAAGGGAGATGAGCAAATGAGATACGAGCATTACAAAGGCCCGTCTACGTATATTGACCTCCGGCAAAAGGGAGACGAGAAAAAGAGAGACGAGCATTGTATAGGATCGTTGTTGATTTTTGGCCTCCGGTGAAAGAGAGACGAGCATATGAGAGATGGGAATTATATCAAGGCCTCCGATTTTTGACCTATCTACTTTTAGCTCTCGCGTGCTCTCTGGCAAAAAATTTCGCGCAAAACTTATTTGCGCTCTCTGGACCTATGGACCTAAGGGAGACGTGCAAATGAGAGACTCTCCTTTTAGTGGCTCGTCTCCAATTTTTTTTTTAGCTCTCTCGCGTGCTCTCTCCCAACACTTGACGAAAATTTTTAGGTTGCGCGCTCTCTCGACCTAGAAACCGCAACTTCGGCACCTTGGAGCATGCCACCATCTGAATGTCCCGTCCCTGGAGCACGCTGCCGCCTGATCGTGCCTTCCCCTGAGCACGCTGCCACCGTCCCTCTTACCCAACTCTCTCTTCATCATTGTCGCACTGCCGCTGTTGACCCTGACCCCGCCGTCGACCTCGACCTTCGTCATCAAAGAGTTGAGTACGTCGGAGCACGCCGCCTTGTCCCCTATCCCAGGAGCACGCCACCACCTCAACCCCGACCTCGGTAATCGGTATGAGCACGTCACCGCCTTTACATAAGTGGATATGTTCTCCTTGTTGGTGTTCTGGAACACATTCATCTTCCTTGTTTATGTCCAATGCAGAATTTATTTATTTGTTTTGACTATTGATGTATATTATTATTTCTGATTCACAAACCCTTGAAACTGCAAGAACTGTGGTTGAAAATACCATTTGCTATCCCAGTGAGTTTGATTTCTACCTCTACAACCCCATGCTAGAATCAAGATACCTATGCGATAATTGGTGTTGCTCTCACGAGTTTTTGGTATCAGACCATTAATGCATAAGTGGAATGTAAATTTTTTTTCAGAGGACAAGCACACCAGCTCACTACCATGTCCTTTATGATGAGAACAATTTCCCTACTGATGCTTTGCAGATGCTCACAAACTGTTTGTGCTACAAGTAAGCTCGATTCTTCATTCACTAATAGTTTCTGTGTTTATTACAATTGTATACACATTTTATTCCTAAGCCTTCAGATATTGCTCCCTTATGTGACTGTTTAAGCGAATGTGACTGCAATTTGATAATGTTTTTATATGATTTTAGTGATTTTATTAATTTTGAGAATGTCTCAGTCAGAGCATTAGAGGCTATGAAGGCTCATCGTTAATTAAGTTATTGATCGGGAGAATTTTCATTACAGTATACAAGATTAGATGATGACAATTATAATATGTGTAATTAGTTACTTTGTAACCAGGATAAACAGGGAGGCATTCTTTTTGTAATTAGTATACTTGATAACCACGATTGACACTTTGTTAATATTTGATTGGTCAATATAATTGAAGGTGTGATCTATTTGGCTATACATATGTTCATGTATGTGTATATTGCTTACACTGACAATGCAGTTGCCAAATCTTCCAGGATGCAACCGACAACCAGGATAATCAGGAGTGGGAGGCACCTATTAGGAGACGTACGTCTAGCAGGGAATGTCTCCCTATTAGTGCCACAATGACTCTGCCTATAAGCAATCTGCGATGGTCTGTAACAAAGATCGCTTCAGATTACCTAAATAAAAGAGACAAACTTCCTTAAAACCCGTCTCAGATCAGTCAACAAATCTGCGACGAGCTACCATAAAGCTCGTCTCGCATGTATTCTGATGGACGATGTGCCAACGCTCGTCTCTGATGACTCTGTAAAGATCGTCTTGTATGACTTGATGAAAAGAGACGTATTGTCTTTGAGCTTATCTCGCACTTATGTTGATCATCGACGCGCCCGCCGCCCATCTTCAATGACTATGTAATGTGAGACGCGGCGACGGAGGCGCACAACTTATTTGTCTTCCTTCTTCGTTCGAACCTTTCTTGTATGAGCTTTTCTTACGTAGTAATGACAGGGATAGTGAGATCGTCATCCCAGAAGCGGCGCCGAGCAGCGTGAGAGGGCACACGGCTAGCAGGACGGCTGTCCTGAGAGGTCCGCTGGCCTCGAGCGCGACGAGGAGGAAGGGAAGAGACTGCCCGAGATGAGGAGCGTGCCTTCCAGCTCAGGCCTTGTTTGGATAGGAGTGAACCCACTCCAATCTAAGTGGATTGGAGAGTATTCAGATGAAAATTAGTTCATTTTCCACTCCAATCCACTTCAACACAAGTGGATTCAACTTATCCAAACAAAGCCTCAGAGGGAACGCTGGTGCACCGGCGAGAATCGGCCGAGTTGCAATTTCACTTTGTCACTCAGGTAGTCAGCTTGGAGCTAAGCATACATATCATCTATGTCAGTTGCCACTTGGTTGCCTATGAATATATAGAGGTGGTCTACAACACAGCGCACTCATACACTGATGCACACGTAGGATTTTGAACGTACGGCTGAGGCAGACGACCTTATACAAGGTGGTGTAAAAGCGATCGACACGCAACGACCGTCCCATAATACTAATTGTGCATGCATTGAAAAAAACGTGATAAAATCTGAAGAACACGGAGGGATGGCCTGAACTGCGAATGGTTACCGCCACCTAAAAACGGTTGTTTCCGACAGGCAGAGTAGAGCAATAAAAGGAAAGCAAGAAAGGCGGAACGTGGCAGCCGGTACGGATGCGTTACATGAGCATTGAGCAAGGCATGCAAAGCTGAACGGAAGCACGAGAAGCAAGCATGAGCAACGCATGCATGCACATCTGTAAATGAGATTGGCCCACACAGATCCAACAAGTTTTTGTCATGAACAAGCGTAAAGTAACAACGATATGTGATGAAGCAGCGCCTGCTGGATGTTTAAACAGTTGGTATTGTAATTGCTTCTTCAATTTTTTTTCTTGGAAAAAATTGAGTTATCAGTTTAGATATTGAGCAGAAGCAGAACAAATTCAAGACAAAATAAGCCAGCACGACAGCGAGCTGTTTTCTGTATACATGCATTGGACCTCCAAATCTAAATATAAAGTAGAGTTACATCATGCAGCTAATCCTAATGTTCCCAGTAAAGATGCACATGGTTCCTTATTTTATTTTATTTTATTTTCGATGGCAAGAAGCAAAACCTACTTTGCCGTTCGATCGATGTTCACGTCGCTTCAGGACGCACCCATCAGCAGCGACGGTCAAAATCATGCCACCTCGCTACTTACTTGCCATAAAATGTGATGCACCAACCATATATAGCCAAATCAATATCAAAACTTCGTATTATTACTCCCTCCTTTTCGTTTTAATTGTAGTTAAGGCAACTTTTATTAGTTCATTTGGTTGTTTAAAACAACAATTATTTCAAAAAAGGTGAAGTACTACACTAACCCTATGGGAAAACGAAAACGAAACCTTTTTGGATTCACAAGGCAAGGATGAGCGAGGTTAGATGCATTGATAGAATCGAAAAGGGAGCCCAAAGATCAAATAGCCACTAAATCATTTCGAATTACATAGAGAAATCTGATTACAAGATCGACATCAAGTGCTATCTCTCAAATAGCACAAGAACACCATTAATACCTTCACTTCCATCTTTGTTGTTGCTTGACAATGCGGCCATCAAGCCAACAAGGCGAGGCCGCAAGTAGAACGACGACGGGAGGCGTTTCCCCTTGTTCTTCTCTTGGTATTGTTGATCGGATTCTGAGAATTGAGAGAGTTCTTGTGTCTAATGTGTATTCACCACCCTACTTTTTATCATACACATAACCCTCTCCTTATATATGACCAAGAGACACAAGAGGGGGCCTCCCACCCTTAGAGACAGTTAAGTCCCCCGATCAGGGACATAATTGTCGGTGGGTTGTGTCCTTTCAATTAGAACACATGTTATTTTCGAGTTCAAACTGACATTAACTGAAAAGACCGGACTAGTCCGGTCAAGGTCCGGACTAGTCCGATGTCCTTACTGGACAACATCAGACTAGTCTGGTCTTATATCGGACTAGTCCGGACCGGACTAGTCCGTCCACTACCGGACTAGTTCGGTAGTGCTAACATTCTCCCCCTTGAACTCGAAACTGAAACTTACCCACTTACTTAATACTAAACTTAGTGTCCACTTTTTCATGCTCGACATATAGGGCACAACGCATCACAACAACCATTTACGTATTGTTGGACTCGAGGACCACAATATATCTCACACTTAAAAATGAACCTTACTCTTATTTGACCCCTAAATATCCAGTGATCATAGGTTCTTCCTTAAACTCATGCTAGCCACGTGTTCACTGAACACGTTGGGTGGAAGACCTTTTGTAAGCGGATCTGCAAGCATTTGCTTGGTACTAATTTGCTCAATAATCATTACTTAATATGATCCTGGATTTACTCCTTTACAACACATACCTTATGTCAATGTGTTTGGCATCACATATGACTTGTTGTCTTTGGAGTACAAAAAACTGAAGTGGTTTAATGCTGTCAACCACTAACAATTCGGGTTTACTTACTGTGTCTGCTCAGTGGTCTCATTTATAATATATTGGTATGCATCACACATGACGCAGTGACCCTAAATTAGGAGCTTTTTCCACAATAAAGCTCCAATGTGCGAGTGTTGATTACTGATGTGGATTTACTACACATCTCGCACAAACTGAGTCTTACTAAGTCATTATTCCAATGACTTAATCTTATACTTAACTTACCATGAGACCTTGATACTTGCAAAACTGCAAGTAATACTTATTTCCATCCAGCCATCTGGATTGGACTTACTTATGCCAAAATTAACCCGATACTTAAACTTTGTCAAGGTAACTTAGGAATTGAGCAAAACTTAAACTTCTGACAGCAAGAAGTTTTGGAACCGATTCTTATTAGGTCGACCTCTTATTGGTTCCATACTTACCAACCTTGACTCATTAGAGCAGACAAAGATTTATTTTCATGCATACCGTACTTTTCAAGTACGCTCCTTAAGTATGCCTTTTATGCTAAACTTAATACCCCTTTATTCTATCTCGGTGAATTTCTATGCCCAGTACATAGAATGCTTCACCAAGATCTTTCATATCAAAATTAGAAGACAATAACTTCTTAGTTTCTGATAGTAGATTGACATCACTACTTGCAAGTAGTATATCATCTACATAAATCACGAGGAAAATAAATTTCCCGTCTTTAAACTTACCATAAATGTAATTGTCCTCCTCATTTTGTTTAAACCCAAACTTTCTTAATGTCTTATTGAACCTGAGATACCACTGTCTTAATGCTTGATTAAGTCCATAAATGAACTTTCTTAAGTGGCACCTCATATGTTCCTTACCCTTAACAACAAAACCTTTCGGTTGTGTCATATAGATGTTCTCATATAGATCACAATTGAGAAATGCCGTTTTTACATCCATCTGATGTAATTCTAAATTGTAATGTGCAACTAATACCATAATGATTCTGAACGAATCCTTACCTTTTGCAACAAGTCTGGACTTAAATTTATCAATATTCCCTTTGGAGTCACGTTTAGTTTTGTAGACCCATTTATAGCCTACTGTTTTGGCTCCATTAGGAATCTTAACTAATTCCAGACTTTGTTTGTTTCCATAGATCTCATTTCATCCTCCATGACTTTACGCCATTCAGATGTTTGAGGACTTCTTATTCAAATGTGGTGGGATCACCCTCCATTTGAATTGCCTCACTTAATTAGATCTCATAATCGTCCAAAATGGCCGATTCTCTTTCTCTTTGAGATCTTCTTAATTGCACATTATTCTCATTTTGAGGCTGTTGTTGCTCTTCATTATTAATGACAACAGGCTGAGAATGTTCAACCTTTCTTAATAATTTTGTTGTCAATGGAGAACTAACAACAGGTGTTGAATCTTTACTAATAGACACTGATGATTCAACAGCAGTAGGTAATGAGAAATATAGTTCTTGAATCATAGGAGTGGGTACATAAACCCGCTTCTTTTCAAGATTAATTTCTCGTCTTACCGTACTCCCCCTGATTATGGCATCCTCTAAAAAGACGGCATGCCTTGTTTCTACAAACTTAGTATATCGTTCTGTACCGTAGAAACGATATTCCTTACTCTTTTCTGAATAGCCAATAAATTGGCAACTTATTGTCTTAGCATCCAACTTACCAATGTTTGGGTTAAACATTTTTGCCTCAGGACAACCCCATATATGCATATAACTTAATGAGGGTTTACGTCCTCTCTACAACTCATACGGTGTTTTAGACACCAACTTACTAAAGATCCGATTTAGCACATGAATAGCGGTTTTTAATGCCTCTATTCATAAGCTAACCGGCAAATCTGATTGACTTAACATGGATCTTACCATATCCATTAGCGTACGATTGCACCGTTCCGCTACTTTATTTTGCTGAGGCTCGCCCGGTGTTGAATACTGGGCACTATGCCACTTTCCTGTAGGAACCAAGCAAATGGTCCAGGAACTTGGCCATAGGGGTATGATGACCGTAGTATTCACCACTACGATCGGATCTTACCACTTTTATCTTACTGTTGTGCTGATTTTCATCTTCAGCCTTAAATATCTTTAATTTATCCAACGCTTCAAAGCATTCTTTAATTGGATAAATATGGCCATAGCGAGAATAGTCATCCGTGAAGGTTATGAACGAATCAAAACCATCAACAGATACTATAGGAAATGGACTACAAATGTCCGTACAGATTAATTCCAAATTCCCGCACTGCATATGGCACAATTTCTTACCTTTCTCAGTCTATGCATTCTTCTGAATCTGAAAAATCCGAATGAGGAAGAATCGATTGTGAAACCAATTGATCAATTCTCCCCCTCGAAATATGGCCTAAGCAACAATGCCATAATTTCGAAAACATTTCGGAATCAATTCTCTTACTCTTACTCTGATGTGAGGAAAAATGATTGTCACTTGCAACACCATTTAAGGAAGTCTATGCATTCCTTTTGATGGTGACCTTTGTCTAAACAAAAGTGACACCGATCTTTCTCTACTTTCACATCCTAACGTTAAGGATGATTTGTAGAGCCTTACTCTTATCTTTATCATGGTGAGAAGAACCATGATACTTAAAAAATTGCTTAGAAGAATAATTCTTCTTAGCCTTACTTTTTTCCCTTCACGTAATTAATAGCATCATTATCATGAAGAGATTTAATCCTCTCTTCCTCCTCAACACACATAACCATGAGTTTTTTCTATGTTCAGTAGTTCAGGTTGAGAGTCATAATTGATGACAAAAGTCTCAAATTCCTTTAGAACTGAGGAAAAATGAGATGCACAATGAACTCATCTTTAATCCTCAAATCTATAGGCTTAAACTTTGAAGTCATATTTATCATCCTTAAAATGTGCTCTCGCACATCACCTCCATAATACTTTTCATCGACAAGTCTCTTGATAAGAGTACTTGCTAATGACTTAGAAGAACCAGTAAACTGATTCTCAATCTTTTGGAGGTACTCAGTGGCAATATCATATTCAGGGATTGCTCCCCCGAATGATTTCAGTGATAGTGCCCTTAATAATCATCAAACATTTCCTGTTTGATTGTTTTCACTTAACTTTGGCTATATCACAAGCCAATAGCTTACTAGTATAGTCCTTTGTCCTCACAACAAAGACTTACTGAGTTTCATCAACTTTACTTACTAGAGCCACCGGCTCAACTGAATATGGAGTTGTGAGAGCAAAGTCCATCTCAGAGAGTGCCAAAACAATCTCCAACTTTCTCTCCATCTCCCATAATTGCTTACCAGATGAAACTCAATGCTGAATTCTCATTAGACGAAACTTCTTAATCAAAAAAGAGATCATGAGTGAATGCATATATATTAATCATAAGATAATGTTGAGTTTTATCAATCACTTTGGTTACTTGACCAAAACTCAACATTTGAGAATAACTGAAAAAACAACATAGTAATTTATCTTTTGCTTTGGTTACTCGACCAAATTACTATGTTCTTAAAAGAGAATGTCATTAATGCCTTTCGCTTTGGTTACTCGGCCAATAATGACATTAAAACTTAACATTGGAGAACAACTGAAATACATAGTAATTTATCTTTCGCTTTGGTTACTCGACCAAATTACTATGTACTTAAACATAAAATATCATTAATGCCTTTCGCTTTGGTTACTCGGCCAATAATGACATAATATTGCTTAAAAACATGGCAATTCTATTTTTCACTTTGGTTACTCAATAGAATTCCATGCAACTTAAAATGACATAGCAATTTATCTTTCGCTTTGGTTACTCGACCAAATTGCTATGACAATAGACTTAATTCACAGCGGAAGCTTATTGAATAAGCAAACTTAATTGTATAGCACGGACTAGTCCGCACATGGCCGGACTAGTCCGAACTCTTACAGTATGGTTTTCGGACTAGTCCGATCCATACGCCGGACAAGTCCGGTCCCATCAAAACATTTGATCCGTTCTTTATTGAACTTTTCGAGTATGGTTCGTACTATTCCGGACTAGTACGACCAACACCGGAAAAGTTTCATATAAAAAACTGGAAAAAATGTCGAAATACCCAAAAGGGAATCTTAATCTTACCATCTTACCAAATCAACTTAATTTTCACAATGAATTTCAATCCAAAGTGCTTAATTGGTTTTCAATCAGATGAACGCGTCAAAACGCCCTGATCCGAAAACCTAACCACTTTACGTGGCACACCGGACTAGTCCGGCCTTTAGACCGGACAAGTCCGGACCTTCAAAACTTTCAGCGAAAAACTTCGATCAAAACTCAATTCGAAATGATTAGTGGTCTAAACGGCTCTGATACCATTGATAGAATCGAAAAGGGAGCCCAAAGATCAAATAGCCACTAAATCATTTCGAATTACATAGAGAAATCTGATTACAAGATCAACATCAAGTGCTATCTCTCAAATAGCACAAGAACACCATTAATACCTTCACTTCCATCTTTGTTGTTGCTTGACAATGCGGCCATCAAGCCAACAAGGCGAGGCCGCAAGTAGAACGACGACGGGAGGCGTTTCCCCTTGTTCTTCTCTTGGTATTGTTGATCGGATTCTGAGAATTGAGAGAGTTCTTGTGTCTAATGTGTATTCACCACCCTACTTTTTATCATACACATAACCCTCTCCTTATATATGACCAAGAGACACAAGAGGGGGCCTCCCACCCTTAGAGACAGTTAAGTCCCCCGATCAGGGACATAATTGTCGGTGGGTTGTGTCCTTTCAATTAGAACACATGTTATTTTCGAGTTCAAACTGACATTAACTGAAAAGACCGGACTAGTCCGGTCAAGGTCCGGACTAGTCCGATGTCCTTACTGAACAACATCGGACTAGTCTGGTCTTATATCGGACTAGTCCGGACCGGACTAGTCCGTCCACTACCGGACTAGTCCGGTAGTGCTAACATGCATGACTCCTTCCATGCCAAGTTACCACTAGCTTTCACGCAGGAACGTCAAATATGTCACATTTCTCCAGCGTTCAGATCACGTAGATCATGAAAGCAGGAAGCGCAGAAGTGATGAACGAAAACAACATTTTAACCTCCAGGATTGCAAAAACCATTTAAAACCGGCCGGGGGGAATTGTACAAACTATTTAAAATCTGAGGGTGTACCAACAAGCAGCATACAGTCCATTTCAAAACAAGCAGCATACAACACGGCCTGAATGGTTGTTAAAAGAACTGAAAACTAATATTTACCTACCACATCCTGGGTTTAAGATATTTGTGTCACTAACAGTTTGCTTACAGTTGACTGTCCGATACATTCCGGGATGACTGCAGGAACAAGATTTTTTTTGTCTCTATGATTACAAGCATTTTAATTCAACGCAAGGATTCGTACCTGACAAAACCTTTGGACTCCCCTGGTGACTCCATTGGCGTGGGCTTTCTTCCTTGCCGTCAGCCTCCGGCGGCCGGCGGTGAGTACTACAGACCTTCTAATTCTTCTACGCAGGCAAATCTATGTACAGCATACGCAATCATCCAAGTTGCAATATTTGTGAGATCTATGTATGCTGAATACATTGACAATTTAGATTCATACAAAAAGTTTTGATATATTGCTGAAAATCCCACTTCAAATTGTCCGAGATTGGATTGCCCGATCATTTTCCTTTACATTGCAACACCGCTTTTGGTCTATTCGTTAATGTTATTTGCTAAAATAATTTTGTGGCAGATCTATTTTTAACTTGCAATGTTTCAAACTTGTTTTTTTTTGTTTATGGGATGTTTGCATAGTATTTTCTTGCTAAGTTTTTGATGTGTTATGACTGATTATAGTGGTTAAACATTGCTATGGTTTGCATCATGCTTATGTGAGGTACTCACGTAAAATGTTGTGTTTTTCGAACCAACAAGAGTCAAGTCGAGGACTTGGTCTCGCAAAGAATTGGTTGTTTGTTCATGTGCAGGGGTTGCCTGAGGTCAAGACATGGCTGGTGACGAGATCCATTGAACTAGTCTTAGGGAGAAGATGAGGTTCAACAATCAAGTTCGGGAGTAATTGTGGTTGAGTTGATCGAGAGGTCACGTAATATATTTGGGTCAAGAACAATGCATATGAAGGTATCATGGATGTCGTTGGAAGGTGTTTGCACGTGTGCAAGGAGTGCATGAACGTGACATCATGGTTCCAAGGCGTGATGAAGAGTAAGAGACATAAAGAATTGGTCGGAAAGGTCCAACTTATGCCTCAGGCTGCGGCTGAGGTGGTTATGGTTCGTTTATAGAATGTTTCGAGTTTGTTTTGGTTAGATTTTGTGTGGGTCACGAAGTTGAGTTGTTTTAGGAATGTTTACGACGTTCTTAAGATGTTTGGAAGTCTTAATCTTGCTTCTACCTGCGTATAGAAGAGTCTTGAGCAGTTATGGAAATTTTGGTTGAAACTGAGTAGGATTAGAGTCCTAGTATGGATTGGGTTGGTTTTCAGGCTGGTTATATAAGCAAGTGAGGCCAGAGCTCGTGGTAAGACGTTTTTAGGGCTATTCTTCTTGTATTTTGATCAATAAAATTTGTAGTTTAGAGGAGCTTTTGTGCCTTGTTCGTTTGACTTGTTTCAGACAAGTTTTTCTCGTCGAGTTTCTACACATCACTATATTGCTTCGGTGTTTTTATCATAACTTGAGTTTTACAGATCTAATTGACGTGATTCTTTTTGGATTGTCTTCAAAACTTGATTATCTATCATCTGTGAACATTTCACGGTCATTGGACTTGTGGTTTCTGATCTACACGAGTTCTTTGTAGCGTTGCAGATTTGCTTCTAAATCGGGTAGAATAGTTTGAACTTCGTGTAGTCTTTTGATCATAACTCAAGTTCTACTTAGTGTTTTCATGTGATTCTTGTTGTATTGGTTCCGTGACTTGATTCTCTACAATTTGTACTTGTTTTGTCATGGTTGAACACGTTGAAAACAGTTGTACACACTGTTTCTTTAACAAATTAATTTTCTGCCGAGGGGTTTTCGTTGCTTCCGCTGAAAAAGTTTAAATCTACTATTCACCCCTCTCTGGTAACTTTTCATGTGTTCTTTGATTCTAAAATTGGTATCAGAGCCACAATGCTCTAATATTTTTGATTTGCACGTGTTTTGACTAATCATCATGGAGAAATACTCCACAAAACCTTGTGTGTTCAGTAATATTGATTTTCAAGTATGAAAGGCTCGTATGAAGGCTTACATACAAGCACAAGGCTTCACCATCTGGGAGAAAATCTATAAGTCCTTAGATGTGCCACCGAACGATCATGTTACGGCTCTGAATATGAGAGATATCGACAACAATAACGAGACTCGCAACTTGATCATAAAAGGATTGACTCAATGCGACTTCGATCGTGTTGCACACCTCCGATCAGCGTACGATGTGAGGAAGGCACTTTGTGACTACCACGAAGGATCCAACATGATCAAGGAGGTAAGGCAATATATGTTCAAGAAATAATATATGCGCTTTGAGATGCAACCAAGTGAGTCCATCGACGATTTATTTGCTTGCTTTAATAAAATTGTCAGCAGCTTGCGTTGCGTCAATGTTAATTTTTTAGATGTTGAAAATGCTAGACAATTGTTAAGTGCATTAGACATGTCAATTTGAGAGATAAAAGTTAGGCCCCCTTTGGCAGAGCTCCACAGAGCTGATTCTCAGGCAGAATTAGGGAAGCTGTGCCAAATACTGTTTTTCAGAAGAAGTGATTCTTAGCTGATTCTGTGAAGTGATTCTCTGAAATGAACTAAGAGGCTGGAAGTTGAAAAAAGTAGCTTCTCCTGATTCTGTGAAGTGATTCCCTGTCCTGATTCTAAGAGTTTATCCTAAAGAATCATAGAGAATCATTTTCAGTCACAGAATCACTTCTACAGAGAATCAGAAGTGAATCCAGAGAATTAGCTTTGTGGAGCTGTGCCAAAGGGGGCCTTATATTTATTCGTGAAACTACTATCATGAGTACACTTACTTTGGATTATCTATATTCTAAGTTGAAAACTCATGAAATTGATATAATCTCACGTAAGAACCCTAACAAGTCTCTTGTATTTGTTTCTCAACGTGACATGCCTAGCTCTAGACAATCTTCATCATGTGGTACACCTTCTTTGTTGTCCTCTCTAACCCTTGAATAGATTGAAGAGTTTTCAGAGGAGGAGCTAGCACTTCTTTCTACTCGATTCTCAAAAGCGTTGTAAAATATGAGAACTCGAAGAAGAGAAAGTGTTGATTCTCAACGATGCTTCGAATGTGGTAAGACAAGAAATTTTTGTACGGATTACCCTAATCTTTCAGATCCCACTTCCCGTGATGAAAAGCAAACAAGTAAGAAGTACTCCTTTGCAAACAACAACAACAAGAAGAAGGGTTTTACAAGTCACCAACTAGTAAACTGTTTTGTCTCCGTACTTCATGAACTTGGCTCAAGCGATGTGGACATTGGAAGTGACAAAAATGAAGAAAATTTAGAAAATATGTGCATCATAGCAGGCAACTCAAGATCATGTATGAAGGAGGCAGAACACAACTGCGACAATGAAGAGGTATGTCCCACTTGCGAAGAAATATGTGATGCTATTTTTCGTGCCACTATTATACTTAAGAAAAAGGACAAAAATCTTTTAGACAATGCTATTAAAATTGAATCACTAGAATATGAAATTAATCGTTTAAAAACCTTGATTCTGAGTGATGATTCTTGTTCCTCATGTGAACTTATATATGAACAATTGTCCTCCTTAAGAAGTGCACACGCCTCCACACTTGATAAACTTGAGTTAGAAATTGAAAAGAACAGAAATCTTGCTGCACTTAATGATAAAAACTTGAAAGATACTTGCTGTTCAACAATTAATTTGCATTGTTCTAACTGTGATGACCGTAACAAGAAACGACATGATGCTATGAATGAGATTTCTGTTTTGAACAATGCTTACGTTCTCATGAAGTTAAATATTGTTCTAATTGCAAATTAAAAGGAAAAACTTCATGTGAAAGCTGCCTAGACTTGTCTAATAAACTTGATGACATGAATAGGACACTAGAGCAGTTTTGTAATGGGAATAAGAATATGTACTTACAGCTGAATTCCTCTAAATCATGTAATGATAAATCTGGTTTAGGTTTTGATTCCTATACTCATGCTAAGGCGCATCCACCTAAAATTGTAAAGTTATTAGGAAATGGTTTGATTCAAATAGTTTCTAAAAAAAAGAAGTGGTTTTCAAATCTGCAGGAGTGTTGTCTCATCCGGTTTCTAATAAACATGTTGTTTGCTCATCTAAACAGGAACACAAAGTTATATTTCATTGTAACTACTATGGTAGAGATGGTCATGTCATAAATTTTTGTTATAGACTAGCTAAACAACAGAAACAGGAAAGAATGCAAGATCAATCTCATAACTCTCATACAAAATTCGCTGCACATGCTTAATTGAATATTAGGAACATGCAACCTATTGTAATGAGTCAAAAAACATGCAAAGTTTACTCCCAAACCTACTGTTTTTCACAAATGTAACACCTCATAGGTTACTAATTGGATACAAGAATTCTCAAACTTTGGCTCATAAACCTACTATTTTATCTCAGCTTTCGCGTGTTATTCTTACTTAACGTCGTGTGACTCAGTACTGGATTCCTAAATATCTTTTTACTAACCCCAGTATCAAGCCATCGACATATTGTGCTTCTATGTAGGTTACACGCTTGAAGAAGGAGAACATTTGGATTGTAGATTCAGGTTGCTCACGCCACATGGTCGGTAACAAAGAATGGTTCTCCTCCCTCTCTTTTGTGTCACGTGTAGAGAATGTTATTTTTGTCGATAATTCTTCAACTCTTATAATTGTTAAGGGTTTAGTTAGAATAACTAATAACTACACTTTGAAGGATGTGACAGTTGTTAAAAATTTGAAATACAACTTGCTTTCTGTTCATAACTGATAGATGAAAATCTGGAAATTATTTTCACTAAAAATTGCTGCAAGGTTGTAGATTTAAATAATGAGCTCATTTTTAGCATGTCTCAGTTTGGAAGAGTTTTTAAAGACGATTTTGGATATGTCATCCTCTAAGCATAGGTATCTAGTTGCTAATGATTCAAAAGACTTATATTTTTGGCATCGTAGACTTGGTCACGTAGGCTTTGATCATCTCACGCGTATTAGTGCTCTTGATCGCATACGTGGGCTGCCTAAGATTAAAAGGGACAAAAAAATTGTGTGCCCTTCTTGTAGACATGCTAATATGGTTGCAAATTCACATGCTCATCTCACAATGACCATGACAATTGAACCAGGACATCTTTTGCACCTTGACACCGTATGTCCTTACGTGTTCAATCTTTTTGGAGGTAAATGGTATGTTCTTGTGATTGTTGATGATTATTCTAGATACTCTTGAGTTTACTTTATGGCATCTAGGAATGAAGCTTTTAGTCACTTTAGAACTTTATTACTTAGATTATCAATTGATCACCTAGGATCTCTAAAAGCAATTAGAAGTGATAACAAAACTGAATTTAAAATCAATCGTTTGATCACTTTTGTGCTGAAAATGGAATAGATCATCAATTTTCTTTACCCTATGTACCTCAAAAAAAATGGTGTCATAGAGAGAAAGAACATAACCTTAGTTGAGATGGCTAGGACTTTTCTTGATGAATATCAAACTCGTAGGAAATTGTGTTTTCTTGCGTGCTAAAGTAGGAAAAACACCATATGAACTTCGGTTTGGACATAGGCCTAGTCTCACACACTTTCGGGTCTTTGGTTGCAAATGCTTTGTTAAGGAACAAGGTAATCTAGAGAAATTTGAACCTAGATCTGTTGATGGCATATTTTTTGGTTATCCATCTCTTACTAGAGGCTACTTTATGCTTTTACTTGACACTAACAAACTTGTGCAGACTTGTGAGGTTTTTTTGATAAAGCTAAACCAGGTACTAGCTCCAATATTGCAGGTCCAGATCTATATCTGCAGGTGGAGAGTATTTTCATCGAAGAAGATGAAGTGGTGCTGCTGCCCGAAAATTCAGAAGCAAATGACGTTGATCACGCTACTGATTTTGCACCACAAACAGCAGCAACAACTTCTGCAGCTGGCACATATCGTCCTCAAGCCACAAGTTCTTTGATCTATGATGAACATGAAGAAGAAGGAGCTTGTGAAGTGTCTACTCCCCTCCGTGTCCTCAAAAGTCATTCTCCATAACAAATCATTGGAAGCTTGCACGGACGAGTTACATGGTCTAGGTTTTGTGATCCAAACTCTCATGCTCATTTTGTTTTTGTTGCTTCTTTTGAACCCAAAGATATATCACACGCACTCAGTAATCAATCTTGTATTATTGCCATGCAAGAAGAGTTAGAAATTTTTTTTAAAAAAATAATGTTTGGAAACTTGTACCTCCACCTCAAGGTCAGACTTTAATTGGAACTAAATGGCTATTTAGAAATAAACAAAGTGAGGATGGGTTGTGGTTAGGAATAAGGCTAGGTTGGTTGCTCAAGGTTTCACACAAGTTGAAGGTCTAGATTATGATGAAACTTTTGCTCCCGTTGCTAGATTAGAAGCCATTAGAATTTTGTTAGCATTTTCTACATCTAAAGATATCAAATTATATCAAATGGATGTTAAAAGTGCTTTTCTTAATGGTTACATAGATGAGGAGGTTTACTTCAAGCAAACACCAGGTTTTGGAAATTCAAAATTTCCTAATCATGTTTACAAACTGTCCAAAGCCTTGTACGGTCTCAAACAAGCTCCTAGAGCATGGTATTATAGGTTAAAAACATTCTTACTTGAAAAGGGGTTTACCATGGGAATGTTGATAAAACTCTTTTTGTGCTTAAGCATGACAATGACTCATTATTCGTTCAAGTGTATGTGGATGATATTATATTTGGTTGTGCTTCTCATCATCTTGTGTCCAAGTTTTCAGCTATGATGAGTTCAAAATTTGAGATGAGTATGATCGGAGAACTCACGTACTTTTTTGGGCTGCAAATCAAGCAAACTAAGGAGGGAACCTTTGTGCATCAAACAAAGTACACGGAAGATCTCCTTAAACGATTCAACATGGACAAAAGCAAGCCTCTTTAGACACCAATGGGTACAACAATGATACTTGAACTTGATGAATATGGTAAACCCATGGATCAAAAAGAATATAGAAGCATGATCGGGTCACTTTTGTACCTCACAACAGCAAGACCGGACATACAATTCAGTGTATGTCTTTGTGCACAATTTCAAGCTTCCCCACGTGCTTCACGTCGTCATGCTATCAAAAGGATTCTCAGGTACTTAAATTAAACTCAAGAATTTGACATTTTTCTTCCTTCTTCCTCAACCGTTACTTTGAAAGCATTTTCGGATGCTGATTTTGTGGGTTGTAGGATTGATAGGAAAAGTACTTCGGGTGCTTGTCATTTTCTTGGTAATTCACTTATTGCTTGGTCCTCTAGAAAACAAAATTTAGTTGCACAATCCACAACCGAATCCGAATCTGAATACTTAAGGACTATGGGGTTATCTAGATAGTGTCCCACATTTTTGTGATAATACTAGTGCCATTTGCATTGCTAAAAACCCCGTGCAACACTTTAGAACAAAGCACATTGACATTAGGTATCACTTTCTCCGTGATAATGCTGAAAAAGAAAACATTGTGCTTCACTGAAAGTGCATCTGGGCAGCCCTTGTGGGTTTTGGTTGATTTATGACAAACAAATGAGATCCTAACAAAATTGTTGAGATGAGCGCAGGTTTTAAAGAAATGAAGAAGAAATCGCAAAAAAGAAAGGAGAATGAGGATCTAAAGGGAAAAGATCTCAAGAGCTGAAAAGATTAGATTATTTTGTATGGAGTGTGTTGGAGAAACACACCCCAAGAGTTCAAGTGAAATAAATAATTGAACTCACTGCACAACTCACAGGAAAACCGGACTAGTCTGATATACACCGGACAAGTCCGATATCTTTCTAACTAAGATCAGGCTAGTTCCCCCTTGTGCGGACTAGTCCTCAACACTTCACATTTGCACAAAAACGGACAAGTCCGATATCCATCGGACTAGTCCGATAATCCTTTGACTAAAATCGAACAAGTCCTCCAAGTTCGGACTTGTCCTTAGCCCTATATTTTTTCACTACACTGGACTAGTTCGATATCATCCAGACTGGTCCAAAAAGTTTCTGACTAAAATCGGACCAGTCCGTACCCATAGCAGACTAGTCCGGTATATCTCAACACTTTGGGTTTTCCACACATCACACACCGGACTAGTCCGAAGTCCACTACAGACTAGTCCGGACATCGCAAACCCTAACGGTAACTTTTGGAAACCCTAGTATAAATAGAGGTGTACGACCATACAACTAACTCTCTCGACCCCCTGCGCCGTCACACATCCCAAGAGCCCAAAATACACATCTCTTCACACATTCTAACCCTAAAAGGATCAAATCTTTGACGATTAGCAATTGATCAAAGGAGAGACTTGTTCCACACAATCTTGAGCTCTTGGGTTTGATTTCTCACACACTCTTGTTGTTTATTGTATATCTTTGGAGTGTGTTTGGTCGTCTTCTTCATTGTAATTCTTGGGGAGCCCTCAACTTGTGAGAGGGCCCCTTGAACGAGTTATTTGCCCCTTTGTGGTAAGTGGAAAAGAATCAACCTCTGTAGCGATTCGACGAGGGAAGGGTTGGTGAAGACCCGGTCCTCCGTGGACTCCTCAACGTAGATGTAGGTTTCCTCCGTGGGAATCGAACCACGGGATGAAATCTTGTCTCACACACTTTTATTTCATCATTCATCATATTCTAAGGTTTACATAATCTTGTGTAACTCACGTTGAAACATCAAAATTAAAGTTGATCTTTGCCATACATTGTTTCATTGTCGTAATACATCCAAGTTGCAAATTACTTTCCGATGCATAGGGTACTAGAAGTGAAATTACTGACCAATCTTGATCTTTCTAGTCCACGCATACCGGACTAGTCCGCACAGTACCAGACTAGTCCCATCTCCCTGTATTTGATCAATCTGTGTTTTAGGGTCTGACGAAAGTTCAAAAAGCCTATTCACCCTCCTCTAGGCTACATTCAATTGGTATAAGAGCCAAACTTTTCAAAAGAGACTTACCGCTCGAAGAGACGATGTCGGACGTCAAGGATGTACACAAGAACTTCAACAACGAGAAGGGTGCTGATGAAAAGACCAAAAAGCTAGAGAAGCTCCTCGACACCATCCAAGACTGTGAGGATGATGATGAGGATATGCTTGAACTCAAAGCACTCCTACAGAAGAAAGCACTCTCCTCAAAAGGGAAGAAGAAGATCGATGACAAAAAGAAGAAGGGGAGTTGTCACACCGACTACTCCCGATATCCTTTTAACAATGACCGTTTAAATTCTAACAATAGTAATTACTTATCAGTTCCTCTAGGGAAAGCACCTTACTTTGATGGCAATGACTATTCAATGTGGAGATAAAACATGAAAATGCACCTCATATCGCTTAACCCAAGTCTTTGGCATATAGTCTGTATAGGGATAGATGTCCTGGATGATGATGAAGAGGTGACTCCAAGCCAAGAACAAGCCATTCATCAGAATGCTCAAGCTGCAGCTGTGATTACTTCATCACTGAACCGAGACGAGTTCACCAAGGTGGATGGACTCAAAATCGCCAAGGATATATGAGACACAATACAAACCGCGCATGAAGGTGATCGTCATGTATGCGAAGCCAAGATTGAAATGATTGAAGGTGAATTGGGAAGATTCACTATAAAAGAAGATGAGTCACCGCAAGATATGTACAATCGATCGAAGTCTTTCGTCAACAAAGTCCGAGCATATGGCAGCAAGAAGTGGAATGATCATGAGGTCGTGAAGCTGATTCTTAGAGCATTCATGCCTCACAACGTGACTCTTTGCTCGATGATTAGAGAAAGCCCCGGGTATCGGAAAATGACCCCGGTCGAACTTCTTGTCAAGATTATCAATTTTGAAATGATGGAGAAGCAAGCCAAGCACGTCAAGGAAATTGCCGACCTTACCTCGGCAAAGAAGAAAGAAGTTGCTTTAAAGTCAACTTGCAAACCCGCATCAAAAGAAGCTCAGGATGCTCATGGAGAAGACGGCAATGATGATGAAAGCAGTGATATCGATGAAGAAGACATGATCTTGTTCATGAAGAAGTTAAAGAAAATGATGATAAGAAGAAAGGGTAGTAGCTCAAACAAAGGAAGGCAAAGGGACAAACAAAGACCCAAGATGAGACGGGCGTGCTACAATTGCAGAGAATATGACGATTTCATGGTGGATTGTCCACATGAAGAAAATAAGAGGAAGACTAAAGACAACAAGCCTCAGCCAAAGAATGTTCAAGAACAAGAAGCAATTTGGCCAAGCACACTTAGGGAAGGAGTGGGACTCCAATGACGAGTCCTCATCCGAAGAAGAAGAGGAGATGGCCACCATAGCCATCAAGAAGACTACCAAGAAATCCACTCTCTTCCCAACCATGGGCGCATGGAAGGACAACGACAACACATGTCTAATGGCCAAGGAAGGTAAAAGAAAGGTAACAACTAAATCTTCCTCCTTGCATTATTTTACTAGTGATACTTATAATTCTAGTGGTGATGAGGATATGCTTAGTGGTTTAGATAAGAAAACTACTGCTAAGATGCAATTTCTAATGGATAAGCTTGTTGATAAGGAGGAGCTAGTTGATCGTCAAGAAGATATGATCATCCTCCAAAAGGAAGAATATCTTAAGATAAAAAACTCCTTGAGCTTGAAAAGGAGCAAAGCAAATCACTGGAACTTGAGTTAGCTTCAAGCAGGGAAGCTTGTTTGAAGCTAAAAGACTCAAACGTGGCTATCAAGGATGAACTTGTCAACTTAAGCAAAGTTAACAAGATCCTTGAGGTATAAGCTGAGTCACTCAAGCAAAGTGGTTGTTCATACTCTTCAAGCTCACCTTTCCAACAAATAAAATCTGAAACTGTTATTAATTGTACTTGTGCTAAAAGTGACACTAACTTGAAGGAGAAGCCAAACTCGACAAAGGATAAGAAACCTTCCCGAAGTGGCATATTTGACAAGGAGAAGGTCAAGTATGCATGCAGTGCATACTCGGTCACAAGACCTCCTAATGTCAAATATGGCATTGGGTATTCTTATGGTGAAAAGCAAAACACTAGAAGCCACAAGAATACCAAGGATTACATTGCCTTTGTCAAGAGAAACTCTTCTCAAGTTAGAAAACATAATAATGGTGATAAATTTAACATTGTTAACTCATATGAACAACAAGTTTTATTTAGAACATTTGATGCTACATATGTACTCATGAAAAGTAATCTTGGTAGAGTTTATGCTAAATATGTTGGGCCACGCCATGGGAACACCAAGTCTCATGTGTGGGTGCCCAATTCACTTGTGACTAACCTCAAAGGACCCAAGCAAGCTTGGGTACCTAAGACCAAGGCATAATCTGTCTTTTGCAGGCATATTCATCCGGTGGAGCTAAATGAGTGCTAGATAGTGGATGCACCAATCCCATGACTGGAGAAAGAAGAATGTTCGTGGAATATGAAGAAAATGAAGATCCAAGCGAAGGCATTTACTTTGGTGATAATAGTCAAGGAAGAGTGCTTGGCACCGGTAAAATTGCAATTTCATCACAACATACTCTTTCTCATGCTTTACACGTTGACTCCTTGAATTATAACCTTTTGTCCATATCTCAGTTATGTGACAAGGGTTATAATTGTTTATTCACTAATGAGGGTGTGACCATCACTAGAAGGAGTGATAACTCGGTTGCATTCAAGGGTGTGTTAAAGGGAAAACTTTATCTAGTTGACTTCAACAAAGATAAAGCTGAACTTGACACATGCTTGATTGCAAAGACCAACATGGGTTGGCTATGGCACAGACGGTTATCACATGTTGGTATGAGGAATCTTCAAAATCTCCTTAAAGGCGATCACATCCGTGGTTTAAAGGATGTTTTTTTTGAGAAAGACATACCTTGTAGAGCGTGCCAAGCCGGGAAGCAAGTAGGAGCACCCCATCTCGTGAGGAATGTCATGACTACAATAAGACCACTTGAACTCCTCCACATGGATCTATTCAGTCCCATTGCTTACATAAGCATCAATGGTAATAAATACGGTTTAGTCATTGTTGATATTTTTTCATGCTTCACGTGGGTTTTCTTTTTGCATGATAAGACAGAAACTCAAGGAACCCTCAAGAAGTTTCTCAAGCGAGTCCAAAATGAATTCTCATTGATGGTTAAGAACATACAAAGTGACAATGGGACAGAATTCAAGAATACCCAAGTTGAGGAGTATCTAGACGAAGAAGGGATAAAGCACGAATTTTCAGCACCATACTCTCCTCAACAAAATGGAGTAGCCGAAAGGAAGAACTGAACACTCATTGAGATGGCGAGGACAATGCTTGATGAATACAAGACTTCGGACTAGCTTTGGGATGAAGCGGTCAACACCGCTTGTCACGCCATAAACCGGCTCTATCTTCATCAGTTGCTAAAGAATACTTTATATGAACTACTCATGGGTAACAAGCCAAATATTTCATATTTTTGAGTTTTTGGTTCCAAATGCTATATTTTAAACAAGAAGCCTAGGGCTTTGAAGTTTGCTTCAAAGTCCGATGAAAGTTTCTTACTTGGCTATGATTCAAACTCCTACACCTATCGTGTCTTCAACAAGGCCTCCAGACTTGTTGAAGTAGCACGTGACGTAGTGTTCGATGAAACTAACGGCTCTCAAGAAGAGTAAGTTGATCAATGTGTGCTAGATCAAGAAGAAGCTCCATATCAAGCATTGAGAAGAATGGCATTGGACGATGTTCAACCACAAGTGCCACCTCCAAATGCGAATGAAGAAGATGAATCACAAGTGGAGGACAATGATGAAGGGGGAGCTTCCACACAAGATCAACCTCAAGAAGATGAAGGTGATCAAAACATCAATGAGGGCAACTATCTAGGGGCAGAAGAAGATGATAATCATGAAGATTCAAGACCACAAGTGCCACATCCAAGAGTACACCAAAGCATCCAAAGAGATCACCCCGTGAACAACATAATCGGTGACATTCAAAAGGGAGTAGTAACTCGATCTCGCATAGCTAATTTTTGTGAACACTATTCTTTTGTCTCCTCTTTGGAACCACACAGGGTTGAAGATGCATTAAAAGACCCCAATTGGGTGATGGCGATGCAAGAAGAATTGAACAACTTCAAAAGGAACAAACTGTGGGAGCTTGTTGAAAGACCCAAGTCCAACGTCGTTGGCACTAAATGGGTCTTCCGCAACAAGCAAGACGAACATGGAGTTGTAACAAGGAAAAAGGCACGACTTGTGGCCAAAGGGTATTCACACGTCAAAGGTGTGGATTTCGACGAGACTTTTGTTCCCGTAGCTAGGCTTGAATCGATTCGTATATTACTTGCATATGCTACTCACCATGATTTCAAGCTTTATCAAATGGACGTGAAAAGCGCCTTCCTCAACGGACCGATCAAGGGGGAGGTGTATGTGGAGAAATCACCAAATTTTGAAGATCAAGAGTTCCCTGACCATGTGTACAAACTGCATAAGGCTCTCTATGGCCTCAAACAAGCTCCTAGAGCTTGGTATGAGTGCCTTAGAGATTTTTTGATTGAAAATAACTTCAAGCTCGGTAAAGCTTATTACACTTTGTTACTAAACACTTTGATGATGATCTCTTTGTTTGCCAAATCTATGTTGACGATATTATATTTGGTTCAACTAACAAATATTTTTGTCAAGAATTTAGTAAGATTATGACAAATAGATTCGAGATGTCCCTGATGGGAGAGTTGAGATACTTTTTGGGATTCCAAGTAAAGCAACAAAAGGAGGGGACATTCATAAGCCAAACAAAGTACACTCAAGACATTTTTAAGAAGTTTGGAATGGACAAAGCAAAGCCCATAAAGACTCCCATGGTGACAAATGGACACTTGGATCTCAATGAAGATGGACCAAACGTGGATGAAAAGGTATATTGCTCCATGATTGGATCCTTACTTTATTTATGTGCATCTAGGCCTGATATCATGTTGAGTGTATGTTTATATGCAAGATTTCAAACCAATCCTAAGAAATGTCATTTGACAGCCGTAAAAAGGATCTTGCGATATTTAGTTCATACACCCATCTAGGCCTTTGGTTTCACAAAGGTTCAAAATTCAATCTCATTCGATACTCCGAAGCAGATTATACCGGATGCAAGGTAGATAGAAACAGTACCTCCGGTACTTGCCAATTTCTAGGTAGATCCCTAGTTTCTTGGTCCTCCAAGAAACAAAAATCCATTGCCTTATTCACAGCCGAAGCGGAGTATGTTGCAGCCGGGAGTTGTTGTGCACAACTCCTTTGGATTCGATAAACTCTAAGGGATTACGGTTACAATATGAGTCATATTCCATTCCTTTGTGACAATGAGAGTGCCATTAAAATTGCCCATAACCCTGTTGAGCACTCTAGAACCAAACACATAGACATCCGACATCATGTTTTGAGAGATCACTCAATGAAAGGAGACATAGACATTTCCCATGTCAACAATGAAAAACCACTTGCCGATATCTATACCAAGCCACTTGATGAAAAACGCTTTTGTGAGCTCCGAAATGAACTAAATATCCTTGATGCTCAGAACGTGGCCTTAAAACTTTCATACCTATACGCCATCTTCAAAATCATGTTGATAGTTTTGAAAAATCACCTCTCTCTATTTTCTCCGAAAACTATGTTAATTACTTGATCTTTGTAAATTATGGTCATAGCTTGATTGTTGTATGTTTACTAATCATATTCATCAAGACTATTTGTGTGTTTTTGCCCCCTAATTTTCCTTTTAAGCGCCTTCGAATATATACAAAAGGTCTATATTTTCTGTCCAGGTGACCACAGACTAGTCCGTGGTTACCCCGGACTAGTCCGCACACTGCAGACTAGTCCGCTGAGTTTTTTGGTAGTTTGGACTAGTCCGGTCCTACCACAGACTAGTCCGATTTTTTGACTCCATAACCCTAGGGCTGGCGCAAACCTAATCTTCTTCTACCTCACAACTACTCTCACGTTCTCTCTCCTCACTCGAGTGCTCCCAAGGCGATTTCGCAAAATCTCCATCAAATCCACTCAAGTTTCAGTGGGATTTGATCTCCATTGGAAGGGGATCGAAGATCATGGACTAGTCCGCATCACAACCTCTTCAACGCCTCAAATCGAAGGATTTGGTAAATTCCTCTCCAAACCCTAGAATCTTTGATTCTCTTTGTTCTTGCTCAAAAGCTTAGCACTTCTGGCGAATACATGCTCTAGTGATGTATTCCATTTATCCTAGAACACGTTTGCATTGAGTAATCTAAAATTTTATCAAGTTAGGTTTTGAACAGCCGCATAACGGACTAGTCCGTTCTCAGGCGGACAAGTCTGATACTTCGGACTATTCCGACCCTTAACAACAGACAAGTCGGGTATGCCCTGATAAATACCCTAGCTTACATCAATTCAATGCAATTCCTTGTCATCCTTGCTTATCCATATCCTTTATATCTTCCTTGTCAGAATCATGTCGAACTCAAATGATGATATCTCTGACTTTGAGGCCGAATTGGATCAAGAAGTGTTGCCTCGCATGTCGGGTTCTTGCTCCAACAAAAGACAAGAGCGTGCTGCCGAGCCTTCGTCCACCCCACCTAGGGTCCGATGAAAGGTTCTGGCCAAGAAACCAGCTTCAAAAGAGCAAGATATGGTTGGTCCCAGCTCGGTGGCTCCTCGCCAATCTAAGGGAAAAGGCAAAGGAATTGCCTCCGACCCGATTGGCCCCTTGGAGATAATTGCTCCATGACAAGGGAATAGAAACCCCTCAGGAAAAAAATTCAATGGCAAAGGGAGTGATGTGGAATGGAAGCTCAAGAAGATCGATGCATATAGCAGTGGCAAGAAGGCAGCTGACCGAAGATTTTGGAGTCACTTTCATGTGGACTACTACAGTACCGTGTACCTTCAGATGAAGGCTCCAGTAGTCCGCAACCAATGGATTGACTGGAGCCATTTTGAAAGAAAAAGTTGTGGTGCTTTTGATGAAGTGGTAGAAGTTGCAGAGAGGCATGATTTAAAGGACTTGTTTGCTTTCAGATACAACTGGAACGATGAAGCCATTGCTCAATTCTTTGCAACTTGCTATTTTGCCAGCGATGAAGAATAGAGAGTGACTTGGATGACATATGGATCCAAGTACACAATTACTTATGCTGAGTTTGCTAGACTGCTGCACCTTGAGGATACCGACAACATTGAAATTGTGATTCACAATCTTGGTGTTTTGGAGAAGGATAAGATGGACTTTCTCTATGATACTCGCCTCAAATACATTCCTCCCTCAACCAAAAACATGAAACCCTTCTTCATGGTTCTTAATAGAGTGCTCCGGAAGACAATTGCTCCAAAGGATGGAGATGCCGGGAGTGTCCAAGGTTAATTGAGAACCTTGATGAAAGTGATTAGCAAGAAGAGAAAGTTTGACATCTTTGACTACCTCTGGAATGACATGGTGAACATCTCCTGCACACCGAACCACTCCTGTGGCTATGCACCATACTTGATGTTTATGATTGAAAAAGTCACAGGAATTGAGTTTGTGAAGGATGTAGAGCATACTCCTCTAAGACCTCAGAAGCCTCCTCAGGCCTCTCTCCCAGCTGCTCCCTCACCTGCCTTAAGTGAGGAACATCCAGAAAGAGCTCAAGAAGATACAAGACCTTCCTCTGGCATTAGGTCCCCTCCATCTAGCAAAGGGTCCGCTAGTAGAGTCATGAAGTACTTGGCAGCTATCTTTGGCTATTGCCGCAAGACTAAGGTGAAGGTTCACAAGATGAAAAAGGCAAGAAATGAGAAAATGAGATACATGAAGGACAATGTCAAAGCTATTTGCCAAAAGCTAGAGATTGAGCCTATTGGATCTTTAATCATTTCAAAGGACTCCGCTTCTGAATTCTCGGAGCTTCCACCT
The DNA here is from genome assembly GCA_036927565.1 of Tuctoria greenei. Lineage (NCBI taxonomy): Eukaryota > Viridiplantae > Streptophyta > Magnoliopsida > Poales > Poaceae > Tuctoria > Tuctoria greenei. The sequence goes on from JAYESD010000008.1 coordinate 38,323,172, forward strand.
CTCTCTCCTTCTGAGCTTGCCTACTTTGGTGTTCGAGGCACGAAGAGTGGTTCCTCTCCTCCTCCTCCTCCTCAGGCTGATGACGAAGATGATGAAAGGACCGACAACGCGGAGTGAGCCAGAGATGACAAGTAGATCCCTTCTCTTCCTTTTTGGTGCCTTGATTCCAAAGGGGGAGAGATTGAGGGGGAGTCTTAGGTAGTAGCTTTAGTTTGAGAGAGAGAGAGATCTCTATTTGTGTTTTTGTTGTGACTCTGTCATGCTTTTGAACTTGTAAAACTTTCAATTATGCTTCTCATGCTATTTGACAATGTTATGCTTATGGTCAATGGTTTATGTCTGAAACTGCTATGTATGCTTGAGATTCTTGATGTTGTTATGATTATGTGTCTTATGATATTCACATCAATATTATTGCTCACACACATAGTTTTGCACCCCACAATAAAGAGTACACATATGTCTTATGTATACATTGTCTATTTTGCTCAAAGCTCATATGTGCACACTTTATGAAAATCTGAATTTTGTTCATATTTGTGTAAATCTCTGTTGGTTGTCATCAATCACCAAAAAGGGGGAGATTGAAAGTGCAGCTAAGCATCCCTTGTGGGTTTTGGTTGATTTATGACAAAAAAATGAGATCCTAACAAAATTATTGAGATGAGTGTAGGTTTTAAAGAAATTAGGAAGAAAGCGCAAAAAGAAAGGAGAATGATCATCTAACGGAAAAAGAGCTGAAGAGCTTAAAAGATTAGATTTTTTTTGTATGGAGTGTGTCGGAGAAACACACCCCAAGAGTTAAAGTGAAATAAATAATTCAACTCACTGCACAACTCACAGGAAAACTGGACTAGTCCGATATACACTGGACTAGTCCGATATTTTTCTGACTAAGATCGAACTAGTTCCCTCTAGTGCAGACTAGTCCTCATCACTTCACATTCGCACAAAAACGGACAAGTCCAATATCCATCGGAGTATTCTGATAATCCTCTAGCTAAAATCGGACAAGTCCTCGTCCTTAGCCCTACAATTTTTACTACACCGGACTAGTCCGATATCATCTGGACTAGTCCGAAAAGTTTTTGACTAAAATTGGACCAGTTCGTACCCATAATGGACTAGTCCGGTATATCTCAATACTTAGGGTTTTCCACACGCCGCACACCGGACTAGTCCGGAGTCCATCACAGACTAGTTCAGACATCGCAAACCCTAACGGTAACTTTTGGAAACCCTAGTATAAATAGAGGTGTACGACCATACAACTAACTCTCTCGACCCCCTGCGCTTTCACACCTCCCAAGAGCCCAAAGTACACATCTCTCCACACATTCTAACCCTAAAAGGATCAAATCTTTGAGGATTAGCAATTGATCAAAGGAGAGACTTGTTCCACACGATCTTGAGCTCTTGGGTTTGATTTCTCACACACTCTTGTTGTTTATTGTATATCTTTGGAGTGTGTTTGGTGGTGTTCTTCATTGTAATTCTTGGGGAGCCCTAAACTTGTGAGAAGGCCCCTTGAACAAGTTATTTTCCCCTTCGTGATAAGTGTAAGAGAATCGGCCTCCATGGCGATTCGATGAGGGAAGGGTTGGTGAAGACCCGGTCCTCCGTGCACTCCTCAACGTGGATGTTGGTTTCCTTCGTGGGAATTGAACCACAGGATAAAATCTTGTCTCGCGCACTTTTATTTCATCGTTCATGATATTCCAGAGTTTACATAATCTTGTGTAACTCACGTTGAAACATCAAAATTAAAGTTGATCTTTGCCATACATTGTTTCATTGTCGTAATACATCCAAGTTGTAAATTACTTTCCACTGCATAGGGTACTAGAAGTGAACAAACTGATCAATCTTGATCTTTCTAGTCCACACATACCGGACTAGTCCACACAGTACTGGACTAGTCCGATCTCCCTGTATTTGATCAATCTGTTAAGTGTTTCAAGGTCCGACGAAAGTTCAACAAGCCTATTCACCCCCCTCTAGGCTACATTCATTCACCATGTAGATATCGAAAAACAATTGGCTGACATTTTTACAAAACCTTTGGATTTCACTCGTTTTTTTTTTCATTCGTAGTGAAATAGGGGTTATGCATCCCCATGTCTTAAATTGAGGAAGAGTTTTGAAACATGGGAATTTTATGTGTGAATATGAAATTAAAATAATATGAGCATATATGACTTTGTGATTCCTTTTACATGCTGAAAGTTCTTACTAGATTACTCGTGTTATACATTTTGTAGTTTTTGCCATGACTAGTAATTGGAATAATTACATACACTAAATCTTGTCATGATTGAACTTTCTTGCTGTTTTGAACTTGTTGCATGCTCACAAGTGCTTTTAATAATGAAAATTTAATCAATCAACTATACACATATTGAGCTTTTATGATCAAATAAAAAATTAGAAAAGATCAAGAGAATATGCATGCATCGCACTTCTTGTTTTGAGATGGCTTATTATTGCATTTAGATATGAACTTGGAAGTAGTTGTGTATGACTAAAACCATGTCTTTAAGCTTTTGATTGTCGAATGATATAGGCTTGACTTGGTTGGTTAGAATAATGTAGATGCGGCATATAATGTCTTGCAAATGTCATATGATCTGAATTTGTGCTTTGAAAAATAATAAAAATGTAGCAACAAGTGTCATGCTTTCAGGTCTTGAAATAGTTAAGTTTGTGAGATCATGACTTGCTTAAAATTAAAATTACACTTGATCTCTAGCTTGGCTTATACTAATTTATGTATCTCATTGATGTGATAGTGTAAGTTACTTGATAGTATGACTTGGATGAGCTTTATTTTATATGTATATGTTATAATATGCTCATAACAATTGATATTTCTCTTTTGAACGTTATGGAATACATTGTCAGAGGGGGAGAAATTTGTATAGGGAGAAATATGTCACACATTGCACATTCACGAGTTTTTTACACGTTCTTCTCCGAGGGAGAATTTGATTGTGAAATTTCTTTCTCATTTGATTTTTGATTTTCAAAAAGGGGAAGAAAATTATCTTCAAAACCTTTCATGAAAATAAGCCAATGTTTGAATTTTAAATGGTGTTGCCAATTCATTCATCAAGTGAGAGATTGTGAGACCTATGTGTGTTGAATACATTGGCAATCTAAATAAAAGTGAAGATTCACACACAATGTTTTGAATATTGCTGAAAAGCCCACTTTGGATTGTCTGAGATTGGATTGTCCAATCTTTTGCCTTTACATTGCAGCGCCGCTTTTGGTCTATTCGATAATGTTATTTGCTGAAATAATTTTGCGGCGGATCTGTTTTTAACTTGCAATGTTTCAAACTTGCTTTTTGCCTTATGGGATGTTTGCTTAGTATTTTCTTACTAATTTTTTTATGTGTTATGGCTGATTATGGTGGTTAAACATTGCTATAGTTTGCAACATGCTTATGTGAGGTGCTCACGTAAGATGTTGTGTTTTTCGGACTAACGAGAATTAAGTCGAGGACTTGAGCTCACAAAGAATAGTTGTTTGTTCATGTGCAGGTGTTGCTTGAGGTCAATATATTACTAGTGACGGTATCCATCGAACTAGTCTTAGGGAGACAATGAGGTTCAACAACCATGATCGGAAGGAATTGTCGTTGAGTTGATCTGGAGGTTACACAACATGTTTGGGTCAAGAACAATGCATATGAAGGTATTGTGGATGTCGTTGGAAGGTGTTTGAACATGTGCAAGGAGTGTATGGACATGACAACATGGTTCCAAGGTGTGATGAAGAGAAGTGGACATAAATAATTGGTCGGAAAGGTCCAACCAGCTGGATTATGCCTCAGGTTGTGGCTGAGGTGGTTATGATTTATTTACAGAAAGTTTCGAGTTTGTTTTGGTTATATTTCGTGTGGGTCATGAAGTTTAGTTGTTTTAGGAATGTTTAAGATTTTCATAAGGTGTTTGGAAGTCTTAAGATTGCTTCTATATGCGTATAGAAGAGTCTTGAGCAGTTATAGAAAGTTTCGGTTGAGGCTGAGTAGGATTAGAGTCCTAGTTTGGATTGGGTTGGCCTTCAAACTGGTTATAGATCAATAAAATTCATAGTTTAGAGGAGCTTGTGTGCCTTGTTCGTCTGACTTGTTTCATACAAGTTTTTCTCGTTGAGTTTCTGCACAACACTACGTTGCTTTTGTGTTTTTATCATAACTCAAATTTTACAGATCCAGTTTACATGATCATTTTTGGATTGTCCTCAAAACTTGATTATCTATCATATGAGAAAATTTTACGGTCATTAGATTTGTGGTTTCTGATTTACACAAGCTTCTTTGCAGCGTTGCAGATTTGCTTCTAAATCGGGTAGAACAGTTTGACCTTTGTGTAGTATTTTGATCATAACTCAAGTTATACTTAGTGTTTTCATGTGATTCTTGTTGCATCAGTTCCATGAATTGATTCTCTACAATCTTTACTTGTTTTGTCATGGTTGAACATGTTGAAAACAGTTGAACACACCGTTTCTTTAACAGATCAATTTTCTACCGTGGGGTTTTTGTTGCTTTCGCTAAAATAGTTTAAATCTACCATTTACCCCATCTGGTAGCTTTCCACATGCTCTTCGATCCTACAAACAGTTCTGCAACTCAACGATTGATGAGATGTCTTACTCGTCGCCAAAACAGAGAATGGGATCAGGATCTCGATCCCATTGTGATCATGCTACAACTAATGAAGGAACAACTACTGTGGGTGGATCATTGAAGAACTCTGAAATTTAACGCATGTTGGAAAAATTGGATCTCGAGGATGATTTTGATGATGTTATCATCGATGATGTAACACCTTCATTTTCATGCATCATGCCCTGCATACAATCATATATATGTCTAACATTAATCCACCTAAAAAGGAATGAGTTTAAAATGAATTAGAAACAAAACCACACTTAAGAATTCTGGGAAGTGGGGACTAGTCCGGTCTTGGTGCGGACTAGTCCGATTTCTCTCTGACCTCGCTCGGACTTGTCCGTCGTTCTACGGAGTAGTCTGTTTTTGCCTCTTAACACCTTCGGACTTGTCCAGTCCCGTGCGGACTAGTCCGATATTCCAATTCCTTGGAAATTTTGCTAAGTCCCGGGACTTGTCCGATATTCCAGCGGACTTGTCCGTTTTTTCTCTGACTAAAGTCAGACTTGTCCGATTTTGACCAGACTTGTCTGTTTTTCCTCTCTGGAGAAGTTCGGACTTGTCCGATGTCCAGTCCGGACTTGTCCGACCCTTTTTCGGATTGTTCCAGTAAATCGCGACTCCGAGTTGATCTTTGTTTCACGACTTGTTTCTTGGGTTTTACATTAAGTGGGCCTAGGGACGTCGTGTGTAACTCTTTTAGAGCCCATGTGGGACTCTAAACCGACCCCTACTCATATCAAACTCGAAATCTATCTAATCCTAGCCTCCACCTATATATAAACAACAACACCCCTTGGCTTGATATCTGTTTGCCACTTTTCAACCACACCAAAACCCTAGTTTGTGGAGAGCCGCCATCAAGGAGGGAGAAGGAGATCCCAAGCAAGAAGAAGAGGAGGAGGAAACGAAAGGGGGACAATATCTCCATCAAGTTTTTGTTCTTCATCAACAATTCACCATCAAGTTCTTCATCAACCCTAGATCGTCAAGATCCAAGTGTTGCCTCCAAGACCCTTGATTCATTGGAGTTCTAAACACCTGGTACACCATCTACTTCCTTTTACTTAAGTGATTTCAACCTCAAATCTCCAAATTCATGTCGATCTAGAAAACCCTAGTTCGCTAGTTCTGCAAAGTGCAGACTTGTCCAGTCCTTAGCAGACTAGTCCGATTTTCCTAATTTAAATTGTGTTGAATTAATTCTAAATTAGATTGAATCAATTCCAAACCTATATAAACTCGTTAAAAGCTATTAGAACTAGTTAGTAAACATTAAAAACAACCTATTAACTAGTTTTACTTTGCATTTGCATTAACCATGCATGTCATGTCATATTGAGTAATATTTGTGCACTCCTTGATTGTGTTTCTCGTCTTGTATGTTCGTTACGCGGTTTAGACAGAGTTGCACTAGAGAGTGCCGCGGAGGATCTCCAGCACCAGGAGTTTGAAGAAGTTGACCCAAACCAAGCTCAGGAGCAAGGCAAGTGTCCTTGAAGCATATTGATCCTGTTTTAAAATAAATGTTTTGTCTGCAAAACTGCATGCTTGTGTCAATTTGACAGGAAATCCTATGATAGGAAGTTTACTAGTTTGTTTAACCACCCTTGTCACCTAGAATTCATGGTAGAGAGTCGGGATGGACTTTTTACCTTTTGCTTCGCTTAATTTATTGGGATGGGAGAACAACTATACCCTTAAAATATGCATTAATGAGATTATGGTTAATATAAACTGGTTAATATGATATGGTAATGGGTGATCTAAGCAAGCCTGGTATGTGGATGGGTTGAATGTTATGGTGGTTTGCTGTCTTTAGATCTAAGGATCGGTTCATGGAGCGACCATCTAGGATTTACAGTGCCACCACGAGACCAAGTATGGGTGCGGCGTAGCTGATTAATTAGGGCTTTGCCAGTGCTATTTGGACCGTTAAGGATGCTCGGGGAAGGGGTAGTCAGATTGGGTTTGTTGATGATTGGTGGGACTACCCTGGGATCCGAATGGCTCAAGAGGGGGCCCTTGGTTGAAGATGTGCTCAGTTGGAGACATTGCCATCGGTGAAACCTCAGTGGGGTCTAAATAGGCTAGCTATCCCTTTGTAAATGCTATTTTATGATCTCTTGGCCATACACCAATGGAAGTGTGAGACAACATAATTGAGATTCTCTAGTCATCGAAAGGTGATGAAATCAAAAACATGTGGGTAAAACGGTACAACCTCTGCAGAGTGTGTCTAAAAAACTATCATGATAGCCGTGCTCCCAATTATGAGCAACCTGGACCCTCACATGATTAGAGGAAACTTGGTATTGGGATGGTTATGGTTTGGTTATGGTTATGGTTGGAAATATGGATATGACCGGTTATGAATTAAATTCTGGTATTGAATATGGTTATTGCTAATGAGAAATCTTGAATATGGACGATGGTAATGAATATGGACTGGTATTATGATGACTATATGGTTTACGATGGGATTATTTCACATACACATGATATATTTCTTTTCAAATGTTTTAATGTACTTTTCAGCACTTAGCCATCATTATATTCGTCAATTGATTCAGCCACATGTTATACTTTCTGCACTTGCTGAGTACAACATGTACTCACTCTTGCAACCCCCCCCCCCTCAACAGTAGCAGGTCAAGATTAGGAGTATAATGATGATAATGCGGAGTACTAGACCGTGTCTACCGTTAGCTTGCCTGTGGAGTGTTTGGAGCTGCGTTATCCCTTATGCTTAGCTGCTTAGTTGCTTAATTAGTTTATTTCTGCTGCATTAGTTCAACTTGTCACTAATATTCATTAGAGCTTGTATTCGAAGATGTTATTAATTGTGTAATAAAAGTGTATAATTAATTTGTTCTGTGTTAATTTCTGTATATCATTTGTGATGCACTTGTGTATGTGTGTTAAACGTCCTGGGCACACATATACTGCACTTGGTTGATTTTCGGAACCGGGTGTCACAAATTGGTATTAGAGCCACAGGTTGACCGTAGGACACAACCTAGATAGAATGGAAATTTTAGAGCACATAGGAGCACTCAGGAATCGATGTGTCTTTGTTTGGTGTGTTGTTTGCTATATATTGTTTGCTTGTGTGCTTAATAGAGGATTTTGGGATGCTTTAGCATTGCCATGTCCACCTAGGCTAGTGTAGTTAGTTGTTTAGTTTCATATCCCTTGATACATATAGTTGGGGACGTCTTCTAAATTCTTATCTCTTGCTTTTCTTCAGATGGTGAGGACCCGCAACCAGAGGGATGCTAATGATGAGGAGGAGAACCATAGAGCACCTCAGAACAACAATGGACAAGGACCTGCCCAAGGAGCTATCAATATTGAGCAGCTATTGGCTATGCAAAACCAGCTCATGCAGACGATGATACAGACTATGGGACAACTGCAGGCTGGCAACATCAACAATCAGCCCCACATGCCTCCATCTCCACCCCTGCCTCCTCATAACCGGTTGGGAGAGTTCATGAGGACTAGGCCACCGACCTTTGCTCAAGCCGCTGACCCTATGGACGCTGATGATTGGCTCAAGTCCATGGAGAAGAAGCTAGCTATTGTCCAATGCAGCGGTCGGGAGAAGGTTCTATTTGCTTCTCATCAACTAGTTGGAGCAGCGGCGGATTGGTGGGATGCTTATTGTAATGCTTATGAGTATCAAGAGAGGATTACTTGGGCTGAATTCAAGGAGAGCTTCCGTTCTCATTACGTGTCGGAAGGTGTTATGATCCTAAAGAGGCAATAATTTGAGAACTTGAGGCAAGGAAGATCGAGTGTGGGTGAAACCTCAATAAATTCACTCAACTTTCAAGGTATGCGCCTGAGGATGTGAGTCGGGACAGCCGGAAGCAATATTTGTTCATGAGGGGCCTTAATAATGAAATCCAAGTGCAATTGATGAATTGTGACTATGCAAACATCCAGAAGCTTGTGGACAAAGCAATTGTGGTTGAGAACAAGGTCCGTGAGATGGAGTAAGACAATAATAGGAAGGCGCCATATCAAGTACAACAACAAGGAAGTAATGTGCACCCTCACTTTGCACCACCCAATGCGCCTTACTTAAGCTCTTCTACGTCTACTCATCGCCCTGGTTATGCACCGCACCCAACTCAGTTTGTGCAGTAGCGCCCTGTCATGCAAGCACCTAGGCCTCCAATGCCTTTTGCACCTCGTGCCAACTATCCTGGTGCAAACGTTCAGAATCAAGTCTGTCCAAATTCTGGTGCAGCAAAGAAGTGCTATAATTGTGGAGAAGCTGGACACTTTGCACATCAATGTCCTAAGTCAAGCCTTGGTCAGGAAAGCAATGCGCCAAGACAGAACCCAAGACCCAATGGAGGACAGCCGCAAGAAAACCGCTGACAACAGAATTTTTCTCGTGGCAACATGAACCATGTCTCAACGGAGGAAGCTCAACAAGCGGATGACGTGGTTATTGGTATGTTATAGCAAACTCCAATCCCACGACTATGTTATTTGATTCTGGAGCATCACATTTATTCATTGCATCGAAGTATGTTGCCAAGTATAGTTTGCTTATCTCTCATATGAAGTTTACTCTATTGGTTAAGTCTCCTGGAGGAGAGATGAGGACAAATATAGTATGTCCAAAAGTAAGTCTTAGAATAAGGGGGGTAGACTTCTCCGCCAACCTCATTGTTCTGGATTCTCAAGGATTGGACATCATACTTGGTATGGACAGGTTGAGGAAGCATAATGGAGTCATTGAATGTGCCACAAAGACAGTGAAGTTGACCAATGAGGAAGGGATAACCATAGAATTCGAAGTGTCTCAACATGCGCCAAAACAAGTGGAGCTGAATCACGTGGATGGTGCTGCAATTGAGGAGATTCTGGTGGTGTGCGAATTTTTGGACGTGTTTCTAGATGAGTTGCCAGGTATGCCACCTGACCGAGACATTGAGTTTGTTATTTATTTAATACCTGGAACTGCACCTATAGCTAAGAGGCCATATAGGATGCCTCCTAAGGAATTACCGGAGCTCAAAAAGAAGATTCAAGAACAACTATAGAAATGTTTCATTCGCCCCAGTTCTTCACCTTGGGGAGTGCCCGTTCTTTTCATGGATAAGAAGGATGGATTCCAAAGGATGTGCGTGGATTACCGAGCTCTCAACGAGGTAACCATTAAGAACAAGTACACCTTGCCCCAAATAGAAGACTTGTTTGATCAGATGAAGGGTGCTTGTGTCTTCTCTAAGATTGATTTGAGGTCAGGTTACTTTCAATTGAAGATCAGACCATCGGACATACCCAAGATAGCTTTCAGGACACGATATGGATCTTATGAGTACACCGTGATGTCCTTTGGATTGACCAACACACCTGCATACTTTATGTACCTCATGAATAAGGTCTTCATGGAGTACTTGGATAAGTTTGTTGTGGTGTTCATTGATGATATAATGATCTACTCGAAGGATGAGAAGGAACATGAGGAACACCTGAGACTCACGTTGCATAAATTGAGAGAACATCTATTATATGTCAAATTCAGCAAGTGCCAGTTTTGGTTGAAAGAAGTTTCATTTTTGGGTCACATCATCTCAGGAGGAGGAATATAAATTGACCCCGGAAAAGTGAGGGACGTGCTGAAATGGGAACCCCTGCAGAACGTTAAGGAAATAAGGAGTTATCTTGGGATTGTTGGATACTACCGTCGGTTCATCAAAGACTTTTCCAAGATAGCCAAGCCAATGACGGAATTTCTAATGAAGGGGAAAGTTTTCCAATGGACCCAAGCTTGTCAAGGCAGTTTTGAAGAGTTGAAGAAGAGGTTAACAACATCGCCTGTCTTAGTTTTGTCAGACGTGAGCAAGAGTTTCAATATTTATTGCAACGCATCAAGACAAGGACTTGGATGTGTGCTCATGCAGGAAGGTCAAGTGGTCGCCTATGCATCGAGGTAGTTGCAGAAACATGAGCAGAATTACCCAACGAATGATTTGGAACTTGCAGCCATGGTACACGCACTGAATATTTGGAGACACTATATCCTTGGACATAAGTGCGAAATTTATACGGATCATAAGAGTCTTAAGTACATATTCACACAAATGGATCTGAATTTGAGGAAATAGAGATGGTTGGAGCTTATCAAGGATTATGATGTGGGAATCAACTATCATCCAGGAAAGGCTAATGTAGTGGCCGATGCCTTGAGTAGGAAAGGAGTAAGTAATCAACTCACGGTTCGAGAGCTGCCATCCGAGTTATGCAAGGAGTTTGAACAGTTGAATCTTGGATTTGCGAATGAGATGGGAATGATGGAGTTAAATCCAACCTTAGAGCAAAAGATTCGAGAGGGCCAAGCGAAGGATGAGGCAGTCCAAGAAATCAAGGAAAGAACCCAAGAAAGGAGAGAATTCAGATTTGATGAGGATGAACATGGTACTCTATGGCTTGGTAAGAGGATTGTCATACCTAATGTGAAGCATATCGGGAGATAATATTAAAAGAGGCACATGACTCACAATACTCGATTCACCCCGGCTGTACCAAGATGTACAAAGACTTGAAGACGTGTTATTGGTGGGCTAGCATAAAGAAGGACATAGCCGGATACGTAGCGTTGTGTGATGTGTGCCAACGAGTCAAGGCGAAACATCAAAGGCCAACTGGATTATTGCAACCATTGAAGATCTCAAAATGGAAGTGGGAAGAAATTGGAATGGACTTCATAGTTGGTTTACCGCGTACACAGTCTGGTTATGAATCAATTTGGGTAATTGTGGATCAGTTAACCAAGTCAGCTCACTTTATCCCCGTCAAGACCACCTTTAATGGAGAGAAGTTGGCAGAACTGTATATGGGAAGAATAGTGTGTTTGAATGGACTTCCAAAGAGGATAGTGTCGGATAGAGGTTCTCAATCTACCTCCAGGTTTTGGCAAAAGCTGTATGATGTGTTAGGAACAAGGTTGAATTTTAGTTCAGCATATCACCCTCAAACGGATGGACAAGCTGAGAGGACCATTCAGATTTTAGAGGACTTGTTAAGAGCTTGTTCTTTGAAGCATGGAAAAAGTTGGGACAAGAGCTTGCCATATGCAGAATGTTCATACAACAATAGCTACCAAGCAAGTTTGAAGATGTCACCATACGAAGCACTATATGGAAGGAAGTGTAGGACGCCCTTATTTTGGAATGAGACAGGGAAGAATCAAGTATTTGGCCCTGACATGTTGCAAGAAGCTGAAAAACAAGTTCAGATCATCCGTGAGAACTTGAGGGCTGCCCAATCAAGGCAAAAAGGCTATGCGGACAATAGAAGAAAGAAACAAGCCTTTGAAGTGGGAGATTTTGTTTACCTTAAGGTGTCACCAATGAGAGTTCATAAGAGGTTTAACATAAGAGGCAAGCTAGCACCTTGCTATATTGGACCATTCAAGATTTTGGACAAAAGAGGAGAAGTGACATATAAGTTGGAGATGCCAACTCACTTATTGGATGTTCATGATGTGTTTTATGTTTCCCAGCTCAAGAAGTGTTTAAGGGTACCGGAAGAACAATTGCCAATGGAAGAATCGGAATTAGAGGCAGATTTGGCTTATGCCGAACAACCGGTCAAAATCTTGGAAACCAAGGAGAGAGTCACAAGGAACAAGATTATTTGATGATGTAAAGTTCAATGGAAGCATCACGCAAAATCGGAAGCAACATGGGGCTAGAAGATGATCTCAAGACGGAATTTCCCTATCTTTTCTCTTCTGCGTCGAATCTCGAGGGCGAGATTCATTTTAAGGGGGGTAGGTTTGTAACACCCTCGTTTTCATGCATCATGCCATGCATACATTCATATATATGTTTAATATTAATACACCTAAAAAGGATTGAGTTTAAAATAAATTAGAAACAAAACCACACTTAAGAATTCTAGAAAGTGCGAACTAGTCCGGTATTGGTGCGGAGTAGTCCAATTTCTCTCTGACCCCGCTCGGACTTGTCCTTTTTTTTCTACAGACTAGTCTGTTTTTGCCTCTGGACACCTTCGAAGTTGTCCGGTCCAGTGCGGACTAGTCCGGTGTTCCAATTCCTTGGAAATTTTGCTAAGTCCTTGGACTTGTCCAGACTTGTCCGGTATTCCAGCAGACTTGTCTGTTTTCACTCTGACTAAAGTCGTACTTGTTCGATTTTGGCATGACTTGTCTATTTTTCCCCTCTGGATAAGTTCGAAATTGTCCGATGTCCAGCCCGAACTTGTCCGATATCTCTCTTTCTAACTATGGACTAGTCCGACCCTTTTTTGGACTTGTCCGATAAATTGCGACTCCGAGTTTATCTTTGTTTCATGACTTATTTCTTGGGTTTTACGTTAAGTGGGCCTAGGGACGTCGTGCCTAACTCTTTTAGAGCCCATGTGGGACTCTAAACCGACCCCTACTCATCTCAAACTCGAAATCTATCTAACCCTAGCCTCCACCTCTATATAAACAACCCCACCCCTTGGCTTGACATCTATTTGCCACTTTTCAACCACACCCAAACCCTAGTTCATGGAGAGCCGCCATCAAGGAGGGAGAAGGAGACCCAAGCAAGAAGAAGAAGAGGAGGAAATGAAAGGGGGACAAGATCTCCATCAAGTTTTCGTTCTTCATCAACAATTCACCATCAAGTTCTTCATCAACCCTAGATCGTCAAGATCCAAGTGTTGCCTCCAAGACCCTTGATTCATTGGAGTTCTAAACACCAGGTACACCCTCTACTTCCTTTTCCTTATGTGAATTCAACCTCAAATCTCCAAATTCACGTTGATCTTGAAAATCCTAGTTCGCCAGTTTTGCGAAGTGCGGACTTGTTCGGTCCCTAGCGGACTAGTCCAATTTTCCTGATTTAAATTGTGTTGAACTAATTCTAAATTAGATTGAATCAATTCCAAACCTGTATAAACTCGTTAAAAGCTATTAGAACTAGTTAGTAAACATTAAAAGCAACCTATTAACTAGTTTTACTTCACATTTGCATTAATCATGCATGTCATGTCATATTGAGTAATATTTGTGCACTCCTTGGTTGTGTTTCTTGTCTTGTATGTTCATTGTGCGATTTAGATGAAGTTGCGCTAGAGAGTGTCGCGGAGGATTTCTAGCACTAGGAGTTTGAAGAAGTTGAACCAAACCAAGCTCAAGAGCAAGGCAAGTGTCCTTGAAGCATATTGATCCTGTTTTAAAATAAATGTTTTATGTGCAAAACTGCATGCTTGTGTCAATTTAATGGGAAATCCTATTGTAGGAAGTTTACTAGTATTGTTTAACCACCCTTGTCACCTGGACTTCATGGTAGAGAGTCGGGATGAGCTTTTTACCTTTTGCTTCGCTTAATTAATTGGGATGGGAGAACAACTATACCCTTAAATTATGCATTAATGATATTATGGTTAATATAAACTGGTTAATATGATATGGTAATGGGTGATCTAAGCAAGCTTGGTATGTGGATGGGTTGGATGTTATGGTGGTTTGCTTGCTTTAGATCTAAGGACCGGTTCGTCGAGCGACCATCCAAGATTTACAGTGCCACCACGAGGCCAAGTATGGGTGCGACGTAGCTGATTAATTAGGGCTTTGCCAGTGCTATTTGGACCATTAAGGATGCTCGGGGAAGGGGTAGTCGGATTAGGTTTGTTGATGATTGGTGGGACTACCTGGGATCCGAATGGCTCAAGAGGGGGCCCTTGGTTGAAGATGTGCTCAGTTGGAGACATTGCCATTAGTGAAACCTCAGTGGGGTCTAAATAGGCTGGCAATCCCTTTGTAAAGGCTATTTTGTGATCTGTTGGCCACACACTGATGGAAGTGTGAGACGGCATAATTGAGATTCTCTAGTCATCGAAAGGTGATGAAATCACAAACACGTGGGTAAAGCGGTACAACCTCTGCAGAGTGTGTCTAAGAAACTATCATGATAGCTGTGCTCCCAATTATGAACAACCTGGACCCTCACATGATTAGAGGAAACTTGGTATTGGGATGGTCTTTGGGATGGTTATGGTTTGGTTATGGTTATGGTTGGAAATATGGTTATGGCTAGTTATGAATTAAATTCTGGTATTGAATATGGTTATGCTAATGAGAAATCTAGAATATGGACGATGGTAATGAATATGGACTGGTATTATGATGATTATATGGTTTACAATGGGATTATTTCACATACACATGATATATTGCTTTTCAAATGTTTTAATGTACTTTTCAGCACTTAGCCATTATTATATTCGTCATTAAATTTAGCCACATGTCATACTTTCGACACTTGGTGAGTATGACATGTACTCACTCTTGCAATCCCCCCAACAGTTGCAGGTCAGGATTGGGAGTATAATGATGATAATGCGGAGTTCTAGGCCATGTCTACCGTCAGCTTGCTTGTGGAGTGTTTGGAGCTGTGTTATCTTTTATGCTTAGCTTCTTAGTTGCTTAATTAGTTTATTTCCGCTGCATTAGTTCAACTTGTCATTAATATTCATTGGAGCTTGTATTCGAGGATGTTATTAATTGTGTAATAAAAGTGGATAATTAATTTGTTATGTGGTAATTTTCTGTATATTGTTTGTGATGCACTTGTGTATGTGTGTTGAACGTCCTGGGCACACATATACTGCACTTGGTTCATTTTCGGAACCGGGTGTCACAGATGATGAGGAAGATAAAGTGTTGGAGGGTACTAGATGGCTGGCTGTGATGAAGGTAAAAATTGCTAAAAGTTTCAGCCATACTACTCTTTACTCCCAAATGCGCTCGACATTGAATTTGGCCAAAGATGTTTGGTTTCGTCAAGTGGGATATAATCTGTTTATTGTACATGTGTTCTGTTTGGATGATTGAAAACGGATTATGGAGCAGGGCCCTTGGATCTT
Organism: Tuctoria greenei; assembly: GCA_036927565.1. Taxonomy (NCBI): domain Eukaryota; kingdom Viridiplantae; phylum Streptophyta; class Magnoliopsida; order Poales; family Poaceae; genus Tuctoria; species Tuctoria greenei. The sequence goes on from JAYESD010000008.1 coordinate 38,338,761, forward strand.
TTGACAAAGGGCTGTGATAATTGGCTGTATGATGGTCTTTCAAAGGTAGACTCTGTTGAGCTTGAGTATATTCCAATATGGATGCATTACAGGAAATCTGATCAATTATGTCGGCAAGGGCTGACTTAATTATGGAAAAAAACGACTTAAGCTACTTAATTACGTCAGTTTTCTCTTAAGTACATCGATTACCGATTGACATTGCAATTTGGTTGTAATTAAGCTAACTTACATCGGCTGTCAACATAAGTTAGTAACATACATCGGCGTCCCGCAACCGATGTAAGTTAGTTACCAGAATGGGTTGCAGACTAGGGCAAGTAACTTACGTCAGTTGTCGGTAGCCGATGTAAGTTACATGGGCTAACTTACGTTGGCTATAGCAAGGCCGACGTAAGTATCATGGAATAACTTAGGATGGTATGTGTGGGGACCGGAGTCCACACATCCGAGGATCTCATTGGGTGGTGCCGTGCGATGCGGCACCTAACAACACACACGAAAAGGATACCAAAACATATAAAGTTTTCATTTCATAATAAGAAGAGTTTACAAAAGAGTGTACAATAGAAGTACACACGCAGCGGAAAATACATACTCATAATCTCACCTAACTAAGCAGGAGAGAAGACGTCCATGCCCTAGGACGATTCTCACTAGCAACACGAAGAACAAACAGCAGCGGCGTGGCTCACACGAGATTTATCTCGACACCTCGAGTCTCATGTACAACCTGAACAGCAGAAATAAAACTAATACCTGCAAAAATCGTTAAAGCGCAAACGTGAGCATAAGGCTCAGCAAGACTTAACCGTCTCACTAGACATATGCAAGGGGACACTAAACATAGGTAAGGAATAGCATAAATGGACTCGCCTACAAGTGGATCCTTATAATCAAGTTTTAAGTAGCAAATGACATTCTCCGAGCACGGCACATCATGGGCTCCACAATCAAACAAGAAACGCTTTACCGATGATATGACATGCCCAAAGCACATAGTGCTATTACAGCTAAAGTATGGGGAAATTGTAAACTTTTAATTGTACTATCTCTAAATCATACAAGGTTGCAAAGTAATTATAATTCAATACAATATGACTTTTCTGACTTCTTTAGTATTTACTACGTCACGACACAGTGAACAAGTGGTACTCTATTACTGCGAGGGACAGTGATTGCAATCAGGACTCACCCGGACAACACGACACATACGTCGTTCGGAAGTGTCAGCGAGCACACCCGTACCTACATAACACTTCAGTACTAGGCGTATATGGCAACCTTTCGCAAGACACTCAAATGCCGAACCGGTCGATCCGTCACGGGCAGGAGGTCCCTGCGTGGGGCGTACTCTGACGTGCCCACCAGCGGATTTACACCTTGCTACCCTCAACCCACGCCTATAAGACGGAACGGTATGCCTCGACACCCAAGTGACCAAGCTACGTCAGTTTATTGGATTCCATATGTCCATTATATTGCCGGTACAATTCAAGCTTGTCCAGCGGGGCCGCATACGGACGGGCCTTAATCAACACAGGCAGGGCTATGCGACCGAGACTCAATTCTCGCCGCTTCCTATCCACTCCCTACCCGGTCTCAGTTTCATTATATCAAGCCATGTTCTATTCAACCAATCCTGTGAGATACATCTCTCGCGAGTAGATTCCAACTACTCGACTTCTACCGGATTTCCTATGCATTAGCAAAGCAGTTACTACAGGTCAAACTGTAACTCGTGCCAAATAAACCCTGGGATTTTTGGTCATGCATGTGGAGTATCATTCACCCTAAACGTAATGCACAATTCATATATTACTCATCATGGTGATAAAGCAAAAGTTTATAAACGACTTAAATGCAAACCGGAGCTTGCCTTAGTTTGCGACTGAACAAATGTTAATTGTTAGGGCTTGATCTTCCTCCGGAGAACCTGTCATGGAACCTCAGTGGAAACACCTTGGCCTTCTCCTCCAAGTGAAGCTTCTTGTCGATCACCTATCAGCACGTTCCTATCGACATGATATGCATATAAGTAATTAAGTAATTAAGTAATTTAAGAAAAGACTCCACGGGGTTGTGTAAACTCTAAGAATGAGGAGTTCAACTAGGAAGGACAAATATGCCTTTGTTGTGTGAATGAACAAAGGATGAAGTCAAGTGGTCATAGTAGTGTCGAGATAAGCACTGAAAGGTGCAATGTAATGACACATCGCAATTTAGCACTCGATACTTGGAGCTATGCCACACAAAGAGTGATAAGGTAGAATGGTGAAGAAGTATTACTGGACTGTGTGATGTAAGGAAGACTAAGCGATCAAGATGGAGCATTGAAAGCTTAAGGCATGAGTGAACTGTGCAACAAGAGGTTGTGACTTAGAAGTCGACCAATGAAGTTACACAAACTCATTAAGGAGTAAACCTAATTACGTGACAAGTGTGATCGCAGGGTCCTGATAAGGATGAACCAGGATGAAACCCTAGCGACACTTGGGAGTGAAGTGAGGTCAACATTCTTTGGACTTAAAACGTCATAACGAGCCTTGTTAACCTGACGTGAGTACTGAGACAACGTTCAAATGACCTTTAGGTAAAATAGTTTCTACGGCTAGCTTCTTGGGCATCGTTCAAGTGCTTACACGACACTATTGCAGTGTCGTTTGCAAGATTGTCCAGATGAGCTTGGTGAACTCCTGGAACTCGAACATGATGCGAGACCTTGTCGTGACGGTCATGCTTTGCCATCACGGGAAGATCAGATTAGCCAGGTCCACATCGACCCAGACTCGTCAAAGGGGGTGAGCGGAATCTCGAACACCACTTCATGAGTCGAAGAGTTAGGGACTCGACTTGGTTGTCGACAAAAGACTCGACGAACCTACCGTTGATGAAGAGGTACACCTAGGTAAGCAATTCTGCGAACGGAAAGGAAACGTCCTCGACACGACTAAGAAATTCTTATCCAAGGTTCCACTTGGACTAGTTCTCCTCGTCGGTCGCAACGTTCTCGCAGTATTCTACCCTAGGTCATCGGTGGTCACCAATGCACTCGGTTTGACCTAGAAGGCATTTCATCGAGCATCTAGGCTACACCTAGGACTCGACGAGTCTCGCCTCGACTAAACCCTAATTTGGCTAAACGACCATTGTACGACGAGTCGTGCTGGTGTTTCAGCACCACACACATCACAAGCATCCTTCATCTCGATGCCAGGACACGATAACGGCTCGGAGCGTCACGACGACGTCATATGGTCAACGACGTCGACGCGGCTCATGGTGGAGCATCACGAGCACGCACGGACATGCCAACGTGATACAAACAACAAAGGAGGTCAACTTGGGGACTCCTATAGAAATGATATTAACGCGGAACATGGACGTACGGCTTGACGACATATGAGTAACCTTAGCGATCACGACGAACGGACGTCGGTGACATCAAGCAAGGTATTTCAGGGCAAGGCTCACCTTGTAGGCATTTCGCCGAACATCTTGGGTGTGTACTTGAGTTCCATCGCGTCATCACCATTCAAAGGGTATCTTGGCACATGTACTTGTCAATTGCCACCCCAGAATAGACCTGCATCCATAGACTAGCTCTGAACATCAATGAAGTTGGTTCATCCCTCGTAAACATTTCATCGAACACCTTAGCTGCAGCCACTAATCCAATCAATCTTGCAAAATCAAAGCTAACCTTGGACCAATGGTCGATGCTGTTGTGTCGCTGACATGTTCCTGCATCTTGCGCATCACACACATAACAGTTGGTACTGTTTGGACACAGCCATGTCACGAAACGGCACAACGATGTCAAGAAGGCAGTGGCATCGGGGCAGCAAATGACGACCAACACGAGCACGCACACGGACTGCACGGCGAGCATCTGAGCCGTGCAGAGAGGCTGAGGAGCAACCTAGGAATGCGCTGCAGCATGGTCAGTAAGTTGGAGACGCGCCGCGATGACATGAACGACCGGCGGAACGCGGAGGGAACGGCGGTCACTGCGGCGTGGGAGCGCGTCGGCGAGGAACGCGGCGGCGTTTCTGGGTGTCGGCCACCGGTTGAGGTCATGGACGGTTGCAAGGTGCTGAACACGGCATGTGGACAGAGTGTTGCCGGCAAACGGCGCGGACAGGAGGAACGCGGCCGCCGCGGCTTGGTGTGGGTGTAGCCTGCAGTGCGCGAGCGAGCAGGACGGCTATGGTGCACAGCGAGGCGCGCCAGAAGCAGCGCGTGAGCATGGCGCGGCGGTCAGCGCCACGACAGGCTTTTGGTGTGGCACGGCGCGAGCAGTCAGCAGCTAGGACGCACGGCTGGGCTAAGGCATGGCGAGCGAGGCGCGCACCCGGAGCGGTATGGATGGCGCGGCGTGAAGTAGCGGCACGGCGGGCGGGCGCCGGCGAGGAGACGCGCGGCTGGCGTTGTGCAGAAGGAAAAGTCGGGCGCCGGTGTGAGCAAGGCAGCCATCGGCGAGCTGGGCACGCGGGGTGACGCATGGTGTACTGGCGCGGGGCAAGGAGGCGACGCGCGCTGCAGGCGCTGCTGCGGCGGTGGCGTGGCACGTGCGCGCAGTGGCGGCAAGCCGGATGCCAGGGCACCCGCGCGGTGGAGGCGGCAAGGAGGCGGACGGCGGCGAGCGTGCAGAGGCAAAAGCGCGGCGAGACAGCAAGACGGGAACGGGGGGGGGGGGGGGGGGGGGCGCGCGAGTGGTGGCAGGCATGGGCCTGGTGCACGGGAGCACGGGAAGGTGCGAGCAAAGGCGGCCGCCGGCGAGCAGAGGGCCGGGCGCACAGAGCTGAAGGGCGAGGAACGGGCAGAACGCTGGAGAGGAGTGTGGCGCTCGGGCGCGGCGCGTGCGAGCAGGCATGGGCGCGGAGCTGAGCGCCGGTGGGAGGAACACTGCGGAGCATGAAGCCGGAGACCATGGGCGCACGGCAGAGCATCGAACTGGGAAAGAATATGGAGGGCGGCCACGATAAGGACGGAGAGGAATCGCGGTGGCACATGCACGCGGTCGCGTGGAGGCAGGGGAGGAGAGAGGAAGCCTTGCCGACCTGACTGGTGGGGACCATCTGTGGGACCCGCTTCCCTCTTCTTTCCAAAATTCCAATAGGGCTAGCAAGCATGCTTCAAAAATAGTCAAATTTGGCCCCGTGACTAAATAAAATGTGGAGAATTTTATGGTGCAATCAGATTTCAAAACTGAGCAAGTTGAATTTGAACTCAGATTTGAATTTGAATTCAAGTGGTGATACTTGACTCAAGGAAATAAATAGTAGATTAGGTTCAAAAATCCTGAAACTTTGAAGTTAACCTTTTTGAACCATAAGGGACCTCAGGAAAAATTTGGAGTTGATTTGGACAAGGTTGAGCACGAAGTTTAAATTTGAAGTCGACGTTGATTAAACTCACAGTACGTGTCCAATAAATGGGAAATGGGCTTCAAAAATTTTGAAACTTTACCGAGAGTCTAATTGGAATATTAGTAGGTCATGGAAAAATTTACGGCCTGAGATTTGAATATTTTTGGATGTCCCATTTTAGGGTTGGAATAATTCCTTTTTCTTTCTCTCTATTTTGTTTTCTTTTCTCCTTTAATTTTTCATTGAAAATGTGAATACTTGGAAATTAAGGATTCTTCACCTTAAGTTCCATTCCACATCAGCAACCATGTTCTATATGTAATGTTTTAACAAGTCCCTATCTTTAGTGAACATAGTTTAACTTATATGGCTCATGTGAGTTTGGATTTCCAAGTCTATTTTCAAAATTTTTAAGTTCGCATTTTTGCGTTTTTGTTCTTCCGAAAAACGGGCTTTTACAATCCTTCCCCCTTAAAGGAATCTCGTCCCGAGATTCTAACAGGTAGAATAACAGAACGATGAGGGAACGATCCGTAAAAGAGGGTCATTGACTAAGGAAAATGGCAATGCCCTTAAAAACTTGGGTTCTACGAAATAGTGATTATCTTCAGGCATCTTAAGAAATTCTAAAGTCTGCTTTAGGAGATTCCAATCTTTAGGTTGATAACCTTGACAGGATGCTCGACATGACAATATCACATCGTAAAACTTTCATGTTGTTACTGATCCTTTATTGTTGTACTCTTGCACTGACATGACATCTTGTCCTGTCTTAGTCTTGATTTGAAGAATTTGCACTTGTTCTTTGCTTCTCTAGGTCACCTTGATAGTTTGAAACTTTTCTTGCATTGATTCTTGGTTGCTTGCTTGGTTTTGCATAGGTCCTTTCAACTTAATGTGGTATTTCCCTTGACATGAGTTAAGATGGTTTACGAGGTTAAACAACAATCATTAACCTCGTTTGATGTTTAGTCAACCATAGGATTCCTTAGCCGTAGCATAAGAGTAGCAAGACACTCAACACCCTTATGTAATCAAAACAGCAGGAATATTGAAGATATGACGACTACAAGGTTTCTGGATATATCAACGTCTTCAAACAATAGAAGCAGGAGATGAAGACCTTTTTGCGGTGGCACATGAGGATGTAAGGATTCAGTATCCTCATATGTTTCAACACAGCAAAGAACTCAATCATATGGTAACTACAAGGTAATTAGTATAGCAAGGTTACCATATAACAACATAATATCTTAGATGGACCCAAAGAGTTTCACGAGGTTGACAAACGAACGGTATCCTCGCGAGGAAGGAGATTTCATGGATTTTACAAGGTTGATCATCGAACTGATGACCACTCGATGACGAATGGTATAGTTGCAACAATCAAGGTACTTGAACCTAACAAGTCAAGGCTGGAAGTCCAAGTGTTTGTTTAGTTGCAAGTACTCAAGACGATTGGAGTTTCAACAAGTCAAGAACAAGGACTCAACTGTGTTTTAGTCACAAGGTGTCCCTTGTGCTACTCAAGATAATGAAATCAGTCGAAGGCGTTGCGAACGATAAAATTGATCACAACTCAAAAATGTTAGGCACTACTTAAGTATCTGAACGGGGTCACATATTCTTGCTCAAAACTCATTAGTAATTACGTTTTATGATGCATCACAAACCGGATGATGTTATGCAGACACAATGCAACTCCGCGGATAATTATGCAAGGTATGGTGCATTCAGTATTATGCTTTGAGCAAAAATAGGTAAGACAATCCAAACACAGTCAGAAGTATCCCAAATACAGGAGGATTGATTGAACTTGGTCATGAAAGGCGCTAGAGAAGACTTGCTACTTTCATATCTCGACCAAGTTCGATGGTTTCAAGGTAAAAGTATTAGCAAGGAATGGTGAGGTTCATCTCAAGGCAACGGAGTGTACAAAATGGAACAAAGTGATTGAACTTCTTGTTGATCGGAAGTTCCCTAAAGCTTGTTAATCACAACCTACAGGTAATTGTGGTTCCTTAACAAAGGGTCAGGTTTTTCATCTCATAGTTTTCTTAAAGTACTATGTCTACCCCTTAAAAGGTGCGGTAGGGTTGCCTTCAGAAGTGGCAAAGAGAGTAACCTTTGAAGAGTAAGGTTCTCCTCACTTCCGTAGGTTGCACTAAGTGGTTGACAAGGTACTGTGCTAGGCACGACCTTGGTTAGTAATCCACGTTCTTGCTAAAGAATCTCCAGCTCATACTACTCACTTATGGCTTCTCGTCTCAAAGACTGAAGCAAAGGAGTGGTTTAGCGTGAAGAATCAACTGACTCCTTTAACTCGTTGATCGAGTTCCACAAGAAACAGGGTTCAATGTGATCCGTTACTTAAGCTTCGCATTGACTTAATGAGTCAATGTTGTACTCGGTCCTACTTACTTGAGCATTGCTCCCAGCACGTTGGTTCGGTGTCGATGTACCTTGGTATGACACCTAGGTGAACGTAACACTTCAATTACTAGATGAACTCCTTCCCCCTTAAGATTCAAGCTAGGTGAGCAAGAAACTTACTCCAAGCAATATTTATGGGGAGGGTCGTCCAACTAAGGGAAGTGTCATACATGCTCAATGCACAATTAAAGTGTGAGATGCAAGGTTGCATAGTCAAAACACTAGCATGTGCATCCGAGCAAAAAGGGATTTGCCTTAGTGTAATACTCAACTCTAAAGGCAAATATTATTGGGTCTCAACACCTAGGATGTTATGAAACTCCTCGAGTTAAACTCGAGAACCAAATCCATAAACACCCTAAAGGGTCATCACCCGATTAAATCCTGGTGGAGGATGAACAGCTTGGACGCAACTTAGATTTTGGCCAAGTAAATGGCAAAATCATATCTTGAGGTGAACAACAAAGTTAAAGTACACTTCAAGACCTTTCTAAAAAGTATTGGTTTGACTCTAGACCGTCTCTGGTTTGCAAGTTATGCAATTTTAAAGTTAGCAGATTTCTCTGCACTTTCAGCAGAACCTGCTTAAGAAGTAACAGTTTTGATCTAAAGTTTTCAGGCTGTTCTGATGGAAATCTGGAAATATTCTTATTGACGAAGTTGTAGCCAATGTAATAAGCTTTCCAGAATGTACTTACTTGTCTTCGGATCAGTCTTGGTTTAAGAGATATGCATTTTTGAAGTTGGGTAAAATTTCAGCATTCAGACTTCTATATTCAGTTCAGATTGACCACTCTGTATTCAAACTCGATTTGGAATAGGTAGATGACCGATTCAGGTCTGGAGCCAATTGCAAAAATTGTATCTGACTCTCTAACCTCTCCAACGGTTACTCGCGTGACACCATTGGATCAAAGGTCTGCGAGTTATGGATTAAATTCAGAGGTGTACAGATTGCTGTCCAGTTTGGGTATGTCTGGACAGTCTCTGCAATTATCCAAATTTCACCCATTTAGAAAAGAATTCTGGTCTGATGTTGAACAGAAAACATGTAGAGGACTTCCAAATCTTTCTAAAGAGTATTTACTTGCCCTCGTAGCACTTCTGGTTGAGAAGATATGGCATTTGCAAGTTGACAGTTTTTCTGAAAATTTGGACAGCACCTCCTTTGTTTAAGGCTGATTTTGTCCACAATTTTCAAATATACAAACATCAACATTTGCAAAAGTAATACATAGCAAACTTGTTGCATACATTCTCAGGATCCCAGAAATGTAAAATACGAAGCCATTCGACAATTATACAGCGAGTTATGCGAGAAACAGTAACTGTACACAGGACTGTCCACTCGCTGTCCAGATTTGATCAAGTCTAGAAATCTGAAATTTTGAGCATGTTAGAGATGGATTCTGCTCTGGAGTTCTATAGAAATGTTGTAGAGGACTCTCTGAGTTTTCCATACATGTATAAACATGCATACGTTGCATTTCTAGTTTAACAGTTATGGCTATTTAAAATTCAAAATTTTTCTGGCTGTTTCAGATAGCATCGATATACATGTACTATCTTCAACTCTGTTTTTAATTAGTTTTAAACTGAATTTGAGGTATCACTGAATAACAAAGTTGTAGAATAGCTCTTCCACTTTCCAGAAATGTATCATAATGGAATAGAAGAGCTTTCTCCAAAGAAATATGACAAAATTTTAGATGCTGGTCCGTGTAGTTTCAGAACAGCAGCTGCTGTGATAATGGTGCATTTTCATCACCATAAAAGCATCTTTTGGCTTGGAGGTCAATAGAAAAATATTAGAAGACTCCAAAAGCTTTTCAAAAGGTATTCACTTGCCTCCAAAGCCCTCCAGGTTGAAAAGATATGGAATTTCAAAGTCAGGTCCATTCTGTTCGAAAACAGAACTCACCGGCTTCGAAACACAAGAATTTGGAAACAAACTCAAATTTTGAAACTTAGCTCAAAACTCAAGTCCGATGGCTAGAACTTGATTCACAACTAACCATTTCCTTTAGAACCAAATGGAATCTTAAAAGAGACTTGACGACCTTCTTATCCATAGCATATCACTATGGATCTTCAAACTTAACCAAAGTCTTACTCCGGCGAAGTCGAGCTAAACTCTCGCCAGGATCAAAGGACTTTGGTTTACCTACTCTTGAAAAGAAACATTTTACCTTGTCCACAAGATACCAGCAACTGATACTTGGACTTAATATGAATATGAAGTCATTTCTTTCGTAGGGGATGGTCAAAGTATCAATTGTGATACTGACGGTACTACGTGCCTTACCAAAAGAAAAGTCTAATCCGGTATATCCGGATACGTCTAGAGGTGGTCCTACTATCGATCACTCGCAAACGTATTCTACACGGGTCGCTACCGGAGTTAGTGTACCTGCAGAAGACAAACAATCCCCTTTCACACCTTCACACCTCAAGGGCGGCACGGGGAAACACGACAGGCAATCACAATAAGATATAATTAAAAGTAAATGCATACGACTCTGGCGTGAGTCGTCCTCGAGTGAGGCCATGTCTCGAGGTACATGGCTGTAAATACGTCTGTACAGCAAAGACTCCCGTACGATCCGGCTTATACACGCTCGGGCATACGTGTTTCGCATGATCCCATAGAACATGAATAGTTCTAGAGATACATACTATCGGGTTATACACCACCCGACGGGGGCTCCCACTAATTTTGTGTCACGCTGGGGTACCGCGTGTCATATGTTCTCAGAAACATGGAAAGTTTCAGAGACTCATATTGACTTTCCGTGCTAAGCCACAGAAATTTCACATACCATATCTCGTATGCAGAGTTTACCGAGATTGATCCGCTCTCGGCGGCGTACCTTACCTCTTACCTTGAAGACAGAGCGTCGTTACAGAATAATATAACAAGTTAGTTCACCACCTTTATAACTTATACTAGTAATAGTCCTTAATGGGCATATAGCTAATCCTCACTCGACTACTTCGGAGTTTTTGAAAATAGGCTCTTTTCGAGCGTGCTATTCCCAATGAAGCTCTGATACCATGTCTGTGGGGACCGGAGTCCACACATCCGAGGATCTCATTGGGTGGTGCCGTGCGATGCGGCACCTAACAACACACACGAAAAGGATACCAAAACATATAAAGTTTTCATTTCATAATAAGAAGAGTTTACAAAAGAGTGTACAATAGAAGTACACACGCAGCGGAAAATACATACTCATAATCTCACCTAACTAAGCAGGAGAGAAGACGTCCATGCCCTAGGACGATTCTCACTAGCAACACGAAGAACAAACAGCAGCGGCGTGGCTCACACGAGATTTATCTCGACACCTCGAGTCTCATGTACAACCTGAACAGCAGAAATAAAACTAATACCTGCAAAAATCGTTAAAGCGCAAACGTGAGCATAAGGCTCAGCAAGACTTAACCGTCTCACTAGACATATGCAAGGGGACACTAAACATAGGTAAGGAATAGCATAAATGGACTCGCCTACAAGTGGATCCTTATAATCAAGTTTTAAGTAGCAAATGACATTCTCCGAGCACGGCACATCATGGGCTCCACAATCAAACAAGAAACGCTTTACCGATGATATGACATGCCCAAAGCACATAGTGCTATTACAGCTAAAGTATGGGGAAATTGTAAACTTTTAATTGTACTATCTCTAAATCATACAAGGTTGCAAAGTAATTATAATTCAATACAATATGACTTTTCTGACTTCTTTAGTATTTACTACGTCACGACACAGTGAACAAGTGGTACTCTATTACTGCGAGGGACAGTGATTGCAATCAGGACTCACCCGGACAACACGACACATACGTCGTTCGGAAGTGTCAGCGAGCACACCCGTACCTACATAACACTTCAGTACTAGGCGTATATGGCAACCTTTCGCAAGACACTCAAATGCCGAACCGGTCGATCCGTCACGGGCAGGAGGTCCCTGCGTGGGGCGTACTCTGACGTGCCCACCAGCGGATTTACACCTTGCTACCCTCAACCCACGCCTATAAGACGGAACGGTATGCCTCGACACCCAAGTGACCAAGCTACGTCAGTTTATTGGATTCCATATGTCCATTATATTGCCGGTACAATTCAAGCTTGTCCAGCGGGGCCGCATACGGACGGGCCTTAATCAACACAGGCAGGGCTATGCGACCGAGACTCAATTCTCGCCGCTCCCTATCCACTCCCTACCCGGTCTCAGTTTCATTATATCAAGCCATGTTCTATTCAACCAATCCTGTGAGATACATCTCTCGCGAGTAGATTCCAACTACTCGACTTCTACCGGATTTCCTATGCATTAGCAAAGCAGTTACTACAGGTCAAACTGTAACTCGTGCCAAATAAACCCTGGGATTTTTGGTCATGCATGTGGAGTATCATTCACCCTAAACGTAATGCACAATTCATATACTACTCATCATGGTGATAAAGCAAAAGTTTATAAATGACTTAAATGCAAACCGGGGCTTGCCTTAGTTTGCGACTGAACAAATGTTAATTGTTAGGGCTTGATCTTCCTCCGGAGAACCTGTCATGGAACCTCAGTGGAAACACCTTGGCCTTCTCCTCCAAGTGAAGCTTCTTGTCGATCACCTATCAGCACGTTCCTATCGACATGATATGCATATAAGTAATTAAGTAATTAAGTAATTTAAGAAAAGACTCCACGGGGTTGTGTAAACTCTAAGAATGAGGAGTTCAACTAGGAAGGACAAATATGCCTTTGTTGTGTGAATGAACAAAGGATGAAGTCAAGTGGTCATAGTAGTGTCGAGATAAGCACTGAAAGGTGCAATGTAATGACACATCGCAATTTAGCACTCGATACTTGGAGCTATGCCACACAAAGAATGATAAGGTAGAATGGTGAAGAAGTATTACTGGACTGTGTGATGTAAGGAAGACTAAGCGATCAAGATGGAGCATTGAAAGCTTAAGGCATGAGTGAACTGTGCAACAAGAGGTTGTGACTTAGAAGTCGACCAATGAAGTTACACAAACTCATTAAGGAGTAAACCTAATTACGTGACAAGTGTGATAGCAGGGTCATGATAAGGATGAACCAGGATGAAACCCTAGCGACACTTGGGAGTGAAGTGAGGTCAACATTCTTTGGACTTAAAACGTCATAACGAGCCTTGTTAACCTGACGTGAGTACTGAGACAACGTTCAAATGACCTTTAGGTAAAATAGTTTCTACGGCTAGCTTCTTGGGCATCGTTCAAGTGCTTACACGACACTATTGCAGTGTCGTTTGCAAGATTGTCCAGATGAGCTTGGTGAACTCCTGGAACTCGAACATGATGCGAGACCTTGTCGTGACGGTCATGCTTTGCCATCACGGGAAGATCAGATTAGCCAGGTCCACATCGACCCAGACTCGTCAAAGGGGGTGAGCGGAATCTCGAACACCACTTCATGAGTCGAAGAGTTAGGGACTCGACTTGGTTGTCGACAAAAGACTCGACGAACCTACCGTTGATGAAGAGGTACACCTAGGTAAGCAATTCTGCGAACGGAAAGGAAACGTCCTCGACACGACTAAGAAATTCTTATCCAAGGTTCCACTTGGACTAGTTCTCCTCGTCGGTCGCAACGTTCTCGCAGTATTCTACCCTAGGTCATCGGTGGTCACCAATGCACTCGGTTTGACCTAGAAGGCATTTCATCGAGCATCTAGGCTACACCTAGGACTCGACGAGTCTCGCCTCGACTAAACCCTAATTTGGCTAAACGACCATTGTACGACGAGTCGTGCTGGTGTTTCAGCACCACACACATCACAAGCATCCTTCATCTCGATGCCAGGACACGATAACGGCTCGGAGCGTCACGACGACGTCATATGGTCAACGACGTCGACGCGGCTCATGGTGGAGCATCACGAGCACGCACGGACATGCCAACGTGATACAAACAACAAAGGAGGTCAACTTGGGGACTCCTATAGAAATGATATTAACGCGGAACATGGACGTACGGCTTGACGACATATGAGTAACCTTAGCGATCACGACGAACGGACGTCGGTGACATCAAGCAAGGTATTTCAGGGCAAGGCTCACCTTGTAGGCATTTCGCCGAACATCTTGGGTGTGTACTTGAGTTCCATCGCGTCATCACCATTCAAAGGGTATCTTGGCACATGTACTTGTCAATTGCCACCCCAGAATAGACCTGCATCCATAGACTAGCTCTGAACATCAATGAAGTTGGTTCATCCCTCGTAAACATTTCATCGAACACCTTAGCTGCAGCCACTAATCCAATCAATCTTGCAAAATCAAAGCTAACCTTGGACCAATGGTCGATGCTGTTGTGTCGCTGACATGTTCCTGCATCTTGCGCATCACACACATAACAGTTGGTACTGTTTGGACACAGCCATGTCACGAAACGGCACAACGATGTCAAGAAGGCAGTGGCATCGGGGCAGCAAATGACGACCAACACGAGCACGCACACGGACTGCACGGCGAGCATCTGAGCCGTGCAGAGAGGCTGAGGAGCAACCTAGGAATGCGCTGCAGCATGGTCAGTAAGTTGGAGACGCGCCGCGATGACATGAACGACCGGCGGAACGCGGAGGGAACGGCGGTCACTGCGGCGTGGGAGCGCGTCGGCGAGGAACGCGGCGGCGTTTCTGGGTGTCGGCCACCGGTTGAGGTCATGGACGGTTGCAAGGTGCTGAACACGGCATGTGGACAGAGTGTTGCCGGCAAACGGCGCGGACAGGAGGAACGCGGCCGCCGCGGCTTGGTGTGGGTGTAGCCTGCAGTGCGCGAGCGAGCAGGACGGCTATGGTGCACAGCGAGGCGCGCCAGAAGCAGCGCGTGAGCATGGCGCGGCGGTCAGCGCCACGACAGGCTTTTGGTGTGGCACGGCGCGAGCGTCAGCAGCTAGGACGCACGGCTGGGCTAAGGCATGGCGAGCGAGGCGCGCACCCGGAGCGGTATGGATGGCGCGGCGTGAAGTAGCGGCACGGCGGGCGGGCGCCGGCGAGGAGACGCGCGGCTGGCGTTGTGCAGAAGGAAAAGTCGGGCGCCGGTGTGAGCAAGGCAGCCATCGGCGAGCTGGGCACGCGGGGTGACGCATGGTGTACTGGCGCGGGGCAAGGAGGCGACGCGCGCTGCAGGCGCTGCTGCGGCGGTGGCGTGGCACGTGCGCGCAGTGGCGGCAAGCCGGATGCCAGGGCACCCGCGCGGTGGAGGCGGCAAGGAGGCGGACGGCGGCGAGCGTGCAGAGGCAAAAGCGCGGCGAGACAGCAAGACGGGAACGGGGGGGCGCGCGAGTGGTGGCAGGCATGGGCCTGGTGCACGGGAGCACGGGAAGGTGCGAGCAAAGGCGGCCGCCGGCGAGCAGAGGGCCGGGCGCACAGAGCTGAAGGGCGAGGAACGGGCAGAACGCTGGAGAGGAGTGTGGCGCTCGGGCGCGGCGCGTGCGAGCAGGCATGGGCGCGGAGCTGAGCGCCGGTGGGAGGAACACTGCGGAGCATGAAGCCGGAGACCATGGGCGCACGGCAGAGCATCGAACTGGGAAAGAATATGGAGGGCGGCCACGATAAGGACGGAGAGGAATCGCGGTGGCACATGCACGCGGTCGCGTGGAGGCAGGGGAGGAGAGAGGAAGCCTTGCCGACCTGACTGGTGGGGACCATCTGTGGGACCCGCTTCCCTCTTCTTTCCAAAATTCCAATAGGGCTAGCAAGCATGCTTCAAAAATAGTCAAATTTGGCCCCGTGACTAAATAAAATGTGGAGAATTTTATGGTGCAATCAGATTTCAAAACTGAGCAAGTTGAATTTGAACTCAGATTTGAATTTGAATTCAAGTGGTGATACTTGACTCAAGGAAATAAATAGTAGATTAGGTTCAAAAATCCTGAAACTTTGAAGTTAACCTTTTTGAACCATAAGGGACCTCAGGAAAAATTTGGAGTTGATTTGGACAAGGTTGAGCACGAAGTTTAAATTTGAAGTCGACGTTGATTAAACTCTCAGTACGTGTCCAATAAATGGGAAATGGGCTTCAAAAATTTTGAAACTTTACCGAGAGTCTAATTGGAATATTAGTAGGTCATGGAAAAATTTACGGCCTGAGATTTGAATATTTTTGGATGTCCCATTTTAGGGTTGGAATAATTCCTTTTTCTTTCCCTCTATTTTGTTTTCTTTTCTCCTTTAATTTTTCATTGAAAATGTGAATACTTGGAAATTAAGGATTCTTCACCTTAAGTTCCATTCCACATCAGCAACCATGTTCTATATGTAAAGTTTTAACAAGTCCCTATCTTTAGTGAACATAGTTTAACTTATATGGCTCATGTGAGTTTGGATTTCCAAGTCTATTTTCAAAATTTTTAAGTTCGCATTTTTGCGTTTTTGTTCTTCCGAAAAACGGGCTTTTACAGTATGGTCGAGCAAGAGCCTGCCATGCAAAATATTAGAAGATATATGTTATTGAAATGCCATGAAATTAAACTATGGTAGTTTAAATTGCTTACCATCGGCGTTGCTTGCATCTGGGTCACGTACATGGCCGTGACCTACTGGAAGGCCCTTGACCTTTCCTACTCCGCCGTTGACCTCTCCAGCTCCGCCTGGGTCTGTGTCAGCATCTTCTTCACGGCAACTAGCTCCAACTGGTTATGCGAGAGACGACCACTTGACAGCCCAACAGGCAAAATTTCGGCAGCATAACCCCGTTGTTCGCCAACTGCACACCTGTAAATGGTGCAACAAAGAACAACAAGGTTATGCTATCGAAATCTCGTCCAGATCCAGACCCGCGTCTCGTCACAAACCACACCCTCTCAGTCACTCCCACACTGTCCAAAAAAAGGGACAATTCCGAACCGACACGCCTCACATGTGTAATTCATGTCAAACGGGCTGGTTCGAAACAAATAACACATATTGTATTGGTTACGTCAATTTTTCATTTTTGAGCCATTTCTGTGAGAGAAGAAAGAATGAGAGAGATAGAGAACTGGATCAGCCATCCTATGTTATAACCATCTAGGCCTGCCAAACGGCTTTACGAGACAGTCGTCGTACTTTATGCTCCGTTTGATCCCACCATCCACGCACAGGAGCTTGGTGTCATCACCCTCGCTTTTCGTCTTTGTGCCTGTCTATATGCATAAGTGACTACGAAACAGCCATGTCAGACCATAAATGGGCTCTGTTGAGTCGAGCCAGCTTGGAGCTTGTTTATATACGTATCATAAATAAACACTCAAGCAATCAAAATATTTAAAAAAGAATTAAACAATTAAAAATTAATTAGTAAATAAACAATTAAACAAATAATTAATAAACAATTAAACAACTAATTAGTAAATATATAGGCACTAGGAGGAGGGGGCAGAGAGGGCGACGTGCAGTGTAGTAAATTTTTGGGTATGTGAGGGACCCGACAAGAGTTGCAGACCCTGGAGAGCATCGCTGATGATGAGTGGTGACAGTGTTGACATTTGTTATATAATTTTGACGGTCAATATAACTCAATTATGTGAATTTGAATGTGTCCTAGAGGGGGGTGAATAGGCCTTTTTGATTTTTAGTCGGAACCTGCAACACTTAACAAACTGATCAAATCCCGAGATATCGGACTAATCCGGTAGAGTGCAGACTAGTCTGGTGCGTGCAGACTAGATTGATCAAGTTTGATCGATTATCTCGATCCTAGACTGTATGCAGCGGAAATATACTTGTAATTGGAGTGTCACACTACTAGGAACTAGGATGTAGCACAAGTTAATCTTATATTCAATGTTTCAACGTAATGTAAACAAGATTGATTGAAACCCTAGATGGATATGAAGAGTGAGAACAATATGCGCAAAGTAAGAACACAATCTCTTTATCTCGTGGTTCGGTTCCCACAGAGGCAACCTACATCCACGGTGAGGAGTCCACAAAAGGACCGGGTCTTCTCCAACCCTACCCTCGTCGGATCGCCACGGAGGCCAATACTTTTCACTAATCACAAAGGGCAAATAATTGAATTCAAGGGGCGTTCTCACGAGTTGAGGGCTCCCCAAGTTTACAAGTTGAACACCACCAAGAACACACTCTTAAGATTACAATGAAAACCACATGAGTGTGTTAGGGAATCAAACCAAGAGCTCAATGAGTGAAGAATCGTGTCTCTCCTTCACTACAGGAATATCGATCAATTACGTCGGCTAAAGCCAACGTAATTAAGGCCTAAACCGACGTAAGTAACTTAATTACGTCGGTTTTCCCTTAATTACATCGGGTGTTGGGCGTCATAGCGGTTTGGACGTAATTAAGGTAACTTACGTCGACCACCGACGTAAGTTATCTTAATTACGTTGGTCTGCAGCAGCCGACGTAAGTCACGTACCGGGATGGGCCGCGGGCTGGGCCAGAGTACTTACGTCGGCCACAGCATGCCGACGTAAGTTAAGTGGTCTAACTTACGTCGGTTGTCCCAAACCGACATAAGTTAAGTGGTTTAATTTACGTCGGTTTGGTCAGACCGACGTAAGTTAAACTGGGCTAACTTACTCGTCCATAGCCGTTGTAAGTTAAGTTTTCGAATGTTTTTAAAAAATAGAAACTGGCTACCTCGCTCGATGGCGAGAACACAGAACAGTACATAGATATACAGAACACTATACAGAACACAAAACAGTTGCAAATTAAGTTCCAAAACATGAGAATCAACAAAACATCCACCAGGCTACACGCTAGCCCTCCACTGCCTCCGGGATCTTCTCGGCGCGTTCAAGAACCCTGCAAAAGAAACATAATCACTAGTAAGCATCAATGTCAACTCAGTGATAACATAAGATTGAACATCAGTGAAAAAAGAAGAAAGCATGATGTCATTTCAAATGAATTAATGTTGCATATATAAATAGCAAACTAGTAGGTACCAGAGTTGGAGACTTTAGGTAACAGGTCAAGCTTCTGAACCACTAGCCCTTTGTTAAATGGAAGCACTGACAACTTATTAACTTTATACTAATCATTTTTGCCATGGTCAAAAACTACTAAAGCTTGATTAGATACACTTAACTTCCTCACCACTATAGGAATCAATATCTGACAAGTCATCAAGATGTACCTCTATGCTCTACCTCCTTATCTCTCTATGTAAAATACTAAAATGAGTACAACAATATTAAAGAGAGAGTTTATCACCTGCTCCGGTGTCTGCTGCGGCGGAAGCGTAGGAATCTCGATATCCTGATCGCTGTGTCGAGCAAGAGCCTGCCATTGCAAAATATTAGAAGATATATGTTATTGAAGTGCTATGAAATTTAACTACAGTACTTTAAATTACTTACTGCCATTGCTGCTTGCATCTGGGCCATCATTAAGGCCGTCCTCTGCTGCTTCTCCCTTGCCTCCGCTCTCGTCCTCTCCAGCTCTGCCTTGGTTTGCGTCAGCGTCTCCCTCATGGCCTGGAGCTGCAGCTGAGTTTGCGAGAGATGACCACTGGTCCCAACGAACGAAGCCTGCGACGATGAAGCGCCTCTCAAAGGTCACGTCGACCTCGAGTCGACAACTCCATCAAAAATGGCAAACCTGCAAAAGAATGAAAACACTAAGTAGAAGAAGATTAATTGAAAAAGAAATGAAACACATGAAGAACTCACCGTCCGTGGGCCTTCCCGCCTCCGCTTGCAAACACGGCTTGGGGGTCGATCGGCGTGCTTTCCCAATCGTAATCCGCATCGTGTATCTTCGTGACCTCCTGCACGTACTTTGCCTACAAAACAAATAAATCTTGTAAGCATGTCAATAATAGTATTAGTTATAATGAAATTTATGAATTTCAAAAACTTACCAGTCGGTCGTCTGCGACCTGACTACACTGCCCTGGCTGAGAAGGGTCACTTCCCTTGTGACCTCTCTTCCAAACCTGGGTCGGGGTCGGCTCATGACCCATCTCTCGCTCCTGTACAACAGTGTTAGTGAGATAAATAATATATTAGGAACACATAAATAACATGAAAAGGTACTTACCATGCGTTTAGCCAAACGCAAGTAGCCGTTGCTGCCATAGTTGTACTTGCCCTCGGATCCCATGTGGCACTGTCTAGCCTTTGTGGACTTATTGATGAAAGCGTCGATAGCCCAGTACCGACAGAGACCTAAGTACGCCTCGATGTTACCCTGTAACCAGGAAATACTAACCTGCACATATTTCATTTTTCATCAACGCAGTTAACATACATAGATATTGTAAATATTTAACAATATTAAATACTTACCTCCGCATGCTGCTCCTCTGTCAAGTACGAGTCGAAGTCCTTCCTAAATACACCCCTTTGCTGCTCCTGCTCCTGCTCCCGGGGGTGCCGCTTGTAGTACGCGTTGACGGCCTGAATCCGGGCGTACGACAACGCCACCGTCGTGAGCTTCCGAGCGTTGTAATGGAACACGCGTCTCGCATGGTCCTCCATGCCCGGTTCCTCTACTTTGTACCTCAGCTTTAAGCAAACAAATATTTAAGTGATATGCATTAACAATTCAAACGAGTTGAAAAAAATGAAACAGTTAAACTTACTATAAAATCATGCCACACGGCTCCCTGAACCGTGCCATTGACCGGGTGAGAGACACGAGCGTAGTAATCCCACGACAGGGTAGGAAAACCGTCAATGACACCGGGGTAGTGCAGCTTCACGATAGCACCCAGGACACTGTTAACCTGCATGTGGTGCTTCTCGGCCCCCGTGAACGGAAAGTCGTACCAACATCTACAAAATATATTAAATCATTAAGTAAAGGAAAACAACATCTAATATTTAATATACTATATACAGTATTTACCTGTCTCCAACAGGACAGATCGTGGTCTGCTGAGTAGTAACCGAAGGAGGACCCACAAAGTGGGTCCTCCTCGTCCGTCGCCTCTGCTGCGATGCTGCCGCGTCCTGTGACCCTAAAGGCTCTGCGGAACCACCGGAGTCTCCAGGAAGGCTAGTGGTAGCCGGCTGCACAGGGAGGCTAGCGCTAGCCGGCTCCGAAGGGAGGCTAGCGCTAGAGGGCTCCTATAGTGCCCCCTAGCCTTTGAGCCGGGCTCTTGTAGCGGCCCCCTAGCCTCTGACTCTGACTCTGACTCAGAAGTCTCTGAGTCAGATCGCACAAAAGGAAAAGATTGACAATAAATAATTAATTACAACTGCAATTTCAAAAGTAACTTTATTGTAACTAAAATTTACCTCCGTCCGGTGAAAGCACACGACAACTGAGGGTGGAGCGTGTGCCAGAAAGAGGGAACGTCGGCTCGAAGGTAACGAGGTCCCTGAGCAAGAGTCTCGTGGCGGCTCAAACCCTCTCACTGGCTTCCCCTTCCCCTTCCCCTTCCCCTTTGACGACATCCTGTTGCATGGAATAAATGATTAATATGCAAAGATAATATACAAAATTAATGTTATATTAGTGAATAAAACGTTACTTCAAAATTCATCAACATCACCATCATGCACCCTACTCCTTAAAGCAGCCCATCGATCTTCTTCTTCCGCATATCATTTTCGTTTGCGCAAATCAGCAGGTTCGACTATGTCATTGATATCTTCAGTTTCCGATTCTGATTCTGTTTCCGCTTCTGTGCCAGCCTTGATATCTTGAGCGTCTCCAACTAAGTCATCGAGTCCTACACCGTGCTCGACTGAGAAGGAGTCTTGTAACTCTTCCTCTTGGTAGACACAATCAACCTCAGCTTCGTCATGGTAATCATCATCTCCTGGAGCGTATAACCACTCACGAGGATTCACCTTATGTACCACCCACCAAACTTCAAATTTGTTGCATGGATAAGGTAGATAGTACACTTGCTCTACTTGGTGTGTAAGAACTAATGAATCGAATCCTTTCAACCGTTCCTTGTGTTTTACTTCGACCATGCCAAATTCGTTTACTCAAATTCCACGAATAGAATCAAACTATTCGCAGTCAAAGAATACCGCTCGATTTGGCTTGTTTGCGACAAAAGTGAATTCAAGGATTTTTTTAATAATCCCGTAGTACTGCCTTTCATGATCTTGCGAATCGATTGCCCTCATCACAACTCCAGTATTACATGTTGCCGCAAGAGGACGAAGAGATTCAAATTGAGTTGTACGGAATCGAAAGTCGTTGACGTCATATCGACCATAGCTTCTAACATTAACCACTCCACGGGATAGTTGTTGCAAATCTTCATGGACGTTGTGGGGACCGGAGTCCACACATCTGAGGGTCTCATTGGGTGGTGCCGTGCGATGCGGCACCTAACAGCACACACAAAAAGGATACCAAAACATATAAAGTTTTCATTTCATAATAAGAAGAGTTTACAAAAGAATGTACCACAGGGGTACACACGCAGCGGAAAATACATACTCATAATCTCTAACTAAGCAGGAGAGAAGGCGTCCATGCCCTAGGACGCTTCTCACTAACAGCATGAAGAACATTCAGCAGCGGCGTGGTTCACATGAGATTTATCTCGACACCTCGAGTCTCATGTACAACCTGAACAGCAGAAATAAAACTAATACCTGCAAAAATTGTTAAAGCGCAAACGTGAGCATAAGGCTCAGCAAGACTAACCCGTCTCACTAGACATATGCAGGGGTAAGTACTAAGCATAGGTAAGGAATAGCATAAAGGACTCGCCAACAAGTGGATCCTTATATTCATATTTTAAGTACCAAATGACATTCTTCAGGCACGGCACATCATAGACTCCACAATCAAACAGGAAACACTTTGCCGATGATATGACATGCCCAAAGCACATAATGCTATTACAGGTAATGTATCAGGAAACTGTAAACTTTTAATTGTACTATCTCTAAGTCATACAAGGTTGCAAAGCAATTATGAT
The DNA here is from genome assembly GCA_036927565.1 of Tuctoria greenei. Taxonomy (NCBI): domain Eukaryota; kingdom Viridiplantae; phylum Streptophyta; class Magnoliopsida; order Poales; family Poaceae; genus Tuctoria; species Tuctoria greenei. Next base: position 38,361,464 of record JAYESD010000008.1, read on the forward strand.
TCAATACATCGTATTCTTCTGGCTTCTTTAGTTTTTACTACATCATGATCCAGTGAACAAGTGGTACTCTATTACCGCGAGGGACGGTGATTGCAATTAGGACACACCCGGACAACACGACACATACGCACGTTCGGAAGTGTTAGCGAGTACATCAGTACCTACATAACACTTCAGTACTAGTCGTATATGGCCACCTTTCACAAGAAACCCGGATGTCGAACCCGTCTTACCTCCGCAAACAGAAGGTCTCCACACGAAACACCTCTTGTGCCCGCCGACCGATTTACACCTTGCTGTCCTCAACTCACCCCTATCGATGGTGAGTTAACGGCTTCGACATCCCAGTTATCGAGTTATGTCAGTTTACTGGATCCCATATATCCAGTATGTCGCCGATACAAGTCAAGCTTGTTCGAAGGGTCCGCATACAGATGGGCCTTAATCGACACAGGCAGGGCTATGCGACCAAGACTCCAATTCTCGTCGCTTCCTATCCATCCCCTGCCCGGTCTCAGATTCATTATATTAAGACATTGTCTATCTAACCAATCCTGTGAGATATGTCCTACATCTCTCGTCAGTAGATTCCAACTACTCGACTTCTATCGGATTTCCTATACATTAGCAAAGCAGGTACTATAGGTCAAACTGTAACCCGTTCCAACCAACCCCTGGGATTTGTGGTCATGCAAGTCGAGTATCAATCACCCTATACGTAATGCACATATGAAACTTAATACATAATGTGAGAAATACTGCAAAACTCTGTAAAGCTTTTAAATGCAAACCGGGGCTTGCCTTAGTTTGCGCTAAGTCAATGTCAGTCGTTAAGTCTTGTACTTTCCTCCAAAGAGTCTGCCATGGAACTTCAAGTGGAAACACCTTGGCCTTCTCCTCCAAGCGAAGTTTCTTGTCGATCACCTATCAACACGTTCCTATCGACATGATATGCATATAAGTAATTAAGTAATTTAATAATAAACTCCACGGGGTTGTGTAAACTTTAAGAACGAGGAGTTTTACTAGGAAGGACAGATATGCCTCTGTTGTGTGGGTAACCAGAGGATGAGTCAAGGTGGACATAGTAGTGTCGAGATGTGAATAGAAAGGTGCAATGTAAGCACACATTGCAACTTGGCACTCAACACTCGACGTTATGCCATTCAAGGACGATAAAGTTGAATGGTGTGGAAGTGTTGGACTGGTAGTGTAAGGATAACCCAAGATTCAAGGTGGCATCAAAAGCTTGTGTATGGGTGGAGTGTACAAGACGAAGGTCGTGACTTAGCAGTTGACCAATGAAGTTGTTCCAACTCGTAAAGGAGTAAAGCTAGTTATAGCTGAGAAGTGTTGCCGCAGGGTTCAAGAATAGGATGAATCAAGGTGGAGCATTGAATGCTTAAGGCATGAGTGAACTGTGCAACAAGAGGTCATGATCCAGAAGGCGACCAATGAAGTTACACAAACTCATTAAAGAGTAAACCTAATTAAGTGACTAGTGTGGTCGCAGGGTTCTGAATTAGGATGAATCGACGTGAAACCCTAGCGACACTTGGAAAAGAAGTGAGATCCGCATTGCTTGGACTCAAAGAGTTATAACAAACCCTGTTAACCTGATGTGAGTACCAAGACAATATTCAAAGGACCTTTAGGTAAATCAGTCGCTACGACTATCTTCACAAGCATCGTCCAAGTTCTTACATGACACTATTACAGTGTCCTTTGCAAGATTGTCCAGATGAGTTCGGTGAACTCCTGGAACTCGAACATAAGGCATTACTATGTAATGACGACGTGCTTTGCCATCTCGGTAAGATCATCTCATCGACGTTCACCTCGACACGGACTCGTCCATGGTGGTGAGCGGAATCCCGAACACCACCTTATGAGTCTCAAGGTTAGTGAGGCCGACTCGATCGTCGGCAAGCGACTCGACGAACCTGTCATCGATGAAACGGCACACCTAGTTAAGCAATTCCATGGACGGTTAGGAAACAGCGTCCACATGAACAAGAAACTCTTATCCAAGGTTTCCCTTGGTCTAGTTTTCCTTGTCGGTCACAACGTTCTCGCATTACTCAACTACAGGTCATTGGTGATCACCAACATACGTGGTTTGACCTGGAAGGCATTTTATCGAGCACCTTGGCTATACCTATCACCCTCACATCGATTAAAACCTAATTTGGCTTGACAAACAATGTCCGACGAGTCGTGCTTGTGTTTCAGCACCACACTCATCACATGTACCCTTTATCTCGATGCCAGGGCACGATGATGGCTCGGAACATCACGACGATGTCATATGGTCAACGACGTCGACGCGGCTCATGGTGGAGCATCACGAGCATGCACAAACAAGTTAACGCGATTCAAAAGACAAAGAAGGTCAACTTGGGGATTTCTATAGGAATGATATCAATGTGGAAAATGGACGTACGACTTGATGACACATGAGTACCATTAGCGGTCACCACAAACGGACTTCGATGACGTCAAGCAAGGCATTTTAGGGCAAGGCTCACCTTGTAGGCATTTCGCCGAACATCTTGGGTGTGTACTTGATTCTGTCGCTTCATCACCATTCAAAGGGTATCTTGGCACATGTCTTGGTCGATTTCCACCCCACAATAGACCTGCATCCATAGACTAGCATTGAACGGTAACACACTTAGTTTCGCCTTGTAACCATTTCATCGAACAGGTTGACTGCACCATTGATCTGTAAAACCCCACTTTTGTGGCATGTGAATTCAGTTATAAGTTTGGTGTTCAACTATATTAAAAATCCAATATAGTGGTACACATGAACTTAATGTCATCCAAACTTTTCTTGCACTCATGGCTAAATTTTATTAACATGAGTATTGGACTTCACCATTAATTCTAGAATGATTAAATTCACCCCCTTTTCAAACATTAGAATTATTTGGGTGGAGTTTATTCGGGCAATTCAAAATACAGTACTAAATGGGCCCTGCCAAAAACATTCAAATTTGAGGCTCTAAATTTTTCCTTTGCATTCTAATATTCTCAATAGCTTACCTACAAAATTTCAAGATTTTAGAAACTCATTTGTTATTTTATTTGAGACGCTCACCGAATTTGAATCAAGTTTAAATTCAAATTCAAAGTCTGGTAAAAATAGATTTGAACATGAAGATCTAAACCTACCATTGTGTTCATAATAATTTTCTTGACTTAGCCCTGAAGTTTCATGATTTTTGGAGTTCATTTACTATTTTTAAGTGAATTACTAAAGGTGCAGTGGCTGTGGGGCTGACTGGCGGGACCCACCAGTCAGCAGCCCACGTGCAGCCGCATTTCAGCACGCGCTACGCCAGCCACCGCGACGGCGTGCATGCACAGCACGACACAAGCCTGCCACCGCTGTTGAGCCCTATAAATAGCGCCCTGGACTCTCCCCTATCAACTCCCAGTCGCCCTTATCACCTCCCACCTCGCTGAGTCGACGGATTTCACCACTTCCATCCCGCGCGCGAGCTTCCGACCGCCAGCATCGCGCGCCCGTTTCTGGCCAACCGGAGAACTCTCGCGCCAAGCCTCCAACAGCTAGGTGATTCCTCTTTTCCTCCCCTGTCCTCCGGATCGATCTTTTTGTTGCATAGTTGACGGTTTGGCCGATGATTTTGAGGCTATACCGAGGGCCGCCGTCGTGTTCACCGCACGCCATCCCTGCTCCACGTTGTCAGGCCGCTGCATGCCTTTTTGTGCTTTGACTCCCGTAGCAAATTGATGCGCCGGGACACGCTCTACGCAACGGTGAAAGCCGTTCCTTGTTTACGCAAGTATCGAGCAAGTTAGCTAGGTTTTACTCTTGGCCGAAGCTTATGAACGTGCTCGGTATTTCATGCAATTAGAGTTCCACGCTTAATCACTCTTCCCAATTGCTAGCAAATAGTTTCTACGCTTTCTTGCGCACCCTCTCGAACTAGAATCACCGGAAATGATCGACCATAGCTCGAGAATCGCGAGTTCTCCCCTCCACCATTAAAAAGTGCCTCTGTCGCCGTCGACGACTGCTTTGCCGACCGTTACACGGCGATATCACTGGCCCAACACATTCCTCGTGGTTCCAGGATACTTCCCCAGCCTTTTTAGTAGGTTTTAGCCACAGAGCGGCAGTTCCGACATAGCCGGAGCCCTAGCGCCCGCCGCCGCCGATGCACCATGGTTTCCGACCATCGGCAGACCTCCCCGACCCCACCATCGTGCTCAGCGCGTGATTTTACGGTTGGGTGCCCAAAGGTAGGAGCTGTGGTGGCCGAGAACTAAAAATCGGCGAGGCTCGCCGGAGAGCGCCGCCGCGGGAGCCCCGCACGCCGCCCGCGTCAGGAGGTGGAAGACGACGCAGTGGGTCCCACGTGTCAGCGTCTGTAAACCCTGTCAGATCAGGTGTGGCCACATGATCTGTTGTGGCTACGCAGTGGATATCTGTGGCCCCCGTGTGGTTTAAATGCCATTGGTCCATTTTAAAACAGTGGGGCCCACGAATTAATTCAAATTAGGAATTTATTCCAGATTTGGCTCCAACTTAGAAAATCCATAACTTTCTGTAGGATGCTCCAAAAATCATCAAACAAATTTTGTTTGAAAGTTCTTGAGCTCTAGTTTCTGTCAGAACCAATTAAGTTTTGTGAAACTCACAGTTAACTCTGTAGAAATTAATCTTTCCAAATGCAAATACAATTTTTCCAGAAAAGATAGCCATTGGAAAAATCCCCAGAATTCACATAAAATTTAGTGTCCTATTCTTGACTATTGCACCTGTTTAACCCTCTGTATAGTTCAATTTCCTTTTTTAGTTATTGAATTTTTACAGATGTTCAGTTGCTTTGTTATGCCCCAAATTTGGGCTGAGTCTTCCCTTAGTCATACACTAGTTCCTGTAAAAATCTTGGATTTAATTGACCTAATATCATAGTCATAAATCAGTTACAAACTGACTATTTATTTAAAAGCTGAAAATTCAAATAGAAATAATTCCAGAAATTATTGCTAACTTAGAATTTCAATAACTCCTTCACCTAAGCTTATAAAATTATGAAACAAATTTTTCTAGAACCAGAACAACTTCCTCTATCATGATTATCAACTGGCAGCTATGTTCAAGCTACAGTTTCTTCTTTAAAATTCTTGGAAGTTTAATACTTGCCATAATTTTAGAGACAACACTATACTTTGATCATCTCCTATTCTTTGCAAGAGCCTTGATCATATTCCCTAGTATCTACCATAGAAGTTCCAAAGCCAATTAAAGTCCCTATCATCTAATGATCACCATGGATTAAATTTTGGTCTCGATAATGATTATTTTTCAAAGTCATTTATATACATATTATATGCATATCGTATAGTGACCGAAGTCGAGGAAGAGCCAGAAGTCTTGGAAGATCACCTTCCAAAGATAAACTCAGACTCTGACCTGCAACAAGGCAAGCCCCGGTTTGCATTTAAAAGCTTTATAGAGTTTTTTTTACAGTCTTTATCACCTTACGTCATAAGTTTGATGTGTGCATTACATATAGGGTGATTGATACTCCACTTGCATGACCCAAAATCCCTAGGATTGGTTGGAACGAGTTACAGTTTGACCTGTAGTAACTGATTTGCTAATGCATAGGAAATCCGGTAGAAGTCGAGTAGTTGGAATCTACTCGCGAGAGATGTAGGACATATCTCACAAGATTGGTTAGATATAAAATGGCAGAATATAATGAAATGGAGACCGGGCAGGCAATGGATAGGAAGCGGCGAGAATTGAGTCTCGATCGCATAGCCCTGCCTGTGTCGATTAAGGCCCATCTGTGTGCGGCCCCGCTGAACAAGCTTGACTTGTACCGGCAACATAATGGACATATGGAATCCAATAAACTGACGTAGCTTGGTGACTTGGGTGTCGAGGCATACCGTTCCGTTTTATAGGTGTGAGTTGAGGGCAGCAAGGTGTAAATCCGCTGGTGGGCACGTCAGAGTACGCCCCACGCAGGGACCTCCTGCTCGTGACGGATTGACCGGTTCGACATTTGAGTGTCTCACGAAAGTTTGCCATATACGACTAGTACTGAAGTGCTACGTAGGTACTGCGCGAAGTACTCGCTGGCATTTCCGAAAGTGCGTATGTGTCGTGTTGTCCGGGTGTGTCCTGATTGCAATCACTGTCCCTCGCAGTAATAGAGTACCACTTGTTCACTGTGTCGTGACGTAGTAAATTACTAAAGAAGCCAGAAAATCACATTGCATTGAATTATGATTACTTTGCAACCTTGTATGATTTAGAGATAGTACAATTAAAAGTTTACAGTTTCCCCATACTTTAGCTGTAATAGCATTATGTGCTTTGGGCATGTCATATCATCGGTAAAGCGTTTCTTGTTTGATTGTGGAGCCCATCATGTGCCGTGCCTGGAGAATGTCATTTGCTACATAAAACTTGATTATAAGGATCCACTTGTAGGCGAGTCATTTATGCTTCACCTCACCTATGTTTAGTGTCTCCTTTGTATATGTCTAGTGAGACGGGTTAGTCTTGCTGAGCCTTATGCTCACGTTTGCAGTTAACGAGTTTTTGCAGGTTATACCGTTGATGAAGGGTTTGATGATGAGGCTGCACCCCCTCCAGGGTGTACAGCCGAGTGGAAACCCTGCACGCCGCCATAATTGGGTGCTGCTAGTGCGAAGTATCCAAGGCATGGATAACTTTGCTTTTGCATAGCTAGTGCTGAGAGCGTAGCTATGATATATATATTTTCTTTCCTTACGCTAGTATTGTAAAAACTTTCGCTGTAAGATAAATAAAAGACTTCGTCTTGTACTTATTCAGGTTCTATTCATGTATAACTGTTGGGTGTCGCGTCGCACGACACCACCCAATGAGATCCTCAGATGTCGGGATTCCGGTTCCCACAGTCATGGTATTAGAGCATCGTTGGGAACAGTGTACCTGAAAAGAACATATTTTCAAAAATTAGGACTTGAGTGAGGAATTAGTTATATGCCTTTATAAGGAGTATTATTAGTATAAGGTATAAAGGTGGTAAACTAACTATGTGTTATTATATTCTGTAACGACGCCCCAACGTCAGGTAAGAGGTAAGGTACGCCACCGAGAGCAGATCAATCTCGGTAAGCTCAGCATACGAGGAGTGGTATGTGAAATTTCCGTGGCTTGGCACGGGAAGTTAATAGGAGTCTCTGAAGCTTTCAATGTTTCTGAGAACCTATGACACGCGGTACCCCAGCGTGCTTCAAAGTTAGTGGGAGCCCCCGTCGGGTGGTGTATAACCCGATAGTATGCCTCTCTAGAACTATTCATGTTCTATGGGAGCATGCGAAACACGTATGCCCGAGCGTGTATAAGCCGGATCGTATGGGAGTCTTTGCTGTACAGACATATTTATAGCCATGTACCTCGAGACATGGCCTCGCTCGAGGACGACTCACACCAGAGTCGTATGCATTTATTTTCATATATATTATTGTGACTGCCTGTCGTGTTTCCCCGTGCCGCCCTTGAGGCGTGAAGGTGTGAAAGGGGATTGTTTGTATTTTGCAGCATTAACTACGGTAGAAGACCGTGTAGAAGCCGTTTGCGAGAGAACGATATAGGAACCACCTATAGACGTAACCGGAAATACCGGATAGAATTTTCTTTGGTGAGATACGTAGTACCGTCAGTATCAAACATGATACTAGACCATCCCCACTGAAAGATTGGTTGCATAATTCTTTGGAAAGTCCAAATATCAGATGCTGGTAGGTTTGGACTCCGCAAAAAGGGTTCCGACTCGATAGAATGAATAGAATAATGATTCTTGTTTTCGGGCAGAAGTTGGCTCGACTTCGCCGGGTTGTAATCTTGGTTATTTACTAGAGAGTATAGGGGTATCATATATGGATGGGAAGCTCGTGAAGATCCCTACAACTTTTCTGTTGACCACAAAGACAGAAAAATTTGATAATCTGTTGAAATCTGGGGTGTATTGTAACTGCTCCAGATGACCTTACCATTACACCAGTCTCTGTATTTTTGCCATAACTTGCTGTAGAAAAATCCCCTTCCTTATTATGATACATGTTTGGAAAGGGTAGGAGGATTTTTACAAGTTTGTTATGGGAGGTTTTTCCTGATTTCGGTTGGAGTTACACCAAATTGGGGAGTCAATACAGTGAACTGCAGGACGGCTGGTGCAAACTAGTCAGCTCAACTGTTAAGTTTGGATAGTTATAGCTCTTAATCCAGAATAGTGACATGGTCACATATATACATTTCTGGAAATCTTAGGAAGTACTCTATCAACTTTATTTGTCACTCCTGACCTGAATATGGGTGTAGATATGCCTAATTCCAATTGTTGCAAACTTGGTTCTTGCAGTCCAGAACTTGGAACAGTTTGCACAGGGTTGTGAAATTGCACGCGATACCTGTATAACAAAATTTTTAGGATATAACTCTTTTATTTCTGGATTGTTAACGCGATGTTATACAATGTTTATTTTGTCATTACCTCGTTATCTTATCATGATAAACCTGTATAGGATGTGGAAGTAAGCCCATATACAGGAGAGGTTCTGTCAAAATTTCCAGAAAACTTGAGTCAACTTAAAACCTGTATAGATTCCTCATATTAGTTCGCCTAGAGCTGTATGAGTACAATCTGGAAAGTTTATGAAGTGTACTACAACTTTGGTATTCAACTTAACTTTTAATTCTGACATTTCCTTTATGAAACTTTTGGGTTAATACAGGAAGGTCAGTTGAACCAGAACTGTGATCATTTCCAGTTTGCAGAATTGCTTGAAATCAATTGATTATGGATAATTTCTTTTGTCCAACATTATCATTGATTGAGTTGAATACTTATACGGTGTATTGAAATCCGGGTATGTTTATCCACAGATGGCAGCACCAAGAATTCAGTTGCCTAATGGATGGGTGTTCTCCACGTGCACCGGGCAAGCCGGTTTTCCGGACGTGTTTGTTAGGTTGCTTCGCCAATTTGGCTATCTGGTGTTGCCTAGATATTGGGGCAAGAAGTTCCAGGAGGGCGGTATGTGGAGTTGCACCATCTACGTCGATGTGCCTGCTGGTCCACCGCACCTCGGATGGGCTCCATACTCCATCAAGATCAAAGGGTTGATATTAGAGGAAACATGGAGCTACGCCGCAAGTGTTGCCATAGGGAGGTTTTGCAAACTCCATTACCACAATCTGGTGGGTACTCCGTATGAGTTCTTTCCAGTTAATGGCAGGGCTTCTGAAGCCTGGGCAACCCGCTTGCTTGCGGAGGTGGACGAGCACGGTGAAACATCCACAACAGCCTTAGCGGTGTATGCAGCTGCATCACATCGCGAGAAGGGTAATCAAAGGGCATGCATAAAAGAATTGACGAATAATCTGAAGCAAGCCATGATTCGAGCAAAGCACTTTGAGAGGGCAAATGACGGACTCAACCATCGTTTGAACCTCAGGGAGAATCAATGGCATGACACTGTTATGGATTTAGCCGCATCTTGTCAGGAGACTCTAGAGATGGAAATTGACTTGGAGGCAAGCCTACGCTATGGACACCAGCGGGACACCCAGTTGGATGCGGTGACTGCAGATCGGGATCAGTCCAGAGTGGAGGCTCAGAGCTGGAAGACTAGCTGTGAGCAGGCTCAGCAGGAGAACGAGGCCTTGGGAATGTTTATGGTACAGACGGATTGGCAAACTACGATTGCCAAAAAGATGTCACTTTTGAACGAGGCATCATCTTCTGCTCCAGCACCCATACCAGTGGTGCCTAATCCTGAGGATGACGAGGAAGAAGAAGATCCTCAGGAGGTCAAGTTTTATGAGTAAAGGGCAGTGATGATGTACTTATCACTTTAGGCCGAGTGTAATGATGTGTAGTAAACACCACACGTATTTTGCGACTTTATGAGTCTTATTGTAAATAGTAGCAAGGTGGATGTACAATGATATAGACATGATGACTTGTGATGACCAAGCATAGAGAGACGACTTCTTTAAATGAAGTCTGTCTATTTTTGGAGTTCTATTGTAAACTTGGGCCCAAGATAATATAGATTGTATAAAGTTTGTGCTTTATCAATATATGTGAATGTTATGCATCATCTATTGTTATCTACCGCATTACTATTTATATGGAAGGATGAACTTAAGGCAGTAAGACTTATGGTGTGAATCGTTGTATTGCTGTATGGTGCGTACTCGTACCAGTCAAGATGGGGCAGGATCCAGTGGAGGTCAGGGGGATGACACACCACCCCCGGGGCAGACTACGCCTCAAACGCAACCACCTCCACCACCTCCACCCGCACTTCCCAGAAGTCTCGCGGAGGTTCTCGCTGCAGTACTCGGCTCGCGCGACGAGCAAACCGAGCTATTGCAGACTCTGGTGCAGAACTCGTCCCGTCAAGGGGGACGACAAAATGATGGACCGCGTCAGCAATATCAGAGTTCCTACTTCGATTTATCATCGACACATCCACCGGTCTTCAGAGAGGCCGATGAACCATTGGATGCGGATAATTGGCTCCGCACCATTGAAGGAAAGTTTGGCTTACTTGAGGTAACCGAACAGCAGAAGACGCTGTTTGCAGCGCAGCAACTGCAGGGGTCTGTCGGTGCATGGTGGGCCAATTACCTTGCCGCACGCCCCGTAGGCCATGTCATAAGCTGGGCCGAATTCCGGGAGGCGTTCCGCGCCTACCACATCCCTCCCGGGATTATGAGGAGGAAGCTTCAAGAGTTCTTGGAGCTGAGGCAGGGAGGAAGGAGTGCATACGAGTACTTCAAATCATTCATCCACTTGGCCCAATACGCTCAGGACCAAGTGAATACCGAAGATCGGAAGCGCGAATGCTTCTACCGGGGTTTGAACCCCAAGTTGAAGGACAAGCTTGTCCTGTTCAACCGCGGAAGCTTCAACGACATCGTCAATGCCGCTATCATGCAGGAAGACGCTACGCGCGAGCTGTCCTCAGATAAGAAGAAGAGGAGTGCTCCGCAGGGCAGCGGAGGTGGTGCTCCTCAGAAGTACCGTATGGTGTATCGATCACCATCCGACCAGAGGTGGCAACCGCCATCACGACCACCAATGTTCAGTGGTCACCAGTTCAGCAACTTTGGATTCCGACCGCAGCAACCACAGGGGATGATCCCACGTGCACTTCCACCTCCACCACGTGCACCGGGATTCCGTACTCCCATTCGTATTGGCCAAACCCCGTACACGTGTTTCACGTGTGGACGCACGAGGCACTTCGCCAAGGACTGTCCGCATAATCGACAAGGCGGAGGGCAATCATCCTACCAGGGGGCCAACCAACCCCGCAACCAGCTCAAGAAGCCAGCCACCAGACCCGGCAACGTCCACCACCTCGCCATCGAGGATGTTCCGGAAGGTGCGCCCGTGCTCACGGGCACGTTCTATATCTATGATCAATCCGTAGTCATACTCTTTGACTCCAGAGCTTCCCACAATGTCATTAGTAAATCTGTTGTCATTAAAAATCAGCTGCCTGTTATCTCCACGAAAACTCCATATATTATTTGCACTCCAGCAGGAAGGGTAGTAACATATGCGATGGCCCATAGGGTGCCTCTTGACCTAGATGGGAACATCTATCCTACCTCCTTCATTATCCTAGAGACTCAAAAGCTAGATATCATCTTAGGAGTGGCATGGTTGCAATACCATGGTGCTATTCTTGATATCGTTCCTCGAAAGATTTATCGAAACTCTCCACTCCATCAGCCCCAAGTTCTCAATCTTGAGAACATCTCATTCCATTGGACCTATCTACTCACAACACCAAGGTTATGGAACTTAAGGATATTCCGGTAGTATGTGAATACCCAGACGTGCTTCCTGAAGATCTTCCTGGTATGCCCCCAGAAAGGGATATAGAGTTCAAGATTGAACTTGCACCAGGAACAGTACCAGTCTCAAGACCACCCTATAAGATGGCACCCAGGGAACTTGCAGAACTTAAGGAGCAGTTAACTGAACTTGAGAACAAAGGTTTCATTCGTCCAAGTTCATCACCATGGGGTTGTTCTGCACTATTTATAGAAAAGAAAGATAAGACCTTGAGGCTGTGTGTAGACTATCGTCCACTTAATGCTGTCACTATCAAGAACAAGTATCCACTACCACGCATTGATATTCTTTTCGATCAATTAGTGGGTGCTAAAGTATTTTCGAAGATGGATCTTCATTCTGGTTATCATCAGATTAGAATCCGACCAGAAGATATACCAAAGACAGCATTCTCAACGAGGTATGGACTGTATGAGTACCTTGTTATGTCCTTCAGATTGACCAACGCGCCGGCTCATTTCATGTATCTCATGAACTCGGTGTTCATGCCGGAATTGGACAAGTTTGTCATGGTCTTCATTGACGACATACTTGTGTATTCAAGATCCGAAGAAGAACATGCTCGACACTTGCGTATCGTGCTTCAACGATTACGGGACCATCAGCTATATGCTAAGTTCAGCAAGTGTGAATTCTGGATCAGCCAAGTGCCATTTTTAGGGCACATCATATCAGCAGAAGGGATTGCAGTTGATCCAAGCAAGTCCTCAAATGGGAGTCTCCAAAGTCTGTACATGAAGTCCAAAGTTTCCTGGGTTTAGCAGGATATTACCGGAGGTTTATACCCAATTTCTCCAAGGTAGCTAAACCAATGACAAAACTTCTGAAGGAAGGACAGAAGTATGTATGGACGGAGGCATGTGAGGCAGGTTTCAAAGCATTGGTGAAACACCTTACAATGGCACTAGTTTTAGCCCAACCAGACACAACCAAATCATTTGATGTCTATTGCGATGCATCTGGGATTGGTTTAGGTTGTGTGTTGATGCAAGAGCGAAGAGTGATTGCGTATGGATCACGGCAGCTCCGGAACCATGAGCAGCACTACCCGACTCATGATCTTGAGCTCGCTGCTGTGGTACTGGCATTGAAGATGTGGAGGCATTACTTACTGGGTAATCTAATACACCTCTACACTGATCACAAAAGCTTGAAATACATTTTTACCTAGAAGGATTTGAATATGCGACAACGGAGATGGTTAGAGTTGATCAAAGACTATGAGATTGAGATTCACTACCATTCAGGCAAAGCGAATGTAGTCGCAGATGCTCTGAGCCGCAAGTCCCATGTCAACAATCTTTCCATTACCTCCATGGAAGAAGAAGAAGAACCGAGTCTCTACTTGGTTCCGTATGGGGCACTCTACAATCTCGCTCTCATTCCCTACCATCAGGGAGGATATTGTAGCAGCTCAGAAGGAAGACAAAGGAATGTCACACATTCGGCAAAGAATGGAAAAGGGGGAGATGAAATGTTTACGATGTGACAATGAAGGTACCCTCTGGTTTAAAAAACCGTATAGTGGTACCACGAAACATGGAGCTTAGAAAGAAGATACTGGACGAAGCTCATTTGTCCAAGTATTCCATTCATCCGGGCAGCAACAAGATGTACCAAGATTTGAAGAAGAAATTCTGGTGGACTCGGATGAAGAGGGAAGTAGCTAAATACGTATCCGAGTGTGATACGTGCCGGCGAGTGAAGGTCGACCATATGAAAAGTAGCAGGACAACTTCAAACCTTAAGCATCCCGGCATGGAAATGGGAGGGTATCAACATGGATTTCATTGTGGGTTTACCTCTCACTCTCTGAAAGCACGATTCAATCTAGGTGATAGTTGACCGACTGACTAAGACGGCGCATTTCACCCCCATCAATACCAACTATCATTCATCAAGATACGCGGAGTTATATATTGCCAGAAATTGTATGCCTCCACGGAATACCCCGCACCATCATCTCCGATCGTGGAGCTGTATTTGTTTCATGATTATGGGAGCATCTCCACGATGCATTGGGAACCAAGTTAATTCGGAGCTCTGCTTATCATCCTCAGACCGATGGTCAGAACCGAACAAGTGAATCAAGTGCTAGAAGACATGCTTCGTGCCTATGTCATCCACCATGGTAGGAATTGGGATGATCACCTACCATTGGCGGAATTTTCGTACAACAACGGTTATCAGGCTAGCATTCAGATGGCGCCATATGAAGCTCTTTATGGCCGGAAGTGTCGCACACCTCTAAACTGGTGTGAATCCGATGAACGAGTGGTGTATGGCATCGACTTGATAAATGAAGCCGAGGAACGGGTTCGCACTATTCAAGCCAATCTCAAAGCTGCTCAGTCTTGTCTGAAGAGCTATGCGGACAAACGACGTCGACCTCTTTCACTTCGAAGTTGGGGATCAAGTTAATCTCCGGGTATCCCCTATGAAAGGTATCCATCGATTCAGAGTGAAAGGGAAGCTAGCTCCACGTTTTATTGGCCTGTTCGCAATAATCAAAAGATGCGGACCTGTGGCATATCAATTGGAGTTACCGCCGTCACTTCAAGGGTTCACAATGTATTTCACATTTCCCAGTTACAGAAATGTCTTAAAACTCCCACTGATGTCCGTATAGAAGGTTTGGAAGCTCTCCAACCAGATCTCACTTATTCCGAGCATCCAACTCAGATTGTCGATGAGAAGACTCGCACCACAAGAAGCCGCACCTTGCATTTCTACAAGGTCTTGTGGAGTAACCACAGTGTTGAAGAGGCCACGTGGGAAAACAAGGAGTATCTTAGAACAAACTATCCGGACTTATTAACTGCATATGTTCGTTAGATCTTTTCCTTTTGCCTTCTTTTGTAATCTCGGGACGAGATTCTTTTAAGGGGGGAGGAATGTTAAAACCCCACTTTTGTGGCATGTGAATTCAGTTATAAGTTTGGTGTTCAACTATAATAAAAATCCAATATAGTGGTACACATGAACTTAATGTCATCCAAACCTTTCTTGCACTCATGGCTAAATTTTATTAACATGAGTATTGGACTTCACCATTAATTCTAGAATGATTAAATTCACCCCCATTTCAAACATTAGAATTATTTGGGTGTAGGGCAATTCAAAGTACAGTACTAAATGGGCCCTGCCAAAAAACATTCAAATTTGAGGCTCTAAATTTTTCCTTTGCATTCTAATATTCTCAATAGCTTACCTACAAAATTTCAAGATTTTAGGAACTCATTTGTTATTTTATTTGAGACGCTCACCGAATTTGAATCAAGTTTAAATTCAAATTCAAAGTCTGATAAAAATAGATTTGAACATGAAGATCTAAACCCACCATTGTGTTCATCACAATTTTCTTGACTTAGCCCTGAAGTTTCATGATTTTTGGAGTTCATTTACTATTTTAAGTAAATTACTAAAGGTGCAGTGGCTGTGGGGCTGACTGGCGGGACCCACCAGTCAGCAGCCCACGTGCAGCCGCATTCAGCGCGCGCTGCGCCCGCCACCGCGACGGCGTGCATGCACAGCGCGACACAAGCCCGCCACCCCGCCGAGCCCTATAAATAGCGCCCCTGGACTCTCCCTTATCAACTCCCAGTCGCCCTTATCACCTCTCACCTCGCTGAGTTCGACGGATTTCACCATTTCCATCCCGCGCGCGAGCTTCCAACCACCGGCGCCGCCGCGCCCGTTGCTGTCCAACCGGAGAACTCTCGCGCCAAGCCTCCAACAGCTAGGTGATTCCTCTTTTCCTCCCCTGTCCTCCGGATCGATCTTTTCGTTGCATAGTTGACGGTTTGGCCGATGATTTTGAGGCTATACCGAGGGTCACCGTCGTGTTCACCGCGCACCGTCCCTGCCTCCACGTTGCCAGGCCGCTACATGCCGTTTCGTGCTTCGACTCCCATAGCAAATTGGTGCGCCGGGACACGCTCTACGCAACGGTGAAAGCCGTTCCTTGTTTACGCAAGTATCGAGCAAGTTAGCTAGGTTTTACTCTTGGCCGAAGCTTATGAACGCGCTCGGTATTTCATGCAATTAGAGTTCCACGCTTAATCACTCTTCCCCAATTGCTAGCAAAATAGTTTCTACGCTTTCTTGCGCACCCTCTCGAATTGGAATCACCGGAAATGATCGACCGTAGCTCAAGAATCGCGAGTTCTCCCCCTCCGCCGTTAAAAAGTGCCTCTGTCGCCGTCGACGACTGCTTTCCCGACCGTTACAAGGCGATATCACCGGCCCAACACGTTCCTCGTGGTTCCAGGATACTTCCCCAGCCTTTTAGTAGGGTTTTAGCCACAGAGCGGCAGTTCCGACATAGCCGGATCCCTAGCGCCCGCCGCCGCCGATGCACCATGGTTTTCGACCGTCGGCAGACCTCCCCGACCCCACCATCATGCTCAGCGCGTGATTTATACGGTTGGTTGCCCAAAGGTAGGAGCTGCGGTGGCCGGGAACTAAAAATCGGCGAGGCTCGCCGGAGAGCGCCGCCGCAGGAGCCCCGCGTGCCGCCCGCGTCGGGAGGGTGGAAGACGACGCGGTGGGTCCCCGCGTGTCAGCGTCTGTAAACCCCGTCAGATCAGGTGTGGCCACGGGATCTGTTGTGGCTACGCGGTGGATATCTTTGGCCCCCGTGTGGTTTAAATGCCATTGGTCCGTTTTAAAACAGTGGGGCCCACGAATTAATTCAAATTAGGAATTTATTCCAGATTTGGCTCCAACTTAGAAAATCCATAACTTTCTGTAGGATGCTCCAAAAATCGTCAAACAAATTTTGTTTGAAAGTTCTTGAGCTCTAGTTTCTGTCAGAACCAATTAGGTTCTGTGAAACTCACAGTTAACCTCGGTAGAAATTAATATTTCCAAATGAAAAATCCTCAAAATTCACATAAACTTTAGTGTCCTATTCTTGACTATCAGGAAAAGTTTGGGAGCCATTACACCTGTTTAACCCTATGTATAGTTCAATTTCCTTTTTCAGTTATTGAGTTTTTACAGATGTTCAGTTGCTTTGTTATGCCCCAAATTTGGGCTGAGTCTTCCCTTAGTCATACACTAGTTCCTGTAAAAATCTTGGATTTAATTGACCTAATATCATAGTCCTAAATCAGTTGCAAACTGACTATTTATTTAAAAGCTGAAAATTCAAATAGAAATAATTCCAGAAATTATTGCTAACTTAGAATTTCAATAACTCCTTCACCTAAGCTTAGAAAATTATGAAACAAATTTTGCTAGAACCAGAACAACTTCCTCTATCATGATTATCAACTGGCAGCTATGTTCAAGCTACAGTTTCTTCTTTAAAATTCTTGGAAGTTTAATACTTGCCATAATTTTAGAGACAACACTATACTTTTATCATCTCCTGTTCTTTGCAAGAGCCTTGATCATATTCCCTAGTATCTACCATAGAAGTTCCAAAGCCAATTAAAGTCCCTATCATCTAATGATCACCATGGATTAAATTTTGGTCTTGATAATGATTATTTTTCAAAGTCATTTATATACATATTATATGCATATCGTATAGTGACCGAAGTCGAGGAAGAGCCAGAAGTCTTGGAAGAGCACCTTCGAAAGATTAACTCAAACTCTGACCTGCAACAAGGCAAGCCCCGGTTTGCATTTAAAAGCTTTACATAGTTTTTTTTACAGTCTTTATCACCTTACGTCATAAGTTTGATGTGTGCATTACGTATAGGGTGATTGATACTCCACCTGCATGACCAAAAATCCCAGGGATTGGTTGGAACGAGTTACAGTTTGACCTGTAGTAACTGCTTTGCTAATGCATAGGAAATCCGGTAGAAGTCGAGTAGTTGGAATCTACTCGCGAGAGATGTAGGACATATCTCACAGGATTGGTTAGTTATAAAATGGCAGAATATAATGAAATGGAGAGCGGGGAGGGAATGGATAGGAAGCGACGAGAATTGATTCTCGGTCGCATAGCCCTGCCTGTGTCGACTAAGGCCCGTCTGTGTGCGGCCCCGCTGAACAAGCTTGACTTGTACCGGCAACATAATGGACATATGGAATCTAATAAACTGACGTAGCTTGGTCACTTGGGTGTCGAGGCGTACCGTTCTGTTTTATAGGTGTGGGTTGAGGGCAGCAAGGTGTAAATCCGCTGGTGGGCACGTCAGAGTACGCCCCACGCAGGGACCTCCTGCTCGTGACGGATTGACCGGTTCGGCATTTGAGTGTCTCGCAAAAGGTTGCCATATACGACTAGTACTGAAGTGCTACGTAGGTACTGCGCGAAGTACTCGCTGGCATTTCCGAAAGTGCGTATGTGTCGTGTTGTTCGGGGTGTGTCCTGATTGCAATCACTGTCCCTCGCAGTAATAGAGTACCACTTGTTCACTGTGTTGTGATGTAGTAAATTACTAAAGAAGCCAGAAAATCATATTGCATTGAATTATGATTACTTTGCAACCTTGTATGATTTAGAGATAGTATAATTACAAGTTTACAGTTTCCCCATACTTTAGCTGTAATAGCATTATGTGCTTTGAGCATGTCATATCATCGGTAAAGCGTTTCTTTTTTGATTGTGGAGCCCATGATGTGTCGTGCCTGGAGAATGTCATTTGCTACATAAAACTTGATTATAAGGATCCACTTGTAGGGCGAGTCATTTTATGCTTCACCTCACCTATGTTTAGTGTCTCCTTTGCATATGTCTAGTGAGACGGGTTAGTCTTGCTGAGCCTTATGCTCACATTTGCAGTTAATGAGTTTTTTGCAGGTTATACCATTGATGAAGGGTTTGATGATGAGGTTGCACCCCCTCCAGGGTGTACAGCCGAGTGGGAACCCTGCACGCCGCCATAATTGGGTGCTGCTAGTGCGAAGTATCCAAGCCATGGAAAACTTTGCTTTTGCATAGCTAGTGCTGAGAGCGTAGCTATGATATATATATTTTCTTTCCTTACGCTAGTATTGTAAAAACTTCCACTGTAAGATAAATAAAAGACTTCGTCTTGTACTTATTCAGGTTCTATTCATGTATAACTGTTGGGTGTCGCATCGCACGACACCACCCAATGAGATCCTTGGATGTCGCGATTCCGGTCCCCACATGATCCGACCAATCATTGCACAAATCAGAGCTAACCTTGGATCAATTGTCGATGTTGGTGTGTCAATGACGTGTTCCTGCATATCCTACATCACACATATCACTTGCTTCTTTGCTAGGACACGACCTATGAGCAGAACGCCACGACGACGGAAAGTAGAGCAACGACGTTGATGCATAGCAGATGTGGCCTAACTTCGAACGCGGGCATAGACTTGATGGTTGCCTAGAGGTGGACTTGGAACATGCTGTAGCAGTGTCGTGGGGTGGAGATACGACGGCGACGGCATGAACGGTCGGCGCCGCGGATGGAACGGGCGTGGATGGCGGTGCGGCCACGGCGCACGGCCGGAAGGCATTGCAGCGAGGAGCGCTGCGGCGTTGCCGGTCGTTGGTGACTGGTTGTGGTCATTGGACGGTGGCAAGGTCAAAGCCATGGCGCATGGTGAGCAGCAGAGAGAGTCGGCGGACACGGCGTTGACAAGAGAAATGCGGTCACCGCGGCTTGGCGTGGCGAGGTTCCAACGGCTATCGCCATGGCCGGCGCGGACGGCGCGGACAAACAGCAGGACAACGGTGCTCGACTCGTGCCGGCGAGCAGCAGGTCGGCGCACGGCGGGGTGCATGCAGGGCACGGGCGCGACACGACGGGACGCCGTGGCGCAGGAGGACGGTGCTGCAGGCGGGGTGCGACCGGAGGGAAGCGAGCGGCGCTCGTCGAGAGCAGAGGCGCATGGTGGCGCGTCGGAGCGAGCTGGGACGTGGGCCAGCGGCGGGCGGGCTTCGGGCGCTGGAAGGCGGCGAGCAGATGGCCGGCGTGGAAAGGTGCGGCGCGCAGCGGTGGCAAGGACGCAGCAGCGGCACTAGAGATGTGCGGCCGCGGGCGAGCAGCCGGGGAAAGGCGGTGTGCTGCGCAGGCACAGGCGCTGCAGGGGGCGTCGGCGAGCAGCACCGGCCAGGGCACGACGCTGGGCAGAGCGTGAGAGCAGGAGCGCCGCTACTGGCGCGGGCGCGCGCTGGAGGTGGGTCTAGGCGCGCACTGAAACTCGGACGGCGGTGCTGTGGCAATGGAATGAGCAGGGCGAGGCGCCGGATGGGTGCGGCGACGCGCAGCCGAGGTGTGCGCGGCGAGATGCAGGAGGAAGGCACAGGAACGGCTGTGGCATGGCGCGCAGCCTGCCGCAGCGACAAGCAGTCGGTCCTGGGCGCGACAACAGCGTGGCGAGCTGCTTGGAGCAAGGCCATGGCTGACGGGAGCAGAGAGCTGAGAGAGTGTGCATGGGCGAGCGGCGTGCTGTGGATAGGAAGGAGTCCGGCACGGTAGATAAGACCGGGAGAGGAAGAAGCGAAGTCGGTTTTGTGGTCATGAGGATAAACATGACATGTGGGACCCACTCTCTCCCCCCTTCTCTTTTCCAATTTCAAATAGGGCTAGCAAACATGCTTCAAAAATATTCAACTTTGGCCCAATGACTAAATAAAATGTGAAGAATTTTATAGTGCAATCAGATTTCAGAACTGAGGCAATTTGAATTTTGAACTCAGGTTTGATTTGAATTCAAGCGGCGATACTTGATTCAATGAAATAAATGGTAGATTAGGTTCAAAAATCCTGAAACTGTGAAGTTAACCTTTTGAACCATAAGGAACCTCAGGAAAAATTTGGAGTTGATTTGGACAAGGCTAAGTACAAAGTTTAAATTTGAAGTCGACTTTGATTAAACTCTTAGTACGTGTCCAATAAATGGAAAACGTGCTTCAAAAAATTTGAAACTTTATCGAGAGTCAATTTGGAATATTAGAAGGTCATGGAAAAATTTACAGCCGTAGATTTGAATTTTTTTGAATGTCCCATTTTAGGGTTGGAATAATTCCTTTTTCTTTCTCTCTATTTTGTTTTCTTTTCTACTTTAATTTTCCATTGAAAATGTGAATACTTGGAAATTAAGGATTTTACACCTTAAGTTCTAATATACATTAGCAAACCATGTTCTTATATGTAAAATTTTAACAGGTTCCCATTTTTAGTGAACATTGGTTAACTCATATGGTTCATGTGAGTTTGGATTTCCAAGTCCTCTTTCAAAATTTTAAGTTCGCATTTTTGTGTTTTTATTCTTCCGAAAAGCGGGCTTTTAGAGACGTTGGCATCCTTTTTGCACTGTCCAAGACATGGAGTTATTAGAAAACGTAAGCATTCTTAAGTTATAAGAAAATGTTGTTAACATTGATTAGTTATCGAGAAAACGTTACATGATCTCGAAACCAGGAGAGAAAATTAGATCCCCCATTTATTCCTTCCCGTCAAATATGTTCTATTTGCTTGCTCGTGGGTTGATGTCTATGTCTCCAATTTTGCTTGTCGAACATACCACACGACAAAGAGAACTTTTTTAGAATACATGTGTCGGAAAAGATGGTGAAAAGCATAAGTGTAGGAGAAACACTTACTTGAAATATTCATTCATTTCTTCCATATTAGCGTACATGTAGAAGAATGCAGCACACCTTTCTTTTTCACTAACATCGTACGAAGTGTAACTACCAACAGTAGTGCCTCTTGTTGCAAAAATGGAGAGATCACTACAAGGAGGTTGCTCATCCATATTGTACCGCATTACCGAAGTATTAACATTGTGTTCCTCTGCAAAGTAAACACTTGAGAAGTATCCCACTTCCTTAAGAGTAAAAGCTTCGGTGATGCAACCTTCAACCCTTGCCCTGTTACCAACCATTGGTTTCAGATATCTAAGTGATATTTCAATATGATACATCCACCTATATTGCACAGGACCGCCACTTTCGCTTCAAATGGAAGATGAATTAAGATATGTTGCATTGCATTGAAAAATCCTGGAGGAAATTTTTTTTTCCATCTTACACAAAAGAACCGGAACCTCCTTTTCCAATTTAGTCATCATCTCTGGCGTGATTTCTTTAGCACAGAGTTGCCTATAGAAGTGGCTAAGCTCAGCTAACACCTTCCACACTGCATCGTCAAAATAGCCTCGAAACATCACAGACATAAGTCTTTCCATGATTATGTGATAATCATGACTCTTCAACCCAATGAGCTTTCCCGTTTTCACATTCACAGCTCGTCTCAGACTAGCTGCATAATCATCTGGGAATTTCAACCTTTGCAACCATTCAAGAACTTTTTTTCTTTAGGTCGAAGACAGAAAAGAGCGCGTGATTTTACCACCATTTTCGGAGAGCTCAAGAGTTTGATGGTTATAAAGCTCGGCAAGATCCTTTCAAGCCTTTAAATTGTCTTTTGTTTTGACCGTCATGTCCATGCATGTGCTTACGATACATTCGGCCATGTTACGCTCTTGATGCATAACATCAATGTTGTGCCTTAGAATCAACGACTTCTCATACGGTAACTCCCAAAGTCCACATATATGAGTCCAATTGTGTTTGTCTCGTAACCTTCAAAATATCCAGGACGACCTTCATCTGGCACCAATTTGTCCAACATATCAGATATTTCTGACCCATTAAGACGTTTCGGTGGTCCTTTAGTGA
Organism: Tuctoria greenei; assembly: GCA_036927565.1. Lineage (NCBI taxonomy): Eukaryota > Viridiplantae > Streptophyta > Magnoliopsida > Poales > Poaceae > Tuctoria > Tuctoria greenei. Next base: position 38,384,003 of record JAYESD010000008.1, read on the forward strand.
CAACGGTGTTCTTTCTGAAGACATTCCTCTGTTGTCTAAACAAGTGATTTGGAGGCAGCCAACGTCTATGACAATCGAAGTAAGATATCTTGCCTCCATGGGTCAGTCAAAAGCAATCGGTATCTGAGGCACATATTGGACACATCAACCGGCCATGAGTGCTCCATCCAGAAAACATGTCGTATGCCGGAAAATCATGAACGGACCACAAATAAGCAGCTCGGAGGTTGAATTTCCGTTTCCTGTAACAGTCGTACGCTTCGACTCCTGTCAAAAACATTTCAACTCTTCGATCAACGGTTTCAACGTCACGTTGAGACGTGACCCAGGATGATCTGGCCCAGGTACAATGAGGCTAAGAAACATAAACTCATTCTTCATGCAAAAAGCTGGTGGAAGATTGTACGGAATGACAAAGATGGGCCAACAAGAGTATGGTGCGGCGTTTGTGCTGAACGGCATGAACCCATCTATCGCCAACCCGATGCGAAAATTTCTTGCTTCACAAGCGAATTCTGGGTCGAACCGGTCCAGCGCCTTCAATGCATCACCATCGGACGGGTGCGTCATGACTCCATTGTTATCACGGTCACCTTCTTTGTGCCTTCTCATGTGTCTGACCGTTTTTTTTTGGAAGGAACAACCGCTTCAACCTCGGTGTCACAGGTAAGTAACAAAGCTGCTTCACATGCGACTTCCGTCGTCACAGTATTACCATCGTTATTAACAACTTCGACAAACCTCGATTGAACACATTTCAAACATTTGTTCTCATTGGCATGCTCTCTCCAGAAAAGCATGCAGTTGTCCAGACACACATCAATCTTTTCGGGCTTCATACTGAGACCGGAAATAATTTTCTTCGAGTTGTACATATCCTTAGGCACTTTGTTGGGTTGTGGAAGGGCATCTTTGAACAAATCGATGAGGCATGTTGTAACAATTGTTAGAAAATAAGAACTTAGACTTAATTGCCATAAGTCTAGTCACAAAATTGAGGATTGACATTTTAGTTTGTCCATGCAGTGCCTCTTCTGAATCTTTGAGACATTTGAAGAACTCTTTAACCTCTGCTGGTTGAGCATCTTCTGTAAGCTCTGGTCGTATAGCTTCCAGCATCTCATCCATCATATCAACCTCTGTGGCATCATCATTGTCCGCTTCCACTTCTTGTACAACTTGAGAAGTTGTCTCGCCGTGGAAGTTCCACAACTCATAATGTGACACGTAACCGTTTTGACACAAGTGCAGCGTAAGTTCCACTTTGTCCAAAAACGTTCTGTTTCGACATTTCGTACATGGGCACCGTGCCTTATCGCTATTTGACAACAAAAAATCTCGTTCCACAAAAGTTTCTGTCTTGGCGTACCCCTCATCTGAGTGACCACCAGTTCTGCTCTTCCACATCCAACTGCGGCCTTCACCCATATTTGGCTCTGCAGTTTAACGCGAAAGAAATTATCGTTAATGTATTGTTATGTTATGTATTGTTATGTTATGTCACGGCCCTACAACCTATGCACATAGATCCTAAACCCACCCAAGAGTGACCGAGCGAAGCGTGCTCATGACGAGACGTATGATCCGGATTCGAACAAAATTTCGGCAACATAACCCCACTATTCTCCACTGCACGCCCAAAAATGGTGCAGCAGAGAACAACAGGGTTACGCCACCGAAATCTCGTCCAAATCTGGACCAGCGTCTCGTCACAAGCCACGCCCCATCAGTCACTCTGAGGCTGTCCAAAAAGGGACAATTCTGAACCTGCACATCTGACATGCAATGGCATGTGAGACGTGCCGATCCGAAACGGGTAATACATTGCTATGGGTTACGTTGCTCATTTTCATTTTATGTTCATTTAAGAGAGAGGAAAGAACTAGAGACAGAGTGAGAGGAAAGTTGGTCTTAGATGACAATTCCACATCCATTTCCACCGTCCACGCAATCGCGGGCCATTGATGTTCTTAAAGCGGTAAGGTGACTTAAGGCGACGGATCCCCCTGCTCCCACGGCGTCGGCTTTCCCTGCCACCACCGACTTCCCCGGTCGCCGCCGCCGCCTTACCCTAGAAAGCAAGGCGACAGGGACGCCTTACGATGCCGAAGCGCCTTACCGCTTTAGCGACGCTAAAGCGACGCCTTAATAACTATGTTCAAAGACAAAATATAATGCGTTTCTCAGTTCACCGCTGGCGCGAGCTTCTTTTGCGTGCTGCCCACCGCCTCGAGCTCCTCCGCCGGCGCGAGCTCCTCTCAGTGCGAACTCCTCCGCATGATGCATGACGCACCAAGCTGCGGCGCCGCCCCGATCTCCTCTGCTCACCCCTACACACGACCCACCTCCTCTCTCTCTCTCTCTTGGAGCTACCGGCGACGCTGTGGCACCCGACAGCCGGCCACCCCCGACGCTGCCCTCCTCAGGGTTCAATTAACCACTTAAGAATAAATAGATAAACCACTTGAGCATAATTAAACGCATAAGCAAATTAACAACTTAAATAAACCACTTAAGCACAATTAAACAATTTAAGCAATTTAAGCATCATTAAACATAATTAAATAAACCACCTAAGCATAATTAAGCAAATTAAGCAAAATTAAGCAAATTAAGCATAATAAAATAAACCACTTAAGCATATTTAAGCAAATTAACCACTTAACCATAATTAAATAAACAATTAAGCAATTTCAGCAAAATTTAAAAAATTTCAAATTCAAAATTGAATTTGATTTCAATTCAAATTGAAATTTGACTTTCAATTGGGGGGGGGGGGGGGGAGGGCTCGGGGAGCAGGGTGAGGGTGGGGGGGGGGAGGGGGGGAGGTGAGGGGGGGAGGAGGGGGGGAGGGATGGGGGAGGTGAGGGTGATGGTACCGAGGGGGGGAGGGGGGAGGTGAGGGGGGGGGGAGATGGGGCTGACATCCGCCGTGGACGCGGGAGGGACGAGGTGGCACCGCGGTGGTGAGGGGGGAGGGGGCGGCGCTAAGCCACAACGCGTGGCACCAAAGCTGAAGGTGGGGGTGGGGGGCTCGGCGAGGGGGAGGGGGGGCTGCCGGCCGGTGTGGAGGGGGAGGGAGGAGGCGGCGTCGTGGTGGTGAGGGGGGGCAGCGTGGAGGGGGGAGGGAGAAGGAAAATATTTTACCTGGCGCGGAGGGGCTCGGTCGGGGCGGCGGGCGACAGCAGCGGGCGGCGATGGCGGTCGGCGGCGTCGGGCGGCGCGGGTGGGAGCATCGGGCGGCGGCGTGGGGAAAGCGATCGAAAGTGGTGGGGAAAATGAACCAGGTGTGTGCGTGCGAGCGGCTCACGCGGTTAGGTAAAATTCACAACTTACGTCGATCGTGGTTATTTACGTCGGCCGACATCGAGCCCGACGTAAGTAAAGGTGAACTTTCGTCGGCCACTTAACTTACGTCGGCTACGGGCCACGGCTGATGTCAGTATCCATTTATTGTCGCCGGTCCTTTTACTTACGTCGGCCTTGGGCAGCAACCGACGTAATTTATTTAACTTACGTCGGTTACCAGGTGCCGACGTAATTTATGCATCTTACGTCAGCTGTCGCACGTAAGTTGCACTGGCCGATGTAATTGTTCGCGTTTCCTATAGTGCTTGGTGTAAGATCTATGTGTGCTGAATACATTGGCTTGTAGTGAATACACTTGGCTTTGATGATAAAAGTTCTAAATATCACCAAAACACCTTTTTATCAAGGTCCGACTCTAGCTCCGAGCTATAGCAAGGTCCGACCATAGGTTCGGCTTGTTTTAGGTAGCTCCGGTTACGTTCGATGCTAGGTCCGACTAGCTTTGGTCAGCTCCGGTGAGTTTTGTCTTTAGCTCCGACATGTCTTTGATAGCTCCGACGTGTTTTTGCTAAGCTCTGAGTTGATTTTTCTAGCTCCGGCTTTTGGGTTTACTAGTCCCGACTAGTTTTGGTTAGCTCCAGCGCTAGGTCCTGCTAGTTTTGTAAGCTCCGTCGGGAGCTTGGTTGTACTAGTTTTGGTAAGCTCCGACGCTAGGTTCTACTAGCTTTTGTTAGCTCCGGCTCAAGGTCCGGTTTGCTCTGGCAAGGTCCAGAACTTGACTGCAGTGCTTCTGCTTTTCATTTACAATGTTTCGTACTTGCTTTACATTGTTAGAAAGATTGCTTAGTATTCATTTGCTAAGTTTTTGGTGTGTTTTGGATGATATGGATGATATTGTGTTACTATGGTTTTGCAACATGCTTTTGTGAGGTTCTCACGTAAGGTGTTGTGTTCGGAACTAACTTGAGTCAAGTCGAGGACTTGGGCTCGTATGGATTGGTTGTTTATTCATGTGCAGGTGTTGCTTGAGTTCAAGTCATGGCTGGTGACGGGATCCATTGGACTAGGCTCAAGGAGGAGATGAGGTTCCAGCAACCAAGTTCGGAAGGAACTGTGGTTGAGGCTGATCAGGAGGTCGCGTAGGATGATTGAATCAAGGGCAGTGCATATGAAGGTTACTGGACGTCGAAGGAAGGTTTTCGCACGTATGCATGCGGTGCATGACGTGGCAACATGGTTCCAAAGATGGGATAAGGAAGGAAAGATCTGGTTGGAAGGATCGGATCGTACCGGTTGATGACTTCGGCTGCGGCGGAGTCGGTTATGGCTCAGTATGGAAAGTATCGAGTTGGTTATGTTAGGATTTCGTGTGTGTCATGAATTTGAGTTGTTTAGGAATGTGGGATACGTTCCTAAGGTGTTTGGAAGTCTTAATATTGCTTCTATCTGCGTATAGAAGAATCTTTAACAGATCGTTTTTCTGCCAAAAGGGTTTGGGGTTTAATTGTTTCCGCTGCATAAGATTTTTAAATCTACCATTCACCCCCCTCTGGTAGCTTTTCATGTGCTCTTCGATCCTACAATTGGTATCAGAGCCAGGTTGCTCTAATCTTTGAGATTTGCACGTGTTTTTGACTAATCATCATGGAGAAGTACTCCGCCAAACCTTGTGTGTTTGCTGGTATTGATTTCCAGGTTTGGAAGGCACGCATGGAGGCTTTCATCCAGGCACAAGGCTTTGCAATATGGGAGAAGGTATACAAGCCTTACAAAGTGCCATCAAACGATCAAGTTACAGCTACAAATCTGAGAGATGTCGACAACAACAACAACAAGGCTCGGAACTTGATCATACAAGGATTAACTCAAAGTGACTTCGACCGTGTTGCACACCTCCGATCTGCATACGATGTGTGGAAAGCACTTTGTGACTATCACGAAGGATCCAACACGATCAAAGAGGTAAGGCAAGACATGTTCAAAAAGGAATACATGCGCTTCGAGATGCAACCCGGTGAGTCTATTGATGACCTTTTTGCTCGCTTTAATAAAATTCTCAGCAACTTGCATAGTGTCAATGTTAATTTTTCAGATGCTGAAAATGCTAGGCATTTGATAAGTGCATTAGATATGTCAATTTGGGAGATGAAAGTCACATCTATTCGTGAATCTACTGTCATGAGTTCTCTTACATTAGATGTACTCTATTCTAAACTAAAAACTTATGAAATTGACATCCTGGCACGTAAGAACCCAAATAAGTCTATTGCATTTGTTTCACAACGTGATATGTCTAGCTCCGACCAATCATCATCTTGCAATACTCTTGCTTTGTTGTCCTCACTAACCCTGGAGCAGATCAAAGAATTTCCAGAAGAAGAGTTGGCACTCATCTCTACTAGACTCTCAAAAGCATTGCAAAATGTGAGAACTAGTAGGAGAGGAAGCTACGGACCTCAACGCTGTTTTGAATGTGGTAAAACAGGACACTTTCGTACAGACTGCCCTAACCTTTCAGGTTCAGCCACCCAGGAAGGAAAACAAAGCAAGGTCCGGACCTCCTCTAGAAATTCCAACAAGAAGAAGAAAGGTACCATAGGACGCAAGATGATCAACAATTTCATCACCACGCTTCAAGAGTTCAGTTCAAGTGACGTGGACATTGGAAGTGATGAAGATGAAGATGATTTGGCAAACTTGTGCTTTATGGCGGGCAAGTCAAGATCAAGTATGGAGGAGGCAGAACACAACAGCGACAATGAAGAGGTATGTCCTACTTGCGAAGAAATGTGTGATGCTATTTCTCGTGCCACTGTTATTGTTAAGAAAAAGGACAAAAAGCTTAGGGATAGTGCTGCTAAAATTGAATCACTAGAATCTGAAATCAACCGTTTAAGAACTTTGATTCCTAGTGATGATGCATGTTCCTCATGTGATTTAATATATGAACAATTGTCCTCATTAAGAAGTGCGCACACCTCCACACTTGATAATCTTGAGTTAGAAATTGAAAAGAACAAAGAGCTTGCTGCACTTAATGATAAAAATTTGAAAGATGCTAGATGTTCTACTATTGATTTGCATTGTTCTACTTGTGATGATCTTGAAAAGAAACTACATGATGCTATGAATGAAATTTCTATATTGAACAATGCTTTACGTTCTCATGAAGTTAAATTTTGTTCCAATTGCAAACTAAAAGGCAAACTTCATGTGAAAATTGCCTTGATCTGTCCAATAAACTTGATGACATGCATTGGACATTAGATCGGTTTTGTAATGGGAATAACAACCTAAACTTGCTGCTGAATTCTTCCAAGTCATGCAATGATAAAACTGGTTTAGGATTTGAATTCTCATGCTCATGCTAAGGTACATCCACCTAAAATTGTAAAGTCATTAGAAAGTGGTTTGATTCAAACAGTTCCTAAACAAAAAGGAGTGGTTTTCAAATCTGCAGGAGTGTTGCCTCATTCGGTTTCAAATAAAAATATTGCTTGCTCATCTAGACATGAACACAAAGTTAAATTTCATTGTACCTTCTGTGGTAGAGATGGTCACGTCATAGATTTTTGTTATAGACTAGCTAAACAACAGAAAAGGGAAAGAATGGTTGCTAGATCTCATAACTTTCATGCAAAATTTGCTGCACACATTGAACGAATGTACAACCTGCTGTTTTGAGTCAAAAACATTCAAAGTTTACCTCCGGACCTTCTGTTTTTGCCTCCGGAGCTACTGATTTTTGTGCTACACAAGTAACACCTTATAGGTCAGTAGTTAGGAATAAAAAATCTCAAACTTTGACTCATAAACCTGCTGTTTTGTCCCAGCTTTCGCATGTTTTTCCTGCTGCACGTCGCGTGACTCAGTACTGGATTCCTAAATGCCTTTTGACTAACCCCAGTATTGAGTCATCGATGTATTGTGCTTCTATGTAGGTTACACGTTTGAGGAAGGAGAACATTTGGATTGTGGATTCAGGTTGCTCACGCCACATGACCGGTAACAAAGATTGGTTCTCCTCCCTCTCTTTTGTGTCATGTGTAGAGAATGTTACTTTTGCCGATAATTCTTCAACTCATATAATTGCTAAGGGTTCGGTTAGAGTAAATGATCACTACACTTTGAAGGATGTGGCACTTGTCAAAAATTTGAAATACAACTAGCTTTCTGTTTCACAATTGCTAGATGAAAATCTGGAAATTATTTTCAATAAAAACTACTGCAAAGTTGTAAGTTCAAATAGTGAGCTTATTTTTAACATGTCTCGGTTTGGAAGAGTTTTTAAAGCTGATTTTGATATGTCTTCCTCTAAGCATAGGTGTCTAGTTGCTAATGATTCAAAGGACTTATATTTTTGACATCGTAGACTTGGTCACGTAGGCTTTGATCACCTAACGTGTGTTAGTGCTCTTGATCGCATACGTGGGATGCCTAAGCTTAAAGGGGACAAATAAATTGTGTGCTCTTCTTGTAGACATGCTAAGATGGTTGCAGGTTCACATACTCCTCTCACAATGATCATGACAACTGAACCGTGTCAACTTTTGCACCTTGACACCGTAGGACCTTCACGTGTTCAATCCTTCAAAGGTAAATGGTATGTTCTTGTTATTGTTGATGATTATTCTAGATACTCTTGGGTTTACTTTATGGCGTCTAAGAATGAAGTTTTTAGTCACTTTAGGACTTTATTTCTTAGATTATCAATCGATCACCCAGGATCTTTAAAGGCAATTAGAAGTGATAACGGAACTGAATTTAAAAATCAACCTTTTGATCACTTTTGTGCTGAAAATGGATAAATCATCAATTTTCTTCCCCATATGTACCTCAACAAAACAGTGTTGTAGAAAGAAAGAACAGAACCTTAGTTGAGATGGCTAGGACTATGCTTGATGAATATCAAACTCCTAGGAAATTTTGGGCTGGTGCGTTAGCAACCGCTTGTTATTCCTCAAATCGTGTTTTCTTGCGTGCTAAGCTAGGTAAAACACCATATGAGCTTCGGTTTGGACATAGGCCTAGTGTTACACACTTTCGGGTCTTTGGTTGCAAATGCTTTGTTAAGAAACATGGTAATCTTGATAAATTTGAACCTCGATCCATTGATGGCATGTTTCTTGGTTATCCATCTCATACTAGAGTCTACCGTGTGCTTTTACTTGACACTAACAAAATTGTGGAGACTTGTGAAGTGTCTTTTGATGAAGCTAGCCCAGGTACTAGCTCTAGTGTTGCAGGACCAGATCCGTATCCTCAGGGGGAGTGTATTTTCGAAGATGAAGAAGAGCCGGTGATACTGCCTAGTAGTTCCGAAGTTGACACGTGTCCAGCTCCGGACATTGAACAAGCTCCGGCTATCACCTATGCTGGTCCTGATTGTCCACAAGTCACAAGCTCATCAATCTATGATGAACCTAATGAAGAAGAAGCTTGTGAGACATCTGTTCCCCTACGGTTTTACAAAGATCATCCCCCACAACAGATGATTGGAAGCTTGCACAAACGAGTCACACGATCCAGGTTTTGCGATCCAAATTCTCATGCTCATTCTGCTTTTGTTGCTTCTTTTGAACCCAAAGATATATCACACGCACTCACTAATGAATCTTGGATTATTGCCATGCAAGAAGAGTTAGAAAATTTTGAAAGAAATAATGTTTGGAAACTTGTACCTTCACCTCAAGGTCACACTTTAATTGGGACTAAATGGGTATTTAAAAATAAACAAAGTGAGGATGGGGTTGTGCTTAGGAATAAGGCTAGGTTGGTTGCTCAAGGTTTCACTCAAATTGAAGGTCTAGATTTTGATGAAATTTTGCTCCTGTCGCTAGATTAGAAGCCATAAGAATTTTGTTAGCTTTTGCAACATCTAAAGGTTTTAAGCTATATCAAATGGATGTTAAAAGTTCTTTTATTAATGGCTACATAGATGAGGAGGTTTATGTCAAACAACCATCAGGTTTTGAAAATCTAGATTTTCCTAATCATGTTTACAAACTGTTCAAAGCCTTATACGGTCTCAAACAAGCCCCTAGAGCATGGTATGATAGGTTAAAAACATTCTTACTTGAAAAGGGGTTTACCATGGGAAAGGTTGATAAAACTCTTTTTGTGCTTAAGCATGGCAATGACTCATTATTCGTTCAAGTGTATGTGGATGATATTATCTTTGGTTGTGCTTCTCATGATCTTGTGTCCAAGTTTTCAGCAATGATGAGTTCCGAATTTGAAATGAGTATGATGGGTGAACTCACTTACTTTTTGGGGCTGCAAATCAAGCAAACCAAGGAGGGTACCTTTGTGCATCAAACGAAGTATACCAAAGACCTCCTAAGGCGCTTCAACATGGACAAAAGCAAACCTCTTCGGACACCAATGGGAACAGCAACAACACTTGAACTTGATGAAGATGGTGAACCCGTGGATCAAAAAGAATATAGAAGCATGATCGGATCACTTTTGTACCTCACGACATCAAGACCGGACATACAATTCAGCGTATGTCTTTGTGCACGGTTTCAAGCCTCCCCACGTGTTTCACATCGTCAAGCCGTCAAAAGGATTCTCAGGTACTTACATGGAACTCAAGAATTTAGAATTTTTCTTCCTTCTTCCTCAACCGTTACTTTGAAAGCTTTTTCGGATGCTGATTTTGGGGGTTGTAGGATTGATAGGAAAAGTACTTTCGGTGCTTGTCATTTTCTTGGTAATTCTCTTGTTGCTTGGTCCTCTAGAAAGCAAAATTCAGTTGCTCAATCCACAACCGAATCTGAATATGTAGCTGCTGCTAGTGCTTGCTCACAAATTCTTTGGATTGTTCAAACACTTAAGGACTATGGGGTTGATCTAGATAGTGTTCCACTGTTCTGTGATAACATTAGTGCCATTTGCATTGCTAAAAACCCCGTGCAACATTCTAGAACTAAGCATATTGACATTAGGTATCACTTTCTCCGAGATAATGTTGAAAAAGGAAACATTGTGCTTCACCATGTAGATACCGAACAACAATTGGCTGACATTTTTACAAAACCTTTGGATTTCACTCGTTTTTGTTACATTCGTAGTGAAATAGGGGTTATGCATCCTCATGGCTTAAATTGAGGGGGAGTTTTTGAAACTTGGGAAGTCTATGTGTGAATCTGAAATTAAAATAATATGAGCATATTATTTCATACATATATGACTTTGTGATTCCTTTTACATGCTGAAAGTTCTTACTACATTACTCGTGTTATACATTTTGTAGTTTTTGCCATGTCTAGTAATTGGAATAATTACTTACACTAAATCTGGTCATGGTCGAACTTTCTTGCTGTTTTGAACTTGTTGCATGCTCACAAATGCTTTTAATCATAAAGAATTACTCAAGTAATCAACTCACATGTTGAGTTTTTATGAACAAATATAAATTGAGAAAATATCAAGAGAATATGCATGCATCCCACTTCTTCTTTTGAGATGGCTTGTCATTGCACTTAGATATGAACTTGGAAGAAGTTGTGTATGACTAAAACCATGTACTTAAGCTTCTGATTGTCAAATGATATAGGCTTGGCTTGGTTGGTTAGAATAAGGCAGATGCGCATATAATCTCTTGCAATATCATATAATTTGTGTTTTGAAAAATAATAAAATGCAGCAACTAGTGTCATGCTTTCAAGTTATGAAATAGTTAAGTTTGTGAGATCATGACTTGCTTAAATTGAAAATTACATATGATCTCTAGCATGGCTTACACTACTTTATGTATTTCATTGATGTGATAATATAAGGTACTTGATAGTATGACTTGGATGAGCTTTGTTTATATGTATATGTTATAATATGCTCATAACGACTAAAGAAGGAGAGATAATTTGTTTATATGCTCATGACTTGCTGAATACATTGTCAAAGAGGGAGAGATAAGCATGAAGAGAAAGAGAATATGTGCATAAGGAGAGATAATAAAGGGGGAGATATTTTCTTCTCATTTTACTTTTTATTTACAAAAGGGGAGAAATTGCCTTCAAAACTTTTATGTGAATAAGCCAATGTTCGGATTTTAAATGGTGTTGCCAATGCATTCATCAAGGGGGAGATTATAAGATCTATGTGTGCTGAATACATTGGCTTGTAGTGAATACACTTGGCTTTGATGATAAAAGTTCTAAATATCACCAAAACACCTTTTTATCATGGTCCGACTCTAGCTCCGAGCTATAGCAAGGTCCGACCATAGGTCCGGCTTGTTTTAGGTAGCTCCGGTTACGTTCGATGCTAGGTCCGACTAGCTTTGGTCAGCTCCGGTGAGTTTTGTCTTTAGCTCCGACATGTCTTTGATAGCTCCGACGTGTTTTTGCTAAGCTCCAAGTTGATTTTTCTAGCTCCGGCTTTTGGGTTTACTAGTTCCGACTAGTTCTGGTTAGCTCCGGCACTAGGTCCTGCTAGTTCTGTAAGCTCCGGCGGGAGCTTGGTTGTACTAGTTTTGGTAAGCTCCGGCGCTAGGTTCTACTAGCTTTTGTTAGCTCCGGCTGAAGGTCCGGTTTGCTCTGGCAAGGTCCGGAACTTGACCGCAGTGCTTCTACTTTTCATTTGCAATGTTTCGTACTTGCTTTACATTGTTGGAAAGATTGCTTAGTATTCATTTGCTAAGTTTTTGGTGCGTTTTGGATGATATGGATGATATTGTGTTACTGTGGTTTTGCAACATGCTTATGTGAGGTTCTCACGTAAGGTGTTGTGTTCGGAACCAAATGTCAAAGCATTTAGCATCTGTCCCTCCGCCATGGCCACAGGAGGATGGGTCACGGCACAGGCTATTGTGGAACACTGCTTGATATTATTCCAGAGTCAAGTCGAGGACTTGGGCTCGTATGGATTGGTTGTTTATTCATGTGCAGGTGTTGCTTGAGTTCAAGTCGTGGCTGGTGACGGGATCCATTGGACTAGTCTCAGGGAGGAGATGAGGTTCCAGCAACTAAGTTCGGAAGGAACTGTGGTTGAGCTGATCAGGAGGTCGCGCAGGATGATTGAATCAAGGGCGGTGCATATGAAGGTTACTGGACGTCGAAGGAAGGTGTTCGCACGTATGCATGCAGTGAATGACATGGCAACATGGTTCCGAAGATGGGATAAGGAAGGAAAGATCTGGTTGGAAGGATCAGATCGTACCGGTTGATGACTTCGGCTGCGGCGGAGTCGGTTATGGCTCGGTATGGAAAGTATCGAGTTGGTTATGTTAGGATTTCGTGTGTGTCACGAATTTGAGTTGTTTAGGAATGTGGGATACGTTCCTAAGATGTTTGGAAGTCTTAAGATTGCTTCTATCTGCGTATAGAAGAATCTTGAGCAGTTATGGAAAGTTACGATTCGTGATCTGAGTAGGATTGGAGTCCTAGTTGATATTGGGTTGGCCTAAGGACTGGTTATATAAGCAAGGGAGCCCAGATCTCGTGGTAGACGACTTTGGGGCTGTTCCTCTTGTGTTATATTGAATAAAATTCGTAGTTTGAAGGAACTTTTGTGCCTTGTTCGTCCGACTTGTTCCAGACAAGTTTTCCTCGTCGAGTTTCTGGACAGCACTACCTTTCGTCGGTGGTTTTATCATAACTCGAGTTTTACAGATCCAATTGACGTGATTCTTTTTGGGTTGTCTTCAAAACTTGATTTTCTATTTTCTGTCAAAATTTCACGGTCATTGGATTTGTGTTTTATGATCTACACGAGTTTCTTTGCAGCATTCCAGAACTGTTTTTTCTCGGGTAGAGCAGATTGACCTTTGTTTGATCTTTCGATCTTGAGTTTTTCTCGACGGATTTGAGTGCTTATTTTTGTGTTGTCTTCGTGACTTGATTCTCTCTGATATCCATCACTTTTTTCATGGTGAAACATATTTAGATTAGTCTCACACACGATTTCTTTAATAGATCGTTTTTCTGCCAAAAGGGTTTGGGGTTTAATTGTTTCCGCTGCATAAGATTTTTAAATCTACCATTCACCCCCCCTGGTAGCTTTTCACGTGCTCTTCGATCCTACACTTGGATCCAAAGTGTATCCTCAAATGATTAAGCTTTCTTGCGTTGTATTGCGTGGGAAATGAGTTTTCTAGGCTCTTGGAGGGTGTGACGGCGCAGGATGTCGAGAGTGGTGGAAGTTGGGCCGTGCACACCTATTTATATGGGGTTCCCAAAAGTTACCGTTAGGGTCTAGAAAGATCAGACTAGTACGTGGTGAACACCGGACTAGTCCGGTGTGCTGCGTGTAGGAAACCCTAGGTGTCCCGAAATATCGGACTTGTCTAAAGTGAAAGCGGACTAGTCCGATTTGGTTCTAGAAATCTTCGTACTGGTCCGATGAATACCGGACTTGTTCGGATAGGTGAATCCCTTAGTGCATTTGGGGAACAAGTCCGCACTTGGAGGACTTGTCTAATTTAGGTCAGAGGGATTTCAGACTAGTCCTTCCTAACATCGGACTTGTCCGTTTGATATCAGAAAGATATCAGACTAGTGTGTGGTGTTATCGGACTTGTCCGATTTTGTGCAACTTGTGAAGTGTTTGGGGGACTAGTCCGCACTAGGGAGGACTAGTCTGATTCTAGTCAGAGAGATATTGGACTAGTCCATGGTGATATCAGACTAGTCCGATCAGTGAAAATTGGATTGTATGGACAAGTCCGCATTTGTGAGGACTTGTCCGCTCTGGTACAGAAACATTTCAGACTAGTCTGGGGTCAGTTGGACTAGTCCGGTCCTGTATAACTTTGTGCAATGTGTGAAATTATTTGTGCTTGATCTCTTGGGGTGTGTTTCCTTAACACACTCCATACACAATGATCTACTACACTTGGTTCTTGAGCTCTTTTCAACATTGCTCCTCATTCTCCTTTCTTTTTGGCGTTTTGTTCATTCTTTCATTAGAACCTGTGCTCATCTCAATAATGTGGTCAGGATCTCATTTGCTTGTCATAAATCAACCAAAACCCATAAGGGATTCCTAGATGCACTTTCAGTCTCCCCCTTTTTGGTGATTGATGACAACCAACTGAGATTTCACAAAATATGATAACAAGTTGAGATTTTCATAAAGTGTGCACATATGAGTTTGAAACACATTAAGCAATGAAAACATAAGTCATATGTGCACTCTTTATGGTGGGATGCAAAACTAAGTATGTATAAATGATAATCATGATGAGAATGACATAATTGACATCAGTATATCAACAACAAGCAGATATGTCATTTTTAGAGCAAAATCACAGATTTCATAAATATCTTCATAAGCAGTTCATAACTTTGCACCACAAGACCAAAAGTACCAAAAGAGCATGATATAAGTCTTACAACCCACAAAGAGACAAAATATACAAAAGATAGCTCTCCTCGCAGCCTACAGCTAAAGCCTAAGACTCCCTCATCGCATATCGGCTTTCCTTCTCTTGTTTAGCTTATGAGTGTTCACTTCCGCCTTCTTGCAAGACTGGAAGATGGCTGCCAAGTACTTTAAGATGCCACTTGGTGACCCCTTTTGAGGAGGGGCCCTAGTGGCGGGAGCAGCCCTAGCATCTTCACTAGCTCTCACTTGAGCCTCTGCACTAGAAGAAGGAGAAGGAGCAGCTTGAACACTTGCTTGTTGAGGCATCTGGGGCCTCAAGGGGGTGTGATCCACATTCTTGACGAACTCGATACCTGTGACCTTCTCAATCATAAACATCAGGTAGGGGGCATAGACACAGGATCTGTTCGGCGTGCAAGAGATGTTGACAATGTCGTTACAGATGTAGTCAAAGACATCAAACTTTCTGTCTTGCTTATGAACTTCATCAAGGTCCTGAGATATCCCTAAACACTTCTAGCATCCTCATCCTTCGGTGCAATGGTCTTCATGAGGACCCGGTTGAGCACTATGAAGAAAGGCTTCATGTTCTTGGTGGAAGGTGGGTTGAAAGTAGAGTGGGGTTCATAAAGAAACTTCATCTTTTCCTTCTCAAGGACACCAATATTGTGAATGATCAAGTTTTCATTGCTAGAGCTATCAAGATGTAGCAATCTTGCAAATTCATCATAGGTAATGGTGTACTTGGATCCATGAATCATCCAAGTCACCCGCTCTTCCTCATCACTTGCAAAATGGCATGTAGCATAGAACTGAGCGATGACCTCGTCGTTCCAATTGTTCTGGAAGGCAAACAAATCCTTCAATCCATGCCTCTCAACTGCCTCGACCACCTCAACAAAAGGTGAGCAACCCTTCCGCTCAAAGTGCGCCCAATATATCCATTGGCTACGCACAACTGGGGTCTTTATCGGGAGATAGACAGACTTGTAAAAGTATGCATGAAAATTACTCCAGAACCTCCCATCAGCAGCCTGCTTGGGTCAGCTGTAACAATCCACATTTCTAAACTTTGCAGCCGTGTCGCTGCCCTTGCCATTGAACTTCTCCTCAGTGGGATCCCGGGCCCCTTACCTTGGAGCTGACATCTTGAGGGGGCCAATCGGGCCCGTGGCAATCCCCTTTCCTTTGCCCTTAGCTTGGCGAGAGGTTGTCGAGCTAGGGCCTGCTGCAGCTTTTCCTTAACTTTAGATGCAGGTTTCTTCGTGAGAACCTTGCATCTAATCTTCGAAGGGGAGGGTGCCGGCTCAGACGGGCGCTCTTGGCACTTCTTTCCTTGGCCCGTCGGGGACCGAAGAAAGGCTTCTTGGTCCATCTCAACCTCGAAATTTTGTCGTTGGAGCTCGACATTGTCCTGAGAATGGATTACACAAGGTATTGATGAGAATAGATGACAAGGAATGGCATTGAGGAATGAGTAATTAGGGTTGAGTTTAGAAAAAAAACGGACTAGTTCAGGTGACCGGACTTGTCTGTGCATGGACTGGACTAGTCCGGTATTCAACCTCAAAAACCCTAAATATGAGACAAATGGTGATTCATAATGCACAAATAGCTTAGCATCAATGTAATACATCAAGGAAGCATGTATTAGGTGAAGGGAACTAGGCTATTTGATCAACAACGAAGGAAATCACGAATTCTAGGGTTTGGGATGAGATTTTACCGAAAGTCCTTGATTCTTGGAGATGTAGGGGTTGAAGGAGCGGACAAGTCCGTGGTCTTCAATCCCTACGCGAAGGAGATAGATTTCTACCCAAACTTGAGGAGTTTTGATGGAGGAATCGCCAAATCGCCTTGGGGAGCTCGTGCGAAGAGAGAGAAAGCTTGAGGCAAGTGTGAGGGTGAAGAAGATTAGGGTTTTGGCGGCGGCTAGGGTTATGGAGATGAAAAATCAGACTTGTCCGAAAATAATCGGACTAGTCCGAACTTTTCTAGAGCCTATATCGGACTAGTCCGTGGTCGGCCGGACTAGTCCGTACTAACAGTCACTCTACGAACTAGTCTGCATGGGCGGACTAGTCCGGGTAACCACGGACTAGTCCGTGGTCACCAGGGAAGAAATGCTTAGCCCATTCGTATATATTCGAAGGTACTTATTAAGAAAATAGGGAGGCAAAGCAAATCAATTAATCTTGATGAATATGATCAGTAAACATTCAACAATCAAGCAATGATCATAATTCACCAAGATCAAGTAGTTGACATAGTTTTTGGAGAAAATTGAGGAAGATGATTTTCGCAACTCAAACAATATATTTTAAAGAGTTCATACAGGTATGCAAGTTTTCAAGCCACATTCCGAGCATCAAGGATATTGAGTTCATTTTGGAGCTCGCAAAAGCATTTTTCATCTAGTGGTTTGGTAAATATATCGGCTAGTTGCTTTTCGGTTTTGACATGGGAAATGGCTATGTCTCCTTTCATTGAATGGTCTCTCAAAAAGTGATGCCGGATGTCGATGTGTTTGGTCCTAGAGTGCTCAAAGGGACTATAGGCAATCTTAATAGCACTCTCATTATCACGAAGGAGTGGAACATGGTCCATGTTGTAACTGTAATCCCTAAGAATTGTTGCCTCCAAAGGAGTTGTGCACAACAACTCCCGACTGCAACATACCCCGCTTCGGTCGTGGATAAGGCAATGGAATTTTGTTTCTTGGAGGACCAAGAAACAAGGGATCTACCTAGGAATTAGCATGTACCGAAGGTACTTCTTCTATCTACTTTGCATCCAGCATAATCTGCATTGGAGGAACCAATGAGATTGAATTTGGAACCTTTGGGATACCAAAGGCCTAGGTTGGGTGTATGAACTAGATACCACAAGATTCTCTTTACGGGTGTCAAATGACACTCTTTTGGGTTGGCTTGAAACCTTGCACACAAACATACACTTAACATAATATATGGTCTAGATGCACATAAGTAGAGTAGAGATCCAATCATGGAGTGATATACCTTTTGATCGACGTTTGGTCCATCTTCATTGAGATCTAAGTGGCCATTCATTGCCATGGGAGTCTATATAGGCTTCGCCTTGTCCATTCCAAACTTTTTGAGTATGTCTTGAGTGTACTTAGTTTGGCTTATGAACGTCCCTTCCTTTTGTTGCCTTACTTGGAATCCCAAGAAGTACTTTAGCTCTCCCATCATAGACGTCTCAAACCTATCTGTCATAATCTTACTAAATTCATCACAAAAAGATTTGTTAGTTGAACCAAAGATAATATCATCAACATGCTAAAATAATTAAGGAGCCAGCCTCACAATGTCTTGTGCGGCTACCATCGGGTGTTGAAAAACTCATAGATTCCCGATGCTTACAAATAAAGAGGTCATTGTCAAAGTGTTTCGTGAATAATGTATAATCTTCTTTTACAATCTTGAACCCATTTTCAACAAAAAAAATCTCTAAGGCACTCATACCAAGCTCTAGGAGCTTGTTTGAGGCTATAGAGAGCCTTACGCAGTTTAAAGACGTGGTCGGGGAACTCTTTGTCTTCAAATCCAGGCGGTTGCTTCACACACACATCCTCCTTGGTTGGACCGTTGAGGAAGGCGCTTTTCACATCCATTTGGTAGAGCTTGAAATCATGGTGAGTAGCATATGCAAGTAATATTCTAATTGATTCAAGTCTAGCTACGGGGGCAACGGCTTTATCGAAATCCAAACCTTCAACTTGTGAATACCATTTGGCCACAAGTCGTTCCTTGTTCCTTGTCACCACCCCGTGTTCGTCTTGTTTGTTGCGGAAGAATCATTTGGTGCCGACGACGTTGAACTTGGGTCTTTCGACTAGTTCCCACACCTCGTTCCGTTTGAAGTTGTTGAGTTCTTCTTGCATGGCCACTACCCAATCCGGATCCTTCAATGCATCCTCAACCCTGCGCAGTTCCAAAAAGGATACAAACGAATAATGCTCACAAAAATTAGGTATGCGAGATCTAGTAGTTACTCCCTTTTGGATGTCACTGATGATGTTGTCGATTGGGTGATCCTATAGACGCATTGGTGTACTCTTGGGTGTGGCACTTGCGGTCTTGAATCTTCATGGTCATCTTCTTCTCCACCTAGATGGATGCCCTCATTGACTTGTTGATCATTTTCGTCTTCTTTAGGTTGATCTTGTATGGAAGCTCCCCCTTGATCATTGGCCTCCTCTTGTGGTTCATCTTCCTCATGCATATGTAGAGGTGGTTCTTGTGGTCGAACTTCGCCCAATGCCATTCTTCTTAGTGCTTGGCAAGGAGCTTCTTCTCTTTCTAGCACACATGGATCAACTTGCTCCTTTTGGGAGCCATTAGTTTCATCGAACACTACGTCACGTGCTACTTCAACAATTTTGGAGGTCTTGTTGAATACACGATAGGCGTAAGAGTTCGAATCATAACCAAGCAAGAAACCTTCATCGAACTTCGAAGCGAACTTTGAAGTCCTAGGCTTCTTGTTCAAACTATAGCATTTAGAACCGAAAACTCGAAAATATGAAATATTAGGCTTGTTACCGGTGAGTAGCTCATATGATGTCTTCTTGAGTAGTCGATGAAGGTAGAGTCGGTTTATGGTGTGGCAGGCGGTGTTAACCGTTTCTGCCCAAAACCGATCGAAGGTCTTGTATTCATCGAGTATTGTTCTCTCCATCTCTATGAGGGTTCGGTCCTTTCTTTCGGCAACTCCATTTTGTTGAGGGGAGTAAGGTGCTGAAAACTCATGCTTTATCCCTTCTTCATCTAGGTACTCCTCAACTTGAGTGTTCTTGAACTCCATGCCATTGTCGCTTCGTATGTTCTTGATCTTCAAAGAGAACTTATTTTGGGCTCGCTTGAAGAACTTCTTGAGTGTTCCTTGTGTTTCTGTCTTATCATGTAAAAAGAAAACCCAAGTGAAGCGCGAAAAATCATCAACAATCACTAAACCATATTTGTTACTGCTGATGCTTATGTAAGCAATTGGATCGAAAAGATCCATGTGAAGTAGATCGAGCGGTCTTGTTGTAGTCATGACGTTCTTCGTAGGGGGAGGTGCTCCGACTTGCTTCCCAGCTTGGCACGTGCTACAAGGCCTGTCTTTCTCAAAAACAACATCCTTCAAACCTCGGATGTGATCGCCCTTGAGGAGTTTTTGAAGATTCCTCATACCAACATGCGCTAGCCGTCTATGCCACAGCCAACCCATGTTGGTATTTGCAATCAAGCATGTGTCAAGTTCGGCTTTATCTTTGTTGAAGTCAACAAGGTAAAGCTTTCCCTTTAACATACCCTTGAATGCAATGGAACCATCACCCCTTCTAGAGACGGTCACACCCTCATTAGTAACAAGCAATTATAATCTTTGTCACATAATTGAGATATGGACAGCAGGTTATAATCTATGGAATCAACATGTAACACATGAGAAAGAGTATGTTGAGATGATATGGCAATTTTACGCGTACCGACCACCTTTCCATGACTATTGTCTCCAAAATAGATGCCTTCACTTGGATCTTTTTTTCTTCATACTCAACGAACATCCTTCTTTCTCCAGTCATATGGTTGGTGCAACGACTATCTAGCACCCATTTAGATCCACTGGAGGAATAGGCCTGCAAAAACAAATAAAGCCTTGGGTTTAGGTACCCAAGCTTGTTTGGGTCCTCGGAGATTAGTTACAAGAGATTTGGGCACCCACACATGAGATTTGGTGTTCCCATGGCGTGGCCCAACATAATGAGCATAAATTTTACCAAAATTATTTCTCATTAAAACATAAGATGCATCAAAGGTTCTAAATAGCAACTGTTGTTGTTTATAAACAGTACTAGTCAGGGTCACTGGACTTGTCTAGACTTGTCCGTGCCGATGCCAGACTAGTCCGGTGTTCTTGTGTGTTGATTTTGTTGGACTTCCTAGCTTGAGAGTAATTTTCCTTCACAAAGACAATGCTCTCCTTGTTATTCTTATGGCTTCTAGCATTTTGCTTTCCACCATAGGAATACCCAATGCCATATTTGACATTAGGAGGTATTGTGGCCAAGTATGCACTACTTGCATATTTGACCTTCTCCTTGTCAAATATGCCACTTTGGGCAGGATGCTTATCCTTGGTAGAGGTTAACCTGTCTTTCAATCTAGTTTCAACTTTAACACATGCACAAGTAGAAGCAATTTCAGTTTTAAGGGGTTGAGAAGGCGAGCTTGAAGAGGATGAAGGGTCACTTTGCTTGAGTGAATCAACTTGTACCTCAAGGATCTTGTTAACCTTGACTAGGTTAGCAAGTTCATCCTTGATTGTGGCATTTGAGTCGCTTAACTCCAAGCAAGCTTTCTTGCTTGAAGCCAACTCAATCTCTAGTAACTTGCTTCGCTCCTTTTCAAGTTCAAGAAGCTTGTCAAGTTCAACATATTCCTCCTTTTGGGAGATAATCATATCTTCTTGACAGTTTATCAACTTCTCCTTCTCAACAAGCTGATCAAGTAGAAATTTCATTTTTGCAGCTGTTTTCTTATCTAAGACAATGAGCATATCTTCATTATCACTAGCAATTTCACTATCACTAGAATAGGAATGCAAGGAAGAGGGTTTGGTTGTTACCTTTCGTTTACCTTCCTTTGCCATGAGGCAAGTGTCGTTCCCCTTCCATGCACCGAGAGTGGGGAAGAGAGTGGACTTCTTGGATGTCTTCTCGATGACTATGCTAGCCATATCCTCTTCTTCTTCAGATGAGGACTCATCATTTGAGTCCCACTTTTTCCCTAGATGCGCTTGTTTAACTTGCTTCTTCTTCTTGAAGAATTTCTTGGGTTGAGGCTTTGTTTCCTTGGTCTTCTTCTTGTTTTCTTCATATGGGCAATCAACTATAAAGTGGTCATACTCACCACAGTTATAGCATGCCCGCCTCAACTTTGGTCTTGATTTTTCCTTGTACTTCCCTTCACTTGATTTAGTCCCTTGTCTTTTCTTCATCATCCTTTTGAATTTCTTCATGAATAGTATCGTGTCATCTTCATCCAAGTCGCTGCTCTCATCATCACCATCTTCTTCCTGTTGAGCTTCTTGAGCTTCTCTAGAAAAGGGCTTGCAAGTGGACTTCAATGCGACCCCTTTCTTCTTTGCCGAGGTGAGGTCGGCAATCTCCTTGACATGCTTCGCTTGCTTTTCCATCATCTCGAAATTGATGATCTTCCCAAGCAACTCATCCGGGGTCATTTTCTTGTACCGGGGCTTTCTCTAATCATTAAGCACAAGGTGACATTGCGAGACATGAAAGCTCTAAAAATGAGCTTCACCACCTCGTGGTCGTTCCACTTCTTGCTTCCATATGCTCGAACCTTGTTGATGAGCGTCTTTAGCCGGTTGTACATGTCTTGTGGTGACTCATCTTCTTAGATGGCGAATCTTCCCAATTCGCCTTCGATCATTTTGATCTTCGCCTCTCGCACATGATGATTGCCTTCATGTGCAGTTTGCAAAGTGTCCCAGATTTCCTTTGCAATCTCGAGTCCGTCCACTTTGGTGAACTCGTCCCGACTGAGCGAAGAAGTAATTACTGTTGCGGCTTGAACATTCTGATGAATTGCTTGCTCTTGGCTTGGTGTAAGCTCTTCATCGTCGTACGGGGTATCTATTCATGTACATACAATATGCCACAAACTTGGATTGAGAGAAATCAAGTGCATTTTCATGTTCTGCCTCCACATTGAGTAGTCATTGCTATCAAAGTGTGGGGCTTTTCCAAGTGGAATAGATAGGTAGTGATTATTGCTATAATTAAAATGATCGTAGTTGAAAGGATATCGGGAGTAGTCGGTGTGACTACTCCCCTTCTTCTTCTTCTCGTCTTCGATCTTTACTTTTCCCTTGGAGAGGGTTTTCTTCCTTAGGAGCGCTTTGAGTTCCAGCGTCTCCTCATCGTCATCCTCGAAGTTTTGAATGGCCTCGAGGAGCCTCTCCAATTTTTGGTTCTTTTATTCTTCAACCTTCTCTTGGTTGATGCTCTTGTGTACGTCCTTCATGTCCGACATGTTCTCTTCAAGCGATTAGTCTCCTTTTGAAGATTCCTACTCTGATACCAACTGAATGTGGCCTAGAGGGGGGTGAATAGGCCTTTTTGATTTTTAGTTGGAACCTGCAACACTTAACAAACTGATCAAATCACGAGATATTGGACTAGTCCGGTAGAGTGCGGACTAGTCCGATGCGTGCGGACTAGATTGATCAAGTTTGATCGATTATCTCGATCCTAGACTGTATGCAGCGGAAATGTAGTTTTAATTGGAGTGTCACACTACTATGAACTAGGATGTAGCACAAGTTAATCTTATATTCAATGTTTCAACATAATTTAAACAAGATTGATTGAAACCCTAGATGGATTTTAAGAGTAAGAACAATATGCGCAAAGTAAGATCACAAGCTCTTTATCCCTTGGTTTGGTTCCCACAGAGTCAACCTACATCCACGTTGAGGATTCCATAAAAGGACCGGGTCTTCTCCAACCCTATGCTCGTTGGATCGCCACGGAGGCCAATCCTTTTCACTAATCACAAAGGGCAAATAACTGAATTCAAGGGGCCTTCTCACAAGTTGAGGGCTCCCCAAGATTACAAGATGAACACCACCAAGAACACACTCTTAACATTACAATGAAAACCACATGAGTGTGTTAGGGAATCAAACCAAGAGCTCAATGAGTGAAGAACCATGTCTCTCCTTGGATCCAAAGTGTATCCTCAAACGATTAAGCTTTCTTGCGTTGTATTGCGTGGAGAGATGAGTTTTATAGGCTCTTGGAGGGTGTGATGGCGCAAGATGTCGAGAGTGGTGGAAGTTGGGCCATGCACAACTATTTATATGGGTTTCCCAAAAGTTATCGTTAGGGTTTAGAAAGATCGGACTAGTCCGTGGTGAACATCGAACTAGTCTGGTGTGTTGCGTGTAGGAAACCCTAGGTGTCCCGAAATATCGGACTTGTCCGAAGTGAAAGCGAACTAGTCCGATTTGGTTCTGGAAATCTTCGGACTAGTCCGATGAATATCGGACTTGTCCGGATAGGTGAATCCCTTAGTGAATTTGGGGAACAAGTCCGCACTTGGAGGACTTGTCCGATTTAGGTTAGAGGGATTTCGTACTAGTCCATGCTAACATCGGACTTGTCCGATTGACATCAGAAAGATATCGGACTAGTCTGTGGTGTTATCGGACTTGTCCGATTTCGTGCAACTTGTGAAGTGTTTGGGGGACTTGTCCACACTGGGGAGGACTAGTCCGATTCTAGTCAGAGAGATATCGGACTAGTCTGTGGTGATATCAGACTAGTCCGATCAGTGAAAACTGGACTGTGCAGACAAGTCCGCATTGTGAGGACTTGTCCGCTCTGGTACAGAAATATATCGGACTAGTTCGGGGTCAGTCGGACTAGTCTGGTCCTATATAACTTTGTGAAATGTGTGAGATTATTTGTGCTTGAGCTCTTGGAGTGTGTTTCCTTAACACACTCCATACACAATGATCTACTACACTTGGTTCTTGAGCTCTTTTCCGCATTGCTCCTCATTCTCATTTCTTTTTGTCGCTTTGTTCATTCTTTCATTATAACCTATGCACATCTCAACAATGTGGTTAGGATCTCATTTGCTTGTCATAAATCAACCAAAACCCACAAGGGATTCCTAGATGCACTTTCAGAATTAATGAATATTTCTTACACAGACTATAGTTAGAAACAATCTAGTTCTACATGTACTTGGAGAAATTATTACATGCAGGTATTTTATACATAATTGAGGTGAAACAAGGGGATAAATCCTATAAAATACATTCCCAGCCTACCAGGCAACGACACATGGCATCACATAGATCAAATGGCCCACAAACAGACGTATCTAAGGAGATTTAATGGTGTATCACCCACATCATTCAAGAGGACCCACCTGGAAGCCACCCCAAAAAAACACAGACTGTTTGGAGCCAAGATCAGGTTGGCCAACCTGGTTGTTCGGCCGACCTGGTAGCTCCTCGAAACCCGATCAACTTTTACTTTTGGATCCTCCTGACTTCTTGAAGTCATTGATGTCGGATTCATGCTCTTTTGGTTGTGATAAGACCCTTCTCTAGCAATAAATAGGACCCCTCACTTCAACACACACCACTTGAGCATCATTCTATTGTATACACTATTTCTCCTAGTTCCTTAGTGGAGTTTAGGCTGTAGAGAGGAGCCTCTAGTCCCAGATCCAAATTAGGAAAGGTATGGCTCATGTATCTTTTCTTATATTTGTGACTTTCTGCATAATAAAGATACTATCTTTAGTCTTCTTTTATTCATATACTTGGATGAAGTGTTTCCTGTTTGATTGTGGATTCCATATATGTGGTAGGAGTAGTATTTATGATTATGGCATAAAAATATTATTCTATCATCATAAACACTACAAACTCCCCTATAGTCTAATTAGTTACGATATGATCATGAAAATGAATCACTTATGCTATGTCTCAACATTGGTTCAACGATGTTTAGGTTAGTCATTGCCTTAAGATGGATTATGTCATGACTCTTAAGGTATTTACTTAATATGCTAGCATGATGACGGGATACTTAAGTAATGTTGGATGTCTCGTAGATCCATGGATTGAAGAGGTAGGCAGCAGGTGGTGACAACCCTATCTGTCCTTGTAATCCTCCACGTTCGGCTATGCCACAAGCTCTTTGCAGGAATCGTCCTAGTGTTGGTAGGGGTAAACCCGTGCTCGATGTGTTGAACAACTTAGCATAAGTATTCACCATTTACATGCTCATTAGTATCTAACCTAGGCTATGTATACGTATATTAGAAGCATTGTAGGAGTAACTCCCCAACTCTTAGTCTAATCTCCATTAGGACCCATCTGCCCTTTAGAATAGATTGCTTAGGTGTGTGTCACACTACCCATATTATCAACTTACCCCTTGTCTTGATAATTGATTAGTATCCCATCGGTTGATCATAAGAGTAGTGTCTACTTTACTCCATTGCCTTCTTTACGATAAATACGATACCCTTGGGAATACTCTTGGGTGATATGCTGCACGACAATTTTCGTGCGCTTGCAGATTTTTATCTGTGACGTAAGAAACATCAACAAGAATTTATGCCGCCATTGTCGGGGAAGGCAAAGGAAGTTAAGGATAGGTATCACTTATGATTAAGCTAAAGTATCGAAGTGTTCCAACGAAACTTCCCCCGGAACTACTAAGTAGTCTGCAGAGGTTTGTATTTAGGCGGGGTGCTAAAGAATATCGAAGACAGTGAGGGACACAGAGATTTTACGTGGTTCGGGCCGCCTGAGCGTAATACCCTACTCCATGAAGGTGTGTTGTATGGGATGAGTATGGCTTGTGTGAGCTTGAGCTAGTCTAAAATAAATTGTGTTCTCCCGTGCAACGCAACCCTTTTATACGCCAAGAAATGACTCTTATAGTGGGTACTAAGACCCGACAGGTGGTCCCAATTGTAATAATATTCCTATACACGATCTACATATATAATGATTGTTAATACTGTGATAACGTGCCTCAATAGCAGCATGAGCGGTCTTGACAGCCTCCTGATTGTGCGTCATTAATGCAGGATTAATGACATGCTATCCAGGTCTTGTAACGGCCAATGAATAGCCCTTTAATGTTCATGCCGTCGGAGATCTCCGATTCTTGCCGTTGTAGACATAAATCCGGACACGTGCCACGTGGCAATGATGGAGCTTTCCTCGACAAGGAGATAGGTTCGGCGCAATAGGACACGTGGCAACACCGGAGCCACCCTAAGGAGGGAGGCAGGTCCGACTCTGTGGGACACGTGGCAGCACCAGAGCCACCTTAATGAAGGAGGCAGGTGCGACATTGTTGGACGCGTGTCACCTCCGGACGTGCACTTCCTGGGCATCGGGACTCAGCTCTTCTGTTTGCGGTACCAAGGGGCACCCAGTACGTAGGGTACCGACAGTGGCCCCTAGGCCCACCTCATGGAGATGTTATGCTACTGGAGGTGGGGACACTATCATTCCCCGCATTGCTGCTTCAGTATCTTTTCCTGGGTGGCTGAAGCGTCGACATGCAGTTATGCCATCGCCACGTGGCCTTCCTCATATGGGAGGTAGGATCCTGACGTGTGGATCTCACACAATTGAAGGTCACTGGTTTCCAATACGAATTTTGTATCGTCCCAACACAATCTTTGTAGCCCTGTCAGGGTGCTACCCTCTGGCTTCCACCTTCTCATCATGACAACAATTCATCTAGTGCGACTTTTTTTTGGAAAAGTGGACCCGGGCCCCCTTGTCATTGATTAGTTAACTTTGCAGAGCATGATTTAGGTCCGGATGCAATTACCATCCAAGTGTTACGGAGGCTTACTAAAGGAAGAGAGTTTTCAAGGGTAGAGAACTCCTTATGCATCCATCTATTCTTCCGCATAGAGCTCTCCACTTGACCCTTGCATTGCACTCTTCTCCTTTGCTCCACTTTGTTGCGATGGAACTAGGACTCCCCCAGCAAGATCAAGAGCGATAGTGATCTGTTGAGAGTCTGGAGGTTGATGGGCTGGACAAGCAACTCCTTCTATAACAAAGTCCACTGCGGAAAGGTCCCCTTCGAGAAGGAAGGCCCGAGCGAGATCATATTCTTTTCAGCATACGCCATGGTGGGGCTCGTCCCGCCCATCTCCAACTTCCTCCTCATGCTGTTGGAGTCATAAAAGCTCCAACTTCATCACCTCGGTCCCCATTCACTCTTGCTGGTGATGATCTACGTCCACTTCTGCGAGATGTGGGTGGGTGTGCCTCCCTGCATCCTCCGAACAACAGGGAAAGGTAACCATCTGCTTGGCTTTTACTACTTCGTGAGGCGCAAGAACCCCCCCCCCCTTCAAGTATACAAAAGCATTTCCTTCCGGGAAGTGGGAAACCTGGAAGAAGGACTGGGTGGTTGTCCAAGTGGATTGGCACGACAGGCTGGAGCTACCAAAAAGTCTTCCTACAACTGGCTCCGACTCTTGGGAGGAGCTCCCGAAGCTGTCGGGGGAATAGAACCCTGTGCTGTCGAGGATTTAGAGCTTGGTTGAAGGGGGAGTGACTCCTTTGATGGTGCTAGCTAACTTCCTGACCAACCGATGGGCTCCGCTAAAGGAACGAGAGTGGCCAACCTAGGGCTTCTCTAGAGAGATGGACCCTTACCGGATTGATGTTGGCCTTGGAACCAACCTGAGTGAAAAGTCCCTAAAGTTCTAGTTGTAAAAGTTGTACTTCGGGACCATCAACCCAGATGATTTAACTCCTCCAGCAGAGTTCCTGCCCCTGAACATGGTTCCAGGGACCAGGAGGGAGCTGTAGAAGGGAATGTTGTTGCTTGATGGCACTGGCCTTGCAGTGAGGCATAGAAGCACCCCGCATGTAGGAATTGTAATTTCCGGAGTTACTTGTCAACATGAATACTCCAGACCTATGCCAGTTAGCGGGAAGGGCAAGGCTACCGTAGAACCTATTACAAAGAAGTCTCACTCGAGTCAAGGCAAGGTTAAAGATCCTGACGTCACCTCCAGCTGCAAGAGGAAGCTGACAAAAGGTGATGGGAGATCCGTCAGAACTGCTCCAAGGGAAGCGATGCCTCTGCCGAACTTGAAGTAAGTGTTGGTTGTTGCTGTAGCTTCAACACATCTGGCCCCAGAGCCTAGAGCAAGCTCTAGGCCTAGGAAATCATCTCCAGTCCTGGTGCTAACGACGGGCACTAGGTACGAAAAGTCCTATACTCTGGTCCCAGGGCCATTGGCGGGCTCTAGGTGCAGGAAGCGAAGCGACGATGCCTGCTTCAGAGGTCCCACCTATGTCGGAGGCTACTTCGACTCTCGGGACCAAGTCCATAGCAATTGTCTCTCTGGCAACAATGGGTTCAAGTGACTCTGGTCATCCCAAAAAGATATTCCGCGTCGACTGGAGCTGTAATATCCCCAGGTAAGGGTCAACACATTGTTTATGTCTGGCTTTTACATATTGCTCCTTTTTCTGAGTCTCTTCCCCCTCTGTTTCTAGAGTGTCAAGAGTGGCTGCCACTCATGCACCTGTAGTGAGCCAAGACAGCGCCGCGGTCGCAGAGACCACGCCAACCAGAGCTCCCGCCGATGCTACAACCTATCCAATGGCGGCGAGACGACAGTTCTGGAGTCAACTGACACCAAGATGCGCTCGGCGCCAGAAGCCGAAGGTATCGTGGTTGCACCAAACCACGAGTACGAAGCATTGGAGCCAGTAGCAATAGCTCCGAAGTCTGTACCGGAGGTTTCGGAGCTAGCACACGAGGTACCGAAGCTTTCACCGAGGTAACTATCGAAGTTGAGATGACACCAGTGGTGGAGGCTAGCACCGCGACAGTGCCTGATCTGGCCCCTACACTAGAATCTGCTGATCAGCCTGCACTTGAAGGTCAAGCTCCGGGACCTTCATCGTCTGCGCCAGAGGTCGATGAGCTCCCAGAGCTCAGCCCAACCATGGGCTCCAACAAATGTCCCAGAGTATATTGAGATGCTTGAAGATCCCAAGGAGGGTCCAGAGCCAATCCCCCCTAGAGATGTCCATAGAGAATGCCTGCTCCTGTCTTCGCCAAGTTCAACTTGGCTTTGGCTATGAGCGCAAGGCTCTAGGGGCTGAGCGGCAAACTCTAAGGCGGTGGCGAAAGCTACTGAACTTCAAGACAAACTTGACACAGACTCGCTTGGCGGACCTAAGGGATCATCTTGAGGCTGAGAATGCGAGGTTGAAGCATCTGGGCATGTTGCTAGACGAGAGGGAGGCAGCAATCAGGGCTTTGGATGATAAGTCTCGTAAATTTTCCGAGGATGCCAAAGCAGCTAACAAGCAGGCAGATGACCGCTCAGAGGCTCGAGAAACATTGAGGGCTGAGCTCCTCAAGCGTCGGACGACAGTGGATGAAAAGGAGCAAAAGCTCCAGAAGAGAGAGGCTGAGGTCTCTCAGAAGCTTACACGTAGTGAATAGGACCTAGTTGAACAAGCAAAAAAATTCAAGTCCTGGTGCGAGCTGAAAATAAATAAGTATGGCTGGCGGGAGAAGGGGTCAGCAAAAGAAAAAGTGTTGTCTCCGCCAGGGAAAACAAGATGAAGGCTAAGGAGCGGGATCTTGCAAAGAAGCAAGAGTGCCTGAACCTCCGAGAGAAGTTGGTTGCGGACCAAGAAAGGCAGCTTGCTGAGAGAATCCAGCAGTACACCAAGGAGGTCGAGCGGCTCTCGAAGGAGGGTTCTGCAGAGCTATCCTCTGCAAGAAAGTCACTGGAGGAGCTCCGGACTAGGCGGATGATTGAGTCCTAGCAGATCTGGCACTTCCTTGGGCGAGCATAAGATGCTTTGGTTCCTTTAGGCTTCAGTCCGATCTGTTTGGCTGACTTGGAGCCAGAGATGGACAAAACATTGATGGTTCTAATTACCACCTGAAGCAAGCTGAATGCACTGAAGGATGTAACTAGGGACCAACTCGAGACAGAGGGGAAGTCCCTGGCAAAGAATGTTGTTGAGTATGTGCTGACATGCTTCCGCAATAGGGACCCTTCTATGTCTTTAGCTCCGGTGGTTGATGGACCCATCACCGAGGTGGAGGAAGCTACCTAGGCAAGTGTCTAAGAAGCCGCCCAGAAGGTTGCTGCATACTTCCAGCATAACTCTGGTAGCTAGGACCTTTGCTTTCCCTTTTGTACCTTGATATTGTAATTCTCCAATTTTGAATGACTGAAATCCTTTCTAATTCCATTTTTGTCTTCAATTTTGTATGATTGACTGCATCTACCATAAGGAATTCAGCAATGTATTGGAGTTCTTGTGATAGCTCCGAACTCATAGCTTTTGTGTTAGCTCCGATGTCCGAGTCTTGTCTCTAAAATATTCAAGGACCCTTTGTTGTGCCCAATATAAATGCGAAAAACGTCGACGGCGGGCCCCCTAGGTGATGCCGGAGCTATGTTGATTCAGTGGGACCCACCATCAACGCGTAAAACGTCGACAGCGGGCCGCCTGGGTGATGCCGGAGCTATGAGCTCCGGCAATGCCCGTCAGCAACATGTA
Source organism: Tuctoria greenei (assembly GCA_036927565.1). Taxonomy (NCBI): domain Eukaryota; kingdom Viridiplantae; phylum Streptophyta; class Magnoliopsida; order Poales; family Poaceae; genus Tuctoria; species Tuctoria greenei. The sequence goes on from JAYESD010000008.1 coordinate 38,414,786, forward strand.
TATCGTTGAGTCTAAATTTTTTCCTGCACATGAAAGACAAGAAAATTAGTAAAATTTGTCCTCTTGCCTATAGCTTAGCTGCTGCTTATTATCCATCTTTGAACTTTAGGTCTGAATAAACTCAATGTGACAATATAAGCATAATGGTTGTTTTTCCATAGGTCGTGTGCTTCCTGGACTTGCCTTATTGTGACACAACACCAAAATAGGTAGAGTGGCATACTTAGGGTGCTGGACCAGGCTAAGCTAATAGCACACTCCAGACTTGTCATTGGTGTTGGTTTTCAAGCGAGTTGACCATTCAACGTACACTAGATCTCGATAGAAGATGTGAGACCTATGTGTGCTGAATACATTGGCTTGTAGTGAATACATTGGCTTTGATGATAAAAGTTCTGAAATACTACCAAACACCTTTATCATCAAGGTCCGACTCTAGGTCCGAGCTCCGGCAAGGTCCGACATAAGGTCCGACTTGCTTTGGCTAGGTCTGACTTCTTTGTCAAGGTTCGACATGATTTTGGGTAGCTCCGGTGAGCTTTTTCTTTAGCTCTGGCATGTCTTTGATAGCTCCAGCATGTCTTTGTTAAGCTTCGATATGTTTTGCTAGGTCCGACTTATGTTGGTTAGCTCCGACATGTTTTTCTAGCTCCGACTTTTGGTTTTACTAGTTCTGACTAGTTTTGGTTAGCCCCGGTGCTAGGTCTGACTGGCTTTGGTTAGCTCCAGCACTAGGTTCAACTAGCTTTGGTAAGCTCCGGCGCTAGGTTGTACTAGCTTTGGTAAGCTCCGGTTAGTTTTGGCAAGGTTCGGAGCTTGATCGTAATGTTCCAAATTTTCATGTGAAATGTTTCGAACATGCTTTATATTCTTGGAAAGATTGCTTAGTATTCATTTGATAAGTTTTTGGTGCATTTTGGTTGATATGGATGATATCGTTTTTCTATGCTTTGCAACATGCTTATGTGAGGTGCTCACATAAGGTGTTGTGTTCGGAACTAACTTGAGTCAAGTCGAGGACTTGGGCTCGTACGGATTGGTTGATTGTTCATGTGAAGGTGTTGCTTGAGTTCAATACATGGCCGGTGACGGGATCCATTGAACTAGTCTTAGGGATAAGATGAGGTTGAACAACCAAGTTCAGGAGGAATTGTGGTTGAGTTGATCGGGAGGTTGTGCAGCATGTTTGAATCAAGAACAATGCATATGAAGGTATCACAGACGTCGTTGGAAGAAGTTTGCACATGTGCAAGGAGTGCATGGACGTGACTGCATGGTTCCACGGTGTGATGAAGAGATGTGGACGTAAATAATTGGTCAGAAAGGTCCAACCGACTAGGTTATGGACTAAGGCTACGGCTGAGTCGGGTTTGACTCAAATATGGAAAGACTTGAGTTGGTTATGTTAGTATTTTGTGTGGGACACAAATTTGGGTTGTTTTAGGAATGTGGGATACGTTCCTAAGGTGTTTGGAAGTCTTAAGATTGCTTCTATCTGCGTATAGAAGAGTCCTAAGCAGTTATGGAAAGGTTCAATTCGTGATTTGAGTAGGATTAGAGTCCTAGTTGAGATTGGGTTGGCCTAAGGGCTGGTTATATAAGCAAGGGAGGCCAGAGATCGTGGGGCACGACTTTGGGGCTGTTCCTCTTGTGTTCTATTGAATAAAATTTGTAGTTGAAAGGAATTTTTGTGCCTTGTTCGTCCGACTTGTTCCAGACAAGTGTTACTCGTCGAGTTTCTGCACAGCACAACCTTTCGTCGGTAGTTTTATCATAACTTGAGTTTTACAGATCCAATTGACATGATTTTTTTGCGTTGTCATAAAAACTTGATTATCTATCATCTATCAAAATTTAACGGTCATTGGATTTGCGGTTTCTGATCTACACGAGTTTCTTTGCAGTGTTCCAAAACTGTTTTTCTCGGGTAGGACAGATTGACCTTTGTTCGATCTTTCAATCGAAACTTGAGTTTCTCTCAACGGATTTGGGTGATTCTTGTTGTGTCATCTTCGTGACTTTATTCTCTATGATATGTATCACTTTTGTCATGGTGAAACACATTTATATTAGTCTCACACACGATTTCTTTAACAAATTGTTTTTTCTACCAAAGGGGTTGGGATTTAATTGTTTCCACTGCGTAAGATTTTTTAATCTACCATTCACCCCTCTAGTAGATTTTCACGTGCTCTTCAATCCTACAATTGGTATCAGAGTCACGGTGCTCTAATCTTTGTGATTTGCACGTGTTTTGACTAATTGTCATGGAGAAATACTCAGCAAAACCTTGTGTCTTTAGTGGTATTAATTTTCAGGTTTGGAAAGCACGTATGGAAGCCTTCATCCATGCTCAAGGCTTCACAATATGGTTGAAGGTATACAAGACTTACGAAGTGCCATCAAACCATCAAGTTACATCTACAAATCTAAGAGATGTTGACAACAACAACGAGTCTCGGAATTTTATCGCAAGGATTAACTCAAAGCGACTTCGACCGTGTTGCACACCTCCGATCTGCATATGATGTGTGGAAAGCACTTTGCGACTACCACAAAGGATCCAACACGATCAAGGAGGTAAGTCAAGACATGTTCAAGAAAGAATACATTCGCTTCGAGATGCAACCCGGTGAGTCTATTGATGACCTTTTTTCTCGCTTTAATAAAATTCTCAGCAACTTGCGTAGTGTCAATGTTAATTTTCCAGATGCTGAAAATGCTAGGCAATTGTTAAATGCATTAGATATGTCAATTTGGGAGATGAAAGTCACATCTATTCATGAATCTACTATCATGAGTACACTTACTTTAGATGTGCTATATTCCAAGTTAAAAACTCATGAAATTGACATGATATCACGTAAGAACCCCAACAAGTCTATTGCTTTTGTTTCTCAATGTGACATGCCTAGCTCCGGCCAATCTTCATCTTGTGGTACACTTGCTTTGTTGTCCTCTCTAACCCTTGAACAGATTGAGGAGTTTCCAGAGGAGGAGCTAGCACTCATCTCTACTCGGTTCTCAAAAGCATTGCAAAATGTGAGAACTAGAAGGAGAGGAAGCTCCAGACCTCAACGATGCTTTGAATGTGGTAAGACAAGACATTTTCGTTCAGATTGCTCTAACCTTTCAAGTACTACTTCCCGGGATGAAAAGCAAACAAGGACGAAGCAATCCTCTGCAAAAGATACGAAGAAAAAGAAGGGTTTTACAGGACGTCAATTGGTGAGCAGTTTTATCTCCGCACTTCAAGAACTTGGCACAAGTGATGTGGACATTGGAAGTGACGAAGAAGAAGATGATTTGGCAAACTTGTGCTTCATGGTGGGCAAATCAAGATCAAGTATGGAGGATGCAGAACACAACAGCGACAATGAAGAGGTATGTCCTACTTGCGAAGAAATGTGTGATGCTATTTCTCGTGCCACTATTATAGTTAAGAAAAAGGATAAAAAGCTTAGGGATAGTGCTGCTAAAATTGAATCACTAGAATCTGAAATCAACCGTTTAAAAACTTTGATTCCTAGTGATGATGCATGTCCCTCATGTGATTTAATATATGAACAATTGTCCTCATTAAGAAGTGCGCACACCTCCACACTTGATAAACTTGAATTAGATATTGAAAAGAATAGAGAGCTTGCTGCACTTAATCATAAAAACTTGAAAAATGCTAGCTGTTCTATAATTGATTTGCATTGTTCTACTTGTGATGATCTTGATAAGAAACTACAAGATGCTATGAATGAAATTTCTATATTGAACAATGCTTTACGTTCTCATGAAGTTAAATATTGTTCCAATTGCAAATTAAAAGGAAAAACTTCATGTGAAAATTGCCTTGATCTGTCCAATAAACTTGATAACATGCATAGGACATTAGATCGGTTTTGTAATGGGAATAAGAACCTAAACTTGCTGCTGAATTCTTCCAAGTCTTGCAATGATAAAACTGGTTTAGGTTTTGTTTCTCATGCTCATGCTAAGACACATCCACCTAAAATTGTAAAGTCATTAGGAAGTGGTTTGATTCAAATAGTTCCTAAACAAAAATAAGTGGTTTTCAAATCTGCAGGAGTGTTGTCTCATTCGGTATCAAATAAAAATGTTGTTTGCTCATCTAGACATGAACACAAATTTAAATTTCATTGTACCTACTGTGGTAGAGATGGTCATGTCATAGATTTTTGTTATAGACTAGCTAAACAACAGAAAAAGGAAAGAATGATTGCTACATCTCATAACTTTCATGCAAAATTTGCTGCACATACTAAACCAAATGTCAGGAACATGCAACCTGCTGTTATGAGTCAAAAACATTCAAAGTTTACCTCCGGACCTTCTGTTTTTGCCTCTGGAGCTACTGATTTTTGTGCTACACTAGTAACACCTTATAGGTCAGTAGTTAAGAGCAAAAAATCTCAAACCTTGACTCATAAACCTGTTGTTTTATCTCGGCTTTCGCGTGTTTTTCCTGCTGCACGTCGTGTGACTCAGTACTGGATTCCTAAATGCCTTTTGACGAACACCAGTATTGAGTCATCGACGTATTGTGCTTCTATGTAGGTTATATGTTTGAGGAAGGAGAACATTTGGATTGTGGATTCAGGTTGCTCACGCTACATGACCGGTAACAAAGAATGGTTCTCTTCCCTCTCTTTTGTGTCATGTTTAGAGAATGTTACTTTTGCCGATAATTCTTCAACTCCTATAATTGCTAAGGGTTCGATTAGAGTAAATGATCACTACACTTTTAAGAATGTGACACTTGTTAAAAATCTGAAATACAACTTGCTTTCTTTTTCACAACTACTAGATGAAAATCTGGAAATTATCTTCACTAAAAATTGCTGCAAAGTTGTAAATTCAAACAGTGAGCTTATTTTTAACATGTCACGGTTTGGAAGAGTTTTTAAAGCTGATTTTGATATGTCTTCCTCTAAGCATAGGTGTCTAGTTGCTAATGATTCTAATGACTTATATTTTTGGCATCGTAGACTTGGTCACGTAGGCTTTGATCATCTAGCACGTGTTAGTGCTCTTGATCGCATACGTGGGCTGCCTAAGCTTAAAGGAGACAAATAAATTGTGTGCTCTTCTTGTAGACATGCTAAGATGGTTGCAGGTTCACATACTCCTCTCACAATGATCATGAGAACTGAACCATGTTAACTTTTGCACCTTGACACCGTAGGACCTTCACGTGTTCAATCCTTCAGAGGTAAATGGTATGTTCTTGTGATTGTTGATGATTATTCTATATACTCTTGGGTTTACTTTATGGCATCTAAGAGTGAAGTATTTAGTCACTTTAGAACTTGATTTCTTAGATTATCAATTGATCACCTAGGATCTTTAAAAGCAATTAGAAGTTATAACAGAACTTAATTTAAAAATCAATCTTTTGATCACTTTAAAAATCAATCTTTTGATCTTTTTGTGAAGAATTTTCTTCAATTTTACTAAATTCTTCACAAAAGCACTTATTAGTTGAACCAAAGATTATATCATCAACATAAATTTGACAAATAAAAAGGTCATTGTCTAAGTTCTTGGTAAACAATGTATAATCTGCTTTACCGATTTTAAAACCATTTTCAATTAAGAAATCTCTAAGGCACTCATACCAAGCTCTAGGAGCTTGCTTGAGGCTGTATAGAGCCTTACGCAATTTAAATACGTGTGAGACCTATGTGTGCTGAATACATTGGCTTGTAGTGAATACATTGGCTTTGATGATAAAAGTTCTGAAATACTACCAAACACCTTTGTCATCAAGGTCCGACTCTAGGTCCGAGCTCCGGCATGGTCCGATGTAAGGTCCGACTTGATTTGGCTAGGTCCGACTTCTTTGTCAAGGTTCGACATGTTTTTGGGTAGCTCTGATGAGCTTTGTCTTTAGCTCCGACATGTCTTTGATAGCTCTGGCATGTCTTTGTTAAGCTCCGATATGTTTTGCTAGGTCCGACTTATGTTGGTTAGCTCCGACATGTTTTTCTAGCTCTGACTTTTGGGTTTACTAGTTCCTACTAGTTTTGGTTAGCTCCAGCGCTAGGTCTGACTGGCTTTGGTTAGCTCCGGCACTAGGTCCGACTAGCTTTGGTAAGCTCCGGCGCTAGGTTGTACAAGATTTGGTAAGCTCCAGCTCAAGCTCCGGTTAGCTTTAGCAAGGTTCGGAGCTTGATCGTAATGTTCCAAATTTTCATGTGAAATGTTTCAAACATGCTTTATATTCTTGGAAAGATTGCTTAGTATTCATTTGCTAAGATTTTGGTGTGTTTTGGTTGATATGGATGATATCATTTTGCTATGCTTTGCAACATGCTTATGTGAGGTGCTCACGTAAGGTGTTGTGTTCGGAACTAACTTGAGTCAAGTCAAGGACTTGGGCTCGTACGGATTGGTTGTTTGTTCATGTGTAGGTTTTGCTTGAGTTCAAGACATGGCTGGTGACAGGATCCATTGAACTACTCTTAGGGAGAAGATGAGGTTCAACAACTAAGTTCAGGAGGAATTGTGGTTGAGTTGATCGGGAGGTTGCACAGCATGTTTGAATCAAGAACAATGCATATGAAGGTATCGTGGACATTGTTGGAAGATGTTTGCACGTGTGCAAGGAGTGCATGGATGTGGCTGCATGGTTCCAAGGCATGATGAAGAGATGTGGACATAAAGAATTGGTCGAAAAGGTTCAACTGACTAGGTTATGGACTCAGGCTACGGCTGAGTCAGGTTTGACTCAAATATGGAAAGGCTTGAGTTGGTTATGTTAGGATTTCGTGTAGGACACGAATTTGGGTTGTTTTAGGAATGTGGGATACGTTCCTAAGGTGTTTATAAGTCTTAAGATTGCTTCTATATGCGTATAGAAGAGTCCTAAGTATTTATGGATAGATTCGATTCGTGATTTGAGTAGGATTAGAGTCCTAGTTGAGATTGGGTTGGCCTAAGGGCTGGTTATATAAGGAAGGGAGGCCAGAGCTTGTGGGGCACAACTTTGGAGCTGTTCCTCTTGTGTTCTATTGAAAAAAATTCATAGTTGAAAGGAACTTTTGTGCCTTGTTTGTCCGACTTGTTCCAGACAAGTTTTCCTCGTCGAGTTTCTGCACAGCACAACCTTTCATCGGTGGTTTTATTATAACTCGAGTTTTACAGATCCAATTGACGTGATTTTTTTGGGTTGTCATCACAACTTGATTATCTATGTAGGATTGAAGAGCACATGAAAAGCTACCAGAGGGGGGGGTGAATGGTAGATTTAAAAATCTTACGCAGCGGAAACAATTAAACCCCAAACCCTTTCGGCAGAAAAATGATCTGTTAAAGAAATCGTGTGTGAGACTAATCTAAACGTGTTTCACTATGAAAAAAGTGATATATATCAGAGAGAATCAAGTCACGAAGACAACACAAAAAGAATCACTCAAATCCGACGAGAAAAACTCAAGTTATGATTGAAAGATCAAACAATGGTCAATCTGTCCTACACGAGAAAAAACAGTTCTGGAACGCTGGAAATAAACTCGTGTAGATAATAGAACACAAATCCAATGACCGTGTAATTTTGACATATAATATATAATCAAGTTGTGAAGACAACCCAAAAAGAATCACGTCAATTGGATCTGTAAAACTCGAGTTATGATAAAACCACCGACGAAAGGTAGTGCTGTCCAGAAACTCGACGAGTAAAACTTGTCTGGAACAAGTCGGACGAACAAGGCACAAAAGTTCCTTCAAACTACGAATTTATTCAATATAACACAAGAGGAACAGCCCCAAAGTCGTGCACCACGAGCTCTGGGCTCTCTTGCTTATATAACCAGCCCTTAGGCCAACCCAATATCAACTAGGATTCCAATCCTACTCAGATCACGAATCGTAACTTTCCATAACTGCTCAAGATCCTTCTATACGCAGATAGAAGCAATCTTAAGACTTCCAAACACCTTAGGAACGTATCCCACATTCCTAAACAACTCAAAATTCGTGACCCACACGAAATCGTATCATAACCAACTCAAATCTTTCCATATTTAAGTCAAAACCGACTCAGTCGCAGCCTGAGTCCATAACCTAGTCGGTTGGACCTTTCCGACCAATTCTTTACGTCCACATCTCTTCATCACGTCCCGGAACCATGTAGACACGTCCATGGACTCCTTGCATACGTGCAAACATCTTCCAATGACGTCCACGATATCTTCATATGCATTGTTCTTGATTCAATCATGCCGCGCAACCTCCTGATCAGCTCAACCACAATTCCTCCTGAATTTTGTTATTGGAACCTCATCTCCTCCCTGAGACTAGTCCAATGGATCCCGTCACTAGCCATGTCTTGAACTCAAGAAACACCTGCACATGAATAAACAACCAATCCATACGAGCCCTTGTCCTCGACTTGACTCAAGTTAGTTCCGAACACAACACCCTACGTGAGAACCTCACATAAGCATGTTGCAAAACCACAGTAACACGATATCATCCATATCAACCAAAACGCACCAAAAACTTAGCAAATGAATACTAAGCAATCTTTCCAACAATGTAAAGCAAGTATGAAACATTGCAAATGAAAAACAGAAGCATTGCGGTCAAGTTCCGGACCTTGCCAGAGCAACCCGGACCTTAAGCCGGAGCTAACAAAAGCTCGTAGAACCTAGCGACGGAGCTTACCAGAACTAGTACAACCAAGCTCCCGCCGGAGCTTACAAAACTAGCAGGACCTAGCACCGGAGCTAACCAGAACTAGTCGGAACTAGTAAACCCAAAAGCCGGAGCTAGAAAAATCAACTCGGAGCTTAGCAAAAACATGTCGGAGACATCAAAGACATGCCGGAGCTAAAGACAAAACTTCACCGGAGCTGACCAAAGCCAGTCGGACCTAGCATCGAACGTAACCGGAGCTACCCAAACCAAGCCGGACCTACCGTTGGACCTTGCTGTAGCTCAGAGCTAGAGTCGGACCTTGATAAAAAAGTGTTTTGGTGATATTCAAAAATTTTATCATCAAAGCCAATATATTCACTACAAGCCAATGTATTCAGCACATATAGGTCTTACAATCTCCCCCTTGATGAATGCATTGGCAACACCATTTATAATCCGAACATTGGCTTATTCACATAAAAGTTTTGAAGGCTATTTCTCCCCCTTTGTAAACCAAAGGTAAAATGAGAAGAAAAATTATAAAAATTATCCCATATTATCTTTCCCCATTTATTATCTCTCCTTATGCACATATTCTCTTTCTCTTCATGCTTATCTCTCCCCCTTTGACAATTTATTCAGCAAGTCATGAGCATATAAACAAATTATCTCTCCCTCTTTAGTTGTTATGAGCATATTATAACATATACATATAAACAAAGCTCATCCAAGTCATACTATCAAGTACCTTACATTATCACATCAATGAAATACATAAAGTAGTGTAAGCCATGCTAGAGATCAAATGTAATTTTCAATTTAAGCAAGTCATGATCTCACAAACTTAACTATTTCAAAATCTGAAAGCATGACACTAGTTGATGCATTTTATTGTTTTTCAAAGCATAAATTTAGATCATATGATATTTGCTAGAGATTATATGCACATCTGCCTTATTCTAACCAACCAAGCCTACTATGTCATTTGACAATCAGAAGCTTAAGGACATGGTTTTAGTCATACACAACTTCTAAGTTCATATCTAAGTGCAATGACAAGCCATCTCAAAAGAAGAAGTGTGATGCATGCATATTCTCTTGATCTTTTCTCAATTTATATTTCATCATAAAAACTCAACATGTGAGTTGATTACTTGATTAATTCTTTATGATTAAAAGCATTTGTGAGCATGCAACAAGTTGAAAATAGCAAGAAAGTTCGACCATGACCAGATATAGTGTAAGTAATTATCCCAATTACTAGACATGGCAAAAACTACAAAATGTATAACACGAGTAATGTAGTAAGAACTTTCAACATATAAAAGGAATCACAAAGTCATATATGTATGAAATACTATGCTCATATTATTTTAATTTCAGATTCACACATAGACTTCCCAAGTTTCAAAAACTCCCCCTCAATTTAAGCCATGAGGATGCATAACCCCTATTTCACTACGAATGTAACAAAAACGAGTGAAATCCAAAGGTTTTGTAAAAATGTCAGCCAATTGTTGTTCGATATCTACATGGTGAAGCACAATGTTTCCTTTTTTAACGTTATCTCGAAGAAAGTGATACCTAATGTCAATGTGCTTAGTTCTAGAATGTTGCACGGGGTTTTTAGCAATGCAAATGGCACTAGTGTTATCACAGAACAGTGGAACACTATCTAGATCAACTCCATAGTCCTTAAGTGTTTGAACAATCCAAAGAATTTGTGAGCAAGCACTAGCAGCAGCTACATATTTAGATTCGGCTGTGGATTGTGCAACTAAATTTTGTTTTCTAGAGGACCAAGCAACAAGAGAATTACCAAGAAAATGACAAGTACCAGAAGTACTTTTCCTATCAATCCTACAACCCCCAAAATCAGCATCCGAAAAAGCTTTCAAAGTAATGGTTGAGGAAGAAGGAAGAAAAGCCAAATTCTTGAGTTCCATTCTGAAAGGCCTAACCGACTAGCGTGTGGGATGATGCGTGATTCCCACACTCGCCTCCATGAATCTCTATGAGAAGCTCACAAACTTTTTCTCGAGAAATACACAGCAATAGGATGTCGTAGGCGCCACGTCGGTAGAGATCCCCTTCTACTAATGCGTATCTTCTAGCCATTCTAATGATCCTTTTAGCAAATACACCATATTCAGGAAGGACATTGTCTTTCAAGTAGTCTCGGACCTCAGAGATCCATGCATCGGGACTGACTTGAGTTTCTGGATCTTGCAGGCTTGGTTGCTCGGAGCTTCTAGTAGCGTCTAAAATCTTTGGTGGATGCCATGGTAACAGGGACATCAGGACCACCAGCTTCTAGGTGCTGGTCTTGCCCCCATCACTCAACTTGGCAGGTTGTGTGGTAGGTGCTGATAGTCTCCTGACAAAAACCCTGTCGTGTGCCAGAGCTCCTGTTGAAGCTTTTGTCAAGAGATCATCAACTTCAGCATTGTTGAGATACTGGATATGTCCGAGATCTAGGAAATGGAACTCCATCTGCAGCTTCTGGACTTTAAGAAGATATGCAGCAAGTTGAGGTTTACTGCAACTACATTCACCTTTGACTTGTTTGATGATGAGTTGCAAATCTCCCTTCACCAGGAGCTGTTGGACGCCGAAGGATAGCATCCTATTGAGTCCGAAGATAAGATCTTCATAGTCTGCAATGTTGTTGGTTACCTTGAAATCAATGCGGACCATGTACTTGATTTGCTCCTCGGGCAGTGCGAGGAGCATGATTCCAGCTTTGGCCCCCTACTACTACATGGAGCCATAGAAGTAGAGAGTCCAATGATGCTTGGTGAAGACCGGGACATTAGGTTATGGCTTATCTGTAGGATTGAAGAGCACGTGAAAAGCTACCAGAGGGGGTGAATGGTAGATTAAAACTTTTTCAGCGGAAGCAACAAAAACCCTTCAGCAGAAAATTGATCTGTTAAAAAATCATGTGTGTGACTAATCTAAAAGTGAGAAATTGTGACAAAACTCGTATAGATTGTGGAGAATCAAGTCACGAATACAAGACAACAAGAATCACAAAAAATCATCAAGAAAAACTGAAGTTACGATTGAAAGATCGAACAAAGGTAAATATGTCCTACCCGAGAAAAATAGATCTGCAACACTGCAAAGAAACTCGTGTAGATCCGAAACCACAAATCCAATATCCGTGAAATTTTCACATATGATAGATAATCGAGTTGTGAAGACAACACAAAAAAATCATGTCAATTGGATCTGTAAAACTCGAGTTATAATAAAACCACCGAAGCAAGGTAGTGTTGTGTAGAAACGTGACGAGAAAGACTTGACAGAAACAAGTCGGACAAACAAATGAGAAAAGCTCCTCTAGACTACGAATTTTATTGATCAGACAAAAGAGGAACATCTACCTATGTTGTGCTCCATGAGCTATGGCCTCCCTTGCTTATATAACCAGCCCTTACGCCAATCCAATCCTAACTAGGACTCAAATCTTACTCAGATTCAACCGAAACTTTCCATAACTCCTCAAGACTCTTCCATACGCAGATAGAAGCAATCTTAAGACTTCCAAACACCTTATCAACGTATCCCACATTGTTAAAGCAACTTAGATTCATGCTGACCAAGAAATCCTAACGTAACCAACTCAAATCTTTCCATATTTGAGTCAAACCCGACTCAGCCTCAACTTGAATCCAAAACCAAGTCGGTTGGACCTTTCCGGCCAATTCTTTACGTTCACATCTCTTCATCATGCCTTGGAACAATGTAGCCACGTCCATGCACTCCTTACACATGTGTAAACATCTTCCAACGATGTCCACGATACCTTCATATGCATTATTCTTGATTCAAACATGTTGTGCGACCGCCCGATCAACTCAACCACAATTCCTACCAAACTTGGTTGTTGAACCTCATCTTCTCCCTAAGACTAGTTCAATGGATCCTATCACCAGCTATGTCTTGAACTCAAGAAACACTTGCACATGAATAAACAACCGATACTTACGAGCACAAGTCCTCGAGTTCACTCACGTTAGTTCTGAAATCACAACACCTTACATGAGCACCTCACCTAAGCATGGTGCGAACCATAGCAAAATGATATCAGTCATAACCACCAAAACACACCAAAAACTTAGTAAAATAATACTAAGCAAACTTTCCATAATCCAAAAAGCAAGTTTGAAACATTGCAAATTAAAAGAAAAAACACTGCGATCAAGCTCCGAACCTTACCAAATCTAATTGGACATTGAACTGGAGCTTAATAAAGCTAGCAGGACCTAGCGCTGGAACTTACTAAAGCTAGTCAGACCTAGCACCGGAGCTTACCAAAGCTAGTCGGACCTAGCGCAGAGCTAACCAAAGCTAATCGGACCTAGCGTCGAACTTAGCAAAAACATGTCGGACCTAGCCATAGCAAGTCGGACCTAGCCAAAACATGTTGGACATAGACAAAGAAGTTGGAACTAGCCAAAATAAGTTGAACCTTGCGTTGGACCTTGCAGGAGCTACCCAAAACAACCGTACCTATCGACGAACCTTGTTGAAAAGGGTGTTTTGGTGATATTCAAAACTTTTATTGCCATAGCCAATGTATTCAGCACGCATAGGTCTCACAAGCTCCCCCTTGATGAATGCATTGGCAACACCACTTAAAATCTAAACATTGGCTTATTCACATGAAAAGTTTTGAAAACCAAATTCTCCCCCTATACATATTTCTCCCCCTTTGTAAATCAGAAATAAAATGAGAGAAAAACAAAAATACAAAAATTCTCCCCCTGAGAAGAATCGTGCCAAAACACTTGTGAATGTGTGCAATGTGTGATCAATTTCTCCCCCTTTGACAATGTATTCAGCAAATTTCAAAAGAAAAATTTCAATTGTTATGAGCATATTGTAACACACACATATAAAAAAAGATTATCCAAGTCATACTATCAAGTAACTTACACTATCATATCAATGAAATACATAAAGTAGTGTAAGCCATGCTAGAGATCAAGTGTAATTTTCAATTTAAGCAAGTCATGATCTCACAAACTTAACTCATTCAAAACCTGAAAGCATGACACTTGTTGCTGCAATTTTCATTTTTCAATATTATTTAAAGCATAAATTCTGATCATATAACATTTGCAAGAGATTATATGCCGCATCTGGCTTATTCTAACCAACCAAGCCAAGCCTATGCCATTTGACAATCAGAAGCTTAAGGTCATTGTTTTAGTCATACACAACTTCTTCCAAGTTCATATCTAAGTGCAATGATAAGCCATCTCAATAGAAGCAGTGCGATGCATGCATATTCTCTTGATCTTTTCTCATTTTTATTTGATCATAAAAGCTCAACATGTGGATAGTTGATTGATTAATTTTTCATTATTAAAAGCACTTGTGAGCATGCAACAAGTTCAAAACAGCAATAAAGTTCAATCATGACCAGATTTAGCGTAACTAATTATTCCAATTACTAGTCATGGCAAAAACTACAAAATGTATAACTTGAGTAATGTAGTAAGAACTTTCAGCATGTAAAAGGAATCACAAAGTCATATATGTACGAAATACTATGCTCATATTATTTTAAATTCAGGTTCACACATAGACTTCCCAAGTTTCAAAACTCCTCCTTAATTTAAGCCATGATGATGCATAACCCCTATTTCACTGCAAATGAAACAAAAACGAGTGAAATCCAAAGGTTTTGTGAAAATATCAGCCAATTATTGTTTGGTATCTACATGGTGAAGCATAATGTTTCCTTTTTCAACATTATCATGGAGAAAGTGATATCTGATGTCAATGTGCTTTGTTCTTGAATGTTGCACGGGGTTTTTAGAAATGCAAATGGCACTAGTGTTATCACAAAACAGTGGAACACTATCTAGATCAACCCCATAGTCCTTAAGTGTTTGAACAATCCAAAGAATTTGTGAGCAAGCGCTAGTAGCAGCTACATATTTAGATTCAGCTGTGGATTGTGCAACTGAGTTTTGTTTTCTAGAGGACCAAGCAACAAGAGAATTACCAAAAAAATGACAAGCACACGAAATACTTTTCCTATCAATCCTACAATCCCCAAAACAACATCCGAAAAAGCTTTCAAAGTAACGGTTGAGGAAGTAGGAAGAAAATGCCAAATTCTTGAGTTCCATGTAAGTACCTGAGAATTATTTTGATGGCTTGACGATGTGAAGCACGTGGGGAAGCTTGAAAACATGCACAAAGACATACACTGAATTGTACGTCTGTTGTTGATGTCGTGAGGTACAAAAGTGATCTGATCATGCTTCTATATTCTTTTTGATCCACAGGTTCACCATCTTCATCAAGTTCAAGTGTCGTTGATGTACCCATTGGTGTCCAAAGAGGCTTGCTTTTGTCCATGCTGAAGAGCTTAAGAAGGTCTCTTGTATACTTTGTTTGATGCACAAATGTACCTTCCTTGGTTTGCTTGATTTGCGGCCCCAAAAAGTCCGTCAGTTCTACCATCATACTCATTTCAAATTCTGAACTCATCATATGTGACACCCGGTTCCGAATATGAACCAAATGTAACGCATATGTGTGCCCAGGAAGTTCATCACACATATACGGTTGCATCACAAACAATATACATAATTTAACCACGTCTCAACTATTAAATAAGTACTTTATTACAATAATCCAATAGTTCACAAATGACAAAACTCTAAATAATGCAGCGGAAAATAAATTAAGCAGCACGACTCCTTTCCACAGGCAATTGACAGTGGTACGCAACCTAGTACTCCGCGTGATCCTCAAGGTACTCCCAATTATTATCTCCAGTAGCTGTTGGGAGGGGATTGCAAGGGTGAGTACGTGTCGTACTCAGCAAGTGTGGAAATAGATGACATGTGGCTAAACAAATGATTCGAATAAAAAGGCTAATTGCAGAAAAGTACATTTCATAAACATTTAAAAAGCAGTCTATCATATCTATGTGAGTTTATTTCCCTTCATGACCCAAGTAATTATCATACCATAAATCCAACAATTCTTATTTTTCCATCGCAATCCATTAATACCAGCCAACCATAAAATTAATTCCATATGCCAATTCCATAATATCTCATGTACCGACTATACCCAAGTGGCAACCAAACCATACCAACCATCCCAAAATTCAATTTCCCTATAGTCATGGAAGTTGTCCAGGTGCTCTTAACCGGGAGCACGGCTATCATGATAGTTTTTAACACTCTGCAGAGGTTGTACCACTTTACCCACATGTTCGTGATTTCATCACCTTTCGGTGACTAAGAACCTCTATGTTGCCCAGTCACACTTCCGCTGGTGTGCGGCCAAGAGATCATAAAATAGCCTTTCAAAAGGGACTACTAGTATGTACGGGCCCACTAAGGTTTCACCAGCAGGCTTGAATCTCCATTCTCCCACCCACGGGCCCCCTCGTGTGTCATGCGGATCCCAGGGCAGTCCTCCTCGACTCCCATTCCCCGCGCCATCCAATGGTCCATACAATACTAGCAGCGCTCCTAATTATTCAGCTACACCGCACCCATACTTGGCCTTGTGGTGGCACTGTTGTCCTAGTATATTCTCGCATGAACTGGTCCTTAGATCTAAGACAAGCAAACCACCATATCATACAACCCATCCACAAAACCATGCTTGCTTAGATCTCCTAAATTCCAGGTTGCTAAATTAATCATCATCTTATTACCATCCCAAGTTGTCATAATTAAAGTTGTCAACCACATTATTTAAGTTACCCATAACCCATGTAGCGATGCGGTGCAAAAAGAAAAATACCCATACCTGACTCATTGTGTATATCCCGGCGACAAGGGGTGGCAAAAAACGCTAGTAAACTCCTACGTATGGGTTTCCCATCATATTGACACAAGCATGCAAGTTCGCAAACAAAATATTTAATAAAACAGGATCAATATGATCAAGGACACTTGCCTTGCTCCGATGGATGGGGTTGCTCAAGCGCTTCAAAGTCTTGCTTTTGGAAATCCTTGTATGCGGCCTCTTGAGCACATTCCTCTACGTGTGATCATACATACAAGAAAATACATACAATTCAATATGATGCACACAAAATAATCAACATGCAATGACATGCATGCATACACAATTCAATAATTAATTAACTATGGTTGTTTATTAATTAGATGCAACTAGTTCATACGTTTTCATATGAGTTTACGGGGGTTTTAGCGGGGATTATTGTTGCTGAAAATAAAAAGATGGTGCGACTACGATCAATTTACGTCTATTAGATTCAATATGGTCGCTAAAATTCGCATCGAAAAATGTGGTCTACCGTAGAAGTGATGACTTTGAAGCTCGCGGGATGGGGACGATGCGTAAACGAAGTAGATGCGCAAGGTCCTCCGGCGGCACGACGACGGCGACGCGATGACGACGACGATCTCCGGCAGACGACGGCACCCTCCTCTTTTTCTTCCTCTCTTCCCCTGGCGGCAGCAGCGTCTGGTGTTTTTTCTACATCGCTAGTGTTTTCCTAGGCGGCAACGGTGATTTCTGGTGTCGGGGAAAACTTACGAAGCCTCACGGTAGTATTTATAGGGGCGGTACGTTGGCCAGGGGCCGAGTCGGGTGCGGTCGGCGCGCTGGGTGTAACACCCTAAATTTTCGCATCATGCATTGCATACATGGTCATGCATTAAACACTAGTAGAATAAAAGAAAAATAATAAAACATATACATATACAAATATGTGTAGCAAAAGAAGAAAAAGAAAACAATAATTATAGCCTAAAACTTGTAATAGGGAATAAGTATAAAAATAATAATAATAATAATATATAAATATATATATAAATAATATATATGACAATATATAAAAATAGAAAAAAATATTACTAATATATGTTATAATAAATATATAGTATTAATAATATATATAAAAAATATATATATATAATAAATTATATAATAAAGGGAAAGTAAAAAAAAAGAAATAAAATGGGCAACCCGCCGGCCAGGCCAAACGGCCCAGCCGGCCACGCACCCCGCGGCCACCTCCCGCGCTGGCCCCGCCGCCACGCGCCCGCAGCCGAGCCCCACCTCCGTCGAACCCCCGGCTCGGCCGCCCGCCTCCCGCTCCCACGCGGGATTCCCGCGCGCGACCGGCGCGTCTCGCGCGCAGCCCGGTCGTCGTACGAGTCCCCCCGCTGGGTCCCACCCACGCCAGAGGCCCGCGCCTCAGCTCCCGGGCGCTGTACGCGCTCGGCCCTGGGTCCCGCCTCCCGCGCCGTCCCGCCCCGACACTCCCGCCGCCGTACGCCTTCCGTCACGCGCGGAACCACTCCCGCCACCGACGCGGTTACGATTTTTCCCGATCCCGCCGGCTCCGCAACAGATTCCCCCGTTAGCTCCCGCCGCTTCTATAAATACGACCGAAGCCCCACGATTCCAGCCGCCAGAAGCAGCCGCCGGTACAGAGAGGAAAAAAAAGGAGTCCAGAGAGCTGCGCCCAGGGAAGAAAAAAAGGGAAAAAGAAGGGGAAGAAGAGGAAGAAAAAGAGGAGGGCGCCACCGTTCGCCGGAGAACGCATCTACTTCGTCTACGCATTGTCCCCATCCCGCGATCATCGAAGCCATCGCATCTACGGTAGGCCATGTTCCCGATGTGAATTTTAGCGATCATATTGAATCTAATAGGCGTGAATTGATTTTAGTTGCACCATAATTTTATTTTCAGCAGCATTAATCCACCCTAAAACCCCCGTAAACTCATATGAACACGTATGAACTGGTCGCATCTAATTAATAAACGACCGTAGTAAATTAATTATTAAACTGTGCATGCATGCATGTCATTTTTGTGTGCATTATGTTGAATTGTATATGTTTTCTTGTATTTATGATCACGCGTAGAGGAACGTGCTCAAGAGGCTGCATACGAGGATTTCCAAAACCAAGACTTCGAAGCGCTTGAGCAACCCCATCCGCCGGAGCAAGGCAAGTGTCCTTGAAGCATATTGATCCTATTTTAAATTAAATGTTTTGTTTGCGAACTTGCATGCTTGTGTCAAATTGATGGGAATCCTATGGTAGGAAGTTTACTAGTTTTGTTTGACCACCCTTGTCGCCTGGAATTATGGTAGAGAGTCGGGAAGGGTTTTTTTACCTTTTTGCTTCGCTTAATTAATTGGGATGGCAAACAACACTACACAATTAATTATGCATCAATGATATTATGGTTAATGTGAACTGGTCAATACGATGGGTGATCTAAGCAAGCATGGTTTTGTGAATGGGTTGGACGTTATGGTGGTTTGCTTGCCTTAGATCTAAGGACCGGTTCATGCGAGAATATGCCAGGTCAACAGTGCCACCACAAGGCCAAGTATGGGTGCGGCGTAGCTGAATAATTAGGAGCGCTGCTAGTATTGTATGGACCATTGGATGGCGCGGGGAATGGGAGTCGAGGAGGACTGCCCTGGGATCCGCATGGCACACGAGGGGGCCCGTGGGTGGGAGAATAGAGATTCAAGCCTGCCGGTGAAACCTTAGTGGGGCCGTACATACTAGTAGTCCCTTTTGAAAGGCTATTTTGTGATCTCTTGGCCACACACCTACGGAAGTGTGAGATGGCACAATGGAGGTTTCTTAGTCATCGAAAGGTGATAAAATCACAAACATGTGGGTAAAGTGGTACAACCTCTGCAGAGTGTTAAAAAAAACTATCATGATAGCCGTGCTCCCGGTTATGAGCGCCTGGATGACCTACATGATTAGAGTTGGAAATTGGGATTTGGGATGGTTATGGATGGTTATGGTTTGGTAATGGTTATGGTTGGTTTATGGTTTATGGGTTGGTAATAGTTATGGTCATGGTTATGAAATTGAGTTATGGTAATTGGACATGGATAATGGTAATGTTGGCAATAATAGGATATGGTTTATATTTTGTTAATATGATGGGATTTGTTTCACATAGACGTAGTATAATGCTTTTCAAATGTTTTACCGTACTTTTCAGCACTTAGCCATTTATTACATTCGTCGTTTGAATAAGCCACATGTCATACTTTCCACACTTGCTGAGTACGACATATACTCACCCTTGCAATCCCCCCCAACAGCTACTGGAGACAATTGGGAGTACCCTGAGGATCACGTGGAGTACTAGGTTGCGTACCGCCGTCAATTGCCTGTGGATTGGAGTCATGCTGTTTAGTTTATTTTCCGCTGCAATTATTTAGAGTTTTATCATTCGTGAACTATTGGATTATTGTAATAAAGTACTTATTTATTAGTTAAGACATGGTTAAATTCTGTTTATCATTTGTGAATCACTCGTGTATGTGTGTTGAACATCCTGGGCACACATATGCGTTACGCTTGGTTCATATTCGGAACCGGATGTCACAAATTGGTATCAGAGCCGCGTTGACCGTAGGACGCAAGCCTAGGTAGAATGGACACTCTAGAGCACTTAGGAACACTCTTCTAATCTGCTATTTTCGAAAAATTTTGCTGCTGTTTTGTTTCCCTTATTTTCAGCCGCAAAAAGTACTGATCGCTACTGCGTTTTTGATAAAAAAATTTGGAAGTGAGCAATATTAAGTGCTGCTGTTTTGCTGTGTAAATTTTCGCGAAAAAGGTTTGTTTTGCTGCTGTTATGTGTGGGTAAAATTATTGTGTTGGTTGCTGTATTTTTTTCTCTTTATTTTTCGTTCTTTTGGAACCGCTGCACCGCCCTCTTTCCGCCGTTTTAGCTGCTGAAATTTTCAGATTTGTATTTGGTTATTTCTTTTTCCTCTAATGTATTCTTGTTTTCTGTAGATGGCCCGCACCAAGACAACCCCTCGTAAGTCGACCGGTGGACTTGTGCCCCCGCGTAGGTTGGCCAGTCGCTCTCCGGCCGTCGACCCCCGTCACCCCGTGGTGATCCGTTCTAACGGCAGAGCCGCAGGACAACTGCGACACCGTCTCCGTGCCCTACTCCGCGAGGCTGGCTACCGTCACCACAGTCTCTCGCTCTCCTACCACACCACTGGAGTGTAGCGCCCCGGCAGGAAGGAGTGGAGCTGCAAGATCTATATCTACTACGGTGACGAGTTGGTGAAGACCCACAGCAGTCCTGCTTGGAGGAGCTCCCGCCGATCTGCAGAGCAGGATGCTAGCTGGGAAGCAGCCACTTTTTGGAGCCACGCCCGCCGTTTCCGTCTGGAGGACACGGTGCACGCCTTCGTCCCGCAGCATCCCAGTGGCACTGCGCGCTTCGTCTCCAGGCACGTGGAGGGACCCCTGGACCTCCCGCAGTCTCGTCAAACTGTTGACGATGTGGCCCAGCTCAGTGCCCGACTTCAGAGGGCGCAGCAGGAGATTCAGGATGGACGTGACCTCGCCCAGCGCCACGAGGCGATAATCAGGAGGTATCGTCGGATCACCGACGAGGACCCGGACGACTACGCGTCCGACACCCCAATGTGGACCCCAGACTCTCTAGACCGTCGCAACGGTCAGCGTGAGTCGTCTTCTGAGGAGTCCTCTGACGAGGAGCCTTCCAGTGTGGCGTCTACCGCACCACCGCCGCCTGCTGCCTCACCACCCCAGGACCCACAGGACCCCGAGGACCCCGACGACGACGACGACGACGACGAGGACCCGGATGAGTTCCCGCTCGACGACGAGTAGTCCTCGACCTATGCCACGACTCAAGGATAGGCACACCCCCATTAGTAAATAAGAGCGATGTAGATATACTTGTGTGACCTTGAGTTGTGTTACTTCTTTTAGGATCTTTGTAAATTCTGTTTGGTGCTTGTTTGAGTGCTTGTTTGCTTAGTAGAGAGTTGTGGAATGCTTCGGCAATTGTCCACATCCTCATAATATAGGTCTATATTAATAAAGGATTATTTAGTGTCACATACCTTGATGCATATAGTTGGGACGTTTCTTTCCAAATTCTAAATCCTCCTGTCCCCACCTTTCTTTCGCCAACAGATGGTGAGAACTCGTAACCAGAGGGATGCCAACGATGAGGAGGAGCGCAATGAAGTACCTCAGAACAGCCAGGGACATGCTCATGGAGCTATCAACATTGAACAACTGTTAGCTATGCAGAACCAGCTCATGCAGACCATGATACAGACCATGGGACAGCTGCAAGCTGGCAACAACAATCAGCCCCACCTGCCTCCACCGCTACCCCCGCCACATCACAACCGTTTGGGAGAGTTCATGAGGACCAGACTGCCTACCTTTGCACAAGCCACAGACCCAATGGAAGCTGATGATTGGCTGAAGTCCGTTGAGAAGAAACTTGCTATTGTCCAGTGCATTGATAGGGAGAAGGTTCTCTTTGCATCACATCAACTAGTTGGAGCAGCCGCTGACTGGTGGGAAGCTCTTTGCAACGCTCATGATAATCAGGAGACAATCACTTGGGCTAAGTTTAAACAGAGTTTCCGTTCCCACTATGTACCTGAAGGAGTTATGATACTGAGAAGACAAGATTTTGAAAACCTCAGGCAAGGAAGGATGAGTGTGAGTGAGTATCTCAACAAATTCACTCAATGATCAAGATATGCTCCAGAAGACATCAAAACTGATAGTAGGAAGCAGTATCTGTTTATGAGGGGTCTCAACAATGAAATTCAAGTCCAGTTGCTCAATACTGATTATCCAAACTTCCAAAAGCTGGTTGACAAGGCTATTGTGGTTGAGAACAAGATTCGTGAGATGGACCAGGACAACCAGAGGAAGATGTCACATCATAGACCGCAACAAGGAAGCAATGTTCGCCCCCGCTATGCACCACCTACTGCACCACAATACCACCCATCTGCTCCCGCATACTGTGCTGCTTATCCACCCCGCCCAAATCAGCCACCGCAGCAACGCCCCGCCATGCAAGCACCTCGCAATCCTGTGCCACCTGCGCCGCGTCCTAACATGGCGGCAAATGCTCAAAACCAATTACGCCCAAACTTCCCTAATGCTACGGATGGTAAGACATGCTATGCGTGTGGAGAACCCGGACACTTTGCAAGTCAATGCCCTAGGAGAAACAATGGACCTATGAACAATGCACCAAGGCCAAATCACCCGCGACCAAATGGAGGAGCACCACAAGGCAACCGTGGACAGCAGAATTTTGCTCATGGCAATGTAAATCATGTCTCTACTGAGGAAGCCCAGCAAGCTGATGACGTCGTGATTGGTATGTTTCTCGCCAACTCCAACCCCGCGACTGTTTTATTTGATTCAGGAGCATCTCATTCATTCATCTCGTCAAAGTATGTTGCCAAGTACAATTTGCCTATATCTCATATGAAGCAAACTATGCTAGTAAGTTCTCCTGGCGGAGAGATGAGGACAAATATAGTATGTCCGAAAGTAAGCATTAAAATAAGGGGGTAGACTTTCTCGCAAACCTCATAGTCTTGGACTCCCAAGGAATAGACATAATACTTGGAATGGACTGGCTGAGCAAGTATAATGGAGTCATTCAATGTGCCGAGAGGATTGTGCAGTTGACAAGTGAACATGGTACACGCATCGAAGTTGAAGCAGCCCAACCTGCAAGAAAGAAAGTGATGCTGAATCACGTGGAAGAAGTGACGTTGGAAAGCATTCCGATCGTTCGTGAGTACCTGGATGTGTTTCCAGATGAGTTGCCAGGTATGCCACCTGATCGTGACATAGAATTCGCCATTGAGTTGATACCCGGAACTGCACCTATAGCTAAGAGGCCGTATAGGATGCCTCCTAAGGAATTAGCAGAGCTCAAGAAGCAAATTCAAGAGCAGCTAGAGAAGGGTTTTATACATCCAAGTTCATCCCCGTGGGGAGCCCCAGTGCTCTTCGTAGATAAGAAGGATGGAACCCAGAGGATGTGTGTGGACTATAGGTCTCTCAATGAAGTGACAATTAAGAACAAGTACTCACTGCCCCGTATAGAGGATTTGTTCGACCAAATGAAGGGTGCCTGTATCTTCTCCAAGATCGACTTGGGGTCAGGATACTTCCAAATGAAGATTAGACCATCGGATATACCCAAGACAGCATTTCGGACACGATATGGATCTTATGAGTACACCGTCATGTCATTTGGATTGACAAACACGCCTGCGTACTTTATGTATCTCATGAATAAGGTCTTCATGGAATATCTGGATAAGTTTGTTGTAGTGTTCATCGATGATATTATGATCTACTCGAAGGATGAGAAGGAACATGAGGAACACTTGAGGCTTACGCTGCAGAAATTGAGGGAGCATCAATTGTATGCCAAGTTCAGTAAATGTCAATTTTGGTTACGAGAAGTTTCTTTCCTAGGCCATATTATCTCTGGAGGAGGAGTATCAGTTGACCCAGGGAAGGTGAGAGATGTGCTTAAGTGGGAACCGCCACAGAATGTCAAGGAAATTCGGAGTTTCCTTGGAATGGTTGGATACTACCGCCGATTCATTAAGGATTTCTCCAAAATAGCCAAGCCTATGACCGAATTACTCATGAAAGGGAAGGCATTCCGATGGACTCAAGCTTGTCAGGATAGCTTTGAAGAGTTAAAGAAAAGGTTGACAACCGCCCCGGTGTTAGTATTACTGGACGTGAGCAAGAGTTTTGATATATATTGTGATGCATCAAGACAAGGATTAGGATGTGTGCTCATGCAAGAAGGCCAAGTGGTAGCTTATGCATCGAGGCAACTAAAGAAACATGAGTTGAATTATCCTACACACGACCTTGAACTCGCAGCCATGGTACACGCCTTGAAGATATGGAGACACTATGTTTTTGGTCACCGATGTGAGATTTATACGGATCATAAGAGTCTCAAGTACATATTTACGCAAACGGATCTGAATCTGAGGCAACGCCGATGGTTGGAGCTCATAAAGGATTATGACGTGGGAATCAACTATCACCCAGGGAAGGCCAACGTAGTGGCCGATGCTTTGAGCCGAAAAGGAGTAAGTCATCAACTCACAGTTCGAGAGCTGCCATCCGAGTTATGCAAGGAGTTTGAACGATTGAACCTTGGGTTCATAAATGAGATGGGAACGATGGAAGTCAACCCAACATTAGAGCAGGAAATACGGGAAGGACAGACAAAGGACAAGGAAATACAGGAAATCAAGGAAAGGACCCAAGAAGGGAAGGAATTCAGATTTGATGAGGACGAACAGGGTACCTTATGGCTTGGAAAGAGGATTGTGGTACCTAATGTCAGGCATATTCGAGAAACAATATTGAAGGAGGCACATGACTCGCCTTACTCAATTCATCCTGGCTGTACGAAGATGTACAAGGACTTAAAGACATGCTACTGGTGGGCCAGCATGAAAAAGGACATAGCCGAATATGTTGCACTTTGTGATGTGTGCCAACGTGTTAAAGCTGAACATCAAAGGCCAGCCGGATTGCTACAACCATTGAAGATCCCGGAGTGGAAGTGGGAAGAGATTGGTATGGACTTTATAGTTGGATTACCGCGAACCCAGTCTGGCTATGATTCAATATGGGTGATTGTGGATCGATTGACAAAATCAGCTCATTTCATCCCTGTCAAGACCACATATACCACCGCGAAGCTAGCAGAATTGTATATGGAACATATTGTGTGTCGACACGGAGTACCGAAGAAGATAGTCTCACATAGAGGTTCTCAATTTACCTCCAGATTTTGGCAGAAATTGCATGAAGCATTGGGAATAAGGTTGAACTTCAGTTCGGCGTATCACCCTCAAACAGATGGACAAACCGAGAGGACCAACCAAATTTTGGAAGACATGTTGAGAGCATGTGCTTTAAAGCATGGGAAAAGTTGGGATAAAAGTTTGCCGTATGCTGAATTCTCGTACAACAATAGTTACCAAGCAAGTTTGAAAATGTCACCCTATGAAGCACTATACGGAAGGAAGTGTAGGACTCCCTTGTTTTGGAATGAAACCGGAGAGAATCAAGTATTTGGTCCCGACGTGTTACAAGATGCTGAAAGGCAAGTCCAAATAATACGGGAAAACTTAAAGGCTGCCCAGTCTCGACAGAAAGGTTATGCTGATAATAGGCGAAGGAGTTTGACTTTTGAAGTTGGAGATTTTGTATACCTCAAAGTGTCACCTATCAGAGGTCAGCGAAGGTTTAACGTCAAAGGAAAACTGGCACCACGTTACATCGGACCATTTAAGATTCTGGACAAGCGAGGAGAGGTAGCTTATCGACTTGAGTTGCCGACGTATCTCTCCGATGTACACGACGTGTTTCACGTCTCTCAACTCAAGAAGTGTCTCAGGGTACCGGAAGAACAAGTGCCGATGGACGAGTTAGAGCTTCAGGAGGATTTGTCCTATGTCGAACAACCTATCAAAATTTTGGACATAAAGGAAAGAGTCACGAGAAATAAGAGGATCCGTTGGTGCAAAGTGCAATGGAAACACCATACAGAAGCCGAAGCTACATGGGAACGTGAAGAAGACCTGAAGACAGAATTCCCTCACCTTTTCTCCACGCTATCGAATCTCGAGGGCGAGATTCACTTTAAGGGGGGTAGGTTTGTAACACCCTAAATTTTCGCATCATGCATTGCATACATGGTCATGCATTAAACACTAGTAGAATAAAAGAAAAATAATAAAACATATACATATACAAATATGTGTAGCAAAAGAAGAAAAAGAAAACAATAATTATAACCTAAAACTTGTAATAGGGAATAAGTATAAAAATAATAATAAAAATATATATAAATAATATATATAAATAATATATATAACAATATATAAAAATAGAAAAAAAAATTACTAATATATGTTACAAAAATAATAAATAATAAATATATAGTATTAATAATATATATAAAAAATATATATATAATAAATTATATAATAAAGGGAAAGTAAAAAAAAAAGAAAAAGAAAATGGGCAACCCGCCGGCCAGGCCAAACGGCCCAGCCGGCCACGCACCCCGCGGCCACCTCCCGCGCTGGCCCCGCCGCCACGCGCCCGCAGCCGGGCCCCACCTCCGCCGAACCCCCGGCTCGGCCGCCGGCCACCCGCTCCCGCGCGGGATTCCCGCGCGCGACCGGCGCATCTCGCGCGCAGCCCGGCCGCCGTACGAGTCCCCCCGCTGGGTCCCACCCGCGCCAGAGGCCCGCGCCTCGGCTCCCGGGCGCCGTACGCGCTCGGCCCTGGGTCCCGCCTCCCGCGCCGTCCCGCCCCGACACTCCCGCCGCCGTACGCCTTCCGTCACGCGCGGAACCACTCCCGCCACCGACGTGGTTACGATTTTTCCCGATCCCGCTAGCTCCGCAACAGATTCCCCCGATAGCTCCCGCCGCTTCTATAAATACGACCGAAGCCCCACGATTCCAACCGCCAGAAGCAGCCGCCGGTACAGAGAGGAAAAAAAAGGAGTCCAGAGAGCTGCGCCCAGGGAAGAAAAAAAGGGAAAAAGAAGGGGAAGAAGAGGAAGAAAAAGAGGAGGGCGCCACCGTTCGCCGGAGAACGCATCTACTTCGTCTACGCATTGTCCCCATCCCGCGATCATCGAAGCCATCGCATCTACAGTAGGCCATGTTCCCGATGCGAATTTTAGCGATCATATTGAATCTAATAGGCATGAATTGATTTTAGTTGCACCATAATTTTATTTTCAGCAGAATTAATCCACCCTAAAACCCCCGTAAACTCATATGAACACGTATGAACTGGTCGCATCTAATTAATAAACGACCGTAGTAAATTAATTATTAAACTGTGCATGCATGCATGTCATTGCATGTTGATTAGTTTGTGTGCATTATGTTGAATTGTATATGTTTTCTTGTATGTATGATCACGCGTAGAGGAACGTGCTCAAGAGGCTGCATACGAGGATTTCCAAAACCAAGACTTCGAAGCGCTTGAGCAACCCCATCCGCCGGAGCAAGGCAAGTGTCCTTGAAGCATATTGATCCTATTTTAAATTAAATGTTTTGTTTGCGAACTTGCATGCTTGTGTCAAATTGATGGAAATCCTATGGTAGGAAGTTTACTAGTTTTGTTTGACCACCCTTGTCGCCTGGAATTATGGTAGAGAGTCGGGAAGGGTTTTTTACCTTTTTGCTTCGCTTAATTAATTGGGATGGCAAACAACACTACACAATTAATTATGCATCAATGATATTATGGTTAATGTGAACTGGTCAATACGATGGGTGATCTAAGAAAGCATGGTTTTGTGAATGGGTTGGATGTTATGGTGGTTTGCTTGCCTTAGATCTAAGGACCGGTTCATGCGAGAATATGCCAGGTCAACAGTGCCACCACAAGGCCAAGTATGGGTGCGGCGTAGCTGAATAATTAGGAGCGCTGCTAGTATTGTATGGACCATTGGATGGCGCGGGGAATGGGAGTCGAGGAGGACTGCCCTGGGATCCGCATGGCACACGAGGGGGCCTGTGGGTGGGAGAATAGAGATTCAAGCCTGCCGGTGAAACCTTAGTGGGCCCGTACATACTAGTAGTCCCTTTTGAAAGGCTATTTTGTGATCTCTTGGCCACACACCTACGGAAGTGTGAGATGGCACAATGGAGGTTTCTTAGTCATCGAAAGGTGATAAAATCACAAACATGTGGGTAAAGTGGTACAACCTCTGCAGAGTGTTAAAAAAAACTATCATGATAGCCGTGCTCCCGGTTATGAGCGCCTGGATGACCTACATGATTAGAGTTGGAAATTGGGATTTGGGATAGTTATGGATGGTTATGGTTTGGTAATGGTTATGGTTGGTTTATGGTTTATGGGTTGGTAATAGTTATGGTCATGGTTATGAAATTGAGTTATGGTAATTGGACATGGATAATGGTAATGTTGGCAATAATTGGATATGGTTTATATTTTGTTAATATGATGGGATTTGTTTCACATAGACGTATTATAATGCTTTTCAAATGTTTTACTGTACTTTTCAGCACTTAGCCATTTATTACATTCGTCGTTTGAATAAGCCACATGTCATACTTTCCACACTTGCTGAGTACGACATGTACTCACCCTTGCAATCCCCCCCAACCGCTACTGGAGACAATTGGGAGTACCCTGAGGATCACGTGGAGTACTAGGTTGCGTACCGCCGTCAATTGCCTGTGGATTGGAGTCGTGCTGTTTAGTTTATTTTCCGCTGCAATTATTTAGAGTTTTATCATTCGTGAACTATTGGATTATTGTAATAAAGTACTTATTTATTAGTTAAGACGTGGTTAAATTCTGTTTATCATTTGTGAATCACTCGTGTATGTGTGTTGAACATCCTGGGCACACATATGCGTTACGCTTGGTTCATATTCGGAACCGAGTGTCACACTGGGCGCGTGCGTCCGACTCGGTCGGGGAGGGGCATCGGGGCACGCGGGTGCGGGTGGGGTCGGGCGAGCGAGAGGGCAGGCGGCGGCATCGCGGTGCGGGGCCCAGGCGGCGGGGCGCGTGCGGCTCGGTCGGGCCAGGGTGAGGTGGCGCGCCAGGCACGGTGCGGGGTGGGCCCAGGGTGCGCGGGACCAGGCGCGGGGCCGGTCAGGCGGGGCGCTGCGTGGGGCGTGGTGCGGCGCGGTCGCGCGCTGCGCACTCGGGAGCGGGCCGGCTCGGTCGGCCTGGCCGGCCGGGCTGCTCCCCTCTTTTTTTTTCTTTTTTTTGTTTATTTATTTATTTATTCTTTATGTTATTTTTTCTTTTCTTTTCTTTTATTTCATATATAAATATTGATATATATATATTTATTATATTTATATATATATATTATTATATATATTATTTATTTATATTAATCCCCTAATACATGTTTTATATTGTATTATCATTCTTTCATTCCATTAATGTTTAATGCATGAACATGTATGCAATGCATGATGCAAAGATTTATGGAGAAGATACAGGCACCCTTCATTTGGTCGAACAAATCCTCTATACGGGGCAGTGAGTACTTGTTCTTAATTGTCACTTCGTTGAGAGACCTATAGTCCACACACATCCTCTGGGTTCCATCCTTCTTATCTACGAAGAGCACTGGTGCTCCCCATGGGGATGAGCTTGGGCGTATAAAACCCTTCTCTAGCTGCTCTTGAATTTGCTTCTTGAGATCTGCTAATTCCGTAGGAGGCATCCTATACGGCCTCTTAGCTATAGGTTCAGTTCTGGGTATCAACTCAATGGCGAATTCTATGTCACGATCAGGTGGCATACCTGGCAACTCATCTGGAAACACATCTGGGTACTCGCGGACGATCGGAATGCTTTCCAATGTCACTCCTTCCACGTGATTCAGCATCGCTTTCTCTCTTGCAGGTTGGGCTGCCTCAACTTCGATGTGTGTACCGTGTTCACTTGTCAACTGCACAATCCTCTCGGCACATTGAATGACTCCATTATACTTGCTCAGCCAGTCCATTCCAAGTATTATGTCTATTCCTTGGGAGTCCAAGACTATGAGGTTTGCGAGAAAGTCTACCCCCCTTATTTTAATGCTTACTTTCGGACATACTATATTTGTCCTCATCTCCCCGCCAGGAGAACTTACTAGCATAGTTTGCTTCATATGAGATATAGGAAAATTGTACTTGGCAACATACTTTGACGAGATGAATGAATGAGATGCTCCCGAATCAAATAAAACTGTCGCGGGGTTGGAGTTGGCGAGAAACATACCAATCATGACGTCATCAGCTTGCTGGGCTTCCTCAGTAGAGACATGATTCACATTGCCACAAGCAAAATTCTGCTGTCCACGGTTGCCTTGTGGTGCTCCTCCATTTGGTCGTGGGTAATTTGGCCTTGGTGCATTGTTCATAGGTCCATAGTTTCTTCTGGGGCATTGACTTGCAAAGTGCCCGGGCTCTCCACACACATAGCATGTCTTACCGCCCGTAGCATTAGGGAAGTTTGGGTAGCTGGTTTTGAGCATTTGCCGCCATGTTAGGACGCGGTGCAGGTGGCACAGGATAGCGAGGCGCTTGCATGGCGAGGCGTTGCTGCGGTGGCTGATTTGGGCGGGGCGGATAAGCAGCGTGGTATGCAGGAGCAGATGGGTTGTAATGTGGTGCAGTTGGTGGTGCATAGCGGGGATGAACATTGCTTCCTTGCTGTGGTCCATGATGTGGCATCTTCCTCTTGTTGTCCTGCTCCATCTCACGAATCTTGTTCTCAACCACAATAGCCTTGTCAACCAGCTTTTGGAAGTTTGGATAATCAGTATTGAGCAACTGGACTTGAATTTCATTGTTGAGGCCCCTCATAAACAGATACTGCTTCCTACTATCAGTGTTGATGTCTTCTGGAGCATATCTTGATAGTTGAGTGAATTTGTTGAGATACTCACTCATGCTCATCCTTCCTTGCCTGAGGTTTTCAAAATCTTGTCTTCTCAGTATCATAACTCCTTCAGGTACATAGTGGGAACGGAAACTCTGCTTAAACTCAGCCCAAGTGATTGCCTCCTGATTATCATGAGCATTGCAAAGAGCTTCCCACCAGTCAGCAGCTGCTCCAACTAGTTGATGTGATGCAAAGAGAACCTTCTCCCTATCAGTGCACTGGACAATATCAAGTTTCTTCTCAACGGACTTCAGCCAATCATCAGCTTCCATTGGGTTTGTGGCTTGTGCAAAGGTAGGCGGCCTGGTCCTCATGAACTCTCCCAAACGGTTGTGGTGTGGCTGGGGTGGTGGCGGTGGCGGTATATGATACTGATTGTTGTTGCCAGCTTGCATCTGTCCCATTGTCTGTATCATGGTCTGCATGAGCTGGTTCTGCATAGCTAACAGTTGTTCAACATTGATAGCTCCATGAGCATGTCCCTGGTTGTTCTGATGTACTTCATTGCGCTCCTCCTCATCGTTGGCATCCCTCTGGTTACGAGTTCTCACCATCTGTTGGCGAAAGAAGGGTGGAGACAGAAGAATTTAGAATTTGTAAAGAAACGTCCCAACTATATGCATCAAGGTATGTGACACTAAATAACCCTTTATTAATATAGACCTATATGAGGATGTGGACAAGTGCCGAAGCATCCCACAACTCTCTACTAAGCACACAAGCACTCAAACAAGCACCAAACAAAATTTCAGCACACCACACTATTTAAAGCTAATATGATTCTAAGCATTCTTATTACAAAATACTCATAGGGGACTTAATTTCCTAATTGTGAGGCGGTGAGGGCGTCCTTGGCTGCGCGGATGTGATGGGGTTGCGCCATGGTGATGTAGGGGACCAGATTCTCTTGGGTGACCACGGCTCTCCTCTTGCTTCACATTCCTTCATCTCCAAGTTGGCTTCCAAACGAGCTAGTTCCTTGCGAAGGTAGTGGATCTCCCCTTGTGCGGTTGCATAGCGATTGCTCATGTCCAATAATGTCTTTTGAGACCTATCCATTGCTGTAAGATTGTCTGAAGCTTCTCGTGGTCCAATTATCCTCCCTGTACAACTCTCCCGCTGAGGGTGCAGCTCAAACGTGGTGTTCTCAAGCTCAAAGCGGCGAGTATGGCACAAACTTGTGAGTCCCGCCCATGCAGCATCATCCATAGCATCCTTCTGAGTAGACCTCCAGGTGGGAGCATAATGCCGTGAGACCACTTTGTTGAGGTAGAAGATGAGAACCTCAGCATGCCATTCGTCACGTCTGGGACGGGAGACCCTCTTCACAAAGTAGTTAGCACACATGCAACGGGGATAAAGGAATTCTGTCAGTTCCCGCGATGCATGTCCTCCATCGGTTCCGGTGGTCCAAATCTCTTCAACTTGGGGAAACTGGGGGCTGTTGTGTCCATTCTCATTCGCACCGGGTTGTGACCCCCCTCCATTTTCAACTCCGTTGTCCTCCTCATCTGAAGCTGGCACGTAGTACTCCTCATTAGGATCCTCGTTCATGTTCTCCTCAAATGGCTCATACTCCTCCGGATCCTCATCCATACTGTTCGACTGGTTAGCTTCCTCCTCCTTGGGCTGGATGTTCCCCTCCTCTTGCGTCTGCTCGTCAAGCTCAATGGGGTTAAGTTCACTTCCAAGGGGCGGCGGACAGGTGCTCTTGCGGGCTGCACTCCTAGTGATCGGCATCTATAGAAAACGAGAATACATTAGAGGAAAGAATAACGGAATACAAATCTGAAAATTGCAGCAGCTAAAATGGCGGAAAAAGAGCGGTGCAGCGGTTCCAAAAGAACGAAAGAGAGGGAGAAAAATGCAGCAACCAACACAATAATTTTACCCACACATAACATCAGCAAAACACACTTTTTTCGGGAAAATTTAAGCGGCAAAAACAGCAGCACCTAATATTGCCCACTGCTGAAAATTTTTATCAAAAACGCAGCAGCAATCGATACGTTTTGCAGCTGAAAATAAGGAAATGGAACAGCAGCAAAAATTTTCGAAATTAGCAGATTAGAAGAGTGTTCCTAAGTGCTCTAGAGTGTCCATTCTACCTAGGCTTGCGTCCTACGGTCAACCTGGCTCTGATACCAATTTGTGACACCTGGTTCCGAATATGAACCAAGCTTAATGCATATGTGTGCCCAGGAAGTTCATCACACATATACGGTTGCATCACAAACGATATACAGAATTTAACCACGTCTCAACTATTAAATAAGTACTTTATTACAATAATCCAATAGTTCACAAATGACAAAACTCTAAATAATGCAGCGGAAAATAAACTAAGCAGCATGACTCCATTCCACAGAAAATTGACGGCGGTACGCAACCTAGTACTCCACGTGATCCTCAGGGTACTCCCAATTATCTCCAATAGCTGTTGGGGGGGGGGGGATTGCAAGGGTGAGTACGTGTCGTACTCAGCAAGTGTGGAAATAGATGACATGTGGCTAAACAAATGATTGGAATAAAAAGGCTAATTGCAGAAAAGTACATTTCATAAACATGTAAAAAGCAGCCTATCATATCTATGTGAGTTTATTTCCCTTCATGACCCAAGTAATTATCATACCATAAATCCAACAATTCTTATTTTTCCATTGCAATCCATTAATACCAGCCAACCATAAAATTAATACCATATGCCAATTCCATAATATCTCATGTACCGACTATACCCAAGTGGCAACCAAACCATACCAACCATCCCAAAATTCAATTTCCCTCTAATCATGGAAGTTGTCCAGGTGCTCTTAACCGGGAGCACGGCTATCATGATAGTTTTTAACACTCTGCAGAGGATGTACCACTTTACCCACATTTTCGTGATTTCATCACCTTTCGGTGACTAAGAACCTCTATGTTGCCCTGTCACACTTCTGTTGGTGTGCGGCCAAGAGATCACAAAATAGCCTTTCTAAAGGGACTACTAGTATGTACGGGCCCACTAAGGTTTCACCGGCAGGCTTGAATCTCCATTCTCCCACCCACGGTCCCGCTCGTGTGCCATGCGGATCCCAGGGCAGTCCTCCTCGACTCCCATTCCGCGCGCCATCCAATGGTCCATACAATTCTAGCAGCGCTCCTAATTATTCAGCTACGCCGCACCCATACTTGGCCTTGTGGTGGCACTGTTGTCCTGGCATATTCTCGCATGAACCGGTCCTTAGATCTAAGGCAAGCAAACCACCATATCATTCAACCCATCCACAAAACCATGCTTGCTTAGATCTCCTAAATTCTAGGTTGCTAAATTAATCATCATCTTATTACCATCCCAAGTTGTCATAATTAAAGTTGTCAACCACATTATTTAAGTTACCCATAACCCATGTAGCGATGCGCTGCAAAAAGAAAAATACCCATACCCGACTCATCGTGTATATCCCGGCGACAAGGGGTGGCAAACAACGCTAGTAAACTCCTACGTATGGGTTTCCCATCATATTGACACAAGCATGCAAGTTCGCAAACAAAATATTTAATAAAACAGGATCAATATGATCAAGGACACTTGCCTTGCTCTGATGGATGGGGTTGCTCAAGCGCTTCAAAGTCTTGGTTTTGGAAATCCTCGTATGCGGCCTCTTGAGCACGTTCCTCTACGCGTGATCATACATACAAGAAAATACATACAATTCAATATGATGCACACAAAGAATCAACATGCAATGACATGCATGCATGCACAATTCAATAATTAATTAACTACAGTTGTTTATTAATTATATGCGACTAGTTCATACGTGTTCATATGAGTTTACGGGGGTTTTAGCGGGGATTAATGTTGCTGAAAATAAAAAGATAGTGCGACTACGATCAATTTACGTCTATTAGATTCAATATGGTCGCTAAAATTCGCATCAGAAAATGTGTCCTACCGTAGACGTGATGACTTCGAAGCTCGCGGGATGAGGACGATGCGTAGACGAAGTAGATGCGCAAGGTCCTTCGGCGGCACGACGACGCGATGACGCCGATGATCTCCGGCGGACGATGACGGCGACGCGATGACGATGACGATCTCCGACGGACGACGGCACCCTCCTCTTTTTCTTCCTCTCTTCCCCTGGCGGCAGCAGCCTCTGGTGTTTTTTTCTACGTCACTAGGGTTTTCCTAGGCGGTGGCGGTGATTTTTGGTGTCGGGGAAAACTTACGAAGCCTCACGGTACTGTTTATAGGGGCGGTACGTTGGCCAGGGGCCGAGTCGGGTGCGGTCGGCATGCTAGGCGCGTGCATCCGACTCGGTTGGTGTGGGCATCAGGGCGCGCGGGTGTGGGTGGGGTCGAGCGAGCGAGAGGGCAGGCAGCGGGGTCGCGGTGCAGGGCCCAGGCGGCGGGGCGCGTGCGGCTCGGTCAGGCCAGGGTGAGGTGGCGCGCTGAGCACGGTGCGGGGTGGGCCAGGGTGCGCAGGACCAGGTGCGGGGCCGGTCGGGCGGGGCGCTGCGTGGGGCGCGGTGCGGCAGGGTCGTGCGCTGTGCGCTCAGGAGCGGGCCGGCTCGGTCGGCCTGGCCGGCCGGGCTGCTCCCCTCTTTTTTTTCTCTTATTTATTTATTTATTTATTTATTCTTTATGTTATTTTTCTTTTTTTCTTTTCTTTTATTTCATATATAAATATTGATATATATATATTATATATATATATATATATATATATATATTATTTATTTATATTAATCCCCTAATACATGTTTTATATTGTATTTTCCTTCTTTCATTCCATTAATGTTTAATGCATGAACATGTATGCAATGCATGATGCAAAAATTTAGGGTGTTACATCATAGCTGAAAACATGGACACAAGATCATGAGAAGGACAACCAAAGATAATATGATCCACATACACTTGAACGAATAATGAGTCATTGCCATGCTTAAACACAAAAATAGTTTTATCAACCTTGCCAATGGTGAATGTAGCCTAGAGGGGGGGGGGGTGAATAGGCTTTTTGAACATTCGTCGGATCATGAAACACTTAGCAACTTGATCAAATACAGAGAATTCAGACTAGACCGGTAGGGTGCGGACTAGTCCGGTGTGTGCGGACTAGATTGATCAAGTTTGATCAATGATCTCAATTCAAGTGCTCTATGTAGCGGAAATTAAGTTGTATCTTGAATGTATTACGTTAATGAAACTGGTTATTGCACAAACTAACTTTGGTTTCAATGTTTTAACGTAAGTTGTACAAGACTGAGTAAACCCTAGAATATGATGAATAGTAAGAACAAGTGTGACACAAGATTTTTATCCCGTGGTTCGATTCCACAGAGGAAATCTACGTCCACATTGAGGAGTCCACGGAGGACAGGGTCTTCACCAACCCTACCCTCGTCGGATCACCACGGAGGCCGATTCTCTTCCACTAATCACAAAGGGGGCAAATCACCGTGTTCAAGGGGCCTTCTCACAAGTTGAGGGCTCTCCAAGATTTACATTGAAAACACCACCAAACACACTCGAAAGATATGCAATAAAACAACGAGAGTGTGCAAGGTATTCAAACCCAAGAGCTCAAGACGTGTAGAACGAGTATTTTCTTTGATCAATGACCAATCCTCAAAGATTTGATCTTTATAGGGTTAGATTGTGTGGAAAGACGTGTATTCTAGGCCCTTGGAAGGTGTGATGGCGCAGGGGGTCAAGTGTTATGTTTGTAGGGTCGTACACCTCTATTTAGACTAGGGTTTCCAAAAGTTACCGTTAGGGTTTGCGGTGTCCAGACTAGTCTGTGGTGGACTCCAGACTAGTCCGGTGTGCGGTGTGTCAGAAACCTAAGTGTTCTGAAATATCAGACTTGTCCGGAAATATACAGACTAGTCCGATTTGGGCTCTGGAAACGTTCGGACTAGTCCGGTGTGGTGGACCTCATGTAGAATTGAGGACAAGTCCGCACTTAGAGGACTTGTCCGATTTTAATCAGAGAGTTTTTGGACTTGTCTGTGGTGATATCGGACTTGTCCATTTTTGTGTAAAGTGTGATGTTCTGAGGACAAGTCTGCACTGGGGCGAACTTGTCCATTTTTAGTAAAAAAGATATCGGACTAGTCCGTGATGATATCGGACTTGTCTGTTTTTTGCAGATGTCAAGTGCTGAGGACTAGTCCGCACTAGGAGGGACTAGTCCGATCCTAGTCAAAGAGATATCAGACTAGTCCAGTGTATATCGGACAAGTCTGGTTTTCCTGTGAATTGTGCAGTGAGTGAGATTTCTTTTGCTTGAGCTCTTGGGAGGTGTTTCTACAACACACTCCATACACAATGATCTAATATTTTCAGCTCTTGAGCTCTTTTCTTTTTCATTCCTCATTCTCTTTTCTTTTTGAGCATTCCCCCTAGTTTCCTTAAAACCTGCGCTCATCTCAACAATTTTGTTAGGATCTCATTTGTCTGTCATAAATCAACCAAAAACCACAAGGGATGCCTAGATGCACTTTCAATCTCCCCCTTTTTGGTGATTGATGACAACCAATTGAGATTTCACAAATGGGATAAAAATTCAGATTTTCATAAAGTGTGCACATACGAGCTTGGAACAAATTAAGCAGTGAAAACATAAGAAATATGTGCACTCTTTATGGTGGGGTGCAAAACTATATGTGTGTGAGCAATAATCGTGATGTGAATGAGGTAACTGGCATAATCATAACAACATCAAGATTGTCAGGCATGAATATCAAATTCAGAGCATAAAACATAGATCATTAGCATAACATAGTCACGTTTCACAACACATGTCCAAAAACATAAGAGAGCATAATCAAAGTTTTACAGCACCAAAAGAAACAGAAATAGAGCTCTCATCTCTCCACCTACTCCTAGGACCTAAGGACTTCTGCTCAATCTCTCCCGCTTTGGCATCAAGGCACCAAAAAGAAGGAGAAGAGGGATCTAGAGGTCATAGCAGGCTCACTCCACGCTGTTGGTCCTCTCGTCGTCGTCATCTTCAGGTTGAGGAGGAGGAGGAGAGGATCCACTTGTAGTGCCTCGAAGGCCAAAATAAGCAAGTTCGGAGGGAGAGAGAGGTGGAAGCTCATTGAAGTCAGAGCAGAGTCACCAGAGATGATTGGAGATCCAACGGGCTCAATCTCCAGCTTTTGGCAAATGTTCTTGACATTTTCTTTCACATACTTCATGCCTGCTTTCCTTGCCTTGTTCAACTTGTGGAGCTTTACTTCAGTCTTTCAGCAAGAGCTAAAGATTGTGGCCAAGTACATCATGATGCCACTTGGAGACCCCTTCTTGGAAGTAGCGGCCCTTGAGTTTGATGGTCTTCCTTCTTCTTGGCCCTCCTAGGGGCCTCTTCACTAGAGACTGGAGATGGAGTAGTGGGAAGTAAATCTTGAGGTGGCTTTTGAGGCCTCAAGGCCGTGTGCTCAACATCTTTCACAAATTCGATCCGTGTGACCTTTTCTATCATGAACATGATATAAGGGGCATAGCCACATGAACGGTTAGGGGTGCAAGAGATGTTCACCATATCATTCCAGATGTAGTCAAAGATGTCAAACTTCCTTTTCTTGCTAATAAATTTCATCAAGGTTCTCAAGTAACATTGGACACTCCCAGCATCTCCATACTTAGGAGCAATCGTCTTCCGGAGCACTCTATTAAGAACCATGAAGAAGGGATTTGTGTTCTTGGTTGAAGGGGGGTTGTACTTGAGGTGAGTGTCATAGAGAAAGTCCATTTTATCCTTCTCCAGAACACTAATATTGTGAATCACAATCGCATTGTTGTCGGTGTTCTCTAGATGCAGCATTCTGGCAAACTCATCATATGTGACTGTGTACTCGGATCCATGAGTCATCCAAGTCACCCTCTCCTCTTCATCGCTGGAAAAATAGCAAGTTGCATAAAACTGAGCAATGACTTCATCATTACAGTTGTTTTTGAAAGCAGACAAATCCTTTAAGCCATGCCTCTCAGCAGCCTCCGCCACTTCATCAAAGGCACCACAACTTTTTCTTTCAAAATGGCTCCAGTCAATCCATTCGTTGCGGACCACTGGAGTCTTCATGTGCAGGTACACGGAACTGTAGTAGTCCGTGTGGAAGTTGCTCCAAAATTTGGGATCAACTGCCTTTTTACCATCACTATGAGCATCAATTTTCCTCAGCTTCCATGCCACATCACTTCCTTTGCCATTGAATTTCTCTTCAGTGGGGTCCCTGTTCCTTTGTCTCGGAGCAGTCATTATAAGAGGGCCGATCGGGCCAGAGGCAATCCCTTTTCCTTTTCCTTTGGATTGGCGATGAGCTGCTGAGCTAGAACCAACCATATCTTGAGCTTTTGAGGCTGGTTTCTTGGCTACAACCTTTCATCGCATCCTAGGTGGAGTGGGCAAGAGTTCTGCAGCACGCTCTTGCCTCTTCTTGCTTTGCCCCATCGAAGCACGAGGCAAAGAGTCTTGTTCCATTTTGGCCTCAAAATAAGAAATCACATCATTTGAGCTCAACCTTGTCCTGACAATAAAATTATACAAGACATAGATTAGGATTGATGACAAGGGAATGCATTGAGTATAAGGAAATTAGGGTTGTGTCCAGTTAAAAATCAGACTTGTCACGCTGCTTAATTGTGGACTAGTCTGGAGTACCGGACTTGTCCGCACTGAGAACAAACTAGTCTGATATTTAGCTGTATGAACCCTAACTAGCAAAGCAATGGCGTTTCTCAATGCGAAAGTGGCTCAATGTAGTTGTAACACAACAAGGAATCATGTATTAACAGGAGGAACTAAGCTATTTGAGCAAAATCAAGAGAAATCAAAGGTTCTAGGGTTTGAAGAGAAACTTTACCAAATCCTTCGATTCACGGAGTTGGAGGAGTTTTTGATGCGAACAAGTCCGGGGTCCTCGATCCCCTTGCAATGAAGATCGTTTCCCACGGAGATTTCAGAAGATTTGATGGAGAACTCGCCAAATCACCTTGGGGGTACCTGAGTGAGGAGAGAGAATGTGAGGTGTGTTGTGAGGATGAAGAAGATTAGGTTTTGGCGGCCCCAGGGTTATGGAGTCAAAAAACGGACTAGTCCGTGGTCAACCGGACTAGTCCGGACCATCGGAACTCTATGGACAAGTATGCAGTGCCCGGACTAGTCCGGGTAACTACGGACTAGTCTGTGGTCACAAGAACAGAAACAGTTAGACCATTCATATATATATTCAAAGGTGCTTACAGAGAAAATAGGGGGCAAAACACCCAAATAATCTTGATGAATATGATTAGTAAACATACAACAATCAAGCTATGACCATAATTCACCAAGATCAAGTAATTAACATAGTTTTTTGGAGAAAATAGAGAGAGATGATTTTCATAACACAATCAATAGATTTTGAAGGTGGCATACATGTATGCAAGTTTTCAAGCCACGTTCCGAGCATCAAGGATATTTAGTTCATTTTGAAGCTCACAAAATCGTTTTTCATCAAGTGGCTTGGTAAAGATATCAGCTAGTTGTTTTTCATTGTTGATATGGGAAATGGTTATGTCACCTTTCATTGAATGATCTCTCAAAAAGTGATGACGGATGTCTATGTGTTTGTTTCTAGAGTGCTCAACGGGATTATGGGCAATTTTAATGGCATTTTCATTGTCACAAAGGAGTGGAATATGGCTCATATCGTAACTGTAATCCCTTAGAGTTTGTCGCATCCAAAGGAGTTGTGCACAACAACTCCCGGCTGCAACATACTCTGTTTCGGCTGTGGATAAGGCAATGGAGTTTTGTTTCTTGGAGGACCAAGAAACTAGGGATCTACCTAGGAATTGACAAGTACCAGAGGTACTTTTTCTATCTACTTTGCAGGCATAATCTGCATCGGAGTATCCAATGAGATTGAACTTTGAACCTTTAGGATACCAAAGGCCTAGGTTGGGTGTATGAACTAAATATCGTAAGATTCTTTTTAGGACTGTCAAGTGACATTCCTTAGGATTGGCTTGAAATCTTGCACACAAACATACACTCAACCTAATATCAAGCCTAGATGCACATAAATAAAGTAGGGAGCCAATCATGGAGTGATATACCTTTTGATCCACGTTTGGTCCGTCTTCATTAAGATCCAAGTGTCCATTTGTCGCCATGGGAGTCTTTATAGGCTTTTCTTTGTCCATTCCAAACTTCTTAAGTATATCTTGAGTGTACTTTGTTTGTCTTATGAACGTCCCTTCCTTTTGTTGCTTCACTTGCAATCCCAAGAAATATCTCAATTTACCCATCATGAACATCTCAAATCTATCTGTCATAATCTTAGTAAACTCTTGACAAAAAGATTTGTTAGTTGAACCAAATATAATATTGTCAACATAGATTTGACAAATAAATAGATCATTATCAAAATGCTTAGTAAACAAGGTGTAATCAGCTTTACCAATCTTAAATCCATTTTCAATCAAAAAAATCTCTAAGGCACTCATACCAAGCTCTAGGATCTTGTTTGAGGCCATAGAGAGCCTTACGCAGTTTGAACACATGGTCGGGAAACTCTTGATCTTCGAACCTGGGGGGTTGCTCCACGTACACCTCCTCCTTGATCGGTCCGTTGAGGAAGGTATTTTTCACATCCATTTGATAAAGCTTGAAATCATGGAAAGTAGCATATGCAAGTAATATTCGAATCGATTCAAGTCTAGGTACGGGAGCAAAAGTCTCATCGAAATCTAAACCTTCAACTTGTGAATACCCTTTGGCCACAAGTCGCGCCTTGTTCCTTGTCACCACCCCATGTTCGTTTTGCTTGTTGTGGAAAACCCATTTAGTGCCGACGACGTTAAACTTGGGTCTTTATTTTCTTCATATTCAACAAACATCCTTCTTTCTCCGGTCATGTGATTGGTGCATCCACTATCTAGCACCAATTTTGCTCCACCGGAGGAGTAAGCCAGCAAAAGAAAATTACGCCTTGGTCTTAGGTACCCAAGCTTGCTTGGGTCCTTTGAGGTTAGTCGCAAGTGATTTGGGCACCCACACATGAGACTTGGTGTTCCCATGGCGTGGCCCAACGTGTTTAGCATAAACTCTACCAAAATTTATTTTCATAAGAACATATGATGCATCAAAACTTATAAACAATAGT
The DNA here is from genome assembly GCA_036927565.1 of Tuctoria greenei. Classification (NCBI taxonomy): domain Eukaryota; kingdom Viridiplantae; phylum Streptophyta; class Magnoliopsida; order Poales; family Poaceae; genus Tuctoria; species Tuctoria greenei. The sequence continues at coordinate 38,456,904 of JAYESD010000008.1, forward strand.
TGTTGCTCATATGTGTGAGCAATGTTATATTTATCAACATTATTGAGTTTTCTAACTTGAGAGGAGTTTCCCTTGACAAAAGAAATGCCACCCTTGTTATTCTTGTGGCTTCTAGCATTTTGCTTTTCACCATAAGAATACCCAATGCCATATTTGACATTAGGAGGTCTTGTGGCCAAGTATGCACTACGTCCATACTTGACCTTCTCCTTGTCAAATATGCCACTTCGGGGCGGATGTTTGTCCTTTATCAAGTTTGACTTTTCTTTCAAGTTAATGTCAATTTTAGCACACGTACAAGCAATAGTAGTTTCAGATTTTAGATGTTGAGAGGATGAGCTTGAAGAGGATGAAAAGCCACTTGACTTGAGTGACTCAACTTGTACCTCAAGGATCTTGTTAACTTTGGTTAAGTTAGCAAGTTCATCCTTGATAGCCATGTTTGAGTCTATTAGCTTCAAACAAGCTTCTGTGCTTGAAGCTAACTCAAGTTCCAGTAAATTGCTTTGCTCCTTTTCAAGCTCGAGGAGCTTTTTGATCTTAAGATATTCTTCCTTTTGAAGGATGATCATATCTTCTTGACGATCAACTAGCTCCTCCTTATCAACAAGCTTATCCATCAAGAATTTTATTTTAACAGCAGTTTTCTTATCTAAGCCAACAAGCATATCTTCATCATCACTAGAGTCATCTCTATCACTAGAAAAAGAATGCAAGGAGGAATATTTAGTTTTTACCTTCCTTTTACCTTCCTTGGCCATTAGACACGTACGATCGGTGTCCTTCCATGCGCCGATGGTTGGGAAAAGGGTGGATTTCTTGGTAGGCTTCATGACGGCTATGGTAGCCATCTCTTCTTCTTCTTCAGATGAGGACTCATCATTAGAGTCCCACTCCTTCCCCAAGTGTGCTTGACCATATTGTTTCTTTTTCTTGAACATCTTCTTGGGTTAAGGCTTGTTATCCTTGGTCTTCCTCTTGTTTTCTTCATGAGGACAATCAACTATGAAGTGGTCGTATTCACCACAGTTATAGCAAGCGTGCCTCATCTTTGGTCTTGATTTGTCTCTATGTCTTCCTTAATTTGATCTACCACCTTGTCTTCTTTTCATCATCTTCTTGAATTTCTTCATGAATAGGATCATATCTTCTTCATTGATGTCACTGCTTTCATCGTCGCTGTCATCTTCTTCTTGAGCTTCTCGAGATTATCTCTTCATAGGCTTACAAGTGGACTTCAAAGAGACTCCTTTCTTCTTTGCCGAGGTGAGGTCAGCAATCTCTTTGACATGCTTTGCTTGTTTCTCCATCATCTCAAAATTGATAATCTTTCCAAGCAGTTCGTCCGGGGTCATTTTCCTATACCCTGAGCTTTCTCTAATCATCGTGCATAGGGTTACGTTGTGAGGCATGAAGGCTCTAAAAATTAGATTCACCACCTCGTGATTGTTCCATTTCATGCTTCCATATGCTCGAACTTTGTTGATGAGGTTCTTCAACTGGTTGTACATATCTTGCGGTGACTCACCTTCTTCTATGGCGAATCTGTCCAATTTGCCTTCGATCATTTCGATCTTGGACTCTTGCACATGACGATCGCCTTCATGTGCGGTTTGTAGAGTATCCCATATCTCCTTCGCAATTTCGAGTCCATCCACCTTGGTGAACTCGTCTCGGCTCAGTGATGATGTTATGACAGTTGCAGCTTGAGCGTTCCTATGAATAGCTTGTTCTTGACTTGATGTGAGCTCTTCATCATCATCTTGGATATCTATTCCTATACACACTATATGCCACAAGTTGGGGTTAAGTGATATGAGATGCATTTTTATATTTTGCCTCCACATTGAGTAATCATTGCCATCAAAGTATGGGGCTTCTCCTAGAGGAATTGATAAGTAATGGTTATTGTTGAAATTTAGACGATCATAGTTAAAAGGATATCGGGAGTTTTCAGTGTGACTACTCCTCTTCTTCTTTTCATCTCAATCTTCATCTTCCCTTTTGGGGATAGTGCCTTCTTCCTTAGGAGTGTCTTTAGTTCTACCATCCCCTCATCATCATCCTCGCAGTCTTGGATAGTGTCGAGGAGCCTCTCTAGCTTCTGAGTCTTTTCATCGTCAACCTTCTCTTGGTTGAAGTTCCTGTGCACATCCTTAATATCCGACATCTTCTCTTCGTGTGATGAGTCTTTTTTGAAGAGTACTACCCTGGTACCAATTGAATGTAGCCTAGAGGGGGTGAATAGGCTTTTTGAACTTTCATTAGATCCTGAAACACTTAGCAACTTGATCAAATACAGATAAATCAAACTAGTTCGGTAGGGTGCGGACTAGTCCGGTGTGTGCGGACTAGATTTGACGAGGACATCACTCCTATGGATATACACAACACTCCATTCAACATACAAGATGCAATCAATAGAATTCACACACACCAATTAATTTCATAGGTGAGCTCGTTCTTATATGTTTCCTTATATAATCTTAAGAATAGATTGCCACCTAATGACTTAATTGTGATTAGGATCCATGAAGAAGTTCAAGGAGTAATTGGAGGAAGATTTAGGGGCGTAGAGGACCAGATATTATGTTCAAAGAAGATGGAAACCGACCCCAACTCAAATTCTTGTCCATCTCGGATTCGAGCAGAAGTTCGCACTAAAACGGACGCTTAGGACGCATACAAACTCCGTTTGGGACTACATATGAACGGAAAGGGGAGAGGATAAACTTTACAATGGAGGTGGCCCCATGTCCGAAATCTTTCGGAGTCGACGGGAATCATCAAAACAAAATTGGCTTCAAAATTTGTCACGGTGCTACGCCACCATATGGGGCCATTGGGCCTTGTATCAAAACTATATCTCTTATTTTCATGTCTTAGGGTTAGGTCAGGACCCCAACACCCTCTTGGACGTCCTCCCACCTATATATACTCCATAGTAACCGCCATAAACAATGGGGTTTTGCTTAGATTAATAATATCGTTGTTCTACGGTTTGTGAAACCCCAACTTCACGGTTTGAGATCGTGTCTTCTACGTTCTTGCTTGTGTTCTCGGTTGCACTTGCAGGGATTAGCCTTCATGGCAAGGTCAATCGTGTGCAGCACGATTGATAACCAACGGAGCAGTGGTGTAGTGATTGCAGGGGTTTTTCGTGTTCTACTCGAGAGCCTCGGATCATCAAGGTCGAGATCTCCATCAATCGACTTATCCATTACCTTTCGGAAGATCGGGACTCTTCATACTCATCAATTGGTATCATATTCCCAGGTTGCCCTGTTAGGTAATTCATCTATCCTTTCGATTAGTTCATTTTTTATACCTAGAGTCTACAAAAAGCCACACAAAACTTGCAACTTAGTAGATCTGTTCACTACTTTGTCCAAACCACCATTGAGCCTTTGCAACTTTCGTTTTCAGTTTGGTTTTGTTGAGTTTGTGTCCGTGGTTGAGTCACATTGCTGGTTTATAAAGTGTTTTTGGTTTTAGTTTGAGTTTTGCATTGTGTTGATTCATCATTTTGAATCACGCAATCACGTCCAGATTAGATTCATCTCTATCCAGTTCGGTATTTTCATCATATATCACTCATACAAACTCGAATTTTGGAGTTCTTATACTTTCTGAAAGCTTAATAAGTTATATACAACTTTCATATACATAGGATTCTCAGAAAACGTAGTTATCATGGTCAAAAGTGCATTAGATCTGAATCTGTTCTCCACCTAGAATTTCTGAACAGTCTGTATTTCAGGGGCAATATCTCCTATTATTCTTGTTCAAATTAGGTCTTCCATATAATGTGATGAGGGCATCACATCTATGGATACAAACAACACTCCATTGAACATACATGATGCAATCAATAGAGTTCACAGACAACAATTAATTTCAGAGGTGAGTTTGTTCTTATATGTTTCATTATATGTTTTTGAGAATAGATTGCTACCTAATGATATAATTGTGATTAGGATTCATGTAGAGGTTCAAGGAGTACTTGTAGGAAGTCTTAGGGACGTGGAGGACCAGAGAATACATTCAAAGAAGATGGAAACCGAACCTAACTCAAAATCGTGTCTAACTCGGAGTCCAGGAGCAGTGCGCACTAAAACAGACGTCCAGGACGCATACAAACTCTGTTTTGGACGTTCTACATATGTAAGGAAAGGGGAGAGGATAAACTTTCCAATGGAGCTGGTCCCATGTCAAAACTCTTTCAGAGTCGACAGGAATCGTTGAAACAATATCAAGTACATAATCTGTCAGGGTGCTGCGCCACCGTATTGGGCCATTGGACCTTGTATCAAGTCTAAGTCCATTATTTTTGTATCTTAGGGTTAGGTCACGAACCCAACACCCTCTTGGACGTCCTCCCACCTATATATACTCCATAGTAGCTGCCATGAACAATTGGGTTTTGCTTAGATCAATAATATCGCCGTTCTAAGATTTGTGAGACACCAACTTCGCGATTTCAGATCGTGTCTTCGACGTTCTTGCTCGTGTTCTCAGTTGCACTTGCAGGGATTAGCCTCCTTGGCGAGGTCAAGCATGTGCAGCACGGTTGATAACCAACGGAGCCGTGGTGTAGTGATTGCAGGGGTACTCGAACTGCTCGAGTACCACGGATCATCAACGTCGAGTTCTCCACCCCAATCGACTTATCCATTACCTTTCGGAAGATCGGGCCTAAACTTACTCATCAATTGGTATCAGATTTCCAGGTTGTGTTAGGTAATTCATCTATCCATTACATTAGTTTTGTTTTTCATACCTAGAGTCCACAAAAAAGCCACAAAAAACTTGCAGTTTAGTAGATCTGTTCATTACTTTGTCCAAACCACCATTGAGCCTTTGCAACTTTCGTTTTCAGTTTGGTTTTGTTGAGTTTATGTCCGTTGTTGAGTCATATTGCTGGTTTAGAAAGTGTTTTTGGTCTTAGTTTGAGTTTTGCATTGTGTTGATACATCCTTTTGAATCACGTCATCACGTCCAGATTAGATTCATCTCTGTCCAGTTCGGTATTTTCATCATATGTCACTTATACGAACTCGGATTTTGGAGTTCTTGCACTTTCTGGAAATCTTAGTGAGTTCTCTACAACTTTTGTATTCATAGGTTTCCCAGTGAACAGAGTTATCATCGTCAAAAGTGCATTAGATCTGAATCTGTTCTCGACCTAGAATTTTTGAACAGTCTGTATTTCAGGACAATATCTCCTATTGTTTTTGTCCAAAATAGGTCTTCCATATATTGAAATTGAAGAGGAGAGATATATCAACAATCTTTCGGTTGTAAGTTTTTCTATTTAGAGCCTCTAATTGTGCCTATTTGTTCTTGGAAGATTGAGCAGAAAATCTGCGACAGACACACGAGATATCTTTGATTGGTTTTTATTGTGTTCTTCTTGTGCAGCACATTCTGAGAAAAGAAAGACAAAATAAAAAGGCAAGTGCAAAACAACAAAAGCCGCACAAAAAATAGGAGAAAAAAACAAAAAACAAAAAACAGAAGTGCTTGCATCCTTTGTGTCATCTAGTTTTTTCTCATGTCTTGCTTGCTTGAACTACTAGGAACACATTTAGGCCAGCAACTTTGACAAGTACTTTGGACACTTATTCAATTTTACTATCTGATTTCATTGTTGCTAATCCTTGCTACATATAAAGTGCCATCCAAGCTACACTTTACTCTTGAGCAGAATTGATACACCTTTGCAGTCATCCCACGCTTCATTGGTTTCTTCATACCGGTCACCGTTTGCCACCTGCAGTGTCGGTAAGAACACTTGTAAGAGCATGGTAAGACGCTTGAGAGTGTGTGATTCTACTTCCACTTTGCTATTATCCTTCGTAGTTGATAGGGATAACATATTTTTTTGTTGTCTTTTGTTTGCAACTAACAATGTTAGGCAAAAACAAGAATCATGCATTATATGCTGAGATGATTGACATGATGAAGACGACGATGAAGTTGCTCACTAAGAATAAAACATCAACCAAGGATTCACATGACATTCAAATCACCTTTACAACACCTTCTACAAGAAGTAATTACATTCTCCCATCTCTTCCTTCTTATGATGGTTTTGGTTACGATGAATATATTGCTTGGGAAGTAGAGTTGGATAAAAATTTTGGACAATGTCATATGTGTGAGAGGAGAAAGATAAGAAATGTTGCAAGTGCATTAGTAGGTTGTGCATTAACTTGGTGGAACAATTTAAATGATTTAGAAAAACCTCGAACATGGAAGGATATGAAAAATTATATGCGAGAAACTTTTATGAATGTATTTAATTGCAAAGATGAAGTGCATCAATTTGAGGAGAAATTTCTTGTTCTACCTACTTTTGTGTCTAACATTTTGTAGGACAATATAGAAAATAATATAGATGATGCAAAAGAGAACAAGGCTTTCGACAACACTTATGAAATTTTAGATGGATCAACTCATAATGCACTCGAAATCACTGCTAAAAATGGTAAGGCCAAATATTCTACAAATACAGAAGGTGAGAAGTTTTTGGATGTTCTGAATTTTTCCACCAATCATGCTATTTTCGAGGAGCAACTATTAGAATCGTTTATTTATACACCATTGTCACATGTTGATTTTCCTGCTGATCGTTGTGCTAAGAAAGAGTTGTGTGCTGATAACTCTATTATACCTATGCAAAAACAAGTTAATGTACTAGATGATTGTGTTTTGGATTCACCTACTTGTGCTGAAATTCATAATTTGATCATTGCTACTGCTGAAAATGATGAGCTGAAATTTTTGTCTTCTCTAAATACTTTGGGTTATATTGAATTTGACACTCTTTGTGATCTAAATATTGTAGAGAGGATAATATTTTCCTAATCTGAATTGCCTTTATTAAGTAGAAGTATTTTTCATGCTATATGCAAATATGAACATAGTGGTATGTTAATGGTGCATAAAGTTTACATATGTTCAAATGCGAAAACTCCTTTTGTGTTGTAACAACATGGTGAAACGAATGGATGCACTAACACTAATAATTCTTTGTCAAGTTTTTCTAGTATTTTTTTCTTGCAGCAGGGACAACATTTAATTGAGGAGCATTGTTCTCTATGGTTGTGCAATATGGACAACGCTCATTCTACCCCCAAATCAAGCCTCTTTGCTGGACATACGAGCAAGCCGAGGACGGCTTGTCATAAAGAAGGGGAGAATGATAAGATCATGCACATTATCATTGCACGAATAAACATAGCATAATGTTTATTTGTTTAGGATCCTGGTTCAAGTGAATGTTCATGCTTATTTGATGGAGAACATGGAGATGGTGCACTATATCGTCCACCACCTTGGACTCCTCCTTTGATGAACACAAGAGGATTTGATAGTGTTGCGCATATGGACCCACACATGAGAGAAGATGAACTTGAGTTGAGTACGACCCCAATTCAAGAAGGGGAGGATGATGAGGACATCACTTCTATGGATACAAACAACACTCCATTGAACATACATGATGCAATCATTAGAGTTCACACACAACAATTAATTTTAGAGGTGAACTCAATCTTATATGTTTCATTATATGTTTTTGAGAATAGATTGCTACCTAATGATATAATTGTGATTAGGATCCATGGAGAGGTTCAAGGAGTACTTGGAGGAAGTCTTAGGGACGTGGAGTCCCAGAGAATACATTCAAAAAAGATGGAAACCGAGCCCAACTCAAAATCATGTCTAACTCGGAGTCCAGGAGCAGTGCGCACTAAAACGGACGCCCAGGACGCATACACACTCCGTTTTGGACGTTATACATATGAACGGAAAGGGGAGAGGATAAACTTTGCAATGGCGCTGGTACCATGTCAAGATTCTTTTGGAGTTGACAGGAATCATCAAAACAAAATCAAGTATAGAATCTGTCAGGGTGTTGCGCCACCGTGTTGGGCCATTGGGCCTTGTATCAAGTCTAATTCCATTATTTTTGTATCTTAGGGTTAGGTCACGAACCCAACACCCTCTTGGACGTCCTCTCACCTATATATACTCAATAGTAGCCGCCATGAACAATTGGGTTTTTCTTAGATCAATAATATCGCTGTTCTACGGTTTGTGAGACTACAACTTCGCGATTTCAGATCGTGTCTTCGACGTTCTTGCTCGTACTCTCGGTTGCACTTGCAGGGATTAGCCTTCTTGACGTGGTCAAGCGTGTGCAGCACGGTTGATAACCAACGGAGCTATGGTGTAGTGATTGCAGGGGTACTCGAACTACTCGAGTGCCGCAGATCATCAACATCGAGTTCTCCATCCCAATCAACTTATCCATTACCTTTGGGAAGATCGGGCCTAAACTTACTCATCATAATTAAATTAAAGAGGAGAGATATATCTATAACCTTGCCGTTGTAAATGTTTCTATTTTGAGCCTCTAAGTGTGCCTAATTCTTCTTGAAAGATTGATCAGAAAATCGTGACAAACATACGAGATATCTTTGATTGCCTTGCATTGTGTTCTTCTTTTGTAGCACATTCTGAAAAAAAAATACAAAAAAAAGGCAAGTGCAAAAATAAAAAGATACAAAAGATGCACTAAAAAGAGAAAAAAAAGGCAAATAAAAAAAACAGAAGTGCTTGCATCTTTTGTGTCATATAGTTTTGTTTCATGTCTTGCTAGCTTGAACTACTAGAAACACATTTAGGCCAGCAACTTTGACAAGTACTTTGGACATTTACTCAACTTTACTATCTGATTTAGTTGTTGCTAATCCTTGCTACATCCGTCCAAGATACAATTTACTCTTGAGTAGAATCGATACACCTTTGCAATCATCCCACGCTTCATTGGTTTCTTCATACCGGCCACTGTTTGCCACCTGCAGTGTATGTAAGAACACTTGTAAGAGTGTGGTAAGAAGCTTGAGAGTGTGTGATTCCACTTCCACTTTGCCATTATCCTTTGTAGTTGATAGGGATAACATATTTTTTGTTGTCTTCTGTTTGCTACTAACAATGTCAGGTAAAAGTAAGAATCATGCATTATATGTTGAGATGATTTACATGATGAAGACGGCGATGGAGTTGCTCGTTAAGAACCAAACATCAATCAAGGTTTCACATGACATTCAGACCATCTTTACAATTCCTTCCATAGAAAGTAATTACATTCTCCCATCTCTTCCTTCTTATGATGGTTTTGCTTATGATGAATATATTGCTCGGGAAAGAGTTGGATAAAATTTTTGAACAATGTCATATGTGTGAGAGGAGAAAGATTAGAAATGTTGCAAGTGCATTAGTAGATTGTGCATTAACTTGGTGTAACAATTTAAATGATTTAGAAAAACCTAGAACATGGAAGGATATGAAAATTTGTATGCGAGAAACTTTTATGAATGTATCTATGTGCAAAGAAGAAATTCAGCAATTTGAGGAGCAGGTCCTTGTTGTACGTCCTCCTGTGGCTAATCTTTTGCAAGACAATGTAGAAAGGAATGCAGCTGGTGCAAAAGAAAATGAGGTGATACACAATTTTTTTCACTTTCAGATTCATCCATTCATATTTCACCAACAATTACTGCTGAAAATGATAATAAAGGTAATGCACCTGATACTACATTTATCGATGTTGAGAAGTTTTTGAATGTCTCAAATTTTTCTCTCCATCATTCTATTGGACAACAACTAGAGGAGCCTTTTCTGAAAACACCATTATACCTAGTTGATTTTCCTACTGATTCTTACGGTAAAAATGAGTTGTATGCTGATAATTATATTGTACCGATGCTAGAACAAGTCAATGAATTTGATACTTTATTACCCACTTGTGCTAAAATTAAGCATTTGATTCCAATTACTTGTGAAAATGATGAACTGAAATTGTTGTCTTCTCTAAATATCTTGGGATATATTACATTTGATACTCTTTGTTATCTAGATATCGTAGAGAAGAGATTTTTCCAAACTGAATTGCCTTTGTTAAGTAGAAATATTTTTCATGCTATAGGCAATTATGAAGATAGTGGTGAATTTATGGTGCATAAAGTTTACATATGTTCAAATGTGCAAGCTCCTTTTATGCTACAACAACATGGTAAAGTTAATAAATGCATTAATGCTAATAATGCCTTGTCAAGTCTTTCTAGTATTTTTTTCCTTGCAGCGGAGACAACAAATAAAAGAGAAGCATTGTTCGCTGCGGTTGTGCAATATGGACAGTGCTCATACTATCCCCAAAAGCCACTTTCCTGGACATACGAGCAAGCCGAGGACAGCTTGTCATTTAGAAGGGGAGAATGATGAGATCATGCACATTGTCATTGCACAAATAAACATGACACAATGTTTATTTGTTTGGAATCCGGGCTCAAGTGAATGGTCATGCTTATTTGATGGAGAACATGGAGATGGTGCACTATATCGTCCACCAACTTGGCCTCCTCCTTTGATGCACACAAGAGGATTTGATAGCATTGCACATATGGACTCACACATGAGAGAAGATGAACTTGAGTCGAGGACGACTCCAATTCAAGAAGGGGAGGATGATGAGTACATCACTCCTATGGATATACATAACACTCATTTCAACATACAAGATGCAATCAATAGAATTCACACACACCAATTAATTTCAGAGGTGAGCTCGTTCTTATATGTTTCCTTATATATTTTTGAGAATAGATTGCTACCTAATGACTTAATTATGATTAGGATCCATGAAGAAGTTCAAGGAGTAATTGGAGGAAGATTTAGGGGCGTGGAGGACCAGATATTACGTTCAAAGAAGATGGAAACCGAACCCAACTCAAATTCGTGTCCAACTCGGAGTCCAGGAGCAGTTCACACTAAAACGGACGCCCAGGATGCATACGAACTCCGTTTTGGACGTTCTACATATGAACGGAAAGGGGAGAGAATAAATTTCTAATGGAGCTGGTACCATGTCAGAAATCTTCTGTAGTCGACGGGAATCATCAAAACAAAATCGACATTAGAATCTAACACGGTGCTACGCCACCATATTGGGCCATTGGGCCTTGTATCAAGTCTACATCTCTTATTTTCTTATTTAGGGTTAGGTCACGACCCCAACACCCCCTTGCAGGGATTAGCCTTCTTGGCGAGGTCAATCGTGCGCTGCACGGTTGATAACCAACGGAGCAGTGGTGTAGTGATTGCAGGGGTTTTTTGTGTTTCTACTCGAGAGCCTCGGATCATCAACATCGATATCTCCATCAATCGACTTATCCATTACCTTCCGGAAGATCAGAACTCATATTACCCATCAAGATTGATCAAGTTTGATCAATGATCTCAATTCAAGTGCTCTATGCAGCAACAGTTAAGTTGTAACTTATATTACGTCAATGAAACCGGGTATTGCACAAACTAACTTTGGTTTCAATGTTTTAATGTAAGTTGTACAAGATCGAATAAACCCTAGAATATGATGAATAGTAAGAACAAGTGTGATACAAGATTTTATCCCGTGGTTCGATTCCCCAATGGAAATCTACGTCCATGTTGAGGAGTCCACATAGGACCGAATCTTCACCAACCCTACCCTCGTCGAATCGCCACGAATGCCGATTCTCTTCCACTAATCACAAAGGGGGAAAACCACCGTGTTCCATGGGCCTTCTCACAAGTTGAGGGATCCCCAAGATTTACAATTGAAAACACCACCAAACACACTCGAAAGATATGCAATAAAACAACGAGAGTGTGCGAGAGATTCAAACTCAAGAGCTCAAGATGTGTAGAACGAGTCTTTCCTTTGATCAATGACTAATACTCAAAGATTTGATATTTCTAGGGTGAGATTGTATGGAAGGACATGTATTCTAGGCTCTTGGAAGGTGTGACAGCGCAGGGGGTCGAGTGTTATGGTTGTAGGGCCGTACACCTCTATTTCTACTAGGGTTTCCAAAAGTTACCGTTAAGGTTTGCAATTTCCGGACTAGTTCGTGGTGGACTCCGGACAAGTCCGGTGTGCGGCGTGTGGGAAACCCCAAGTGTCCTGAAATATCAGACTTGTTCGAAAATATGCGGACTATTCGATTAGGGATCTGGAAATGTTTGGACTAGTCCGACACATATCAGACTAGTCCAGTGTGGTGAACCTCATGTAGAATTGAGGACAAGTCCGTACTTGGAGGACTTGCCCGATTTTAGTCAGAGAGTTTCCGGACTAGTTTGTGGTGATATCAGACTTGTCCGTTTCTGTGTAAAGTGTGAGGTTCTGAGGACAAGTCTGCACTGGGACAGACTTGTCCGTTTTTAGTCAGAAAGATATCGGACAAGTCCGTGATGATATCGAACTTGTCCGTTTTTGTGCAGATGTGAAGTGCTGAGGACTAGTCCGCACTAGGGGGGACTAGTCCGATCTTAGTCAGAGATATATTGGACTAGTCCGGTGTATATCGGACTAGTCTGGTTTTCCTGTGAATTGTGCAGTGAGTGAGATTTCTTTGCTTGAGCTCTTGGGATGTGTTTCTCCAACATACTCCATACACAATGATCTAATATTTTCATCTCTTGAACTCTTTTCTTTTTGATTCCTCATTCTCCTTTCTTTTTCAGCATTCCTCCTAGTTTCCTTAAAACCTGTGCTCATCTCAACAATTTTGTTAGGATCTCATTTGTTTGTCATAAATCAACCAAAAACCGCAAGGGATGCCTAGATGCACTTTCAATCTCCCCTTTTTTTGTGATTGATGACAACCAATTGAGGTTTCACAAATAGGATAAAAATTCATATTTTCATAAAGTATGCACATATGAGCTTGGAACAAATTAAGCAGTGAAAACATAAGATATATGTGCACTCTATGGTGGGGTACAAAACTATATGTGTGTCAGCAATAATTGTGATGTGAATGAGTTAAATGGCATAATCATAACATCATCAAGATTGTCGGGCATGAATATCAAATTCAAAGCATAAAACATAGATCATTAGCATAACATAGTCACGTTTCACAACACATGTCCAAAAGCATAAGAGAGCATAATCAAAGTTTTACAGCACCAAAAGAAACAAAAATAGAGCTCTCATCAGAGGTGTGCTCCAGCATGCTCAACTCTCTGATGATGCTAAGGTCGGGGCCGACGGCGGTGGCGTGCTCAGGATCTGCGATTTATAGGTCGAGAGAGCGCGCGATAGCTTAATTTTTTGCCAAATGTTGGGAGAGAGCGCGATGGACAAAATTTTTCGCTATAGAGCGTGCGAGGTTAAAATAAAACTTGGAGACACACGTATATAACACACGTCTTGGTGTAAATCGGAGACGCGCCAATGTAAGGCGCGTCTCTCATTATTTTGTTGCCCCGGACACCCCGGGGTGTCCTAGATGCGTCACGGTGTGCTGAAGCCAGGAACAACATCCAGGACATTCCGACGTGTCTAACTGGCAACTGTGCGGAATGTCTTATATGATCATTGCATTGCGCTTAGATTTCTGAGGTGGAACAGAAGATCTTCAGCATAAATTGGAGACACGCCGCTGCAAGGCTCGTCTCGCATTATTTTGTGGCCTCGGAAACGTTGGACTGTCCTAGATGCGCCACAGTGTGCTGAAGCTAGAACAACATCGAGGACATTCCGGTGTTTCCAACTGGCAACTGTGCGCAATGCCTTATATGATCATTGCATTGCCCTCAGCTTTCCGAGGTGGAACAAAAGATCTTCGCTGTAAATTGGAGATGCTCCACTACAAGGCACATCTCGCATTAATTTGTGGCCCCAGACACGATGGAGTGTCCTAGATGCGCCATGGTTTGCTGAAGCTAGGAACAACATCCAGGACATTCTGGCATGTCCAACTGGCAACTGTGCACAATACCTTATACAATTGTTACAACGTTCTCATCTTTCCGAGGTGGGACAAAATACCTTCTGAACAAGTCGGAGACGTACCCGAGTAAGGCTCGTCTGCATTTTGCCGGATCTCAGTTATCTGAGATGCGCCTTTCTTAAGTTCGTCTCTCATGCACTCTTCCCCTATTGCCACTCACACAAAATCGTGAACGTCCATTGCAGGGATAAGCAAACACAATGACATCGCAATTAATGGATTAATTGGAATGCAGGGATGAACAAACACAATGACATTGCAATTCAGAGATAATTTGCAACTCAATGAATTTCATAGTTCATACATTTTGTGCCCTCTAAACTAATTTCGAATCTAAACTTATTCCTAAAGCTCCCATCGATCAATCTAAAATGTACCGTCGAGCTTGCTCCCGAACACGTCTCTTATATTCCCCTGGATCCTAAAAATATTGACATTCTTTAAATTAAAAAATGTCGAAGAGGGAATGAATAACCTACGTTGGTCACTAACTCAAAGTGTCTAACCTTGATAAGTAGATTATAGCAATCATTTTCAACATTGGGCGCATTTGGCTGATGCAGCAAACGCTGAACTTCAAGTAGTATAGTTCTGATTGTAAAACCAGCCCACCACCCCTACGAAATATCAATTTAAGCAACACAAGAAACCAGTTCAAATAAATTCGGCAACAATTACTAATTACATGAGCAAAATAGGTCTATCTTATAGTATCTTGATCAAGAATCCCAAGGTAGAGTGCTCCTGAGCGATGGACATTTCGGTGGAAGAACCCACTTGGAAAGGCGCATCTTGGAGGCACCAATGGATAGTCCTCTGAGAAGGAGATTGTCAGGGGGTAGTAACCACCTTCCCAGTCAGTCTACAAAGGAAATTCATTAATAGGAGGATGATGGTTAAACTCATATTATGTTTGTTCTTCATGACATACCCCTTCTTTACCGGGGACAATGCGCCGCCACTTCAATAAATCTCTCGAGTCAGGCTTTGCAGAGAAACCCTATGCAGAGAAATTGAAAATACCAAAAACAAACAAGACGGAAAAACAAAACTCATCAGTCCATTCCAGATCTACATATGTACAACCATGCGACCGGTGTGCCATATGTACATACATGGGGATGATTCTTGCGCCACACCAAGCGCTCCTCCTTCAATCGGCTATGCGCCAAGCCAATACCAACCATGAACAATGACAACAACGAGGAGGAAGGCGACGAAGACGATGACAGCAACGAAGACGACAACGGCGATGACGAACAGAGGAGGCATTCACACTGGAGTTGGTCGATTATTAAAGGGCCATTGGTCGATTAGTAAAGGAGCACTGGAGGAGAAGAGACGAGGGAGATAAATGGAAGATGCTATAGAACAAAGAATGACACACATTAAGTAAAAGATCGTCTTCCATTGTCGAAGAGACAAAGAGACGAGGGAGATATATGCGAGACACGCTATAACAAAGAGAGACGTGCATTAAGCAAAAGTGTGTCTTCCATTGTCGAAAGAGAGATGCGCGGCACGAGGTCTACGGAGAACTTAATTTCAGCGGTGTGTGCAGAGACACGTGCGACGTCTATGTGCGACCTTTCGTTTCCCCGAGGCAGTAATCGATGCGTCCCATCGTTCCATCAATGCACGGGAAACCAACTCCACCATCGTCGTCTCTGCGCGGACCTTATTTAGGACATGCCATCACCCGTGAGTTCTCCCCAAGCGTGTCGCTCACTTTCAATCCTCTTATTTTCTTCGTCTTATCATCTCCGACGACCCACCACCACCATGGCCGACCTTCACTGCCAAGCACTCCGAGGGAGCCATCGTGCAAGAAATTGTGTTGCAGCTCCCCCGAGAGGTTCAACACTGAGCAGCGCCTCCTTATGGCGCAAGAGGTGTACAAAAATACGTCTCTGAATGTGGCCTAGAGGGGGGGTGAATAGGCCTTTTGAATTTCTATCGAAACCTGCAACATTTAACAACCAGATCAAATCTCGAGATATCGGACTACTCCGATCGAGTGCGGACTAGTCCGGTGTGTACCGACTAGGTTAATAAAATTTGATCGGTTGACTTGAATCTATGACATAATCAGCGGAAATAAACATGTAATTTAAGAGTTGAACAACTATGAACTAGGATGTATCACAATTTAATCTTATACTCAATGTGTCAATCGTAAAGTGAGCAAGATTAATTGAAACCCTAAATATGTATATGAATTGTAAGAACAATGGGCACAAAGAAAGAACACAATGATTTTATCATGTGGTTCGGTTCCCATAGAGGCAACCTACATCCACATTGAGGAGTCCACAAAAGGACCGGGTCTTCTCCAACCCTACTCTCGTCGGATCGCCACGGAGGCCAATCCTCTTCTCTTATCACAAAGGGTAAATAACCAAATTCAAGGGGCCTTCTCACACGTTGAGGGCTCCCCAAGATTACAATATGAACACCACCAAGAACACACTCGAAAGATCACAATGAAAATCATAAGAGTGTGTAAGAGAATCAAACCAAGAGCTCAATGAGTGATGAATCGTGTCTCTCCAATGATCCAAAGTGTATCCTCAAGGGCTTGATCTTTTTTGCGTTTGATTTCGTGGAGAGAGGTGTTTTCTAGGCTCTTGGGAGGTGTGACAGCACAAGGAGTCGAGAGCTGTGAAAGATGGGCCGTGTACGCCTATTTATATGGGGTTCCCAAAAGTTACCGTTAGGTTTTAGAAATATCGGACTAGTCCATAGTGAACTGTTGTGTCTAGCAAACCCTAGGTGTCCCGAAATATCGGACTAGTCCGGCTAGAAGCGGACTTGTCCAATTTTGGTTCTGGAAATCTTCGGACTAGTCCGATAGATATCGGACTTGTCAGGAAAAGTGAAACCCTAAGTGAATTGGGGACAAGTCCGCACTTGGAGGACTTGTCCGATTTAGGTCAGAGGGTTTTTCGGACAAGTTCGTGCTAATATTGGACTTGTCCGATTTTGTGCAACTTGTGAAGTGTTTGGAGGACTAGTACGCACTGGGGAGGACTAGTCTGATTCTAGTCAAAGAGATATCGAACTAGTTCGTGGTGATATCAGACTTGTCCAATCTTGTGCAGAAAAAAATCGGACTAGTCCGGTGTCGGTCGGACTAGTCCGGTCCTGTAAGAATTTGTGCAACCTGTGTGATTATTTGTGATTGAGATCTTGGGTATGTTTCCTTGACACACTCCACACACAATGATCTACTACACTTGTTCCTTGAGCTCTTTTCCACATTGCTCCTCATTCTCCTTTCCTTTTGGCACTTTGCTCATTTTCTCATTAGAACTTGTGCTCATCTCAACAAAGTGGTTAGGATCTCATTTGCTTGTCATAAATCATCAAAAAACCCACAAGGGATTCCTAGATGCACTTTCAATCTCCCCCTTTTTGGTGATTGATGACAACCAATTGAGATTTCATAAAATATGATGAAAAGTTGAGATTTTCATAAAGTGTGCACATATGAGTTTAAAACACATTAAGCAATGAAAACATGATCCATATGTGCACTCTTTATGGTGGGATGCAGAACTAAGTGTATAGAAGCAATAATCATGATGAGAATGACATAATTGACATCAACACATCAACAGCAAGCATATATGTCATTCTTATAGCAAAATCACATATTTCATCAATTTCTCCATAAGTAGTTCAAAACATTGCATCACAGGACCATAAGTATCATAAGAGCATATTAAAAGATTTACAACCCACAAAATAGACAAAAGGTATAAAAAGAAGCGCTCCTCGCATCCTACAGCTAAAATCTAAGACTCCCCCTCAATCTCTCCCCCTTTGGCATCAAGACACCAAAAAGAAGGAGAGGAGGGACTTAAAGTCTTCAAGCCTCGCTGTCGGTCCCCTCATCGTCTTCATCTTCATCTTCTGGCTGATGATGAGGAGGAGGAGGAGGAACGGAGCCACTCAAGTCCCCAATGCCAAAATAGGCAAGCTCGAAGGGAGTCAAGGGCCCGAGCTCGGTGTAATCAGAGTCGGAGTCATCAGAAATTGCTAGAGATCCAATGGGTTCGATCTCCAGCTTTTGGCAAATCTGCTTCATGTTCTCCTTGACATATCTCATGTCATCCTTTCTTCTTTTGTTGAGCTTGTGGGCCTTGACCTCGGCCTTTATGCAGGAGGCAAAAATAGCTGCCATGTACTTGAAGATGCCACTTGGGGACCCATTTTGAGGAGGGGGCCCTAGTGGCGGGAGCAGCACTAGCACTGGCACTGGCTCTCTCTGGAGCCTCAAGGCTGGAGGCCGGAGATGGAGCAGCTTGAACACTTGGCTTTTGAGGCATCTGGGGCCTCAAGGGAAGGTGATCCACATCTTGACAAACTCTATGCCTGTGACCTTCTCAATCATGAACATGAGGTAAGGTGCGTAGCCACAGGACTTGTTCGGTGT
Organism: Tuctoria greenei; assembly: GCA_036927565.1. Lineage (NCBI taxonomy): Eukaryota > Viridiplantae > Streptophyta > Magnoliopsida > Poales > Poaceae > Tuctoria > Tuctoria greenei. The sequence continues at coordinate 38,475,192 of JAYESD010000008.1, forward strand.
GCAGGAGATGTTCACCATGTCGTTTCAAATATAGTCAAAGACATCAAATCTTCTGTCTTTGCTAATGACCTTCATCAAGGACCTGAGATACCCTTGCACACTTCCTGCATCCCCATCCTTGGGGGCAATTGTCTTTCTTAGAACCCTGTTCAACACCACAAATAAGGGCTTCATGTTCTTGGTAGAAGGGGGGTTGAACATGGAGTTAGGTTCATAAAAAAACTTCATCTTGTCTTTCTTGATGACACCAATGTTGTGGATGATCACATTGTCATTGCTCGAGGTGTCAAGATGCAGCATCCTTGCAAATTCTTCATAAGGGATAGTGTACTTGGATCCATGAGTCATCCAAGTCACACTTTCTTCCTCGTCACTTGAGAAGTGGCAAGTAGCATAAAACTGGGCAATCACCTCATCATTCCAATTGTTTCGAAAGGCGAATAGATCCTTCAATCCATGCCTCTCAATAGCCTCGACCACCTCAACAAACGGTGAGCAGCCCTTCCTCTCAAAATGCGCTCAATCAATCCATTGGTTGCGCACCACTGGCGTCTTCATCGTGAGATAGACGGTCTTGTAGAAGTCTGCATGAAAATTGCTCCAAAACCTCCCATCGGCAGCTTGCTTCGGACGGCTGTAGCAATCAACATTTCTGAACTTGGCCGCCGTGTCACTGCCTTTCCCGTTGAATCTCTCTCTGCGGGATCCTGGCCCCTTCCCTTGGAGCTGATACCTGTAGGGGTCCAATCGGGCCTGTTGCAATTCCCTTGTCCTTGCCCTTGGCTTGGCGAGGGCCACCTCCAGCAGAAGCCTTGGATGTTGGCTTCTTCGCGAGCACCATCCTTCGAGCCTGGGGAGGTGAAGGTGCCGGCTCGGAGGGGCGCTCTTGGCTCTTCTTGCTTAGGCTTGTCGAGGACCCAAGCACGGCTTTGTGGTCCATCTCGGCCTCGAAGTCGGAAACTTCGTCGTGTGAGTTCGACATGCCATGGGAATAGATTTCATAAGGCATTGATGAGAGTTAGGCGACAAGGAATTGCATTGAGGAATTAAGAAGCTAGGGTTGAGTTAAGAAAAATCAGACTTGTCTGGTGTACAGGCACGGACTAGTCCGGGTGACTGGACTTGTCCGTGCATGGACCAGACTAGTCCGGTATTCATCCTCAAGAACCTTAACTATGATACAAATGGAGTTGCTCAATGCAAAACTAGCCTAACAGCAATGTAATACATCAAGGACACTTGTATTAGGTGACAGAAGCTAGGCTATTCGATCAACAATGAATAAAATGGAGATTTCTAGGGTTTGGGGAAAATTTACCAAAAAATCACTTGAATCGCGGAGAAGAGGGGGTTGAAGGGCGGACAAGTCCGTGGTCTTCAATCCCTAAGCGAAGGAGGTTGATTTCCACCCAAACATGGAGATTTTTGATGGATAAATCGTCAAATCGCCTTGGAGAGCTCGAGCGTGGAGAGAGAAAGCTTGAGGCAAGTGTGGGGTAAGGAAGATAGGGTTTGGCGGCGGCTAGGGTTATGGACACGAAAAATCAGACAATCCCGAAAGTGATCGGACTAGTCCGAACTTTTCTAGAGGCTATATCAGACTAGTCCGTTGTCTGTAGGACTAGTTCCGCCTAACCGGCGCTTTGCGGACTAGTCTGCACGGGCGGACTAGCCCGGGTAACCACGGACTAGTCCATGGTCACCAGACAAGAAATGCTTAGCCCTTTCGTATATATTGGAAGGTCCTTACTTAGAAAATAGGGAAGCAAATCAAAGCATATAATCTTGATGAATATGATCAGTAAGCATACAACAATCAAGCAATGATCATAATTCACCAAAATTTAGTAATTGACATAGTTTTTCGTAAAAATGAGAGAGATGATTTTCACAACACAATCAATGAATTTTGAAGATTTCATTTAGGTATACAAGATTTCAAGCCACACTCCGAGCATCAAGGATATTTAATTCATTTCGGAGTTCGCAAAAGCGTTTTTCATCAAGTGGCTTTGTAAAAATATCGGCTAGTTGCTTTTCGGTATTGACATGTGAAATGGCTATATTTCCCTTCATTGAATGGTCTCTCAAAAAGTGATGTCGGATGTCTATGTGTTTGGTTCTAGAGTGCTCAACGGGATTATGGGCAATTTTAATGGCACTCTCATTGTCACAATGGAGTGGAATACGGTTCATATTGTAACCGTAATCACTTAGAGTTTGTTGCATCCAAAGTAGTTGTGCACAACAACTCCCGGCTGCAACATACTCCGCTTCGGCCGTGGATAAGGCAATGGAGTTTTGTTTCTTGGAGGACCAAGAAACAAGAGATCTTCCTAGGAACTGGCATGTACCGGAGGTACTTTTTCTATATACCTTGCATCCGGCATAATCTGCATCGGAATAACTAATGAGATTAAATTTGGAACCTTTGGGGTACCAAAGGCCTAGGTTGGGTGTATGAACTAAATACCGCAAGATTCTCTTGACAGCAGTCAAATGGCACTCTTTTGGGTTGGCTTGAAACCTTGCACACAAGCATTCACTCAACATAATATCTGGCCTAGATGCAAATAAGTACAGTAGAGTTCTAATCATGGAGCGATATACCTTTTGATCGACGTTTGGTCCATCTTCATTGAGATCCAAGTGGACATTCGTTGCCATGGGAGTCTTTATGGGCTTCGCCTTGTCCATTTCAAACTTCTTGAGTATGTCTTAAGTGTACTTAGTTTGTCTTATGAACGTCCCTTCCTTTCGTTGCCTCACTTGGAATCCCAAGAAGTACTTTAGCTCTCCCATCATTGACATCTCAAACCTATCTGTCATAATTTTACTAAATTCCTCACAAAAAGATTTGTTAGTTGAACCAAAGATTATATCATCAACATAAATTTGACAAACAAAGAGATCATTGTCAAAGTTCTTTATAAACAGTGTATAATCTACTTTACCAATCTTAAAACCATTTTCAATTAAGAAATCTCTAAGACACTCATACCAAGCTCTAGGAGCTTGTCTGAGGCCGTAGAGAGCCTTACACAATTTAAATACGTGATCGGGGAACTCTTCATCTTCAAACCCGGGGGGTTGCTCCACATACACCTCCTCTTTGATTAGTCCATTGAGGAAGGCGCTTTTCACATCCGTTTGATAGAGCTTGAAATCACGGTGAGTAGCATATGCAAGTAATATTTTAATAGACTCAAGTCTAGCTACAGGAGCAAAGGTCTCATCGAAATCCAAACCTTTGACTTGTGAATACCCTTTGGCCACAAGTCGTGCCTTGTTCCTTGTCACCACCCCATGTTCATCTTGTTTGTTGCGGAAGACCCATTTGGCGCCGACAACGTTGGACTTGGGTCTTTCGACTAGTTACCACACCTCGTTCTGCTTGAATTTGTTGAGTTCTTCTTGCATGGCCACTACCCAATCTGGATCCTTCAATGCACCCTCAACCCTGCGTGGTTCCAAAAAGGACACAAACGAGTAATGCTCACAAAAATTAGCTATGCGATATCTAGTATTTACTCCCTTTTGGATGTCACCGATGATGTTGTCGATTGGGTGATCCCTTTGGACGCATTGGTGTACTCTTGGGTGTGGCACTTGCTGTCTTGAAACTTCATGACCATCTTCTTATCCCCCTAAATGGTTGCCCTCATTGACTTGTAGGTCATATTCATATTATTGAGGTTGATCTTGTATGGAATCTCCCCCTTGATCATTGGCCTCCTCTTGTGGTTCATTTTCCTCATGCATATGTCGAGGTAGATCTTATGGTCAAACTTCGCCTAATGCCATTCTTCTCAATGCTTGACAAGGAGCTTCTTCTCGATCTAGCACACATGGATCAACTTGCTCCTTTTCGGAGCCATTAGTTTCATCGAATACTAAGTCACGTGCCACTTCAACAAGTCCGGAGGTCTTGTTGAATACACGATAGGCGTAAGTGTTCGAATCATAACCAAGCAAGAAACCTTCATCAGACTTTTAAGTGAACTTTGAAGTCCTAGGCTTCTTGTTTAAAATATAGCATGTGGAACCGAAAACTCAAAAATATGAAATATGAGGCTTGTTACCGGTGAGTAGCTCATAGGATGTCTTATTGAGTAGTCGATGAAGATAAAGTCGATTTATGGCGTGGCAAGCGGTGTTGATCGCTTCCGCCCAAAATCGATCCGAGGTCTTGTACTCATTGAGCATTGTTCTCGCCATCTCTATGAGGGTTCGGTTCTTCTTTTCGGCAACTCCTTTTTATTGAGGGGAGTAAGGTGCTGAAAACTCGTGATTTATGCCTTCTTCGTGTAGGTACTCCTCAACTTGTGTGTTCTTGAACTCCATGCCATTGTCATTTCGAATGTTCTTGATTGTCAATGAGAATTCATTTTGAGCTCGCTTGAAAAACTTCTTGAGTGTTCCTTGTGTTTCTGACTTATCATGTAAAAAGAAAAACCAAGTGAAGCGAGAAAAGTCATCAACAACTATTAAACCATATTTGTTACCGCCGATGCTTATGTAGGAAATTGGACCGAATAGGTCCATGTGGAGTAGCTAGAGCGGTCTTGTTGTAGTCATGACGTTCTTAGTGGGATGAGGTGCTCCAACTTGCTTCCCGGCTTGGCATGCGCTACAAGGCCTGTCTTTCTCAAAAAACAACATCCTTCAAACCTCGGATGTGATCGCCCTTGAGGAGTTTTTGAAGATTCCTCATACCAACATGCGCTAGCCGTCTATGCCACAGCCAACCCATGTTGGTCTTTGCAATCAAGCATGTGTTAAGTTCGGCTTTATCCTTGTTGAAGTCAACAAGATAAAGCTTTCCCTTTAACATCCCTTGAAGGCAATGGAACCATCACTCCTCCTAGAGACGGTCACACCCTCGTTAGTGAACAAGCAATTATAACCTTTGTCACATTATTGAGATATGGACAGCAGGTTATAATCTAAGGAATCAACATATAATACATGAGAAAGAGTGTGTTTAGATTATATGGCAATTTTACTGGTACCGAGCACCTTTCCTTGATTATTGTCTCCCAAATAGATGCCCTCGTTTGGATCCTCACTTTCTTCATACTCAACGAACATTCTTCTTTCTCCGGTCATATGGTTGGTGCAACCACTGTCTAGCACCCATTTAGATCCACTGGAGGAATAGTCCAACAAAAACAAATTATGCCTTGGTTTTATATACCCAAGCTTGATTGGGTCCTTTAGGTTAGTCACAAGGAATTTGGGCACCCACACATGAGACTTGGTGTTCCCATGGCATGACCCAACATAATGAGCATAAACTTTGCCAAAATTACTTCTCATTATGACATAAGATGCATTGGAAGTTCTAAATAGCAACTATTTTTATTTATATGCAGGACTAGTCTGGGAGACCGGACTTGTCCGGAGGACCGGACTTGTCCGGATCTCGACCGGACTAGTCCGGTGATCATGCGTGGTGGATGCATTAACTTTGGATTTTTCCAGTTTGAGAGGGTCTTCCCTTTACAAAGGTAATGCTTTCCTTGTTATTCTTATGGCTTCTAGCATTTTGCTTTCCACCATAGGAATACCCAATGTCATATTTGACATTAGGAGGTCTTGTGGCCAAGTATGCACTACGTGCATATTTGACCTTCTTCTTATCAAATATGCCACTTTGGACAGGATGCTTATCCTTGGTAGAGGTTGAGTTATCTTTCAAACTGGTGTCAACTTTACCACATGAACAAGTAATGATAGTTTCAGTTCTAAGTGGTTGAGAAGGTGAGCTTGAAGAGGATGAAGGGTCACCTTGCTTGAGTGACTCAACTTGTACTTCAAGGATCTTGTTAACCTTGATTAGGTTAGCAAGTTCATCCTTGATTGTAGCATTTGAATCGTTTAACTCCAAGAAAGCTTCCTTGCTTGAAGCTAACTCAAGCTCTAGTGACTTGCTTCGCTCCTTTTCAAGTTCTAGAAGCTTGTCAAGTTCAACATATTCCTCCTTTTGGGAGATAATCATGTCTTCTTGACGATGTATCAACTTCTCCTTCTCAACAAGTTGATCAAGTAAAAATTTCATTTTAGCGGTTGTTTTCTTATCTAAGCCAATTAGTATATCTTCATTATCACTATTAATTTCACTATCACTAGAATAGGAATGCAAGGAAGAGCATTTTGTTGTTACCTTGCATTTACCTTCCTTTTCCATGAGGCAAGTGTCGTTCCCTTCTCGTGCACCAAGAGTGGGGAAGAGAGTGGACTTCATGGATGTCTTCTCGATGGCTATGCTAGCCATCTCCTCTTCTTCTTCGGATCAGGACTCATCATTTGAGTCCCACTCTTTCCCTATATGTGCTTGTTCAATTTGCTTCTTCTTCTTGAAGAACTTCTTGGGTTGAGGCTTTGCTTCTTTGGTCTTCTTCTTGTTCTCTTCATATGGGCAATCAACTATAATGTGGCTATACTCACCACAGTTATAGCATGCCCGCCTCAACTTTGGTTTTGATCTTTCCTTGTACTTTCCTTCACTTGATTTAGCACCTTCTCTTTTCTTCATCATTCTTTTGAATTTCTTCATGAATAGTATCATGTCATCTTTATCCAAGTCGCTGCTCTCATCGTCACCATCTTCATCTAATTGAGCTTCTCGCACTTCTTTAGATAAGGGCTTGAGGGTGGACTTCAAAGCAACCCCTTTCTTCTTTGCCGAGGTGAGATCGGCAATCTCCTTAACGTGCTTGGCCTACTTTTCCATCATCTCAAAGTTGATGATTTTCCAAGTAGCTCATCCGGAGTCATCTTCTTGTACTCGGGGCTTTCTCGTATCATCGAGCATAAAGTGACATTACGAGGCATGAAGGTTCTAAGAATGAGCTTCACCACCTCGTGGTCGTTCCATTTCTTGCTTCCGTATGCTCGCACTTTGTTGATGAGCATCTTTAATCGGTTGTACATGTCTTGTGGTGACTCATCTTCTTCGATGGCGAACCTTCCTAGCTCACCTTCAATCATCTCGATCTTTGCTTCTCGCACATGACGATCGCCTTCATGTGCGGTTTGCAATGTATCCCATATCTCCTTCGCGATCTCGAGTCCATCCACCTTTGTAAACTCATCCCGACCGAGCGATGAAGTAATGACTGCAGCAACATGGGATTTTGATGGATTGCTTGCTCTTGGCTAGGTGTGAGCTCCTCATCATTGTCCAGGATATCTATTCCTGTGCATACTATGTGCCATAAACTTGGATTGAGAGAAATCAGATGCATTTTTATGTTTTGCCTCCACATTGAGTAGTCATTGCCGTCGAAGTGTGGGGCTTTTCCAAGTGGAATAGATAGATAATGATTGTTGTTAGTATTTAGGCAATCATAGTTAAAAGGATATCGGGAGTAGTCGGTGTGACTACCCCCTTCTTCTTCTTCTCATCTTCAATCTTTACTTTTTCTTTGGAAAGAGTTTTCTACCTTAGGAGCGCCTTTAGTTCCAGTGTCTCCTTATCGTCATCCTCGAAGTCTTGAATGGCCTCGAGGAGCCTCTCCAGTTTTTGGTTGTTGTCTTCATCAATCTTCTCTTGGTTGTTGGTCTTGTGTACGTCCTTCATGCCCGACATGATCTCTTCGAACGATTAGTCTCCTTTTGAAGAACCTGGCTCTGATACCAATTGAATGTGGCCTAGAGGGGGGTGAATAGGCCTTTTGAATTTCTATCAGAACCTGCAACACTTAACAACCAGATCAAATCTCGAGATATCGGACTAGTCTGATCGAGTCCAGACTAGTCCGATGTGTACCGACTAGGTTAATCAAATTTGATCAGTTGACCTGAATCTATGACATAAGCAGTGGAAATAAACTTGTAATTTAAGAGTTTAACAACTATGAACTAGGATGTATCACAATTTAATCTTATACTCAATGTGTCAATCGTAAAGTTAGCAAGATTAATTGAAACCCTAAATATGTATATGAATTGTAAGAACAATGGGCGCAAAGAAAGAACACAATACTTTTATCCCACGGTTTGGTTCCCAGAGAGGCAACCTACATCCACGTTGAGGAGTCCACAAAAGGACTGGGTCTTCTCCAACCTTACCCTCGTCGGATCGCCATGGAGGCCAATCCTATTCTCTTATCACAAAGGGTAAATAACCAAATTCAAGGGGCCTTCTCACACGTTGAGGGCTCCCCAAGATTACAATATGAACACCACCAAGAACACTCTCGAAAGATCACAATGAAAATCACAAGAGTGTGTTAGGGAATCAAACCAAGAGCTCAATGAGTGATGAATCTTGTGTCTCCAATGATCCAAAGTGTATGCTCAAGGGATTGATCTTTGTTGCGTTTGATTTCATGGAGAGAGGTGTTTTCTAGGCTCTTGGGAGGTGTGAAGGCGCAGGGAGTCGATAGCTGTGAAAGGTGGGCTGTGTACACCTATTTATATGGGGTTCCCAAAAGTTACCGTTGGGGTTTAGGAGTATCAGACTAGTCCGTAGTGACCACCGGACTAGTCCGGTGTGCTGTATGTAGCAAACCCTAGGTGTCTCGAAATATCGGACTAGTCCGGCTAGAAGCGGACTTGTCCGATTTCGGTTCTAGAAATCTTCAGACTAGTCCGATAGATATCAGACTTGTCCGGAAAAGTGAAACCCTAAGTGAATTGGGGACAAGTCCACACTTGGAGGACTTGTCCGATTTAGGTCAGAGGGTTTTTAGGACTAGTCCGTGCTAATATCGGACTTGTCCGATTTTGTGCAACTTGTGAAGTGTTTGGAGGACTAGTCCGCACTGGGGAGGACTAGTCCAATTCTAGTCAGAGAGATATTGAACTAGTCTGTGGTGATATCGGACTTGTCCGATCTTGTGCATAAATAAATTGGACTAGTCCGGTGTCAGTCGGACTAGTCCGGTCCTCTATGAATTTGTGCAATGTGTGTGATTATTTGTGATTGAGCTCTTGGGGTATGTTTCCTTGACACACTCCACACACAATGATCTACTACACTTGTTCCTTGAGCTCTTTTCCACATTGCTCCTCATTCTTCTTTCCTTTTGGCACTTTGCTCATTTTCTCATTAGAACATGTGCTCATCTCAACAAAGTGGTTAAGATCTCATTTGCTTGTCATAAATCATCAAAAACACACAAGAGGTTCCTAGATGCACTTTCAGTCTCACGCCAGAGTTCCTTGGGTCTGGTTACCCTTTGCCAATTTACTGGAGCGGTGCAGCCGGCGTAGCTGGAGCAGCCAACGCAGTCGGCCCAGGCTTTGTTGCATCGGCGCCGGAGGAGGAGGAGGAGCAGGAGGAGTAGGAGGAGCAGGAGGAGGAGGAGGATTTAGTTTTTCTTTGTTGTTTTTAGTTGTTTCTGTTTTGTAAATATTATTAATGAATGAAAATCTATCTTTGTTCATCTCTGTGATTGAATATTATCTTTTGTGTTCTTTAACTGTGTGAATGAATGAATGTGTGGTGTTTTCATCGTGTTCCTCATGAATCATATGGAAGGATTTGATTATCTTCTGGACAAGTGAATGATTTAGTTATCAAGTTAATGTGCTCTAAGTTCATTGATGTGTGATATAAACAGTGAACCAAAACAAAATGGAGAAAATCACGAAGCTAAAGATGACGTGGGGAATCAGAGATGCGCTCTTCCTAAAAGTTCGTCTCCATTTTTCTTGTGTTTTGTAATATATTTATTTTTTGTGATCAATTGTGTGAATGAATGAATTATTTGTTCATCTGTGTGATGAATATTTTGTGTGTTCAACTGTGAATGAATGTGGTCATCATTCAGCGTCGTGCTCATGTCTGTCTTTAAGTGAAGACAAAGGAGACACGCTTTTAGGAAAGAGCGTCTCATTTCACCCGCTAATAGGAGACGCGCTTTGTTAGACGTTTGTCTCCCGTTTGTCCAGAGAGTAGGTCTGTCTTGGATCCATACTTAACTGAGACGGGTTGTAATGTAACGCGTCTCCTTGAACGTTCAACTGAGCCAAATCTGATCCTCCCTGAAGTGGACTCGTCTCACTTAATCTTATCAGAGACGACCACCTTTGAGAACGTCACCCACTTTTGTCTCCTATTTGGGTTTCTTACGTAGTGTGTTCACTATTGGACTAGTATGGAATATTGTTGACCCTAACCCTCCACATCTATATAAACAACCCCACCCCTTAACTTTACGTCTCTTTGCCACTTTTGAATCACACCCAAACCCTAGATCGTGGATAGCTACCGCCGAGGAGGGAGAAGGATATCCAGAGAAAGAGGAAGAAGAGGAGGAAACAGAAGAAGATCAGGAGACCAAGATCTCCATCAACTTTGCGTTCTTCATCCACAAGTCGCCTTCAAGTTTCTTCATCAACCCTAGATCGTCAAGATCCAAGTGTTTCCTCCAAAAACCTTGATTCATGCGAGTTCTAAACACCTGATATACCTTATACTCCCCCTTTATCACGTGAATTCAACCCCGTTTCTCCAAATTCACGTCGATCTAGAAAACCCTGACTTGTTGGTTCTGCGTAGGGCGGACTAGTCCGGTCTGGCTGTATGTTTTCTGCTGAATTAATTCTAAATTGATTCCAATCAATTCCAAACCTTTCCAAACTTGTTAAAAACCATTAGAACTAGTTAGTAAACATTATTAACAACTCATTAATAAAGTCTTACCTCGCAATTGCATTAATCATGCATATCATGTCATATTGAGTAACATATGAGCATCTATTGATTGTGATTCTTGTCTTGTATGTTCATTGCGCGGATTAGACGGATTTGCACTAGAGGGTGCTGAAGAAGACCTCCAACACAAGGAATTTGAAAATTTGAGCCAAACCAAGCCCAAGAGCAAGGCAAGTGCCCTTGAACATATTGATCCTAATTTTACAATCAATGTTTTGTTTTCAAAACTGCATGCTCGTGCAATTTGATGGAAATTCCTATGATAGGAAGTTTACTAGCTTTCTTTAACCATCCTTGTCACGTGGAATACTTAGTAGAGAGTTCGGAAGGGCTTTTTACCTTTTGCTTCTCTCAACTTAAGTGGGACGGGAAAACAACCAAGTTACTTAATTATAAATTATTTAGATGATGGGTAATGTACACTGATGGACACGGTTCATGGTAACATGGTAATGGGTGATCTAAGCAAGCATGGTATGTGGATTGGTTGGATGTTATGGTGGTTCCGCTTGCTTTAGATCTAAGGACCGGTTCGTGGAGTGACCATCCAGGATATACAGTGCCACCACGAGGCCAAGTATGGGTGCGGCATAACTGATTAATTAGAGTATTGCTAGTATTGCGTGGATCATTTGGCGCACCAAGGAAGGGGAGTCAGTTTGGGTTTGGATTTGTGGCGGGACTCCCTGGGATCCAAATGGCACAAGAGAGGGTCCTTGGTTGAAGATATGCTCAGTTGAAGGCATCGCCACCGGTGAAACCTCAGTGGGTCCATACATGCTAGTAATCCCTTTGTAAAGGCTATTTTGTGATGTCCTGACCACACACCAACGGAAGTGTTAGACGGCATAATAGAGGTTCCTAGTCACTGAAAGGTGATGAAATCACGAACACGTAAGTAAAGTGGTACAACCTCTGCAGAGTGTCTTAAAAACTATCATGATAGCCGTGCTCCTGGTTATGAGCAACCTGGAGCCTCACATGATTAAGGGGAAACTTAAGATTTGGGATGGTTTGGTTATGTTTTGGTACTGGGATGGTTTGGTACTGGCTATGGTTGAAAATATGGTTATGGCTGGTTATGGATTGAATTATGGTATTCGATATAGTTAATGGTAATGGTGAAATCAGGTATCATGGTGATGGATATGAAATATGGACTTGTACTATGATAATCAGTGTGGTATATGATGGGTTTACTTCACATAAATATAATATATTGCTTTTCAAATGTTTTAATGTACTTTTTAGCACTTAGCCGTTATTATATTCATCATTTGTACCAGCTACATGTCATACTCTCCCACACTTGCTGAGTACGACATGTACTCACCCTTGCAATTCCCCCACCAACAGTTGCAGGTCAGGATTGGGAGTATCACGACGTTAATGAGGATTTCTAGGATGTGTGCTGCCGTCAGCTTTGCCTGTGGTGTTGCTTGGAGTTGCGCTATACCCTTTGCTTAGCTTGCTTATTTCGGTTAGTTCATATTTAGTTATTTCTGCTGCAGTATTAGTAGTTTCATCGTTAATAATCATTAGAGCTATAATTCGAGGATATTATGAATTGTGTAATAAAAGTGGTTAATTAATCTTGTCTTGTAGTAATTATCTAATTATCCTTTTGTAAATGTACTCGTGTATATGTGTTGAACGTCCTGGGCACACATATGCGCTCACTTGGTTGATTTTTGGAACCAGGTGTCACAAAAAGTAACATTCTCTATACGTGACACAAAGAAGAGGAAAGAGAACCAATCTTTGTGACCAGTCATATGGCGTGAGCAACCTGAATCTACAATCCAAATGTTCTCCTTCCTCAAATGTGTAACCTACATAGAAGCACAAACCGTCGATGACTCAATACTGGAGTTTGCAAAAGGCATTTAGGAATCTAGTACTGAGTTACACGACGTGCAGCAAGAAAAACACGCAAAAATTGAGACAAAACAGCAGGTTTATGAGCCAAAGTTTGAGGATTTTTATACCCAACTACTGACTTACGAGGTGTTACATGTGTAGCACAAAAAAGTAGGTTTGGGAGCAAACTTCGCATGTTTTTGACTCATAACAGCAGGTTGCATGTTCCTGATATTCGGTTTAGCATGAAAAGCAAATGTTGCATGAGAGTTATGAGATCTATCTTGTATTCTTTCCTTTTTCTGTTGTTTAGCTAGTCTATAACGAAAATCTATGACATGACCATCTCTACCACAATAGGTACAATGAAGTTTAATTTTTTGTTCATGTCTAGATGAGCAAGCAATATGTTTATTAGCAACCGAATAAGATAGCACTCCTGCAGATTTGAAAACCACTTCTTTTTATTTAGGAGCTGTTTGAGTCAAACCACCTCCTAATGACCTCACAATTTTTGGTGGATGTGTCTTAGCATGAGCATGAGAATCAAAACCCAAACCAGATTTATCATTGCAAGACTTAAACGAATTCAGCAGCAAGTTTACGTTCTTACATTACAAAATCGATCTAATGTCCTATGCATGTAATCAAGTTTATTGGACACATCAAGGCAATTTTCACATGAAGTTATTCCTGTTAATTTGTAATTAGAACAATTTTTAACTTCATGAGCACATAAAGCATTGTTCAAAACAGAAATTTCATTCCTAGCATCTTGTAGTTTGTTATCAAGATCATCACAGGTAGAACAATGCAAATCAATTGTGGAACAGCTAGCATCTTTCAAGTTTTTATCATTAAGTGTAGCAATCTCCCAGTTCTTTTAAATTTCTAACTCGGGTTTATCAAGTGTGAAGGTGTGCGCACTTCTTAATGAGGACAATTGTTCATATATTAAATCACATGAGGAACAAGAATCATCACTAGGAATCAAGGATTTCAAACGATTAATTTCAGATTCTAGTGACTCAATTTTAACAGCATTACCCCTAAGCTTTTTGTTCTTTTTCTTAACTATAATAGTGGCATGAGAAATAGCATCACACATTTCTTCACAATTAGGACATACCTCTTCATTGTCGCTGTTGTGTTCTGCCTCCTCCATACTTGATCTTGACTTGCCCTCCATGAAGCATAAGTTTGCCAAATCATCTTCATCTTCGTCACTTCTAATGTCCACATCACTTGAGCAAAGTTCTTGAAGTGCGGAGATAAAACTATTCACCAATTGGCGTCCTGTAAAACCCTTTTTCTTCTTCTTCTCGTTTGCAGAGGAGTGCTTCGTCCTAGTTTGCTTTTCATCACGGGAAGTGGTACCTGAAAGGTTAGGGCAATCTGTACGAAAATGTCCTGTCTTACCACATTTGAGGCATCGTTGAGGTCTGACACTTCCACTCCTAGTTCTCACATTTTGCAATGCTTTGAGAACTGAGTAGAGATGAGTGCAAGTTCTTCCTATGAAAACTCTTCAATCCGTTCAAGGGTTAGAGAGGACAACAAAACAAGTGTTCCACAAGATGAATATGGGTCGGAGCTAGTCATGTCACGTTGAGAAACAAATGAAAGAGACTTTTTGGGGTTCTTACATGAGATTATGTCAATTTTATGAGTTTTCAATTTAGAATATAGAACATCTAATGTAAGTGTACTCATGACAGTAGATTTACGAATAGATGTGACTTTGATCTCCCATATTGACATGTCTAATGCACTTAGTAATTACCTAGCATTCTCAGGATCTAAAAAATTAATATTGACGCTACGCAAGTTGCTGAGAAATTTATTAAAGCGAGCAAAGAGGTCATCAATGGACTCACCGAGTTGCATCTCGAAGTGCATGTATTCTTTCTTGAACATGTCTTGCCTTACCTCCTTGATCGTGTTGGATCCTTTGTGGTAGTCGCAAAGTGCTTTTCACACATCGTATGCAGATCAGATGTGTTAAACACGGTTGAAGTCATTTTGAGTTAATCCTTGTATGATCAAGTTCCGAGCCTTGTTGTTATTGTTGTCGACATCTCTCAGATTCGTAGTTGCAACTTGATCATTTGTCAGCACTTTGTAAGGTTTGTACACCTTTTCCTATATTGCAAAGCCTTACGCTTGGATGAAGGCTTCCATACATGCCTTCCAAACCTGAAAATTAATACCACTAAACACACAAGAATATGGGAAAATCACAATAATTAGAGCACCGTGGCTCTAATGCCAATTTTAGTATCGAAAAGCACATGAAAATCTACCAGAGGGGGGTGAATGGTAGATTAAAACTTTTTTAGCGGAAGCAACGTAAACCCCTCAACAAAAAAAATTGATCTGTTAAAAATTGTATGTGTGACTTATCTAAAAGTGATCAATTGTGACAAAACCAGTATAGATCGTGGAGAATCAAGTCATAAAGACACAACAACAAGAAGCACGAAAAAATGTCGAGAAAAACTCAAGTTACGATCGAAAGATCAAACAAAAGTCAATCTGTCCTACCCGAGAAAAACAGATCTGCAACACTGCAAAGAAACTCGTGTAGATACGAAACCACAAATCCAATGACCGAGAAATTTTCACATATGATATATAATCAAGTTTTGAAGACAACTCAAAAAGAATCACGTCAATTGTATCTGTAAAACTCGAGTTATGATAAAACCACCAAAGCAAGGTAGTGCTGTTAAGAAACTCGACGAGAAAGACTTGACAGGAACAAGTCGGACGATCAAGGCACAAAAGCTCCCTTAGACTACAAATTTTATTGATCAAAACACAAAAAGAACAGCCCCCTAAGTCGTGCACCACGAGCTCTGGTCTCCCTTTCTTATATAACCAGTCCTTAGGCCAACCCAATCCTAACTAGGACTCAAATCCTACTTAGATTCAGCCGAAACTTTCCATAACTGCTCAAGACTCTTCCATACGCAGATAGAAGCAATCTTAATACTTCCAAACATCTTAGGAACGTATCCCACATTCCTAAAACAACTCAACTTAGTGTTCACCATGAAATCTTGATGAAACCACCTCAAATCTTTCCATATTTTGGTCAAACCTGACTCAACCTCAGCTTGAGTCCAAAACCAAGTCCGTTGGACCTTTCCGACCAATTCTTTACATCTACATCTCTTCATAACGCCTTGGAACAATGTAGCCATGTCCATGCACTCCTTGCACACGTGCAAAAATCTTCCAATGATATCCACGATACCTTCTTATGCATTGTTCTTGATTCAAACATGTTGCGCGACCTCCCGATCAACTCAACCACAATTCCTCCCGAACTTGGTTGTTGAACCTCATCTTTTCCCTAAGACTAGTTCAATGGATCCCGTCACCAGCCATGTCTTGAACTCAAGCAACATCTGCATATGAATAAACAACCAATACTTCTAAGCAGAAGTCCTTGACTTGACTCGCGTTAGTTATGAAATCACAACACCTCACATAAGCATGTTGCGAACCATAGCAAAATGATATCATCCATAACCACCAAAACACACAAAAAAGTTAGTAAAAGAATACTAAGCAAACTTTCCATAATCCAAAAATCAAGTTCGAAACATTGCAAATTAAAATCAAAAACACTTCGATCAAGCTCTGAACCTTGTCAAAGCTAACCGGATCTTGAACCGGAGCTTACCAAACCTAGCAGGACCTAGCGCCATAACTTACCAAAGCTAGTCGGACCTAGCGGCGGAGCTTACCAAAGCTAGTTGGACCTAGCACTGGAGCTAACCAAAGCTAATCGGACCTATCGCCAGACTTAGCAAAAACATGTCGATCCTAGACATAGCAAGTCGGACCTAGCCAAAACATGTCGGACCTAGACAAAGAAGTCAGACCAAGTCAAAAATAAGTCAGACCTTGCATCGGACCTTGCAGGAGCTACCCAAAACAACTAGACTGTGAGACCTATGTGTGCTGAATACATTGGCTTGTACTGAATACATTGGCTTTGATGATAAAAGTTCTGAAATTCTGCTAAAAAACCTTTTTAGCAAAGTCTGACTCTAGCTCCAAGCTTCTGCATGGTCCGACAATAGGTCTGACTTGCTTTGTCAAGGTTCGACATGTTTTTGGGTAGCTCTGGCATGTCTTTGATAGCTCCAGCATATCTTTGTTAACCTCCGATATATTTTTCTAGGTCCAGCTTATCTTGGTTAGCTCCGGCTATAGGTCCGACTAGCTTTGGTTAGCTCCGGTTCTAGGTCCGACTAGCTTTGGTTAGCTCTGGCTCTAGGTCCGACTAGCTTTCATAAGCTCCGGCGCTAGGTTGTACTAGCTTTGGTAAGCTCCGGCACTAGGTTGTACTAGCTTTGGTTAGCTCCGGCTCAAGCTCCGGTTAGATTTGGCAAGGTTCGGAGCTTGATTGCAATGTCCCTGCTTTTATTGTGAAATGTTTCGAACTTGCTTTACTTTGTTGGAAAGTTTGCTTAGTATTATTTTACTAAGTTTTTGGTGTGTTTTGGTTGATATGGCTGATATCGTTTTGCTACGCTTTGCAACATGTTTATGTGAGGTGCTCACGTAAGATGTTGTGTTCGGAACTAACTTGAGTCAAGTTGCGGACTTGGACTCGTACGTATTGGTTGTTTGTTCATGTGCAGGTGTTGCTTGAGTACAAGACCTGGATGGTGATGGGATCCATTGAACTAGTCTTAGAGAGAATATGAGGTTCAACAACCAAGTTCGAGAGGAATTGTGGTTGAGTTGATCGGGAGGTCGTGCAGCATGTATGAATCAAGAACAGTGCATATGAAGGTATCATGGACGTCGTTGGAAGATGTTTGCACGTGTGCAAGGAGTGCATGGACGTGGCTACATGGTTCCGAGGTATGATGAAGAGATGTGGATGTAAAGAATTGGTCAGAAAGGTCCAACCGACTAGGTTATGGACTCAGGCTGCGGCTGAGTCGTGTTTGACTCAAATATGGAAAGTTTTGAGTTGGTTATATTAGGATTTCGTGTGGGACACGAATTTGAGTTGTTTTAGGAATGTGGAATACGTTCCTAAGTTGTTTGGAAGTCTTAAGATTACTTCTATCTGCATATAGAAGAGTCCTAAGCAGTTATGGAAAGTTTCGATTTGTGAACGGAGTAGGATTAGAGTCCTAGTTTGAGTTGAGTTGGCCTCCGGGGTGGTTATATAAGCAAGGGAGGCCAGAGCTCATGTAAGACGACTTTGGGGCTGTTCCTCTTGTGTTCTATTGAATAAAATTCGTAGTTGAAAGGAACTTTTGTGCCTTGTTCATCCGACTTGTTCCATACAAGTTTTTCTCGTCGAGTTTCTGCACAGCACTACCTTTCTTTGGTGGTTTTATCATAACTCGAGTGTTACAGATCCAATTGACATGATTCCTTTTGGGTTGTCTTAACAACTTTATTATCTATCATCTGTCAAAATTTCACGGTCATTGGATTTGTGGTTTTTGATCTACACGAGTTTCTTTGTAGTATTACAGATCTGTTTTTTACTCGGTAGAACAGATTGACCTTTGTTCGATCTTTTGATCGTAACTTGAGTTTCTATCAACGGATTTGATTTATTCTTGTTGTGTCGTCTTCGTGACTTGGTTCTATCTGATATCTATCACTTTTGTCACAGTGAAAAACGTTTAGATTAGTCTCACACACGATTTCTTCAACATATCGTTTTTCTACCGAGGGGTTTTTATTGCTTCCGCTGAAAAAGTTTAAATCTACCATTCACCCAACCTCTGGTAGCTTTTCACGTGCTCTTCGATCCTACAATTGGTATCAGAGCCACGGTGCTCTAATCTTTGTGATTTGCACGTGTTTTTGACTAATCATCATGGAGAAATACTCCGCCAAACCTTGTGTGTTTGTTGGTATTGATTTTCAGGTTTGGAAGGCACTCAAGGAGGCTTTTATCCAGGCGCAAGGCTTTGCAATATGGGAGAAGGTGTGCCAGCCTTACGAAGTGCCGTCAAACGATCAAGTTACAGCTATAAATCTGAGAGATGTCGACAACAACAACAATGCTCGAAACTTGATCATACAAGGATTAACTCAAAGTGACTTCGACCGTGTTGCACACCTACGATCTGCATACGATATGTGGAAAGCACTTTGTGACTACCATGAAGGATCCAACACGATCAAGCAGGTAAGGCAATACATGTTCAAGAAAGAATACATGCGCTTTAAGATGCAACCAGGTGAGTCCATCGATGATCTCCTTGCTCGCTTTAATAAAATTCTCAGCAACTTGCGTAGCGTCAATGTTAATTTTTCAGATGCTGAAAATGCTAGGCAATTACTAAGTGCATTAGACATGTCAATTTTGGAGATGAAAGTCACATCCATTTTTGAATCCACTTTCATGAGTACACTTACTTTAGATGTGCTATATTCCAAGTTAAAAACTCATTAAATTGACATAATATCACGTAAGAACCCCGACAAGTCTATTGCTTCTGTTTCTCAACATGACATGCCTAGCTCCAGTCAATCTTCATCTTGTGGTACACTTGATTTGTTGTCCTCTCTAACCCTTGAACAGATTGAGGAGTTTCCAGAAGAGGATCTAGCACTCATCTCTACTCGGTTCTCAAAAGCATTGCAAAATGTGAGAACTAGATGGAGAGGAAGCTCCGGACCTCAATGATGCTTTGAATGTTGTAAGACAGGACATCTTCGTTTAGATTGCCCTAACCTTTCAGGTCCTACTTCTCGGGATGAAAAGCAAAAAAGGACGAAACACTCCTCTGCAAAAGATACGAAGAAAAAGAATGGTTTTACAAGAAGTCAATTGGTGAGCAGTTTTATCTCCGCACTTTAAGAACTTGGCTGAAGTGATGTGGACATTGGAAGTGACGAAGATGAAGATGATTTGGCAAACTTGTGCTTCATGGCGGGCAAGTCAAGATCAAGTATGGAGGAGGCTGAACACAATAGCGACAATGAAGAGGTATGTCCTACTTGCGAAGAAACGTGTGATGATATTTCTCATGCAACTGTGATAGTTAATGTCGGTGGTTTTGATCCAGCAGATCTCCCGACACTACTGAAAGTGTTTGCGGGGTTTGAGGTTCGGTGTGGGCGCGCGGAGATTCAAGAAGGTGAAATGTAAAATGACACAGGAGACACAAAGATTTACGTGGTTCGGGCCGCCTGAGCGTAATACCCTACTCCACGGGGTGTGTTGATGTTGTATTGGATGTATGAACTCAACTCAGGTGACGTGAGTTGAGAGCGCGTGTGAGCTAATCAGACCAGATCAGATCATCTCTCCTATGTATCATCGGTCTGTCCTTTTATAGTACAAGGACAGGTCGTTACAAGTTGGCCTGGCCCGACATGTGGCCCTGACGGCTACTAATATTGTTACACATTTGATGCGCTTAATTACCCTTAATCACCGAGTTACGGGCTTTGACAGCGCCATTACTGGTAATAAAGGTCGTCCAATTGTGTGTCATTAACATAGTATTAATGACACTTAATCGGGTCTTGAAGTCCTTGATTCCCCTTTGAAGATCCGGAGTCGTTGTGGATTCTACCGGAGGTTTGAGGTGGAAGCTCCGACGGTTGGACACGTGGTAGCTCCATAGCATACTGTCGAGAACAAATAGGTCCGATGCCACCAGACACGTGTCAGTTCCGGAGCTTCCCTCGGTCTGGGGTTAGTTCCGGGGGTGCCATTATGGTACATAGCCCGGAGCTTCCCCCTTGTGGGCGATAGCTCCGGTTTGATGGTACATGTGACAACCCTGGGACTAACCATGTTGGGGAAGCGGGTCCGGTTATGTCTGACATGTGGGCCCCTGAAGGTCTTCAAATCAAGTAGATGACATTTCCTTGAGATCTTTGCAATATCAAGGGGTATACGGTACTCAGGGTACCGACAGTGGCCCCCTGGGCCCACCTCTGGGGAAGACCCCTTGGGTGAAGTCATTTCGCCGGAGGTGAGTCCATCCTTCGACTTTTGAGCCGAGTCTTCAAAGGTCTTCAGATGTGCCGTTGGCGATAGTTTTGGAGTTAAATCCTCGCCGCGTGGCATATCCCGAGTCCGGCAAATGAGATCTTTGGCGTGCAGATCTCACGCAATTGAAGGTCGCCGGTTCCCGATACGAAAATCGTATCGGTTCCGCGCGCCTTGTCAGGCCGCCGCCTTCGGGCTTCCCGCCTTTCATGATGACAATTGTTCGCCTGGGTAAGAACCTCGACTTGATCGTTGGGGTGGTCCCGGGCCCTCTCATCATCGACAGGGTGAAATTTTTGAATAGTATCTTCAGCTTCCCTGCGGTTTCCATCCAAGCGTTGCGGGGGCTTACTTAACAAGGAAAGCGCGCACCGTATGGGGTTCTTTATGCCTCTCATCTGAACTTGCGCTCGAACTCCCAAACTTGTGCTTTCTTTTCCTCCCTTGCCTCGCTGTGCTGCGATGGAGTTGGGTCTCCGCGAGAGCCGCTTGAAGACCGAAAGTGACCTAAAGAAGGTCTGGTCCTTCATGGGGTGGTCCCTGGACTTCTTCAACCACCTGGTCCGCGCCGGGGGAAAGCTCCCATTCGAGAAGGAGCACGCTGGCGAGATGGTGTACTCTTCTGCGTACACCATGGTGGGGTTGATCCCACCTTTTTCCTCCTTTTTCTTGATGCTGCTAGACTTCTATGGTCTGCAGCTGTACCACCTTGGCCCCCACTCCATTCTTCTAGTGTCTGTCTTCGTCCACTTCTGTGAAATGTGGGTGGGCATCCCCCCCTGCGTTGAGCATTTCCGGACCTTCTTCACCGTCCATACCACCGGAAGGAGTGATGAGTACCTTGGCTTCTACTACTTTGTGAAGCGCAAGAACTGCCCATTCAAGTACCTCCGGTCATTTCCCTCTGGAAAGTGGGATGATTGGAAGAAAGACTGGAGAGTCATCCAGGTGGAGGAGCACGAGAAGCTGGAGCTGCCCGAAGGCCTCCCCAACATCGACACTGCAGTCTGGAGTGAAGCTTCGGTGCTGTCGGATGCCTTCAACCCTGCTCTGACCAAGATCTGCCAATGTGTGGAGGGAGGATTAACTCCTCAGGCGGTATTTTGCAATTTCCTGATCAACAGGTGGGCACCGCTGAAGAGGAGAGAAAAACTTGCTTGGGCCCTCAACAGTGTGATGGACGACGACCGGGTCGAGACCGGGCTGAAGTCCAACATGGAGGGGGCGACCTTGGAGTTTCATCTCAAGAAGTTCCAGCATGGCATCGACGTTGCGGGTGATGACTTGACCCCACCACCAGCTTTCCTCCCTCTGAACGTGGAAGTACAGTTCGGCAAGGAGCTCCAGCGGACGATGCCGGCGCTTGACGACCTTGGTGTCGTCGAGAGACAATCGACTTCCAGGGTGGTGATCCCTGGGGCTTCTGAAGGTGGCTCCGTCCCTGCCCCGAAGCCAAGGACCGAAGTCATCAGCAATGGCAAGGAGCCGGCGGCCGAACCCTCGAGCCGGAAGAGGAAGCTAAAGCATGCCGACGGAAGGTCCGTCAGGCCTGCACCCTCTGTATCAGCTCCTTCTCCCCGGAGGGGGAGGTCTTATACAACTGCGGCGACTACACCTGCAGCAGTGTCTTCCCGGGGTGCTAGCCCCGGGCATGTGACTCCAGTACCAGGACCAGCTGAGGTCTCTGGGTCTGGAGGTCCTTCCCGGTCGAGGGGGGCCTCGACTAAGGAAATGCCCGCGGCTGCAGCAAGTTCCGGGGGGCCTTCCGGAGCTACCACGCCAGCGGCGGCCATGGTCAGTCCAGAACGCCCGAGAAAGAGATTCCGTGCAAGCTGGTGCGGAAGCCTTCTGAGGTAATTTTTAATATTTACCTCAGTCAGTTGTTTTGTTGTAGTAACTGTTTTTTTTAATTTCTTCATCCATCATCTGCAGCGTCCCCAAGAAGAGGAGTGAGGCTCTGACCCCAGCCACAGCAGCTGAAGCTGTGAGGGCGGAGGCTTCTGCTCCTGTCCCGGTGCTGCCCCAAGTGGTGGCTGAAGCTGCGGCAGCTCCGGCGCCAGCTGTCGTGGTCATGGACCTCGACTCATCCCCTGAGACTCCCGTGGTAGCGCCGGACCACGGGAGAGAAGATGCGCCAGCGGCACCTGCCCCGGAGGTTGAAGCCCCAGGTCTTGATGCTAAGATGTTGGAAGCTTCGGCCACTGAGCCAGAGGTTATTGAAGTCCCGGTGAGCGAGTCGGATGTTGAGGAAGTCTCGATGGTTAAGCCGGCTACCTCCGAAGCTCCGGCCTCAGAGCCGGTTGCCACTGAAGCTCTGGCTACAGAGCCGGTTGCAGTTGAAGACCTTCCGGCGCCTAAGCCGGTTGAGGTTGAAGCTCCAGCCTCAGGGCCGATTGTTGTTGACCTTCCGGCGCCCGAGCCAGTCGTTGCGAAGGCATCAGCACTCGAACCCACGATGGTCGAGGCGCCAACACCCGAGCCACCAGCGGAGGAGGAGCCCAGGCCAGAGCCGGAAGTAGCCTCTGCTCCGGAAGTGATGACGGCGGAGGTGCCTGCTGCTGAGCCAGGGTGCCCTGATGAAGTCGCTAGCCCCCTGCCTGAGGGGGAAAATGAAGACCTGGCGGCAAGGCCTTCGGAACAACTTCCGGAGGTCGAAACTTCTTCTACGGGACCCTCCTCGGTGGCGACTGATACTATCTCAGAGGACGACCCTAGTGCCGTGGAGGCTCAGGGAACCACTCTTGTGGAGTGGGACCCAATTTTAGTAAGCGAAAACCCGCTGGAACCAGCAGAGGAGACCCCAGCAGGTCCGGACCCTATTCCCTTGTCGTTGTCCATTGACAACGCTTGCTCCAGTCTGCGTCAAGTCCAGCTGGCATTCTACCACGACAGCAAGGCTCTTGAAGAAGAGCGCCAAACCCTTAGGCGGTGGCGTAATCGGCTCTACTTCAAGACCAAGCTGGCGCAGTCGAGGCTGGCAGACGACAAGGAGTGGATCAAAGGGGAGAAGGTCCGCCTGGAATACTGGGGCAAATTATTGGATGATAGGGAAAGCTTGACTCGTGCCCTCGACACTCAATACCGGGCCATTTATGAGCAGGCCAAGGCAGCTAAAAGTGCGGCTGATGATTGCCAAGAAAGGCTTGAAGCCATTAACACTAGCCTCATCAAGCGCCGGGAGGCACTTGAGGAGAGGGAGAAGAAGCTCGAAGACGAAGAGCAAAAACTCCTAGAGCTGCGGGATGATGTCGTGAGGAGGGAGGAGGAGCTCACCGAAAAGGTGGCTCCGGCTGACAAGGGCCTCGAGGAACGCGCTAAGAAATTGGAGGAGTGTTGCGTTGAGGAGGAGGAGAAGGCCTGGGTGCGAGGGCAGGAACTCTACAAGCAAGAGTGTGCCATCGCTGTCAGGGAGAAGAAAGTTAGGGGTCGGGAGAAGGACCTGGTCGACCGCCAGAACAAGATCCACCTCCGGGAGGAGGAGCTCGGAAAACTCGAGAAGCAGGTTGCTGAAAAGATTCAGCAAAATGCCTAAGAGTTTGAGCGCCTTGCTCGTGAGAATTCTGAACTGGCGGCGGCCAAAAGATCCTTGGAGGAACTGAAGGGCTTGAGGACTGCGGAATCCCTACAGGTTTGGGAGTTCCTGAGCAAAGCCAACGACGCGCTGCCACCAATGGGCTTCAGTCCCGTGCGTCCAGATGATCCGGAGCCGGAGCCGGACCTGGTGTTGCAAGCGCTGAGCTCGTCGGGTGACAAACTCTCCAAGGTGTGTGACACCATCGCGGACCAGTTGGAGGCTGAGGGGCAGTACATGGCGAAGAACGTCGCAGAGTATGTGCTCACGTGCTACACCAGCCGGGATCCCCAATTTCCTCTGGACCCGGTGCTTGAGGGTCCCGTCGAAGGAGAAGGTGAAGCCACCCGAGCCAACGTGTCGGAGGTTGCTCAAAAGGTCGCCCAGTTCTTCCATAGGGTCTAGGACCATCTCTATAGCTCCCACTTGTATTCTCTCTTTTTCTTCCCCAATTTTGTAATCCCTTGTCTCGAGATGAATGAAATCCACAATTTGTTAATGAATTTCATTTTTTGTCTTCAACACTTCACTTGGCCCCCTGGTAGATGTACACAATTTGATTGTGAACGTGTACCAAGAGGATATTTTATTTTGTTGAAGACTCGTTTGCTTCGAACTTGTAGAGTGTAGGTCCGAAGTCTTCGATAGTGAAGGCCCCCTGAGGTTGTCGGAGCTCAGAAGCTCCGGCATTGACTACCGTCGGAGCTTAGTAGCTCCGGCAATAGTCCCTATCAACACATAGAGCATCGATAGTTAGCCCTCCGTGGTGTCGGAGCTTAGTAGCTCCGGCAGTGACCTTTGCCAATGCGTAGCTTGTCGGCAGCAGACTCCGCTTGTGGGGTCTTCTCACCATCTTTTATTCTGCATGGACGGCTGGCCCCCCTAGCTTTGCCGGAGCTTGGTTGCTCCGGTAATGCTCGTTTTCAATGTTTAACATCGATCACAAGCCACCTAGGGCGAGTCAGAGCTTTGTTAGCTTCGGCTTTTCTCCATCAACGTGGATTCTTTATTTTTCCTGCACACTGAAGCCAAGAAAAATAGTAAAATTCACTCCTTGCCTATAACTTCGTTGCGGCTTACGATTCCCGAGAAAGTTTTAGATCAAACACAATTATGAATACAACCGAATGCATTGCCTTCTTTCTTCCAGATCTAATTGTACTTGGACCCACCTTACTTCGGCCTGCCGGGGTGTAGGTAGAGTGGCGTACTTAGGGTGCTTGACCAGGCTAAGTCGATAGCACACTCCGGCCCTAGATTGGCTTGGCGGCATTCAGGCGAGTGGGCCATGAACAATATTTGAATCCAAAATAATTGACAATACAGCTCGAATTGTACATGAACTCGTCGAACTAAAATTTCTTAAGAATTGCACAACTTTGTTATAGACAAGAAAGAGAAAAATAAAAAATGTTGAGCCTGTACAAAATAAATGCATGTGGAGTCTGTTTCACATGAAGATGTCTTTCATTATAGGTCCAGGGTACAGGGGAAACGAGTACACTCTTAGGGTACGGAACCAGGCTAAGCGTGTTTCATTTCTCATTTGACCCAGGGTAGCTAGCCACACTTTTAGTTCTGAGACTGTGACAAGTGTTGCATGAACTTTGCGGACCTTTCGGGAAAGGTCCGACTATTCTCCCGGAGGAACTACCTAACTCTGTACAATGACTTTATAACATACACCTCAAGTTATTACAGACTCACCTCTGTGATATTAAGTGTAGAACTTACGGAGGTGCTCAATATTCCAAGGATTTGGGAGAGGTGTCCCATCCTCGATAGCCAAGCGAACGCTTTCGGGACGAGATACTTTAATCACTGAGAAGGGTCCCTCCCAGCTGGGGGAGAGTTTGTTTAACCCTTCTCTGGATTGTATTCTCCATAGCACTAGATCGCCTTCCTCGAGCTGTCGGTTGTGTACGTGCCGCTGATGATAGCGCTGAAGGGCTTGGCGGTATCGGGCATTCCGAACAGCTGCTTGGCACCTTCCCCCTCAAGGAGGTGTAGGTCTTCACGCCAGAGCTGGTCCTGCGTGGCTTCGTCGAAGGTTCGGACCCGGAGTGACCCCAAGGTGATTTCCGGAGGAAGGATTGCTTCAGCTCCGTACACCAGGAAGAAGGGTGTCTCTCCAGTTGACCGGTTTGGAGTTGTCCTGTTGGCCCATAGAGTGGGCGGAAGCTCTTCAATCCAGTTGGCTCCATGTTTTTTCAAGCGCTCATAGGTGCGCATTTTGAGTCCTTTCAGGATTTTAGCATTTGCTCTCTCGGCCTGGCCATTGCTTGCCGGGTGAGATACGGAGGCGTAGAAAACTTGAATGCCGAGGTCTTCGCAATATCCTTGAAATGCAGAGCTTGTGAATTGGGTCCCATTATCAGTAATGATTTTGTTTGGGACTCCAAATCTGCATACGATGGACTGCAAAAAGTTGATAGCAGATTGCTCGTTTATAGTCACAACTGGAGTTGCTTCCGGTCACTTGGTGAACTTGTCAATGGCGACGTACAGGAACCTGTAACCTCTGACGGCTCTTGGGAAAGGTCCCAAGATGTCCATCCCCCACACAGCGAATGGCCATGTAGGAGATATCATTTGTAGAGGCTGAGCCGGTGTGTGAATTTGCTTTGCATGAAATTGGCATGCTTCGCATTTCTTCACCAGCTCAGTTGCATCCTCGAGTGATGTAGGCTAGTAGAAGCCATGCCGGAAGGCTTTACCGACCAGCGTGCGGGAAGACGCGTGGTTCCCACACTCGCCTCCATGGATTTCTGCGAGGAGCTCGCAGCCTTCTTCCCTTGTGATGCACCGCATTAGGACGCCGTTGGCACCGCGCCAGTAGAGATCCCCTTCTACCAACGTGTATCTTTTAGCCAATCTGACTATCCGGTCAGCGGATACATCATCGTCAAAAAGGATGTTGTCTTTCAAGTAGCTCCGGATCTCCGAGATCCATGCATCGGAGCTAACTTGAGCATTTGAGTCTTGCGTGCTGGGTTGCTCGGAGCTTCCGGCAGCACCTACGACCCTTGATGGCTGCCATGGTAACATGGCCATCGGGACCGTCAGCTTCGGGATGCTGATCTCGCCCCCTTTGCTCAGTTCGGCAGGCTGAGCTGTGGGTTTTGACAACCTCCAGACAAAAGTTCTGTCAGGAGCTGGAGCTCCGGTTGACGCTTTCATCGAGAGTTCGTCGGCTTCAGCTTTGTGGACACGCTGGACGTGGTGGAGGTCTAGGACTTTGAAGTCCTTTTGAATCCTCTCGACTTCAAGGAGGTAAGCAGCTAGCTGGAAATTGTTGCAGGAGCATTCACCCTTCCCTGTTTAATAGTTAGCTGTGAATCTCCCTTGACCAGCAGCTGCTTGACACCGTATGGTAGTGCCACCTTTAGTCTGTAGATGAGTGCTTCGTACTCCGCCATGTTGTTGGTCGCCTTGAAGTCAAGGTGTACCATGTATTTTACCTTCTCCCTGGTTGGTGCAAGGAGAAGGATTCCAGCTCCGGCCCCCTGCTTTTGCATGGAGCCGTCGAAGTAGAGGGTCCAGTGAGACTCGGTGAAGACCGGAGCTTTGTGTTCCGGCTTCTGCTCACTAGGGCCCCCAGTGTTTGATGGAGAGGGAGTCCATTCCGCCACAAAATATGCCAATACTTGACTCTTAATTGCTTGTCTTGGAATGAATTCGAGATCGAATTCAGCCAATTCTGCTGTCCACTTTGCAATATTCCCAGTTGAATTGGGATTATGCAAGATTGCTCGAAGTGGGTAAGAAGTCACCACTGAAATCTTGTGAGCTTGGAAGTAATGGCGAAGCTTCCTGGAGGCGATAAGAATTGCATAGAGCAGCTTATGCACCTCTAAGTATCGAGTCTTGGCGTCATGAAGTACTTCACTGATGAAGTACATTGGGCGTTGGATAGTCCGGACCCTCCCGGAGGGGCCCGGAGCTTCCTCTTCATTGACCCGGATCCTCTCGGAGGGATCTGGACCTTCTTCGGGGACCTTCGGGTCCTTGCTGGAGGGACCCGGAGCTTCTTCAGAAGCAACCTGGACCCTCCCGGAGGGGTCTGGGTCTTCTGAAGTAACTTCTTGTGGACTCAAGTCTGAGAACTGGGACCCAGACTCGCTTTCAGGAGCCTCCGGACCCTCCCGGAGGGGTCTGGATTCCTAAGCATGGGATGGTTCTGGTCTCTCCGCAACCAGGACCATACTGACGACTTCGTCAGTTGTTGAAATGTAAAGCAGCAAAGGCTTACTAGGGTTCGGAGCTACCAGAGTTGGTAGGGTGGTGAGGAGCTGTTTTAGCTCCTGGAACGCCTTTTCTGCTTCTTCAGACCATTGGAATGGTCCGGACTTCCTCAATAACTTGGAGAAGGGAAGTGCCTGTTCCGCCAGTCTTGAAATGAACCAGCTGAGGGCTGCTAGACATCCAGTCAGCTTTTGGACATCCTTGATGCGGGCTGGTGGCCGCATGTCTTCAATGGCTTTGATCTTCGCCGGATTAGCCTCTATGCCCCGGTGATTTACCAGGAAACCAAGAAGTTTTCCGGAGCTAACCCCGAAGACACACTTGTCTGGGTTTAGCTTTGTGCGGGTGACACGCAACTTGTCGAAGACAGCCTGTAAGGTGTCAAGGAGTGATTCCTTGTTCTTGACCTTGCCCACGATGTCATCGACGTACACTTCCACTATGTCTCTAATGAGTTCTTGAAAAGTTTTGTACATAGCTCGTACAAAGGTTGAAGCTGCATTCTTGAGACCAAATGGCATGGTTGTATAACAGTACAATCCATCTACTGTGATGAAAGAGGTATGCTCTTCATCTTCCCTAGACATTCTGATTTGATGATACCCAGAATACGCATCTAGGAAACACAGTAATTCACACCCGGAGGTGGAATCCACTATCTGATCTATTCTAGGTAGTGGGAATGGATCTTTTGGACACGCCTTATTTAGTGTTGTGTAGTCAATACACATCCGAAGCTTCCCGCCGGCCTTGGGCACAACGACTGGGTTTGCCAGCCATTTTGGATGGAAGACTTCTCGGATGAATCCAGCTTCGAGCAACTTCTTCACTTCTTGTCGAATGAAGTTCTGTCGCTCCACGGATTGCTTCCGAGGCTTCTGATGCATGGGCCGGGCGTCAGGGTAGATCTTCAGATTGTGCTCAATCACTTCCCTGGGGATCCTGGGCATTTGTGACGGTTGCCAGGCAAACACGTCGACATTAGCCCGGAGGAAAGCGATGAGCGCGAGTTCCTATTTGTCATTCAGTCCCCCCAATATACGGGTGGTCTGAGCGGCATTGGAACCGATTTGGACGACTTTGACGGTAATGTCGGTGTCGCTGCTTGGCTGCACACGAGGTGCAGAAGTCGAGCCTCGTTGACGAATACTCGGGGGTTTTAGAGCTTGCTCCTGCCTAGAGTCCTCCTCTTGCACCGTAGTAAGCGCATGAAGTTCTTCCAGAGCGGTTACTCCGGCAGTGCGATCTCTGCGGATCCGGAGAACGTCTACTGGTGTTGGCATCTTTAACACCAGGTAGCCATAATGAGCAGCTGCCGTGAATTTGTACAAGGCAGGCGTACCCAATATGGCGTTCAAAGGTAAGTTGATCTGAGCAACGTCAAGGACCAACTTCTCAGTGCGATACTTCTCCCGTGTCTCGAAGGTAACGGGGAGAGTAATAGCACCGAGTGGGGTAATGGCTCCCGGACCTACTCCGAAGAAAGGTCGGGAGGGGTGAAGATCCGAAGGTCGGAGTTGAAGCTTGGTAAAAGCTTCGAAGCTTATGAGGTTCAGCCCCGAACCTCCGTCTACCATAACATGGTGGAGCTGAATGTTATTGATGGTAGGAGATACCATCAAAGGTAATTGGCCTGCTCCAACCATGCTTCGAGGGCAGTCTGAAGCATCAAAAGTGATGACTGTGTCCATCCACTTCCGATGAGGCTCCGCCCTGGCTGTAGGAGCTATAGCGGCCATGTCCCGACGCATTGTCTTGAGGACGCGGCGGGAGGTGATGTCCCATGATCCACCAAAAATGGTGTTCATGGTCTTCCGACGCTCGTTGCCAGAGACGTTAGAATCATCATTGACGGAGGTGTAGACGGCCTTCAGGACCTTTTTAGGATCCTGAAAACCTAACTCCTCTTCAGCCGGAGCTTCGTCAACTTTTTGTTTTCCTTCCCTCTTTCGGAAAGGAACTTCTTCCCGACGCTTGTTATAGCGCTCGGCAAGCTTTTGGACCTCCCGACAGTCTTCCAAACTGTGGTTGTCCGTCTTATGAATTGGACACCACACCTTGGGTTTGCCACCGTTTTCAGAAGACGGTCGAGGTCGCTTCTCGGGGCGTGGCCCCCGACCACCCGGAGCTGCAGCAGCTGCAGCATTAGATGCGCTGGCCGATGGCTTCTTCTTGCCGTTGGTCTTTTTCTTTTTTTTGCCACCCCCGGAGGTAGTGTCTTCGCCTTTGGAGGATTTCTTGCGATCCTCCAGAGGTGGTTTGGAGTGCATTTCACGGCCCTCCGCAGATCTGGCACATTTGTCAGCCAAGCTGAAGAGTTCCGTGACACTGGTAATCTCCTTGATCGCCATTTTCTCCAACATCTTCTTATCCCGTACGCCCTGTCTAAATGCCACAATGATAGAAGCGCTAGAGATAGAAGGGATAGTGTTTCGTACCTGAGAGAATCTCTGGATGAATGATCGCAGGGATTCTCCCCCTTTTTGCACGACTGCAAAAAGGTCCAGTTCGGTGCCTGGTCAGGTGTATGAACTCTCGAAGTTGGCGGCGAACTGTCGGCACAACTCCTCCAAACTGTTGATGGAGTTGGGTGGAAGGCTCATAAACCAGGACCAGGCAGTCCCAGTTAAAGCCACTGGAAAATAGTTGGCCATTACGGCCTCATTTCCTCCAGCTGCCAGGATAGCAGTGGAGTAAATCTGAAGAAATTCGACGGGATTAATGGTCCCGTCAAACTTCTCGGGCAGGTGAGGCCGGAATTTCTGTGGCCACCTGACCATACGCAGATGCATGGCCAGGGATGAACAGCCTCCTCCTACTCCTTCAGGAGCAGGAATGTAGTGAGCTTCTCGTCTTTCACGAGCACGCTCGATATGGACTCGACCGTCTTGTTGACATTATCGGCGATCAAGCTCCGCCCGGAGGTCATGAGTTGAAAGCCTTGATACCGTGTGAGTGCGTCGCACCCCGGAGGGCAACGACGTCACTTGCTGTGACGCAGCACGTCTCCTGTTGTTGGAAACGTGCGGACCAAGTCTGCCAGACAAGGTTCATCGCTGCGACGGGGCCCGTCCTGAAGGAGGAGGACCCTGGTTGCTGATGCGGTCAGCTGCTGCTGCAACCAAGTGTTCCACATCGGCCCTCCACTGCTCCATTGCATCTCGGGAAGCATCCGGAGGTGGTGGGCGCTGAAGGAGAGCACATGCTACATGGAGCGCGTGTTCCGGGTTGTTATGATTCACCGACGCATTGATTGACGCCGGTGCACCATCGCGTTGCCCGGCTTGATTTGCTGGTGGAGGCAGCGGTGGTGGAAGTGTGACTCCTGCTGGAGCTGAGGTTCCTACTGGTGGCTGCATATTGGAGGGATTGCCCCCAGCAGCTTGAATAGCAGGATGACCATTGGATGATTCAGCAGCTGAGTTCACCATTCTTGAAATCTCAGGCGCCCCTACCTGGCGCACCAACTGTCGGTGGTTTTGATCCGGCAGATCTCCCGACACTGAAAGTGTTTGCGGAGTTTGAGGTTCGATGTGGGCGCGCGAAGATTCAAGAAGGTGAAATGTAAAATGACACAGGAGACACAAAGATTTACGTGGTTTGGGCCGCCTAAGCATAATACCCTACTCCACGGGGTGTGTTGATGTTGTATTGGATGTATGAACTCAACTTAGGTGACGTGAGTTGAGAGCATGTGTGAGCCGATCAGACCAGATCAGACCAGATCAGATCATCTCTCCTATGTATCGGCCTGTCTTTTTATAGTACAAGGACAGGCCGTTACAAGTTGGCCTGGTCCGACATGTGGCCCCGGCGGCTATTAATATTGATACACATTTGATGCGCTTAATTACCCTTAATGACCGAGTTATGGGCTTTGATAGCACCGTTACTGGTAATAAAGGTCGTCCGATCGTGTGTCATTAACATAGTATTAATGACACTTAATTGGGTCTTGAAGTCCTTGATTCCCCTTTGAAGATCCGGAGCCGTTGTGGATTCTACCGGAGGTTTGAGGTGGAAGCTCCGACGGTTGAACACGTGGCAGCTCCGGAGCATACTGTGGGTAACAGATAGGTCCAGTGCCACCAGACACGTGTTAGTTCCGGAGCTTCCCTCGGTCTGGGGTTAGGTCCGGGGGTGCCGTTATGGTACATAGCCCGGAGCTTCTCCTTGTGGGCGTAGCTCCGGTTTGATGGTACACGTGGCAACCCTAGGACTAACCATGTTTGGGGAAGCGGGTCCGGTTATGTCTGACATGTGGGCCTCCGAAGGTCTTCAAATCAAGTAGATGACATTTCTTTGAGATCTTTGCAATCTCAAGGGGTATATGGTACTCAGGGTACCGACAGTTAAGAAAAAGGACAAAAATCTTAGGGACAATACTGTTAAAATTGAGTCACTAGAATATGAAATTAATTGTTTGAAATCCTTGATTACTAGTGATGATTCTTGTTTCTCATGTGATTTAATATATGAACAATTGTCTTCATTAAGAAGTGCGCACACCTCCACACTTGATAAACTTGAGTTAGAAATAGAAAAGAACAGAGAGGTTGTTGCACTTAATGATAAAAACTTGAAAGATGCTAGCTGTTCTACAATTGATTTGCATTGTTCTACTTTTGTGATGATCTTGATAAGAAACTACAAGATGATATGAATGAAATTTATCTATTGAACAAAGCTTTACGTTCTCATGAAGTTAAATATTGTTCAAATTGCAAATTAAAAGGAAAAACTTCATGTGAAAATTGTCTTGATCTGTCCAATAAACTTGATAACATGCATAGGACATTAGATCGGTTTTGTAATGGGAATAAGAACCTAAACTTGCTGCTGAATTCTTCCAAGTCTTGCAATGATAAAACTGGTTTAGGTTTTGATTCTCATATTCATGCTAAGAACATCCACCTAAAATTGTAATGTCATTAGGAAGTGGTTTGATTCAAATAGTTTCTAAAAAAAAGAAGTGGTCTTCAAACCTGCACGGGTATTGTCTCATTCGGTTTCAAACAAAAATATTGCTTGCTCATCTAGACATGAACACAAAGTCAAATTTCATTGTACCTACTATGGTAGAGATGGTCATGTCATAGATTCTTGTTATAGACTAGCTAAACAACAGAAAAAGAAAAGAATGATTGCTAGATCTCATAACTTTCATACAAAATTTGCTGCACATACTAAACCGAATGTCAGGAACATGCAACCTGCTATTATGAGTCAAAAACATTCAAAGTTTACCTACGGACCTTCTGTTTTTTTTTCTCCGGAGCTACTGATTTTTGTGCTACACAAGTAACACCTTACAGGTCAGTAGTTAAGAACAAAAAATCTCAAACTTTGACTCATAAACCTGTTGTTTTATCTCAGCTTTCGCGTGTTTTTCCTGCTGCACGTTGTATGACTCAGTACTGGTTTCCTAAATGCCTTTTGACTAACCCCAGTATTGAGTCATCGACGTATTGTGCTTCTATGTAGGTTACACGCTTGAGGAAGGAGAACAGTTGGAGTGTGGATTCAAGTTGCTCACACCACATGACCGGTAATAAAGATTGGTTCTCCTCCCTCTCTTTTGTGTCACGTGTAGAGAATGTTACTTTTGCCGATAATTCTTCAACTCCTATAATTGCTAAGGGTTTGGTTAGAGTAAATGATCACTACACTTTGAAGGATGTGGCACTTGTCAAAAATTTGTGTGAGACCTATGTGTGATGTGGCTTGTACTGAATACATTGGCTTTGATGATAAAATTTCTGAAATTCTGCTAAAACACCTTTTTAGCAAAGTTTGACTCTAGCTCCGAGCTTTTGCAAGGTCCAACAATAGGTCAGACTTGCTTTGTCAAATTATAACATGTTTTTGGGTAAGCTCCGATGAGCTTTGTCTTTAGCTCCGGCATGTCTTTGATAGCTCCGGCATGTCTTTGTTATGCTCTGATATGTTTTGATAGGTTCAACTTATGTTGGTTAGCTCCGACATGTTTTTCTAGCTCCGACTTTTGGGTTGACTAGTTCCGACTAGTTTTGGTTACCTCCGGCGCTAGGTACGACTAGCTTTGGTAAGCTCCGGTGCTAGGTCCTGCTAGCTTTGGTAAGCTCCGGTTAGCTTTGGCAAGGTCCGGAGCTAGTTTGCAATGTTCCTGTTTTTATTGTGAAATGTTTCGAACTTGCTTTACATTGTTGGAAAGATTGCTTAGTATTCATTTGCTAAGTTTTTGGTGTGTTTTTGGTCGATATGGCTGATATCGTTTTGTTATGCTTTGCAACATGCTTATGTGAGGTGCTCACGTAAGGTGTTGTGTTCGGAACGAACTTGAGTCAAGTCGCGGACTTG
Organism: Tuctoria greenei; assembly: GCA_036927565.1. Classification (NCBI taxonomy): domain Eukaryota; kingdom Viridiplantae; phylum Streptophyta; class Magnoliopsida; order Poales; family Poaceae; genus Tuctoria; species Tuctoria greenei. Next base: position 38,509,872 of record JAYESD010000008.1, read on the forward strand.
GGATCATACGGATTGGTTGTTTATTCATGTGCAGGTGTTGCTTGAGTTCAAGACATGGCTGGTGGTGGGATCCATTTAACTAGTCTTAGAAGAAGATGAGGTTCAACAACCAAGTTCGGGAGGAATTGTGGTTGAGTTGATCGGGAGGTTGCGCATCATGTTTGAATCAAGAACAATGCATATTAAGGTATCGTGGACGTTGTTGGAAGATGTTTGCACGTGTGCAAGGAGTGCATAGACGTGGCTGCATGGTTTCGAGGCGTGATGAAGAGATGTGGACGTAAAGAATTGGTCGGAAAGGTCCAACGGACTAGGTTATGGACTCAGGCTGCGGTCTAGTCGGGTTTGACTCAAATATGGAAAGATTTGAGTTGGTTATGTTAGGATTTCGTGTGGGTCACGAATTTGAGTTGTTTTAGGAATGTGGGATACGTTTCTAAGGTGTTTAAAAGTCTTAAGATTGCTTCTATCTGCATATAGAAGAGTCTTAAGCAGTTATGGAAAGTTTTGATTCGTGAACAAAGTAGGATTAGAGTCCTGATTTGAGTTGAGTTGGCTTTCGAGCTGTTTATATACTCAAGGGAGGCCAGAGCTCGTGGTAGCACGGCTTTTTGGGCTCTTCCTCTTGTGTTCTATTGAATAAAATTGGTAGTTGAAAGGAACTTTTGTGCCTTGTTCATCCGACTTGTTCCAGACAAGTTTTTCTCATCGAGTTTCTGCATAGCACTACCTTTCTTTGGTGGTTTTATCATAACTCAATTTTTACAGATCCAATTGATGTGATTCTTTTTTGGTTCTCTTCAAAACTTGATTATCTATCATCTGTCAAAATTCCACGGTAATTGGATTTGTGGTTTCTGATATACACGAGTTTATTTGTAGTATTCTAGAACTGTTTTTCTCGGGTAGGACAGATTGATCTTTGTTCGATCTTTCGATCGTAACTTGAGTTCTCTCGATGGATTTTCGTGATTCTTGTTGTGTCACCTTATTGACTTGATTCTGTCTAATATCTATCACTTTTGTCACGATAAAACACGTTTAGATTAGTATCACACACGATTTCTTCAAAAGATCGTTTTTCTACCGAGGGGTTTTCATTGCTTCTGCTAAAAAAGTTTAAATCTACCATTCAACCCCCCTCTAGTAGCTTTTCACGTGCTCTTCGATCCTACAATTGGTATCAGAGCCACGGTGCTCTAATCTTTGTGATTTGCACGTGTTTGGACTAATCATCATGGAGAAATACTCCACAAAACCTTGTGTGTTTAGTGGCATTAATTTCAGGTTTGGAAGGCACGTATGGAGGCTTTCATCCAGGAGCAAGGCTTCGCCATATAGGAAAAGGTGTACAAGCCTTATGATGTGCCATCAAACGATCAAGTCATGGCTACGAACATGAGAGATGTCGACAACAACAACAAGGCTCAGAACTTGATCATACAAGGATTAACTCAAAGCGACTTCGACCGTGTTGCACACCTCCGATCTGCATACGATGTGTGGAAAGCACTTTGTGACTACCACGAGGGATCCAACACGATCAAGGAGGTAAGGCAAGACATGTTCAAGAAAGAATACATGCGTTTCTAGATGCAACCCGGTGAGTCCATTGATGATCTCTTTGCTCGCTTTAATAAAATTCTCAGGAACTTGCATAGCGTCAATGTTAATTTTTCAGATGCTGAACATGCTAGGCAATTGTTAAGTGCACTAGACATGTCAATTTGGGAGATGAAAGTTACATCCATTCGTGAATCTACTATCATGAGTACACTTACTTTAGATGTGCTATATTCCAAGTTAAAAACTCATGAAATTGACATAATATCACGTAAGAATCCCAACAAGTATATTGCTTTTGTTTCTCAACGTGACATGCCTAGCTTCATCATCCTTCATCTTGTGGTACACTTGCTTTTTTGTCCTCTCTAACCCTTTAAAAGATTGAGGAGTTTCCAGAGGAGGAGCTAGCACTTCTCTCTACTAGGTTCTCAAAAGCATTGCAAAATGTGAGAACTAGAAGGAGAGGAAGCTCCAAACCTCAATGATGCTTCGAATGTGGTAAGACAGGACATTTTCGTACAGATTGTCCTAACCTTTCAGGTTCTACTTTCTGTTAAGAAAAAAATCAAGGACGAAGCACTCCTCAACAAATGATAAGAAGAAGAAGAAGAAGGGCTTTACTGGTCGCCAACTGGTGAACAGATTTATCTCCGCACTCCAGGAACTTGGCTCAAGCGACGTGGACATTGGAAGTGATGAAGATGAAGATGATTTGGCAAACTTGTGCTTCATGACGGGCA